>OX451741.1:588527128-590985461 GCA_948472305.1 Vicia faba | reverse complement strand
ATCCCTTAGAGTAACAAAAATCTCGACAATAGACTACCATCCGTAATGACAAGGCTACCATCCATTGGAGTAACAAAGATATCGACAACACACTACCTTCCATAATGACAAGGCTACCATCCTTTGGAGTAACAGAAAATCACAACGACAGACTACCTTCCATAATGACAAGGCTACCATCCATTGCAATGACAAAAATCTCGACAACAGACTACCTTCCATAATGACAAGGCTACCATCTGTTGTTGTAACAAAAATCTGGACAACAGACTACCTTCCATAATGACAAGGCTACCATCCATTGGAGTAACAAAAATCCCGACAATATCCTAACTTCCATAAACACAAGGCAACCAACTATTGGAGTAACAGAAATCTCGAGAACAGACTACCTTCCATAATGACAAGGCTACCATCCATTGGAGTAACAAAATTCTCGACAGCAGACTACCTTCCATAATGACAAGGGTACTTACATTGGGGTAATAAAAATATCCACAACAAACTACCTTACATAATGACAAGGCTACAATCAATTGGAGTATAAAAAATCTCGACAACAAACTACCTTCCATAATGACTAGGTTACCATCCATTGGAGTAAAAAAGATATCGACAACAGACTACCTTCCACAACGACAAGGCTACAATCCATTGTTGTAACAAACATCTCGAAACAGACTACCTTCCAAAATGAAAAGGCTACCATCCATTGTAGTAACAAAAATATCGATAATAGACTACCTTCCATAATGACATGGCTACCGTCCATTGGAGTAACAATAATCCCGACAATAACCTACCTTCCATAATGACAAGGCTACCATCCATTGGAGTAATAGAAATCTCGAGAACAAACTACCTTTCATAGTGACAAGGCTACCATACATTGGAGTAATAAAAATATCGACAACAAACTACCTTCCATAACGACAAGGCTATAATGCACTGTAGTAACAAAAATCACGACAACAGACTACCTTCCATAATGAAAAGGCTACCATCAATTGGAGTAACAAAGATATCGACAACATAACACCTTCCATAGTGACAAGGCTACCATGCATTGGAGTAACAAAAATCACGACAACAGACTAGCTTCCATAATGACAAGTCTACCATCCATTGGAATAACAAAAATATCAACAACACACTACCTTCCATAATGACAAGGCTACCATCCCTTAGAGTACCAAAAATCTCGAAAACAGACTACCTTCCATAATGACATGGCTACCATCCATTGGATTAACAAAGATATCGACAACATAGTACGTTCCATAGTGATAAGGCTACCATCCATTGGAGTAACAAAAATCACGACAACAGACTACCTTCCATAATGACAAGGCTACCATACATTGGAATAACAAAAATATCGACAATAGACTACCTTCCATAATAACATAGCTACCATCCAATGGAGTAACAAAAATCTCGACAATTGCCTACCTTCCATAATGACAAGGCTACCATCCATTGAAGTAATAAAAACTTGAACAACAGACTACCGTCCTTAATGACAAGGCTACCATCCATTGGAGTAACATAAATCACAACAACATACTACCTTCCATAATGACAACGCTACCATGCATTGCAGTAACAAAAATATCGACAACAGACTACCTTCCATAATGGCAAAGCTACCATTCATTTGAGAAACAAAAGTATGGACAACATACTACCTTCCATAATGACAAGGCTACCATCCATTGGAGTAACAAAAATATCAACAAGAGACTATCTTCAATAATGACAAGGCTAATAACCATTGGAGTAACAAAAATCTCTACAACAGACTACCTTCGATAATGGCAAGGCTACCATCCATTGAGTAACAAAAATCTCGAAACATACTACCTTCCATAATGACTAGGCTACCATCCATTGGAATAAAAAAAATATCGACAACATAGTACCTTTCATAATGACAAGTCAGTAACAAAAATCTCGACAATAGACTACCTTCCATAATGACAAGGCTCTCATACATTGTACTAACAAAAATCTAAACAAAAGACTACCTTGCATAATGACAAGGCTACCATCCATTGGAGTGACAAAAATCACAACGACAAACTACCTTCCATAATGCAAGGCTACCATCCATTGGAGTAACAAAAATCTCGACAACAAACTACCTTCCATAATGACGAGGTTACCATCCATTAAAGTAACAAAAATCTCCACAACAGACTACTTTCCATAATGACAAGGCTACCATCCATTGGAGTAACAAAAATCTTGACAACAGACTACCTTCCATAATGACAAGGCTACCATCCGTTGGAGTAACAAAGATATCGACAACATAACACCTTCCATAGTGACAAGGCTACCATGCATTGGAGTAACAAAAATCACGACAACAGACTACCTTCCATAATGACAAGTCTACCATCCATTGGAATAACAAAAATATCGATAATAGATTACCTTCCATAATGACAAGTCTACCATCCATGGGAGTAACAAAAATATGAACAACAGACTACTGTCCTTAATGACAAGGCTACCATTCATTGGAGTAACAGAAAATCACAATGACAAACTAGCTTCCATAATGACAAGGCTACCATCCATTGCAGTGACAAAAATCTCGACAACAGACTACCTTCCATAATGACAAGGCTACCATCAATTGGAGTAACAAAGATATCGACAACATAACACCTTCCATAGTGACAAGGCTACCATGCATTGGAGTAACAAAAATCACGACAACAGACTACCTTCCATAATGACAAGTCTACCATCCATTAGAATAACAAAAATATCGATAATAGATTACCTTCCATAATGACAAGTCTACCATCCATGGGAGTAACAAAAATATGAACAACAGACTACTGTCCTTAATGACAAGGCTACCATTCATTGGAGTAACAGAAAATCACAATGACAAACTAGCTTCCATAATGACAAGGCTACCATCCATTGCAGTGACAAAAATCTCGACAACAGACTACCTTCCATAATGACAAGGCTACCATCTATTGTTGTAACAAAAATCCGGACAACAGACTACCTTCCATAATGACAAGGCTACCATCCATTGGAGTAACAAAAATCCCAACAATAACCTACCTTCCATAATAACAAGACTACCATCCATTGGAGTAACAGAAATCTCGACAACAGACTACCTTCCATAATAACAAGGGTACTATCATTGGAGTAACAAAAATATCCATAAGAGACTATCTTCCATAATGACAAGGTTACAATCCATTGGAGTATAAAAAGTCTTGACAACAGACTACCTTCCATAATTACAAGGCTACCATCCATTAGAGTAACAAAAATCTAAACAATAAGCTACCTTCCATAATGACTAGGTTACCATCCATTGGAGTAACAAAGATATCGACAACAGACTACCTTCCATAACGACAAGGCTACAATCCATTGTAGTAACAAAAATCTTGAAAAGAGACTACCTTCAATAATGACAAGGCTAGCATCCATTGGAGTAACAAAAATTAGGACAACAGACTACCTTCCATAATGATAAGGCTACCATCCATTGGAGTAACAAAAATCCCGAAAATGACCTACCTTCCATAATGACAAGGCTACCATCCATTGGAGTAACAAAAATCTCGACAACAGACTACCTTCCATAATGACAAGCCTACCATCCATTGGAGTAACAAAAATTTAGACAGCAAACTACCTTCCATAATGACTAGGTTACCATCCATTAGAGTTACAAAGATATCGACAATGGACTACCTTCCATAAAGACAAGGCTAGCATCCCTTAGAGTAACAAAAACCTCGACAACAGACTACCTTATATAATGAAAAGGCTACCATCCATTGTAGTAACAAAAATATCGACAATAGACTACCTTCCATAATGATAAGGCTACCATCCATTGGAGTAACAAAAATCTCGACAACAGACTACCTTCCATAATGACAAGGCTACCATCCATTGGAGTAACAAAGATATCGACAACATACCACCTTCCATAGTGACAAGGCTACTATCCATTGGAGTAACAAAAATCATGACAACAGACTACCTTCAATAATGACAAGGCTACCATCCATTGGAATAATAATAATATCGACAACACACTACCTTCCATAATGACAAGGCTACCATCCAATGGAGTAACAAAAATATCGACAATAGATTACCTTCCATAATGACAAGTCTACCATCCATGAGAGTAACAAAAATATGATAAACTAGCTTCCATAATGAAAAGGCTACCATCCATTGCAGTGACAAAAATCTCGACAACAGACTACCTTCCATAATGACAAGGCTACCATCTATTGTTGGAACAAAAATCCAGACAACAGACTACCTTCCATAATGAAAAGGCTACCATCCATTGGAGTAACAAAAATCCCGACAATAACCTACTTTCCATAATAACAAGGCTACCATCCATTGGAGTAACAGAAATCTCGACAACAGACTACCTTCCATAATGACAAGGCTACCATCCATTGGAGTAACAAAAATCTCGACAGCAGACTGCTTTCCATAATGACAAGGGTACTATCATTGGAGTAACAAAAATATCCATAAGAGACTATCTTCCATAATGACAAGGCTACAATGCATTGGAGTATAAAAAATCTCGACAACAGACTACCTTCCATAATGACAAGGCTACCTTCCATTGGAGTAACAAAAATCTCAACAACAAACTACCTTCCATAATGACTAGGGTACCATCCATTGGAGTAACAAAGATATCAACAACAGACTACCTTCCATACGACAAGGCTACAATCCATTGTAGTAACAAAAATCTCGAAAATAGACTACCTTCCATAATGAAAAGGCTACCATCCATTGTAGTAACAAAAATATCGACAATATATTACCTTCCATAATGACAAGGCTACCATCCATTGGAATAAAAAAAATCTGGACAACAGAATACCTTCCATAATGACAAGGCTACCATCCATTGGAGGAACAATAATCCCGACAATAACCTACCTTCCATAATTACAAGGCTACCATCCATTGGAGTAACAAAAATATCGATAACATACTACCTTCCATAATGACAAGGCTACCATCCATTGGAGTAACAAAAATCTCAACAACAGACTACCTTCCATAATGACAAAGCTACCATCCATTGGAGTAACAAAAATCTTGACAGCAGACTACCTTCCATAATGACAAGGGTACTATCATTGGAGTAACAAAAATATCCATAAGAGACTATCTTCCATAATGACAAGGCTACAATCCATGGGAGTATAAAAAATCTCGACAATAGACTACCTTCCATAATGACAAGGCTACAATCCATTGGATTAACAAAAATCTAAACAACAGACTACCTTCTATATTGACTAGGTTACCATCCATTGGAGTAACAAAGATATCCACAACAGACTACCTTCCATAACGACAAGGCTACAATCCATTGTAGTAACAAAAATCTCGAAAACAGACTACCTTCAATAATGAAAAGGCTACCTTCCATTGTAGTAACAAAAATATCGACAATAGACTACCTTCTATAATGACAAGGCTACCATCCATTGGAGTAACAAAAATCTCGACAACATACTACCTTCCATAATGACAAGGCTACCATCCATTGGAGTAACAAAAATCTAGACAACGAACTACCTTCCATAATGACTAGGTTACCATCCATTGGAGTTACAAAGATAACGACAATGGACTACCTTCCATAACGACAAGACTAGCATCCCTTAGAGTAACAAAAATCTTGACAATAACCTACTTTCCATAATAACAAGGCTACCATCCATTGGAATAACTATAATATCGACAACTCACTACCTTCCATAATGACAAGGCTACCATCCAATAGAGTAACAAAAATATCGACAATAGATTACCTTCCATAATGACAAGTCTACCATCCATGGGAGTAACAAAAATATAAACAACAGACTACCGTCCTTAATGACAACGCTACCATCCATTGGAGTAACAAAAAATCACAATGACAAACTAGCTTCCATAATGACAAGGCTACCATCTATTGTAGTGACAAAAATCTCGACAACAGACTACCTTCCATAATGACAAGGCTACCATCTATTGTTGTAACAATTATCCGGACAACAGACTACCTTCCATAATGACAAGGCAACCATCCATTGGGGTAACAAAAATCCCGGCAATAACCTACCTTCCATAATAACAAGGCTACCATCCATTGGAGTAATAGAAATCTCGACAACAGACTACCTTCCATAATGACAAGGCTACCATCAATTGGAGTAACAAAAATCTCGACAGCAGACTACCTTCCATAATGACAAGGGTACTATCATTGGAGTAACAAAAATATCCGTAAGAGACTATCTTCCATAATAACAAGGCTAAAATCCATTGGAGTATAAAAAATCTCGACAACAGACTACCTTCCATAATGACAAGGCTTCCATCCATTGGAGTAACAAAAATCTCAACAACAGACTACCTTCCATAACCACAAGTCTACAATCCATTGTAGTAACAAAAATCTCGAAAATAGACTACCTTCCATAATGAAAAGGCTACCATCCTTTGTAGTAACAAAAATATCGACAATAGACTACCTTCCATAATGACAAGGCTACCATCCATTGGAATTAAAAAAATCTGGACAACATAATACCTTCCATAATGACAAGGCTACAATCCATTGGAGGAACAAAAATCCCGACAATAACCAACCTTCCATATTGACAAGGCTACCATCCATTGGAGTAACAGAAATCTCGACAACAAACTACCTTCCATAATGACAACGCTACCATCCATTGGAGTAACAAAAATCTCGATAGCAGACTACCTTCCATAATGACAAGGGTACTATCATTGGAGTAACAAAAATATCCATAAGAGACTATCTTCCATAATGACAAGGCTACAATCCATTGGAGTATAAAAAATCTCGACAACAGACTACCTTCCATAATGACAAGGCTACAATCCATTAGATTAACAAAAATATAAACAACAAACTACCTTCCATAATGACTAGGTTACCATCCATTGGAGTAACAAAGATATCGACAACAGACTACCTTCCATAACGACAAGGCTACAATCCATTGCATTAACAAAAATCTCGAAATCAGACTACCTTCAATAATGAAAAGGCTACCTTCCATTGTAGTAACAAAAATATCGACAATAGACTACCTTCTATAATGACAAGGCTACCATCCATTTGAGTAACAAAAATATGGACAACAGACTACCTTCCATAATGACAAGGCTACCATCGATTGGAGTAACAAAAATCTCAACAACAGACTACCTTCCATAATGACAAGGCTACCATCCATTGGAGTAATAAAAATCTTGACAACGAACTACCTTCCATAATGACTAGGTTACCATCCATTGGAGTTACAAAGATATTGACAATAGACTACCTTCCATAACGACAAGGCTAGCATCCCTTAGAGTAACAAAAATCACGACAATAACCTACTTTCCATAATATCGAGGCTACCATCCATTGGAATAAAAATAATATCGACAACACACTACCTTCCATAATGACAAGGCTACCATCCAATGGAGTAAAAAAAATATCGACAATAGATTACCTTCCATAATGACAAGTCTACCATCCATGGGAGTAACAAAAATATGAACAACAGACTACCGTCCTTAATGACAAGGCTACCATCCATTGGAGTAACAGAAAATCACAATGACAAACTAGCTTCCATAATGAGAAGGCTACCATCCATTGCAGTGACAAAAATCTCGACAACAGACTACCTTCCATAATGACAAGGCTACCATCTATTGTTGTAACAATTATCCGGACAACAGAATACCTTCCATAATGACAAGGCTACCATCCATTGGAGTAAAAAAAATCCCGACAATAACCTACCTTCCATAATAACAAGGCTACCATCCATTGGAGTAACAGAAATCTCGACAACAGACTACCTTCCATAATGACAAGGCTACCATCCATTGGAGTAACAAAAATCTCGACAGCAGACTACCTTCAATAAAGACAAGGGTACTATTATTGGAGTAACAAAAATATCCATAAGAGACTATCTTCCATAATGACAAGGCTACAATCCATTGTAGTAACAAAAATCTCGACAACAGACTACCTTCCATAATGAAAAGGTTACCATCCATTGTAGTAACAAAAATATCGACAATAGTCTACCTTCCATAATGACAAGGCTACCATCCATTGGAGTAACAAAAATCTCGACAACAGACTAGCTTCCATAATGACAAGTCTATCATCCATTGGAATAACAAAAATATTGACAACATACTACCTTCCATAATGACAAGGCTACCATCCTTTAGAGTAACAAAAATCTCGACAATAGACTACCTTCCATAATGACAAGGCTACCATCCATTGGATTATCAAAGATATCAACAACATACTACGTTGCATAGTGACAAGGCTACCATCCATAGGAGTAACAGAAATCAGGATAACAGACTACCTTCCATAATGACAAGGCTACCATACATTGGAATAACAAAAATATCGATAATAGACTACCTTCCATAATGACAAGGCTACCATCCATTGGAGTAACAAAAATCTCGACAAAAGACTAGCTTCCATAATGACAAGGCTAACATCCATTGGAATAACAAAAATGTCGACAACACACTACCTTCCATAATAACAAGGCTACCACCCAATGGAGTAACAAAAATCTCGACAATTGCCTACCTTCCATAATGACAAGGTTACCATCCATTGAAGTAATAGAAATCTGAACAACAGACTACCGTCCTTAATGACAAGGCTACCATCCATTGGAGTAACAGAAATCACAACAACAGACTACCTTCCATAATAACAAGGCTACCATGCATTGCAGTAACAAAAATCTCGACAATAGACTATGTTCCATAATGGAAAAGCTACCATCCATTAGAGAAACAAAAATATGGATAACAGACTACCTTCCATAATGACAAGGCTACCATCCATTGGAGTAACAAAAATATCAACAAGAGACTAACTTCAATAATGACAAGGCTACCAACCATTGCAGTAACAAAAATCTCGGCAACAGACTACCTTCGATAATGACAAGGCTACCATCCATTGGATTAACAAAAATCTCGAAACAGACTACCTTCCATAATGACTGGGCTACCATCCATTGGAATAATAAAAATCTCAACAACAGACTAACTTCCATAATGACTAGGTTACCATCCATTGGAGTAACAAAGATATCGACAACATACTACCTTCCATAACGACAAGCCTACAATCCCTTGTAGTAACAAAAATCTCGAAAATAGACTACCTTCCATAATGAAAAGGCTACCATCCATTGTAGTAACAAAAATATCGACAATAGACTACCTTCCATAATGACAAGGCTACCATCCATTGGAGTAACAAAAATCTGGACAACAGATTACCTTACATAATGACAAGGCTACCATCCATTGGAGTAACAAAAAACCCGACAATAACCTACCTTCCATAATGACAAGGCTACCCTCCATTGGAGTAATAGAAATCTCGACAACAGACTACCTTCCATAATGACAAGGCTACCATCAATTGGAGTAACAAAAATCTCGACAGCAAACTACATTCCATAATGACTAGGTTACCATCCATTGGAGTTACAAAGATATCGACAACAGACTACCTTCCATAACGACAAGGCTACAATCCATTGTAATAACAAAAATCTCGACAACAGACTACCTTGCATAATAAAAAGGCTATCATCCATTGTAGTAACAAAAATATCGACAATAGACTACCTTCCGTAATGACAAGGCTACCATCCATTGGAGTAACAAAAATCTCGACAACAGACTAGCTTCCATAATGACAAGGCTATCAATCATTGGAATAACAAAAATATCGACAACACACTACCTTCAATAATGACAAGGCTACCATACCTTAGAGTAACAAAAATCTCGATAACGGACTACCTTCCATTATGACAAGGCTACCATCCATTTGATTAACAAAGACATCGACAGCATACTACGTTCCATAGTGACAAGGCTCTCATCCATAGGAGTAACAAAAATCACGACAACAGACTACCTTCCATAATGACAAGGCTACCATACATTGGAATAACAAAACTATCGACAATAGACTACCTTCCATATTGACAAGGCTACCATCCATTGGAGTAACAAAAATCTCGAAAACATACTAGCTTCCATAATGACAAGGCTACCATCCATTGGAATAACAAAAATGTCGACAACACACCACCTTTCATAATAATAAGGCTACCATCCATTGGAGTAACAAAAATCTCGACAGCAGACTACCTTCCATAATGACAAGGGTACTATCATTGGAGTAACAAAAATATCCATAAGAGACTATCTTCCATAATGACAAGGCTACAATCCATTGGAGTATAAAAAATCTCGACAACAGACTACCTTCCATAATGACAAGGCAACCATCCATTGGAGTAACAAAAATTTCAACAATAGACTACCTTCCATAATGACTAGGGTTCCATCCATTGGAGTAACGAAGATATCAACAACAGACTGCCTTCCATAACGACAAGGCTACAATCCATTGTAGTAATAAAAATCTCGAAAATAGACTACCTTCCATAATGAAAAGGCTACCATCCATTTTAGTAACAAAAATATCGACAATAGACTACCTTCCATAATGACAAGGCTACCATCCATTGGAGTAACAAAAATCTGGACAACAGATTACCTTCCATAATGATAAGGCTACCATCCATTGGAGTAACAAAAAACCAGACAATAACCTACCTTCCATAATGACAAGGCTACCCTCCATTGGAGTAACAGAAATCTCGACAACAGACTACCTTCCATAATGACAAGGCTACCATCCATTGGAGTAACAAAAATCTCGACAGCAAACTACATTCCATAATGACTAGGTTACTATCCATTGTAGTAACAAAAATATCGACAATAGACTACCTTCCATAATGACAAGGCTACCATCCATTGGAGTAACAAAAATCTCGACAACAGACTAGCTTCCATAATGACAAGGCTATCAATCATTGGAATAACAAAAATATCGACAACAAACTACCTTCCATAATGACAAGGCTACCATACCTTAGAGTAACAAAAATCTCGATAACATACTACCTTCCATTATGACAAGGCTACCATCCATTTGATTAACAAAGACAACGACAACATACTACGTTCCATAGTGACAAGGCTCTCATCCATAGGAGTAACAAAAATCACGACAACAGACTACCTTCCATAATGACAAGGCTACCATACATTGGAATAACAAAACTATCGACAATAGACTACCTTCCATAATGACAAGGGTACTATCATTGGAGTAACAAAAATATCCATAAGAGACTATCTTCCATAATGACAAGGCTACAATCCATTGGAGTATAAAAAATCTCGACAACAGACTACCTTCCATAATGACAAGGCAACCATCCATTGGAGTAACAAAAATTTCAACAACAGACTACCTTCCATAATGACTAGGGTACCATCCATTGGAGTAACAAAGATATCAACAATAGACTACCTTCCATAACGACAAGGCTACAATCCATTGTAGTAATAAAAATCTCGAAAATAGACTACCTTCCATAATGAAAAGGCTACCATCCATTGTAGTAACAAAAATATCGACAATAGACTACCTTCCATAATGACAAGGCTACCATCCATTGGAATAAAAAAAATCTGGACAACAGGATACCTTCCATAATGACAAGGCTACCATCCATTGGAGGAAAAAAAATCCCGACAATAACCTACCTTCCATAATGACAAGGCTACCATCCATTGGAGTAACAGAAATCTCGACAACAAACTACCTTCCATAATGACAAGGCTACCATCCATTGGAGTAACAAAAATCACGACAATAGACTACCTTCCATAATGACAAGGTTACCATACATTGGAATAACAAAACTATCGACAATAGACTACCTTCCATAATGACAAGGCTACCATCCATTGGAGTAACAAAAATCTCGACAACATACTAGCTTCCATAATGACAAGGCTACCATCCATTGGAATAAAAAAAATCTCGACAACATACTACCTTCCATAATGACAAGGCTACCATCCATTGGAGTAACAAAAATCTCGACAGCGGACTACCTTCCATAATGACAAGGGTACTATCATTGGAGTAACAAAAATATCCATAAGAGACTATCTTCCATAATGACAAGGCTACAATCCATTGGAGTATAAAAAATCTTGACAACAGACTACCTTCCATAATGACAAGGCTACCATTCATTGGAGTAACAAAAATCTCAACAACAGACTACCTTCCATAATGACTAGGGTACCATCCATTGGAGTAACAAAGATATCAACAACAGACTACCTTCCATAACGACAAGGCTACAATCCATTGTAGTAACAAAAATCTCGAAAATAGACTACCTTCCATAATGAAAAGGCTACCATCCATTGTAGTAACAAAAATATCGACAATAGACTACCTTCCATAATGACAAGGCTACCATCCATTGGAATAAAAAAAATCTGGACAACAGGAAACCTTCCATAATACCAAGTCTACCATCCATTGGAGGAAAAAAAATCCCGACAATAACCTACCTTTCATAATGACAAGGCTACCATCCATTGGAGTAAGAGAAATCTCGACAACAAACTACCTTCCATAATGACAAGGCTACCATCCATTGGAGTAACAAAAATCTCGACAGCAGACTACCTTCCATAATGACAAGGGTACTATCATTGGAGTAACAAAAATATCCATAAGAGACTATCTTCCATAATGACAAGGCTATAATCCATTGAAGTATAAAAAATCTCGACAACAGACTACCTTCCATAATGACAAGGCTACCATCCATTGGAGTAACAAAAATCTCAACAACAGACTACCTTCCATAATGACTAGGGTACCATCCATTGGAGTAACAAATATATCAACAACAGACTACCTTCCATAACGACAAGGCTACAATCCGTTGGAGTAACAAAAATCTTCAAAACAGACAACCTTCAATAATGAAAAGGCTACCTTCCATTGTACTAACAAAAATATCGACAATAGACTACCTTCCATAATGACAAGGCTACCATCCATTAGAGTAACAAAAATCTCGACAACAAACTACCTTCCATAAAGACAAGGCTACCATCCGTTGGAGTAACAAAGATATCGACAACATACCACCTTCCATAGTGACAAGGCTACCATCCATTAGAGTAACAAAAATCACGACAACAGACTACCTTCCATAATGACAAGGCTACCATCCATTGGAATAACAATAATATCGACAACACACTACCTTCCATAATGACAAGGCTACCATCCAATGGAGTAACAAAAATATCGACAATAGATTACCTTCCATAATGACAAGTCTACCATCCATGAGAGTAACAAAAATATGATAAACTAGCTTCCATAATGACAAGGCTACCATCCATTGCAGTGACAAAAATCTCGACAACAGACTACCTTCCATAATGACAAGGCTACCATCCATTGGAGTAACAAAAATCCCGACAATAACCTACTTTCCATAATAACAAGGATACCATCCATTGGAGTAACAGAAATTTCGACAACATACTACCTTCCATAATGACAAGGCTACCATCCATTGGAGTAACAAAAATCTCGACAGCGGACTACCTTCCATAATGACATGGGTACTATCATTGGAGTAACAAAAATATCCATAAGAGACTATCTTCCATAATGACAAGGCTACAATCCATTGGAGTATAAAAAATCTAGACAACAGACTACCTTCCATAATGACAAGGCTACCATCCAATGGAATAACAAAAATCTCAACAACAGACTACCTTCCATAATGACTAGGGTACCATCCATTGGAGTAACAAAGATATCAACAACAGACTACCTTCCATAACGAAAAGGCTACAATCCATTGTAGTAACAAAAATCTCGAAAACAGACTACCTTCCATAATGACAAGGCTACAATCCATTGGAGTATAAAAAATATCGACAACAGACTACCTTCCATAATGACAAGCCTACAATCTATTATAGTAACAAAAATCTCGACAATAGACTACCTTTCATAATGACAATGCTACCATCCCTTAGAGTAACAAAAATCTCCACAACAGACTACCTTACGTAATGACAAGGCTACAATCCATTGGAGTAACAAAGATATCGACAACACACTACCTTCCATAATGACTAGGCTACCATCCCTTAGAGTAACAAAAATCAAGACAACATACTACCTTCCATAATGACAAGGCTACCATCCATTGGAGTAACAAAGATATGACAACATACTACCTTCCATAGTGACAAGGCTACCATCCATTGGAGTAACAAAAATCACGACAACAGACTACCTTCCATAATGACAAGGCTACCTTCCATTGGAATAACAAAAATATTGACACCACACTACCTTCCATAATGAAAAGGATACCATCCAATGGAGTAACAAAAATATCGACAATAGATTACCTTCCATAATGACAAGTCTACCATCCATTGGAGTAACAAAAATATGAACAATAGACTATCGTCCTTAATGACGAGGCTACCATCCATTGGAGTAACAGAAAATCACAACGAAAAACTACCTTCCATAATGACAAGGCTACCATCCATTGCAGTGACAAAAATCTCGACAATAGACTATCTTCTGTAATGACAAGTCTACCATCTATTGTTGTAACAAAAATCTGGACATCAGACTACCTTCCAGATTGACAAGGCTACCATCCATTGGAGTAACCAAAATCCCGACAATAACCTACCTTCCATAATGACAAGGCTACCATCCATTGGAGTAACAGAAATCTCGACAACAACCTACCTTCCATAATGATAAGGCAACCATCCATTGGAGTAACAGAAATCTCGACAGCAGACTACCTTCCATAATGACAAGGCTACCATCCATTGGAGTAACAAAGATATGACAACATACTACCTTCCATAGTGACAAGGTTACCAACCATTGGAGTAACAAAAATCTCGACAACAGACTACCTTTGATAATGACAAGGCTACCATCCATTGGAGTAACAAAAATATCGAAACAGACTATCTTCCATAATGACTAGGCTACCATCCATTGGAATAACAAAAATCTCGACAACATAGTACCTTCCATAATGACAAGGCAGTAACAAAAATCTCGACAACAGACTACCTTCCATAATGACAAGGCTACCATCCAATAGAGTGACAAATGTAACACCCCTTCTAATTACCCCAAATAAAAGGCAAGAATTAAAATCACAGAAAATAAATTTGCACGGAAGGGATGTCACAACACACATCACATTCCAAAATTTTAAAGAAAAACAGACAGGGTACGTTTGTAAATTTAAGCATATCAACACAAAACAAACATACATAAATATTTAACTTCTTTCTCTCGTGCAAACGCAACAGAGTTTCAATATTTAACTTCATCTCCATTCATGGAGGAATAAAAACATAATTCAAGGCATCAAGCCATGATAATTCAAATAAAGCATATGTTATCAAGTCTCACATACACAAAATAATATACACAAAGTAAGGATTATATGCATCATAATCCGAATAAAAAATAGACGAGCTCGACACGAAATATACCCCCCCCCCCAGGTGTTACTACCAGAGCATCGACTCGACTCTAATCAAAATAAAACAGATTGCAATCCAATGCATCCGCTAACTAGCGCCTCGCGCTACCATCCTCGGTACCTGAACAATGCCATCAAAAGCATTTTCAAACAGAAGGGTAAGAATTCCAATAATCATATAACATGTAATTAAGGTAAAGCAATGGCAATAAATAAAGCAACACATCATGATCATATCATTTTATCACATATAGTATTCGTACTCAAGGAAGCCATTTCCAACACATTAGCCATATAAACCAATTATCTGAATACTCACATCATTGGCACATAACCATTATTCAAACAACAACAATATTGGCACATAACCAAACACATCAACACACATACACAATATACACAATTATGCATGTGACTCACAACACGACTCAACACATGCGAATGCGGTACCGACTTGTGGACCCAAAGTTCCACCGCTTATTTTTCCACATAGGGTCAAAGCCACTAAGTCTATTTCCACTATAGGATCAACGTCTATTTTTGTGAACCCATGTTTCACCGCCTATTTTCCCTTTCCGGGTCAAAGCCACTACGTCTATTTCCTTTCAAGGATCAACGTCTACAAAATATGAACCCACTGTCTCACCGTCTCTATTTCAAGACCAACCATGCCATGCAATGTACAACCAACAACTCGTATGCAATTAAGACCACTTCCGACCTTAACATACACATACCACATATTCCAACACAATGAAATGCCAACAATTGTACATGCATTGCAACTATAATTCACAAATCAAGTAATGTACAAGTTTAAACAATGTTACTTCCATGATTTATTCAAATCAAACACAATTTCATAAACCGGAAGCATTCAACTTAATTCGACTTCACCTGCAAAAATTCCATTTTCAACAAAAATGTCACCCAATAGATCAACCAAAATTACTACCATAAACCGCATAATAATTCAGACTATTTCGACTAAAATTGGTTAAATAAATTATCGGCCAAAAATTCTATTATTTCTACTTTATACTAAATTTTCTTATTACGACTCGGTTAAATTAATACTACATTACTATTCGAAGCTGTACTGTCAATAATATAGTTCTGTCATCGAAATTGAGACTAACTTAAAATAATCGATTAATCCAAAATAATTATCTCCAGTTTAAAACTCCTAAAAATTATTTTATTAATAAAACTAACTTATTATTAGTATTATAATCATCATTATTATTATTAAATATTTTATATATCATAAACTAACAATAGATTTGTTAATTTAAAACTTAAGTTCTAAGTGTCAAAATTGGATTTATCATAAAAACATGATTGTTATAATTCATTAGTGTAATGCAATAGTGTTTCAATTAATTCTCCTAAATATTACTTTTCCCTTATAAGTGTTACTGCATTGAAATCATGTGCCTTTCATGTACTAATTCATTTTCTTGCGCCACTGTAACAGCCCATTTGCCATTGCTTCTAATGCTACTACAATATGCCAAAACATGTACTCTTACATACTCTTCATCTTGCGCTACTGTAGCCACGTGCCTACTAAATATTCTTTCATTTCTTGCGCTATAGCATAAAACAAGCAGTACTAATACTACTTCACTTCAGTAAGCTAGCTAACATTCCAAGTGCCATTAAATACTAAACACCACTTCAATTTACGCGCTATAGTATTGCAAGTTATATGCTATTAAAGTATTAATTCTTTTCAATGCTACATAATGAAATTCATACTCCAACATGCTACTTCTTTTTATTATCGCTACAGTATCATATTATATGCTATTAAATATTAACTCTTTTCAATGCTACATAATGCAATACCAACAAGTATCTCCAAGTGTTATTTCCTTTCATCGCTACTGTATTGTAAAATAAATGCCAAAAGCAAGTGCCTCCAACCTGTTACTATAAAACACAACTCTACAATAATGTCCAAACAAGAATGGAATTTTTGTTTGCAAGACAACATAATAAGGCACCTTAGGTATATATATCAAATATCGAAAATAGACTACCTTCCATAATGACAAGGCTACCATCCATTGGAGTAACAAAAATCTCCACAACAGACTAGCTTCCATAATCACAAGACTATCATCCATTGGAATAACAAAAATATCGACAACACACTATCTTCCATAATGACAAGGCTACCGTCCCTTACTATAACAAAAATATCGACAATAGATTACCTTCCATAATGACAAGTCTACCATCCATTGGAGTAACAAAAATCACGACAACAGACTACCTTACATAATGACAAGGCTACCATCCATTGGAATAAGAAAAATATCGACAATAGACTACCTTCCATAATGACAAAGCTATCATCCATTGGAGTAACAAAAATCTCGAGAACAGACTAGCTTCCAGAATGACAAGGCTACCATCCATTGGAATAACAAAAATGTCGACAACACACTACCTTCCATAATAACAAGGCTACCATCCAATGGAACAATAAAAATCTCGACAATTGCCTACCTTCCATAATGACAAGGCTACCATCCATTAAAGTAATTGAAATCTGAACAACAGACTACCGTCCTTAATGACAAGGCTACCATCCATTGGAGTAACAGAAATCACAACAACAGACTACCTTCCATAATGACAAGGCTACCATGCATTGCAGTAACAAAAATCTCGACGACAGACTACCTTCCATAATTGCAAAGCTACAATCCATTAGAGAAACAAAAATATGGACAACATACTACCTTCCATAATGACAAGGCTACCATCCATTGGAGTAACAAAAATATCAACAAGAGACTAGCTTCAATAATGACAAGGCTACCAACCATTGGAGTAACAAAAATCTCGACAACAAACTACCTTCGATAATGACAAGGCTACCATCCATTGGAGTAAAAAAAATCTCGAAACAGACTACCTTCCATAATGACTAGGCTACCATCCATTGGAATAACAAAAATCTCGACAACATAGTACCTTCCATAATGGCAAGGCAGTAACAAAAATCTCGACAACAGACTACCTTCCATAATGACAAGGCTACCATCCATTGGGGTAACAGAAAATCACAACGACAAACTACATTCCATAATGACAAGGCTACCATCCGTTGCAGTGAGAAAAATCTAGACAACAGACTACCTTCCATAATGACAAGGCTACCAACTATTGTTGTAACAAAAATTCTGACAACAGACTACCTTCCATAATGACAAGGCTACCATCCATTAGAGTAACAATAATCTAGACAATAACCTACCTTCCATAATGATAAGGCTACCATCCATTGGAGTAACAAAAATCTCGACAGCAGACTACCTTCCATAATGACAAGGGTACTATCATTGGAGTAACAAAAATATCCACAAGAGACTACCTTCCATAATGACAAGGCTACAATCCATTGGAGTATAAAAAATCTCAACAACAGAGTACCTTCCATAATGACAAGGCTACCATCCATTGGAGTAACAAAAATCTCGACAACAGACTACCTTCGATAATGAAAAGGCTACCATCCATTGGAGTGACAAAAATCTCAAAACAGACTACCTTCCATAATGACTAGGCTACCATCCATTGGAATAATAAAAATCTCGACAACATAGTCCCTTCCATAATGACAAGGCAGTAACAAAAATCTCGACAACAGACTACCTTCCATAATGACAAGTCTACCAACCATTGGAGTAACAAAAATCACGACAACAGACTACCTTCCATAATGACAAGGCTACCATCCATTGGAATAACAAAAATATCGACAATAGACTACCTTCCATAATGACAAAGCTATCATCCATTGGAGTAACAAAAATCTCGAGAACAGACTAGCTTCCATAATGACAAGGCTACCATCCATTGGAATAACAAAAATGTCGACAACACACTACCTTCCATAATAACAAGGCTACCATCCAATGGAGTAATAAAAATCTCGACAATTGCCTACCTTCCATAATGACAAGGCTACCATCCATTAAAGTAATAGAAATCTGAACAACAGACTACCGTCCTTAATGACAAGGCTACCATCCATTGGAGTAACAGAAATCACAACAACAGACTACCTTCCATAATGACAAGGCTACCATGCATTGCAGTAACAAAAATCTCGACAACAGACTACCTTCCATAATGGCAAAGCTACAATCCATTAGAGAAACAAAAATATGGACAACATACTACCTTCCATAATGACAAGGCTACCATCCATTGGAGTAACAAAAATATCAACAAGAGACTAGCTTCAATAATAACAAGGCTACCAACCATTGGAGTAACAAAAATCTCGACAACAGACTACCTTCGATAATGACAAGGCTACCATCCATTGGAGTAACAAAAATCTCGAAACAGACTACCTTCCATAATGACTAGGCTACCATCCATTGGAATAACAAAAATCTCGACAACATAGTACCTTCCATAATGACAAGGCAGTAACAAAAATCTCGACAACAGACTACCTTCCATAATGACAAGGCTACCATCCATTGGAGTGACAAAAATCACAACGACAGACTACCTTCCATAATGCAAGGCTACCATCCATTGGAGTAACAAAAATCTCGACAACAGACTACCTTCTATAATGATAAGGCTACCATCCATTGGAGTAACAAAAATCTCGGCAACAAACTACCTTACATAATGACTAGGCTACCATCCATTGGAGTAACAAAGATATCAACAATAGACGACCTTCCATAATGACAAGGATACCATCCATTGTTGTAAAAAAAATCTCGACAATAGACTACCTTCCATAATAAACAAGGCTACCATCCATTATAGTAACAAAAATCTCCACAACAGACTACCTTCCATAATGACAAGGCTACCATCCATTAGAGTAACAGAAATCTTGACAACAGACTACCTTCCATAATGACAAGGCTACCTTCCATTGGAATAACAAAAATATTGACAACACACTACCTTCCATAATGACAAGGCTACCTTCCATTGGAATAACAAAAATATTGACAACACACTACCTTCCATAATGACAAGGATACCATCCAATGGAGTAACAAAAATATCGACAATAGATTACCTTCCATAATGACAAGTCTACCATCCATTGGAGTAACAAAAATATGAACAATAGACTACCGTCCTTAATGACAAGGCTACCATCCATTGGAGTAACAGAAAATCACAACGACAGACTACCTTCCATAATGACAAGGCTACTATCCATTGCAGTGACAAAAATCTCGACAACAGACTATCTTCCGTAATGACAAGGCTACCATCTATTGTTGTAACAAAAATCTGGACAATAGACTACCTTCCAGATTGACAAGGCTACCATCCATTGGAGTAACCAAAATCCTGACAATAACCTACCTTCCATAATGACAAGGCTACCATCCATTGGAGTAACAGAAATCTCGACAACAACCTACCTTCCATAAGGATAAGGCAACCATCCATTGGAGTAACAGAAATCTCGACAGCAGACTACCTTCCATAATGACAAGGGTACTATCATTGGAGTAACAAAAATATCCACAAGAGACTACCTTCCATAATGACAAGGCTACAATCCATTGGAGTATAAAAAATCTAGACAACAGATTACTTTCCATAATGACAAGGCTACCATCCATTGGAGTAACAAAGATATTGACAACAGACTACCTTCCATAACGACAAGGCTACAATCCATTGTAGTAACAAAAATCTCGACAACAGACTACCTTCCATAATGAAAAGGCTACCATCCATTGTAGTAACAAAAATATCGACAATAGATTACCTTCCATAATGACAAAGCTAACATCCATTGGAGTAACAAAAATCTCGACAATAGACTACCTTCCATAACGACAAGGCTACAATCCATTGTAGTAACAAAAATCTCGACAATAAACTACCTTCCATAATGAAAAGGCTACCATCCATTGTAGTAACAAAAATATCGAAAATAGACTACCTTCCATAATGACAAGGCTACCATCCATTGGAGTAACAAAAATCTCGACAACAGACTAGCTTCCATAATCACAAGACTATCATCCATTGGAATAACAAAAATATCGACAACACACTACCTTCCATAATGACAAGGCTACCGTCCCTTACTATAACAAAAATATCGACAATAGATTACCTTCCATAATGACAAGTCTACCATCCATTGGAGTAACAAAAATCACGACAACAGACTACCTTACATAATGACAAGGCTACCATCCATTGGAATAACAAAAATATCGACAATAGACTACCTTCCATAATGACAAAGCTATCATCCATTGTAGTAACAAAAATCTCGAGAACAGACTAGCTTCCAGAATGACAAGGCTACCATCCATTGGAATAACAAAAATGTCGACAACACACTACCTTCCATAATAACAAGGCTACCATCCAATGGAGTAATAAAAATCTCGACAATTGCCTACCTTCCATAATGACAAGGCTACCATCCATTAAAGTAATTGAAATCTGAACAACAAACTACCGTCCTTAATGACAAGGCTACCATCCATTGGAGTAACAGAAATCACAACAACAGACTACCTTCCATAATGACAAGGCTACCAGGCATTGTAGTAACAAAAATCTCGACAACAGACTACCTTCCATAATTGCAAAGCTACAATCCATTAGAGAAACAAAAATATGGACAACATACTACCTTCCATAATGACAAGGCTACCATCCATTGGAGTAACAAAAATATCAACAAGAGACTAGCTTCAATAATGACAAGGCTACCAACCATTGGAGTAACAAAAATCTCGACAACAGACTACCTTCGATAATGACAAGGCTACCATCCATTGGAGTAAAAAAAATCTCGAAACAGACTACCTTCCATAATGACTAGGCTACCATCCATTGGAATAACAAAAATCTCGACAACATAGTACCTTCCATAATGACAAGGCAGTAACAAAAATCTCGACAACAGACTACCTTCCATAATGACAAGGCTACCATCCATTGGAGTAACAGAAAATCACAACGACAAACTACCTTCCATAATGACAAGGCTACCATCCGTTGCAGTGAGAAAAATCTCGACAACAGACTACCTTCCATAATGACAAGGCTACCATACATTAGAGTAACAATAATCTAGACAATAACCTACCTTCCATAATGATAAGGCTACCATCCATTGGAGTAACAGAAATCTCGAAAACAAACTACCTTCCATAATGATAAGGCTACCATCCATTGGAGTAACAAAAATCTCGACAGCAGACTACCTTCCATAATGACAAGGGTACTATCATTGGAGTAACAAAAATATCCACAAGAGACTACCTTCCATAATGACAAGGCTACAATCCATTGGAATATAAAAAATCTCGACAACAGAGTACCTTCCATAATGACAAGGCTACCATCCATTTGAGTAACAAAAATCTCGACAACAGACTACCTTCGATAATGAAAAGGCTATCATCCATTGGAGTGACAAAAATCTCGAAACAGACTACCTTCCATAATGACTAGGCTACCATCCATTGGAATAATAAAAATATCGACAACATAGTCCCTTCCATAATGACAAGGAAGTAACAAAAATCTCGACAACAGACTACCTTCCATAATGACAAGTCTACCATCCATTGGAGTAACAAAAATCACGACAACAGACTACCTTCCATAATGACAAGGCTACCATCCATTGGAATAACAAAAATATCGACAATAGACTACCTTCCATAATGACAAAGCTATCATCCATTGGAGTAACAAAAATCTCGAGAACAGACTAGCTTCCATAATGACAAGGCTACCATCCATTGGAATAACAAAAATGTCGACAACACACTACCTTTCATAATAACAAGGCTACCATCCAATGGAGTAATAAAAATCTCGACAATTGCCTACCTTCCATAATGACAAGGCTACCATCCATTAAAGTAATAGAAATATGAACAACAGACTACCTTCCATAATGACAAGGCTACCATGCATTGCAGTAACAAAAATCTCGACAACAGACTACCTTCCATAATGGCAAAGCTACAATCCATTAGAGAAACAAAAATATGGACAACATACTACCTTCCATAATGATAAGGCTACCATCCATTGGAGTAACAAAAATATCAACAAGAAACTAGCTTCAATAATGACAAGGCTACCAACCATTGGAGTAACAAAAATCTCGACAACAGACTACCTTCGATAATGACAAGGCTACCATCCATTGGAGTAAAAAAAATCTCGAAACAAACTACCTTCCATAATGACTAGGCTACCATCCATTGGAATAACAAAAATCTCGACAACATAGTACCTTCCATAATGACAAGGAAGTAACAAAAATCTCGACAACATACTACCTTCCATAATGACAAGGCTACCATCCATTGGAGTGACAAAAATCACAACGACAAACTACATTCCATAATGACAAGGCTACCATCCGTTGCAGTGAGAAAAATCTCGACAACAGACTACCTTCCATAATTATAAGGCTACCATCCATTGGAGTAATAAAAATCTCGACAACAAACTACCTTACATAATGACTAGGCTACCATCCATTGGAGTAACAAAGATATCAACAATAGACTACCTTCCATAATGACAAGGATACCATCCATTGTTGTAAAAAAAATCTCGACACCAGACTACCTTCCATAATGACAAGGCTACCATCCATTATAGTAACAAAAATCTCCACAACAGACTACCTTCCATAATGACAAGGCTACCATCCATTGGAGTAACAGAAATCTTGACAACAGACTACCTTCCATAATGACAAGGCTACCATCCGTTGGAGTAACAAAAACTCGACAACATACTACCTTCCATAATAACAAGGGTATCATCATTGGAGTAACAAATATATCAACAATAGACTACCTTAAATAATGACAAGGATACCATCCATTGTTGTAACAAAAATCTCGACAACCAACTACCTTCCATAATGACAAGGCTACCATCCATTATAGTAACAAAAATCTCCACAACAGACTACCTTTCATAATGACAACGCTACCATCCCTTAGAGTAACAAAAATCTCGACAACAGACTACCTTCTGTAATGACAAGGCAACCATCCATTGGAGTAACAAAGATATCGACAACATACTACCTTCCATAATGACAATGCTACCATCCCTTAGAGTAACAAAAATCACAAAAACAGACTACCTTCCATAATGACAAGGCTACCATCCATTGGAGTAACAAAGATATAGACAAATAACTACCTTCCATAGTGACAGGGCTACCATCCATTGGAGTGACAAAAATCACGACAACAGACTACCTTCCATAATGACAAGGCTACCATCCATTGGAATAACAAAAATATCGACAGCATACTATCTTCCATAATGACAAGGCTACCATCCAATGGAGTAACAAAAATATCGACAATAGATTAACTTCCATAGTTACAAGTCAACCATCCATTGGAGTAACAAATATATCGACAACAGACTACCATCCTTAATGACAAGGCTACAATCCGTTGCAGTGAGAAAAATCTCGACCACAGACTACCTTCCATAATGACATGGCTACCAACTACTGTTGTAACAAAAATTATGACAACAGACTACCTTCCATAATGACAAGGCTACCATCCATTGGAGTAACAATAATCCAGACAATAACCTACCTTCCATAATGACAAGGCTACCATCCATTGGAGTAACAGAAATCTCGACAACAGTCTACCTTCCATAATGATAAGGCTACCATCCATTGGAGTAACAAAAATCTCGACAGCAGACTACCATCCATAATGACAAGGGTACTATCATTGGAGTAACAAAAATATCCACAAGACAATACCTTCCATAATGACAAGGCTACAATCCATTGGAGTATAAAAAATCTCGACAACAAAGTATCTTCCATAATGACAAGGCTACCAACCATTGGAGTAACAAAAATCTCGACAACAGACTACCTTCGATAATGACAAGGCTACCATCCATTGGAGTAAAAAAAATCTCGAAACAGACTACCTTCCATAATGACTAGGCTACCATCCATTGGAATAATAAAAATCTCGACAACATAGTCCCTTCCATAATGACAAGGCAGTAACAAAAATCTCGACAACAGACTACCTTCCATAATGACAAGTCTACCATCCATTGGAGTAACAAAAATCACGACAACAGACTACCTTCCATAATGACAAGGCTACCATCCATTGGAATAACAAAAATATTGACAATAGACTACCTTCCATAATGACAAAGCTATCATCCATTGGAGTAACAAAAATCTCGATAACAGACTAGCTTCCATAATGACAAGGCTACCATCCATTGGAATAACTAAAATGTCGACAACACACTACCTTCCATAATAACAAGGCTACCATCCAATGGAGTAATAAAAATCTCGACAATTGCCTACCTTCCATAATGACAAGGCTACCATCCCTTAAAGTAATAGAAATCTGAACAACAGACTACCGTCCTTAATGACAAGGCTACCATCCATTGGAGTAACAGAAATCACAACAACATACTACCTTCCATAATGACAAGGCTACCATGCATTGTAGTAACAAAAATCTCGACAACAGACTACCTTCCATAATGGCAAAGCTACAATCCATTAGAGAAACAAAAATATGGACAACATACTACCTTCCATAATGACAAGGCTACCATCCATTGGAGTAACAAAAATATCAACAAGAGACTAGCTTCAATAATGACAAGGCTACCAACCATTGGAGTAACAAAAATCTCGACAACAGACTACCTTCGATAATGACAAGGCTACCATCCATTGGAGTAACAAAAATCTCGAAACAGACTACCTTCCATAATGACTAGGCTACCATCCATTGGAATAACAAAAATCTCGACAACATAGTACCTTCCATAATGACAAGGAAGTAACAAAAATCTCGACAACATACTACCTTCCATAATGACAAGGCTACCATCCATTGGAGTGACAAAAATCACAACGACGGACTACCTTCCATAATGCAAGGCTACCATCCATTGGAGTAAAAAAAATCTCGACAACAGACTACCTTCCATAATGATAAGGCTACCATCCATTGGAGTAATAAAAATCTCGACAACAAACTACCTTACATAATGACTAGGCTACCATCCATTGGAGTAACAAAGATATCAACAATAGACTACCTTCCATAATGACAAGGATACCATCCATTGTTGTAAAAAAAATCTCGACAGCAGACTACCTTCCATAATGACAAGGCTACCATCCATTATAGTAACAAAAATCTCCACAACAGACTACCTTCCATAATGACAAGGCTACCATCCATTGGAGTAACAGAAATCTTGACAACAGACTACCTTCCATAATGACAAGGCTACCATCCGTTGGAGTAACAAAAACTCGACAACATACTACCTTCCATAATAACAAGGGTATCATCATTGGAGTAACAAATATATCAACAATAGACTACCTTAAATAATGACAAGGATACCATCCATTGTTGTAACAAAAATCTCGACAACCAACTACCTTCCATAATGACAAGGCTACCATCCATTATAGTAACAAAAATCTCCACAACAGACTACCTTTCATAATGACAACGCTACCATCCCTTAGAGTAACAAAAATCTCGACAACAGACTACCTTCTGTAATGACAAGGCAACCATCCATTGGAGTAACAAAGATATCGACAACATACTACCTTCCATAATGACAATGCTACCATCCCTTAGAGTAACAAAAATCACAAAAACAGACTACCTTCCATAATGACAAGGCTACCATCCATTGGAGTAACAAAGATATAGACAAATAACTACCTTCCATAGTGACAAGGCTACCATCCATTGGAGTGACAAAAATCACGACAACAGACTACCTTCCATAATGACAAGGCTACCATCCATTGGAATAACAAAAATATCGACAGCATACTATCTTCCATAATGACAAGGCTACCATCCAATGGAGTAACAAAAATATCGACAATAGATTAACTTCCATAGTTACAAGTCAACCATCCATTGGAGTAACAAATATATCGACAACAGACTACCATCCTTAATGACAAGGCTACAATCCGTTGCAGTGAGAAAAATCTCGACCACAGACTACCTTCCATAATGACATGGCTACCAACTACTGTTGTAACAAAAATTATAACAACAGACTACCTTCCATAATGACAAGGCTACCATCCATTGGAGTAACAATAATCCAGACAATAACCTACCTTCCATAATGACAAGGCTACCATCCATTGGAGTAACAGAAATCTCGACAACAGTCTACCTTCCATAATGATAAGGCTACCATCCATTGGAGTAACAAAAATCTCGACAGCAGACTACCATCCATAATGACAAGGGTACTATCATTGGAGTAACAAAAATATCCACAAGACAATACCTTCCATAATGACAAGGCTACAATCCATTGGAGTATAAAAAATCTCGACAACAAAGTATCTTCCATAATGACAAGGCTACCAACCATTGGAGTAACAAAAATCTCGACAACAGACTACCTTCGATAATGACAAGGCTACCATCCATTGGAGTAAAAAAAATCTCGAAACAGACTACCTTCCATAATGACTAGGCTACCATCCATTGGAATAATAAAAATCTCGACAACATAGTCCCTTCCATAATGACAAGGCAGTAACAAAAATCTCGAC
The DNA here is from genome assembly GCA_948472305.1 of Vicia faba. Lineage (NCBI taxonomy): Eukaryota > Viridiplantae > Streptophyta > Magnoliopsida > Fabales > Fabaceae > Vicia > Vicia faba. The sequence goes on along the minus strand of OX451741.1, from coordinate 590,957,249 downwards.
AACAGACTACCTTCCATAATGACAAGTCTACCATCCATTGGAGTAACAAAAATCACGACAACAGACTACCTTCCATAATGACAAGGCTACCATCCATTGGAATAACAAAAATATTGACAATAGACTACCTTCCATAATGACAAAGCTATCATCGATTGGAGTAACAAAAATCTCGAGAACAGACTAGCTTCCATAATGACAAGGCTACCATCCATTGGAATAACTAAAATGTCGACAACACACTACCTTCCATAATAACAAGGCTACCATCCAATGGAGTAATAAAAATCTCGACAATTGCCTACCTTCCATAATGACAAGGCTACCATCCCTTAAAGTAATAGAAATCTGAACAACAGACTACCGTCCTTAATGACAAGGCTACCATCCATTGGAGTAACAGAAATCACAACAACAGACTACCTTCCATAATGACAAGGCTACCATGCATTGTAGTAACAAAAATCTCGACAACAGACTACCTTCCATAATGGGAAAGCTACAATCCATTAGAGAAACAAAAATATGGACAACATACTACCTTCCATAATGACAAGGCTACCATCCATTGGAGTAACAAAAATATCAACAAGAGACTAGCTTCAATAATGACAAGGCTACCAACCATTGGAGTAACAAAAATCTCGACAACAGACTACCTTCAATAATGACAAGGCTACCATCCATTGGAGTAACAAAAATCTCGAAACAGACTACCTTCCATAATGACTAGGCTACCATCCATTGGAATAACAAAAATCTCGACAACATAGTACCTTCCATAATGACAAGGAAGTAACAAAAATCTCGACAACATACTACCTTCCATAATGACAAGGCTACCATCCATTGGAGTGACAAAAATCACAACGACGGACTACCTTCCATAATGCAAGGCTACCATCCATTGGAGTAACAAAAATCTCGACAACAGACTACCTTCCATAATGATAAGGCTACCATCCATTGGAGTAATAAAAATCTCGACAACAAACTACCTTACATAATGACTAGGCTACCATCCATTGGAGTAACAAAGATATCAACAATAGACTACCTTCCATAATGACAAGGATACCATCCATTGTTGTAAAAAAAATCTCGACAGCAGACTACCTTCCATAATGACAAGGCTACCATCCATTATAGTAACAAAAATCTCCACAACAGACTACCTTCCATAATGACAAGGCTACCATCCATTGGAGTAACAGAAATCTTGACAACAGACTACCTTCCATAATGACAAGGCTACCATCCGTTGGAGTAACAAAAACTCGACAACATACTACCTTCCATAATAACAAGGGTATCATCATTGGAGTAACAAATATATCAACAATAGACTACCTTAAATAATGACAAGGATACCATCCATTGTTGTAACAAAAATCTCGACAACCAACTACCTTCCATAATGACAAGGCTACCATCCATTATAGTAACAAAAATCTCCACAACAGACTACCTTTCATAATGACAACGCTACCATCCCTTAGAGTAACAAAAACCTCGACAACAGACTACCTTCTGTAATGACAAGGCAACCATCCATTGGAGTAACAAAGATATCGACAACATACTACCTTCCATAATGACAATGCTACCATCCCTTAGAGTAACAAAAATCACAAAAACTGACTACCTTCCATAATGACAAGGCTACCATCCATTGGAGTAACAAAGATATAGACAAATAACTACCTTCCATAGTGACAAGGCTACCATCCATTGGAGTGACAAAAATCACGACAACAGACTACCTTCCATAATGACAAGGCTACCATCCATTGGAATAACAAAAATATCGACAGCATACTATCTTCCATAATGACAAGGCTACCATCCAATGGAGTAACAAAAATATCGACAATAGATTAACTTCCATAGTTACAAGTCAACCATCCATTGGAGTAACAAATATATCGACAACAGACTACCATCCTTAATGACAAGGCTACAATCCGTTGCAGTGAGAAAAATCTCGACCACAAACTACCTTCCATAATGACATGGCTACCAACTACTGTTGTAACAAAAATTATGACAACAGACTACCTTCCATAATGACAAGGCTACCATCCATTGGAGTAACAATAATCCAGACAATAACCTACCTTCCATAATGACAAGGCTACCATCCATTGGAGTAACAGAAATCTCGACAACAGACTACCTTCCATAATGATAAGGCTACCATCCATTGGAGTAACAAAAATCTCGACAGCAGACTACCATCCATAATGACAAGGGTAATATCATTGGAGTAACAAAAATATCCACAAGACAATACCTTCCATAATGACAAGGCTACAATCCATTGGAGTATAAAAAATCTCGACAACAGAGTATCTTCCATAATGACAAGGCTACCAACCATTGGAGTAACAAAAATCTCGACAACAGACTACCTTCGATAATGACAAGGCTACCATCCATTGGAGTAAAAAAAATCTCGAAACAGACTACCTTCCATAATGACTAGGCTACCATCCATTGGAATAATAAAAATCTCGACAACATAGTCCCTTCCATAATGACAATGCAGTAACAAAAATCTCGACAACAGACTACCTTCCATAATGACAAGTCTACCATCCATTGGAGTAACAAAAATCACGACAACAGACTACCTTCCATAATGACAAGGCTACCATCCATTGGAATAACAAAAATATTGACAATAGACTACCTTCCATAATGACAAAGCTATCATCCATTGGAGTAACAAAAATCTCGAGAACAGACTAGCTTCCATAATGACAAGGCTACCATCCCTTAAAGTAATAGAAATCTGAACAACAGACTACCGTCCTTAATGACAAGGCTACCATCCATTGGAGTAACAGAAATCACAACAACAGACTACCTTCCATAATGACAAGGCTACCATGCATTGTAGTAACAAAAATCTCGACAACAGACTACCTTCCATAATGGCAAAGCTACAATCCATTAGAGAAACAAAAATATGGACAACATACTACCTTCCATAATGACAAGGCTACCATCCATTGGAGTAACAAAAATATCAACAAGAGACTAGCTTCAATAATGACAAGGCTACCAACCATTGGAGTAACAAAAATCTCGACAACAGACTACCTTCAATAATGACAAGGCTACCATCCATTGGAGTAACAAAAATCTCGAAACAGACTACCTTCCATAATGACTAGGCTACCATCCATTGGAATAACAAAAATCTCGACAACATAGTACCTTCCATAATGACAAGGAAGTAACAAAAATCTCGACAACATACTACCTTCCATAATGACAAGGCTACCATCCATTGGAGTGACAAAAATCACAACGACGGACTACCTTCCATAATGCAAGGCTACCATCCATTGGAGTAACAAAAATCTCGACAACAGACTACCTTCCATAATGATAAGGCTACCATCCATTGGAGTAATAAAAATCTCGACAACAAACTACCTTACATAATGACTAGGCTACCATCCATTGGAGTAACAAAGATATCAACAATAGACTACCTTCCATAATGACAAGGATACCATCCATTGTTGTAAAAAAAATCTCGACAGCAGACTACCTTCCATAATGACAAGGCTACCATCCATTATAGTAACAAAAATCTCCACAACAGACTACCTTCCATAATGACAAGGCTACCATCCATTGGAGTAACAGAAATCTTGACAACAGACTACCTTCCATAATGACAAGGCTACCATCCGTTGGAGTAACAAAAACTCGACAACATACTACCTTCCATAATAACAAGGGTATCATCATTGGAGTAACAAATATATCAACAATAGACTACCTTAAATAATGACAAGGATACCATCCATTGTTGTAACAAAAATCTCGACAACCAACTACCTTCCATAATGACAAGGCTACCATCCATTATAGTAACAAAAATCTCCACAACAGACTACCTTTCATAATGACAACGCTACCATCCCTTAGAGTAACAAAAATCTCGACAACAGACTACCTTCTGTAATGACAAGGCAACCATCCATTGGAGTAACAAAGATATCGACAACATACTACCTTCCATAATGACAATGCTACCATCCCTTAGAGTAACAAAAATCACAAAAACAGACTACCTTCCATAATGACAAGGCTACCATCCATTGGAGTAACAAAGATATAGACAAATAACTACCTTCCATAGTGACAAGGCTACCATCCATTGGAGTGACAAAAATCACGACAACAGACTACCTTCCATAATGACAAGGCTACCATCCATTGGAATAACAAAAATATCGACAGCATACTATCTTCCATAATGACAAGGCTACCATCCAATGGAGTAACAAAAATATCGACAATAGATTAACTTCCATAGTTACAAGTCAACCATCCATTGGAGTAACAAATATATCGACAACAGACTACCATCCTTAATGACAAGGCTACAATCCGTTGCAGTGAGAAAAATCTCGACCACAGACTACCTTCCATAATGACATGGCTACCAACTACTGTTGTAAAAAAAATTATGACAACAGACTACCTTCCATAATGACAAGGCTACCATCCATTGGAGTAACAATAATCCAGACAATAACCTACCTTCCATAATGACAAGGCTACCATCCATTGGAGTAACAGAAATCTCGACAACAGACTACCTTCCATAATGATAAGGCTACCATCCATTGGAGTAACAAAAATCTCGACAGCAGACTACCATCCATAATGACAAGGGTACTATCATTGGAGTAACAAAAATATCAACAAGACAATACCTTCCATAATGACAAGGCTACAATCCATTGGAGTATAAAAAATCTCGACAACAGAGTATCTTCCATAATGACAAGGCTACCAACCATTGGAGTAACAAAAATCTCGACAACAGACTACCTTCGATAATGACAAGGCTACCATCCATTGGAGTAAAAAAAATCTCGAAACAGACTACCTTCCATAATGACTAGGCTACCATCCATTGGAATAACAAAAATCTCGACAACATAGTACCTTCCATAATTACAAGGCAGTAACAAAAATCTCGACAACAGACTACCTTCCATAATGACAAGGCTACCATCCATTGGAGTGACAAAAATCACAACGACAGACTACCTTCCATAATGCAAGGCTACCATCCATTGGAGTAACAAAAATCTCGACAACAAATTACCTTCCATAATGATAAGGCTACCATCCATTGGAGTAATAAAAATCTTGACAACAAACTACCTTACATAATGACTAGGCTACCATCCATTGGAGTAACAAAGATATCAACAATAGACTACCTTCCATAATGACAAGGATACCATCCATTGTTGTAAAAAAAATCTCGACAGCAGACTACCTTCCATAATGACAAGGCTACCATCCATTATAGTAACAAAAATCTCCACAACAGACTACCTTCCATAATGACAAGGCTACCATCCATTGGAGTAACAGAAATCTTGACAACAGACTACCTTCCATAATGACAAGGCTACCATCCGTTGGAGTAACAAAAACTCGACAACATACTACCTTCCATAATAACAAGGGTACCATCATTGGAGTAATAAATAAATATATCAACAATAGACTACCTTAAATAATGACTAGGATACCATCCATTGTTGTAACAAAAATCTCGACAACCAGCTACCTTCCATAATGACAAGGCTACCATCCATTATAGTAATAAAAATCTCCACAACAGACTACCTTTCATAATGACAACGCTACCATCCCTTAGAGTAACAAAAATCTCGACAACAGACTACTTCTGTAATGACAAGGCAACCATCCATTTGAGTAACAAAGATATCGACAACATACTACCTTCCATAATGACAATGCTACCATCCCTTAGAGTAACAAAAATCACAAAAATAGACTACCTTCCATAATGACAAGGCTACAATCCATTGGAGTAACAAAGATATAGACAAATAACTACCTTCCATAGTGACAAGGCTACCATCCATTGGAGTGACAAAAATCACGACAACAGACTACCTTCCATAATGACAAGGCTACCATCCATTGGAATAACAAAAATATCGACAACATACTATCTTCCATAATGACAAGGCTACCATCCAATGGAGTAACAAAAATATCGACAATAGATTAACTTCCATAGTTACAAGTCAACCATCCATTGGAGTAACAAATATATCGACAACAGACTACCATCCTTAATGACAAGGCTACAATCCGTTGCAGTGAGAAAAATCTCGACAACAGACTACCTTCCATAATGACATGGCTACCAACTACTGTTGTAACAAAAATTATGACAACAGACTACCTTCCATAATGACAAGGCTACCATCTATTGGAGTAACAATAATCCAGACAATAACCTACCTTCCATAATGACAAGGCTACCATCCATTGGAGTAACAGAAATCTCGACAACAGACTACCTTCCATAATGATAAGGCTAACATCCATTGGAGTAACAAAAATCTCGACAGCAGACTATAATGACAAGGGTACTATCATTGGAGTAACAAAAATATCCACAAGACAATACCTTCCATAATGACAAGGCTACAATCCATTGGAGTATAAAAAATCTCGACAATAGAGTACCTTCCATAATGACAAGGCTACCATCCATTGGAGTAACAAAAATCTCGACAACAGACTACCTTCGATAATGAAAAGGCTACCATCCATTGGAGTGACAAAAATCTCGAAACAGACTACCTTCCATAATGACTAGGCTACCATCCATTGGAATAATAAAAATCTCGTCAACATAGTACCTTCCATAATGACAAGGGAGTAACAAAAATCTCGACAACATACTACCTTCTATAATGACAAGGTTACCATCCATTGGAGTGACAAAAATCACAACGATAGACTACCTTCCATAATGCAAGGCTACCATCCATTGGAGTAACAAAAATCTCGACAACAAACTACCTTACAAAATGACTAGGCTACCATCTATTGGAGTAACAAAGATATCAACAATAGACTATCTTCCATAATGACAAGACTACCATCCATTGGAGTAACAAAAATCCAGACAATAACCTACCTTCCATAATGACAAGGCTACCATCCATTGGAGTAACAGAAATCTCGACAACAGACTACCTTCAATAATGATAAGGCTACCATCCATTGGAGTAACAGAAATCTCGAAAGCAGACTACCTTCCATAATGACAAGGCAACCATCCATTTGAGTAACAAAGATATCGACAACATACTACCTTCCATAATGACAATGCTACCATACCTTAGAGTAACAAAAATCACAAAAACAGACTACCTTCCATAATGACAAGGCTACAATCCATTGGAGTAACAAAGATATAGACAAATAACTACCTTCCATAGTGACAAGGCTACCATCCATTGGAGTGACAAAAATCACGACAACAAACTACCTTCCATAATGACAAGGCTACCATCCATTGGAATAACAAAAATATCGACAGCATACTATCTTCCATAATGACAAGGCTACCATCCAATGGAGTAACAAAAATATCGACAATAGATTAACTTCCATAGTTACAAGTCAACCATCCATTGGAGTAACAAATATATCGACAACAGACTACCATCCTTAATGACAAGGCTACAATCCGTTGCAGTGAGAAAAATCTCGACAACAGACTACCTTCCATAATGACATGGCTACCAACTACTGTTGTAACAAAAATTATGACAACAGACTACCTTCCATAATGACAAGGCTACCATCTATTGGAGTAACAATAATCCAGACAATAACCTACCTTCCATAATGACAAGGCTACCATCCATTGGAGTAACAGAAATCTCGACAACAGACTACCTTCCATAATGATAAGGCTAACATCCATTGGAGTAACAAAAATCTCGACAGCAGACTATAATGACAAGGGTACTATCATTGGAGTAACAAAAATATCCACAAGACAATACCTTCCATAATGACAAGGCTACAATCCATTGGAGTATAAAAAATCTCGACAATAGAGTACCTTCCATAATGACAAGGCTACCATCCATTGGAGTAACAAAAATCTCGACAACAGACTACCTTCGATAATGAAAAGGCTACCATCCATTGGAGTGACAAAAATCTCGAAACAGACTACCTTCCATAATGACTAGGCTACCATCCATTGGAATAATAAAAATCTCGTCAACATAGTACCTTCCATAATGACAAGGCAGTAACAAAAATCTCGACAACATACTACCTTCTATAATGACAAGGTTACCATCCATTGGAGTGACAAAAATCACAACGATAGACTACCTTCCATAATGCAAGGCTACCATCCATTGGAGTAACAAAAATCTCGACAACAAACTACCTTCCATAATGACAAGGCTACCATCCATTGGAGTAACAAAAATCTCGACAACAAACTACCTTACAAAATGACTAGGCTACCATCTATTGGAGTAACAAAGATATCAACAATAGACTATCTTCCATAATGACAAGACTACCATCCATTGGAGTAACAAAAATCCAGACAATAACCTACCTTCCATAATGACAAGGCTACCATCCATTGGAGTAACAGAAATCTCGACAACAGACTACCTTCAATAATGATAAGGCTACCATCCATTGGAGTAACAGAAATCTCGAAAGCAGACTACCTTCCATAATGACAAGGGTACTATCATTGGAGTAACAAAAATATCCGCAAGAGACTACCTTCCATAATGACAAGGCTACAATCCATTGGAGTATAAAAAATCTCGACAATAGAGTACCTTCCATAATGACAAGGCTACCATCCATTGGAGTAACAAAAATATCAACAAGAGACTAGCTTCAATAATGACAAGGCTACCAACCATTGGAGTAACAAAAATCTCGACAACAGACTACCTTCGAGAATGACAAGGATACCATCCATTGGAGTAACAAAAATCTAGAGGCTACCATCCATTGGAGTAACAAAAATCTCAACAACAGACTTCCTTGCATAATGACACGGCTACCATCCATTGGAGTAACAAAAATATCGACAACAAACTATCTTCCATAATGACAAGGCTATGATCCGTTGGAGTAACAAAAATATAGACAACAGAGTACCTTCCATAATGACAAGACTACCATCCATTGGAGTAACAAAAATCTCGACAATAGAGTAACTTCCATAATGACAAGGCTACAATCCATTAGAGTAACAAAAACATTAACAATAGACTACGTCTCATAATGACAAGGCTACCATCCATTGGAGTAACAAAAATCTAGACAACAGACTACCTTCCACAATGACAAGGATACCATCCATTAAAGTAACAAAAATATAGACAACAGAGTACCTTCCATAATGACAAGACTACCATCCATTGGAGTAACAAAAATCTCGACAACAGAGTAACTTCCATAATGACAAGGCTATAATCCATTAGAGTAACAAAAACATTAACAATAGACTACGTCCCATAATGACAAGGCTACCATCCATTGGAGTAACAAAAATCTAGACAACAGACTACCTTCCACAATGACAAGGATTCCATCCATTAGAGTAACAAAAATATAGACAACAGAGTACCTTCCATAATGACAAGGCTACCATCCATTGGAGTAACAAAAATTTCGACAACAGAGTTACTTCCATAATGACAAGGCTACAATCCATTAGAGTAACAAAAACATTAACAATAGACTACGTCTCATAATGACAAGGCTACCATCCATTGGAGTAACAAAAATCTAGACAACAGACTACCTTCCACAATGACAAGGATACCATCCATTAGAGTAACAAAAATATAGACAACAGAGTACCTTCCATAATGACAAGACTACCATCCATTGGAGTAACAAAAATCTCGACAACAGAGTAACTTCCATAATGACAAGGCTATAATCCATTAGAGTAACAAAAACATTAACAATAGACTACGTCCCATAATGACAAGGCTACCATCCATTGGAGTAACAAAAATCTAGACAACAGACTACCTTCCACAATGACAAGGATTCCATCCATTAGAGTAACAAAAATATAGACAACAGAGTACCTTCCATAATGACAAGGCTACCATCCATTGGAGTAACAAAAATTTCGACAACAGAGTTACTTCCATAATGACAAGGCTACAATCCATTGGAGTAACAAAAATATTGACAATACACTACGTCCCATAATGACAAGGCTACCATCCATTGGAGTAACAAAAATCTCGACAACAAACTACCTTCCAAAATGACAAGGTTACCATACATTGGAATAAAAAAAATCTTGACATCAGACTACCTTCCATAATGACAAGGCCACCATCCATTAGAGTAACAAAAATATCCACAACAAACTGCCTTTCATAATGACAAGGATACCATCCATTAGATTAACAAAAATCTGAACAACATACTACCTTCCATAATGAAAAGGATACCATAATATCAAGGCTACCATCCATTGGAGTAACAAAAATATTAAAAAAAGACTACCTTCCATAATGACAAGTCTTCCATCTATTGGAGTAACAAAAATCTCGACAACAGACTTCCTTCCATAATGACAAGGCTACCATCCATTGGAGTAACAAAAATCTCGACAACAGAGTACCTTCCATAATGGCAAGGATACTATCCATTGGAGTAACAAAAATATTGACAATAGACTACGTCCCATAATGACAAGCTACCATCCATTGGAGTAACAAAAATCTGAACAAAAGACTACCTTCCATAATGACAAGGCTACCATCCATTGGAGTAACAAAAATCTCGACAACAGACTTCATTCCATAATGACAAGGCTACCATCCATTGGAGTAACAAAAATCTCGACAACAAACTATCTTCCATAATGACAAGGCTACCATCCGTTGGAGTAACAAAAATATAGACAACACAGTACCTTCCATAATGACAAGGCTACCATCCATTGGAGTAACAAAAATCTCGACAACAGAGTAACTTCCATAATGACAAGGTTACAATCCATTAGAGTAACAAAAATATTGACAATAGACTACGTCCCATAATGACAAGGCTACCATCCATTGGAGTAACAAAAATATCGACAACAGACTACCTTCCATAATGACAAGGCTACCATCAATTGGAGTAACAAAAATATAGACAACAGAGTACCTTCCATAATGACAAGGATACCATCCATTGGAGTAACAAAAATCTCGACAACATAGTAACTTCCATAATGATAAGGCTACAATCCATTGGAGTAACGAAAATATTGATAATAGACTACGTCCCATAATGACAAGGCTACCATCCATTGGAATAACAAAAATCTCGACAACAGACTACCTTTCATAATGACAAGGCTACCATCCATTAGATTAAGAAAAATCTGAACAACAGACTACCTTCCATAATGAAACGGCTACCATAATATCAAGGCTATCATCCATTGGAGTATCAAAAATCTGAACAAAAGACTACCTTCCATAATGACAAGGCTACCATCCATTGGAGTAACAAAAATCTCGACAACAGACTTCCTTGCATAATGACAAGGCTACCATCCATTGGAGTACCAAAAATATCGACAACAAACTATCTTCCATAATGACAAGGCTATCATCCGTTGGATTACAAAAATATAGACAACAGAGTACCTTCCATAATTATAGGACTACCATCCATTGGAGTAACAAAAATCTCGACAACAGAGTAACTTCCATAATGACAAGGCTACAATCCATTAGAGTAACAAAAACATTAACAATAGACTACGTCCCATAATGATAAGGCTACCATCCATTGGAGTAACAAAAATCTAGACAACAGACTACCTTCCACAATGACAAGGATACCATCCATTAGAGTAACAAAAATATAGACAACAGAGTACCTTCCATAATGACAAGACTACCATCCATTGGAGTAACAAAAATCTCGACAACAGAGTAACTTCCATAATGACAAGGCTACAATCCATTAGAGTAACAAAAACATTAACAATAGACTACGTCTCATAATGACAAGGCTACCATCCATTGGAGTAACAAAAATCTAGACAACAGACTACCTTCCACAATGACAAGGATACCATCCATTAGAGTAACAAAAATATAGACAACAGAGTACCTTCCATAATGACAAGACTACCATCCATTGGAGTAACAAAAATCTCGACAACAGAGTAACTTCCATAATGACAAGGCTATAATCCATTAGAGTAACAAAAACATTAACAATAGACTACGTCCCATAATGACAAGGCTACCATCCATTGGAGTAACAAAAATCTAGACAACAGACTACCTTCCACAATGACAAGGATTCCATCCATTAGAGTAACAAAAATATAGACAACAGAGTACCTTCCATAATGACAAGGCTACCATCCATTGGAGTAACAAAAATTTCGACAACAGAGTTACTTCCATAATGACAAGGCTACAATCCATTAGAGTAACAAAAACATTAACAATAGACTACGTCTCATAATGACAAGGCTACCATCCATTGGAGTAACAAAAATCTAGACAACAGACTACCTTCCACAATGACAAGGATACCATCCATTAGAGTAACAAAAATATAGACAACAGAGTACCTTCCATAATGACAAGACTACCATCCATTGGAGTAACAAAAATCTCGACAACAGAGTAACTTCCATAATGACAAGGCTATAATCCATTAGAGTAACAAAAACATTAACAATAGACTACGTCCCATAATGACAAGGCTACCATCCATTGGAGTAACAAAAATCTAGACAACAGACTACCTTCCACAATGACAAGGATTCCATCCATTAGAGTAACAAAAATATAGACAACAGAGTACCTTCCATAATGACAAGGCTACCATCCATTGGAGTAACAAAAATTTCGACAACAGAGTTACTTCCATAATGACAAGGCTACAATCCATTGGAGTAACAAAAATATTGACAATACACTACGTCCCATAATGACAAGGCTACCATCCATTGGAGTAACAAAAATCTCGACAACAAACTACCTTCCAAAATGACAAGGTTACCATACATTGGAATAAAAAAAATCTTGACATCAGACTACCTTCCATAATGACAAGGCCACCATCCATTAGAGTAACAAAAATATCCACAACAAACTGCCTTTCATAATGACAAGGATACCATCCATTAGATTAACAAAAATCTGAACAACATACTACCTTCCATAATGAAAAGGATACCATAATATCAAGGCTACCATCCATTGGAGTAACAAAAATATTAAAAAAAGACTACCTTCCATAATGACAAGTCTTCCATCTATTGGAGTAACAAAAATCTCGACAACAGACTTCCTTCCATAATGACAAGGCTACCATCCATTGGAGTAACAAAAATCTCGACAACAGAGTACCTTCCATAATGGCAAGGATACTATCCATTGGAGTAACAAAAATATTGACAATAGACTACGTCCCATAATGACAAGCTACCATCCATTGGAGTAACAAAAATCTGAACAAAAGACTACCTTCCATAATGACAAGGCTACCATCCATTGGAGTAACAAAAATCTCGACAACAGACTTCATTCCATAATGACAAGGCTACCATCCATTGGAGTAACAAAAATCTCGACAACAAACTATCTTCCATAATGACAAGGCTACCATCCGTTGGAGTAACAAAAATATAGACAACACAGTACCTTCCATAATGACAAGGCTACCATCCATTGGAGTAACAAAAATCTCGACAACAGAGTAACTTCCATAATGACAAGGTTACAATCCATTAGAGTAACAAAAATATTGACAATAGACTACGTCCCATAATGACAAGGCTACCATCCATTGGAGTAACAAAAATATCGACAACAGACTACCTTCCATAATGACAAGGCTACCATCAATTGGAGTAACAAAAATATAGACAACAGAGTACCTTCCATAATGACAAGGATACCATCCATTGGAGTAACAAAAATCTCGACAACATAGTAACTTCCATAATGATAAGGCTACAATCCATTGGAGTAACGAAAATATTGATAATAGACTACGTCCCATAATGACAAGGCTACCATCCATTGGAATAACAAAAATCTCGACAACAGACTACCTTTCATAATGACAAGGCTACCATCCATTAGATTAAGAAAAATCTGAACAACAGACTACCTTCCATAATGAAACGGCTACCATAATATCAAGGCTATCATCCATTGGAGTATCAAAAATCTGAACAAAAGACTACCTTCCATAATGACAAGGCTACCATCCATTGGAGTAACAAAAATCTCGACAACAGACTTCCTTGCATAATGACAAGGCTACCATCCATTGGAGTACCAAAAATATCGACAACAAACTATCTTCCATAATGACAAGGCTATCATCCGTTGGATTACAAAAATATAGACAACAGAGTACCTTCCATAATTATAGGACTACCATCCATTGGAGTAACAAAAATCTCGACAACAGAGTAACTTCCATAATGACAAGGCTACAATCCATTAGAGTAACAAAAACATTAACAATAGACTACGTCCCATAATGATAAGGCTACCATCCATTGGAGTAACAAAAATCTAGACAACAGACTACCTTCCACAATGACAAGGATACCATCCATTAGAGTAACAAAAATATAGACAACAGAGTACCTTCCATAATGACAAGACTACCATCCATTGGAGTAACAAAAATCTCGACAACAGAGTAACTTCCATAATGACAAGGCTACAATCCATTAGAGTAACAAAAACATTAACAATAGACTACGTCTCATAATGACAAGGCTACCATCCATTGGAGTAACAAAAATCTAGACAACAGACTACCTTCCACAATGACAAGGATACCATCCATTAGAGTAACAAAAATATAGACAACAGAGTACCTTCCATAATGACAAGGCTACCATCCATTGGAGTAACAAAAATCTCGACAACAGAGTTACTTCCATAATGACAAGGCTACAATCCATTGGAGTAACAAAAATATTGACAATACACTACGTCCCATAATGACAAGGCTACCATCCATTGGAGTAACAAAAATCTCGACAACAGACTACCTTCCAAAATGACAAGGTTACCATACATTGGAATAAAAAAAATCTTGACATCAGACTACCTTCCATAATGACAAGGCCACCATCCATTAGAGTAACAAAAATATCGACAATAGACTACCTTTCATAATGACAAGGATACCATCCATTAGATTAACAAAAATCTGAACAACATACTACCTTCCATAATGAAAAGGATACCATAATATCAAGGCTACCAACATTTGGAGTAACAAAAACATTAACAACAGACTACCTTCCAAAATGACAAGGTTACCATACATTGGAATAAAAAAAATCTTGACATCAGACTACCTTCCATAATGACAAGGCTACCACCCATTGGAGTAACAAAAATATTGACAACAGACTACCTTTCATAATGACAAGGATACCATCCATTAGATTAACAAAAATCTGAACAACATACTACCTTCCATAATGAAAAGGATACCATAATATCAAGGCTACCATCCATTGGAGTAACAAAAATATTAACAAAAGACTACCTTCCATAATTACAAGTCTTCCATCTATTGGAGTAACAAAAATCTCGACAACAGACTTCCTTCCATAATGACAAGGCTACCATCCATTGGAGTAACAAAAATCTAGACAACAGACTAGCTTCCATAATGACAAGGCTACCATCCATTGGAGTAACAAAAATATAGACAACAAAGTGCTTTCCATAATGACAAGGATACCATCCATTGGAGTAACAAAAATCTCGACAACAGAGTAACTTCCATAATGACTAGGCTACAATCCATTGGAGTAACAAAAATATTGATAATATACTACATCCCATAATGACAAGGCTACCATCCATTGGAGTAACCAAAATCTCGACAATAGACTACCTTTCATAATGACAAGGCTACCATCCATTAGATTAACAAAAATCTGAACAAAAGACTACGTTCCATAATGACAAGGCTACCATCCATTGGAGTAACAAAAATCTCGACAACAGACTTCCTTCCATAATGACAAGGATACCATCCATTGGAGTAACAAAAATATCGACAACAAACTCTCTTCCATAATGACAAGGCTACCATCCGTTGGTGTAACAAAAATATAGACAACAGAGTACCTTCCATAATGACAAGGCTACCATCCATTGGAGTAACAAAAATCTCGACAACAGAGTAACTTCCATAATGACAAGGCTACAATCCATTAGAGTAAAAAAAATATTAACAATAGACTACGTCCCATAATGACAAGTCTACAATCCATTGGAGTAACAAAAATATTGACAATAGACTACGTCCAATAATTACAAGGCTACCATCCATTGGATTAACAAAAATCTCGACAACAGACTACCTTCCAAAATGACAAGGTTACCATACATTGGAATAACAAAAATCCTGACATCAGACTACCTTCCATAATGACAAGGCCACCATCCATTGGAGTAACAAAAATATCGACAACTGACTACCTTCCTTAATGAAAAGGATATCATCCATTAGAGTAACAAAAATCTCGACAATAGACTGGCTTCCATAATCAAAAGGATACCATCCATTAGATTAACAAAAATTTTGACAATATACTACCTTCCATAGTGACATGGTTTCCATACATTGGAATAATAAAAATCAAGAAAGCAGACTACCTTCCATAATCACAAGGCTATCCTCCAATGGAATAACAAAAATCTAGACAACATACTATGTTTCATAATGACAAGGCAACCATCCATTGGAGTAACAAAAATCTCGACAAGAGACTACCTTCCATAATGACATGTCTACCATCCAATGGAATAACAAAATTCTCGACAACAGACTACAATCCATGATGACAAGGCTATCGCACATTGAAGTAACAGATATCTCAATGACAAACTACCTTCCATAATGACAATGATACCATCCATTAGAGTAAAAAAATATCGACGCCAAACTACCTTCCATAATGACAAGGCCACCATCCATTGGAGTAACAAAAATATCGACAACAGACTACCTTTCATAATGACAAGGATACCATCCATTAGATTAACAAAAATCTGAACAACAGACCACCTTCCATAATGAAAAGGCTACCATAATATCAAGGCTACCATCCATTGGAGTAACAAGAATCTCGACAACAGACTACATTCCAAAATTACAAGGTTACCATACATTGGAATAACAAAAATCTCCACAACAGACTTCCTTCCAAAATTACAAGGTTACCATCCATTGGAGTAACAAAAATCTCGACAACAGACTAACTTCCATAATGACAAGGCTACCATCCATTGGAGTAATAAAAATATAGACGACATAGTACCTTCCATAATGACAAGGATACCATCCATTGGAGTAACAAAAATCTCGACAACAGAGTAACTTCCATAATCACAAGGCTACAATCCATTAGAGTAACAAAAATATTGACAATAGACTACGTCCCATAATGACAAGGCTACCATCCATTGGAGTAACAAAAATCTCGACAACAGACTACCTTTCATAATGACAAGGCTACCACCCATTAGATTAACAAAAATCAGAACAACATACTACCTTCCATAATGAAAAGGCTACCATAATATCAAGGCTACCATCGATTGGAGTAACAAAAATCTGAAAAAAAGACTACCTTCCATAATGACAAGGCTATCATCCATTGGAGTAACAAAAATCTCGACAACAGACTTCTTTCATTAATGATAAGGCTACCATCCATTGAAGTAACAAAAATATAGACAAAAGAGTACCTTCCATAATGACAAGGCTACCATCCATTGGAGTAACAAAAATCTTGACAACAAAATACCTTTCATAATGATAAGGCTACCATCCATTGGAGTAACGAAAATATAGACAATAGAGTACCTTCCATAATGACAAGGCTACCATCCATTGGAGTAACAAAAATCTCGACAACAGAGTAACTTCCATAATGACAAGGCTACAATCCATTAGAGTAACAAAAATATTGACAATAGACTATGTTCCATAATGACAAGGCTACCATCCATTGGATTAACAAAAATCTCGACAACAGACTACCTTCCATAATGACAAGGCTACCATCCATTAGAATAACAAAAATCTCGACAACAGAGTACCTTCCATAATGATAAGGCTACCATCCATTGGAGTAACAAAAATCTCAACAACAGACTATCTTCCATAATGACAAGGCTACCATCCAGTGGAGTAACAAAAATATAGACAACATAGTACCTTCCATAATGACAAGGCTACCATCCATTGGAGTAACAAAAATCTCAACAACAGACTATCTTCCATAATGACAAGGCTACCATCAATTGGAGTAACAAAAATATTGACAATAGACTACGTCCCATAATGACAAGGCTACCATCCATTGGAGTAACAAAAATATTGACAATAGACTACGTCCCATAATGACAAGGCTACCATCCATTGGAGTAACAAAAATCTCGACAACAGAGTACCTTTCATAATGACAAGGCTACCATCCATTGGAGTAACAAATACCTCGACAAGAGAGTAACTTCCATAATGACAAGGTTACAATCCATTAGAGTAACAAAAATATTGACAATAGAGTATGTCCAATAATGACAAGGCTACCATCCATTGGAGTAACAAAAATCTCGACAACAGACTACCTTCCATAATGACAAGGCTACCATCCATTGGAGTAACAAAAATATAAACAACAGAGTACCTTCCATAATGACAAGGATACCATCCATTAGAGTAACAAAAATCTCGACAATAGAGTAACTTCTATAATGACAAGGCTACAATCCATTGGAGTAACAAAAATATTAATAATAGACTACGTCCCATAATGACAAGGCTACCATCCATTGGAGTAACAAAAATCTCGACAACAGACTACCTTTCATAATGACAAGGCTACCATCCATTAGATTAACAAAAATCTGAACAACAGACTACCTTCCATAATGAAAAGGCTACCATAATATCAAGGCTATCATCCATTGGAGTAACAAAAATCTTAACAAAAGACTACCTTCCGTAATGACAAGTCTACCATCCATTGGAGTACCAAAAATCTCGACAACAGACTTCCTTGCATAATGACAAGGCTACCATCCATTGGAGTAACAAAAATATCGACAACAAACTATCTTCCATAATGACAAGGCTACCATCCGTTGGAGTAACAAAAATATAGACAATAGAGTACCTTCCATAATGACAAGGATACCATCCATTAGAGTAACAAAAATCTCGACAACAGAGTAACTTCTATAATGACAAGGCTACAATCCATTGGAGTAACAAAAATATTAATAATAGACTACGTCCCATAATGACAAGGCTACCATCCATTGGAGTAACAAAAATCTCGACAACAGACTACCTTTCATAATGACAAGGCTACCATCCATTAGATTAAAAAAAATCTGAACAACAGACTACCTTCCATAATGAAATGGCTACCATAATATCAAGGCTATCATCCATTGGAGTAACAAAAATCTTAACAAAAGACTACCTTCCATAATGACAAGGCTACCATCCATTGGAGTAACAAAAATCTCGACAACAAACTTCCTTGCATAATGACAAGGCTACCATCCATTGGAGTAACAAAAATATCGACAACAAACTATCTTCCATAATGACAAGGCTACCATCCGTTGGAGTAACAAAAATATAGACAACAGAGTACCTTCCATAATTACAAGTTTACCATCCATTGGAGTAACAAAAATCTCGACAACAGAGTAACTTCCATAAAGACAAGGCTACAATCCATTAGAGTAACAAAAATATTAACAATAGACTACGTCCCATAATGACAAGGCTACCATCCATTGGAGTAACAAAAATGTAGACAACAGACTACCTTCCACAATGACAAGGATACCATCCATTAGAGTAACAAAAATATAGACAACAGAGTACCTTCCATAATGACAAGGCTACCAACCATTGGAGTAACAAAAATCTCAACAACAGAGTTACTTCCATAATGACAAGGCTACAATCCATTGGAGTAACAAAAATATTGACAATATACTACGTCCCATAATGACAAGGCTACCATCCATTGGAGTAACAAAAATCTCGACAACAGACTACCTTCCAAAATGACAAAGTTACCATACATAGGAATAACAAAAATCTTGACATCAGACTACCTTCCATAATGACAAGGCCATCATCCATTGGAGTAACAAAAATATCGACAACATACTACCTTTCATAATGACAAGGATACCATCCATTAGATTAACAAAAATCTGAACAACAGACTACCTTCCATAATGAAAAGGATACCATAATATCAAGGCTACCATCAATTGGAGTATCAAAAATCTGAACAAAAGACTACCTTCCATAATGACAAGGCTTCCATCCATTGGTGTAACAAAAATCTCGACAACAGACTTCCTTCCATAATGACAAGGCTACCATCCATTGGAGTAACAAAAATCTCGACAACAGACTGTCTTCCATAATGACAAGGCTACCATCCATTGGAGTAACAAAAATATTGACAATAGACTACGTCCCATAATGACAAGGCTACCATCCATTGGAGTAACAAAAATCTCGACAACAGACTACCTTTCATAATGACAAGGCTACCATCCATTAGATTAACAAAAATCTCGACAACAGACTACCTTTCATAATGAAAAGGCTACCATAATATCAAGGCTACCATCCATTGGAGTAACAAAAATCTGAACAAAAGACTACCTTCCATAATGACAAGGCTACCATCCATTGGAGTAACAAAAATCTCGACAACAGACTTCATTCCATAATGACAAGGCTACCATCCATTGGAGTAACAAAAATCTCGACAACAAACTATCTTCCATAATGACAAGGCTACCATCCGTTGGAGTAACAAAAATATAGACAACATAGTACCTTCCATAATGACAAGGCTACCATCCATTGGAGTAACAAAAATCTCGACAACAGAGTAACTTCCATAATGACAAGGTTACAATCCATTAGAGTAACAAAAATATTGACAATAGACTACGTCCCATAATGACAAGGCTACCATCCATTGGAGTAACAAAAATCTCGACAACAGACTACCTTTCATAATGACAAGGCTACCATTAATTGGAGTAACAAAAATATAGACAACAGAGTACCTTCCATAATGACAAGGATACCATCCATTGGAGTAACAAAAATCTCGACAACATAGTAACTTCCATAATGATAAGGCTACAATCCATTGGAGTAACGAAAATATTGATAATAGACTACGTCCCATAATGACAAGGCTACCATCCATTGGAATAACAAAAATCTCGACAACAGACTACCTTTCATAATGACAAGGCTACCATATATTAGATTAAGAAAAATCTGAACAACAGACTACCTTCCATAATGAAAAGGCTACCATAATATCAAGGCTATCATCCATTGGAGTATCAAAAATCTGAACAAAAGACTACCTTCCATAATGACAAGGCTACCATCCATTGGAGTAACAAAAATCTCGACAACAGACTTCCTTGCATAATGACAAGGCTACCATCCATTGGAGTAACAAAAATATCGACAACAAACTATCTTCCATAATTACAAGGCTATCATCCGTTGGAGTAACAAAAATATAGACAATAGAGTACCTTCCATAATGACAAGACTACCATCCATTGGAGTAACTAAAATCTCGACAATAGAGTAACTTCCATAATGACAAGGCAGCAATCCATTAGAGTAACAAAAACATTAACAATAGACTACGTCCCATAATGACAAGGCTGCCATCCATTGGAGTAACAAAAATCTAGACAACAGACTACCTTCCACAATGACAAGGATACCATCCATTAGAGTAATAAAAATATAGACAACAGAGTACCTTCCAAAATGACAAGACTACCATCCATTGGAGTAACAAAAATCTCGACAACAGAGTAACTTCCATAATGACAAGGCTACAATCCATTAGAGTAACAAAAACATTAACAATAGACTACGTCCCATAATGACAAGGCTACCATCCATTGGAGTAACAAAAATCTAGACAACAGACTACCTTCCACAATGACAAGGATACCATCCATTAGAGTAACAAAAATATAGACAACAGAGTACCTTCCATAATGACAAGGCTACCATCCATTGGAGTAACAAAAATCTCGACAACAGAGTTACTTCCATAATGACAAGGCTACAATCCATTGGAGTAACAAAAATATTGACAATACACTACGTCCCATAATGACAAGGCTACCATCCATTTAAGTAACAAAAATCTCGACAACAGACTACCTTCCAAAATGACAAGGTTACCATACATTGGAATAAAAAAAATCTTGACATTAGACTACCTTCCATAATGACAAGGCCACCATCCATTAGAGTAACAAAAATATCGACAACAGACTACCTTTCATAATGACAAGGATACCATCCATTAGATTAACAAAAATCTGAACAACATACTACCTTCCATAATGAAAAGGATACCATAATATCAAGGCTACCATCCATTGGAGTAACAAAAATATTAACAACAGACTACCTTCCAAAATGACAAGGTTACCATACATTGGAATAAAAAAAATCTTGACATCAGACTACCTTCCATAATGACAAGGCTACCACCCATTGGAGTAACAAAAATATTGACAACAGACTACCTTTCATAATGACAAGGATACCATCCATTAGATTAACAAAAATCTGAACAACATACTACCTTCCATAATGAAAAGGATATCATAATATCAAGGCTACCATCCATTGGAGAAACAAAAATATTAACAAAAGACTACCTTCCATAATGACAAGTCTTCCATCTATTGGAGTAACAAAAATCTCGACAACAGACTTCCTTCCATAATGACAAGGCTACCATCCATTGGAGTAACAAAAATCTAGACAACAGACTATCTTCCATAATGACAAGGCTACCATCCATTGGAGTAACAAAAATATAGACAACAAAGTACCTTCCATAATGACAAGGATACCATCCATTGGAGTAACAAAAATCTCGACAACAGAGTAACTTCCATAATGACTAGGCTACAATCCATTGGAGTAACAAAAATATTGATAATAGACTACATCCCATAATGACAAGGCTACCATCCATTGGAGTAACCAAAATCTCGACAATAGACTACCTTTCATAATGACAAGGCTACCATCCATTAGATTAACAAAAATCTCGACAACAGACTACCTTCCAAAATGACAAGGTTACCATACATTGGAATAACAAAAATCCTGACATCAGACTACCTTCCATAATGACAAGGCCACCATCCATTGGAGTAACAAAAATATCGACAACTGACTACCTTCCTTAATGAAAAGGATATCATCCATTAGAGTAACAAAAATCTCGACAATAGATTGGCTTCCATAATCAAAAGGCTACCATCCATTAGATTAACAAAAATCTTGACAATATACTACCTTCCATAGTGACATGGTTTCCATACATTGGAATAATAAAAATCAAGAAAGCAGACTACCTTCCATAATCACAAGGCTATCCTCCAATGGAATAACAAAAATCTAGACAACATACTATGTTTCATAATGACAAGGCTACCATCCATTGGAGTAACAAAAATCTCGACAAGAGACTACCTTCCATAATGACATGTCTACCATCCAATGGAATAACAAAATTCTCGACAACAGACTACAATCCATGATGACAAGGCTATCGCACATTGAAGTAACAGATATCTCAATGACAAACTACCTTCCATAATGACAACGATACCATCCATTAGAGTAAAAAAATATCGACGCCAAACTACCTTCCATAATGACAAGGCCACCATCCATTGGAGTAACAAAAATATCGATAACAAACTACCTTTCATAATGACAAGGATACCATCCATTAGATTAACAAAAATCTGAACAACAGACCACCTTCCATAATGAAAAGGCTACCATAATATCAAGGCTACCATCCATTGGAGTAACAAAAATGTCGACAACAGACTACCTTCCAAAATTACAAGGTTACCATACATTGGAATAACAAAAATCTCCACAACAGACTTCCTTCCATAATGACAAGGCTACCATCCATTGGAGTAACAAAAATCTCGACAACAGACTATCTTCCATATTGACATGGCTACCATCCATTGGAGTAAAAAAAATATAAACAACAGAGTACCTTCCATAATGACAAGGCTACCATCCATTGAAGTAACAAAAATCTCGACAACAGAGCAACTTCCATAATGACAAGGCTACAATCCATTGGAGTAACAAAAATATTGACAATAGACTAGGTCCCATAATGACAAGGCTACAATCCATTGGAGTAACAAAAATATCGATATTAGACTACGTCCCATAATGACAAGGCTACCATCCATTGGAGTAACAAAAATCTCGACAACAGACTACCTTCCAAAATGACAAGGTTACCATACATTGGAATAACAAAAATCATGACATCAGACTACCTTCCATAATGACAAGGCCACCATCCATTAGAGTAACAAAAATATCAACAACTGACTACCTTCCTTAATGAAAAGGATACCATCCATTAGAGTATCAAAAATCTCGATAACAGACTGGCTTCCATAATCAAAAGGCTACCATCCATTAGATTAACAAAAATCTTGACAATATACTACCTTCCATAGTGACATGGTTTCCATCCATTGGAATAATAAAAATCAAGAAAGCAGACTACCTTCCATAATCACAAGGCTACCCTCCAATGGAATAACAAAAATCTAGACAACATACTACGTTGAATAATGACAAGGCTACCATCCATTGGAGTAACAAAAATCTCAAAAACAGACTACCTTCCATAATGACAAGGCTACCATTCATTGGAATAACCAAAATATCGACAACAAAGTACCTCCCATAATGACAAGGCTACAATCCATTGAAGTAACAAAAATATTGACAATAGACTACGTCCCATAATGACAAGGCTACCATCCATTGGAGTAACAAAAATCTCGACAACAGACTACCTTCCATAATGACAAGGCTACCATACATTGGAGTAACAAAAATCTCGACAACAGACTACCTTCCATAATGAAAAGGCTACCATAATATCAAGGCTACCTTCCATTGGAGTAACAAAAATATAAACAAAAGACTACCTTCCATAATGACAAGGCTATCCTCCAATGGATTAACAAAAATCTAGACAACATACTATGTTTCATAATGACAAGGCTACCATCCATTGGAGTAACAAAAATCTCGACAAGAGACTACCTTCCATAATGACATGTCTACCATCCAATGGAATAACAAAATTCTCGACAACATACTACAATCCATGATGACAAGGCTATCACACATTGAAGTAACAGATATCTCAATGACAAACTACCTTCCATAATGACAACGATACCATCCATTAGAGTAAAAAAATATCGACGACAAACTACCTTCCATAATGACAAGGCCACCATCCATTGGAGTAACAAAAATATCGACAACAGACTACCTTTCATAATGACAAGGCTACCATCCATTGGAGTATCAAAAATCTGAACAAAAGACTACCTTCCATAATGACAAGTCTTCCATCTATTGGAGTAACAAAAATCTCGACAACAGACTTCCTTCAATAATGACAAGGCTAACATCCATTGGAGTAACAAAAATCTAGATAACAGACTGTCTTCCATAATGACAAGGCTACCATCCATTGGTGTAACAAAAATATAAACAACAGAGTACCTTCCATAATGACAAGGCTACCATCCATTGAAGTAACAAAAATCTCGACAACAGAGTAACTTCCATAATGACAAGGCTACAATCCATTGGAGTAACAAAAATATTGACAATAGACTACATCCCATAATGACAAGGCTACCATCCATTGGAGTAACCAAAATCTCGATAATAGACTACCTTTCATAATGACAAGGCTACCATCCAT
The DNA here is from genome assembly GCA_948472305.1 of Vicia faba. Taxonomy (NCBI): domain Eukaryota; kingdom Viridiplantae; phylum Streptophyta; class Magnoliopsida; order Fabales; family Fabaceae; genus Vicia; species Vicia faba. The sequence continues at coordinate 590,931,460 of OX451741.1, read as the reverse complement.
TAGATTACAAAAAATCTGAACAACAGACTACCTTCCATAATGAAAAGGCTACCATAATATCAAGGCTACCATCCATTGGAGTAACAAAAATCTGAACAAAAGACTACGTTCCATAATGACAAGGCTACCATCCATTGGAGTAACAAAAATCTCGACAACAGACTTCCTTCCATAATGACAAGGCTACCATCCATTGGAGTAACATAAATCTCGACAACAAACTATCTTCCATAATGACAAGGCTACCATCCGTTGGAGTAACAAAAATATAGACAACAGAGTACCTTCCATAATGACAAGGCTACCATCCATTGGAGTAACAAAAATCTCGACAACAGAGTAACTTCCATAATGACAAGGCTACAATCCATTAGAGTAAAAAAAATATTAACAATAGACTACGTCCCATAATGACAAGTCTACAATCCATTGGAGTAAAAAAATATTGACAATAGACTACGTCCCATAATGACAAGGCTACCATCCATTGGAGTAACAAAAATCTCGACAACAGACTACCTTCCAAAATGACAAGGTTACCATACATTGGAATAACAAAAATCCTGACATCAGACTACCTTCCATAATGACAAGGCCACCATCCATTGGAGTAACAAAAATATCGACAACTGACTACCTTCCTTAATGAAAAGGATACCATCCATTAGAGTAACAAAAATCTGGACAATAGACTGGCTTCCATAATCAAAAGGCTACCATCCATTAGATTAACAAAAATCTTGACAATAAACTACCTTCCATAGTGACATGGTTTCCATACATTGGAATAATAAAAATCAAGAAAGCAGACTACCTTCCATAATCACAAGGCTATCCTCCAATGGAATAACAAAAATCTAGACAACATACTATGTTTCATAATGACAAGGCTACCATCCATTGGAGTAACAAAAATCTCGACAAGAGACTACCTTCCATAATGACATGTCTACCATCCAATGGAATAACAAAATTCTCGACAACAGACTACAATCCATGATGACAAGGCTATCGCACATTGAAGTAACAGATATCTCAATGACAAACTACTTTCCATAATGACAACGATACCATCCATTAGAGTAAAAAAATATCGACGACAAACTACCTTCCATAATGACAAGGCCACCATCCATTGGAGTAACAAAAATATCGACAACAGACTACCTTTCATAATGACAAGGATACCATCCATTAGATTAACAAAAATATGAATAACAGACTACCTTCCATAATGAAAAGGCTACCATAATATCAAGGCTACCATCCATTGGAGTAACAAAAATATTAACAACAGACTACCTTCCAAAATGACAAGGCTACCATCCATTGTAGTAACCAAAATCTCGACAACAGGCTACCTTCCATAATGACAAGGCTACCACCCATTGGAGTAAAAAAGATATCTACAATATACTACCTTCCATAATGATAATGCTACCATCCATTGGAATAAAAAAAATATCGACAATAGACTACCTTCTGTAATGACAAGGCTACCATCCATTGGAGTATCAAAAATCTGAACAAAAGACTACCTTCCATAATGACAAGGCTTCCATCTATTGGAGTAACAAAAATCTCCACAACAGACTTCCTTCCATAATGACAAGGCTACCATCCATTGGAGTAACAAAAATCTCGACAACAGACTATCTTCCATAATGACAAGGCTACCATCCATTGGAGTAACAAAAATATAAACAACAGAGTACCTTCCATAATGACAAGGCTACCATCCATTGAAGTAACAAAAATCTCGACAACAGAGTAACTTCCATAATGACAAGGCTACAATCCATTGGAGTAATAAAAATATTGACAATAGACTACGTCCCATAATGACAAGGCTACCATCCATTGGAGTAACAAAAATCTCGACAACAGACTACCTTCCATAATGACAAGACTATCATCCATTGGAGTAACAAAAATATAGACAACAAAGTACCTTCCATAATGACAAGGCTACCATCCATTGGAGTAACAAAAATCTCGGCAAAAGAGTAACTTCCATAATGACAAGGCTACAATCCATTGGAGTAACAAAAATATCGACAATAGACTACGTCCCATAATGACAAGGCTACCATCCATTGGAGTAACAAAAATCTCGACAACAAACTACCTTCCAAAATGACAAGGTTACCATACATTGGAATAACAAAAATCCTGACATCAGACTACCTTCCATAATGACAAGGCCACCATCCATTGGAGTAACAAAAATATCGACAACTGACTACCTTCCCTAATGAAAAGGATACCATCCATTAGAGTAACAAAAATCTAGATAACAGACTGGCTTCCATAATCAAAAGGCTAGCATCCATTAGATTAACAAAAATATCGACAAGAAACTACCTTCCATAATGACAACGATACCATCCATTAGAGTAAAAACATATCGACGACAAACTACCTTCCATAATGACAAGGCTACCACCCATTGAGTAAAAAAGATATCTACAATATACAACCTTCCTTAATGATAAGGCTACCATCCATTGGAGTAACAAAAATATCGACAATAGACTACCTTCTGTAATAACAAGGCTACCATCCATTGGAGTAACAAAAATATGAACAAAAGACTAGCTTCCGTAATGACAAGGCTACCATCCATTGGAGTAAAAAAAATCTAGACAACAGACTACCTTCCATAATGACAAGGCTACCATCCATTAGAGTAAAAAAAATCTCGACAACAAACTACCTTCCATAATGACAAGGCTACCATCCATTGGAGTAACAAAAATATTGACAATAGAGTACCTTCCATAATGACAAGGCTTCCATCCAACTGAGTAACAAAAATCTCGACAACAGAGTACCATCCATAATAACAAGGCTACAATCCATTGGAGTAACAAAAATATTGACAACAGACAACGTCCCATAATGACAAGGCTACCATCCATTAGAGTAATAAAAATCTCGACAACAGACTACCTTACATAATGACAAGGCTACCATCCATTGGAGTAACAAAAATCTCGACAACAGACTACCTTCCAAAATGACAAGGTTACCATACATTTGAATAACAAAAATCCTGACATCAGACTACCTTCCATAATGACAACGCTACCATCCAATGGAATAACAAAAACTCGACAACAGTCTACCTTCCATAATGACAAGGCTACCATCCATTAGATTAACAAAACTCTAAACAACAGATTAGCTTCCATAATGACAAGGCTACCACACATTGGAGTAACAGATATCTCAATGACAAACTACCTTCCATAATGAAAAGGATACCATCCATTGGAGTAACAAAAATCTCGACAATAGACTGGCTTCCATAATGAAAAGGCTACCATCCATTGGAATTACAAAAATCAAGAAAACATAATAACTTCCATAATCACAAGGCTACCATCCAATGGAATAACAAAAATATAGACAACTAACTACGTTTCATAATGACAAGGCTACCATCCGTTGGAGTAATAAAAATCTCGATAAGAGACTACCTTCCATAATGGCAAGGCTTCCATCTATTAGAGTAACAAAAATCTCGACAACAAACTGCAATCCATAACGACAAAAACTACCTTCTAGATTGACAAGGCTACCATCCATTGGAGTTACAAAAATCTGAACAAAAGACTACCGTCCATAATAACAAGGCTACCATACATTGGAGTTACAAAAATATCGATAATAGAATACCTTCCATAATGACAAGGCTATCATCCAACTGAGTAACAAAAATCTAGACAACAAAGTACCTTCCATAATGACAAGGCTACAATCCATTGGAGTAACAAAATATTGACAACAGACAATGTCCCATAATGACAAGCCTACCATCCATTAGAGTATTAAAAATCTCTACAACAGACTACCTTCCATAATGATAAGGCTACCATCCATTGGAGTAACAAAAATCTCGACAACAGACTACCTTGCAAAATGACAAGGTTACCATACATTAGAATAACAAAAATCCTGACAGCAGACTACCTTCCATAATGACAAGGCTACCATCCAATGGAATAACAAATACTCGACAACAGACTACCTTCCATAATGACAAGGCTACCATCCATTGGAGTAACTTAGATATCGACAACATACTACCTTCCATAATGACGAGGATACAATCAATTATAGCAACAAAAATCTCGATAACAGACTACCTTCCATAGTGATAAGGCTACCATCCGTTGGAGTAATAAAAATCTCGACAACAGACCACCTTCCATAATGACAAGGCTACAATCCATTGTAGTAACAAAAATCTCGACAATAGACTACCTTTCATAATGACAAGTCTACCATCCATTGGAGTAACAAATATCTGAGCAACAAACTACCTTCCATAATGATAAGGCTACCATCCATTGGAGTAACAAAAATTGGGACAACAGACTACCTTCCATAATGACAAGGCTTCCATCCATTAGAGTAACAAAAATATCAACAAGAGACTACCTTCCATAATGACAAGGCTACCATCCATTGGAATAACAAAAATATCGACAACAAACTACCTTCCATAATGACAAGGCTACCATCCATCGGAGTAAGAAAAATCATGACAAAAGACTACCTTCCATAATGACAAGGCTACCATCCATTGGAGTAACAAAAATCTCGACAATAGACTACCTTCCATAATGACTAGGCTACCATCCATTGGAGTAACTAAGATATCGAACACATACTACCTTCCATAATGACGAGGATACAATCCATTATATCAACAAAAATTCGATAATAGACTACCTTCCATAGTGACAAGGCTACCATCCGTTGGAGTAATAAAAATCTCGACAACGGAACACCTTCCATAATGACAAGGCTACAATCTATTGGAGTAACAAATATCTGAAAAATAGACTACCTTGCATAATGATACGACTACCATCCATTGGAGTAACAAAAAGCACAATGTTAGACTACCTTCCATAATGACAAGGCTACCATCCATTGGTATAACAAAATTCGGGACAACAAACTACCTTCCATAATGACAAGGCTACCATCCATCGGAGTAAGAAAAATCATGACAAAAGACTACCTTCCATAATGACGAGGCTACCAATCATTGTAGTAAAAAAAAATCTCGACAATAGACTACCTTCCATAATGACAAGGCTACCATCCATTAAAGTAACAAAAATATTGACAACAAAGTACCTTCCATAATGACAAGGCATCCATCCAACTGAGTAACAAAAATCTCGACAACAGAGTACCTTCCATAATAACAAGGCTACAATCCATTGGAGTAACAAAAATATTGACAACAAACAACGTCCCATAATGACAAGGCTACCATCCATTAGAGTATTAAAAATCTCAAAAACAGACTACCTTCCATAATGACAAGGCTACCATCCATTGGATTAACAAAAATCTCGACAATAGAGTACCTTCCAAAATGACAAGGTTAGCATACATTGGAATAACAAAAATCCTGACATCAAACTACCTTCCATAATGACAACGCTACCATCCAATGGAATAACAAAAACTCGACAACAGACTACCTTCCATAATGACAAGGCTACCATCCATTGGATTAACAAAACTCTAAACAACAGACTAGCTTCCATTATGACAAGGCTACCAGACATTGGAGTAACAGATATCTCAATAATAAACTACCTTCCATAATGACGAGGCTACCATCCCTTGGAGTAACAAAAATATCGACAACAGACTACCTTCCATAATGAAAAGGATACCATCCATTAGAGTAACAAAAATCAAGAAAACATAATAACTTCCATAATCACAAGGCTACCATCCAATGGAATAACAAAAATCTAGACAACAAACTACGTTTCATAATGACAAGGCTACCATCCGTTGGAGTAACAAAAATCTCGATAAGAGACTACCTTCTATAATGGCAAGGCTTCCATCTATTAGAGTAACAAAAATCTCGACAACAAACTGCAATCCATAATGACAAAAACTACCTTCTAGATTGACAAGGATACCATCCATTGGAGTTACAAAAATCTGAACAAAAGACTAGCTTCCATAATAACAAAGCTACCATACATTGGAGTTACAAAAATATCGATAATAGAGTACCTTCCATAATGACAAGGCTATCATCTAACTGAGTAAAAAAAATCTCGACAACAGAGTACCGTCCATAATGACAAGGCTACAATCCATTGGAGTAACAAAATATTGACAACAGACAATGTCCCATAATGACAAGCCTACCATCCATTAGAGTATTAAAAACCTCTACAACAGACTACCTTCCATAATGACAAGGCTACCATCCATTGGAGTAACAAAAATCTCGACAACAGACTACCTTGCAAAATGACTAGGCTACCATCCATTGGAGTAACAAAGATATCGACAACATACTACCTTCCATAATGACGAGGATACAATCCATTATAGCAACAAAAATCTCGATAACAGACTACCTTCCATAGTGATAAGGCTACCATCTGTTGGAGTAATAAAAATCTCGACAAAAGACCACCTTCCATAATGACAAGGCTACAATCCATTGTAGTAACAAAAATCTCGACAATAGACTACCTTTCATAATGACAAGTCTACCATCCATTGGAGTAATAAATATCTGAACAACAGACTACCTTCCATAATGATAAGGCTACCATCCATTGGAGTAACAAAAATCACAACGTTAGACTACCTTTCATAATGACAAGACTACCATCCATTAGAGTAACAAAAATCGGGACAACATACTACCTTCCATAATGACAAGGCTTCCATCCATTGGAGTAACAAAAATATCAACAAGAGACTACCTTTCCTAAAGACAAGGCTACCATCCATTGGAATAACAAAAATATCGACAACAAACTATCATCCATAATGACAAGGCTACCATCCATCAGAGTAAGAAAAATCATGACAAAAGACTACCTTCCATAATGACAAGGCTACCATCCATTGGAGTAACAAAAATCTCGATAATAGACTACCTTCTATAATGACTAGGCTACCATCCATTGGAGTAACAAAGATATCGACAACATACTACCTTCCATAATGACGAGGATACAATCCATTATAGCAACAAAAATATCGATAGCAGACTACCTTCCATAGTGACAAGGCTACCATCTGTTGGAGTAATAAAAATGTCGACAACAGACCACCTTCCATAATGACAAGGCTACAATCCATTGTAGTAACAAAAATCTTGACAATAGACTACCTTTCATAATGACAAGTCTACCATCCATTGGAGTAACAAATATGTGAACAACAGACTACCTTCCATAATGATAAGGCTACCATCCATTGGAGTAACAAAAATACAATGTTAGACTACCTTCCATAATGACAAGGCTACCATCCATTAGAGTAACAAAAATTGGGACAACAGACTACCTTCCATAATGACAAGGCTTCCCTCCATTGGAGTAACAAAAATATCAACAAGAGACTACCTTCAATAATGACAAGGCTACCATCCATTGGAATAACAAAAATCTCGACTACAAACTACCTTCCATAATGACAAGGCTACCATCCATCGGAGTAAGAAAAATCATGATAAAAGACTACCTTCCATAATGACAAGGCTACCATCCATTGGAATAACAAAAATCTCGACATCAAACTACCTTCCATAATGACAAGGCTACCATCCAATGGAGTAACAAAAATCTTGACAACAGACTACCTTCAATAATGACAAGGCTACCATCCATTGGAGTAACAAAAATCTCGACAATAGACTACCTTCCATAATGACAAGGCTACAATCCAATGGAGTAACAAAAATATCGATAACAGACTACCTTCCATAATGAAAAATCTTCCATCCACTAGAGTAACAAAAATCTGAACAATAGACTACCTTCCATAATGACAAGGCTACCATCCATTGGAGTAACAGAAATCAAAACGACAAACAATTTTCCATAATGACAAGGCTACTATCCATTTGAGTAATAAAAATCGGGACAACAAACTACCTTCCATAATGACAAGGATACAATCCATTATAGTAACAAAAATCTCGATAACAGACTACCTTCCATAATGAAAAGGCTACCATCCATTGTAGTAACAAAAATCTCTACAACAGACTACCTTCCATAATGACAAGGCTACCATCCATTGGAGTAACAAAAATATCAACAAGAGACTAGCTTCCATAATGACAAGGCTACCATCCAATGGAGTAACAAAAATCTCGACAATAGACTACCTTCCATAATGACTAGGCTACCATCCATTGGAGTATAAAAAATTTGGACAACATACTACCTTTCGGAATTAGAAGGCTACCATCCATTGGAGTAACAAAAATATCGACAACAAACTACCTTCCATAATGTCTAGGCTACAATCCATTGGAGTAACAAAGATATAGACAACATACTACCTTCCATAATGACAAGGATACAATCCATTATAGTAACAAAAATCTCGATAACAGACTACCTTCCATAATGACAAGGCTACAATCCATTGTAGTAACAAAAATCTCTACAACAGACTACCTTCCATAATGACAAGGCTACCATCCATTGGAGTAACAAAAATCTCGATAATAGACCACCTTCCATAATGACAAGGCTATAATTCATTGTAGTAAAAAAATCTCGAAAATAGACTATCTTTCATAATGACAAGTCTACCATCCATAGGAGTAACAAATATTTGAACAACAGACTACCTTCCATATTGATAAGGCCACCATCCATTGGAGTAACAAAAATCACAAGGTTAGACTACCTTCCATAATGACAAGGCTACCATCCATTAGAGTAACAAAAATCGGGACAACAGACTACCTTCCATAATGACAAGGCTTCCATCCATTAGAGTAACAAAAATATCAACAAGAGACTACCTTCCATAATGACAAGGCTACCATCCATTGGAATAACAAAAATCTCGACAACAAACTACCTTCCATAATGACAAGGCTACCATCCATTGGAGTAACAAAAATCTCGACAATAGACTACCTTCCATAATGACTAGGCTACCATCCATTGGAGTAACAAAGATATCGACAACATACTACCTTCCATAATGACGAGGAAACAATCCATTATAGCAACAAAAATATCGATAACAGACTACCTTCCATAGTGACAAGGCTACCATCCGTTGGAGTAAAAAAATCTCGACAACAAACCACCTTCCATAATGACAAGGCTACAATCCATTGTAGTAACAAAAATATCGATAACAGACTACCTTCCATAATGAAAAATCTACCATCCACTAGAGTAACAAAAATCTGAACAATAGACTGCCTTCCATAATGACAAGGCTACCATCCATTGGAGTAACAAAAATCACAACGACAGACAATTTTCCATAATGACAAGGCTACTATCCATATGAGTAATAAAAATCGGGACAACAAACTACCTTCCATAATGACAAGGATACAATCCATTATAGTAAAAAAATATCGATAACAGACTACCTTCCATAATGAAAAGGCTACCATCCATTGTAGTAACAAAAATCTCTACAACAGACTACCTTCCATAATGACAAGGCTACCATCCATTGGAGTAACAAAAATATCAACAAGAGACTAGCTTCCATAATGACAAGGCTACCATCCAATGGAGTAACAAAAATCTCGACAATAGACTACCTTCCATAATGACTAGGCTACCATCCATTGGAGTATAAAAAATTTGGACAACATACTACCTTTCGGAATTACAAGGCTACCATCCATTGGAGTAACAAAAATATCGACAACAGACTACCTTCCATAATGACTAGGCTACAATCCATTGGAGTAACAAAGATATAGACAACATACTACCTTCCATAATGACAAGGATACAATCCATTATAGTAACAAAAATCTCGATAACAGACTACCTTCCATAATGACATGGCTACAATCCATTGTAGTAACAAAAATCTCTACAACAGACTACCTTCCATAATGACAAGGCTACCATCCATTGGAGTAACAAAAATCTCGATAATAGACCACCTTCCATAATGACAAGGCTATAATTCATTGTAGTAAAAAAATCTCGAAAATAGACTATCTTTCATAATGACAAGTCTACCATCCATAGGAGTAACAAATATTTGAACAACAGACTACCTTCCATATTGATAAGGCTACCATCCATTGGAGTAACAAAAATCACAATGTTAACCTACCTTCCATAATGACAAGGCTACCATCCATTAGAGTAACAAAAATCGGGACAACAGACTACCTTCCATAATGACAAGGCATCCATCCATTAGAGTAACAAAAATATCAACAAGAGACTACCTTCCATAATGACAAGGCTACCATCCATTGGAATAACAAAAATCTCGACAACAAACTACCTTCCATAATGACAAGGCTACCATCCATCAGAGTAAGAAAAATCATGACAAAAGACTACCTTCCATAATGACAAGGCTACTATCCATTGGAGTAACAAAAATCTCAACAATAGACTACCTTCCATAATGACTAGGCTACCATCCATTGGAGTAACAAAGATATCGACAACATACTACCTTCCATAATGACGAGGATACAATCCATTATAGCAACAAAAATATCGATAACAGACTACCTTCCATAGTGACAAGGCTACCATCCGTTGGAGTAATAAAAATCTCGACAACATACCACCTTCCATAATGACAAGGCTACAATCCATTGTAGTAACAAAAATCTTGACAATAAACTACCTTTCATAATGACAAGTCTACCATCCATTGGAGTAACAAATATTTGAACAACAATCTACCTTCCATAATGATAAGGCTACCATCCATTGGAGTAACAAAAATCACAATGTTAGACTACCTTCCATAATGACAAGACTACCATCCATTAGAGTAACAAAAATTGGGACAACAGACTCCCTTCCATAATGACAAGGCTTCCATCCATTGGAGTAACAAAAATATCAACAAGAGACTACTTTCCATAATGAAATGGCTACCATCCATTGGAATAACAAAAATCTCGACTACAAACTACCTTCCATAATGACAAGGCTACCATCCATCGGAGTAAGAAAAATCATGATAAAAGACTACCTTCCATAATGACAAGGTTACCATCCATTGGAATAACAAAAATCTCGACAACAAACTACCTTCCATAATGACAAGGCTACCATCCAATGGAGTAACAAAAATCTCGACAACAGACTACCTTCAATAATGACAAGGCTACCATCCGTTGGAGTAACAAAAATCTCGACAACAGACTACCTTCCATAATGACAAGGCTACAATCCAATGGAGTAACAAAAATATCGATAACAGACTACCTTCCATAATGAAAAATCTACCATCCACTAGAGTAACAAAAATCTGAACAATAGACTACCTTCCATAATGACTAGGCTACCATCCATTGGAGTAACAGAAATCAAAACGACAGACAATTTTCCATAATGACAAGGCTACTATCCATTTGAGTAATAAAAATCGGGACAACAAACTAGCTTCCATAATGACAAGGATACAATCCATTATAGTAACAAAAATCTCGATAACAGACTACCTTCCATAATGAAAAGGCTACCATCCATTGTAGTAACAAAAATCTCTACAACAGACTACCTTCTATAATGACAAGGCTACCATCCATTGGAGTAACAAAAATATCAACAAGAGACTAGCTTCCATAATGACAAGGCTACCATCCAATGGAGTAACAAAAATCTCGACAATAGACTACCTTCCATAATGACTAGGCTACCATCCATTGGAGTATAAAAAATTTGGACAACATACTACCTTTCGGAATTACAAGGCTACCATCCATTGGAGTAACAAAAATATCGACAACAGACTACCTTCCATAATGACTAGGCTACAATCCATTGGAGTAACAAAGATATAGACAACATACTACCTTCAATAATGACAAGGATACAATCCATTATAATAACAAAAATCTCGATAACAGAGTACCTTCCAAAATGACAAGTCTACAATCCATTGTAGTAACAAAAATCTCTACAACAGACTACCTTCCATAATGACAAGGCTACCATCCATTGGAGTAACAAAAATCTCGATAATAGACCACCTTCCATAATGACAAGGCTATAACCATTGTAGTAAAAAAATCTCGAAAATAGACTATTTTTCATAATGACAAGTCTACCATCCATAGGAGTAACAAATATTTGAACAACAGACTACCTTCCATAATGATAAGGCTACCATCCATTGGAGTAACAAAAATCACAACGTTAGACTACCTTCCATAATGACAAGGCTAGCATCCAATAGAGTAACAAAAATCGGGACAACAGACTACCTTCCATAATGACAAGGCTTCCATCCATTGGAGTAACAAAAATATCAACAAGAGACTACCTTCCATAATGACAAGGCTACCATCCATTGGAATAACAAAAATCTCGACAACAAACTACCTTCCATAATGACAAGGCTACCATCCATCAGAGTAAGAAAAATCATGACAAAAGACTACCTTCCATAATGACAAGGCTACCATCCATTGGAGTAACAAAAATCTCAACAATAGACTACCTTCCATAATGACTAGGCTACCATCCATTGGAGTAACAACGATATCGACAACATACTACCTTCCATAATGACGAGGATACAATCCATTATAGCAACAAAAATATCGATAACAGACTACCTTCCATAGTGACAAGGCTACCATCCGTTGGAGTAATAAAAATCTCGACAACAGACCACCTTCCATAATGACAAGGCTACAATCCATTGTAGTAACAAAAATCTTGACAATAGACTACCTTTCATAATGACAAGTCTACCATCCATTGGAGTAACAAATATCTGAACAACAGTCTACCTTCCATAATGATAAGGCTACCATCCATTGGAGTAACAAAAATCACAATGTTAGACTACCTTCCATAATGACAAGACTACCCTCCATTAGAGTAACAAAAATTGGGACAACAGACTACCTTCCATAATGACAATGCTTCCATCCATTGGAGTAACAAAAATATCAACAAGAGACTACCTTCCATAATGAAATGGCTACCATCCATTGGAATAACAAAAATCTCGACTACAAACTACCTTCCATAATGACAAGGCTACCATCAATCGGAGTAAGAAAAATCATGATAAAAGACTACCTTCCATAATGACAAGGTTACCATCCATTGGAATAACAAAAATCTCGACAACAAACTACCTTCCACAATGACAAGGCTACCATCCAATGGAGTAACAAAAATCTCGACAACAGACTACCTTCAATAATGACAAGGCTACCATCCGTTGGAGTAACAAAAATCTCGACAACAGACTACCTTCCATAATGACAAGGCTACAATCCAATGGAGTAACAAAAATATCGATAACAGACTACCTTCCATAATGAAAAATCTACCATCCACTAGAGTAACAAAAATCTGAACAATAGACTACCTTCCATAATGACTAGGCTACCATCCATTGGAGTAACAGAAATCAAAACGACAGACAATTTTCCATAATGACAAGGCTACTATCCATTTGAGTAATAAAAATCGGGACAACAAACTACCTTCCATAATGACAAGGATACAATCCATTATAGTAACAAAAATCTCGATAACAGACTACCTTCCATAATGAAAAGGCTACCATCCATTGTAGTAACAAAAATCTCTACAACAGACTACCTTCTATAATGACAAGGCTACCATCCATTGGAGTAACAAAAATATCAACAAGAGACTAGCTTCCATAATGACAAGGCTACCATCCAATGGAGTAACAAAAATCTCGACAATAGACTACCTTCCATAATGACTAGGCTACCATCCATTGGAGTATAAAAAATTTGGACAACATACTACCTTTCGGAATTACAAGGCTACCATCCATTGGAGTAACAAAAATATCGACAACAGACTACCTTCCATAATGACTAGGCTACAATCCATTGGAGTAACAAAGATATAGACAACATACTACCTTCCATAATGACAAGGATACAATCCATTATAATAACAAAAATCTCGATAACAGAGTACCTTCCATAATGACAAGTCTACAATCCATTGTAGTAACAAAAATCTCTACAACAGACTACCTTCCATAATGACAAGGCTACCATCCATTGGAGTAACAAAAATCTCGATAATAGACCACCTTCCATAATGACAAGGCTATAATCCATTGTAGTAAAAAAATCTCGAAAATAGACTATCTTTCATAATGACAAGTCTACCATCCATAGGAGTAACAAATATTTGAACAACAGACTACCTTCCATAATGATAAGGCTACCATCCATTGGAGTAACAAAAATCACAACGTTAAACTACCTTCCATAATGACAAGGCTACCATCCAATAGAGTAACAAAAATCGGGACAACAGACTACCTTCCATAATGACAAGGCTTCCATCCATTGGAGTAACAAAAATATCAACAAGAGACTACCTTCCATAATGACAAGGCTACCATCCATTGGAATAACAAAAATCTCGACAACAAACTACCTTCCATAATGACAAGGCTACCATCCATCAGAGTAAGAAAAATCATGACAAAAGACTACCTTCCATAATGACAAGGCTACCATCCATTGGAGTAACAAAAATCTCAACAATAGACTACCTTCCATAATGACTAGGCTACCATCCATTGGAGTAACAACGATATCGACAACATACTACCTTCCATAATGACGAGGATACAATCCATTATAGCAACAAAAATATCGATAACAGACTACCTTCCATAGTGACAAGGCTACCATCCGTTGGAGTAATAAAAATCTCGACAACAGACCACCTTCCATAATGACAAGGCTACAATCCATTGTAGTAACAAAAATCTTGACAATAGACTACCTTTCATAATGACAAGTCTACCATCCATTGGAGTAACAAATATCTGAACAACAGTCTACCTTCCATAATGATAAGGCTACCATCCATTGGAGTAACAAAAATCACAATGTTAGACTACCTTCCATAATGACAAGACTACCCTCCATTAGAGTAACAAAAATTGGGACAACAGACTACCTTCCATAATGACAAGGCTTCCATCCATTGGAGTAACAAAAATATCAACAACAGACTACCTTCCATAATGAAATGGCTACCATCCATTGGAATAACAAAAATCTCGACTACAAACTACCTTCCATAATGAGAAGGCTACCATCCATCGGAGTAAGAAAAATCATGATAAAAGACTACCTTCCATAATGACAAGGTTACCATCCATTGGAATAACAAAAATCTCGACAACAAACTACCTTCCACAATGACAAGGCTACAATCCAATGGAGTAACAAAAATCTCGACAACAGACTACCTTCAATAATGACAAGGCTACCATCCGTTGGAGTAACAAAAATCTCGACAACAGACTACCTTCCTTAATGACAAGGCTACAATCCAATGGAGTAACAAAAATATCGATAACAGACTACCTTCCATAATGAAAAATCTACCATCCACTAGAGTAACAAAAATCTGAACAATAGACTACCTTCCATAATGACTAGGCTACCATCCATTGGAGTAACAGAAATCAAAACGACAGACAATTTTCCATAATGACAAGGCTACTATCCATTTGAGTAATAAAAATCGGGACAACAAACTACCTTCCATAATGACAAGGATACAATCCATTATAGTAACAAAAATCTCGATAACAGACTACCTTCCATAATGAAAAGGCTACCATCCATTGTAGTAACAAAAATCTCTACAACAGACTACCTTCTATAATGACAAGGCTACCATCCATTGGAGTAACAAAAATATCAACAAGAGACTAGCTTCCATAATGACAAGGCTACCATCCAATGGAGTAACAAAAATCTCGACAATAGACTACCTTCCATAATGACTAGGCTACCATCCATTGGAGTATAAAAAATTTGGACAACATACTACCTTTCGGAATTACAAGGCTACCATCCATTGGAGTAACAAAAATATCGACAACAGACTACCTTCCCTAATGACTAGGCTACAATCCATTGGAGTAACAAAGATATAGACAACACACTACCTTCCATAATGACAAGGATACAATCCATTATAATAACAAAAATCTCGATAACAGAGTACCTTCCATAATGACAAGTCTACAATCCATTGTAGTAACAAAAATCTCTACAACAGACTACCTTCCATAATGACAAGGCTACCATCCATTGGAGTAACAAAAATCTCGATAATAGACCACCTTCCATAATGACAAGGCTATAATCCATTGTAGTAAAAAAATCTCGAAAATAGACTATCTTTCATAATGACAAGTCTACCATCCATAGGAGTAACAAATATTTGAACAACAGACTACCTTCCATAATGATAAGGCTACCATCCATTGGAGTAACAAAAATCACAACGTTAGACTACCTTCCATAATGACAAGGCTACCATCCATTAGAGTAACAAAAATCGGGACAACAGACTACCTTCCATAATGACAAGGCTTCCATCCATTGGAGTAACAAAAATATCAATAAGAGACTACCTTCCATAATGACAAAGCTACCATCCATTGGAATAAGAAAAATCTCGACAACAAACTACCTTCCATAATGACAAGGCTACCATCCATCAGAGTAAGAAAAATCATGACAAAAGACTACCTTCCATAATGACAAGGCTATCATCCATTGGAGTAACAAAAATCTCGACAATAGACTACCTTCCATAATGACTAGGCTACCATCCATTGGAGTAACAAAGATATCGACAACATACTACCTTCCATAATGACGAGGAAACAATCCATTATAGCAACAAAAATATCGATAACAGACTACCTTCCATAGTGACAAGGCTACCATCCGTTGGAGTAATAAAAATCTCGACAACAGACCACCTTCCATAATGACAAGGCTACAATCCATTGTAGTAACAAAAATATCGATAACAGACTACCTTCCATAATGAAAAATCTACCATCCACTAGAGTAACAAAAATCTTAACAATAGACTACCTTCCATAATGACAAGGCTACCATCCATTGGAGTAACAGAAATCAAAACGACAGATAATTTTCCATAATGACAAGGCTACTATCCATTTGAGTAATAAAAATCGGGACAACAAACTACCTTCCATAATGACAAGGATACAATCCATTATAGTAACAAAAATCTCGATAACAGACTACCTTCCATAATGAAAAGGCTACCATCCATTGTAGTAACAAAAATCTCTACAACAGACTACCTTCCATAATGACAAGGCTACCATCCATTGGAGTAACAAAAATATCAACAAGAGACTAGCTTCCATAATGACAAGGCTACCATCCAATGGAGTAACAAAAATCTCGACAATAGACTACCTTCCATAATGACTAGGCTACCATCCATTGGAGTATAAAAAATTTGGACAACATACTACCTTTCGAAATTACAAGGCTACCATCCATTGGAGTAACAAAAATATCGACAACAGACTACCTTCCATAATGACTAGGCTACAATCCATTGGAGTAACAAAGATATAGACAACATACTACTTTCCATAATGACAAGGATACAATCCATTATAGTAACAAAAATCTCGATAACAGAGTACCTTCCATAATGACAAGTCTACAATCCATTGTAGTAACAAAAATCTCTACAACAGACTACCTTCCATAATGACAAGGCTACCATCCATTGGAGTAACAAAAATCTCGATAATAGACCACCTTCCATAATGACAAGGCTATAATCCATTGTAGTAAAAAAATCTCGAAAATAGACTATCTTTCATAATGACAAGTCTACCATCCATAGGAGTAACAAATATTTGAACAACAGACTACCTTCCATAATGATAAGGCTACCATCCATTGGAGTAAAAAAAATCACAACGTTAGACTACCTTCCATAATGACAAGGCTACCATCCATTAGAGTAACAAAAATCGGGACAACAGACAACCTTCCATAATGACAAGGCTTCCATCCATTGGAGTAACAAAAATATCAATAAGAGACTACCTTCCATAATGACAAAGCTACCATCCATTGGAATAACAAAAATCTCGACAACAAACTACCTTCCATAATGACAAGGCTACCATCCATCAGAGTAAGAAAAATCATGACAAAAGACTACCTTCCATAATGACAAGGCTATCATCCATTGGAGTAACAAAAATCTCGACAATAGACTACCTTCCATAATGACTAGGCTACCATCCATTGGAGTAACAAAGATATCGACAACATACTACCTTCCATAATGACGAGGAAACAATCCATTATAGCAACAAAAATATCGATAACAAACTACCTTCCATAGTGACAAGGCTACCATCCGTTGGAGTAATAAAAATCTCGACAACAGACCACCTTCCATAATAACAAGGCTACAATCCATTGTAGTAACAAAAATATCGATAACAGACTACCTTCCATAATGAAAAATCTACCATCCACTAGAGTAACAAAAATCTGAACAATAGACTACCTTCCATAATGACAAGGCTACCATCCATTGGAGTAACATAAATCAAAACGACAGACAATTTTCCATAATGACAAGGCTACTATCCATTTGAGTAATAAAAATCGGGACAACAAACTACCTTCCATAATGACAAGGATACAATCCATTATAGTAACAAAAATCTCGATAACAGACTACCTTCCATAATGAAAAGGCTACCATCCATTGTAGTAACAAAAATCTCTACAACAGACTACCTTCCATAATGACAAGGCAACCATCAATTGGAGTAACAAAAATATCAACAAGAGACTAGCTTCCATAATGACAAGGCTACCATCCAATGGAGTAACAAAAATCTCGACAATAGACTACCTTCCATAATGACTAGGCTACCATCCATTGGAGTATAAAAAATTTGGACAACATACTACCTTTCGGAATTACAAGGCTACCATCCATTGGAGTAACAAAAATATCGACAACAGACTACCTTCCATAATGACTAGGCTACAATCCATTGGAGTAACAAAGATATAGACAACATACTACCTTCCATAATGACAAGGATACAATCCATTATAGTAACAAAAATCTCGATAACAGAGTACCTTCCATAATGACAAGTCTACAATCCATTGTAGTAACAAAAATCTCTACAACAGACTACCTTCCATAATGACAAGGCTACCATCCATTGGAGTAACAAAAATCTCGATAATAGACCACCTTCCATAATGACAAGGCTATAATCCATTGTAGTAAAAAAATCTCAAAAATAGACTATCTTTCATAATGACAAGTCTACCATCCATAGGAGTAACAAATATTTGAACAACAGACTACCTTCCATAATGATAAGGCTACCATCCATTGGAGTAACAAAAATCACAACGTTAGACTACCTTTCATAATGACAAGGCTACCATCCATTAGAGTAACAAAAATCGGGACAACAGACTACCTTCCATAATGACAAGGCTTCCATCCATTCGAGTAACAAAAATATCAACAAGAGACTACCTTCCATAATGACAAGGCTACCATCCATTGGAATAACAAAAATCTCGACAACAAACTACCTTCCATAATGACAAGGCTACCATCCATCAGCGTAAGAAAAATCATGACAAAAGACTACCTTCCATAATGACAAGGCTACCATCCATTGGAGTAACAAAAATGTCGACAATAGACTACCTTCCATAATGACTAGGCTACCATCCATCATTGGAGTAACAAAGATATCGACAACATACTACCTTCCATAATGACGAGGAAACAATCCATTATAGCAACAAAAATATCGATAACATACTACCTTCCATAGTGACAAGGCTACCATCTGTTGGAGTAATAAAAATCTCGACAACAGACCACCTTCCATAATGACAAGGCTACAATCCATTGTAGTAACAAAAATATCGATAACAGACTACCTTCCATAATGAAAAATCTACCATCCACTAGAGTAACAAAAATCTGAACAATAGACTACCTTCCATAATGACAAGGCTACCATCAATTGGAGTAACAGAAATCAAAACGACAGACAATTTTCCATAATGACAAGGCTACTATCCATTTGAGTAATAAAAATCGGGACAACAAACTACCTTCCATAATGACAAGGATACAATCCATTATAGTAACAAAAATCTCGATAACAGACTACCCTCCCTAATGAAAAGGCTACCATCCATTGTAGTAACAAAAATCTCTACAACAGACTACCTTCAATAATGACAAGGCTACCATCCATTGGAGTAACAAAAATTTCAACAAGAGACTAGCTTCCATAATGACAAGGCTACCATCCAATGGAGTAACAAAAATCTCGACAATAGACTACCTTCCATAATGACTAGGCTACCATCCATTGGAGTATAAAAAATTTGGACAACATACTACCTTTCGGAATTACAAGGCTACCATCCATTGGAGTAACAAAAATATCGGCAACAGACTACCTTCCATAATGACTAGGCTACAATCCATTGGAGTAACAAAGATATTGACAACATACTACCTTCCATAATGACAAGGATACAATCCATTATAGTAACAAAAATATCGATAACAGAGTAACTTCCATAATGACAAGTCTACAATCCATTGTAGTAACAAAAATCTCTACAACAGACTACCTTCCATAATGACAAGGCTACCATCCATTGGAGTAACAAAAATCTCGACAATAGACCACCTTCCATAATGACAAGGCTATAATCCATTGTAGTAAAAAAATCTCGAAAATAGACTATCTTTCATAATGACAAGTCTACCATCCATAGGAGTAACAAATATTTGAACAACAGACTACCTTCCATAATGATAAGGCTACCATCCATTGGAGTAACAAAAATCACAACGTTAGACTACCTTCCATAATGACAAGGCTACCATCCATTAGAGTAACAAAAATCGGGACAACAGACTACCTTCCATAATGACAAGGCTTCCATCCATTGGAGTAACAAAAATATCAACAAGAGACTACCTTCCATAATGACAAGGCTACCATCCATTGGAATAACAAAAATCTCGCCAACAAACTACCTTCCATAATGACAAGGCTACCATCCATCAGAGTAAGAAAAATCATGACAAAAGACTACCTTCCATAATGACAAGGCTACCATCCATTGGAGTAACAAAAATCTCGATAATAGACTACCTTCCATAATGACAAGGCTACCATCCATTGGAGTAACAAAAATCTCGACAACAAACTACCTTCCATAATGACGAGGATACAATCCATTGGAGTAACAAAAATCTCTACAAGAGACTATCTTCCATAATGAAAAGTCTACAACCCATTGGAATAACAAAAATCTCGACAACAGACTACCTTCCATAATGACAAGGCTACAATCCAATGGAGTAACAAAAATATCGATAATAGACTACCTTCCATAATGACAAATCTACCATCCACTGGAGTAACAAATATCTGAACAATAGACTACCTTCCATAATGACAAGGCTACCATCCATTGGAGTAACAGAAATGAAAACGACAGACAATTTTCCATAATGACAAGGCTACTATCCATTTGAGTAATAAAAATCGGGACAACAAACTACCTTCCATAATGACAAGGATACAATCCGTTATAGTAACAAAAATCTCGATAACAGACTACCTTCCATAATGAAAAGGCTACCATCCATTGTGGTAACAAAAATCTCTACAACAGACTACCTTCCATAATGACAAGGCTACCATCCATTGGAGTAACAAAAATATCAACAAGAGACTAGCTTCCATAATAACAAGGCTACCATCCAATGGAGTAACAAAAATATCGACAATAGACTACCTTCCATAATGACTAGGATACCATCCATTGGATTATAAAAAATTTGGACAACATACTACCTTTCGGAATTACAAGGCTACCATCCATTGGAGTAACAAAAATATCGACAACAGAATACCTTCCATAATGACAAGGCTATAATCCAATGGAGTAACAAAAATATCGATAACAGACTACCTTCCATAATGACAAATCTACCATCCACTGGAGTAACAAAAATCTTAACAATAGACTACCTTCCGTAATGACAAGGCTACCATCCATTGGAGTAACAGAAATCAAAACGACAGACAATTTTCCATAATGACAAGGCTACTATCCATTTGAGTAATAAAAATTGGGACAACAAACTACCTTCCATAATCAAAAGGATACAATCCATTATAGTAACAAAAATCTCGATAACAGACTACCTTCCATAATGAAAAGGCTACCATCCATTGTAGTAACAAAAATCTCTACAACAGACTACCTTCCATAATGACAAGGCTACCATCCATTGGAGTAACAAAAATCTCGACAATAGACCACCTTCCATAATGAGAAGGCTATAATCCATTATAGTAAAAAAAATCTCAACAATAGACTATCTTTCATAATGACAAGTCTACCATCCATAGGAGTAACAAATATCTAAACAACAGACTACCTTCCATAATGATAAGGCTACCATCCATTGGAGTAACAGAAATTACAACATTAGACTACCTTCCATAATGACAAGGCTACCATCCATTACAGTAACAAAAATCGGGACAACAGACTACCTTCCATAATGACAAGGCTTCCATCCATTGGAGGAACAAAAATGTCACAAGAGACTACCTTCCATAATGACAAGGCTACCATCCATTGCAGTAACAAAATTATCAACAAGAGAGTACCTTCCATAATGACAAGGCTACCATCCATTAGAGTAACAAAAATCAGGAAAACAGACTACCTTCCATAATGACAAGGCTACCATCCATTTGAGTAACAAAAATATCAACAAGAGACTACCTTCCATAATGACAAGGCTACCATACATTGGAATAAAAAAAATCTCGATAAGAAACTACCTTCCATAATGACAAGACTACCATCTAATGGAGTAACAAAAATCTCTAAAATAGACTACCTTCAATATTGACAAGGCTACCGTCTATTAGAGTAACAAAAATCTCGACAAAAAACTACCTTCCATAATGACAAGGGTACCATCCATTGGAGTAACAAAAATCTCTACAAGAGACTATCTTCCATAATGAAAAGTCTACAAACCATTGGAATAACAAAAATCTCGACAACATACTACCTTCCATAATGACAAGGCTACAATCCAATGGAGTAACAAAAATATCGATAATAGACTACCTTCCATAATGATAAATCTACCATCCACTGGAGTAACAAAAATCTGAACAATAGACTACCTTCCATAATGACAAGGCTACCATCCATTGGAGTAACAAAAATCAAAACGACAGAGAATTTTCCATAATAAAGGCTACTATCCATTTGAGTAATAAAAATTGGGAAAACAAACTACCTTCCATAATGAGAAGGATACAATCCATTATAGTAACAAAAATCACGATAACAGACTACCTTCCATAATGAAAAGGATACCATCCATTGTAGTAAAAAAAATCTCGACAATAGACTATCTTTCATAATGACAAGTCTACCATCCATAGGAGTAACAAATATCTGAACAACAGACTACCTTCCATAATGATAAGGCTACCATCCACTGGAGTAACAGAAATCACAACGTTAGACTACCTTCCATAATGATAAGGCTACCATCCATTGGAGTAACAGAAATCACAATGTTAGACTACCTTCCATAATGACAAGGCTACCATCCATTGGAATAACAAAAATCTAGACAACAAACTACCTTCCAAATGACAAGGCTACAATCCATCGGAATGTGAAAAATCACGACAAAAGACTACCTTCCATAATGACAAGGCTACCATCCATTGGAATAAAAAAAATCTCGACAACAGACAACCTTCCATAATGACAAGGCTACCATCCAATGGAGTAACAAAAATATCGACAACAGACTACCTTCCATACTGACAAGGCTACCATCCATTGGAGTAACAAAAATCTGAACAATAGACTACCTTCCATAATGTCAAGGCTACCATCCATTGCAGTAACAGAAATCACAACGACAAACAACCTTCCATAATGACAAGGCTACCATCCATTTGAGTACCAAAAATTGGGACAACAGACTACCTTTCATAATGACAAGGCTACCATCCAATGGAGTAACAAAAATATCAACAAGAGACTACCTTCCAGAACGACAAGGCAACCATGCATTGGAGTAACAAAAAACTCGATAACAGACTACCTTCCATAATGACAAGGCTACCATCCAACGAAGTAACAAAAATATCGACAACAGACTACCTTCCATATTGACAAGGCTACCATCCATTAGAGTAACAATAATGTGGACAACAAACTACCTTCCATAATGACAAGGCTACCATCCATTAGAGTAACAAAAATCGGGACAACAAACTACCTTCCATAATCATAGGGCTACAATCCATTGGAGAAACAACAATGTCAACAAGAGACGACCTTCCATTATGAAAAGGCTACCATCCATTGGAGTAACAAAAATCTCGACAACATACTACCTTCCATAATGACAAGGCTACAATCCATTGGAGTAAAAAAAATCACGACAACAGACTATCTTCCATAATGACAAGGCTACAATCCATTGGAGTAAAAAAAATTACGAAAACATACTACCTTCCATAACGACAAGGCTACCATCTATTGGAATAACAAAAATCTCGACAATAGACTACCTTCCATAATGACAAGGGTACCATCCATTGGAGTAACAAAAATCTCGACAACAGACTACCTTCCATAATGACAAGTCAACCATCCATTGGAGTAACAGAAATCACAACGACAGATAACCTTCCATAATGACAAGTCAACCATCCATTGGAGTAATAGAAATCACCACGACAGATAACCTTCCATAATGACAAGGCTACAATCCAATGGAGTAACAAAAATCTCGAAAACAGATTACCTTGCATAATGAAAAGTCTAGCATCCATTGAAGTAACAGGAATCACAACGTTAGACTACCTTCCATAATGACAAGGCTACCATCCATTAGAGTAACAAAAACCGGGACAACAGACTACCTTCCATAATGACAGGGATACCATCCATTGCAGTAACAAAAATGTCAACAAGAGACTACCTTCAATAATGACATGTCTACCATACATTGGAGTAACAAAAATCTGAACAACAGACTACCTGCCATAATGAGAACGCTACCATCGATTTGAGTTACAAAGATATCAACAACATACTACGTTCCATAATGACAAGGCTACCATGTAATGGAGTAACAAAAATATCGACAACAGATTACCTTCCATAATAACAAGGCTACCAACCATTAGAGTAACAAAAATCTGGACAATAGACTACCTTCCATAATGACAAGGCTACCATCCATTAGAGTAACAAAAATCGAGACAACAGACTACCTTCCATAATGATAGGGCTACCATCCATTGGAGAAACAAAAATGTCAACAAAAGACGACCTTCCATTATGACAAGGCTACCATCCATCGGAGTAACAAAAATCTCGACAACAGACTACCTTCCATAATGAGAAGGCTACCATCCATTGGAGTACCAAAGATATCGATAACATAATACCTTGCATAATGACAGGGCTACTATCCATTGGAGTAACAAAAATCACGACAACAGACTACCTTCCATAATGACAAGGCTACTATCCATTGGAATGACAAAAATCTCGACAACAGACTACCTTCCATAGTGACAAGGCTACCATCCAATGGAGTAACAAAAATCTAGACAACAAACTACCTTCCATAAAGACAAGGCTACCATCGATTGGAGTAACAAAAATCTCGACAACAAACTACCCTCCATAATGACAAGGGTACCATCCATTGGTGGAACAAAAATCACGACAATAGACTACCTTCTATAATGAGAAGTCTACAATCCATTGTAATAACAAAAATCTCGACAACAGACTACCTTCCATAATGACAAGGCTACAATCCAATGGTGTAAAAAAAACTCGACAACAGACTACGTTCCATAATGACAAGTCTAGCATCCATTGGAGTAACAAAAATTTGAAGAACAGACTACCTTCCATAATGACTAGGCTACCATCCATAGGAGTAACAGAAATCACAACGTTAGACTACCTTCCATAATGACAAGGCTACCATCCATTAGAGTAACAAAAGTCAGGACAACATACTACCTTCCATAATGACAAGTCTTCCATCCATTGGAGTAACAAAAATCTGAACAACAGGCTACCTTCCATAATGAGAAGGCTACCATCGATTGGAGTAACAAAGATATCGATAACATACTACCTTCCATAATGACAACGCTATAATCCATTGGAGTAAGAAAAATCACGACAACAGACTACCTTCCATAATGACAAGGCTACCATCCATTGGAATATAAAAAATCTCGACAACAAACTACATTCTATAATGACAAGCCTACCATCCATTGGAATAACAAAAATCTCGACGACAAACTACCTTCCATAATGACAAGGCTACAATCCATCGGAGTATGAAAAATCACGACAAAAGACTACCTTCCATAATGACAAGGCTACCACCCATTAGAGTAACAAAAATCAGGAAAACAGACTACCTTCCATAATGACAAGGCTACCATCCATTTGAGTAACAAAAATATCAACAAGAGACTACCTTCCATAATGACAAGGCTACCATACATTGGAATAAAAAAAATCTCGATAAGAAACTACCTTCCATAATGACAAGACTACCATCCAATGGAGTAACAAAAATCTCTAAAACAGACTACCTTCAATATTGACAAGGCTACCATCTATTTGAGTAACAAAAATCTCGACAACAAACTACCTTCCATAATGACAAGGGTACCATCCATTGGAGTAACAAAAATCTCTACAAGAGACTATCTTCCATAATGAAAAGTCTACAACCCATTGGAATAACAAAAATCTCGACAACATACTACCTTCCATAATGACAAGGCTACAATCCAATGGAGTAACAAAAATATCGATAATAGACTACCTTCCATAATGACAAATCTACCATCCGTTGGAGTAACAAAAATCTCGACAACAGACTAACTTCCAAAATGACAAGGCTACCATCCATTGGAGTAACAAAGATATCGACAAAATACTACCTTCCATAATGACAAGGCTACAATCCATTGGAGTAACAAAAATCTCGACAACAGACCATCTTCCATAATGACAAGGCTCATATCCATTGGAATAACAAAAATATGAACAACAAACTACCTTCCATAATGACAAGGCTACCATCCATTGGAGTAACAGAAATTACAACGATAGACTACCTTCCATAATGACAAGGCTACCATCCATTTGAGTAACAAAAATCCGGACAGCAGTTTACCTTCCATAATGAGAAGACTACCATCCATTGGAGTAACAGAAATCACAACAACAGAAAACCTTCCATAATGACAAGGCTACCATCCATTGGAGTAACAGAAATTACAACGACAGACTACCTTCCATAATGACAAATCTACCATCCATTGGTGTAATAAAAATTTGAACAACAGACTACCTTCCATAATGACAAGGCTACCATCCATTGGAGTAATAGAAATTACATCGACAAACTACCTTCCATAATGACAAGGCTACCATCCATTTGAGTAACAAAAATCGGGACAACAGACTACCTTCCATAATGAGAAGACTATCAACCATTGGAGTGACAAAAATATTAACAAGAGACTACCATCCATAATGACAAGGCTACCATCCATTGGAGTAACAAAAATATCGACAACAGACTAACTTCCAAAATGACAAGGCTACCATCCATTGGAGTAACAAAGATATCGACAAAATACTACCTTCCATAATGACAAGGCTACCATCCATTGGAGTAACAAAAATATCGACAACATACCATCTTCCATAATGACAAGGCTACCATCCATTGGAGTAACAAAAATCTGAACAACAAACTTCCTTCCATAATGACAAGGCTACCATCCTTTGGAGTAACAGAAATTACAATGATAGACTACCTTCCATATTGACAAGGCTACCATCCATTTGAGTAACAAAAATTGGGACAACAGTTTACCTTCCATAATGAGAAGACTATCATCCATTGGAGTAACAAAAATATCAACAAGAGACTACCTTCCATAATGACAAGGCTACCATCCATTGGAGTAACAAAGATATCGACAAAATACTACCTTCCATAATGACAAGGCTACAATCCATTGGAGTAACAAAAATCTCGACAACAGACCATCTTCCATAATGACAAGGCTCATATCCATTGGAATAACAAAAATATGAACAACAAACTACCTTCCATAATGACAAGGCTACCATCCATTGGAGTAACAAAAATTACAACGATAGACTACCTTCCATAATGACAAGGCTACCATCCATTTGAGTAACAAAAATCCGGACAGCAGTTTACCTTCCATAATGAGAAGACTACCATCCATTGGAGTAACAGAAATCACAACAACAGAAAACCTTCCATAATGACAAGGCTACCATCCATTGGAGTAACAGAAATTACAACGACAGACTACCTTCCATAATGACAAATCTACCATCCATTGGTGTAATAAAAATTTGAACAACAGACTACCTTCCATAATGACAAGGCTACCATCCATTGGAGTAATAGAAATTACATCGACAAACTACCTTCCATAATGACAAGGCTACCATCCATTTGAGTAACAAAAATCGGGACAACAGACTACCTTCCATAATGAGAAGACTATCAACCATTGGAGTGACAAAAATATTAACAAGAGACTACCATCCATAATGACAAGGCTACCATCCATTGGAGTAACAAAAATCTCGACAACAGACTAACTTCCAAAATGACAAGGCTACCATCCATTGGAGTAACAAAGATATCGACAAAATACTACCTTCCATAATGACAAGGCTACCATCCATTGGAGTAACAAAAATATCGACAACATACCATCTTCCATAATGACAAGGCTACCATCCATTGGAGTAACAAAAATCTGAACAACAAACTACCTTCCATAATGACAAGGCTACCATCCTTTGGAGTAACAGAAATTACAACGATAGACTACCTTCCATATTGACAAGGCTACCATCCATTTGAGTAACAAAAATTGGGACAACAGTTTACCTTCCATAATGAGAAGACTATCATCCATTGGAGTAACAAAAATATCAACAAGAGACTACCTTCCATAATGACAAGGCTACCATCCAGTGGAGTAACAAAAATCTCGACAACAGACTATCTTCCATAATGACAAGGCTACCATCCATTGGAGTAACAAAAATATGAACAAGAGACTACCTTCCATAATGACAAGGCTACCATCCATTGGAGTAACAGAAATTACAACGACAAACTAACTTCCATAATGACAAGTCTACCATCCATTGGAGTAACAAAAATCTGAACAACCGACTAACTTCCATAATGACAAGGCTACCATCCATTGGAGTAACAGAAATTACATCGACAGACTGCCTTCCGTAATGACAAGGCTACCATCCATTTGAGTAACAAAATCGGGACAACAGACTACCTTCCATAATGAGAAGACTATCAACCATTGGAGTAACAGAAATTACATCGACAGACTGCCTTCCATAATGACAAGGCTACCATCCATTGGAGTAACAAAAATCGGGACAACAGACTACCTTCCATAATGAGAAGACTATCAACCATTGGAGTAACAAAAATATCAACAAGATACTACCTTCCATAATGACAGGGCTACCATCCATTGGAGTAAGAAAAATCTCGACAACAGACAATCTTCCATAATGACAAGGCTACCATCCTTTGGAGTAACAAAAATCTGAACAACAAACTACCTTCCATAATGACAAGGCTACCATCCATTGGAGTAACAAAAATTACAACGACAGACTACCTTCCATAATGGCAAGGCTACCATCCATTTGAGTAACAAAAATCGGGACAACAGTTTTCCTTCCATAATGAGAAGACTATCATCCATTGGATTAACAATAATATCAACAAGAGACTACCTTCCATAATGACAAGGCTACCATCCATTGGAGTAACAAAAATCTCGACAACAGACTATCTTCTATAATGACAAGGCTACCATCCACTGGAGTAACAAAAATCTGAACAACAGACTACCTTCCATAATGACAAGGCTACCATCCATTGGAGTAACAGAAATTACATCGACAAACTACCTTCCATAATGACAAGGCTACCATCCATTTGAGTAACAAAAATCGGGTCAACAGACTACCTTCCATAATGAGAAGACTATCAACCATTGGAGTAACAAAAATATTAACAAGAGACTACCATCCATAATGACAAGGATACCATCCATTGGAGTAACAAAAATCTCGACAACAGACTAACTTCCGAAATGACAAGGCTACCTTCCATTGGAGTAACAAAGATATCGACAAAATACTACCTGCCATAATGATAAGGCTACCATCCATTGGAGTAACAAAAATATCGACAACAGACCATCTTCCATAATGACAAGGCTACCATCCATTGGAGTAACAAAAATCTGAACAACAAACTACCTTCCATAATGACAAGGCTACCATCCATTGGAGTAACCGAAATTACAACGATAGACTAACTTCCATAGTGACAAGGCTACCATCCATTTGAGTAACAAAAATCGGGACAACAGTTTACCTTCCATAATGAGAAGACTATCATCCATTGGAGTAACAAAAATATCAACAAGAGACTACCTTCCATAATTACAAGGCTACCATCCATTGGAGTAACAAAAATCTCGACAGCAGACTATCTTCCATAATGACAAGGCTACCATCCATTGGAGTAACAAAAATATGAACAAGAGACTACCTTCCATAATGGCAAGGCTACCATCCATTGGAGTAACAAAAATTACAACGACAAACTACCTTCCATAATGACAAGTCTACCATCCATTGGAGTAACAAAAATCTGAACAACAGACTACCTTCCATAATGACAAGGCTACCATCCATTGGAGTAACAGAAATTACATCGACAGACTGCCTTCCATAATGACAAGGCTACCATCCATTTGAGTAACAAAAATCGGGACAACAGACTAACTTCCATAATGAGACGACTATCAACCTTTGGATTAACAAAAATATCAACAAGAGACTACCTTCCATAATGACAAGGCTACCATCCATTGGAGTAAGAAAAATCTCGACAACAGACAATCTTCCATAATGACAAGGCTACCATCCTTTGGAGTAACAAAAATATGAACAACAGACTACCTTCCATAATGACAAGGCTACCATCCATTGGAGTAACATAAATTACAACGACAGACTACCTTCCATAATGACAAGTCTACCATCCATTGGAGTAACAAAAATCTGAACAACAGACTACCTTCCATAATGACAAGGCTACCATCCATTGGAGTAACAGAAATTACATCGACAGACTTCCTTCCATAATTACAAGGCTACCATCCATTTGAGTAACAAAAATCGGGACAACAGACTACCTTCCATAATGAGAAGACTATCAACCATTGGAGTAACAAAAATATCAACAAGAGACTACCTTCCATAATGACAAGGCTACCATCCATTGGAGTAAGAAAAATCTCGACAACAGACAATCTTCCATAATGACAAGGCTACCATCCATTGGAGTAAAAAAGATATCGACAAAATACTACCTTCCATAATGACATGGCTACCATCCATTGGAGTAACAAAAATCTCGACAACAGACCATCTTTCATAATGACAAGGCTACCATCCATTGGAGTAACAAAAATCTAAACAACAAACTACCTTCCATAATGACAAGGCTACCATCCATTGGAGTAACAGAAATTACAACGATAGACTACCTCCCATAATGACAAGGCTACCATCCATTTGAGTAACAAAAATTGGGACAACAGACTACCTTCCTTAATGAGAAGACTATCAACCATTGGAGTAACAAAAATATCAACAAGAGACTACCTTCCATAATGACAAGGCTACCATCCATTGGAGTAAGAAAAATCTCGACAATAGACAATCTTCCATAATGACAAGGCTACCATCCTTTGGAGTAACAAAAATCTGAACAACAAATTACCTTCCATAATGACAAGGCTACCGTCCATTGGAGTAACAAAAATTACAACGATAGACTACATTCCATAATGACAAGGCTACCATCCATTTGAGTAACAAAAATCGGGACAACAGTTTTCATTACATAATGAGAAGACTATCATCCATTGGATTAAGAAAAATATCAAAAAGAGACTACCTTCCATAATGACAAGGCTACCATCCATTGGAGTAACAAAAATCTCGACAACAGACTATCTTCCATAATGACAAGGCTACCATCCATTGGAGTAACAAAAATATGAACAACAGACTACCTTCCATAATGACAAGGCTACCATCCATTGGAGTAACAGAAATTACTTCGACAGACTACCTTCCATAATGACAAGGCTACCATCCATTTGAGTAACAAAAATCGGGACAAAAGTTTTCCTTCCATAATGAGAAGACTATCATCCATAGGAGTAACAAAAATATCAACAAGAGACTGCCTTCCATAATGACAAGGCTACAATCCATTAGAGTAACAAAAATCATGACAACGTACTATCTTCCATAATGACAAGGTTACCATCCATTGGAGTAACAAAAATCTCGACAACAGACTACCTTCCATAATGACAAGGGTACCATCCATTGGAGTAAAAAAGATCTCGACAACAGACTACTTTCCATTTTGACAAGTCTAAAATCCATTGGAATAACAAATATCTCGAAAAGAAACTACCTTCCATAATGACAGGGCTACAATCCAATGGAGTAACAAAAATCTCGACAACAGACTACCTTCCATAATGACAAGTCTACCATCCACTGGAGTAACAAAAATCTGAAATATAGACTACCTTCCATAATGACAAGGCTACCATCCATTGGAGTAACAGAAATCACAACAACAGACAACCATTCATAATGACAAGTATACCATCCATTTGAGTAACAAAAATTTGGACAACAGACTACCTTCCATAATGACAAGGGTACCATCCATGGAGTAACAAAAATATCGACAAAATACTACCTTCCATAATGACAAGGCTACCATCAATTGGAGTAACAAAAATATCGACAACAAACCATCTTCCATAATGACAAGGCTACCATCCATTGGAGTAACAAAAATCTGAACAACAAACTACCTTCCATAATGACCAGGCTACCATCCATTTGAGTAACAAAAATCGGGACAACAGTTTACCTTTCATAATGAGAAGACTATCATCCATTGGAGTAACAAAAATATCAACAAGAGACTACCTTCCATAATGACAAGTCTACCATCCATTGGAGTAATAAAAATATGAACAACAGACTACCTTCAATAATGACAAGGCTACCATCCATTGGAGTAACAGAAATTACAACGACAAACTACCTTCCATAATGACAAGTCTACCATCCATTGGAGTAACAAAAATATGAACAACAGACTACCTTCCATATTGACAAGGCTACCATCCATTGGAGTAACAGAAATTACATGGACAGACTACCTTCCATAATGACAAGGCTACCATCCATTTGAGTAACAAAAATCGGGACAACAGACTACCTTCCATAATGAGAAGACTATTAACCATTGGAGTAACAAAAATATC
Organism: Vicia faba; assembly: GCA_948472305.1. Classification (NCBI taxonomy): domain Eukaryota; kingdom Viridiplantae; phylum Streptophyta; class Magnoliopsida; order Fabales; family Fabaceae; genus Vicia; species Vicia faba. The sequence goes on along the minus strand of OX451741.1, from coordinate 590,897,995 downwards.
AACAAGAGACTACCTTCCATAATGACAAGGCTACCATCCATTGGAGTAACAAAAAATCGACAACAGACTAACTTCCATTATGACAAGGCTACCATCCATTGGAGTAAAAAAGATATCGACAAAATACTACCTTCCATAATGACAATGCTACCATCCATTGGAGTAACAAAAATCTCGACAACAAACCATCTTCCATAATGACAAGGCTATCGTCCATTGGAGTAACAAAAATATGAACAATAAACTACCTTCCATAATGACAAGGCTACCATCCATTGGAGTAACAGAAATTACAACGACAGACTACCTTCCATAATGACAAGGCAACCATCCATTTGAGTAACAAAAATCGGAACAACAGTTTTCCTTCCATAATGAGAAGACTATCATCCATTGGAGTAACAAAAATATCAACAAAAGACTACCTTTCATAATGACAAGGGTACCATCCATTGGAGAAACAAAAATATCGACAACAGACTATGTTCCATGTTGACAAGTCTACAATCCAATGGAATAACAAATATCTCGACAACAAACTACCTTCAAAAATGACAGGGCTACAATCCAATGGAGTAACAAAAATCTCGACAATAGACTACCTTCCATAATGACAATTCTACCATCCACTGGAGTAACAAAAATCTAAAATATAGACTACCTTCAATAATGACCAGGCTACCTTCCATTGGAGTAACAAAAATCACAACAACAGACAACCTTTCATAATGACAAGGATACCATCCATTTGAGTGACAAAACACTGGATAACAAACTACCTTCCATAATGACAAGGCTACCATCCATTGGAGTAACAAAAATATCAACAAGAGACTACCTTCCATAATGACAAGGCCACCATCCAATGGAGTAACAAAAATATCGACAACAGACTAACTTCCATAATGACAAGGCTACCATCCATTGGAGTAACAAAGATATCGACAAAATACTACCTTCCATAATGACAAGGCTACCATCCATTGGATTAACAAAAATATCGAAAATAGACCATCTTCCATAATGACAAGGCTACCATCCATTGTAGTAACAAAAATCTAAACAACAAACAACCTTCCATAATGACAAGGCTACCATACATTGGAGTAATAGAAATTACAATGACAGAATACCTTGCAAAATGACAAGGCTACCATCCATTTGAGTAACAAAAATAGGGACAACAATTTACCTTCCATAATGAGAAGACTATCATCCATTGGAGTAAAAAAATATCAACAAGAGACTACCTTCCATAATGACAAGTCTACCATCCATTGGAGTAATAAAAATATGAACAACAGACTACCTTCAATAATGACAAGGCTACCATCCATTGGAGTAATAGAAATTACAACGACAGACTACCTTGCATAATGACAAGGCTACCATCCATTTGAGTAACAAAAATCGGGACAACAAACTACCTTCCATAATGAGAAGACTATCATCCATTGGAGTAACAAAAATTTCAACAAAAGACTACCTTCATAATGACAAGGCTACCATCCATTGGAGTAAGAAAAATCTCGACATCAAACTACCTTCCATAATGACAAGGCTACCATCCATTGGAGTAACAAAGATATCGACAAAATACTACCTTCCATAATGACAAGGCTACCATCCATTGGAGTAACAAAAATCTCGACAACAGACCATCTTCCGTAATGACAAGGCTACCATCCATTAGAGTAACAAAAATCTGAACAATAGACTACCTTCCATAATGACAAGGATACCATCCATTAGAGTAAAAAAAATTAACACGACATACTACCTTCCATAATGACAAGGCTACCATCCATTTGAGTAACAAAATTCGGGACAACAAATTACCTTCCATAATGAGAAGACTATCATCCTATGGAGTAACAAAAATACCAACAAGAGACTACCTTCCATAATGACAAGGCTACCATCCATTGGAGTAACAAATATCTCGACAACAGACTACCTTCCATAATGACAAGGCTACAATCCAATGGAGTAACAAAAATCTCGACAAGAGACTACCTTCCATAATGACAAGTCCACCATCCATTGGAGTAACAAAAATATGAACAACAGACTACCTTCCATAATGACAAGGCTACCATCCATAGGAGTAACAAAAATGTCAACGACATACTACCTTCGATAATGACAAGTCTACCATCCATTGGAGTAACAAAAATCTAAACAACAGACTACCTTCCATAATGACAAGGCTACCATCCATTGAAGTAACAGAAATTACAACGACAGACTACCTTCCATAATGACAAGGCTATCATCCATTGGAGAAACAAAAATATCGACAACAGACTAACTTCCACAATGATAAGGCTACCATCCATTGGAATAACAAAAATAGTGACAACACACTATCTTCCATAATGACAAGGCTACCGTCCATTGGAGTAACAAAGATATCGACAAAATACTACCTTCCATAATGACAAGGCTACCATCCATTGGAGTAACAAAAATCTCGACAACAGACCATCTTCCATAATGACAAGGCTACCAACCATTGGAGTAACAAAAATTTGAACAACAAACTACCTTCCATAATGACAAGGCTACCATCCATTGGAGTAACAGAAATTACAACGACAAAATCACTTCCATAATGACAAGGCTACCATCCATTTGAGTAACAAAAATCGGGACAACAGTTTATCTTCCATAATGAGAAGACTATCATCCATTGGAGTAACAAAAATATCAACAAGAGACTACCTTCCATAATGACAACGCTACCATCCATTGGAGTAACAAAAATCTCGACAACAGACTATCTTCCATAATGACAAGGCTACCATCCATTGGAGTAACAAAAATATGAACAACAGACTACCTTCCATAATGACAAGGCTACAATCCATTGGAGTACCAGAAATTACAAAGACAAACTACCTTCCAAAATGATAAGTCTACCATCCATTGGAGTAACAAAAATCTGAACAACAGACTACCTTCCATAATGACAAGGCAACCATCCATTGGAGTAACAAAAATTACAACGACAGACTACCTTCCATAATGACAAGGCTACCATCCATTTGAGTAACAGAAATCGGGACAACAGTTTACCTTCCGTAATGAGAAGACTATCATCCATTGGAGTAACAAAAATATCAACAAGAGACTACCTTCCATAATGACAAGGCTACAATCCATTGGAGTAACAAATATCTTGACAACATACTATCTTCCATAATGACAAGGCTACCATCCATTGGAGTAACAAAAATCTCGACAACAGACTACCTTACATAATGACAAGGGTACCATCCATTGGAGTAACAAAGATCTCGACAACAGACTACGTTCCATATTGACAAGTCTACAATCCATTGGAATAACAAATATCTCGACAACAAACTACCTTTCATAATGACAGGGCTACAATCCAATGGAGTAACAAAAATCTCGATAATAGACTACCTTCCATAATGATAAGTCTACCATCCACTGGAGTAACAAAAATATGAAATATATTCTACCTTCCATAATTACAAGGCTACCATCCATTGGAGTAACATAAATCACATTAACAGATAAACTTCCACAATGACAAGGATACCATCCATTAGAGTAACAATAATTTGGACAACAAACTACCTTCCATAATGACAAGGCTACCATCCATTGGAGTAACAAAAATATTAACAAGAGACTACCTTCCATAATGACAAGGCTACCATCCAATGGAGTAACAAAAATCTAGACAACAGACTAACGTCCATAATGAAAAGGCTACCATCCATTGGAGTAACAAAGATATCGAAAAAATACTACCTTCCATAATGACAAGGCTACAATCCATTGGAGTAACAAAAATCTAGACAACAGACCATCTTCCATAATGACAAGGCTACCATCCATTGGAGTAACAAAAATCTGAACAACAAACTACCTTCCATAATGACAAGGCTACCATCCATTAGAGTAACAGAAATTATAACGACAGACTACCTTCCATAATGACAAGGCTACAATCCATTGGAGTAACAAATATCTTGACAACACACTACCTTCCATAATGACAAGGCTAGCATCCCTTAGAGTAACAAAAATCTCGACAACAGACTAACTTCAATAATGACAAGGCTACCATCCATTGGAGTAACAAAGATATCGACAAAATACTACCTTCCATAATGACAAGGCTACAATCCATTGGAGTAACAAAAATCTCGACAACAAACCATCTTCCATAATGACAAGGCTACCATCCGTTGGAGTAACAAAAATTTGAACATCAAACTACCTTCCATAATGACATCGCTACCCTCCATTAGAGTAACAGAAATTACAACGACAAACTACCTTCCATAATGACAAGGCTACCATCCATTTGAGTAACAAAAATCGGGACAATAGTTTACCTTCCTTAATGAGAAGACTATCATCCATTGGAGTAACAAAAATGTCAACAAGAGACTACCTTCCATAATGACAAGACTACCATCCATTGGAGTAACAAAAATCTCGACAACAGACTATCTTCCATAATGACAAGGCTACCATCCATTGGAGTAACAAAAATTGGGACAACAGTTTACCTTCCATAATGAGAAGACTATCATCCATTATATCAACAAGAGACTACCTTCCATAATGACAAGGCTACCATCCATTGGAGTAACAAAAATCTCGACAACAGACTATCTTCCATAATGACAAGGCTACCATCCATTGGAGTAACAAAAATCTGAATAACAAACTACCTTCCATAATGACAAGGCTACCATCCATTGGAGTACCAGAAATTACAACGACAAACTACCTTCCATAATGATAAGTCTACCATCCATTGGAGTAACAAAAATCTGAACAACAGATTACCTTCCATAATGACACGGCTACCATCCATTGGAGTAATAAAAATTACAACGACAGACTACCTTCCATAATGACAAGGCTACCATCCATTTGAGTAACAAAAATAGGGACAACGGTTTACCTTCCATAATGAGAAGACTATCATCCATTGGAGTAACAAAAATATCAACAAGAGACTACCTTCCATAATGAAAAAGGCTACAATACATTGGAGTAACAAATATCTTGACAACATACTATCTTCCATAATGACAAGGCTAACATCTTATGGAGTAACAAAAATCTCGACAACCGACTACCTTCCATAATGACAAGGGTACCATCCATTGGAGTAACAAAGATCTCGACAACCCACTATGTTCCATATTGACAAGTCTACAATCCATTGGAATAACAAATATCTCGACAACAAACTACCTTCCATAATGACAGGGCTACAATCCAATGGAGTAACAAAAATCTTGATAATAGACTACCTTCCATAATGACAAGTCTACCATCCACTAGAGTAACAAAAATATGAAATATAGTCTACCTTCCATAATGACAAGGCTACCATCCATTGGAGTAACAGAAATCAAAATAACAGACAACCATCCATAATTACAAGGATACCATCCATTAGAGTAACAACAATTTGGACAACAGACTACCTTCCATAATGACAAGGCTACCATCCATTGGAGTAACAAAAATATCAACAAGAGACTACCTTCCATAATGACAAGGCTACCATCCAATGGAGTAACAAAAATCTCGACAACAGACTAACTTCCATAATGACAAGGCTACCATCCATTGGTGTAACAAAGATATCGACAAAATACTACCTTCCATAATGACAAGGCTACCATCCATTGAAGTAACAAAAATCTCGACAACAAACCATCTTCCATAATACCAAGGCTACCATCCATTGGAGTAACAAAAATCTAAACAACAAACTACCTTCCATAATGACAAGGCTACCATCCATTGGAGTAACAGAAATTACAATGACAGACTACCTTCCATAATGACAAGGCTACCATCCATTTGAGTAACAAAAATCGGGACAACAGTTTACCTTCCATAATGAGAAGACTATCATCCATTGAAGTAACAAAAATATCAACAAGAGACTACCTTCCATAATGACAAGTCTACCATCCATTGGAGTAATAAAAATCTGAACAATAGACTACCTTGCATAATGACAAGGCTACCATCCATTGGAGTAACAGAAATTACAACGACAGACTACCTTCCATAATGACAAGGCTACCATGCATTTGAGTAACAATGATCTCGACAACAGACTACGTTCCATATTGACAAGTCTACAATCCATTGGAATAACAAATATCTCGACAACAATCTACCTTCCATAATGACAGGGCTACAATCCAATGGAGTAAAAAAAATCTCGACAATAGACTACCTTCCATAATGACAAGTCTACCATCCAATGGAGTAACAAAAATATGAAATATAGTCTACCTTCCATAATGACAAGGCTACCATCCATTGGAGTAACAGAAATCACAATAACAGATAACCTTCCATAATGACAAGGATACCATCCATTAGAGTAACAATAATTTGGAAAACAGACTACCTTCCATAATGACAAGGCTACCATCCATTGGAGTAACAAAAATATCAACAAGAGACTACCTTCCATAATGACAAGGCTACCATCCAATGGAGTATCAAAAATCTAGACAACAGACTAACTTCCATAATGATAAGGCAACCATCCATTAGAGTAACAAAGATATCGACAAAATACTACCTTCCATAATGACAAGGCTACCATCCATTGGAGTAACAAAAATCTCGACAACAGACCATCTTCCATAATGACAAGGCTACCATCCATTGGAGTAACAAAAATCTGAACAACAAACTACCTTCCATAATGACAAGGCTACCATCCATTGGAGTAACAGAAATTACAATGACAGACTACCTTCCATAATGACAAGGCTACCCGCCATTTGAGTAACAAAGATCTCGACAACAGACTACGTTCCATATTGACAAGTCTACAATCCATTGGAATAACAAATATCTCGACAACAATCTACCTTCCATAATGACAGGGCTACAATCCAATGGAGTAAAAAAAATCTCGACAATAGACTACCTTCCATAATGACAAGTCTACCATCCAATGGAGTAACAAAAATATGAAATATAGTCTACCTTTCATAATGACAAGGCTACCATCCATTGGAGTAACAGAAATCACAATAACAGATAACCTTCCATAATGACAAGGATACCATCCATTAGAGTAACAATAATTTGGAAAACAGACTACCTTCCATAATGACAAGGCTACCATCCATTGGAGTAACAAAAATATCAACAAGAGACTACCTTCCATAATGACAAGGCTACCATCCAATGGAGTATCAAAAATCTAGACAACAGACTAACTTCCATAATGACAAGGCTACCATCCATTGGAGTAACAAAGATATCGACAAAATACTACCTTCCATAATGACAAGGCTACCATCCATTGGAGTAACAAAAATCTCGACAACAGACCATCTTCCATAATGACAAGGCTACCATCCATTGGAGTAACAAAAATCTGAACAACAAACTACCTTCCATAATGACAAGGCTACCATCCATTGGAGTAACAGAAATTACAATGACAGACTACCTTCCATAATGACAAGGCTACCCGCCATTTGAGTAACAAAGATATCGACAACAGACTACGTTCCATATTAACAAGTCTACAATCCATTGGAATAACAAATATCTCGACAACAATCTACCATCCATAATGACAGGGCTACAATCCAATGGAGTAAAAAAAATCTCGACAATAGACTACCTTCCATAATGACAAGTCTACCATCCAATGGAGTAACAAAAATATGAAATATAGTCTACCTTCCATAATGACAAGGCTACCATCCATTGGAGTAACAGAAATCACAATAACAGATAACCTTCCATAATGACAAGGATACCATCCATTAGAGTAACAATAATTTGGAAAATAGACTACCTTCCATAATGACAAGGCTACCATCCATTGGAGTAACAAAAATATCAACAAGAGACTACCTTCCATAATGACAAGGCTACCATCCAATGGAGTATCAAAAATCTAGACAACAGACTAACTTCCATAATGACAAGGCTACCATCCATTGGAGTAACAAAGATATCGACAAAATACTACCTTCCATAATGACAAGGCTACCATCCATTGGAGTAACAAAAATCTCGACAACAGACCATCTTCCATAATGACAAGGCTACCATCCATTGGAGTAACAAAAATCTGAACAACAAACTACCTTCCATAATGACAAGGCTACCATCCATTGGAGTAACAGAAATTACAACGACAGACTACCTTCCATAATGACAAGGCTACCATCCATTTGAAGTAACAAAAATATTAACAAGAGACTACCTTCCATAATGACAAGTCTACCATCCATTGGAGTAATAAAAATCTGAACAACAGACTACCTTACATAATGACAAGGCTACCATCCATTGGACTAACAGAAATTACAATGACAGACTACCTTCCATAATGATAAGGCTACCATCCATTTGAGTAACAAAAATCGGGACAACAAACTATCTTCCATAATGACAAGGCTACCATCCATTGGAGTAACAAAAATCTCGACAACAGACTACCTTCCATAGTGACAAGGGTACCATCCATTGGAGTAACAAAGAACTCGACAATAAACTACGTTCCATAATGACAAGGCTACCATCCATTGGAGTAACAAAAATCTCGACAGTAGACTACCTTCCATAATGACAAGGCTACCATCCATTGGAGTAACAAAAATCTGAACAACAAACTACCTTCCATAAAGACAAGGCTACCATCCATTGGAGTAACAGAAATTACAACGACAGACTACCTTCCATAATGACAAGGCTACCATCCATTTGAGTAACAAAAATCGGGACAACAGTTTACCTTCCATAATGAGAAGACTATCATCCATTGAAGTAAAAAAAATATCAACAAGAGACTACCTTCCATAATGACAAGTCTACCATCCATTGGAGTAATAAAAATCTGAACAACAGACTACCTTGCATAATGACAAGGCTACCATCCATTGGAGTAATAGAAATTACAACGACAGACTACCTTCCATAATGACAAGGCTACCATCCATTTGAGTAACAAAGATCTCGACAACAGACTACGTTCCATATTGACAAGTCTACAATCCATTGGAATAACAAATATCTCGACAACAAACTACCCTCCATAATGACAGGGCTACAATCCAATGGAGTAAAAAAAATCTCGACAATAGACTACCTTCCATAATGACAAGTCTACCATCCAATGGATTAACAAAAATATGAAATATAGTCTACCTTCCATAATGACAAGGCTACCATCCATTGAAGTAACAGAAATCACAATAACAGACAACCTTCCATAATGACAAGGATACCATCCATTAGAGTAACAATAATTTGGAAAACAGACTACCTTCCATAATGACAAGGCTACCATCCATTGGAGTAACAAAAATATCAACAAGAGACTACCTTCCATAATGACAAGGCTACCATCCAATGGAGTATCAAAAATCTAGACAACAGACTAACTTCCATAATGACAAGGCTACCATCCATTGGAGTAACAAAGATATCGACAAAATACTACCTTCCATAATGACAAGGCTACCATCCATTGGATTAACAAAAATCTCGACAACAGACCATCTTCCATAATGACAAGGCTACCATCCATTGGAGTAACAAAAATCTGAACAACAAACTACCTTCCATAATGATAAGGCTACCATCCATTGGAGTAACAAAAATTACAACGACATACTACCTTCCATAATGACAAGGCTACCATCCATTTGAGTAACAAAAATCGGGACAACAAACTATCTTCCATAATGACAAGGCTACCATCCATTGGAGTAACAAAAATCTCGACAACAGACTACCTTCCATAGTGACAAGGGTACCATCCATTGGAGTAACAAAGAACTCGACAATAAACTACGTTCCATAATGACAAGGCTACCATCCATTGGAGTAACAAAAATCTCGACAGTAGACTACCTTCCATAATGACAAGGCTACCATCCATTGGAGTAACAAAAATCTGAACAACAAACTACCTTCCATAAAGACAAGGCTACCATCCATTGGAGTAACAAAAATTACAACGACAGACTACCTTCCATAATGACAAGGCTACCATCCATTTGAGTAACAAAAATCGGGACAACAGTTTACCTTCCATAATGAGAAGACTATCATCCATTGAAGTAACAAAAATATCAAAAAGAGACTACCTTCCATAATGACAAGTCTACCATCCATTGGAGTAATAAAAATCTGAACAACAGACTACCTTGCATAATGACAAGGCTACCATCCATTGGAGTAACAGAAATTAGAACGACAGACTACCTTCCATAATGACAAGGCTACCATCCATTTGAGTAACAAAGATCTCGACAACAGACTACGTTCCTTATTGACAAGTCTACAATCCATTAGAATAACAAATATCTCGACAACAAACTACCTTCCATAATGACAGGGCTACAATCCAATGGAGTAACAAAAATCTCGACAATAGACTACCTTCCATAATGACAAGTCTACCATCCAATGGAGTAACAAAAATATGAAAAATAGTCTACCTTCAATAATGACAAGGCTACCATCCATTGGAGTAACAGAAATTACAATAACAGACAACCTTCCATAATGACAAGGATACCATCCATTAGAGTAACAATAATTTGGAAAACAGACTACCTTCCATAATGACAAGGCTACCATCCATTGGAGTAACAAAAATATCAACAAGAGACTACCTTCCATAATGACAAGGCTACCATCCATTGGAGTACCAGAAATTACAACGACAAACTACCTTCCATAATGATAAGTCTACCATCCATTGGAGTAACAAAAATCTGAACAACAGATTACCTTCCATAATGACACGGCTACCATCCATTAGAGTAATAAAAATTACAACGACAGACTACCTTCCATAATGACAAGGCTACCATCCATTTGAGTAACAAAAATAGGGACAACGGTTTACCTTCCATAATGAGAAGACTATCATCCATTGGAGTAACAAAAATATCAACAAGAGACTACCTTCCATAATGAAAAAGGCTACAATACATTGGAGTAACAAATATCTTGACAACATACTATCTTCCATAATGACAAGGCTACCATCTTATGGAGTAACAAAAATCTCGACAACAGACTACCTTCCATAATGACAAGGGTACCATCCATTGGAGTAACAAAGATCTCGACAACACACTATGTTCCATATTGACAAGTCTACAATCCATTGGAATAACAAATATCTCGACAACAAACTACCTTCCATAATGACAGGGCTACAATCCAATGGAGTAACAAAAATCTTGATAATAGACTACCTTCCATAATGACAAGTCTACCATCCACTAGAGTAATAGAAATATGAAATATAGTCTACCTTCCATAATGACAAGGCTACCATCCATTGGAGTAACAGAAATCAAAATAACAGACAACCATCCATAATTACAAGGATACCATCCATTAGAGTAACAACAATTTGGACAACAGACTACCTTCCATAATGACAAGGCTACCATCCATTGGAGTAACAAAAATATCAACAAGAGACTACCTTCCATAATGACAAGGCTACCATCCAATGGAGTAACAAAAATCTCGACAACAGACTAACTTCCATAATGACAAGGCTACCATCCATTGGTGTAACAAAGATATCGACAAAATACTACCTTCCATAATGACAAGGCTACCATCCATTGAAGTAACAAAAATCTCGACAACAAACCATCTTCCATAATACCAAGGCTACCATCCATTGGAGTAACAAAAATCTAAACAACAAACTACCTTCCATAATGACAAGGCTACCATCCATTGGAGTAACAGAAATTACAATGACAGACTACCTTCCATAATGACAAGGCTACCATCCATTTGAGTAACAAAAATCGGGACAACATTTTACCTTCCATAATGAGAAGACTATCATCCATTGAAGTAACAAAAATATCAACAAGAGACTACCTTCCATAATGACAAGTCTACCATCCATTGGAGTAATAAAAATCTGAACAATAGACTACCTTGCATAATGACAAGGCTACCATCCATTGGAGTAACAGAAATTACAACGACATACTACCTTCCATAATGACAAGGCTACCATGCATTTGAGTAACAATGATCTCGACAACAGACTACGTTCCATATTGACAAGTCTACAATCCATTGGAATAACAAATATCTCGACAACAATCTACCTTCCATAATGACAGGGCTACAATCCAATGGAGTAAAAAAAATCTCGACAATAGACTACCTTCCATAATGACAAGTCTACCATCCAATGGAGTAACAAAAATATGAAATATAGTCTACCTTCCATAATGACAAGGCTGCCATCCATTGGAGTAACAGAAATCACAATAACAGATAACCTTCCATAATGACAAGGATACCATCCATTAGAGTAACAATAATTTGGAAAACAGACTACCTTCCATAATGACAAGGCTACCATCCATTGGAGTAACAAAAATATCAACAAGAGACTACCTTCCATAATGACAAGGCTACCATCCAATGGAGTATCATAAATCTAGACAACAGACTAACTTCCATAATGACAAGGCTACCATCCATTAGAGTAACAAAGATATCGACAAAATACTACCTTCCATAATGACAAGGCTACCATCCATTGGAGTAACAAAAATCTCGACAACAGACCATCTTCCATAATGACAAGGCTACCATCCATTGGAGTAACAAAAATCTGAACAACAAACTACCTTCCATAATGACAAGGCTACCATCCATTGGAGTAACAGAAATTACAACGACAGACTACCTTCCATAATGACAAGGCTACCATCCATTTGAGTAACAAAAATCGGGACAACAGTTTACCTTCCATAATGAGAAGACTATCATCCATTGAAGTAACAAAAATATCAAAAAGAGACTACCTTCCATAATGACAAGTCTACCATCCATTGGAGTAATAAAAATCTGAACAACAGACTACCTTGCATAATGACAAGGCTACCATCCATTGGAGTAACAGAAATTAGAACGACAGACTACCTTCCATAATGACAAGGCTACCATCCATTTGAGTAACAAATATCTCGACAACAGACTACGTTCCATATTGACAAGTCTACAATCCATTAGAATAACAAATATCTCGACAACAAACTACCTTCCATAATGACAGGGCTACAATCCAATGGAGTAACAAAAATCTCGACAATAGACTACCTTCCATAATGACAAGTCTACCATCCAATGGAGTAACAAAAATATGAAATATAGTCTACCTTCCATAATGACAAGGCTACCATCCATTGGAGTAACAGAAATTACAATAACAGACAACCTTCCATAATGACAAGGATACCATCCATTAGAGTAACAATAATTTGGAAAACAGACTACCTTCCATAATGACAAGGCTACCATCCATTGGAGTAACAAAAATATCAACAAGAGACTACCTTCCATAATGACAAGGCTACCATCCAATGGAGTATCAAAAATCTAGACAACAGACTAACTTCCATAATGACAAGGCTACCATCCATTGGAGTAACAAAGATATTGACAAAATACTACCTTCCATAATGACAAGGCTACCATCCATTGGATTAACAAAAATCTCGACAATAGAACATCTTCCATAATGACAAGGCTACCATCCATTGGAGTAACAAAAATCTGAACAACAAACTACCTTCCATAATGACAAGGCTACCATCCATTGGAGTAACAAAAATTACAACGACAGACTACCTTCCATAATGACAAGGCTACCATCCATTTGAGTAACAAAAATCGGGACAACAGTTTACCTTCCATAATGAGAAGACTATCATCCATTGAAGTAACAAAAATATCAAAAAGAGACTACCTTCCATAATGACAAGTCTACCATCCATTGGAGTAATAAAAATCTGAACAACAGACTACCTTGCATAATGACAAGGCTACCATCCATTGGAGTAACAGAAATTACAACGACAGACTACCTTCCATAATGACAAGGCTACCATCCATTTGAGTAACAAAGATCTCGACAACAGACTACGTTCCATATTGACAAGTCTACAATCCATTGGAATAACAAATATCTCGACAACAAACTACCTTCCATAATGACAGGGCTACAATCCAATGGAGTAAAAAAAATCTCGACAATAGACTACCTTCCGTAATGACAAGTCTACCATCCAATGGAGTAACAAAAATATGAAATATAGTCTACCTTCCATAATGACAAGGCTACCATCCATTGAAGTAACAGAAATCACAATAACAGACAACCTTCCATAATGACAAGGGTACCATCCATTAGAGTAACAATAATTTGGAAAACAGACTACCTTCCATAATGACAAGGCTACCATCCAATGAAGTATCAAAAATCTAGACAACAGACTAACTTCCATAATGACAAGGCTACCATCCATTGGAGTAACAAAGATATCGACAAAATACTACCTTCCATAATGACAAGGCTACCATCCATTGGATTAACAAAAATCTCGACAACAGACCATCTTCCATAATGACAAGGCTACCATCCATTGGAGTAACAAAAATCTGAACAACAAACTACCTTCCATAATGATAAGGCTACCATCCATTGGAGTAACAAAAATTACAACGACAGACTACCTTCCATAATGACAAGGCTACCATCCATTTGAGTAAAAAAATCGGGACAACAGTTTACCTTCCATAATGAGAAGACTACCATCCATTGGAGTAACAAAAATATCAACAAGAGACTACCTTCCATAATGACAAGGCTACCATCCAATGGAGTATCAAAAATCTAGACAACAGACTAACTTCCATAATTACAAGGCTACCATCCATTGGAGTAACAAGGATATCGACAAAATACTACCTTCCATAATGACAAGGCTACCATCCATTGGAGTAACAAAAATCTCGACAACAGACCATCTTCCATAATGACAAGGCTACCATCCATTGGAGTAACAAAAATCTGAACAATAAACTACCTTCCATAATGACAAGGCTACCATCCATTGGAGTAACAGAAATTACAACGACAGACTACCTTCCATAATGACAAGGCTACCATCCATTTGAGTAACAAAGATCTCGACAACAGACTACGTTCCATATTGACAAGTCTACAATCCATTGGAATAACAAATATCTCGACAACAATCTACCTTCCATAATGACAGGGCTACAATCCAATGGAGTAAAAAAAATCTCGACAATAGACTACCTTCCATAATGACAAGTCTACCATCCAATGGAGTAACAAAAATATGAAATATAGTCTACCTTCCATAATGACAAGGCTACCATCCATTGGAGTAACAGAAATCACAATAACAGATAACCTTCCATAATGACAAGGATACCATCCATTAGAGTAACAATAATTTGGAAAACAGACTACCTTCCATAATGACAAGGCTACCATCCATTGGAGTAACAAAAATATCAACAAGAGACTACCTTCCATAATGACAAGGCTACCATCCAATGGAGTATCAAAAATCTAGACAACAGACTAACTTCCATAATGACAAGGCTACCATCCATTGGAGTAACAAAGATATCGACAAAATACTACCTTCCATAATGACAAGGCTACCATCCATTGGATTAACAAAAATCTCGACAACAGACCATCTTCCATAATGACAAGGCTACCATCCATTGGAGTAACAAAAATCTGAACAACAAACTACCTTCCATAATGATAAGGCTACCATCCATTGGAGTAACAAAAATTACAACGACAGACTACCTTCCATAATGACAAGGCTACCATCCATTTGAGTAACAAAAATCGGGACAACAATTTACCTTCCATAATGAGAAGACTACCATCCATTGGAGTAACAAAAATATCAACAAGAGACTACCTTCCATAATGACAAGGCTACCATCCAATGGAGTATCAAAAATCTAGACAACAGACTAACTTCCATAATTACAAGGCTACCATCCATTGGAGTAACAAAGATATCGACAAAATACTACCTTCCATAATGACAAGGCTACGATCCATTGGAGTAACAAAAATCTCGACAACAGACCATCTTCCATAATGACAAGGCTACCATCCATTGGAGTAACAAAAATCTGAACAACAAACTACCTTCCATAATGACAAGGCTACCATCCATTGGAGTAACAGAAATTACAACGACAGACTACCTTCCATAATGACAAGGCTACCATCCATTTGAGTAACAAAGATCTCGACAACAGACTATGTTCCATATTGACAAGTCTACAATCCATTGGAATAACAAATATCTCGACAACAATCTACCTTCCATGATGACAGGGCTACAATCCAATGTAGTAAAAAAAATCTCGACAATAGACTACCTTCCATAATGACAAGTCTACCATCCAATGGAGTAACAAAAATATGAAATATAGTCTACCTTCCATAATGACAAGGCTACCATCCATTGGAGTAACAGAAATCACAATAACAGATAACCTTCCATAATGACAAGGATATCATCCATTAGAGTAACAATAATTTGGAAAACAGACTACCTTCCATAATGACAAGGCTACCATCCATTGGAGTAACAAAAATATCAACAAGAGACTACCTTCCATAATGACAAGGCTACCATCCAATGGAGTATCAAAAATCTAGACAACAGACTAACTTCCATAATGACAAGGCTACCATCCATTGGAGTAACAAAGATATCGACAAAATACTACCTTCCATAATGACAAGGCTACCATCCATTGGAGTAACAAAAATCTCGACAACAGACCATCTTCCATAATGACAAGGCTACCATCCATTGGAGTAACAAAAATCTGAACAACAAACTACCTTCCATAATGACAAGGCTATCATCCATTGGAGTAACAAAAATTACAACGACAAACTACCTTCCATAATGACAAGGCTACCATCCATTTGAAGTAACAAAAATATTAACAAGAGACTACCTTCCATAATGACAAGTCTACCATCCATTGGAGTAATAAAAATCTGAACAACAGACTACCTTACATAATGACAAGGCTACCATCCATTGGAGTAACAGAAATTACAATGACAGACTACCTTCCATAATGACAAGGCTACCATCCATTTGAGTAACAAAAATCGGGACAACAAACTATCTTCCATAATGACAAGGCTACCATCCATTGGAGTAACAAAAATCTCGACAACAGACTACCTTCCATAGTGACAAGGGTACCATCCATTGGAGTAACAAAGAACTCGACAATAAACTACGTTCCATAATGACAAGGCTACCATCCATTGGAGTAACAAAAATCTCGACAGTAGACTACCTTCCATAATGACAAGGCTACCATCCATTGGAGTAACAAAATTCTGAACAACAAACTACCTTCCATAAAGGCAAGGCTACCATCCATTGGAGTAACAGAAATTACAACGACAGACTACCTTCCATAATGACAAGGCTACCATCCATTTGAGTAACAAAAATCGGGACAACAGTTTACCTTCCATAATGAGAAGACTATCATCCATTGAAGTAAAAAAAATATCAACAAGAGACTACCTTCCATAATGACAAGTCTACCATCCATTGGAGTAATAAAAATCTGAACAACAGACTACCTTGCATAATGACAAGGCTACCATCCATTGGAGTAATAGAAATTACAACGACAGACTACCTTCCATAATGACAGGGCTACCATCCATTTGAGTAACAAAGATCTCGACAACAGACTACGTTCCATATTGACAAGTCTACAATCCATTGGAATAACAAATATCTCGACAACAAACTACCTTCCATAATGACAGGGCTACAATCCAATGGAGTAAAAAAAATCTCGACAATAGACTACCTTCCATAATGACAAGTCTACCATCCAATGGAGTAACAAAAATATGAAATATAGTCTACCTTCCATAATGACAAGGCTACCATCCATTGAAGTAACAGAAATCACAATAACAGACAACCTTCCATAATGACAAGGATATCATCCATTAGAGTAACAATAATTTGGAAAACAGACTACCTTCCATAATGACAAGGCTACCATCCATTGGAGTAACAAAAATATCAACAAGAGACTACCTTCCATAATGACAAGGCTACCATCCAATGGAGTATCAAAAATCTAGACAACAGACTAACTTCCATAATGACAAGGCTACCATCCATTGGAGTAACAAAGATATCGACAAAATACTACCTTCCATAATGACAAGGCTACCATCCATTGGATTAACAAAAATCTCGACAACAGACCATCTTCCATAATGACAAGGCTACCATCCATTGGAGTAACAAAAATCTGAACAACAAACTACCTTCCATAATGATAAGGCTACCATCCATTGGAGTAACAAAAATTACAACGACAGACTACCTTCCATAATGACAAGGCTACCATCCATTTGAGTAACAAAAATCGGGACAACAGTTTACCTTCCATAATGAGAAGACTATCATCCATTGAAGTAACAAAAATATCAAAAAGAGACTACCTTCCATAATGACAAGTCTACCATCCATTGGAGTAATAAAAATCTGAACAACAGACTACCTTGCATAATGACAAGGCTACCATCCATTGGAGTAACAGAAATTACAACGACAGACTACCTTCCATAATGACAAGGCTACCATCCATTTGAGTAACCAAGATCTCGACAACAGACTACGTTCCATATTGACAAGTCTACAATCCATTAGAATAACAAATATCTCGACAACAAACTACCTTCCATAATGACAGGGCTACAATCCAATGGAGTAACAAAAATCTCGACAATAGACTACCTTCCATAATGACAAGTCTACAATCCAATGGAGTAACAAAAATATGAAATATAGTCTACCTTCCATAATGACAAGGCTACCATCCATTGGAGTAACAGAAATTACAATAACAGACAACCTTCCATAATGACAAGGATACCATCCATTAGAGTAACAATAATTTGGAAAACAGACTACCTTCCATAATGACAAGGCTACCATCCATTGGAGTAACAAAAATATCAACAAGAGACTACCTTCCATAATGACAAGGCTACCATCCAATGGAGTATCAAAAATCTAGACAACAGACTAACTTCCATAATGACAAGGCTACCATCCATTGGAGTAACAAAGATATTGACAAAATACTACCTTCCATAATGACAAGGCTACCATCCATTGGATTAACAAAAATCTCGACAATAGACCATCTTCCATAATGACAAGGCTACCATCCATTGGAGTAACAAAAATCTGAACAACAAACTACCTTCCATAATGACAAGGCTACCATCCATTGGAGTAACAAAAATTACAACGACAGACTACCTTCAATAATGACAAGGCTACCATCCATTTAAGTAACAAAAATCGGGACAACAGTTTACCTTCCATAATGAGAAGACTATCATCCATTGAAGTAACAAAAATATCAAAAAGAGACTACCTTCCATAATGACAAGTCTACCATCCATTGGAGTAATAAAAATCTGAACAACAGACTACCTTGCATAATGACAAGGCTACCATCCATTGGAGTAACAGAAATTACAACGACAGACTACCTTCCATAATGACAAGGCTACCATCCATTAGAGTAACAAAGATCTCGACAATAGACTACGTTCCATATTGACAAGTCTACAATCCATTAGAATAACAAATATCTCGACAACAAACTACCTTCCATAATGACAGGGCTACAATCCAATGGAGTAACAAAAATCTCGACAATAAACTACCTTCCATAATGACAAGTCTACCATCCAATGGAGTAACAAAAATATGAAATATAGTCTACCTTCCATAATGACAAGGCTACCATCCATTGGAGTAACAGAAATTACAATAACAGACAACCTTCCATAATGACAAGGATACCATCCATTAGAGTAACAATAATTTGGAAAACAGACTACCTTCCATAATGACAAGGCTACCATCCATTGGAGTAACAAAAATATCAACAAGAGACTACCTTCCATAATGACAAGGCTACCATCCAATGGAGTATCAAAAATCTAGACAACAGACTAACTTCCAAAATGACAAGGCTACCATCCATTGGAGTAACAAAGATATCGACAACAGACTACGTTCCATATTGACAAGTCTACAAACCATTGGAATAACAAATATCTCGACAACAAACTACCTTTCATAATGACAGGGCTACAATCCAATGGAGTAACAAAAATCTCGACAAACAAACTACCTTTCATAATGACAAGGCTACCATCCATTAGAGTAACAGAAATCACAATAACAGACAACCTTCCATAATGACAAGGATACCATCCATTAGAGTAACAATAATTCGGACAACAGACTACCTTCCATAATGACCAGGCTACCATCCACTGGAGTAACAAAAATATGAAATATAGTCTACCTTCCATAATGACAAGGCTACCATCCATTGGAGTAACAGAAATCACAATAACAGACAACCTTCCATAATGACAAGGATACCATCCATTAGAGTGACAATAATTTGGACAACAGACTACCTTCCATAATGACAAGGCTACCATCCATTGGAGTAACAAAAATATGAACAAGAGACTACCTTCCATAATGACAAGGCTACCATCCAATGGAGTATCAAAAATCACGACAACATACCATCTTCCATAATGACAAGGCTACCATCTATTGGAGTAACAAAAATCTGAACAACAAACTACCTTTAATAATGACAAGGCTACCATCTATTGGAGTAACAAAAATCTGAACAACAAACTACCTTTAATAATGACAAGGCTACCATCCATTGGGGTAACAGAAATTACAACGACAGACTACCTTCCATAATGGCAAGGCTACCATCAATTTGAGTAACAAAAATCGGGACAACAATTTACCTTCCATAATGAGAAGACTATCATCCATTGAAGTAACAAAAATATCAACAAAAGACTACCTTCCATAATGACAAGTCTACCATCCATTCGAGTAATAAAAATCTGAACAACAGACTACCTTACATAATGACAAGGCTACCATCCATTAGAGTAACAGAAATTACAACGACAGACTACCTTCCATAATGACAAGGCTACCATCCATTTGAGTAACAAAAATTGGGACAACAAACTATCTTCCATAATGACAAGGCTACCATCCATTGGAGTAACAAAAATCTCGACAACAGACTACCTTCCATTGTGACAAGGGTACCATCCATTGGAGTAACAAAGAACCCGACAATAGACTACGTTCCATAATCATAAGGCTACCATCCATTGGAGTAACAAAAATCTCGACAATAGACTACCTTCCATAATGACAAGGCTACCATCCATTGGAGTAACAGAAATCACAACAACAGACAACCTTCCATAATGACAAGGATACCAACCATTTGAGTAACAAAAATTTGGACAACATACTACCTTCCATAATGACAAGGCTATCATCCATTGGAGTAACAAAAATATCAACAAGAGACTACCTTCTATAATGACCAGGCTACCATCCAATGGAGTAACAAAAATCTCGACAACAAACTACCTTCCATAATGAGAAGTCTACAATCCATTGGAATAACAAATATCTCGATAACAAACTACCTTCCATAATGACAAGTCTACCATCCACTGGAGTAACAAAAATATGAAATATAGTCTAACTTCCATAATGACAAGGCTACCATCCATTGGAGTAACAGAAATCACACTAACAGACAACCTTCCATAATGACAAGGATACCATCCATTAGAGTAACAATAATTTGGACAACAGACTACCTTCCAAAATGACAAGGCTACCATCCATTGGAGTAACAAAAATATCAACAAGAGACTACCTTCCATAATGACAAGGCTACAATCCAATGGAGTATCAAAAATCTCGACAACACACTAACTTCCATAATGACCAGGCTACCATCCATTGGAGTAACAAAGATATCGACAAAATACTACCTTCCATAATGACAAGGCTACCATCTATTGGAGTAACAAAAATCTCGACCACAGACCATCTTCCATAATGACAAGGCAACAATCCATTGGAGTAACAAATATCTAAACAACAAACTACGTTCCATAATGACAAGGCTACCATCCATTGGAGTAACAGAAATTACAACGACATACTACCTTCCATAATGACAAGGCTACCATCAATTTGAGTAACAAAAATCGGGACAACAATTTACCTTCCATAATGAGAAGGCTACCATCCATTGGAGTAACAAAGATATCCACAACATACTACCTTCCATAATGACAAGGCTACAATCCATTGGAGTAAAAAAAATCTCGACAAAAGACTACCTTTCATAATGACAACGCTACCATCCATTGGAGTAACAGAAATTACAACGACAGACTACCTTCCATAATGACAAGGCTACCATCCATTTGAGTAACAAAAATCGGGACAACAAACTATCTTCCGTAATGACAAGGCTACCATCCATTGGAGTAACAAAAATCTCGACAACAGACTACCTTCCATAATGACAAGGATACCAACCATTTGAGTAACAAAAATTTGGACAACATACTACCTTCCATAATGACAAGGCTATCATCCATTCGAGTAACAAAAATATCAACAAGAGACTACCTTCTATAATGACAAGGCTACCATCCAATGGAGTAACAAAAATCTCGACAACAAACTACCTTCCATAATGAGAAGTCTACAATCCATTGGAATAACAAATATCTCGACAACAAACTACCTTCCATAATGACAGGGGTACAATCCCATGGTGTAACAAAAATCTCGACAATAGACTACCTTCCATAATGACAAGTCTACCATCCACTGGAGTAACAAAAATATGAAATATAGTCTAACTTCCATAATGACAAGGCTACCATCCATTGGAGTAACAGAAATCACACTAACAGACAACCTTCCATAATGACAAGGATACCATCCATTAGAGTAACAATAATTTGGACAACCGACTACCTTCCAAAATGACAAGGCTACCATCCATTGGAGTAACAAAAATATCAACAAGAGACTACCTTCCATAATGACAAGGCTACAATCCAATGGAGTATCAAAAATCTCGACAACACACTAACTTCCATAATGTACAGGCTACCATCCATTGGAGTAACAAAGATATCGACAACATACTACCTTCCATAATGACAAGGCTACCATCCATTGGAGTAATAAAAATCTCGACAACAGACCATCTTCCATAATGACAAGGCTACCATCCATTGGAGTAACAAAAATCTAAACAACAAACTACCTTCCATAATGACAAGGCTACCATCCATTGGAGTAACAGAAATTACAATGACATACTACCTTCCATAATGACAAGGCTACCATCAATTTGAGTAACAAAAATCGGGACAACAATTTACCTTCCATAATGAGAAGGGTACCATCCAATGGAGTAACAAAGATATCCACAACATACTACCTTCCATAATGACAAGGCTACAATCCATTGGAGTAAAAAAAATCTCGACAACAGACTACCTTTCATAATGACAACGCTACCATCCATTGGAGTAACAGAAATTACAACGACAGACTACCTTCCATAATGACAAGGCTACCATCCATTTGAGTAACAAAAATTGGGACAACAAACTATCTTCCATAATGACAAGGCTACCATCCATTGGAGTAACAAAAATCTCGACAACCGACTACCTTCCATATTGACAAGGGTACCATCCATTAGAGTAACAAAGAACTCGACAATAGACTACGTTCCATAATGACAAGGCTACCATCCATTGGAGTAACAAAAATCTCGACAATAGACTACCTTCCATAATGACAAGGCTACCATCCATTGGAGTAACAGAAATCACAACAACAGACAACCTTCCATAATGACAAGGATACCAACCATTTGAGTAACAAAAATTTAGACAACATACTACCTTCCATAATGACAAGGCTATCATCCATTGGAGTGACAAAAATATCAACAAGAGACTACCTTCTATAATGACAAGGCTACCATCCAATGGAGTTACAAAAATCTCGACAACAGACTACCTTCCATAATGAGAAGTCTACAATCCATTGGAATAACAAAAATCTCGACAACATACTACCTTCCATAATAACAAGGCTACAATCCAATGGAGTAACAAAAATATCGACAACAGACTACCTTCCATAATGACAAAGCTACCATCCAATAGAGTATCAAAAATCGTGACAATGGACTACCTTCCATAATGACAGGGCTACCATCCATTGGAGTAACAAAAATGTCAACAAGAGACTACCTTCCATAATGACAAGGCTACAATCCATTGGAGTAATAAAAATCTCGACAACAGACTATATTCCATAATGAGAAGGCTACAATCCATTGGAGTAACAGAGATATCCATAACATACTACCTTCCATAATGACAAGGCTATAATCCATCGGAGTAAAAAAAATCAAGACAATAGACTACTTTCCAAAATGACAAGGCTACCATCCATTGGAATAACAAAAATATCGACAACAGACTACCTTCCATAATGACAAGGCTACCATCCATTGAAGTAACAAAAATCTCGACAACAGACTACCTTCCATAATGACAAGGCTACAATCCAATGGATTAACAAAAATCTCAACAACAGACTACCTTCCATAATGACAAGGCTACCATCCACTGGAGTAACAAAAATATGAAATATAGTCTACCTTCCATAATGACAAGGCTACCATCCATTAGAGTAACAGAAATCACAATAACAGACAACCTTCCATAATGACATGGATACAATCCATTAGAGTAACAATAATTTGGACAAAAGACTATCTTCCATAATGACAAGGCTACCATCCATTGGAGTAACAAAAATATCAACAAGAGACTACCTTCCATAATGACAAGGCTACCATCTAATGGAGTAACAAAAATCTCTACAACAGACTAACTTCTAAAATGACAAGGCTACCATCCATTGGAGTAAGAAAGATATCGACAAAATAATACCTTCCATAATGACAAGGCTACCATTCATTGGAGTAACAAAAATCTCGACAATAGACCATCTTCCATAATGACAAGGCTACAATCCATTGGAGTAACAAAAATCTGAACAACAAATTACCTTCCATAATGACAAGGCTACCATCCATTGGAGTAACAGAAATTACAACGACGGACTACCTTCCATAATGACAAGGCTACCATCCATTTGAGTAACAAAAATCGGGACAACAGTTTACCTTCAATAATTAGAAGACTATCATCCATTAAAGTAACAAAAATATCAACAAGAGACTACCTTCCATAATGACAAGTCTACCATCCATTGGAGTAATAAAAATCTGAACAACAGACTACCTTGCATAATGACAAGGCTACCATCCATTGGAGTAACAGAAATTACAACGACAAACTACCTTCCATAATGACAAGGCTACCGTCCATTTGAGTAACAAAAATCTCGACAGTAGACTACCTTCCATAATGACAAGGGTACCATCCGTTGGAGTAACAAAGATCTCAACAACAGACTACGTTCCATAATGACAAGGCTACCATCCATTGGAGTAACAAAAATCTCGACAATAGACTACCTTCCATAATGACAAGGCTACCATCCATTGGAGTAACAGAAATCACAACAACAGACAACCTTCCATAATGACAATGATACCAACCATTTGAGTAACAAAAATTTGGACAACATACTACCTTCCATAATGACAAGGCTATCATCCATTGGAGTAACAAAAATATCAACAAGAGACTACCTTCCATAATGACAAGGATACCATCCAATGGAGTAACAAAAATCTCGACAACAGACTACCTTCCATAATGAGAAGTCTACAATCCATTGGAATAACAGAAATTACAACGACAGACTACCTTCCATAATGACAAGGCTACAATCCAATGGAGTAACAAAAATATCGACAACAAACTACCTTCCATAATGACAAAGCTACCATCCATTGGATTAACAAAATTTTGGACAACAAACTACCTTCCATAATGACAAGGATACCATCCAATAGAGTAACATAAATCGGGACAACAGACTACCTTCCATAATGACAGGGCTACCATCCATTGAAGTAACAAAAATGTCAACAAGAGAATACCTTCCATAATGACAAGGATACCATCCATTGGAGTAACAAAAATCTCGACAACAGTCTACATTCCATAATGAGAAGGCTACCATCCATTGGAGTAACAAAGATATCCACAACGTACTACCTTCCATAATGACAAGGCTACAATCCATTGGAGTAAAAAAAATCTCGACAACAGACTACCTTCCATAATGACAAGGCTACAATCGAATGGAGTAAAAAAAATCTCGACAACAGGCTACCTTCCATAATGACAAGTCTACCATCCATTGGAGTAACAAAAATTTGAACAATAGACTACCTTTCATAATGACAAGGCTACCATCCATTGGAGTAACAGAAATTACAACAACAGACTACCTTCCATAATGACAAGGCTACCATCCATTTGAGTAACAAAAATCGGGACAACAAACTACCTTCCATAATGAGAAGACTATCATCCATTGGGGTAACAAAAATATCAACAAGAGACTACCTTCCCTAGTGACAAGGCTACCATCCATTGGAGTAATAGAAATTACAATGACAAACTACCTTCCATAATGACAAGGCTACCATCCATTTGAGTAACAAAAATCGGGACAACAGACTACCTTCCATAATGAGAAGACTATCATCCATTGGAGTAACAAAAATATCTACAAGAGACTACCTTCCATAATGAGAAGTCTACAATCCATTGGAATAACAAAAATCTCGACAACATACTACCTTCCATAATAATAAGGCTACAATCCAATGGAGTAACAAAAATATCGACGACAGACTACCTTCCATAATGACAAGGCTACCATCCATTGGATTAACAAAAATCTGGACAACAAACTACCTTCCATAATGACTTTGCTACCATCCATAGGAGTAACAAAAATCACAATGACAGACAACCTTCCATAATAACAAGGCTACCATCCAATAGAGTAACAAAAATCGGGACAACAAACTACCTTCCATAATGACAAGGTAACCATCCATTGGAGTAACAAAAATCTCGACAACATACTACCTTCCATAATGACAGGGCTACCATCCACTGGAGTAACAAAAATCTGAACAATATACTACCTTCCATAATGACAAGGCTACCATCCATTGGAGTAACATAAATCACAACAACAGACAACCTTCCATAATGACAAGAATACCAACCATTTGAGTAACAAAAATTTGGACAACAGACTACCTTCAATAATGACTAGGCTACCATCCATTGGAGTAACAGAAATTACAACGACAAACTACCTTCCATAATGATAAGGCTACCATCCATTTGAGTAACAAAAATAGGGACAACAGACTACCTTCCATAATGAGAAGGCTATCATCCATTGGGGTAACAAATATATCAACAAGAGACTACCTTCCATAATGACAAGGCTACCATCCATTGGAGTAACAAAAATCTCGACAACAGACTACCTTCCATAATGAGAAGTCTACAATCCATTGGAATAACAAAAATCTCGACAACATACTACCTTCCATAATAACAAGGCTACAATCTAATGGAGTAACAAAAATATCGACAAAAGACTACCTTCCAAAATGACAAGGATACCATCCATTGGATTAACAAAAATCTGGACAACAAACTACCTTCCATAATGACTAGGCTACCATCCATAGGAGTAACAAAAATCACAATGACAGACAACCTTCCATAATGACAAGGCTACCATCCAATAGAGTAACAAAAATTGGGACAACAGACTACCTTCCATAATGACAGGGCTACTATCCATTGGAGTAACAAAAATGTCAACAACAGACTACCTTACATAATGACAAGGCTACCATCCATTTGAGAAAAAAAAATCTCGACAACATACTACATTCCATAATGAGAAGGCTACCATCCATTGGAGTAACAAAGATATCCACAACATAGTACCTTCCATAATGACAAGGCTACAATTCATTGGAGTAAAAAAAATGACAATAGACTACCTTCCAAAATGACAAGGGTAGCATCCATTGGAATAACAAAAATCTCGACAACAGACTACCTTCCATAATGTCAAGGCTACAATCCAATGGAGTAAAAAAAATCTCGACAACAGACTACCTTCCATAATGACAAGTCTACCATCCATTGGAGTAACAAAAATCTGAACAACATACTACCTTTCATAATGACTAGGCTACCATCCATTGGAGTAATAGAAATTACAACGACAAACTATGTTCCATAATGACAAGGCTACCTTTCATTTGAGTAACAAAAATCGGGACAACAGACTACCTTCCATAATGAGAAGACTATCATCCATTGGGGTAACAAAAATATCAACAAGAGACTAGCTTCCATAATGACAAGGCTACCATCCATTGGAGTAACAAAAATCTCGACAACAGACTACGTTCCATAATGAGAAGTCTACAATCCATTGGAATAACAGAAATTACAACGACATACTACCTTCCATAATGACAAGGCTACAATCCAATGGAGTAACAAAATTATCGACAAAAAACTACCTTCCATAATGACAAGGATACCATCCAATAGAGTAACATAAATCGGGACAACAGACTACCTTCCATAATGACAGGGCTACCATCCATTGGAGTAACAAAAATGTCAACAAGAGAATACCTTCCATAATGACAAGGCTACCATCCATTGGAGTAACAAAAATCTCGACAACAGTCTACATTCCATAATGAGAAGGCTACCATCCATTGGAGTAACAAAGATATCCACAACGTACTACCTTCCAAATGACAAGGCTACAATCCATTGGAGTAAAAAAAATAACGACAATAGACTACCTTCCAAAAGGACAAGGCTACAATCCATTGGAATAATAAAAATCTCGACAACAGACTACCTTCCATAATGACAAGGCTACAATCGAATGGAGTAAAAAAAATCTCGACAACAGGCTACCTTCCATAATGACAAGTCTACCATCCATTGGAGTAACAAAAATTTGAACAATAGACTACCATTCATAATGACAAGGCTACCATCCATTGGAGTAACAGAAATTACAACGACAGACTACCTTCCATAATGACAAGGCTACCATCCATTTGAGTAACAAAAATCGGGACAACAAACTACCTTCCATAATGAGAAGACTATCATCCATTGGGGTAACAAAGATATCAACAAGAGACTACCTTCCATAATGAGAAGTCTACAATCCATTGGAATAACAAAAATCTCGACAACATACTACCTTCCATAATAATAAGGCTACAATCCAATGGAGTAACAAAAATATCGACGACAGACTACCTTCCATAATGACAAGGCTACCATCCATTGGATTAACAAAAATCTGGACAACAAACTACCTTCCATAATGACTTTGCTACCATCCATAGGAGTAACAAAAATCACAATGACAGACAACCTTCCATAATAACAAGGCTACCATCCAATAGAGTAACAAAAATCGCGACAACAAACTACCTTCCATAATGACAAGGCTACCATCCATTGGAGTAACAAAAATCTCGACAACAGACTACCTTCCATAATGATAGGGCTACCATCCACTAGAGTAACAAAAATATGAACAATAGACTACCTTCCATAATGACAAGGCTACCATCCATTGGAGTAACATAAATCACAACAACAGACAACCTTCCATAATGACAAGAATACCAACCATTTGAGTAACAAAAATTTGGACAACAGACTACCTTCCATAATGACGAGGCTACCATCCATTGGAGTAACAGAAATTACAACGACAAACTACCTTCCATAATGATAAGGCTACCATCCATTTGAGTAACAAAAATAGGGACAACAGACTACCTTCCATAATGAGAAGGCTATCATCCATTGGGGTAACAAAAATATCAACAAGAGACTACCTTCCATAATGACAAGGCTACCATCCATTGGAGTAACAAAAATTACGACAACAGACTACCTTCGATAATGAGAAGTCTACAATCCATTGGAATAACAAAAATCTCGACTACATACTACCTTCCATAATAACAAGGCTACAATCTAATGGAGTAACAAAAATATCGACAAAAGACTACCTTCCATAATGACAAGGATACCATCCATTGGATTAACAAAAATCTGGATAACAAACTACCTTCCATAATGACTAGGCTACCATCCATAGGAGTAACAAAAATCACAATGACAGACAACCTTCCATAATGACAAGGCTACCTTCCAATAGAGTAACAAAAATTGGGACAACAGACTACCTTCCATAATGACAGGGCTACTATCCATTGGAGTAACAAAATGTCAACAACAAACTACCTTACATAATGACAAGGCTACCATCCATTTGAGAAAAAAAAATCTCGACAACATACTACATTCCATAATGAGAAGGCTACCATCCATTGGAGTAACAAAGATATCCACAACATACTACCTTCCATAATGACAAGGCTACAATCCATTGGAGTAAAAAAAATTACAATAGACTACCTTCCAAAATGACAAGGGTACCATCCATTGGAATAACAAAAATCTCGACAATAGACTACCTTCCATAATGTCAAGGCTACAATCCAATGGAGTAAAAAAAATATCGACAACAGACTACCTTCCATAATGACAAGTCTACCATACATTGGAGTAACAAAAATCTGAACAACATACTACCTTTCATAATGACTAGGCTACCATCCATTGGAGTAATAGAAATTACAACGACAAACTATGTTCCATAATGACAAGGCTACCTTCCATTTGAGTAACAAAAATCGGGACAACAGACTACCTTCCATAATGAGAAGACTATCATCCATTGGGGTAACAAAAATATCAACAAGAGACTAGCTTCCATAATGACAAGGCTACCATCCATTGGAGTAACAAAAATCTCGACAACAGACTACCTTCCATAATGAGAAGTCTACAATCCATTGGAATAACAGAAATTACAACGACAGACTACCTTCCATAATGACAAGGCTACAATCCAATGGAGTAACAAAAATATTGACAACAAACTACCTTCCATAATGACAAGGCTACCATCCATTGGATTAACAAAATTCTGGACAACAAACTACCTTCCATAATGACAAGGATACCATCCAATAGGGTAACATAAATCGGGACAACAGACTACCTTCCATAATGACAGGGCTACCATCCATTGGAGTAACAAAAATGTCAACAAGAGAATACCTTCAATAATGACAAGGCTACCATCCATTGGAGTAACAAAAATCTCGACAACAGTCTACATTCCATAATGAGAAGGCTACCATCCATTAAAGTAACAAAGATATCCACAACGTACTACCTTCCATAATGACAAGGCTACAATCCATTGGAGTAAAAAAAATAACGACAATAGACTACCTTCCAAAATGACAAGGCTACAATCCATTGGAATAACAAAAATCTCGACAACAGACTACCTTCCATAATGACAAGGCTACAATCGAATGGAGTAAAAAAAATCTCGACAACAGACTACCTTCCATAATGACAAGGCTACCATCCATTTGAGTAACAAAAATCGGGACAACAAACTACCTTCCATAATGAGAAGACTATCATCCATTGGGGTAACAAAGATATCAACAAGAGACTACCTTCCATAATGAGAAGTCTACAATCCAATGGAGTAACAAAAATATCGACGACAGACTACCTTCCATAATGACAAGGCTACCATCCATTGGATTAACAAAAATCTGGACAACAAACTACCTTCCATAATGACTTTGCTACCATCCATAGGAGTAACAAAAATCACAATGACAGACAACCTTCCATAATAACAAGGCTACCATCCAATAGAGTAACAAAAATCTCGACAACAGACTACCTTCCATAATGACAGGGCTACCATCCACTGGAGTAACAAAAATCTGAACAATAGACTACCTTCCATAATGACAAGGCTACCATCCAATGGAGTAACATAAATCACAACAACAGACAACCATCCATAATGACAAGAATACCAACCATTTGAGTAACAAAAATTTGGACAACAGACTACCTTCCATAATGACGAGGCTACCATCCATTGGAGTAACAGAAATTACAACGACAAACTACCTTCCATAATGACAAGGATACCATCCAATAGAGTAACATAAATCGGGACAACAGACTACCTTCCATAATGACAGGGCTACCATCCATTGGAGTAACAAAAATGTCAACAAGAGAATACCTTCCATAATGACAAGGCTACCATCCATTGGAGTAACAAAAATCTCGACAACAGTCTACATTCCATAATGAGAAGGCTACCATCCATTGGAGTAACAAAGATATCCACAACGTACTACCTTCCATAATGACAAGGCTACAATCCATTGGAGTAAAAAAAATAACGACAATAGACTACCTTCCAAAATGACAAGGCTACAATCCATTGGAATAACAAAAATCTCGACAACAGACTACCTTCCATAATGACAAGGCTACAATCGAATGGAGTAAAAATAATCTCGACAGCAGGCTACCTTCCATAATGACAAGTCTACCATCCATTGGAGTAACAAAAATTTGAACAATAGACTACCTTTCATAATGACAAGGCTACCATCCATTGGAGTAACAGAAATTACCACGACAGACTACCTTCCATAATGACAAGGCTACCATCCATTTGAGTAACAAAAATCGGGACAACAAACTACCTTCCATAATGAGAAGACTATCATCCATTGGGGTAACAAAGATATCAACAAGAGACTACCTTCCATAATGACAAGGCTACCATCCATTGGAGTAATAGAAATTACAATGACAAACTACCTTCCATAATGACAAGGCTACCATCCATTTGAGTAAAAAAAATCGGGACAACAGCCTACCTTCCATAATGAGAAGACTATCATCCATTGGAGTAACAAAAATATCAACAAGAGACTACCTTCCATATTGAGAAGTCTACAATCCATTGGAATAACAAAAATCTCGACAACATACTACCTTCCATAATAATAAGGCTACAATCCAATGAAGTAACAAAAATATCGACGATAGACTACCTTCCATAATGACAAGGCTACCATCCATTGGATTAACAAAAATCTGGACAACAAACTACCTTCCATAATGACTTTGCTACCATCCATAGGAGTAACAAAAATCACAATGACAGACAACCTTCCATAATAACAAGGCTACCATCCAATAGAGTAACAAAAATCGGGACAACAAACTACCTTCCATAATGACAAGGCTACCATCCATTGGAGTAACAAAAATCTCGACAACAGACTACCTTCCATAATGACAGGGCTACCATCCACTGGAGTAACAAAAATCTGAACAATAGACTACCTTCCATAATGACAAGGCTACCATCCATTGGAGTAACATAAATCACAACAACAGATAACCTTCCATAATGATAAGAATACCAACCATTTGAGTAACAAAAATTTGGACAACAGACTACCTTCCATAATGACGAGGCTACCATCCATTGGAGTAACAGAAATTACAACGACAAACTACCTTCCATAATGATAAGGCTACCATCCATTTGAGTAACAAAAATAGGGACAACAGACTACCTTCCATAATGAGAAGGCTATCATCCATTGGGGTAACAAAAATATCAACAAGAGACTACCTTCCATAATGACAAGGCTACCATCCATTGGAGTAACAAAAATCTCGACAACAAACTACCTTCCATAATGAGAAGTCTACAATCAATTGGAATAACAAAAATCTCGACAACATACTACCTTCCATAATAACAAGGCTACAATCCAATGGAGTAACAAAAATATCGACAAAAGACTACCTTCCATAATGACAAGGATACCATCCATTAGATTAACAAAAATCTGGACAACAAACTACCTTCCATAATGACTAGGCTACCATCCAATAGAGTAACAAAAATTGGGACAACAGACTACCTTCCATAATGACAGGGCTACCATCCATTGGAGTAACAAAAATGTCAACAACAGACTACCTTACATAATGACAAGGCTACCATCCATTTGAGAAAAAAAAATCTCGACAACATACTACATTCCATAATGAGAAGGCTACCATCCATTGGAGTAACAAAGATATCCACAACAAACTACCTTCCATAATGACAATGCTACAATCCATTGGAGTAAAAAAAATGACAATAGACTACCTTCAAAAATGACAAGGGTACCATCCATTGGAATAACAAAAATCTCGACAACAGACTACCTTCCATAATGTCAAGGCTACAATCCAATGGAGTAAAAAAAATCTCGACAATAGACTACCTTCCATAATGACAAGTCTACCATCCATTGGAGTAACAAAAATCTGAACAACATACTACCTTTCATAATGACTAGGCTACCATCCATTGGAGTAATAGAAATTACAACGACAAACTATGTTCCATAATGACAAGGCTACCTTCCATTTGAGTAACAAAAATCGGGACAACAGACTACCTTCCATAATGAGAAGACTATCATCCATTGGGGTAACAAAAATATCAACAAGAGACTAGCTTCCATAATGACAAGGCTACCATCCATTGGAGTAACAAAAATCTCGACAACAGACTACCTTCCATAATGAGAAGTCTACAATCCATTGGAATAACAAAAATTACTACGACAGACTACCTTCCATAATGACAAGGCTACAATCCAATGGAGTAACAAAAATATCGACAACAAACTACCTTCCATAATGACAAGGCTACCATCCAATGGATTAACAAAATTCTGGACAACAAACTACCTTCCATAATGACAAGGATACCATCCAATAGAGTAACATAAATCGGGACAACAGACTACCTTCCATAATGACAGGGCTACCATCCATTGGAGTAACAAAAATGTCAACAAGAGAATACCTTCCATAATGACAAGGCTACCATCCATTGGAGTAACAAAAATCTCGACAACAGTCTACATTCCATAATGAGAAGGCTACCATCCATTGGAGTAACAAAGATATCCACAACGTACTACCTTCCATAATGACAAGGCTACAATCCATTGGAGTAAAAAAAATAACGACAATAGACTACCTTCCAAAATGACAAGGCTACAATCCATTGGAATAACAAAAATCTCGACAACAGACTACCTTCCATAATGACAAGGCTACAATCGAATGGAGTAAAAAAAATCTCGACAACAGGCTACCTTCCATAATGACAAGTCTACCATCCATTGGAGTAACAAAAATTTGAACAATAGACTACCTTTCATAATGACAAGGCTACCATCCATTGGAGTAACAGAAATTACAACGATAGACTACCTTCCATAATGACAAGGCTACCATCCATTTGAGTAACAAAAATCGGGACAACAAACTACCTTCCATAATGAGAAGACTATCATCCATTGGGGTAACAAAGATATCAACAAGAGACTACCTTCCATAATTACAAGGCTACCATCCATTGGAGTAATAGAAATTACAATGACAAACTACCTTCCATAATGACAAGGCTACCATCCATTTGAGTAAAAAAAATCGGGACAACAGCCTACCTTCCATAATGAGAAGACTATCATCCATTGGAGTAACAAAAATATCAACAAGAGACTACCTTCCATAATGAGAAGTCTACAATCCATTGGAATAACAAAAATCTCGACAACATACTACCTTCCATAATAATAAGGCTACAATCCAATGGAGTAACAAAAATATCGACGACAGACTACCTTCCATAATGACAAGGCTACCATCCATTGGATTAACAAAAATCTGGACAACAAACTACCTTCCATAATGACTTTGCTACCATCCATAGGAGTAACAAAAATCACAATGACAGACAACCTTCCATAATAACAAGGCTACCATCCAATAGAGTAACAAAAATCGGGACAACAAACTACCTTCCATAATGACAAGGCTACCATCCATTGGAGTAACAAAAATCTCGACAACAGACTACCTTCCATAATGACAGGGCTACCATCCACTGGAGTAACAAAAATCTGAACAATAGACTACCTTCCATAATGACAAGGCTACCATCCATTGGAGTAACATAAATCACAACAACAGATAACCTTCCATAATGATAAGAATACCAACCATTTGAGTAACAAAAATTTGGACAACAGACTACCTTCCATAATGACGAGGCTACCATCCATTGGAGTAACAGAAATTACAACGACAAACTACCTTCCATAATGAAAAGGCTACCATCCATTTGAGTAACAAAAATAGGGACAACAGACTACCTTCCATAATGAGAAGGCTATCATCCATTGGGGTAACAAAAATATCAACAAGAGACTACCTTCCATAATGACAAGGCTACCATCCATTGGAGTAACAAAAATCTCGACAACAAACTACCTTCCATAATGAGAAGTCTACAATCAATTGGAATAACAAAAATCTCGACAACATACTACCTTCCATAATAACAAGGCTACAATCCAATGGAGTAACAAAAATATCGACAAAAGACTACCTTCCATAATAACAAGGATACCATCCATTAGATTAACAAAAATCTGGACAACAAACTACCTTCCATAATGACTAGGCTACCATCCAATAGAGTAACAAAAATTGGGACAACAGACTACCTTCCATAATGACAGGGCTACCATCCATTGGAGTAACAAAAATGTCAACAACAGACTACCTTACATAATGACAAGGCTACCATCCATTTGAGAAAAAAAAATCTCGACAACATACTACATTCCATAATGAGAAGGCTACCATCCATTGGAGTAACAAAGATATCCACAACATACTACCTTCCATAATGACAAGGCTACAATCCATTGGAGTAAAAAAAATGACAATAGACTACCTTCCAAAATGACAAGGGTACCATCCATTAGAATAACAAAAATCTCGACAACAGACTACCTTCCATAATGACAAGGCTACAATCCAATGGAGTAAAAAAAATCTCGACAACAGACTACCTTCCATAATGACAAGTCTACCATCCATTGGAGTAACAAAAATCTGAACAACATACTACCTTTCATAATGACTAGGCTACAATCCATTGGAGTAATAGAAATTACAACGACAAACTATGTTCCATAATGACAAGGCTACCTTCCATTTGAGTAACAAAAATCGGGACAACAGACTACCTTCCATAATGAGAAGACTATCATCCATTGGGTTAACAAAAATATCAACAAGAGACTAACTTCCATAATGACAAGGCTACCATCCATTGGAGTAACAAAAATCTCGACAACAGACTACCTTCCATAACGAGAAGTCTACAATCCATTGGAATAACAAAAATCTCGACAACATACTACATTCCATAATAACAAGGCTACAATCCATAGGATTAACAAAAATCTGGACAACAAACTACCTTCCATAATGACTAGGCTACCATCCATAGGAGTAACAAAAATCACAATGACAGACAACCTTCCATAATGACAAGGCTACCATCCAATATAGTAACAAAAATCAGGACAACAAACTACCTTTCATAATGACAGGGCTACCATCCATTGGAGTAACAAAAATGTCAACAAGAGACAACCTTCCATAATGAGAAGGCTACCATCCATTGGAGTAACAAAAATCTCGACAACAGACTACATTCCATAATGAGAAGGCTACCATCCATTGGAGTAACAAAGATACCCACAACATACTACCTTCCATAATGACAAGGCTACCATCCATTGGAGTAACTAAAATCTGAACAACAAACTACCTTCCATAATGACAAGGCTACCATCCATTGGAGTAAAAGAAATTACAATGACAAACTACCTTCCATAATGACAAGGCTACCATCCATTTGAGTAACAAAAATCGGGACATAAGACTACCTTCCATAATGAGAAGACTATCATCCATTGGGGTATCAAAAATATCAACAAGAGACTACCTTCCATAATGACAAGGCTACCATCCATTGGAGTAACAAAAATCTCGACAACAGACTACCTTCCATAATGACAGGGCTACCGTCCACTGGAGTAACAAAAATCTGAACAATAGACTACCTTCCATAATGACAAGGCTACCATCCATTAGAGTAACAGAAATCACAACAACAGACAACCTTCTATAATGACAAGAATACCAACCATTTGAGTAACAAAAATTTGGAAAATAGACTACCTTCCATAATGACAAGGCTACCATCCATTGGAGTAACAAAAATATCAACAAGAGACTACCTTCCATAATGACAAGGCTACCATCCAATGGAGTAACAAAAATCTAGACAACAGACTACCTTACATAATGAGAAGTCTACAATCCATTGGAATAACAAAAATCTCGACAACATTCTACCTTCCATAATAACAAGGCTACAATCCAATGGAGTAACAAAAATATCGATAACAGACTACCTTCCATAATGACAAGGCTACCATCCATTGGATTAATAAAAATATGGACAACAAACTACCTTCCATAATGACTAGGCTACCAATCATTGGAGTAACAAAAATCAGAATGATAGACAACCTTCCATAATGACAAGGCTACCATCCAATAGAGTAACAAAAATCGGGACAGCACACTACCTTCCATAATGACAGGGCTACCATCCATTGGAGTAACAAAAATGTCGACAAGAGACTACCTTCCATAATGACAAGGCTACCATCCATTGGAGTAACAAATATCTCAACCACAAACTACATTCCATAATGAGAAGGCTACCATCCATTGGAGTAACAAAGATATCCACAACATACTACCTTCCATAATGACAAGACTACAATCCATTTGAGTAAAAAAAATCACGACAATAGACTACCTTCCATAATGACAAGGCTACCATCCATTGGAATAACAAAAATCTCGAAAACAGACTACCTTCCGTAATGACAAGGCTACACTCCAATGGAGTAAAAAAAATCTCGACAACAGACTATCTTCCATAAGGACAAGTCTACCATCCATTGGAGTAACAAAAATATGAACAACAGACTACCTTCCATAATGAAAAGGCTACCATCCATTGGAGTAAAAGAAATTACAATGACAACTACCTTCCATAATGACAAGGCTACCATCCATTTGAGTAACAAAAATCGGGACATAAGACTACCTTCCATAATGAGAAGATTATCATCCATTGGAGTAACAAAAATATCAACAAGAGACTACCTTCCATAATGACAAGGCTACCATCCATTGGAGTAACAAAAATCTCGACAACAGACTACCTTCCATAATGACAGGGCTACCGTCCACTGGAGTAACAAAAATCTGAACAATAAACTACCTTCCATAATGACAAGGCTACCATCCATTAGAGTAACAGAAATCACAACAACAGACTACCTTCCATAATGACAACGCTACCATCCATTGGAGTAACCAAAATATCAACAAGAGACTACCTTCCATAATGAAAAGGCTACCATCCAATGGAGTAACAAAACTCTAGACAACAGACTACCTTACATAATGAGAAGTCTACAATCCATTGGAATAACAAAAATCTCGACAACATACTACCTTCCATAATAACAAGGCTACAATCCAATGGAGTAACAAAAATATCGACAACAGACTACCTTCCATAATGACAAGGCTACCATCCATTGGATTTATAAAAATCTGGGCAACAAACTACATTCCATAATGACTAGGCTACCATCCATAGGAGTAACAAAAATCAGAATGATATACAACCTTCCATAATGACAAGGCTACCTTCCATTTGAGTAACAAAAATCGGGACAATAGACTACCTTCCATAATGAGAAGACTATCATCCATTGGGGTAACAAAAATATCAACAAGAGACTAGCTTCCATAATGACAAGGCTACCATCCATTGGAGTAACAAAAATCTCGACAACAGACTACCTTTCATAATGAGAAGTCTACAATCCATTGGAATAACAAAAATCTCGACAACATACTACCTTCCATAATAACAAGGCTACAATCCATAGGATTAACAAAAATCTGGACAACAAACTACCTTCCATAATGACTAGGCTACCATCCATAGGAGTAACAAAAATCACAATGACAGACAACCTTCCATAATGACAAGGCTACCATCCAATATAGTAACAAAAATCAGGACAACAAACTACCTTTCATAATGACAGGGCTACCATCCATTGGAGTAACAAAAATGTCAACAAGAGACAACCTTCCATAATGAGAAGGCTACCATCCATAGGAGTAACAAAAATCTCGACAATAGACTACATTCCATAATGAGAAGGCTACCATCCATTGGAGTAACAAAGATACCCACAACATACTACCTTCCATAATGACAAGGCTACCATCCATTGGAGTAACTAAAATCTGAACAACAAACTACCTTCCATAATGACAAGGCTACCATCCATTGGAGTAAAAGAAATTACAATGACAAACTACCTTCCATAATGACAACTCTACCATCCATTGGAGTAACAAAAATCTGAACAACAGACTACCTTTACATAATGACAAGGCTACCATCCATTCGAGTAACAGAAATTACAACGACAGAATACCTTCCATAATGACAAGTCTACCATCCATTTGAGTAAAAAAAATTGGGACAACAGACTACCTTCCATAATGAGAAGACTATCATCCATTGGAGTAACAAAAATATCAACAAGAGACTACCTTCCATAATGACAAGGCTACCATCCATTGGAGTAACAACAATCTCGACAACAGACTACCTTCCATAATGAGAAGGTTACCATCCAATGGAGTAAAAAAAATCTCGGCAACAGACTACCTTCCATAATGACAAGTCTACCATCCATTGGAAACACAAAAATCTGAACAACAGATTACCTTCCATAATGACAAGGCTACCATCCATTGGAGTAATGGAAAATAAAATGACAGACTACCTTCCATAATGACTAGGCTACCATCTATTGGAGTAACAAAGATATCGAGAACATACTACCTTTCATAATGACAAGGCTACCATCCAATGGAGTAACAAAAATATCGACAACAGACTACCTTCCATAATGACAAGGCTACCATCCATTACAGTAACAAAAATCTGGA
Source organism: Vicia faba (assembly GCA_948472305.1). Taxonomy (NCBI): domain Eukaryota; kingdom Viridiplantae; phylum Streptophyta; class Magnoliopsida; order Fabales; family Fabaceae; genus Vicia; species Vicia faba. The sequence continues at coordinate 590,857,131 of OX451741.1, read as the reverse complement.
CAACAGACTACCTTCCATAATGACAAGACTACCATCCATTGGAGTAACAAAGATATCGACAAAATACTACCTTCCATAATGACAAGGCTACCATCCATTGGAGTAACAAAAATCTCGACAACAGACCATCTTCCATAATGACAAGGCTACCATCCATTGGGGTAACAAAAATCTCGACAACAAACTACCTACCATAATTACAAGGGTACCATCCATTGGAGTAACAAAAATCTCGACAACAGACTACCTTCCATACTGACAAGTCTAAAATCCATTGGAATAACAAAAATATCGACAACAAACTGCCTTCCATAATGACAAGGCTACAATCCAATGCAGTAAAAAAAATCTCGACAACAGACTACCTTCCATAATGTCAAGTCTACCATCCACTGGAGTAACAAAAATCTGAACAATAGAATACCTTCCATAATGACAAGACTACCATCCATTGGATTAACATAAATCACAACAACAGACAACCTTCCTTAATGACAAGGATACCATCCATTTGAGTAACAAAAATATGGAAAACAAACTACATTACATAATGACAAGGCTACCATCCATTGGAGTAACAAAAATATCAACAAGAGACTACCTTCCATAATGAAAAGGCTACCATCCATTGGAGTAACAAAAATCTCAACAACAGACTACCTTCCATAATGACAAGGCTACCATCCAATGGAGTAAAAAAACTCTCGGCAACAGACTACATTCCATAATGACAAGTCTACCATCCATTGGAGTAACAAAAATTTGAACAACAGACTACCTTCCATAATGACAAGGCTACCATCCATTTGAGTAACAGAAATTAAAACGACAGACTACCTTCCATAATGACAAGGCTACCATCTATTGGAGTAACAAAGATATGGATAACATACTACCTTCCATAATGACAAGGCTACCATCCAATGGAGTAACAAAAATATCGACAACAGACTACCTTCCATAATGACAAGGCTACCATCCATTACAGTAACAAAAATCTGGACAACAGACTACCTTCCATAATGGCAAGACTACCATCCATTGGAGTAACAAAGATATCGACAAAATACTATCTTCCATAATGACAAGGCTACCATCCATTGGGGTAACAAAAATCTCGACAATAAACTACCTACCATAATGACAAGGGTACCATCCATTGGAGTAACAAAAACCTCGACAACAGACTACCTTCCATACTGACAAGTCTACAATCCATTGGAATAACAAAAATCTCGACAACAAACTGCCTTCCATAATGACAAGGCTACAATCCAATGCAGTAAAAAAAATCTCGACAACAGACTACCTTCCATAATGTCAAGCCTACCATCCACTGGAGTAACAAAAATCTGAACAATAGACTACCTTCCATAATGACAAGACTACCATCCATTGGATTAACATAAATGACAATAACAGACAACCTTCCATAATGACAAGGATACCATCCATTTGAGTAACAAAAATATGGAAAATAGACTACCTTCCGTAATGACACGGCTACCTTCCATTGGAGTAACAAAAATATCAACAAGAGACTACCTTCCATAATGAAAAGCCTACCATCCATTGGAGTAACAAACATCTCGACAACAGACTACCTTCCATAATGACAAGGCTACCATCCATTGGAGTAACCGAAATCACAACAACAGAAAACCTTCCATAATGACAAGGATACCAACCATTTGAGTAAAAAAAATTTGAACAACAGACTACCTTCCATAATGACAAGGCTACCATCCATTGGAGTAACAAAAATATCAACAAGAGACTACCTTCCATAATGACAAGGCTACCATCCAATGGAGTAACAAAAATCTCGACAACAGACTACCTTCCATAATGAGAAGTCTACAATCCATTGGAATAACAAAAATCTCGACAACATACTAACTTCCATAATAACAAGGCTACAATCCAATGGAGTAAAAAAAATATCGAAAACAGATTACCTTCCATAATGACAAGGCTACCATCCATTGGATTAACAAATATCTGGACAACAAACTACCTTCCATAATGACTAGGCTACCATCCATAGGAGTAACAAAAATCACAATGATTGACAACTTTCCATAATGACAAGGCTACCATCCAATAGAGTAACAAAAATCGGTACAACAAACTACCTTCCATAATGACGGGGCTACCATCCATTGGAGTAACAAAAATGTCAACAAGAGACTACCTTCCATAATGACATGGCTACCAGCCATTGGAGTAACAAATATCTCGACAACAGACAACATTCCATAATGGGAAGGCTAGCATCCATTGGAGTAACAAAGATATCCATAACATACTACCTTCCTTAATGACATGGCTACAATCCATTGGAGTAAAAAAAATCACGACAATAGACTACCTTCCATAATGACAAGGCTACCATCCAATGGAATAACAAAAATCTCGACAACAGACTACCTTCCATAATGACAAGGCTACAATCCAATGGAGTAAAAAAAATCTCGACAACAGACTACCTTCCATAAGGACAAGTCTACCATCCATTGGAGTAACAAAAATCTGAACAACAAACTACCTTCCATAATGACAAGGCTACCATCCATTGGAGTAACATAAATTACAACGACATACTCCCTTCTATAATGATAAGGCTACCATCCATTTGAGTAACAAAAATCGGGACAACATACTACCTTCCATAATGACAAGGCTACCATCCATTGGAGTAACAAAAATCTCGACAACAGACTACCTTCCATAATGACAAGGCTACCATCCATTGGAGTAACAAAGATATCGACAAAATACTACCTTCCATAATGACAAGGCTACCATCCATTGGAGTAACAAAGATATCGGCAACATACTACCTCCCGTAATGACAAGGCTACAATCAACTAGAGTAACAAAAATCATGACAACAGACTACCTTCCATAATGACAAGTCTACAATCCATTTGAGTAACAAAGATTGGGACAACAGACTACCTTCCATAATGAGAAGACTATCATCCATTGGAGTAACAAAAATATCAACAAGAGACTACCTTCCATAATGACAAGGCCACCATCCATTGGAGTAACAACAATCTCGACAACAAACTACCTTCCATAATGACAAGTGTACAATCCAATGGAGTAAAAAAAATATCGACAAAAGACTACCTTCCATAATGACAAGTCTACCATCCATTGGAGTAACAAAAATTTGAATAAAAGACTACCTTCCATAATGAAAAGGTTACCATCCATTGGAGTAACAGAAATTACAACGACAGACTACCTTCCATAATGACAAGGCTACCATCCATTGGAGTAACAAAGATATCGATAACATACTACCTTCCATAATGACAAGGCTACCATCCAATGGAGTAACAAAAATATCGACACCAAACTACCTTCCATAATGACAAGGATACCATCCATTAGAGTAACAAAAATCTAGACAACAGACTACCTTCCATAATGACCAGGCTACCATCCATTGGAGTAACAGAAATCACAACGACAGACAACCTTCCATAATGACAAGGCTACCATCCATTAGTGTAACAAAAATCGGGACAATAAACTACCTTCCATAATGACAGGCCTACCACCCATTGGAGTAACAAAAATTTCAACAAGAGACTACCTTCCATAATGACAAGGCTACCATCCATTGGAGTAACAAAGATATCGACAAAATACTACCTTCCATAATGACAAGGGCACCATCCATTGGAGTAACAACAATCTCGACAACAGACTACCTTCCATAATGACATGTGTACAATCCAATGGAGTAAAAAAAATCACGACAAAAGACTACCTTCCATAATGACAAGTCTACCATCCATTGGAGTAACAAAAATATGAATAAAAGACTACCTTCCATAATGAAAAGGCTACCATCCATTGGAGTAACAGAAATTACAACGACAGACTACCTTCCATAATGACAAGGCTACCATCCATTGGAGTAACAAAGATATTGATAACATACTACCTTCCATAATGACAAGGCTACCATCATACGGAGTAACAAAAATATCGACAACAAACTACCTTCCATAATGACAAGGATACCATCCATTAGAGTAACAAAAATCTAAACAACAGACTACCTTCCATAATGACAAGGCTACCATCCATTGGAGTAACAGAAATCACAACGACAGACAACCTTCCATAATGACAAGGCTACCATCCATTGGTGTAACAAAAATTGGGACAATAAACTACCTTCCATAATGACTGGCCTACCATCCATTGGAGTAACAAAAATTTCAACAAGAGACTACCTTCCATAATGACAAGGCTACCATCCATTGGAGTAACAAAGATATCGAAAAAATACTACCTTCCATAATGACAAGGCTACCATCCATTGGAGTAACAAAAACCTCGACAACAGACCATTTTCCATAATGACAAGGCTACCATCCATTGGAGTAACAAAGATATCCAAAACATACTACCTTCCATAATGACAAGGCTACAATCCATTGTAGTAAAAAAAATAACGATAATAGACTACCTTCCATAATGACAAGGCTACCATCCATTGGAATAACAAAAATCTAGACAACAAACTGCCTTGCATAATGACAAGGCTACAATCCAATGGAGTAAAAAAAATATCGACAACAGACTACCTTCCATAAGGACAAGTCTACCATCCATTGGAGTAACAAAAATATGAACAACAAACTACCTTTCATAATGACAAGGCTACCATCCATTGGGGTAACAGAAATTACAACGACAAACTACCTTCCATAATGACAAGGCTACCATCCATTTGAGTAACAAAAATCGGGACAACATACTACCTTCCATAATGAGAAGACTATCATCCATTGGGGTAACAAAAATATCAACAAGAGACTACCTTCCATAATGACAAGGCTACCATCCATTGGAGTAACAAAAATATCGACAACAGACTACCTTCCATAATGACAAGGCTACCATCCATTGGAGTAACAAGGATATCGATAACAGACTACCTTCCATAATGACAAGGCTACCATCCATTAAAGTAACAAACATCACAACAAGAGATTACCTTCCATAATGACAAGACTACCATCCATTGGATTAACATAAATCACAACAACAGACAACCTTCCATAATGAAAAGGATACCATCCATTTGAGTAACAAAAATATGGACAACAAACTACCTTCCATAATGACAAGGCTACCATCCATTGGATTAACTAAAATCTCGACAACAGACTACCTTCCATAATGACAAGGCAACCATCCATTGGAGTAACAGAAATTACAACGACAGACTACCTTCCATAATGACAAGGCTACCATCCATTGGAGTAACAAATATATCGAAAACATACTACCTTCCATAATGACAAGGCTACCATCCAACGGAGTAAAAAAAATATCGACAACAAACTACCTTCCATAATGACAAGGATACCATCCATTAGAGTAACAAAAATATGGATAACAGACTACCTTCCATAATGACAAGGCTACCATCCATTGGAGTAACAGAAATCACAACGACATATAACCTTCCATAATGACAAGTCTACCATCCATTTGAGTAACAAAGATTGGGACAACAGACTACCTTCCATAATGAGAAGACAATCATCCATTGGAGTAACAAAAATATCAACAAGAGACTACCTTCCATAATGACAAGGGCACCATCCATTGGAGTAACAACAATCTCGACAACAGACTACCTTCCATAATGACAAGTGTACAATCCAATGGAGTAAAAAAAATCACGACAAAAGACTACCTTCCATAATGACAAGTCTACCATCCATTGGAGTAACAAAAATATGAATAAAAGACTACCTTCCATAATGAAAAGGCTACCATCCATTGGAGTAACAGAAATTACAACGACAGACTACCTTCCATAATGACAAGGCTACCATCCATTGGAGTAACAAAGATATTGATAACATACTACCTTCCATAATGACAAGGCTACCATCATACGGAGTAACAAAAATATCGACAACAAACTACCTTCCATAATGACAATGATACCATCCATTAGAGTAACAAAAATCTAGACAACAAACTACCTTCCATAATGACAAGGCTACCATCCATTGGAGTAACAGAAATCACAACGACAAACAACCTTCCATAATGACAAGGCTACCATCCATTAGTGTAACAAAAATTGGGACAATAAACTACCTTCCATAATGACAGGCCTACCATCCATTGGAGTAATAAAAATTTAAACAAGAGACTACCTTCCATAATGACAAGGCTACCATCCATTGGAGTAACAAAGATATCGAAAAAATACTACCTTCCATAATGACAAGGCTACCATCCATTGGAGTAACAAAAACCTCGACAACAGACCATTTTCCATAATGACAAGGCTACCATCCGTTGGAGTAACAAAGATATCCACAACATACTACCTTCCATAATGACAAGGCTACAATCCATTGGAGTAAAAAAAATAACGACAATAGACTACCTTCCATAATGACAAGGCTACCATCCATTGGAATAACAAAAATCTCGACAACAAATTGCCTTGCATAATGACAAGGCTACAATCCAATGGAGTAAAAAAAATATCGACAACAGACTACCTTCCATAAGGACAAGTCTACCATCCATTGGAGTAACAAAAATATGAACAACAAACTACCTTTCATAATGACAAGGCTACCATCCATTGTGGTAACAGAAATTACATTGACAAACTACCTTCCATAATGACAAGGCTACCATCCATTTGAGTAACAAAAATCGGGACAACATACTACCTTCCATAATGAGAAGACTATCATCCATTGGGGTAACAAAAATATCAACAAGAGACTACCTTCGATAATGACAAGGCTACCATCCATTGGAGTAACAAAAATCTCGACAACAGACTACCTTCCATAATGACAAGTCTACCATCCACTGGAGTAACAAAAATCTGAACAATAGACTACCTTACATAATGACAAGACTACCATCCATTGGATTAACATAAATCACAACAACAGACAACCTTCCATAATGACAAGGATACCATCCATTTGAGTAACAAAAATATGGAAAACAAACTACCTTCCATAATGACAAGGCTACCATCCATTGGATTAACTAAAATCTCGACAACAGACTACCTTCCATAATGACAAGGCAACCATCCATTGGAGTAACACAAATCACAACAACAGAAAACCTTCCATAATGACAAGGATACCTACCATTTGAGTAACAAAAATTTGGACAACAAACTACCTTCCATAATGATAAGGCTACCATCAATTGGAGTAACAAAAATCTCGACAACAGACCACCTTCAATAATGAGAAGGCTACAATCCATTGGAATAACAAAAATCTAGACAATAGACTACCTTCCATAATGACAAGGCTACAATCCAATGGAGTAAAAAAAATCTCGACAATAGACTACCTTCCATAAGGACAAGTCTACCATCCATTGGAGTAACAAAAATCTGAACAACAAACTACCTTTCATAATGACAAGGCTACCATCCTTTGGAGTAACATAAATTACAACGACGGACTACCTTCCATAATGACAAGGCTACCATCCATTTGAGTAACAAAAATCGGGACAACATACTACCTTCCATAATGAGAAGACTATAATCCATTGGGGTGACAAAAATATCAACAAGAGACTACCTTCCATAATGACAAGGCTACCATCCATTGGAGTAACAAAAATCTCGACAACAGACTACCTTCCATAATGACAAGGCTACCATCCATTGGATTAACAAAGATTTCGACAAAATACTACCTTCCATAATGACAAGGCTACCATCCATTAGAGTAACAAAGATATCGACAACATACTACCTCCCGTAATGACAAGGCTACAATCCACTGGAGTAACAAAAATCATGACAACAGACTACCTTCCATAATGACAAGTCTACCATCCATTTGAGTAACAAAGATTGTGACAACAGACTACCTTCCATAATGAGAAGACTATCATCCATTGGAGTAACAAAAATATCAACAAGAGACTACCTTCCATAATGAGAAGGCTACCATCCATTGGAGTAACAACAATCTCGACAACAGACTACTTTCCATAATGACAAGTCTACAATCCAATGGAGTAAAAAAAATCTCGACAAAAGACTACCTTCCATAATGACAAGTATACCATCCATTGGAGTAACAAAAATCTGATCAAAAGACTACCTTCCATAATGAAAAAGCTACCATCCATTGGAGTAACAGAAATTACAACGACAGACTACCTTCCATAATGACAAGGCTACCATCCATTGGAGTAACAAATATATCGAAAACATACTACCTTCCATAATGACAAGGCTACCATCCAACGGAGTAACAAAAATATCGACAAATAAATACCTTCCATAATGACAAGGATACCATCCATTAGAGTAACAAAAATCTAGACAACAGACTACCTTCCATAATGACAAGGCTACCATCCATTGGAGTAACAGAAATCACAACGACAGATAACCTTCCATAATGACAAGGCTACCATCCAATAGAGTAACAAAAATCGGGATAACAAACTACCATCCATAATGACAGGGCTACCATCCATTGGAGTAACCAAAATGTCAACAAGAGACTACCTCCCATAATGACAAGGCTACCATCCATTGGAGTAACAAATATCTCGACAACAAACTACATTCCATAATGAGAAGTCTACCATCCATTTGAGTAACAAAGATATCCACAACATACTACCTTCAATAATGACAAGGCTACCATCCATTGGAATAACAAAAATATCGACAACAAACTACCTTCAATAATAACAAGGCTACAATCCAATGGAGTAAAAAAAATCTCGACAATAGACTACCTTCCATAAGGACGAGTCTACCATCCATTGGAGTAACAAAAATATGAGCAACAAACTACCTTTCATACTGACAAGGCTACCATCCATTGGAGTAACAAAAATCTGAACAATAGACTACCTTTCATAATGACAAGGCTACCATCCATTGGAGTAACATAAATTACAACGACATACTACCTTCCATAATGACAAGGCTACCATCCATTTGAGTACCAAAAATCGGGACAACATACTACCTTCCATAATGAGAAGACTATCATCCATTGGGGTGACAAAAATATCAACAAGAGACTACCTTCCATAATGACAAGGCTACCATCCATTGGAGTAACAGAAATCCTAACAACATAAAACCTTCCATAATGACAAGGATACCAACCATTTGTGTAACAAAAATTTGGACAACAAACTTCCTTCCATAATGACAAGGCTACCATCCATTGGAGTAACAAAAATATCAACAAGAGACTACCTTCCATAATGACAAGGCTACCATCCAATGGAGTAACAAAAATCTCGACAACAGACTACCTTCCATTATGAGAAGTCTGCAATCAATTGGAATAACAAAAATCTCGATAACATACTACCTTCTATAATAACAAGGCTATAATCCAATGGAGTAACAAAAATATCGACAACAGACTACCTTCCATAATGACAAGGTTGCCATCCATTGGATTAACAAAAATCTGGACAACAAAGTACCTTCCATAATGACTAGGCTACCATCCATAGGAGTAACGAAAATCACAATGATATACAACCTTCCATAATGAAAAGGCTACCATCCAATAAAGTATCAAAAATCGGGACAACAAACTACCATCCATAATGACAGGGCTACCATCCATTGGAGTAACCAAAATGTCAACAAGAGACTACCTCCCATAATGACAAGGCTACCATCCATTGGAGTAACAAATATCTCGACAACAGACTACATTCCATAATGAGAAGTCTACCATCCATTGCAGTAACAAAGTTATCCACAACATACTACCTTCCATAATGACAAGGCTACAATCCATTGGAGTAAAAAAAATCAAGACAATAGACTACCTTCCATAATGACAAGGCTACCATCCATTGGAATAACAAAAATCTCGACAACAGACTACCTTCCATAATGACAAGGCTATAATCCAATGGAGTATAAAAAATCTCGACAATAGACTACCTTCCATAAGGACGAGTCTACCATCCATTGGAGTAACAAAAATCTGTACAACATACTACCTTTCATAATGACGAGGCTAACATCCATTGGAGTAACATAAATTACAACGACATACTACCTTCCATAATGACAAGGCTACCATCCATTTGAGTAACAAAAATCGGGACAACATACTACCTTCCATAATGAGAAGACTATCATCCATTGGGGTAACAAAAATATCAACAAGAGACTACCTTCCATAATGACAAGGCTACCATCCATTGGAGTAACAAAAATCTCAACAACAGAGTACCTTCCATAATGAGAAGGCTACCATCCATTGGAGTAACAAAGATATCGACAAAATACTACCTTCCATGATGACAAGGCTACCATCCATTGGAGTAACAAAAATCTCGACAACAGACCATCTTCCATAATGACAAGTCTACCATCCATCGGAGTAACAAAAATCTGAACAACAGACTACCTTTACATAATGACAAGGCTACCATCCATTGGAGTAACATAAATTACAATGACATAATACCTTCCATAATGACAAGTCTACCATCCATTTAAGTAACAAAAATTGGGACAACGGACTACCTTCCATAATGACAAGGCTACCATCCATTGGAGTAACAAAAATCTCGACAACAGACCATCTTCCATAATGACAAGGGTACCATCCATTGGAGTAACAAAAATCTCGACAACTGACTACCTTCCATATTGACAAGTCTACAATCCATTGGAATAACAAAAATCTCGACAACAAACTGCCTTGCATAATGACAAGGCTACAATCCAATGTAGTAAAAAAAATCTCGACAACAGACTGCCTTCCATAATGACAAGTCTACCATCCACTCGAGTAACAAAAATCTGAACAATTGACTACCTTCCATAATGACAAGACTACCATCCATTGATTAACATAAATCACAACAACAAACAACCTTCCATAATGACAAGGATACCATCCATTTGAGTAACAAAAATATGGACAACAGACTACCTTCCATAATGACAAGGCTACCATCCATTGGAGTAACAAAAATATCAACAAGAGACTACCTTCCATAATGACAAGGCTACCATCCTATGGAGTAACAAAAATCTGGACAACAGACTACCTTCAATAATGACAAGGCTACCATCCATTGGATTAACAAAGATATCGACAACATACTACATTCCATAATGACAAGGCTACCATCCATTGGAGTCAAAAAAATCTCGACAACAGACTACCTTCCATAATGCAAGGCTACCATCCATTGGAGTTACAAAAATCTCGACAACATACTACCTTTTGTAATGACAAGGGTACCATCCATTGGAGTAACAAAAATCTCGACAATAGACTACCTTCCATATTGACAAGTCTACAATCTAGTGGAATAACAATCATCTCGACAACAGACTACCTTCCATAATGACAAGGCTACAATCCAATGGAGTAACAAGAATCTCGACAACAGACTACCTTCCATAATGACAAGGCTACCATCCATTAGAGTAACAAAAATCTGGACAACAGAGTACCTTCCATAATTACAAGGCTACCATCCATTGGAGTAACAAAGATATCGACAAAATACTACCTTCCATAATGACTAGGCTACCATCCATTGGAGTCACAAAAATCTCGACAACAGACCATCTTCCATAATGACAAGGCTACCATCCATTGGAGTAACAAATATCTCGACAACAAACTACCTACCATAATTACATGGGTACCATCCATTGGAGTAACAAAAATCTCGACAACAGACTACCTTCCATATTGACAAGTCTACAATCCATTGGAATAACAAAAATCTCGACAACAAACTGCCTTCCGTAATGACAAGGCTACAATCCAATGCAGTAAAAAAAATCTCGACAACAGTCTACCTTCCATAATGACAAGTCTACCATCCACTGGAGTAACAAAAATATGAACAATAGACTACCTTCCATAATTACAAGGCTACCATCCATTGGATTAACATAAATCACAACAACAGACAACCTTCCATAATGACAAAGATACCATCCATTTGAGTAACAAAAATATGGACAACAGACTACCTTCCATAATGACAAGGATACCATCCATTGGAGTAACAAAAATATCAACAAGAGACTACCTTCCATAATGACAAGGCTACCATCCATTGGAGTAACAAAAATCTCGACAACAGACTACCTTCAATAATGACAAGGCTACCATCCATTGGAGTAACAAAGATATCGATAACATACTACCTTCCATAATGACAAGGCTACCATCCAATGGAGTAACAAAAATATCGACAACAGACTACCTTCCATAATGACAAGGCTACCATCCATTAGAGTAACAAAAATCTGGAAAACAGACTACCTTCAATAATGACAAGGCTACCATCAATTGGATTGACAAAGATATCGACAACATACTACATTCCATAATGACAAGGCTACCATCCATTGGAGTAAAAAAAATCTCGACAACAAACTACCTTCCATAATGACAAGGCTACCATCCATTGGAGTTACAAAAATCTCGACAAGATACTACCTTCTGTAATGACAAGGGTACAATCCATTGGAGTAACAAAAATCTCGACAATAGACTACCTTCCATAATGACAAGGCTACCATCCATTAGAGTAACAAAAATCTGGACAACAGACTACCTTCCATAATGACAAGGCTACCATCCATTGGAGTAAAAAGATATCGACAAAAAACTACCTTCCATAATGACTAGGCTACCATCCATTGGAGTAACAAAAATCTCGACAACATACCATCTTCCATGATGACAAGGCTACCATCCATTGGAGTAACAAATATCTCGACAACAAACTACCTACCATAATGACAAGGGTACCATCCATTGGAGTAACAAAAATCTCGACAATGGACTACCTTCCATATTGACAAGTCTACAATCCATTGGAATAACAAAAATCTCGACAACAAATTGCCTTCCATAATGACAAGGCTACAATCCAATGCAGTAAAAAAAATCTCGACAACAGACTACCTTCCATAATGACAAGTCTACCATCCCCTGGAGTAACAAAAATCAGAACAATATACTACCTTCCATAATTACAAGGCTACCATCCATTGGATTACCATAAATCACACTAACAAACAGCCTTCCATAATGACAAGGATACCATCCATTTGAGTAACAAAAATATGGACAACAGACTACCTTCCATAATGAAAAGGCTACCATCCATTGGAGTAACAAAAATATCAACAAGAGACTACCGTCCATAATGACAAGGCTACCATCCATTGGAGTAACAAAAATCTCGAAAACAGACTACCTTCCATAATGACAAGGCGACCATCCATTGGAGTAACAAAGATATCGATAACATACTACCTTCCATAATGACAAGGCTACCATCCAATGGAGTAACAAAAATATCGACAACAGACTACCTTCCGTAATGACAAGGCTACAATCCATTAGAGTAACAAAAATTTGGACAACAGACTACCTTCAATAATGACAAGGCTACCATTCATTGGATTAACAAAGATATCGACAACAAACTACATTCCATAATGACAAGGCTACCATCCATTGGAGTAAAAAAAATCTCGACAACAGACTACCTTCCATAATGACAAGGCTACCATCCATTGGAGTTACAAAAATCTCGACAACATACTACCTTCCGTAATGACAAGGGTACCATCCATTAGAGTAACAAAAATCTCGACAATAGACTACCTTCCATATTGACAAGTCTACAATCTAGTGGAATAACAAAAATCTCGACAACAGACTACCTTCCATAATGACAAGGCTACAATCCAATGGAGTAACAAGAATCTTGACAACAGACTACCTTCCATAATGACAAGGCTACCATCCATTAGAGTAACATAAATATGAACAATAGACTTCCTTCCATAAATACAAGGCTACCATCCATTGGATTAACATAAATCACAACAACAGACAACCTTCCATAATGACAAGGCTACCATCCATTGGAGTAACAAAGATATCGATAACATACTACCTTCCATAATGATAAGGATACCATCCATTGGAGTAACAAAAATCTCGACAACAGACTACCTTCCATAATGACAAGTCTACCATCCATTGGAGTAACAAAGATATCGATAACATACTACCTTCCATAATGATAAGGCTACCATCCAATGGAGTAACAAAAATCTGGACAATAGAGTACATTCCATAATGACAAGGCTAACATCCATTAGATTAACAAAGATATCGACAGCATACTACATTACATAATGACAAGGCTATAATCCAATGGAGTAACAAGAATCTCGACAACAGACTACCTTCCAAAATTACAAGGCTACCATCCATTAGAGTAACAAAAATCTGGACAACAGACTACCTACCATAATGACAAGGCTACCATCCATTGGAGTAACAAAGATATCGACAAAATACTACCTTCCATAATGACTAGACTACCATCCATTGGAGTAACAAAAATCTTGACAACAGACTACCTTCCATATTGACAAGTCTACAATCCATTGGAATAACAAAAATCTCGACAAGAAACTGCCTTCCATAATGACAAGGCTACAATCCAATGCAGTAAAAAAAATCTCGACAACATACTAACTTCCATAATGACAAGGCTACCATCCATTGTAGTAACAAAAATCTCGACAACAGACTAGCTTCCATATTGACAAGTCTACGATCCATTGGAATAACAAAAATCCCTACAACAAACTGCCTTCCATAATGAAAAGGCTACAATCCAATGCAGTAAAATAAATCTCGACAACAGACTACCTTCCATAATGTCAAGTCTACCATCCACTGGAGTAACAAAAATCTGAACAATAGACTACCTTCCTTAATTACAAGGCTACCTTCCATTGGATTAACATAAATCACAATAACAGACAACCTTCCATAATGACAAGGATACCATCCATTTGAGTAACAAAAATATGGACAACAGACTACCTTCCATAATGACAAGGATACCATCCATTGGTGTAACAAAAATCTCGACAACAGACTACCTTCCATAATGACAAGGCTACCATCCATTGGATTAACAAAGATATCGATAACATACTACCTTCCATAATGACAAGGCTACCATCCAATGGAGTAACAAAAATATCGACAACAGACTACCTTCCATAATGACATGGCTACCATCCATTAGAGTAACAAAAATATGGACAACAGACTACATTCCATAATGACAAGGCTTCCATCCATTGGATTAACAAAGATATCGACAACAGACTACATTCCATAATGACAAGGCTACAATCCAATGGAGTAACATGAATCTCGACAACAGACTACCTTCCATAATTACAAGGCTACCATCCATTAGAGTAACAAAAATCAGGACAACAGACTACCTTCCATAATGACAAGGCTACCATCCATTGGAGTAACAAAGATATCGACAAAATACTACCTTCCATAATGACTAGGCTACCATCCATTAGAGTAACAAAAATCTCGACAACATACCATCTTCCATAATGACAAGGATTCCATCCATTGTAGTAACAAATATCTCGACAACAAACTACCTACCATAATGACAAGGGTACCATCCATTGGAGGAACAAAAATCTCGACAACGGACTACCTTCCATATTGACAAGTCTACAATCCATTGGAATAACAAAAATCTCGACAACAAACTGCCTTCCTTAATGATAAGGCTACAATCCAATGTAGTAAAAAAAATCTCGACAACAGACTACCTTCCATAATGACAAGTCTACCATCCCCTGGAGAAACAAAAATCTGAACAATAGACTACCTTCCATAATTACAAGGCTACCATCCATTGGATTAACATAAATCATAACAACAGACTACCTTCCATAATGACTAGGCTACTATCCATTGGAGTAACAAAAATATGGACAACAGACTACCTTCCATAATGACAAGGCTACCATCCATTAGAGTAACAAAAATATCAACAAGGGACTACCTTCCATAATGACAAGGCTATCATCCATTGGAGTAACAAGAATCTCGACAACAGACTACCTTCCATATTGAGAAGTCTACAATCCATTGGAATAACAAAAATCTCGACAACAAACTTCCTTCCATAATGACAAGGCTACAATCCAATGCAGTAAAAAAAATCTCGACAACAGACTACCTTCCATAATGACAAGTCTACCATCCACTGGAGTAACAAAAATCTGAACAATTGACTACCTTCCATAATTACAAGGCTACCATCCATTGGATTAACATAAATCACCACAACAGACAACCTTCCATAATGACAAGGATACCATCCATTTGAGTAACAAAAATATGGACAACAAACTACCTTCCATAATGACAAGGATACCATCCATTGGAGTAACAAAAATCTCGACAACAGACTACCTTCCATAATGACAAGGCAACCATCCATTAGAGTAACAAAAATCTGGACAACAGACTACATTCCATAATGTAAAGGCTACCATCCATCGGATTAAAAAGGATATCCACAACATACTACATTCCATAATGACAAGGCTACAATCCAATGGAGTAACAAGAATCTAGACAACAGACTACCTTCCATAATGACAAGGCTACCATCCATTAGAGTAACAAACATCTGGACAACAGACTACCTTCCATAATGACAAGGCTACCATCCATTGGAGTAACAAAGATATCAACAAAATACTACCTTCCATAATGACAAGGCTACCATCCATTGGAGTAACAAATATCTCGATAACAAACTACCTACCATAATGACAAGGGTACCATCCATTGGAGTTTCAAAAATCTCGACAAAGGACTACCTTCCATATTGACAAGTCTACAATCCATTGGAATAACAAAAATCTCGACAACAAACTGCCTTCCATAAAGACAAGGCTACAATCCAATGCAGTAAAAAAATCTCGACAACAGACTACCTTCCATAATGACAAGTCTACCATCCCCTGGAATAACAAAAATCTGAACAATAGACTACCTTCCATAATTACAAGGCTACCATCCATTGAATTAACATAAATCACAACAACAGACAACCTTCCATAATGACAAGGATACCATCCATTTGAGTAACAAAAATATGGACAACAGACTACCTTCCATAATGACAAGGCTACCATCCATTGGAGTAACAAAAATATCGACAACAGACTACCTTCCATAATGACAAGGCTACCATCCATTGGATTAACAAAGATATCGATAACATACTACCTTCCATAATGGTAAGGATACCATCCAATGGAGTAACAAAAATATCGACAACAGACTACCTTCCATAATGACAACGCTACCATCCATTAGAGTAACAAAAATATGGACAACAGACAACCTTCCATAATGACAAGGATACCATCCATTTGAGTAACAAAAATATGGACAACAGACTACCTTCCATAATGATAAGGCTACCATCCATTGGAGTAACAAAGATATCGATAACATACTACCTTCCATAACGACAAGGCTACCATCCAATGGAGGAACAAAAATATCGACAATAGACTACCTTCCATAATGACAAGGCTACCATCCATTGGATTAACAAAGATATCGACAAAATACTACCTTCCATAATGACAAGGCTACCATCCATTGGAGTAACAAATATCTCGACAACAAACTACCTACCATAATGACAAGGGTACCATCCATTGGAGTTACAAAAATCTCGACAAAGGACTACCTTCCATATTGACAAGTCTACAATCCATTGGAATAACAAAAATCTCGTCAACAAATTGCCTACCATAAAGACAAGGCTACAATCCAATGCAGTAAAAAAATCTCGACAATAGACTACCTTCCATAATGACAAGTCTACCATCCCCTGGTGTAACAAAAATCTGAACAATAGACTACCTTCCATAATTACAAGGCTACCATCCATTGAATTAACATAAATCACAACAACAGACAACCTTCCATAATGACAAGGATACCATCCATTTGAGTAACAAAAATATTGATAACAGACTACCTTCCATAATGACAAGGCTACCATCCATTGGAGTAACAAAAATCTCGACAACAGACTACCTTCCATAATGACAAGGCTACCATCCATTGGAGTAACAAAGATATCGATAACATACTACCTTCCATAATGACAAGGCTACCATCCAATGGAGTAACAAAAATACTGACAATAGACTACCTTCCATAATGACAAGGC
Organism: Vicia faba; assembly: GCA_948472305.1. Taxonomy (NCBI): domain Eukaryota; kingdom Viridiplantae; phylum Streptophyta; class Magnoliopsida; order Fabales; family Fabaceae; genus Vicia; species Vicia faba. The sequence goes on along the minus strand of OX451741.1, from coordinate 590,838,993 downwards.
TACCATCCATTAGAGTAACAAAAATCTGGACAACAGACTACATTCCATAATGACAAGGCTAAGATCCATTGGATTAACAAAGATATCGACAACATACTACATTCCATAATGACAAGGCTACAATCCAATGGAGTTACAAGAATCTCGAAAACAGACTACCTTCCATAATTACAAGGCTACCATCCATTAGAGTAACAAAAATCTGGACAACAGACTACCTTCCATAATGACAAGGCTACCATCCATTGGAGTAACAAAGATATCGACAAAATACTACCTTCCATAATGACTAGGCTACCATCCATTGGAGTAACAAAAATCTCGACAACAGACCATCTTCCATAATGACAAGGCTACCATCCATTGGAGTAACAAATATCTCGACAACAAACTGCCTACCATAATGACAAGGGTACCATCCATTGGAGTAACAAAAATCTCGACAACGGACTACCTTCCATATTGATAAGTCTACAATCCATTGGAATAACAAAAATGTCGACAACAAACTGCCTTCCATAATTACAAGGCTACAATCCAATGCAGTAAAAAAAATATCGACTACAGACTACCTTCCATAATGACAAGGCTACCATCCATTGTAGTAACAAAAATCTCGACAACGGACTACCTTCTATATTGACAAGTCTACAATCCATTGGAATAACAAAAATCTCGACAACAAACTTCCTTCCATAATGACAAGGCTTCAATCCAATGCAGTAAAAAATATCTCGACAACAGACTACCTTCACTAAAGACAAGTCTACCATCCACTGGAGTAACAAAAATCTGAACAATAGACTACCTTCCATAATTACAAGGCTACCATCCATTGGATTAAATTAAATCACCACAACAGACAACCTTCCATAATGACAAGGATACCATCCATTTGAGTAACAAAAATATGGACAACAAACTACCTTCCATAATGACAAGGATACCATCCATTGGAGTAACAAAAATCTCGACCACAGACTACCTTCCATAATGACAAGGCTACCATCCATTGGAGTAACAAAGATATCGATAACATACTACCTTCTATAATGACAAGGCTACCATCCAATGGAGCAACAAAAATATCGACAACAGACTACCTTCCATATTGACAAGGCAACCATCCATTAGAGTAACAAAAATCTGGACAACAGACTACATTCCATAATGTAAAGGCTACCATCCATCGGATTAAAAAGGATATCCACAACATACTACATTCCATAATGACAAGGCTACAATCCAATGGAGTAACAAGAATCTAGACAACAGACTACCTTCCATAATGACAAGGCTACCATCCATTAGAGTAACAAACATCTGGACAACAGACTACCTTCCATAATGACAAGGCTACCATCCATTGGAGTAACAAAGATATCAACAAAATACTACCTTCTATAATGACAAGGCTACCATCCATTGGAGTAACAAATATCTCGATAACAAACTACCTACCATAATGACAAGGGTACCATCCATTGGAGTTACAAAAATCTCGACAAAGGACTACCTTCCATATTGACAAGTCTACAATCCATTGGAATAACAAAAATCTCGACAACAAACTGCCTTCCATAAAGACAAGGCTACAATCCAATGCAGTAAAAAAATCTCGACAACAGACTACCTTCCATAATGACAAGTCTACCATCCCCTGGAATAACAAAAATCTGAACAATAGACTACCTTCCATAATTACAAGGCTACCATCCATTGAATTAACATAAATCACAACAACAGACAACCTTCCATAATGACAAGGATACCATCCATTTGAGTAACAAAAATATGGACAACAGACTACCTTCCATAATGACAAGGCTACCATCCATTGGAGTAACAAAAATATCGACAACAGACTACCTTCCATAATGACAAGGCTACCATCCATTGGATTAACAAAGATATCGATAACATACTACCTTCCATAATGATAAGGATACCATCCAATGGAGTAACAAAAATATCGACAACAGACTACCTTCCATAATGACAACGCTACCATCCATTAGAGTAACAAAAATATGGACAACAGACAACCTTCCATAATGACAAGGATACCATCCATTTGAGTAACAAAAATATGGACAACAGACTACCTTCCATAATGATAAGGCTACCATCCATTGGAGTAACAAAGATATCGATAACATACTACCTTCCATAATGACAAGGCTACCATCCAATGGAGGAACAAAAATATCGACAATAGACTACCTTCCATAATGACAAGGCTACCATCCATTGGATTAACAAAGATATCGACAAAATACTACCTTCCATAATGACAAGGCTACCATCCATTGGAGTAACAAATATCTCGACAACAAACTACCTACCATAATGACAAGGGTACCATCCATTGGAGTAACAAAAATCTCGACAACGGACTACCTTCCATATTGATAAGTCTACAATCCATTGGAATAACAAAAATGTCGACAACAAACTGCCTTCCATAATTACAAGGCTACAATCCAATGGAGTAAAAAAAATCTCGACTACAGACTACCTTCCATAATGACAAGGCTACCATCCATTGTAGTAACAAAAATCTCGACAACGGACTACCTTCTATATTGACAAGTCTACAATCCATTGGAATAACAAAAATCTCGACAACAAACTTCCTTCCATAATGACAAGGCTTCAATCCAATGCAGTAAAAAAAATCTCGACAACAGACTACCTTCACTAAAGACAAGGCTACCATCCACTGGAGTAACAAAAATCTGAACAATAGACTACCTTCCATAATTACAAGGCTACCATCCATTGGATTAAATTAAATCACCACAACAGACAACCTTCCATAATGACAAGGATACCATCCATTTGAGTAACAAAAATATGGACAACAAACTACCTTCCATAATGACAAGGATACCATCCATTGGAGTAACAAAAATCTCGACCACAGACTACCTTCCATAATGACAAGGCTACCATCCATTGGAGTAACAAAGATATCGATAACATACTATCTTCTATAATGACAAGGCTACCATCCAATGGAGCAACAAAAATATCGACAACAGACTACCTTCCATATTGACAAGGCAACCATCCATTAGAGTAACAAAAATCTGGACAACAGACTACATTCCATAATGTAAAGGCTACCATCCATCGGATTAAAAAGGATATCCACAACATACTACATTCCATAATGACAAGGCTACAATCCAATGGAGTAACAAGAATCTAGACAACAGACTACCTTCCATAATGACAAGGCTACCATCCATTAGAGTAACAAAAATCTGGACAACAGACTACCTTCCATAATGACAAGGCTACCATCCATTGGAGTAACAAAGATATCAACAAAATACTACCTTCCATAATTACAAGGCTACCATCCATTGGAGTAACAAATATCTCGATAACAAACTACCTACCATAATGACAAGGGTACCATCCATTGGAGTTACAAAAATCTCGACAAAGGACTACCTTCCATATTGACAAGTCTACAATCCATTGGAATAACAAAAATCTCGACAACAAACTGCCTTCCATAAAGACAAGGCTACAATCCAATGCATTAAAAAAATCTCGACAACAGACTACCTTCCATAATGACAAGTCTACCATCCCCTGGAATAACAAAAATCTGAACAATAGACTACCTTCCATAATTACAAGGCTACCATCCATTGAATTAACATAAATCACAACAACAGACAACCTTCCATAATGACAAGGATACCATCCATTTGAGTAACAAAAATATGGACAACAGACTACCTTCCATAATGACAAGGCTACCATCCATTGGAGTAACAAAAATATCGACAACAGACTACCTTCCATAATGACAAGGCTACCATCCATTGGATTAACAAAGATATCGATAACATACTACCTTCCATAATGATAAGGATACCATCCAATGGAGTAACAAAAATATCGACAATAGACTACCTTCCATAATGACAACGCTACCATCCATTAGAGTAACAAAAATATGGACAACAGACAACCTTCCATAATGACAAGGATACCATCCATTTGAGTAACAAAAATATGGACAACAGACTACCTTCCATAATGACAAGGCTACCATCCATTGGAGTAACAAAGATATCGATAACATACTACCTTCCATAATGACAAGGCTACCATCCAATGGAGGAACAAAAATATCGACAATAGACTACCTTCCATAATGACAAGGCTACCATCCATTGGATTAACAATGATATCGACAAAATACTACCTTCCATAATGACAAGGCTACCATCCATTGGAGTAACAAATATCTCGACAACAAACTACCTACCATAATGACAAGGGTACCATCCATTGGAGTTACAAAAATCTCGACAAAGGACTACCTTCCATATTGACAAGTCTACAATCCATTGGAATAACAAAAATCTCGTCAACAAACTGCCTTCCATAAAGACAAGGCTACAATCCAATGCAGTAAAAAAAATCTCGACAACAGACTACCTTCCATAATGACAAGTCTACCATCCCCTGGTGTAACAAAAATCTGAACAATAGACTACCTTCCATAATTACAAGGCTACCATCCATTGAATTAACATAAATCACAACAACAGACAACCTTCCATAATGACAAGGATACCATCCATTTGAGTAACAAAAATATGGACAACAGACTACCTTCCATAATGACAAGGCTACCATCCATTGGAGTAACAAAAATATCGACAACAGACTACCTTCCATAATGACAAGGCTACCATCCATTGGATTAACAAAGATATCGATAACATACTACCTTCCATAATGACAAGGATACCATCCAATGGAGTAACAAAAATATCGACAACAGACTACCTTCCATAATGACAACGCTACCATCCATTAGAGTAACAAAAATATGGACAACAGACAACCTTCCATAATGACAAGGATACCATCCATTTGAGTAACAAAAATATGGACAACAGACTACCTTCCATAATGACAAGGCTACCATCCATTGGAGTAACAAAGATATCGATAACATACTACCTTCCACAATGACAAGGCTACCATCCAATGGAGGAACAAAAATATCGAAAATAGACTACCTTCCATAATGACAAGGCTACCATCCATTAGAGTAACAAAAATCTGGACAACAGACTACATTCCATAATGAGAAGGCTAACATACATTGGATTAACAAAGATATCGACAACATACTACATTCCATAATGACAAGGCTACAATTCAATGGAGTAACAAGAATCTCGACAACGGACTACCTTCCATAATTACAAGGCTACCATTCATTAGAGTAACTTAAATCTGGACAACATACTACCTTCCATAATGACAAGGTTACCATCCATTGGAGTAACAAAGATATCGACAAAATACTACCTTCCATAATGACTAGGCTACCATCCATTGGAGTAACAAAAATCTTGACAACAAACCATCTTCCATAATGACAAGGCTACCATCCATTGGAGTAACAAATATCTCGACAACAAACTACCTACCATATTGACAAGGGTACCATCCATTGGAGTAACAAAAATCTCGACAACGGACTACCTTGCATATTGACAAGTCTACAATCCATTGGAATAACTAAAATCTCGACAACAAACTGCCTTCCATAATGACTAGGCTACAATCCAATGCAGTAAAAAAAATCTCCACAACAGACTACCTTCCATAATGACAAGGCTACCATCCATTGTAGTAACAAAAATCTCGACAACGGACTACCTTCCATATTGACAAGTCTACAATCCATTGGAATAACAAAAATCTCAACAACAAACTGCCTTCCATAATGACAAGGCTACAATCCAATGTGGTAAAAAAAATCTCGACAACAGACTACCTTCCATAATGGCAAGTCTACCATCCACTGGACTAACAAAAATCTGAATAATAGACTACCTTCCATAATTAAAAGGCTACCATCCATTGGATTAACATAAATCACAACAACAGACAACCTTCCATAATGACAAGGATACCATCCATTGGAGTAACAAAAATATGGACAACAAACTACCTTCCATAATGACAAGGATACCATCCATTGGAGTAACAAAAATCTCAACAACAGACTACCTTCCATAATGACAAGGCTACCATCCAATGGAGTCACAAAAATATCGACAACAGACTACCTTCCATAATGACAAGGCTACCATCCATTAGAGTAACAAAAATCTAGACAACAGACTACATTCCATAATGACAAGGCTACCATCCATTGGATTAACAAAGATATCGACAACATACTACATTCCATAATGACAAGGCTACAATCCAATGGAGTAACAAGAATCTCACCAACAGACTACCTTCCATAATTACAAGGCTACCATCCATTAGAGTAACAAAAATCTGGACAACAGACTACATTCCATAATGACAAGGCTACAATCCAATGGAGTAACAAGAATCTCGACAACAAACTACCTTCCATAATTACAAGGTTACCATCCATTGGAGTAACAAAGATATCGATAACATACTACCTTCCATAATGACAAGGCTACCATCCAATGGAGTAACAAAAATATCGACAACAAACTACCTTCCATAATGACAAGGCTACCATCCATTGGAGTAACAGAAATCACAACGTCAGACAACCTTCGATAATGACAAGGCTACCATCCGTTGGAGTAACAAAGATATCGAAAAAATACTACTTCCCATAATGACAAGGCTACCATCCATTGGAGTAACAAAAATCTCGACAACAGACTATCTTCCATAATGACAAGGCTACCATCCATTGGAGTAACAAAGATATCCACAACATACTACCTCCCATAATGACAAGGCTACAATCCATTGGAGTAAAAAAATTAACGATAATAGACTACCTTCCATAATGACAAGGCTACCATCCATTGGAATAACAAAAATCTCGACAACAAACTGCCTTGCATAATGACAAGGCTACAATCCAATGGAGTAAAAAAAATCTCGACAACAGACTACCTTCCATAAGGACAAGTCTACCATCCATTGGATTAACAAAAATATGAACAACAAACTACCTTTCATAATGACAAGGCTACCATCCATTGGAGTAACAGAAATTACAACGACAAACTACCTTCCATAATGACAAGGCTACCATCCATTTGAGTAACAAAAATCGGGACAACATACTACCTTCCATAATGAGAAGACTATCATCCATTGGGGTAAAAAAAATATCAACAAGAGACTACCTTCCATAATGACAAGGCTACCATCCATTGGAGTAACAAAAATCTCGACAACAGACTACCTTCCATAATGACAAGTCTACCATCCACTAGGGTAACAAAAATCTGAACAATAGACTACCTTACATAATGACAAGACTACCATCCATTGGATTAACATAAATCAAAACAACAGACAACCTTCCATAATGACAAGGATACCATCCATTTGAGTAACAAAAATATGGACAACAGACTACCTTCCATAATGACAAGTCTACCATCCATTGGATTAACTAAAATCTCGACAACAGACTACCTTCCATAATGACAAGGCTACCATCCATTGGAGTAACAGAAATCACAACAACAGAAAACCTTCCATAATGACAAGGATACCAACCATTTGAGTAATAAAAATTTGGACAACAAACTACCTTCCATAATGACAAGGCTACCATCCATTGGAGTAACAAAAATATCAACAAGAGACTACCTTCCATAATGATAAGGCTACCATCCAATGGAGTAACAAAAATCTCGACAACAAACTACCTTCCACAATGAGAGGTCTACAATCAATTGGAATAACAAAAATCTTGACAACATACTACCTTCCATAATAACAAGGCTATAAATCCAATGGAGTAACAAAAATTTCGACAACAGACTACCTTCCATAATGACAAGCTACCATCTAATAGAGTAACAAAAATCGGGACAACAAACTATCATCCGTAATGACAGGGCTACCATCCATTGGAGTAACAAAGATATCAACAAAATACTACCTTCCATAATGACAAGGCTACCATCCATTGGAGTAACAAATATCTCGATAACAAACTACCTACCATAATGACAAGGGTACCATCCATTGGAGTTACAAAAATCTCGACAAAGGACTACCTTCCATATTGACAAGTCTACAATCCATTGGAATAACAAAAATCTCGACAACAAACTGCCTTCCATAAAGACAAGCCTACAATCCAATGCAGTAAAAAAATCTCAACAACAGACTACCTTCCATAATGACAAGTCTACCATCCCCTAGAATAACAAAAATCTGAACAATAGACTACCTTCCATAATTACAAGGCTACCATCCATTGTATTAACATAAATCACATCAACAGACAACCTTCCATAATGACAAGGATACCATCCATTTGAGTAACAAAAATATGGACAACAGACTACCTTCCATAATGACAAGGCTACCATCCATTGGAGTAACAAAAATATCGACAATAGACTACCTTCCATAGTGACAAGGCTACCATCCATTGGATTAACAAAGATATCGATAACATACTACCTTCCATAATGACAAGGATACCATCCAATGGAGTAAAAAAAATATCGACAACAGACTACCTTCCATAATGACAACGCTACCATCCATTAGAGTAACAAAAATATGGACAACAGACAACCTTCCATAATGACAAGGATACCATCCATTTGAGTAACAAAAATATGGACAACAGACTACCTTCCATAATGACAAGGCTACCATCCATTGGAGTAACAAAGATATCGATAACATACTACCTTCCATAATGACAAGGCTATCATCCAATGGAGGAACAAAAATATCGAAAATAGACTACCTTCCATAATGACAAGGCTACCATCCTTTAGAGTAACAAAAATCTGGACAACAGACTACATTCCATAATGAGAAGGCTAACATACATTGGATTAACAAAGATATCGACAACATACTACATTCCATAATGACAAGGCTACAATTTAATGGAGTAACAAGAATCTCGACAACGGACTACCTTCCATAATTACAAGGCTACCATTCATTAGAGTAACTTAAATCTGGACAACAGACTACCTTCCATAATGACAAGGTTACCATCCATTGGAGTAACAAAGATATCGACAAAATACTACCTTCCATAATGACTAGGCTACCATCCATTGGAGTAACAAAAATCTTGACAACAAACCATCTTCCATAATGACAAGGCTACCATCCATTGGAGTAACAAATATCTCGACAACAAACTACCTACCATATTGACAAGGGTACCATCCATTGGAGTAACAAAAATCTCGACAACGGACTACCTTCCATATTGACAAGTCTACAATCCATTGGAATAACTAAAATCTCGACAACAAACTGCCTTCCATAATGACAAGGCTACAATCCAATGCAGTAAAAAAAATCTCCACAACAGACTACCTTCCATAATGACAAGGCTACCATCCATTGTAGTAACAAAAATCTCGACAACGGACTACCTTCCATATTGACAAGTCTACAATCCATTGGAATAACAAAAATCTCAACAACAAACTGCCTTCCATAATGACAAGGCTACAATCCAATGTGGTAAAAAAAATCTCGACAACAGACTACCTTCCATAATGGCAAGTCTACCATCCACTGGACTAACAAAAATCTGAATAATAGACTACCTTCCATAATTAAAAGGCTACCATCCATTGGATTAACATAAATCACAACAACAGACAACCTTCCATAATGACAAGGATACCATCCATTGGAGTAACAAAAATATGGACAACAGACTACCTTCCATAATGACAAGGATACCATCCATTGGAGTAACAAAAATCTCAACAACAGACTACCTTCCATAATGACAAGGCTACCATCCAATGGAGTCACAAAAATATCGACAACAGACTACCTTCCATAATGACAAGGCTACCATCCATTAGAGTAACAAAAATCTAGACAACAGACTACATTCCATAATGACAAGGCTACCATCCATTGGATTAACAAAGATATCGACAACATACTACATTCCATAATGACAAGGCTACAATCCAATGGAGTAACAAGAATCTCACCAACAGACTACCTTCCATAATTACAAGGCTACCATCCATTAGAGTAACAAAAATCTGGACAACAGACTTTATTCCATAATGACAAGGCTACAATCCAATGGAGTAACAAGAATCTCGACAACAAACTACCTTCCATAATTACAAGGTTACCATCCATTGGAGTAACAAAGATATCGATAACATACTACCTTCCATAATGACAAGGCTACCATCCAATGGAGTAACAAAAATATCGACAACAAACTACCTTCCATAATGACAAGGCTACCATCCATTGGAGTAACAGAAATCACAACGTCAGACAACCTTCGATAATGACAAGGCTACCATCCGTTGGAGTAACAAAGATATCGAAAAAATACTACTTCCCATAATGACAAGGCTACCATCCATTGGAGTAACAAAAATCTCGACAACAGACTATCTTCCATAATGACAAGGCTACCATCCATTGGAGTAACAAAGATATCCACAACATACTACCTTCCATAATGACAAGGCTACAATCCATTGGAGTAAAAAAATTAACGATAATAGACTACCTTCCATAATGACAAGGCTACCATCCATTGGAATAACAAAAATCTCGACAACAAACTGCCTTGCATAATGACAAGGCTACAATCCAATGGAGTAAAAAAAATCTCGACAACAGACTACCTTCCATAAGGACAAGTCTACCATCCATTGGATTAACAAAAATATGAACAACAAACTACCTTTCATAATGACAAGGCTACCATCCATTGGAGTAACAGAAATTACAACGACAAACTACCTTCCATAATGACAAGGCTACCATCCATTTGAGTAACAAAAATCGGGACAACATACTACCTTCCATAATGAGAAGACTATCATCCATTGGGGTAAAAAAATATCAACAAGAGACTACCTTCCATAATGACAAGGCTACCATCCATTGGAGTAACAAAAATCTCGACAACAGACTACCTTCCATAATGACAAGTCTACCATCCACTGGGGTAACAAAAATCTGAACAATAGACTACCTTACATAATGACAAGACTACCATCCATTGGATTAACATAAATCAAAACAACAGACAACCTTCCATAATGACAAGGATACCATCCATTTGAGTAACAAAAATATGGACAACAGACTACCTTCCATAATGACAAGTCTACCATCCATTGGATTAACTAAAATCTCGACAACAGACTACCTTCCATAATGACAAGGCTACCATCCATTGGAGTAACAGAAATCACAACAACAGAAAACCTTCCATAATGACAAGGATACCAACCATTTGAGTAATAAAAATTTGGACAACAAACTACCTTCCATAATGACAAGGCTACCATCCATTGGAGTAACAAAAATATCAACAAGAGACTACCTTCCATAATGATAAGGCTACCATCCAATGGAGTAACAAAAATCTCGACAACAAACTACCTTCCACAATGAGAGGTCTACAATCAATTGGAATAACAAAAATCTTGACAACATACTACCTTCCATAATAACAAGGCTATAATCCAATGGAGTAACAAAAATTTCGACAACAGACTACCTTCCATAATGACAAGCTACCATCTAATAGAGTAACAAAAATCGGGACAACAAACTATCATCCGTAATGACAGGGCTACCATCCATTGGAGTAACAAAGATATCAACAAAATACTACCTTCCATAATGACAAGGCTACCATCCATTGGAGTAACAAATATCTCGATAACAAACTACCTACCATAATGACAAGGGTACCATCCATTGGAGTTACAAAAATCTCGACAAAGGACTACCTTCCATATTGACAAGTCTACAATCCATTGGAATAACAAAAATCTCGACAACAAACTGCCTTCCATAAAGACAAGCCTACAATCCAATGCAGTAAAAAAATCTCGACAACAGACTACCTTCCATAATGACAAGTCTACCATCCCCTAGAATAACAAAAATATGAACAATAGACTACCTTCCATAATTACAAGGCTACCATCCATTGTATTAACATAAATCACATCAACAGAAAACCTTCCATAATGACAAGGATACCATCCATTTGAGTAACAAAAATATGGACAACAGACTACCTTCCATAATGACAAGGCTACCATCCATTGGAGTAACAAAAATATCGACAATAGACTACCTTCCATAGTGACAAGGCTACCATCCATTGGATTAACAAAGATATCGATAACATACTACCTTCCATAATGACAAGGATACCATCCAATGGAGTAAAAAAAATATCGACAACAGACTACCTTCCATAATGACAACGCTACCATCCATTAGAGTAACAAAAATATGGACAACAGACAACCTTCCATAATGACAAGGATACCATCCATTTGAGTAACAAAAATATGGACAACAGACTACCTTCCATAATGACAAGGCTACCATCCATTGGAGTAACAAAGATATCGATAACATACTACCTTCCATAATGACAAGGCTACCATCCAATGGAGGAACAAAAATATCGAAAATAGACTACCTTCCATAATGACAAGGCTACCATCCATTAGAGTAACAAAAATCTGGACAACAGACTACATTCCATAATGAGAAGGCTAACATACATTGGATTAACAAAGATATCGACAACATACTACATTCCATAATGACAAGGCTACAATTTAATGGAGTAACAAGAATCTCGACAACGGACTACCTTCCATAATTACAAGGCTACCATTCATTAGAGTAACTTAAATCTGGACAACAGACTACCTTCCATAATGACAAGGTTACCATCCATTGGAGTAACAAAGATATCGACAAAATACTACCTTCCATAATGACTAGGCTACCATCCATTGGAGTAACAAAAATCTTGACAACAAACCATCTTCCATAATGACAAGGCTACCATCCATTGGAGTAACAAATATCTCGACAACAAACTACCTACCATATTGACAAGGGTACCATCCATTGGAGTAACAAAAATCTCGACAACGGACTACCTTCCATATTGACAAGTCTACAATCCATTGGAATAACTAAAATCTCGACAACAAACTGCCTTCCATAATGACAAGGCTACAATCCAATGCAGTAAAAAAAATCTCCACAACAGACTACCTTCCATAATGACAAGGCTACCATCCATTGTAGTAACAAAAATCTCGACAACGGACTACCTTCCTTATTGACAAGTCTACAATCCATTGGAATAACAAAAATCTCAACAACAAACTGCCTTCCATAATGACAAGGCTACAATCCAATGTGGTAAAAAAAATCTCGACAACAGACTACCTTCCATAATGGCAAGTCTACCATCCACTGGACTAACAAAAATCTGAATAATAGACTACCTTCCATAATTAAAAGGCTACCATCCATTGGATTAACATAAATCACAACAACAGACAACCTTCCATAATGACAAGGATACCATCCATTGGAGTAACAAAAATATGGACAACAGACTACCTTCCATAATGACAAGGATACCATCCATTGGAGTAACAAAAATCTCAACAACAGACTACCTTCCATAATGACAAGGCTACCATCCAATGGAGTCACAAAAATATCGACAACAGACTACCTTCCATAATGACAAGGCTACCATCCATTAGAGTAACAAAAATCTAGACAACAGACTACATTCCATAATGACAAGGCTACAATCCAATGGAGTAACAAGAATCTCACCAACAGACTACCTTCCATAATTACAAGGCTACCATCCATTAGAGTAACAAAAATCTGGACAACAGACTTTATTCCATAATGACAAGGCTACAATCCAATGGAGTAACAAGAATCTCGACAACAAACTACCTTCCATAATTACAAGGTTACCATCCATTGGAGTAACAAAGATATCGATAACATACTACCTTCCATAATGACAAGGCTACCATCCAATGGAGTAACAAAAATATCGACAACAAACTACCTTCCATAATGACAAGGCTACCATCCATTGGAGTAACAGAAATCACAACGTCAGACAACCTTCGATAATGACAAGGCTACCATCCGTTGGAGTAACAAAGATATCGAAAAAATACTACTTCCCATAATGACAAGGCTACCATCCATTGGAGTAACAAAAATCTCGACAACAGACTATCTTCCATAATGACAAGGCTACCATCCATTGGAGTAACAAAGATATCCACAACATACTACCTTCCATAATGACAAGGCTACAATCCATTGGAGTAAAAAAATTAACGATAATAGACTACCTTCCATAATGATAAGGCTACCATCCATTGGAATAACAAAAATCTCGACAACAAACTGCCTTGCATAATGACAAGGCTACAATCCAATGGAGTAAAAAAAATCTCGACAACAGACTACCTTCCATAAGGACAAGTCTACCATCCATTGGATTAACAAAAATATGAACAACAAACTACCTTTCATAATGACAAGGCTACCATCCATTGGAGTAACAGAAATTACAACGACAAACTACCTTCCATAATGACAAGGCTACCATCCATTTGAGTAATAAAAATCGGGACAACATACTACCTTCCATAATGAGAAGACTATCATCCATTGGGGTAAAAAAAATATCAACAAGAGACTACCTTCCATAATGACAAGGCTACCATCCATTGGAGTAACAAAAATCTCGACAACAGACTACCTTCCATAATGACAAGTCTACCATCCACTGGGGTAACAAAAATCTGAACAATAGACTACCTTACATAATGACAAGACTACCATCCATTGGATTAACATAAATCAAAACAACAGACAACCTTCCATAATGACAAGGATACCATCCATTTGAGTAACAAAAATATGGACAACAGACTACCTTCCATAATGACAAGTCTACCATCCATTGGATTAACTAAAATCTCGACAACAGACTACCTTCCATAATGACAAGGCTACCATCCATTGGAGTAACAGAAATCACAACAACAGAAAACCTTCCATAATGACAAGGATACCAACCATTTGAGTAATAAAAATTTGGACAACAAACTACCTTCCATAATGACAAGGCTACCATCCATTGGAGTAACAAAAATATCAACAAGAGACTACCTTCCATAATGATAAGGCTACCATCCAATGGAGTAACAAAAATCTCGACAACAAACTACCTTCCACAATGAGAGGTCTACAATCAATTGGAATAACAAAAATCTTGACAACATACTACCTTCCATAATAACAAGGCTATAATCCGATGGAGTAACAAAAATTTCGACAACAGACTACCTTCCATAATGACAAGCTACCATCTAATAGAGTAACAAAAATCGGGACAACAAACTATCATCCGTAATGACAGGGCTACCATCCATTGGAGTAACAAAGATATCAACAAAATACTACCTTCCATAATGACAAGGCTACCATCCATTGGAGTAACAAATATCTCGATAACAAACTACCTACCATAATGAGAAGGGTACCATCCATTGGAGTTACAAAAATCTCGACAAAGGACTACCTTCCATATTGACAAGTCTACAATCCATTGGAATAACAAAAATCTCGACAACAAACTGCCTTCCATAAAGACAAGCCTACAATCCAATGCAGTAAAAAAATCTCGACAACAGACTACCTTCCATAATGACAAGTCTACCATCCCCTAGAATAACAAAAATCTGAACAATAGACTACCTTCCATAATTACAAGGCTACCATCCATTGTATTAACATAAATCACATCAACAGACAACCTTCCATAATGACAAGGATACCATCCATTTGAGTAACAAAAATATGGACAACAGACTACCTTCCATAATGACAAGGCTACCATCCATTGGAGTAACAAAAATATCGACAATAGACTACCTTACATAGTGACAAGGCTACCATCCATTGGATTAACAAAGATATCGATAACATACTACCTTCCATAATGACAAGGATACCATCCAATGGAGTAAAAAAAATATCGACAACAGACTACCTTCCATAATGACAACGCTACCATCCATTAGAGTAACAAAAATATGGACAACAGACAACCTTCCATAATGACAAGGATACCATCCATTTGAGTAACAAAAATATGGACAACAGACTACCTTCCATAATGACAAGGCTACCATCCATTGGAGTAACAAAGATATCGATAACATACTACCTTCCATAATGACAAGGCTACCATCCAATGGAGGAACAAAAATATCGAAAATAGACTACCTTCCATAATGACAAGGCTACCATCCATTAGAGTAACAAAAATCTGGACAACAGACTACATTCCATAATGAGAAGGCTAACATACATTGGATTAACAAAGATATCGACAACATACTACATTCCATAATGACAAGGCTACAATTTAATGGAGTAACAAGAATCTCGACAACGGACTACCTTCCATAATTACAAGGCTACCATTCATTAGAGTAACTTAAATCTGGACAACAGACTACCTTCCATAATGACAAGGTTACCATCCATTGGAGTAACAAAGATATCGACAAAATACTACCTTCCATAATGACTAGGCTACCATCCATTGGAGTAACAAAAATCTTGACAACAAACCATCTTCCATAATGACAAGGCTACCATCCATTGGAGTAACAAATATCTCGACAACAAACTACCTACCATATTGACAAGGGTACCATCCATTGGAGTAACAAAAATCTCGACAACGGACTACCTTCCATATTGACAAGTCTACAATCCATTGGAATAACTAAAATCTCGACAACAAACTGCCTTCCATAATGACAAGGCTACAATCCAATGCAGTAAAAAAAATCTCCACAACAGACTACCTTCCATAATGACAAGGCTACCATCCATTGTAGTAACAAAAATCTCGACAACGGACTACCTTCCATATTGACAAGTCTACAATCCATTGGAATAACAAAAATCTCAACAACAAACTGCCTTCCATAATGACAAGGCTACAATCCAATGTGGTAAAAAAAATCTCGACAACAGACTACCTTCCATAATGGTAAGTCTACCATCCACTGAACTAACAAAAATCTGAATAATAGACTACCTTCCATAATTAAAAGGCTACCATCCATTGGATTAACATAAATCACAACAACAGACAACCTTCCATAATGACAAGGATACCATCCATTGGAGTAACAAAAATATGGACAACAGACTACCTTCCATAATGACAAGGATACCATCCATTGGAGTAACAAAAATCTCAACAACAGACTACCTTCCATAATGACAAGGCTACCATCCAATGGAGTCACAAAAATATCGACAACAGACTACCTTCCATAATGACAAGGCTACCATCCATTAGAGTAACAAAAATCTAGACAACAGACTACATTCCATAATGACAAGGCTACAATCCAATGGAGTAACAAGAATCTCACCAACAGACTACCTTCCATAATTACAAGGCTACCATCCATTAGAGTAACAAAAATCTGGACAACAGACTTTATTCCATAATGACAAGGCTACAATCCAATGGAGTAACAAGAATCTCGACAACAAACTACCTTCCATAATTACAAGGCTACCATCCATTGGAGTAACAGAAATCACAACGTCAGACAACCTTCGATAATGACAAGGCTACCATCCGTTGGAGTAACAAAGATATCGAAAAAATACTACTTCCCATAATGACAAGGCTACCATCCATTGGAGTAACAAAAATCTCGACAACAGACTATCTTCCATAATGACAAGGCTACCATCCATTGGAGTAACAAAGATATCCACAACATACTACCTTCCATAATGACAAGGCTACAATCCATTGGAGTAAAAAAATTAACGATAATAGACTACCTTCCATAATGATAAGGCTACCATCCATTGGAATAACAAAAATCTCGACAACAAACTGCCTTGCATAATGACAAGGCTACAATCCAATGGAGTAAATAAAATCTCGACAACAGACTACCTTCCATAAGGACAAGTCTACCATCCATTGGATTAACAAAAATATGAACAACAAACTACCTTTCATAATGACAAGGCTACCATCCATTGGAGTAACAGAAATTACAACGACAAACTACCTTCCATAATGACAAGGCTACCATCCATTTGAGTAACAAAAATCGGGACAACATACTACCTTCCATAATGAGAAGACTATCATCCATTGGGGTAAAAAAAATATCAACAAGAGACTACCTTCCATAATGACAAGGCTACCATCCATTGGAGTAACGAAAATCTCGACAACAGACTACCTTCCATAATGACAAGTCTACCATCCACTGGGGTAACAAAAATCTGAACAATAGACTACCTTACATAATGACAAGACTACCATCCATTGGATTAACATAAATCAAAACAACAGACAACCTTCCATAATGACAAGGATACCATCCATTTGAGTAACAAAAATATGGACAACAGACTACCTTCCATAATGACAAGTCTACCATCCATTGGATTAACTAAAATCTCGACAACAGACTACCTTCCATAATGACAAGGCTACCATCCATTGGAGTAACAGAAATCACAACAACAGAAAACCTTCCATAATGACAAGGATACCAACCATTTGAGTAATAAAAATTTGGACAACAAACTACCTTCCATAATGACAAGGCTACCATCCATTGGAGTAACAAAAATATCAACAAGAGACTACCTTCCATAATGATAAGGCTACCATCCAATGGAGTAACAAAAATCTCGACAACAAACTACCTTCCACAATGAGAGGTCTACAATCAATTGGAATAACAAAAATCTTGACAACATACTACCTTCCATAATAACAAGGCTATAATCCAATGGAGTAACAAAAATTTCGACAACAGACTACCTTCCATAATGACAAGCTACCATCTAATAGAGTAACAAAAATCGGGACAACAAACTATCATCCGTAATGACAGGGCTACCATCCATTGGAGTAACCAAAATGTCAACAAGAGACTACCTCCCATAATGAAAAGGCTACCATCCATTGGAGTAACAAATATCTCGACAACAGACTACATTCCATAATGAGAAGTCTACCATCCATTGGAGTAACAAAGATATCCACAACATACTACCTTCCATAATGACAAGGCTACAATCCATTGGAGTAAAAACAAATCACGACAATATACTACCTTCAATAATGACAAGGCTACCATCCATTGGAATAATAAAAATCTCGACAACAAACTACCTTCCATAATGACAAGGCTACAATCCAATGTAGTAAAAAAAATCTCGACAATAGACTACCTTCCATAAGGACGAGTCTACCATCCATTGGAGTAACAAAAATCTAAACAACAGACTACCTTTCATAATGACAAGGCTAACATCCATTGGAGTAACAAAAATTACAACGACATACTACCTTCCATAATGACAAGGCTACCATACATTTGAGTAACAAAAATCGGGACAACATACTACCTTCCATAATGAGAAGACTATCATCCATTGGGGTGACAAAAATATCAACAAGAGACTACCTTCCATAATGACCAGGCTACCATCCATTGGAGTAAAAAAAATCTCGACAAGAGACTACCTTCCATAATGACAAGGCTACCAATCATTGGAGTAACAAAGATATCGACAAAATACTACCTTCCATAATGACAAGGCTACCATCCATTGGAGTAACAAAAATCTCGACAACAGACCATCTTCCATAATGACAAGTCTACCATCCATTGGAGTAACAAATATCTGAACAACAGACTACCTTTACATAATGACAAGGCTACCATCCATTGGAGTAACAAAAATTACAACGACAGAATACCTTTCATAATGACAAGGCTACCATCCATTAGAGTAACAACAATCTCGACGACAAAATACCTTTCATAATGACAAGGCTACCATCCATTGGAGTAACAAAGATATAGATAACATACTACCTTCCATAATGACAAGGCTCCCATCCAATGGAGTAACAAAAATATCGACAAGAGTCTACCTTCCATAATGACAAGGCTACCATCCATTGGAGTAACAGAAATCACAACAATAGAAAACCTTCCATAATGACAAGGATACCAACAATTTGAGTAACAAAAATTTGGACAACAAACTACCTTCCATAATGACAAGGCTACCATCCATTGGAGTAACAAAAATATCAACAAGAGACTACCTTCCATAATGACAAGGCTACCATCCAATGGAGTAACAAAAATCTTGACAACAGACTACCTTCCATAATGAGAAGTCTGCAATCAATTGGAATAACAAAAATCTCGACAACATACTACCTTCCATAATAACAAGGCTATAATCCAATGGAGTAACAAAAATATCGACAACAGACTACCTTCCATAATGACAAGGTTAGCATCCATTGGATTAACAAAAATATAGATAACAAACTACCTTCCATAATGACTAGGCTACCATCCATAGGAGTAACAAAAATCACAATGATAGACAACCTTCCATAATGACAAGGCTACCATCCAATAGAGTAACAAAAATCGGGACAACAAACTACCATCCATAATGACAGGGCTACCATCCATTGGAGTAACAAAATGTCAACAAGAGACTACCTCCCATAATGACAAGGCTACAATCCATTGGAGTAACAAATATCTCGACAACAAATTACATTCCATAATGAGAAGCCTACCATCCATTGGAGTAACAAAGATATCCACAACATACTACCTTCCATAATGACAAGGCTACAATCCATTGGAGTAAAAAAATCACGACAATAGACTACCTTCAATAATGACAAGGCTACCATCCATTGGAATAACAAAAATCTCGACAACAGACTACCTTCCATAATGACAAGGCTACAATCCAATGGAGTAAAAAAAATCTCGACAATAGACTACCTTCCATAAGGAAGAGTCTACCATCCATTGGAGTAAAAAAAATCTGAACAACAGACTACCTTTCATAATGACAAGGCTACCATCCATTGGAGTAACATAAATTACAACGACAGACTACCTTCCATAATGACAAGGCTACCATCCATTTGAGTAACAAAAATCGGGACAACATACTACCTTCCATAATGAGAAGACTATCATCCATTGGGGTAACAAAAATATCAACAAGAGACTACCTTCCATAATGACAAGGCTACCATCCATTGGAGTAACAAAAATCTCGACATAAGACCATCTTCCATAATGACAAGTCTACCATCCATCGGAGTAACAAAAATCTGAACAACAAACTACCTTTACATAATGACAAGGCTACCATCCATTGGAGTAACATAAATTACAATGACAGAATACCTTCCATAATGACAAGTCTACCATCCATTTGAGTAACAAAAATTGGGACAACGGACTACCATCCATAATGACAAGGCTACCATCCATTGGAGTAACAAAAATCTTGACAACAGACCATCTTCCATAATGACAAGGGTACCATCCATTGGAGTAACAAAAATCTCGACAACAAACTACCTTCCATAATGACAAGTCTACAATCCATTGGAATAACAAAAATCTCGACAACAGACTGCCTTCCATAATGACAAGTCTACCATCCACTCGAGTAACAAAAATCTGAACAATAGACTACCTTCCATAATGACAAGACTACCATCCATTGATTAACATAAATCACAATAACAAACAACCTTCCATAATGACAAGGATACCATCCATTTGATTAAGAAAAATATGGACAACAGACTACCTTCCATAATGACAAGGCTACCATCCATTGGAGTATCAAAAATATCAACAAGAGACTACCTTCCATAATAACAAGGCTACCATCCAATGGAGTAACAAAAATATCGACAAGAGTCTACCTTCCATAATGACAAGGCTACCATCCATTGGAGTAACAGAAATCACAATAATAGAAAACCTTCCATAATGACAAGGATACCAACCATTTGAGTAACAAAAATTTGGACAACAAACTACCTTCCATAATGACAAGGCTACCATCCATTGGAGTAACAAAAATATCAACAAGAGACTACCTTCCATAATGACAAGGCTACCATCCAATGGAGTAACAAAAATCATGACAACAGACTACCTTCCATAATGAGAAGTCTGCAATCAATTGGAATAACAAAAATCTCGACAACATACTACCTTCCATAATAACAAGGCTATAATCCAATGGAGTAACAAAAATATCGACAACAAACTACCTTCCATAATGACAAGGTTACCATCCATTGGATTAACAAAAATCTAGATAACAAACTACCTTCCATAATGACTAGGCTACCATCCATAGGAGTAACAAAAATCACAATGATAGACAACCTTCCATAATGACAAGGCTACCATCCAATAGAGTAACAAAAATCGGGACAACAAACTACCATCCATAATGACAGGGCTACCATCCATTGGAGTAACAAAATGTCAACAAGAGACTACCTCCCATAATGACAAGGCTACCATCCATTGGAGTAACAAATATCTCGACAACAAATTACATTCCATAATCAGAAGCCTACCATCCATTGGAGTAACAAAGATATCCACAACATACTACCTTCCATAATGACAAGGCTACAATCCATTGGAGTAAAAAAAATCACGACAATAGACTACCTTCCATAATGACAAGGCTACCATCCATTGGAATAACAAAAATCTCGACAACAGACTACCTTCCATAATGACAAGGCTACAATCCAATGGAGTAAAAAAAATCTCGACAATAGACTACCTTCCATAAGGAAGAGTCTACCATCCATTGGAGTAAAAAAAATCTGAACAACAGACTACCTTTCATAATGACAAGGCTACCATCCATTGGAGTAACATAAATTACAACGACAGACTACCTTCCATAATGACAAGGCTACCATCCATTTGAGTAACAAAAATCGGGACAACATACTACCTTCCATAATGAGAAGACTATCATCCATTGGGGTAACAAAAATATCAACAAGAGACTACCTTCCATAATGACAAGGCTACCATCCATTGGAGTAACAAAAATCTCGACATAAGACCATCTTCCATAATGACAAGTCTACCATCCATCGGAGTAACAAAAATCTGAACAACAAACTACCTTTACATAATGACAAGGCTACCATCCATTGGAGTAACATAAATTACAATGACAGAATACCTTCCATAATGACAAGTCTACCATCCATTTGAGTAACAAAAATTGGGACAACGGACTACCATCCATAATGACAAGGCTACCATCCATTGGAGTAACAAAAATCTTGACAACAGACCATCTTCCATAATGACAAGGGTACCATCCATTGGAGTAACAAAAATCTCGACAACAGACTACCTTCCATATTGACAAGTCTACAATCCATTGGAATAATAAAAATCTCGACAACAGACTGCCTTCCATAATGACAAGTCTACCATCCAGTTGAGTAACAAAAATCTGAACAATAGACTACCTTCCATAATGACAAGACTACCATCCATTGATTAACATAAATCACAACAACAAACAACCTTCCATAATGACAAGGATACCATCCATTTGATTAACAAAAATATGGACAACAGACTACCTTCCATAATGACAAGGCTACCATCCATTGGAGTAACAACAATATCAACAAGAGACTACCTTCCATAATAACAAGGCTACCATCCAATGGAGTAACAAAAATATCGACAAGAGTCTACCTTCCATAATGACAAGGCTATCATCCATTGGAGTAACAGAAATCACAACAATAGAAAACCTTCCATAATGACAAGGATACCAACCATTTGAGTAACAAAAATTTGGACAACAAACTACCTTCCATAATGACAAGGCTACCATCCATTGGAGTAACAAAAATATCAACCAGAGACTACCTTCCATAATGACAAGGCTACCATCCAATGGAGTAACAAAAATCTTGACAACAGACTACCTTCCATAATGAGAAGTCTGCAATCAATTGGTATAACAAAAATCTCGACAACATACTACCTTCCATAATAACAAGACTATAATCCAATGGAGTAACAAAAATATCGACAACAGACTACCTTCCATAATGACAAGGTTACCATCCATTGGATTAACAAAAATCTAGATAAAAACTACCTTCCATAATGACTAGGCTACCATCCATAGGAGTAACAGAAATCACAATGATAGACAACCTTCCATAATGACAAGGCTACCATCCAATAGAGTAACAAAAATCGGGACAACAAACTACCATCCATAATGACAGGGCTACCATCCATTGGAGTAACAAAATGAAAACAAGAGACTACCTCCCATAATGACAAGGCTACCATCCATTGGAATAACAAATATCTCGACAACAAATTACATTCCATAATGAGAAGCCTACCATCCATTGGAGTAACAAAGATATCCACAACATACTACCTTCCATAATGACAAGGCTACAATCCATTGGAGTAAAAAAAATCACGACAATAGACTACCTTCCATAATGACAAGGCTACCATCCATTGGAATAACACAAATCTCGACAACAGACTACCTTCCATAATGACAAGGCTACAATCCAATGGAGTAAAAAAAATCTCGACAATAGACTACCTTCCATAAGGAAGAGTCTACCATCCATTGGAGTAAAAAAAATCTGAACAACAGACTACCTTTCATAATGACAAGGCTACCATCCATTGGAGTAACATAAATTACAACGACAGACTACCTTCCATAATGACAAGGCTACCATCCATTTGAGTAACAAAAATCGGGACAACATACTACCTTCCATAATGAGAAGACTATCATCCATTGGGGTAACAAAAATATCAACAAGAGACTACCTTCCATAATGACAAGGCTACCATCCATTGGAGTAACAAAAATCTCGACATAAGACCATCTTCCATAATGACAAGTCTACCATCCATCGGAGTAACAAAAATCTGAACAACAAACTACCTTTACATAATGACAAGGCTACCATCCATTGGAGTAACATAAATTACAATGACAGAATACCTTCCATAATGACAAGTCTACCATCCATTTGAGTAACAAAAATTGGGACAACGGACTACCATCCATAATGACAAGGCTACCATCCATTGGAGTAACAAAAATCTTGACAACAGACCATCTTCCATAATGACAAGGGTACCATCCATTGGAGTAACAAAAATCTCGACAACAGACTACCTTCCATATTGACAAGTCTACAATCCATTGGAATAATAAAAATCTCGACAACAGACTGCCTTCCATAATGACAAGTCTACCATCCAGTTGAGTAACAAAAATCTGAACAATAGACTACCTTCCATAATGACAAGACTACCATCCATTGATTAACATAAATCACAACAACAAACAACCTTCCATAATGACAAGGATACCATCCATTTGATTAACAAAAATATGGACAACAGACTACCTTCCATAATGACAAGGCTACCATCCATTGGAGTAACAACAATATCAACAAGAGACTACCTTCCATAATAACAAGGCTACCATCCAATGGAGTAACAAAAATATCGACAAGAGTCTACCTTCCATAATGACAAGGCTATCATCCATTGGAGTAACAGAAATCACAACAATAGAAAACCTTCCATAATGACAAGGATACCAACCATTTGAGTAACAAAAATTTGGACAACAAACTACCTTCCATAATGACAAGGCTACCATCCATTGGAGTAACAAAAATATCAACCAGAGACTACCTTCCATAATGACAAGGCTACCATCCAATGGAGTAACAAAAATCTTGACAACAGACTACCTTCCATAATGAGAAGTCTGCAATCAATTGGTATAACAAAAATCTCGACAACATACTACCTTCCATAATAACAAGACTATAATCCAATGGAGTAACAAAAATATCGACAACAGACTACCTTCCATAATGACAAGGTTACCATCCATTGGATTAACAAAAATCTAGATAAAAACTACCTTCCATAATGACTAGGCTACCATCCATAGGAGTAACAGAAATCACAATGATAGACAACCTTCCATAATGACAAGGCTACCATCCAATAGAGTAACAAAAATCGGGACAACAAACTACCATCCATAATGACAGGGCTACCATCCATTGGAGTAACAAAATGAAAACAAGAGACTACCTCCCATAATGACAAGGCTACCATCCATTGGAATAACAAATATCTCGACAACAAATTACATTCCATAATGAGAAGCCTACCATCCATTGGAGTAACAAAGATATCCACAACATACTACCTTCCATAATGACAAGGCTACAATCCATTGGAGTAAAAAAAATCACGACAATAGACTACCTTCCATAATGACAAGGCTACCATCCATTGGAATAACAAAAATCTCGACAACAGACTACCTTCCATAATGACAAGGCTACAATCCAATGGAGTAAAAAAAATCTCGACAATAGACTACCTTCCATAAGGAAGAGTCTACCATCCATTGGAGTAAAAAAAATCTGAACAACAGACTACCTTTCATAATGACAAGGCTACCATCCATTGGAGTAACATAAATTACAACGACAGACTACCTTCCATAATGACAAGGCTACCATCCATTTGAGTAACAAAAATCGGGACAACATACTACCTTCCATAATGAGAAGACTATCATCCATTGGGGTAACAAAAATATCAACAAGAGACTACCTTCCATAATGACAAGGCTACCATCCATTGGAGTAACAAAAATCTCGACATAAGACCATCTTCCATAATGACAAGTCTACCATCCATCGGAGTAACAAAAATCTGAACAACAAACTACCTTTACATAATGACAAGGCTACCATCCATTGGAGTAACATAAATTACAATGACAGAATACCTTCCATAATGACAAGTCTACCATCCATTTGAGTAACAAAAATTGGGACAACGGACTACCATCCATAATGACAAGGCTACCATCCATTGGAGTAACAAAAATCTTGACAACAGACCATCTTCCATAATGACAAGGGTACCATCCATTGGAGTAACAAAAATCTCGACAACAGACTACCTTCCATATTGACAAGTCTACAATCCATTGGAATAATAAAAATCTCGACAACAGACTGCCTTCCATAATGACAAGTCTACCATCCAGTTGAGTAACAAAAATCTGAACAATAGACTACCTTCCATAATGACAAGACTACCATCCATTGATTAACATAAATCACAACAACAAACAACCTTCCATAATGACAAGGATACCATCCATTTGATTAACAAAAATATGGACAACAGACTACCTTCCATAATGACAAGGCTACCATCCATTGGAGTAACAACAATATCAACAAGAGACTACCTTCCATAATAACAAGGCTACCATCCAATGGAGTAACAAAAATATCGACAAGAGTCTACCTTCCATAATGACAAGGCTATCATCCATTGGAGTAACAGAAATCACAACAATAGAAAACCTTCCATAATGACAAGGATACCAACCATTTGAGTAACAAAAATTTGGACAACAAACTACCTTCCATAATGACAAGGCTACCATCCATTGGAGTAACAAAAATATCAACCAGAGACTACCTTCCATAATGACAAGGCTACCATCCAATGGAGTAACAAAAATCTTGACAACAGACTACCTTCCATAATGAGAAGTCTGCAATCAATTGGTATAACAAAAATCTCGACAACATACTACCTTCCATAATAACAAGACTATAATCCAATGGAGTAACAAAAATATCGACAACAGACTACCTTCCATAATGACAAGGTTACCATCCATTGGATTAACAAAAATCTAGATAAAAACTACCTTCCATAATGACTAGGCTACCATCCATAGGAGTAACAGAAATCACAATGATAGACAACCTTCCATAATGACAAGGCTACCATCCAATAGAGTAACAAAAATCGGGACAACAAACTACCATCCATAATGACAGGGCTACCATCCATTGGAGTAACAAAATGAAAACAAGAGACTACCTCCCATAATGACAAGGCTACCATCCATTGGAATAACAAATATCTCGACAACAAATTACATTCCATAATGAGAAGCCTACCATCCATTGGAGTAACAAAGATATCCACAACATACTAACTTCCATAATGACAAGGCTACAATCCATTGGAGTAAAAAAAATCACGACAATAGACTACCTTCCATAATGACAAGGCTACCATCCATTGGAATAACAAAAATCTCGACAACAGACTACCTTCCATAATGACAAGGCTACAATCCAATGGAGTAAAAAAAATCTCGACAATAGACTACCTTCCATAAGGAAGAGTCTACCATCCATTGGAGTAAAAAAAATCTGAACAACAGACTACCTTTCATAATGACAAGGCTACCATCCATTGGAGTAACATAAATTACAACGACAGACTACCTTCCATAATGACAAGGCTACCATCCATTTGAGTAACAAAAATCGGGACAACATACTACCTTCCATAATGAGAAGACTATCATCCATTGGGGTAACAAAAATATCAACAAGAGACTACCTTCCATAATGACAAGGCTACCATCCATTGGAGTAACAAAAATCTCGACAACAGACCATCTTCCATAATGACAAGTCTACCATCCATCGGAGTAACAAAAATCTGAACAACAAACTACCTTTACATAATGACAAGGCTACCATCCATTGGAGTAACATAAATTACAATGACAGAATACCTTCCATAATGACAAGTCTACCATCCATTTGAGTAACAAAAATTGCGACAACGGACTACCATCCATAATGACAAGGCTACCATCCATTGGAGTAACAAAAATCTCGACAACAGACCATCTTCCATAATGACAAGGGTACCATCCATTGGAGTAACAAAAATCTCGACAACAGACTACCTTCCATATTGACAAGTCTACAATCCATTGGAATAACAAAAATCTCGACAACAGACTACCTTCCATAATGACAAGTCTACCATCCACTCGAGTAACAAAAATCTGAACAATAGACTACCTTCCATAATGACAAGACTACCATCCATTGGAGTAACAAAAATATCAACAAGAGACTACCTTCCATAATAACAAGGCTACCATCCATTGGAGTAACAAAAATCTCGACAACAGACTACCTTCCATAATGACAAGGCTACCATCCATTGGAGTAACAAAGATATCGATAACATACTACCTTCCATAATGACAAGGCTACCATCCAATGGAGTAACAAAAATATCGACAACAGACTACCTTCCATAATGACAAGGCTACCGTCCATTAGAGTAACAAAAATCTGGACAATAGACTACCTTCAATAATGACAATGCTACCATCCATTGGATTAACAAAGATATCGACAACATACTACATTCCATAATGATAAGGCTACCATCCATTGGAGTCAAAAAAATCTCGACAACAGACTACCTTCCATAATGACAAGGCTACCATCCATTGGAGTTACAAAAATCTCAACAACATACTACCTTCTGTAATGACAAGGGTACCATCCATTGGAGTAACAAAAATCTCGACAATAGACTACCTTCCATATTGACAAGTCTACAATCTAGTGGAATAACAAAAATCTGGACAACAGACTACCTTCCATAATGACAAGGCTACCATCCATTGGAGTAACAAAGATATCGACAAAATACTACCTTCCATAAGGACTAGGCTACCATCCATTGGAGTAACAAAAATCTCGACAACAGACCATCTTCCATAATGACAAGGCTACCATCCATTGCAGTAACAAATATCTCGACAACAAACTACCTACCATAATGACAAGGGTACCATCCATTGGAGTAACAAAAATCTCGACAATGGACTACCTTCCATATTGACAAGTCTACAATCCATTGGAATAACAAAAATCTCGACAACAAACTTCCTTCCGTAATGACAAGGCTACAATCCAATGCAGTAAAAAAAATCTCGACAACATACTACCTTCCATAATGAAAAGTCTACCATCCACTGGAGTAACAAAAATCTGAACAATAGACTACCTTCCATAATTACAAGGCTACCATCCATTTGAGAAACAAAAATATGGACAACAGACTACCTTCCATAATGACAAGGCTACCATCCATTGGAGTAACAAAAATATCAACAAGAGACTACCTTCCATAATTACAAGGCTACCATCCATTGGAGTAACAAAAATCTCGACAACAGACTACCTTCTATAATGACAAGGCTACCATCCATTGGAGTTACAAAGATATCGACAAAATACTACCTTCCATAATGACAAGGCTACCATCCATTGGAGTAACAAAAATCTTGACAACAGACCATCTTCCATAATGACAAGTCTATCATCCATCGGAGTAACAAAAATCTGAACAACAAACTACCTTTAAATAATGACAAGGCTACCATCCATTGGAGTAACATAAATTACAATGACAGAATACCTTCCATAATGACAAGTCTACCATCCATTTGAGTAACTAAAATTGGGACAATGGACTACCTTCCATAATGACAAGGCTACCATCCATTGGAGTAACAAAAATCTCGACAACAGACCATCTTCCATAATGACAAGGGTACCATCCATTGGAGTAACAAATATCTCGACAACAAACTACCTACCATAATGACAAGGGTACCATCCATTGGAGTAACAAAAATCTCGACAACAGACTACCTTCCATATTGACAAGTCTACAATCTATTGGAATAACAAAAATCTCGACAACAGACTGCCTTCCATAACGACAAGTCTAACATCCACTCGAGTAACAAAAATCTGAACAATAGACTACCTTCCATAATGACAAGACTACCATCCATTGATTAACATAAATCACAACAACAAACAACCTTCCATAATGACAAGGATACCATCCATTTGATTTATAAAAATATGGACAACATACTACCTTCCATAATGACAAGGCTACCATCCATTGGAGTAACAAAAATATCAACAAGAGACTACCTTCCATAATAACAAGGCTACCATCCATTGGAGTAACAAAAATCTCGACAACAGACTACCTTCCATAATGACAAGGCTACCATCCATTAGAGTAACAAAGATATCGATAACATACTACCTTCCATAATGACAAGGCTACCATCCATTAGAGTAACAAAAATCTGGACAACAGACTACCTTCAATAATGACAAGGCTACCATCCATGGGATTAACAAAGATATCGACAACATACTACATTCCATAATGACAAGGCTACCATCCATTGGAGTCAAAAAAATCTCGACAATAGACTACCTTCCATAATGACAAGGCTACCATCCATTGGAGTAACAAAGATATCGACAAAATACTACCTTCCATAATGACTAGGCTACCATCCATTGGAGTAACAAAAATCTCGACAACAGACCATCTTCCATAATGACAAGGCTACCATCCATTGGAGTTACAAATATCTCGACAACAAACTACCTACCATAATGACAAGGGTACCATCCGTTAGAGTAACAAATATCTCGACAACAAACTACCTACCATAATGACAAGGGTACCATCCATTGGAGTAACAAAAATCTCGACAATGGACTACCTTCCATATTGACAAGTCTACAATCCATTGGAATAACAAAAATATCGACAACAAACTTCCTTCCGTAATGACAAGGCTACAATCCAATGCAGTAAAAAAAAATCTCGACAACATACTACCTTCCATAATGAAAAGTCTACCATCCACTGGAGTAACAAAAATCTGAACAATAGACTACCTTCCATAATTACAAGGCTACCATCCATTTGAGAAACTAAAATATGGACAACAGACTACCTTCCATAATGACAAGGCTACCATCCATTGGAGTAACAAAAATATCAACAAGAGACTACCTTCCATAATTACAAGGCTACCATCCATTGGAGTAACAAAAATCTCGACAACAGACTGCCTTCCATAATGACAAGGCTACCATCCATTGGAGTTACAAAGATATCGACAAAATACTACCTTCCATAATGACAAGGCTACCATCCATTGGAGTAACAAAAATCTTGACAACAGACCATCTTCCATAATGACAAGTCTATCATCCATCGGAGTAACAAAAATCTGAACAACAAACTACCTTTAAATAATGAGAAGGCTACCATCCATTGGAGTAACATAAATTACAATGACAGAATACCTTCCATAATGACAAGTCTACCATCCATTTGAGTAACTAAAATTGGGACAACGGACTACCTTCCATAATGACAAGGCTACCATCCATTGGAGTAACAAAAATCTCGACAACAGACCATCTTCCATAATGACAAGGGTACCATCCATTGGAGTAACAAAAATCTCGACAACAAACTACCTACCATAATGACAACGGTACCATCCATTGGAGTAACAAAAATCTCGACAACAGACTACCTTCCATATTGACAAGTCTACAATCTATTGGAATAACAAAAATCTCGACAACAGACTGCCTTCCATAACGACAAGTCTAACATCCACTCGAGTAACAAAAATCTGAACAATAGACTACCTTCCATAATGACAAGACTACCATCCATTGATTAACATAAATCACAACAACAAACAACCTTCCATAATGACAAGGATACCATCCATTTGATTAACAAAAATATGGACAACATACTACCTTCCATAATGACAAGGCTACCATCCATTGGAGTAACAAAAATATCAACAAGAGACTACCTTCCATAATAACAAGGCTACCATCCATTGGAGTAACAAAAATCTCGACAACAGACTACCTTCCATAATGACAAGGCTACCATCCATTGGAGTAACAAAGATATCGATAACATACTACCTTCCATAATGACAAGGCTACCATCCATTAGAGTAACAAAAATCTGGACAACAGACTACCTTCAATAATGACAAGGCTACCATCCATGGGATTAACAAAGATATCGACAACATACTACATTCCATAATGACAAGGCTACCATCCATTGGAGTCAAAAAAATCTCGACAATAGACTACCTTCCATAATGACAAGGCTACCATCCATTGGAGTAACAAAGATATCGACAAAATACTACCTTCCATAATGACTAGGCTACCATCCATTGGAGTAACAAAAATCTCGACAACAGACCATCTTCCATAATGACAAGGCTACCATCCATTGGAGTTACAAATATCTCGACAACAAACTTCCTACCATAATGACAAGGGTACCATCCATTGGAGTAACAAAAATCTCGACAATGGACTACCTTTCATATTGACAAGTCTACAATCCATTAGAATAACAAAAATCTCGACAACAAACTGCCTTCCGTAATGACAAGGCTACAATCCAATGCAGTAAAAAAAATCTCGACAACAGACTACCTTCCATAATGACAAGTCTACAATCCACTGGAGTAACAAAAATCTGAACAATAGACTACCTTCCATAATTACAAGGATACCATCCATTGGATTAACATAAATCACAACAATAGACAACCTTCCATAATGACAAGGATACCATCCATTTGAGTAACAAAAATATGGACAACAGACTACCTTCCATAATGACAAGGCTACCATCCATTGGAGTAACAAAAATATCAACAAGAGGCTACCTTCCATAATGACAAGGCTACCATCCATTGGAGTAACAAAATTCTCGACAACAGACTACCTTCCATAATGATAAGGCTACCATCCAATGGAGTAACAAAAATCTCGACAACAAACTACCTTCCACAATGAGAAGTCTACAATCAATTGGAATAACAAAAATCTTGACAACATACTACCTTCCATAATAACAAGGCTATAATCCAATGGAGTAACAAAAATTTCGACAACAGACTACCTTCCATAATGACAAGCTACCATCTAATAGAGTAACAAAAATCGGGACAACAAACTATCATCCGTAATGACAGGGCTACCATCCATTGGAGTAACCAAAATGTCAACAAGAGACTACCTCCCATAATGAAAAGGCTATCATCCATTGGAGTAACAAATATCTCGACAACAGACTACATTCCATAATGAGAAGTCTACCATCCATTGGAGTAACAAAGATATCCACAACATACTACCTTCCATAATAACAAGGCTACAATCCATTGGAGTAAAAACAAATCACGACAATATACTACCTTCAATAATGACAAGGCTACCATCCATTGGAATAATAAAAATCTCGACAACAAACTACCTTCCATAATGACAAGGCTACAATCCAATGTAGTAAAAAAAATCTCGACAATAGACTACCTTCCATAAGGACGAGTCTACCATCCATTGGAGTAACAAAAATCTAAACAACAGACTACCTTTCATAATGACAAGTCTAACATCCATTGGAGTAACAAAAATCTGAACAACAGACTACCTTTCATAATGACAAGGCTACCATCCATTGGAGTAACATAAATTACAACGACATACTACCTTCCATAATGACAAGGCTACCATCCATTTGAGTAACAAAAATCGGGACAACATACTACCTTCCATAATGAGAAGACTATCATCCATTGGGGTGACAAAAATATCAACAAGAGACTACCTTCCATAATGACCAGGCTACCATCCATTGGAGTAAAAAAAATCTCGACAAGAGACTACCTTCCATAATGACAAGGCTACCATCCATTGGAGTAACAAAGATATCGACAAAATACTACCTACCATAATGACAAGGCTACCATCCATTAGAGTAACAAAAATCTCGACAACAGACAATCTTCCATAATGACAAGTCTACCATCCATTGGAGTAACAAATATCTGAACAACAGACTACCTTTACATAATGACAAGGCTACCATCCATTGGAGTAACAAAAATTACAACGACAGAATACCTTTCATAATGACAAGGCTACCATCCATTAGAGTAACAACAATCTCGACGACAAAATACCTTTCATAATGACAAGGCTACCATCCATTGGAGTAACAAAGATATAGATAACATACTACCTTCCATAATGACAAGGCTCTCATCCAATGGAGTAACAAAAATATCGACAAGAGTCTACCTTCCATAATGACAAGGCTACCATCCATTGGAGTAACAGAAATCACAACAATAAAAAACCTTCCATAATGACAAGGATACCAACAATTTGAGTAACAAAAATTTGGACAACAAACTACCTTCCATAATGACAAGGCTACCATCCATTGGAGTAACAAAAATATCAACAAGAGACTACCTTCCATAATGACAAGGCTACCATCCAATGGAGTAACAAAAATGTTGACAACAGACTACCTTCCATAATGAGAAGTCTGCAATCAATTGGAATAACAAAAATCTCGACAACATACTACCTTCCATAATAACAAGGCTATAATCCAATGGAGTAACAAAAATATCGACAACAGACTACCTTCCATAATGACAAGGTTAGCATCCATTGGATTAACAAAAATCTAGATAACAAACTACCTTCCATAATGACTAGGCTACCATACATAGGAGTAACAAAAATCACAATGATAGACAACCTTCCATAATGACAAGGCTACCATCCAATAGAGTAACAAAAATCGGGACAACAAACTACCATGCATAATGACAGGGCTACCATCCATTGGAGTAACAAAATGTCAACAAGAGACTACCTCCCATAATGACAAGGCTACCATCCAATGGAGTAACAAAAATATCAACAAGAGACTACCTTCCATAATGACAAGGCTACCATCCATTGGAGTAACAAAAATCTCGACAACAGACCATCTTCCATAATGACAAGTCTACCATCCATCGGAGTAACAAAAATCTGAACAACAAACTACCTTTACATAATGACAAGGCTACCATCCATTGGAGTAACATAAATTACAATGACAGAATACCTTCCATAATGACAAGTCTACCATCCATTTGAGTAACAAAAATTGGGACAACGGACTACCATCCATAATGACAAGGCTACCATCCATTGGAGTAACAAAAATCTCGACAACAGACCATCTTCCATAATGACAAGGGTACCATCCATTGGAGTAACAAAAATCTCGACAACAGACTACCTTCCATAATGACAAGTCTACAATCCATTGGAATAACAAAAATCTCGACAACAGACTGCCTTCCATAATGACAAGTCTACCATCCACTCGAGTAACAAAAATCTGAACAATAGACTACCTTCCATAATGACAAGACTACCATCCATTGATTAACATAAATCACAATAACAAACAACCTTCCATAATGACAAGGATACCATCCATTTGATTAAGAAAAATATGGACAACTGACTACCTTCCATAATGACAAGGCTACCATCCATTGGAGTATAAAAAATATCAACAAGAGACTACCTTCCATAATAACAAGGCTACCATCCAATGGAGTAACAAAAATAACGACAAGAGTCTACCTTCCATAATGACAAGGCTACCATCCATTGGAGTAACAGAAATCACAATAATAGAAAACCTTCCATAATGACAAGGATACCAACAATTTGAGTAACAAAAATTTGGACAACAAACTACCTTCCATAATGACAAGGCTACCATCCATTGGAGTAACAAAAATATCAACAAGAGACTACCTTCCATAATGACAAGGCTACCATCCAATGGAGTAACAAAAATCTTGACAACAGACTACTTCCATAATGAGAAGTCTGCAATCAATTGGAATAACAAAAATCTCGACAACATACTACCTTCCATAATAACAAGACTATAATCCAATGGAGTAACAAAAATATCGACAACAGACTACCTTCCATAATGACAAGGTTACCATCCATTGGATTAACAAAAATCTAGATAACAAACTACCTTCCATAATGACTAGGCTACCATCCATAGGAGTAATAGAAATCACAATGATAGACAACCTTCCATAATGACAAGGCTACCATCCAATAGAGTAACAAAAATCGGGACAACAAACTACCATCCATAATGACAGGGCTACCATCCATTGGAGTAACAAAATGTCAACAAGAGACTACCTCCCATAATGACAAGGCTACCATCCATTGGAATAACAAATATCTCGACAACAAATTACATTCCATAATGAGAAGTCTACCATCCATTGGAGTAACAAAGATATCCACAACATACTACCTTCCATAATGACAAGGCTACAATCCATTGGAGTAAAAAAAATCACGACAATAGACTACCTTCCATAATGACAAGGCTACCATCCATTGGAATAACAAAAATCTCGACAACAGACTACCTCCCATAATGACAAGGCTACAATCCAATGGAGTAAAAAAAATCTCGACAATAGACTACCTTCCATAAGGAAGAGTCTACCATCCATTGGAGTAAAAAAAATCTGAACAACAGACTACCTTTCATAATGACAAGGCTACCATCCATTGGAGTAACATAAATTACAACGACAGACTACCTTCCATAATGACAAGGCTACCATCCATTTGAGTAACAAAAATCGGGACAACATACTACCTTCCATAATGAGAAGACTATCATCCGTTGGGGTAACAAAAATATCAACAAGAGACTACCTTCCATAATGACAAGGCTACCATCCATTGGAGTAACAAAAATCTCGACAACAGACCATCTTCCATAATGACAAGTCTACCATCCATCGGAGTAACAAAAATCTGAACAACAAACTACCTTTACATAATGACAAGGCTACCATCCATTGGAGTAACATAAATTACAATGACAGAATACCTTCCATAATGACAAGTCTACCATCCATTTGAGTAACAAAAATTGGGACAACGGACTACCATCCATAATGACAAGGCTACCATCCATTGGAGTAACAAAAATCTCGACAACAGACCATCTTCCATAATGACAAGGGTACCATCCATTGGAGTAACAAAAATCTCGACAACAGACTACCTTCCATATTGACAAGTCTACAATCCATTGGAATAACAAAAATCTCGACAACAGACTGCCTTCCATAATGACAAGTCTACCATCCACTCGAGTAACAAAAATCTGAACAATAGACTACCTTCTATAATGACAAGACTACCATCCATTGGAGCAACAAAAATATCAACAAGAGACTACCTTCCATAATAACAAGGCTACCATCCATTGGAGTAACAAAAATCTCGACAACAGACTACCTTCCATAATGACAAGGCTACCATCCATTGGAGTAACAAAGATATCGATAACATACTACCTTCCATAATGACAAGGCTACCATCCAATGGAGTAACAAAAATATCGACAACAGACTACCTTCCATAATGACAAGGCTACCGTCCATTAGAGTAACAAAAATCTGGACAACAGACTACCTTCAATAATGACAATGCTACCATCCATTGGATTAACAAAGATATCGACAACATACTACATTCCATAATGATAAGGCTACCATCCATTGGAGTCAAAAAAATATCGACAACAGACTACCTTCCATAATGACAAGGCTACCATCCATTGGAGTTACAAAAATCTCGACAACATACTACCTTCTGTAATGACAAGGGTACCATCCATTGGAGTAAAAAAAATCTCGACAATAGACTACCTTCCATATTGACAAGTCTACAATCTAGTGGAATAACAAAAATCTGGACAACAGACTACCTTCCATAATGACAAGGCTACCATCCATTGGAGTAACAAAGATATCGACAAAATACTACCTTCCATAAGGACTAGGCTACCATCCATTGGAGTAACAAAAATCTCGACAACAGACCATCTTCCATAATGACAAGGCTACCATCCATTGGAGTAACAAATATCTCGACAACAAACTACCTACCATAATGACAAGGGTACCATCCATTGGAGTAACAAAAATCTCGACAATGGACTACCTTCCATATTGACAAGTCTACAATCCATTGGAATAACAAAAATCTTGACAACAAACTTCCTTCCGTAATGACAAGGCTACAATCCAATGCAGTAAAAAAAATCTCGACAACATACTACCTTCCATAATGAAAAGTCTACCATCCACTGGAGTAACAAAAATCTGAACAATAGACTACCTTCCATAATTACAAGGCTACCATCCATTTGAGAAACAAAAATATGGACAACAGACTACCTTCCATAATGACAAGGCTACCATCCATTGGAGTAACAAAAATATCAACAAGAGACTACCTTCCATAATTACAAGGCTACCATCCATTGGAGTAACAAAAATCTCGACAACAGACTACCTTCCATAATGACAAGGCTACCATCCATTGGAGTTACAAAGATATCGACAAAATACTACCTTCCATAATGACAAGGCTACCATCCATTGGAGTAACAAAAATCTTGACAACAGACCATCTTCCATAATGACAAGTCTATCATCCATCGGAGTAACAAAAATCTGAACAACAAACTACCTTTAAATAATGACAAGGCTACCATCCATTGGAGTAACATAAATTACAATGACAGAATACCTTCCATAATGACAAGTCTACCATCCATTTGAGTAACTAAAATTGGGACAGCGGACTACCTTCCATAATGACAAGGCTACCATCCATTGGAGTAACAAAAATCTCGACAACAGACCATCTTCCATAATGACAAGGGTACCATCCATTGGAGTAACAAAAATCTCGACAACAAACTACCTACCATAATGACAAGGGTACCATCCATTAGAGTAACAAAAATCTCGACAACAGACTACCTTCCATATTGACAAGTCTACAATCTATTGGAATAACAAAAATCTCGACAACAGACTGCCTTCCATAACGACAAGTCTAACATCCACTCGAGTAACAAAAATCTGAACAATAGACTACCTTCCATAATGACAAGACTACCATCCATTGATTAACATAAATCACAACAACAAACAACCTTCCATAATGACAAGGATACCATCCATTTGATTAATAAAAATATGGACAACATACTACCTTCCATAATGACAAGGCTACCATCCATTGGAGTAACAAAAATATCAACAAGAGACTACCTTCCGTAATAACAAGGCTACCATCCATTGGAGTAACAAAAATCTCGACAACAGACTACCTTCCATAATGACAAGGCTACCATCCATTGGAGTAACAAAGATATCGATAACATACTACCTTCCATAATGACAAGGCTACCATCCATTAGAGTAACAAAAATCTGGACAACAGACTACCTCCAATAATGACAAGGCTACCATCCATGGGATTAACAAAGATATCGACAACATACTACATTCCATAATGACAAGGCTACCATCCATTGGAGTCAAAAAAATCTCAACAATAGACTACCTTCCATAATGACAAGGCTACCATCCATTGGAGTAACAAAGATATCGACAAAATACTACCTTCCATAATGACTAGGCTACCATCCATTGGAGTAACAAAAATCTCGACAACAGACCATCTTCCATAATGACAAGGCTACCATCCATTGGAGTTACAAATATCTCGACAACAAACTACCTACCATAATGACAAGGGTACCATCCATTGGAGTAACAAATATCTCGACAACAAACTACCTACCATAATGACAAGGGTACCATCCATTGGAGTAACAAAAATCTCGACAATGGACTACCTTCCATATTGACAAGTCTACAATCCATTGGAATAACAAAAATCTCGACAACAAACTTCCTTCCGTAATGACAAGGCTACAATCCAATGCAGTAAAAAAAATCTCGACAACATACTACCTTCCATAATGAAAATTCTACCATCCACTGGAGTAACAAAAATCTGAACAATAGACTACCTTCCATAATTACAAGGCTACCATCCATTTGAGAAACAAAAATATGGACAACAGACTACCTTCCATAATGACAAGGCTACCATCCATTGGAGTAACAAAAATATCAACAAGAGACTACCTTCCATAATTACAAGGCTACCATCCATTGGAGTAACAAAAATCTCGACAACAGACTACCTTCCATAATGACAAGGCTACCATCCATTGGAGTTACAAAGATATCGACAAAATACTACCTTCCATAATGACAAGGCTACCATCCATTGGAGTAACAAAAATCTTGACAACAGACCATCTTCCATAATGACAAGTCTATCATCCATTGGAGTAACAAAAATCTGAACAACAAACTACCTTTAAATAATGACAAGGCTACCATCCATTGGAGTAACATAAATTACAATGACAGAATACCTTCCATAATGACAAGTCTACCATCCATTTGAGTAACTAAAATTGGGACAACGGACTACCTTCCATAATGACAAGGCTACCATCCATTGGAGTAACAAAAATCTCGACAACAGACCATCTTCCATAATGACAAGGGTACCATCCATTGGAGTAACAAAAATCTCGACAACAAACTACCTACCATAATGACAAGGGTACCATCCATTAGAGTAACAAAAATCTCGACAACAGACTACCTTCCATATTGACAAGTCTACAATCTATTGGAATAACAAAAATCTCGACAACAGACTGCCTTCCATAACGACAAGTCTAACATCCACTCGAGTAACAAAAATCTGAACAATAGACTACCTTCCATAATGACAAGACTACCATCCATTAATTAACATAAATCACAACAACAAACAACCTTCCATAATGACAAGGATACCATCCATTTGATTAATAAAAATATGGACAACATACTACCTTCCATAATGACAAGGCTACCATCCATTGGAGTAACAAAAATATCAACAAGAGACTACCTTCCGTAATAACAAGGCTACCATCCATTGGAGTAACAAAAATCTCGACAACAGACTACCTTCCATAATGACAAGGCTACCATCCATTGGAGTAACAAAGATATCGATAACATACTACCTTCCATAATGACAAGGCTACCATCCATTAGAGTAACAAAAATCTGGACAACAGACTACCTTCAATAATGACAAGGCTACCATCCATGGGATTAACAAAGATATCGACAACATACTACATTCCATAATGACAAGGCTACCATCCATTGGAGTCAAAAAAATCTCGACAATAGACTACCTTCCATAATGACAAGGCTACCATCCATTGGAGTAACAAAGATATCGACAAAATACTACCTTCCATAATGACTAGGCTACCATCCATTGGAGTAACAAAAATCTCGACAACAGACCATCTTCCATAATGACAAGGCTACCATCCATTGGAGTTACAAATATCTCGACAACAAACTACCTACCATAATGACAAGGGTACCATCCATTGGAGTAACAAATATCTCGACAACAAACTACCTACCATAATGACAAGGGTACCATCCATTGGAGTAACAAAAATCTCGACAATGGACTACCTTCCATATTGACAAGTCTACAATCCATTGGAATAACAAAAATCTCGACAACAAACTTCCTTCCGTAATGACAAGGCTACAATCCAATGCAGTAAAAAAAATCTCGACAACATACTACCTTCCATAATGAAAATTCTACCATCCACTGGAGTAACAAAAATCTAAACAATAGACTACC
The DNA here is from genome assembly GCA_948472305.1 of Vicia faba. Taxonomy (NCBI): domain Eukaryota; kingdom Viridiplantae; phylum Streptophyta; class Magnoliopsida; order Fabales; family Fabaceae; genus Vicia; species Vicia faba. Next base: position 590,796,899 of record OX451741.1, on the reverse strand, counting down.
TTCCATAATTACAAGGCTACCATCCATTTGAGAAACAAAAATATGGACAACAGACTACCTTCCATAATGACAAGGCTACCATCCATTGGAGTAACAAAAATATCAACAAGAGACTACCTTCCATAATTACAAGGCTACCATCCATTGGAGTAACAAAAATCTCGACAACAGACTGCCTTCCATAATGACAAGGCTACCATCCATTGGAGTTACAAAGATATCGACAAAATACTACCTTCCATAATGACAAGGCTACCATCCATTGGAGTAACAAAAATCTTGACAACAATCCATCTTCCATAATGACAAGTCTATCATCCATCGGAGTAACAAAAATCTGAACAACAAACTACCTTTAAATAATGACAAGGCTACCATCCATTGGAGTAACATAAATTACAATGACAGAATACCTTCCATAATGACAAGTCTACCATCCATTTGAGTAACTAAAATTGGGACAACGGACTACCTTCCATAATGACAAGGCTACCATCCATTGGAGTAACAAAAATCTCGACAACAGACCATCTTCCATAATGACAAGGGTACCATCCATTGGAGTAACAAAAATCTCGACAACAAACTACCTACCATAATGACAACGGTACCATCCATTGGAGTAACAAAAATCTCGACAACAGACTACCTTCCATATTGACAAGTCTACAATCTATTGGAATAACAAAAATCTCGACAACAGACTGCCTTCCATAACGACAAGTCTAACATCCACTCGAGTAACAAAAATCTGAACAATAGACTACCTTCCACAATGACAAGACTACCATCCATTGATTAACATAAATCACAACAACAAACAACCTTCCATAATGACAAGGATACCATCCATTTGATTAACAAAAATATGGACAACATACTACCTTCCATAATGACAAGGCTACCATCCATTGGAGTAACAAAAATATCAACAAGAGACTACCTTCCATAATAACAAGGCTACCATCCATTGGAGTAACAAAAATCTCGACAACAGACTAGCTTCCATAATGACAAGGCTACCATCCATTGGAGTAACAAAGATATCGATAACATACTACCTTCCATAATGACAAGGCTACCATCCATTAGAGTAACAAAAATCTGGACAACAGACTACCTTCAATAATGACAAGGCTACCATCCATGGGATTAACAAAGATATCGACAACATACTACATTCCATAATGACAAGGCTACCATCCATTGGAGTCAAAAAGATCTCGACAATAGACTACCTTCCATAATGACAAGGCTACCATCCATTGGAGTAACAAAGATATCGACAAAATACTACCTTCCATAATGACTAGGCTACCATCCATTGGAGTAACAAAAATCTCGACAACAGACCATCTTCCATAATGACAAGGATACCATCCATTGGAGTTACAAATATCTCGACAACAAACTACCTACCATAATGACAAGGGTACCATCCATTGGAGTAACAAAAATCTCGACAATGGACTACCTTTCATATTGACAAGTCTACAATCCATTGGAATAACAAAAATCTCGACAACAAACTGCCTTCCGTAATGACAACGCTACAATCCAATGCAGTAAAAAAAATCTCGACAATAGACTACCTTCCATAATGACAAGTCTACAATCCACTGGAGTAACAAAAATCTGAACAATAGACAACCTTCCATAATGACAAGGATACCATCCATTTGAGTAACAAAAATATGGACAACAGACTACCTTCCATAATGACAAGGCTACCATCCATTGGAGTAACAAAAATATCAACAAGAGGCTACCTTCCATAATGACAAGGCTACCATCCATTGGAGTAACAAAATTCTCGACAACAGACTACCTTCAATAATGACAAGGCTACCATCCATTGGAGTTACAAAGATATCGACAAAATACTACCTTCCATAATGACAAGGCTACCATCCATTGGAGTCACAAAAATCTCGACAACAGACCATCTTCCATAATGACAAGTCTACCATCCATCAGAGTAACAAAAATCTGAACAACAAACTACCTTTACATAATGACAAGGCTACCATCCATTGGAGTAACATAAATTACAATGACAGAATACCTTCCATAATGACAAGTCTACCATCCATTTTAGTAACTAAAATTGGGACAACGGACTACCTTCCATAATGACAAGGCTACCATCCATTGGAGTAACAAAAATCTCGACAACAGACCATCTTCCATAATGACAAGGGTACCATCCATTGGAGTAACAAAAATCTCGACAACAAACTACCTACCATAATGACAAGGGTACCATCCATTGGAGTAACAAAAATCTCGACAACAGACTACCTTCCATATTGACAAGTCTACAATCCATTGGAATAACAAAAATCTCGACAACAGACTGCCTTCCATAATGACAAGTCTACCATCCACTCGAGTAACAAAAATCTGAATAATAGACTACCTTCCATAATGACAAGACTACCATCCATTGATTAACATAAATCACAACAACAAACAACCTTCCATAATGACATGTATACCATCCATTTGATTAACAAAAATATGGACAATAGACTACCTTCCATAATGACAAGGCTACCATCCATTGGAGTAACAAAAATATCAACAAGAGACTACCTTCCATAATAACAAGGCTACCATCCATTGGAGTAAAAAAAATCTCGACAATAGACTACCTTCCATAATGACAAGGCTACCATCCATTGGAGTAACAAAGATATCGATAACATACTACCTTCCATAATGACAAGGCTACCATCCAATGGAGTAACAAAAATATCGACAACAAACTACCTTCCATAATGACATGGCTACCATCCATTAGAGTAACAAAAATCTGGACAACAGACTACCTTCAATAATGACAAGGCTACCATCCATTGGATTAACAATGATATCGACAACATACTACATTCCATAATGACAAGGCTACCATCCATTGGAGTTAAAAAAATCTCGACAACAGACTACCTTCCATAATGACAAGGCTACCATCCATTGGAGTTACAAAAATCTCGACAATAGACTACCTTCCATATTGACAAGTCTACAATCTAGAGGAATAACAAAAATCTCGACAACAAACTACCTTCCATACTGACAAGGCTACAATCCAATGGAGTAACAAGAATCTCGACAATAGACTACCTTCCATAATGACAAGGCTACCATCCATTAGAGTAACAAAAATATGGACAACAAAATACCTTCCATAATGACAAGGCTACCATCCATTGGAGTAACAAAGATATCGACAAAATACTACCTTCCATAATAACTAGGCTACCATCCATTGGAGTAATAAAAATCTCGACAACATACCATCTTCCATAATGACAAGGCTACCATCCATTGGAGTAACAAATATCTCGACAACAAACTACCTACCATAATGACAAGGGTACCATCCATTGGAGTAACAAAAATCTCGACAATGGACTACCTTCCATATTGACAACTCTACAATCCATTGGAATAACAAAAATCTCGACAACAAACTGCCTTCCGTAATGACAAGGCTACAATCCAATGCAGTAAAAAAAATCTCGACAACAGACTACCTTCCATAATGACAAGTCTACCATCCACTGGAGTAACAAAAATCTGAACAATAGACTACCTTTCATAATTACAAGGCTACCATCCTTTGGATTAACATAAATCACAACAATAGACAACCTTCCATAATGACAAGGATACCATCCATTTGAGTAACAAAAATATGGACAACATACTACCTTCCATAATGACAAGGCTATCATCCATTGGAGTAACAAAAATATCAAAAACTGACTACCTTCCATGATGACAAGGCTACCATCCATTGGAGTAACAAAAATCTCGACAACAGACTACCTTCCATAATGACAAGGCTACCATCCATTGGAGTAACAAAGATATCGATAACATACTACCTTCCATAATGACAAGGCTACCATCCAATGGAGTAAGAAAAATATCGACAACAGACTACCTTCCATAATTACAAGGCTACCATCCATTAGAGTAACAAAAATCTGGACATCAGACTACATTCAATAATGACAAGGCTACCATCCGTTGGATTAACAAAGATATCGACAACATACTCCATTACATAATGACAAGGCTACCGTCCATTGGAGTAAAAAAAATCTCGACAACAGACTACCTTCCATAATGACAAGGCTACCATCCATTGGAGTTACAAAAATCTCGACAACATACTACCTTCTGTAATGACAAGGGTACCATCCATTGGAGTAACAAAAATCTCGACAATAGACTACCTTCCATACTGACAAGTCTACAATCTAGTGGAATAACAAAAAACTCGACAACAGACTACCTTCCATAATGACAAGGCTACAATCCAATCGAGTAACAAGAATCTCAACAACAGACTACCTTCCATAATGACAAGGCTACCATCCATTAGAGTAACAAAAATCTGGACAACAGACTACCTTCTATAATGACAAGGCTACCATCCATTGGAGTAACAAAGATATCGACAAAATACTACCTTCTATAATGACTAGGCTACCATCCATTGGAGTAACAAAAATCTCGACAACAGACCATCTTCCATAATGACAAGGCTACCATCCATTGGAGTAACAAATATCTCCACAACAAAGTACCTACCATAATGACAAGGGTACCATCCATTGGAGTAACAAAAATCTCGACAACGGACTACCTTCCATATTGACAAGTCTACAATCCATTGGAATAACAAAAAACTCGACAACAAACTGCCTTCCATAATGACAAGGCTACAATCCAATGCAGTAAAAAAATTCTCGACAACAGACTACCTTCCATAATGACAAGTCTACCATCCCCTGGAGTAACAAAAATCATAACAATAGACTACCTTCCATAATTACAAGGCTACCATCCATTGGATTAACATAAATCACAACAAAACACAACCTTCCATAGTGACAAGGATACCATCCATTTGAGTAACAAAAATATGGACAACAGACTACCTTCCATAATGACAAGGCTATCATCCATTGGAGTAACAAAAATATCAACAATTGACTACCTTCCATAATGACAAGGCTACCATCCATTGGAGTAACAAAAATCTCGACAACAGACTACCTTCCATAATGACAAGGCTACCATCCATTGGAGTAACAAAGATATGGATAACATACTACCTTCCATAATGACAAGGCTACCATCCAATGGAGTAAGAAAAATATCGACAACAGACTACCTTCCATAATTACAAGGCTACCATCCATTAGAGTAACAAAAATCTGGACAACAGACTACATTCAATAATGACAAGGCTACCATCCGTTGGATTAACAAAGATATCGACAACATACTCCATTACATAATGACAAGGCTACCATCAATTGGAGTAAAAAAAATCTCGACAACAGACTACCTTCCATAATGACAAGGCTACCATCCATTGGAGTTACAAAAATCTCGACAACATACTACCTTCTGTAATGACAAGGGTACCATCCATTGGAGTAACAAAAATCTCGACAATAGACTACCTTCCATACTGACAAGTCTACAATCTAGTGGAATAACAAAAATCTCGACAACAGACTACCTTCCATAATGACAAGGCTACAATCCAATCGAGTAACAAGAATCTCAACAACAGACTACCTTCCATAATGACAAGGCTACCATCCATTAGAGTAATAATAATCTGGACAACAGACTACCTTCTATAATGACAAGGCTACTATCCATTGGAGTAACAAAGATATCGACAAAATACTACCTTCCATAATGACTAGGCTACCATCCATTGGAGTTACAAAAATCTCGACAACAGACCATCTTCCATAATGACAAGGCTACCATCCATTGGAGTAAAAAATATCTCCACAACAAAGTACCTACCATAATGACAAGGGTACCATCCATTGGAGTAACAAAAATCTCGACAACGGACTACCTTCCATATTGACAAGTCTACAATCCATTGGAATAACAAAAATCTCGACAACAAACTGCCTTCCATAATGACAAGGCTACAATCCAATGCAGTAAAAAAATTCTCGACAACAGACTACCTTCCATAATGACAAGTCTACCATCCCCTAGAGTAACAAAAATCATAACAATAGACTACCTTCCATAATTACAAGGCTACCATCCATTGGATTAACATAAATCACAACAAAAGACAACCTTCCATAGTGACAAGGATACCATCCATTTGAGTAACAAAAATATGGACAATAGACTACCTTCCATAATGACAAGGCTACCCTCCATTAGAGTAACAAAAATATCAACAATTGACTACCTTCCATAATGACAAGGCTACCATCCATTGGAGTAACAAAAATCTCGACAACAGACTACCTTCCATAATGACAAGGCTACCATCCATTGGAGTAACAAAGATATGGATAACATACTACCTTCCATAATGACAAGGCTACCATCCAATGGAGTAAGAAAAATATCGACAACAGACTACCTTCCATAATTACAAGGCTACCATCCATTAGAGTAACAAAAATCTGGACAACAGACTACATTCAATAATGACAAGGCTACCATCCGTTGGATTAACAAAGATATCGACAACATACTCCATTACATAATGACAAGGCTACCATCAATTGGAGTAAAAAAAATCTCGACAACAGACTACCTTCCATAATGACAAGGCTACCATCCATTGGAGTTACAAAAATCTCGACAACATACTACCTTTTGTAATGACAAGGGTACCATCCATTGGAGTAACAAAAATCTCGACAATAGACTACCTTCCATACTGACAAGTCTACAATCTAGTGGAATAACAAAAATCTCGACAACAGACTACCTTCCATAATGACAAGGCTGCAATCCAATCGAGTAACAAGAATCTCAACTACAGACTACCTTCCATAATGACAAGGCTACCATCCATTAGAGTAACAATAATCTGGACAACAGACTACCTTCTATAATGACAAGGCTACCATCCATTGGAGTAACAAAGATATCGACAAAATACTACCTTCCATAATGTCTAGGATACCATCCATTGGAGTTACAAAAATCTCGACAACAGACCATCTTCCATAATGACAAGGCTACCATCCATTGGAGTAAAAAATATCTCCACAACAAAGTACCTACCATAATGACAAGGGTACCATCCATTGGAGTAACAAAAATCTCGACAACGGACTACCTTCCATATTGACAAGTCTACAATCCATTGGAATAACAAAAATCTCGACAACAAACTGCCTTCCATAATGACAAGGCTACAATCCAATGCAGTAAAAAAATTCTCGACAACAGACTACCTTCCATAATGACAAGTCTACCATCCCCTAGAGTAACAAAAATCATAACAATAGACTACCTTCCATAATTACAAGGCTACCATCCATTGGATTAACATAAATCACAACAAAAGACAACCTTCCATAGTGACAAGGATACCATCCATTTGAGTAACAAAAATATGGACAATAGACTACCTTCCATAATGACAAGGCTACCCTCCATTAGAGTAACAAAAATATCAACAATTGACTACCTTCCATAATGACAAGGCTACCATCCATTGGAGTAACAAAAATCTCGACAACAGACTACCTTCCATAATGACAAGGCTACCATCCATTGGAGTAACAAAGATATGGATAACATACTACCTTCCATAATGACAAGGCTACCATCCAATGGAGTAAGAAAAATATCGACAACAGACTACCTTCCATAATTACAAGGCTACCATCCATTAGAGTAACAAAAATCTGGACAACAGACTACATTCAATAATGACAAGGCTACCATCCGTTGGATTAACAAAGATATCGACAACATACTCCATTACATAATGACAAGGCTACCATCAATTGGAGTAAAAAAAATCTCGACAACATACTACCTTCCATAATGACAAGGCTACCATCCATTGGAGTTACAAAAATCTCGACAACATACTACCTTCTGTAATGACAAGGGTACCATCCATTGGAGTAACAAAAATCTCGACAATAGACTACCTTCCATACTGACAAGTCTACAATCTAGTGGAATAACAAAAATCTCGACAACAGACTACCTTCCATAATGACAAGGCTACAATCCAATCGAGTAACAAGAATCTCAACAACAGACTACCTTCCATAATGACAAGGCTACCATCCATTAGAGTAACAATAATCTGGACAACAGACTACCTTCTATAATGACAAGGCTACCATCCATTGGAGTAACAAAGATATCGACAAAATACTACCTTCCATAATGACTAGGCTACCATCCATTGGAGTAACAAAAATCTCGACAACAGACCATCTTCCATAATGACAAGGCTACCATCCATTGGAGTAACAAATATCTCCACAACAAAGTACCTACCATAATGACAAGGGTACCATCCATTGGAGTAACAAAAATCTCGACAACGGACTACCTTCCATATTGACAAGTCTACAATCCATTGGAATAACAAAAATCTCGACAACAAACTGCCTTCCATAATGACAAGGGTACAATCCAATGCAGTAAAAAAATTCTCGACAACAGACTACCTTCCATAATGACAAGTCTACCATCCCCTGGAGTAACAAAAATCATAACAATAGACTACCTTCCATAATTACAAGGCTACCATCCATTGGATTAACATAAATCACAACAACAGACAACCTTCCATAGTGACAAGGATACCATCCATTTGAGTAACAAAAATATGGACAACAGACTACCTTCCATAATGACAAGGCTACCCTCCATTAGAGTAACAAAAATATCAACAAGAGACTACCTTCCAAAATGACAAGGCTACCATCCATTGGAGTAACAAAAATCTCGACAACAGACTACCTTCCATAATGACAAGGCTACAATCCATTGGAGTAACAAAGATATCGATAACATACTACCTTCCATAATGACAAGGCTACCATCCAATGGAGTAACAAAAATATCGACAACAGACTACCTTCCATAATGACAAGGCTACCATCCATTGGAGTTACAAAAATCTCGACAACATACTACCTTCCGTAATGACAAGGGTACCATCCATTGGAGTAAAAAAAATCTCGACAACAGACTACCTTCCATAATGACAAGGCTACCATCCATTGGAGTTACAAAAATCTAGACAACATACTACCTTCTGTAATGACAAGGGTACCATCCATTGGAGTAACAAAAATCTCGACAATAGACTACCTTCCATACTGACAAGTCTACAATCTAGTGGAATAACAAAAATCTCGACAACAGACTACCTTCCATAATGACAAGGCTACAATCCAATGGAGTAATAAGAATCTCGACAACAGACTACCTTCCTTAATGACAAGGCTACCATCCATTAGATTAACAAAAATCTGGACAAGACTACCTTCCATAATGACAAGGCTACCATCCATTAGAGTAACAAAGATATCGACAAAATACTACCTTCCATAATGACTAGGCTACCATCCATTGGAGTAACAAAAATCTCGACAACAGACCATCTTCCATATTGACAAGGCTACCATCCATTGGAGTAACAAAAATCTCGACAACGGACTACCTTCCATATTGACAAGTCTACAATCCATTGGAATAACAAAAATCTCGACAACAAACTGCCTTCCATAATGACAAGGCTACAATCCAATGCAGTAAAAAAATTCTCGACAACAGACTACCTTCCATAATGACAAGTCTACCATCCCCTAGAGTAACAAAAATCATAACAATAGACTACCTTCCATAATTACAAGGCTACCATCCATTGGATTAACATAAATCACAACAAAAGACAACCTTCCATAGTGACAAGGATACCATCCATTTGAGTAACAAAAATATGGACAATAGACTACCTTCCATAATGACAAGGCTACCCTCCATTAGAGTAACAAAAATATCAACAATTGACTACCTTCCATAATGACAAGGCTACCATCCATTGGAGTAACAAAAATCTCGACAACAGACTACCTTCCATAATGACAAGGCTACCATCCATTGGAGTAACAAAGATATGGATAACATACTACCTTCCATAATGACAAGGCTACCATCCAATGGAGTAAGAAAAATATCGACAACAGACTACCTTCCATAATTACAAGGCTACCATCCATTAGAGTAACAAAAATCTGGACAACAGACTACATTCAATAATGACAAGGCTACCATCCGTTGGATTAACAAAGATATCGACAACATACTCCATTACATAATGACAAGGCTACCATCAATTGGAGTAAAAAAAATCTCGACAACATACTACCTTCCATAATGACAAGGCTACCATCCATTGGAGTTACAAAAATCTCGACAACATACTACCTTCTGTAATGACAAGGGTACCATCCATTGGAGTAACAAAAATCTCGACAATAGACTACCTTCCATACTGACAAGTCTACAATCTAGTGGAATAACAAAAATCTCGACAACAGACTACCTTCCATAATGACAAGGCTACAATCCAATCGAGTAACAAGAATCTCAACAACAGACTACCTTCCATAATGACAAGGCTACCATCCATTAGAGTAACAATAATCTGGACAACAGACTACCTTCTATAATGACAAGGCTACCATCCATTGGAGTAACAAAGATATCGACAAAATACTACCTTCCATAATGACTAGGCTACCATCCATTGGAGTAACAAAAATCTCGACAACAGACCATCTTCCATAATGACAAGGCTACCATCCATTGGAGTAACAAATATCTCCACAACAAAGTACCTACCATAATGACAAGGGTACCATCCATTGGAGTAACAAAAATCTCGACAACGGACTACCTTCCATATTGACAAGTCTACAATCCATTGGAATAACAAAAATCTCGACAACAAACTGCCTTCCATAATGACAAGGGTACAATCCAATGCAGTAAAAAAATTCTCGACAACAGACTACCTTCCATAATGACAAGTCTACCATCCCCTGGAGTAACAAAAATCATAACAATAGACTACCTTCCATAATTACAAGGCTACCATCCATTGGATTAACATAAATCACAACAACAGACAACCTTCCATAGTGACAAGGATACCATCCATTTGAGTAACAAAAATATGGACAACAGACTACCTTCCATAATGACAAGGCTACCCTCCATTAGAGTAACAAAAATATCAACAAGAGACTACCTTCCAAAATGACAAGGCTACCATCCATTGGAGTAACAAAAATCTCGACAACAGACTACCTTCCATAATGACAAGGCTACAATCCATTGGAGTAACAAAGATATCGATAACATACTACCTTCCATAATGACAAGGCTACCATCCAATGGAGTAACAAAAATATCGACAACAGACTACCTTCCATAATGACAAGGCTACCATCCATTGGAGTTACAAAAATCTCGACAACATACTACCTTCCGTAATGACAAGGGTACCATCCATTGGAGTAAAAAAAATCTCGACAACAGACTACCTTCCATAATGACAAGGCTACCATCCATTGGAGTTACAAAAATCTAGACAACATACTACCTTCTGTAATGACAAGGGTACCATCCATTGGAGTAACAAAAATCTCGACAATAGACTACCTTCCATACTGACAAGTCTACAATCTAGTGGAATAACAAAAATCTCGACAACAGACTACCTTCCATAATGACAAGGCTACAATCCAATGGAGTAATAAGAATCTCGACAACAGACTACCTTCCTTAATGACAAGGCTACCATCCATTAGATTAACAAAAATCTGGACAAGACTACCTTCCATAATGACAAGGCTACCATCCATTAGAGTAACAAAGATATCGACAAAATACTACCTTCCATAATGACTAGGCTACCATCCATTGGAGTAACAAAAATCTCGACAACAGACCATCTTCCATATTGACAAGGCTACCATCCATTGGAGTAACAAAAATCTCGACAATGGACTACCTTCCATATTGACAAGTCTACAATCCATTGGAATAACAAAAATCTCGACAACAAACGTCCTTCCATAATGACAAGGCTACAATCCAATGCAGTAAAAAAAATCTCAACAACAAACTACCTTCCACAATGACAAGTCTACCATCCACTGGAGTAACACAAATCTGAACAATAGACTACCTTCCATAATTACAAGGCTACCATCCATTGGATTAACATAAATCGCAACAACAGACAACCTTCCATTATGACAAGGATACCATCCAATGGAGTAACAAAAATATCGACAACAGACTACCTTCCATAATGACAAGGCTACCATCCATTAGAGTAACAAAAATCTGGACAACAGACTACATTCCATAATGACAAGGCTACCATCCATTGGATTAACAAAGATATCAATAACATACTACATTCCATAATGACAAGGCTACAATCCAATGGAGTAACAAGAATCTCGACAACAGACTACCTCCCATAATTACAAGGCTACCATCCATTAGAGTAACAAAAATCTGGACAACTGACTACCTTCCATAATGACAAGGCTACCATCCATTGGAGTAACAAAGATATCGACAAAATACTACCATCCATAATGACTAGGCTACCATCCATTGGAGTAACAAAAATCTCGACAACAGACCATCTTCCATAATGACAAGGCTACCATCCATTGGAGTAACAAATATCTCAACAACAAACTACCTACCATAATAACAAGGGTACCATCCATTAGAGTAACAAAAATCTCGACAACGGACTACCTTCCATATTGACAAGTCTACAATCCATTGGAATAACAAAAATCTCGATAACAAACTGCCTTCCATAATGACAAGGCTACAATCCAATGCAGTAAAAAAATTCTCGACAACAGACTACCTTCCATAATGACAAGGCTACCATCCACTGGAGTAACAAAAATCTGAACAATAGACTACCTTCCATAATTACAAGGCTACCATCCATTGGATTAACATAAATCACAACAACAGACAACCTTCCATAATGACAAGGATACCATCCATTTGAGTAACAAAAATATGGACAACAGACTACCTTCCATAATGACAAGGATACCATCCATTGGAGTAACAAAAATCTCGACAACATACTACCTTCCATAATGACAAGGCTACCATCCATTGGAGTAACAAAGATATCGATAACATACTACCTTCCATAATGACAAGGCTACCATCCAATGGAGTAACAAAAATATCGACAACAGACTACCTTCCATAATGACAAGGCTACCATCCATTAGAGTAACAAAAATCTGGACAACAGACTACATTCCATAATGACAAGGCTACCATCCATTGGATTAACAAAGATATCAACAACATACTACATTCCATAATGACAAGGCTACAATCCAATGGAGTAACAAGAATCTCGACAACAGACTACCTCCCATAATTACAAGGCTACCATCCATTAGAGTAACAAAAATCTGGACAACTGACTACCTTCCATAATGACAAGGCTACCATCCATTGGAGTAACAAAGATATCGACAAAATACTACCATCCATAATGACTAGGCTACCATCCATTGGAGTAACAAAAATCTCGACAACAGACCATCTTCCATAATGACAAGGCTACCATCCATTGGAGTAACAAATATCTCGACAACAAACTACCTACCATAATGACAAGGGTACCATCCATTAGAGTAACAAAAATCTCGACAACGGACTACCTTCCATATTGACAAGTCTACAATCCATTGGAATAACAAAAATCTCGATAACAAACTGCCTTCCATAATGACAAGGCTACAATCCAATGCAGTAAAAAAATTCTCGACAACAGACTACCTTCCATAATGACAAGGCTACCATCCACTGGAGTAACAAAAATCTGAACAATAGACTACCTTCCATAATTACAAGGCTACCATCCATTGGATTAACATAAATCACAACAACAGACAACCTTCCATAATGACAAGGATACCATCCATTTGAGTAACAAAAATATGGACAACAGACTACCTTCCATAATGACAAGGATACCATCCATTGGAGTAACAAAAATCTCGACAACATACTACCTTCCATAATGACAAGGCTACCATCCATTGGAGTAACAAAGATATCGATAACATACTACCTTCCATAATGACAAGGCTACCATCCAATGGAGTAACAAAAATATCGACAACAGACTACCTTTCATAATGACAAGGCTACCATCCATTAGAGTAACAAAAATCTGGACAACAGACTACATTCCATAATGACAAGACTACCATCCATTGGATTAACAAAGATATTAACAACATACTACATTCCATAATGACAAGGCTACAATCCAATGGAGTAACAAGAATCTCGACAACAGACTACCTCCCATAATTACAAGGCTACCATCCATTAGAGTAACAAAAATCTGGACAACTGACTACCTTACATAATGACAAGGCTAGCATCCATTGGAGTAACAAAGATATCGACAAAATACTACCATCCATAATGACTAGGCTACCATCCATTGGAGTAACAAAAATCTCGGCAACAGACCATCTTCCATAATGACAAGGTTACCATCCATTGGAGTAACAAATATCTCGACAACAAACTACCTACCATAATAACAAGGGTACAATCCATTAGAGTAACAAAAATCTCGACAACGGACTACCTTCCATATTGACAAGTCTACAATCCATTGGAATAACAAAAATCTCGATAACAAACTGCCTTCCATAATGACAAGGCTACAATCCAATGCAGTAAAAAAATTCTCGACAACAGACTACCTTCCATAATGACAAGGCTACCATCCACTGGAGTAACAAAAATCTGAACAATAGACTACCTTCCATAATTACAAGGCTACCATCCATTGGATTAACATAAATCACAACAACAGACAACCTTCCATAATGACAAGGATACCATCCATTTGAGTAACAAAAATATGGACAACAGACTACCTTCCATAATGACAAGGATACCATCCATTGGAGTATCAAAAATCTCGACAACATACTACCTTCCATAATGACAAGGCTACCATCCATTGGAGTAACAAAGATATCGATAACATACTACCTTCCATAATGACAAGGCTACCATCCAATGGAGTAACAAAAATATCGACAACAGACTACCTTCCATAATGACAAGGCTACCATCCATTAGAGTAACAAAAATCTGGACAACAGACTACATTCCATAATGACAAGGCTACCATCCATTGGATTAACAAAGATATCAACAACATACTACATTCCATAATGACAAGGCTACAATCCAATGGAGTAACAAGAATCTCGACAACAGACTACCTCCCATAATTACAAGGCTACCATCCATTAGAGTAACAAAAATCTGGACAACTGACTACCTTCCATAATGACAAGGCTACCATCCATTGGAGTAACAAAGATATCGACAAAATACTACCATCCATAATGACTAGGCTACCATCCATTGGAGTAACAAAAATCTCGACAACAGACCATCTTCCATAATGACAAGGCTACCATCCATTGGAGTAACAAATATCTCGACAACAAACTACCTACCATAATGACAAGGGTACCATCCATTAGAGTAACAAAAATCTCCACAACGGACTACCTTCCATATTGACAAGTCTACAATCCATTGGAATAACAAAAATCTCGATAACAAACTGCCTTCCATAATGACAAGGCTACAATCCAATGCAGTAAAAAAATTCTCGACAACAGACTACCTTCCATAATGACAAGGCTACCATCCACTGGAGTAACAAAAATCTGAACAATAGACTACCTTCCATAATTACAAGGCTACCATCCATTGGATTAACATAAATCACAACAACAGACAACATTCCATAATGACAAGGATACCATCCATTTGAGTAACAAAAATATGGACAACAGACTACCTTCCATAATGACAAGGATACCATCCATTGGAGTAACAAAAATCTCGACAACATACTACCTTCCATAATGACAAGGCTACCATCCATTGGAGTAACAAAGATATCGATAACATACTACCTTCCATAATGACAAGGCTACCATCCAATGGAGTAACAAAAATATCGACAACATACTACCTTCCATAATGACAAGGCTACCATCCATTAGAGTAACAAAAATCTGGACAACAGACTACATTCCATAATGACAAGGCTACCATCCATTGGATTAACAAAGATATCAACAACATACTACATTCCATAATGACAAGGCTACAATCCAATGGAGTAACAAGAATCTCGACAACAGACTACCTCCCATAATTACAAGGCTACCATCCATTAGAGTAACAAAAATCTGGACAACTAACTACCTTCCATAATGACAAGGCTACCATCCATTGGAGTAACAAAGATATCGACAAAATACTACCATCCATAATGACTAGGCTACCATCCATTGGAGTAACAAAAATCTCGACAACAGACCATCTTCCATAATGACAAGGCTACCATCCATTGGAGTAACAAATATCTCGACAACAAACTACCTACCATAATGACAAGGGTACCATCCATTAGAGTAACAAAAATCTCGACAACGGACTACCTTCCATATTGACAAGTCTACAATCCATTGGAATAACAAAAATCTCGATAACAAACTGCCTTCCATAATGACAAGGCTACAATCCAATGCAGTAAAAAAATTCTCGACAACAGACTACCTTCCATAATGACAAGGCTACCATCCACTGGAGTAACAAAAATCTGAACAATAGACTACCTTCCATAATTACAAGGCTACCATCCATTGGATTAACATAAATCACAACAACAGACAACCTTCCATAATGACAAGGATACCATCCATTTGAGTAACAAAAATATGGACAACAGACTACGTTCCATAATGACAAGGATACCATCCATTGGAGTAACAAAAATCTCGACAACATACTACCTTCCATAATGACAAAGCTACCATCCATTGGAGTAACAAAGATATCGATAACATACTACCTTCCATAATGACAAGGCTACCATCCAATGGAGTAACAAAAATATCGACAACAGACTACCTTCCATAATGACAAGGCTACCATCGATTAGAGTAACAAAAATCTGGACAACAGACTACATTCCATAATGACAAGGCTACCATCCATTGGATTAACAAAGATATCAACAACATACTACCTTCCATAATGACAAGGCTACCATCCATTGGAGTAACAAAGATATCGATAACATACTACCTTCCATAACGACAAGGCTACCATCCAATGGAGCAACAAAAATATCGACATCAGACTACCTTCCATAATGACAAGGCTACCATACATTAGAGTAACAAAAATCTGGACAACAGACTACATTCCATAATGTCAAGGCTACCATCCATTGGATTAAGAAAGATATCGACAACATACTACATTCCATATTGACAAGGCTACAATCCAATGGAGTAACAAGAATCTCGACAACAGACTACCTTCCATAATGACAAGGCTACCATCCATTAGAGTAACAAAAATATGGACAGCAGACTACCTTCCATAATGACAAATCTACCATCCATGGAGTAACAAAGATATCAACAAAATACTACCTTCCATAATCACTAGGCTACCATCCATTGGAATTACAAAAATCTCGACAACAGACCATTTTCCATAATGACAAGGCTATCATCCATTGGAGTAACAAATATCTCGACAACAAACTACCTACCATAATGACAAGGGTACCATCCATTGGAGTAACAAAAATATCGACAACGGACTACCTTCCATATTGACAAGTCTACAATCCATTGGAATAACAAAAATCTCGACAACAAACTGCCTTCCATAATGACAAGGCTATAATCCAATGCAGTAAAAAAAATCTCGACAACAGACTACCTTCCATAATGACAAGGATACCATCCATTGGAGTAACAAAAATCTCGACAACAGACTACCTTCCATAATGACAAGGCTACCATCCATTGGAGTAACAAAGATATCGATAACATACTACCTTCCATAATGACAAGGCTACCATCCAATGGAGTAACAAAAATATCGACAACAGACTACCTTCCATAATGACAAGGCTACCATCCATTAGAGTAACAAAAATCTGGACAACAGACTACATTCCATAATGACAAGGCTACCATCCATTGGATTAACAAAGATATCAACAACATACTACATTCCATAATGACAAGGCTACAATCCAATGGAGTAACAAGAATCTCGACAACAGACTACCTTCCATAATTACAAGGCTACCATCCATTAGAGTAACAAAAATCTGGACAACAGACTACCTTCCATAATGACAAGGCTATCATCCATTGGAGTAACAAAGATATCGACAAAATACTACCATCCATAATGACTAGGCTACCATCCATTGGAGTAACAAAAATCTCGACAACAGACCATCTTCCATAATGACAAGGCTACCATCCATTGGAGTAACAAATATCTCGACAACAAACTACCTACCATAATGACAAGGGTACCATCCATTAGAGTAACAAAAATCTCGACAACGGACTACCTTCCATATTGACAAGTCTACAATCCATTGGAATAACAAAAATCTCGACAACAAACTGCCTTCCATAATGATAAGGCTACAATCCAATGCAGTAAAAAAATCTCGACAACAGACTACCTTCCATAATGTCAAGTCTACCATCCACTGGAGTAACATAAATCTGAACAATAAACTACCTTACATAATTACAAGGCTACCATCCATTGGATTAACATAAATCACAACAACAGACAACCTTCCACAATGACAAGGATACCATCCATTTGAGTAACAAAAATATGGACAACAGACTACCTTCCATAATGACAAGGATACCATCCATTGGAGTACCAAAAATCTCGACAACAGACTACCTTCCATAATGACAAGTCTACCATCCATTGGAGTAACAAAGATATCGATAACATACTACCTTCCATAATTACAAGGCTACCATCCAATGTAGCAACAAAAATATCGACATCAGACTACCTTCCATAATGACAAGGCTACCATGCATTAGAGTAACAAAAATCTGGACAACAGAATACATTCCATAATGTCAAGGCTACAATCCATTGGATTAAGAAAGATATCGACAACATACTACATTCCATAATGACAAGGCTACAATCCAATGGAGTAACAAGAATCTCGACAACAGACTACCTTCCATAATGAAAGGGCTACCATCCATTAGAGTAACAAAAATATGGACAACAGACTCCCTTCCATAATGACAAGGCTACCATCCATGGAGTAACAAAGATATCAACAAAATACTACCTTCCATAATGACTAGGCTACCATCCATTGGAATTACAAAAATCTCGACAACAGACCATCTTCCATAATGACAAGGCTACCATCCATTCGAGTAACAAATATCTCGACAACAAACTACCTACCATAATGACAAGGGTACCATCCATTGGAGTAACAAAAATATCGACAACGGACTACCTTCCATATTGACAAGTCTACAATCCATTGGAATAACAAAAATCTCGACAACAAACTGCCTTCCATAATGACAAGGCTATAATCCAATGCAGTAAAAAAAATCTCGACAACAGACTACCTTCCATAATGACAAGTCTACCATCCCTTGGAGTAACAAAAATCTGAACAATAGACTACCTTCCATAATTACAAGGCTACCATCCATTGGATTAACATAAATCAAAACAACAGACAACCTTCCATAATGACAAGGATACCATCCATTTGATGAAAAAAAATATGGACAACAGACTACCTTCCATAATGACAAGTCTACCATCCATTGGAGTAACAAAAATATCAACAAGAGACTACTATCCATAATGACAAGGCTACCATCCATTGGAGTAACAAAAATGTCGACAACAGACTACCTTCCATAATGAAAAGGCTACCATCCATTGGAGTAACAAAGATATCGATAACATACTACCTTCCATAATGACAAGGCTACCATCCACTGGAGTAACAAAAATATCGACAACAGACTACCTTCCATAATGACAAGGCTACCATCCATTAGAGTAACAAAAATCTGGACAACAGACTACATTCCATAATGACAAGGCTACCATCCATTGGATTAACAAAGATATCAACAACATACTACATTCCATAATGACAAGGCTACAATCCAATGGAGTAACAAGAATCTCAACAACAGACTACCTCCCATAAATACAAGGCTACCATCCATTAGAGTAACAAAAATCTGGACAACAGACTACCTTCCATAATGACAAGGCTACCATCCATTGGAGTAACAAAGATATCGACAAAATACTACCATCCATAATGACTAGGCTACCATCCATTGGAGTAACAAAAATCTCGACAACAGACCATCTTCCATAATGACAAGGCTACCATCCATTGGAGTAACAAATATCTCGACAACAAACTACCTACCATAATGACAAGCGTACCATCCATTAGAGTAACAAAAATCTCGACAACGGACTACCTTCCATATTAACAAGTCTACAATCCATTGGAATAGCAAAAATCTCGACAACAAACTGCCTTCCATAATGATAAGGCTACAATCCAATGCAGTAAAAAAAAATCTCGACAACAAACTACCTTCCATAATGACAAGTCTACCATCCACTGGAGTAACAAAAATCTGAACAATAGACTACCTTCCATAATTACAAGGCTACCATCCATTGGATTAACATAAATCACAACAACATACAACCTTCCACAATGACAAGGATACCATCCAATTGAGTAACAAAAATATGGACAACAGACTACCTTCCATAATGACAAGGATACCATCCATTGGAGTAACAAAAATCTCGACAACAGACTACCTTCCATAATGACAAGGATACCATCCATTGGAGTAACAAAGATATCGATAACATACTACCTTCCATAACGACAAGGCTACCATCCAATGGAGCAACAAAAATATCGACATCAGACTACCTTCCATAATGACAAGGCTACCATACATTAGAGTAACAAAAATCTGGACAACAGACTACATTCCATAATGTCACGGCTACCATCCATTGGATTAAGAAAGATATCGACAACATACTACATTCCATATTGACAAGGCTACAATCCAATGGAGTAACAAGAATCTCGACAACAGACTACCTTCCATAATGACAAGGCTACCATCCATTAGAGTAACAAAAATATGGACAACAGACTACCTTCCATAATGACAAGGCTACCATCCATGGAGTAACAAAGATATCAACAAAATACTACCTTCCATAATGACTAGGCTACCATCCATTGGAATTACAAAAATCTCGACAACAGACCATCTTCCATAATGACAAGGCTACCATCCATTGGAGTAACAAATATCTCGACAACAAACTACCTACCATAATGACAAGGGTACCATCCATTGGAGTAACAAAAATATCGACAACGGACTACCTTCCATATTGACAAGTCTACAATCCATTGGAATAACAAAAATCTCGACAACAAACTTCCTTCCATAATGACAAGGCTATAATCCAATGCAGTAAGAAAAATATCGACAACAGACTACCTTCCATAATGACAAGGATACCATCCATTGGAGTAACAAAAATCTCGACAACAGACTACCTTCCATAATGACAAGGCTACCATCCATTGGAGTAACAAAGATATCGATAACATACTACCTTCCATAATTACAAGGCTACCATCCAATGGAGTAACAAAAATATCGACAACAGACTACCTTCCATAATGACAAGGCTACCATCCATTAGAGTAACAAAAATCTGGACAACAGACTACATTCCATAATGACAAGGCTACCATCCATTGGATTAACAAAGATATCAACAACATACTACATTCCATAATGACAAGGCTACAATCCAATGGAGTAACAAGAGTCTCGACAACAGACTACCTTCCATAATTACAAGGCTACCATCCATTAGAGTAACAAAAATCAGGACAACAGACTACCTTCCATAATGACAAGGCTATCATCCATTGGAGTAACAAAGATATCGACAAAATACTACCATCCATAATGACTAGGCTACCATCCATTGGAGTAACAAAAATCTCGACAACAGACCATCTTCCATAATGACAAGGCTACCATCCATTGGAGTAACAAATATCTCGACAACAAACTACCTACCATAATGACAAGGGTACCATCCATTAGAGTAACAAAAATCTCGACAACGGACTACCTTCCATATTGACAAGTCTACAATCCATTGGAATAACAAAAATCTCGACAACAAACTGCCTTCCATAATGATAAGGCTACAATCCAATGCAGTAAAAAAATTCTCGACAACAGACTACCTTCCATAATGACAAGTCTACCATCCACTGGAGTAACAAAAATCTGAACAATAAACTACCTTCCATAATTACAAGGCTACCATCCATTGGATTAACATAAATCACAACAACAGACAACCTTCCACAATGACAAGGATACCATCCATTTGAGTAACAAAAATATGGACAACAGACTACCTTCCATAATGACAAGGATACCATCCATTGGAGTACCAAAAATCTCGACAACAGACTACCTTCCATAATGACAAGTCTACCATCCATTGGAGTAACAAAGATATCGATAACATACTACCTTCCATAATGACAAGGTTACCATCCAATGGAGCAACAAAAATATCGACATCAGACTACCTTCCATAATGACAAGGCTACCATCCATTAGAGTAACAAAAATCTGGACAACAGACTACATTCCATAATGTCAAGGCTACAATCCATTGGATTAAGAAAAATATCGACAACATACTACATTCCATAATGACAAGGCTACAATCCAATGGAGTAACAAGAATCTCGACAACAGACTACCTTCCATAATGAAAGGGCTACCATCCATTAGAGTAACAAAAATATGGACAACAGACTCCCTTCCATAATGACAAGGCTACCATCCATGGAGTAACAAAGATATCAACAAAATACTACCTTCCATAATGACTAGGCTACCATCCATTGGAATTACAAAAATCTCGACAACAGACCATCTTCCATAATGACAAGGCTACCATCCATTGGAGTAACAAATATCTCGACAACAAACTACCTACCATAATGACAAGGGTACCATCCATTGGAGTAACAAAAATATCGACAACGGACTACCTTCCATATTGACAAGTCTACAATCCACTGGAATAACAAAAATCTCGACAACAAACTGCCTTCCATAATGACAAGGCTATTATCCAATGCAGTAAAAAAAATCTCGACAACAGACTACCTTCCATAATGACAAGTCTACCATCCCTTGGAGTAACAAAAATCTGAACAATAGACTACCTTCCATAATTACAAGGCTACCATCCATTGGATTAACATAAATCAAAACAACAGACAACCTTCCATAATGACAAGGATACCATCCATTTGATGAAAAAAAATATGGACAACAGACTACCTTCCATAATGACAAGTCTACCATCCATTGGAGTAACAAAAATGTCGACAACAGACTACCTTCCATAATGAAAAGGCTACCATCCATTGGAGTAACAAAAATATCGATAACATACTACCTTCCATAATGACAAGGCTACCATCCACTGGAGTAACAAAAATATCGACAACAGACTACCTTCCATAATGACAAGGCTACCATCCATTAGAGTAACAAAAATCTGGACAACAGACTACATTCCATAATGACAAGGCTACCATCCATTGGATTAACAAAGATATCAACAACATACTACATTCCATAATGACAAGGCTACAATCCAATGGAGTAACAAGAATCTCGACAACAGACTACCTCCCATAATTACAAGGCTACCATCCATTAGAGTAACAAAAATCTGGAAAACAGACTACCTTCCATAATGACAAGGCTACCATCCATTGGAGTAACAAAGATATCGACAAAATACTACCATCCATAATGACTAGGCTAACATCCATTGGAGTAACAAATATCTCGACAACAGACCATCTTCCATAATGACAAGGCTACCATCCATTGGAGTAACAAATATCTCGACAACAAACTACCTACCATAATGACAAGGGTACCATCCATTAGAGTAACAAAAATCTCGACAACGGACTACCTTCCATATTAACAAGTGTAAAATCCATTGGAATAACAAAAATCTCGACAACAAACTGCCTTCCATAATGATAAGGCTACAATCCAATGCAGTAAAAAAATTCTCGACAACAGACTACCTTCCATAATGACAAGTCTACCATCCACTGGAGTAACAAAAATCTGAACAATAGACTACCTTCCATAATTACAAGGCTACCATCCATTGGATTAACATAAATCACAACAACAGACAACCTTCCACAATGAAAAGGATACCATCCATTTGAGTAACAAAAATATGGACAACAGACTACCTTCCATAATGACAAGGATACCATCCATTGGAGTACCAAAAATCTCGACAACAGACTACCTTCCATAATGACAAGTCTACCATCCATTGGAGTAACAAAGATATCGATAACATACTACCTTCCATAATGACAAGGCTACCATCCAATGGAGCAACAAAAATATCGACATCAGACTACCTTCCATAATGACAAGGCTACCATCCATTAGAGTAACAAAAATCTGGATAACAGACTACATTCCATAATGTCAAGGCTACAATCCATTGGATTAAGAAAGATATCGACAACATACTACATTCCATAATGACAAGGCTACAATCCAATGGAGTAACAAGAATCTCGACAACAGACTACCTTCCATAATGAAAGGGCTACCATCCATTAGAGTAACAAAAATATAGACAGCAGACTCCCTTCCATAATGACAAGGCTACCATCCATGGAGTAACAAAGATATCAACAAAATACTACCTTCCATAATGACTAGGCTACCATCCATTGGATTTACAAAAATCTCGACAACAGACCATCTTCCATAATGACAAGGCTACCATCCATTGGAGTAACAAATATCTCGACAACAAACTACCTACCATAATGACAAGGGTACCATCCATTAGAGTAACAAAAATCTCGACAACGGACTACCTTCCATTTTGACAAGTCTACAATCCATTGGAATAACAAAAATCTCGACAACAAACTGCCTTCCATAATGATAAGGCTACAATCCAATGCAGTAAAAAAAATCTCGACAACAGACTACCTTCCATAATGACAAGTCTACCATCCACTGGAGTAACAAAAATCTGAACAATAAACTACCTTCCATAATTACAAGGCTACCATCCATTGGATTAACATAAATCACAACAACAGACAACCTTCCACAATGACAAGGATACCATCCATTTGAGTAACAAAAATATGGACAACAAACTACCTTCCATAATGACAAGGATACCATCCATTGGAGTACCAAAAATCTCGACAACAGACTACCTTCCATAATGACAAGTCTACCATCCATTGGAGTAACAAAGATATCGATAACATACTACCTTCCATAATGACAAGGCTACCATCCAATGGAGCAACAAAAATATCGACTTCAGACTACCTTCCATAATGACAAGGCTACCATGCATTAGAGTAACAAAAATCTGGACAACAGACTACATTCTATAATGTCAAGGCTACAATCCATTGGATTAAGAAAGATATCGACAACATACTACATTCCATAATGACAAGGCTGCAATCCAATGGAGTAACAAGAATCTCGACAACAGACTACCTTCCATAATGAAAGGGCTACCATCCATTAGAGTAACAAAAATATGGACAACAGACTCCCTTCCATAATGACAAGGCTACCATCCATGGAGTAACAAAGATATCAACAAAATACTACCTTCCATAATGACTAGGCTACCATCCATTGGAATTACAAAAATCTCGACAACAGACCATCTTCCATAATGACAAGGCTACCATCCATTGGAGTAACAAATATCTCGACAACAAACTACCTACCATAATGACAAGGGTACCATCCATTGGAGTAACAAAAATATCGACAACGGACTACCTTCCATATTGACAAGTCTACAATCCATTGGAATAACAAAAATCTCGACAACAAACTGCCTTCCATAATGACAAGGCTATAATCCAATGCAGTAAAAAAAATCTCGACAATAGACTACCTTCCATAATGACAAGTCTACCATCCCTTGGAGTAACAAAAATCTGAACAATAGACTACCTTCCATAATTACAAGGCTACCATCCATTGGATTAACATAAATCAAAACAACAGACAACCTTCCATAATGACAAGGATACCATCCATTTGATGAAAAAAAATATGGACAACAGACTACCTTCCATAATGACAAGTCTACCATCCATTGGAGTAACAAAAATGTCGACAACAGACTACCTTCCATAATGAAAAGGCTACCATCCATTGGAGTAACAAAGATATCGATAACATACTACCTTCCATAATGACAAGGCTACCATCCACTGAAGTAACAAAAATATCGACAACAGACTATCTTCCATAATTACAAGGCTACCATCCATTAGAGTAACAAAAATCTGGACAACAGACTACATTCCATAATGACAAGGCTACCATCCATTGGATTAACAAAGATATCAACAACATACTACATTCCATAATGACAAGGCTACAATCCAATGGAGTAACAAGAATCTCGACAACAGACTACCTCCCATAATTACAAGGCTACCATCCATTAGAGTAACAAAAATCTGGAAAACAGACTACCTTCCATAATGACAAGGCTACCATCCATTGGAGTAACAAAGATATCGACAAAATACTACCATCCATAATGACTAGGCTACCATCCATTGGAGTAACAAAAATCTCGACAACAGACCATCTTCCATAATGACAAGGCTACCATCCATTGGAGTAACAAATATCTCGACAACAAACTACCTACCATAATGACAAGGGTACCATCCATTAGAGTAACAAAAATCTCGACAACGGACTACCTTCCATATTAACAAGTCTACAATCCATTGGAATAACAAAAATCTCGACAACAAACTGCCTTCCATAATGATAAGGCTACAATCCAATGCAGTAAAAAAATTCTCGACAACAGACTACCTTCCATAATGACAAGTCTACCATCCACTGGAGTAACAAAAATCTGAACAATAGACTACCTTCCATAATTACAAGGCTACCATCCATTGGATTAACATAAATCACAACAACAGACAACCTTCCACAATGAAAAGGATACCATCCATTTGAGTAACAAAAATATGGACAACAGACTACCTTCCATAATGACAAGGATACCATCCATTGGAGTACCAAAAATCTCGACAACAGACTACCTTCCATAATGACAAGTCTACCATCCATTGGAGTAACAAAGATATCGATAACATACTACCTTCCATAATGACAAGGCTACCATCCAATGGAGCAACAAAAATATCGACATCAGACTACCTTCCATAATGACAAGGCTACCATCCATTAGAGTAACAAAAATCTGGATAACAGACTACATTCCATAATGTCAAGGCTACAATCCATTGGATTAAGAAAGATATCGACAACATACTACATTCCATAATGACAAGGCTACAATCCAATGGAGTAACAAGAATCTCGACAACAGACTACCTTCCATAATGAAAGGGCTACCATCCATTAGAGTAACAAAAATATGGACAGCAGACTCCCTTCCATAATGACAAGGCTACCATCCATGGAGTAACAAAGATATCAACAAAATACTACCTTCCATAATGACTAGGCTACCATCCATTGGAATTACAAAAATCTCGACAACAGACCATCTTCCATAATGACAAGGCTACCATCCATTGGAGTAACAAATATCTCGACAACAAACTACCTACCATAATGACAAGGGTACCATCCATTGGAGTAACAAAAATATCGACAACGGACTACCTTCCATATTGACAAGTCTACAATCCATTGGAATAACAAAAATCTCGACAACAAACTGCCTTCCATAATGACAAGGCTATAATCCAATGCAGTAAAAAAAATCTCGACAACAGACTACCTTCCATAATGACAAGTCTACCATCCCTTGGAGTAACAAAAATCTAAACAATAGACTACCTTCCATAATTACAAGGCTACCATCCATTGGATTAACATAAATCAAAACAACAGACAACCTTCCATAATGACAAGGATACCATCCATTTGATGAAAAAAAATATGGACAACAGACTACCTTCCATAATGACAAGTCTACCATCCATTGGAGTAACAAAAATATCAACAAGAGACTACCTTCCATAATGACAAGGCTACCATCCATTGGAGTAACAAAAATGTCGACAACAGACTACCTTCCATAATGAAAAGGCTACCATCCATTGGAGTAACAAAGATATCGATAACATACTACCTTCCATAATGACAAGGCTACCATCCACTGGAGTAACAAAAATATCGACAACAGACTACCTTCCATAATGACAAGGCTACCATCCATTAGAGTAACAAAAATCTGGACAACGGACTACCTTCCATAATGACAACGCTACCATCCATTGGAGTAACAAAGATATCGAAAAAATACTACCTTCCATAATGACTAGGCTACCATCCATTGGAGTAACAAAAATCTCGACAACAGACCATCTTCCATAATGACAAGGCTACCATCAAATGGAGTAACAAATATCTCGACAACAAACTACCTGCCATAATGACAAGGGTACCATCCATTGGAGTAACAAAAATCTCGACAATGGACTACCTTCCATATTGACAAGTCTACAATCCATTGGAATAACAAAAATATGAACAATAGACTACCTTCCATAATTACAAGGCTACCATCCATTGGATTAACATAAATCACAACAACAGACAACCTTCCATAATGACTAGGCTACCATCCATTGGAGTAACAAAGATATGGATAACAGACTACCTTCCATAATGACAAGGCTACCATCCATTGGAGTAACAAAAATATCAACAAGAGACTACCTTCCATAATGACAAGGCTACCATTTATTGGAGTAACAAAAATCTCGACAACGGACTACCTTCCATATTGACAAGTCTACAATCAATTGGAATAACTAAAATCTCGACAACAAATTGCCTTCCATAATGACAAGGCTACAATCCAATGCAGTAAAAAAAATCTCGACAACAGACTACCTTCCATAATGGCAAGTCTACCATCCACTAGAGTAACAAAAATCTGAACAATTGACTACCTTCCATAATTACAAGGCTACCATCCATTGGATTAACATAAATCACAACAACAGACAACCTTCCATAATGACAAAGATACCATCCATTTGAGTAACAAAAATATGGACAACAGACTACCTTCCATAATGACAAGGATACCATCCATTGGAGTAACAAAAATCTCGACAACAGACTACCTTCCATAATGACAAGGCTACCATCCATTGGAGTAACAGAGATATCGATAACATACTACCTTCCATAATGACAAGGCTACCATCCAATGGAGCAACAAAAATATCGACAACAGACTACCTTCCATAATGACAAGGCTACCATCCATTAGAGTAACAAAAATCTTGACAACAGACTACATTCCATAATGTCAAGGCTACCATCCATTGGATTAAGAAAGATATCGACAACATACTACATTCCATAATGACAAGGCTACAATCCAATGGAGTAACAAGAATCTCGACAACAGACTACCTTCCATAATGACAAGGCTACCATCCATTAGAGTAACAAAAATATGGACAACAGACTACCTTCCATAATGACAAGGCTACCATCCATTGGAGTAACAAAGATATCGACAAAATACTACCTTCCATAATGACTAGGCTACCATCCATTGGAGTAACAAAAATATCGACAACAAACCATCTTCCATAATGACAAGGCTACCATCCAATGGAGTAACAAATATCTCGACAACAAACTACCTACCATAATGACAAGCGTACCATCCATTGGAGTAACAAAAATCTCGACAACGGGCTACCTTCCATATTGACAAGTCTACAATCCATTGGAATAACAAAAATATCGATAACAAACTGCCTTCCATAATGACAAGGCTACAATCCAATGCAGTAAAAAAAATCTTGACAATAGACTACCTTCCATAACGGCATGTCTACCATCCACTGCCGTAACAAAAATCTGAATAATAGACTACCTTCCATAATTACAAGGCTACCATCCATTGGATTAACATAAATCACAACAACAGACAACCTTCCATAATGACTAGGCTACCATCCATTGGAGTAACAAAGATATGGATAACAGACTACCTTCCATAATGACAAGGCTACCATCCATTGGAGTAACAAAAATATCAACAAGAGACTACCTTCCATAATGACAAGGCTACCATTTATTGGAGTAACAAAAATCTCGACAACGGACTACCTTCCATATTGACAAGTCTACAATCAATTGGAATAACTAAAATCTCGACAACAAATTGCCTTCCATAATGACAAGGCTACAATCCAATGCAGTAAAAAAAATCTCGACAACAGACTACCTTCCATAATGGCAAGTCTACCATCCACTAGAGTAACAAAAATCTGAACAATTGACTACCTTCCATAATTACAAGGCTACCATCCATTGGATTAACATAAATCACAACAACAGACAACCTTCCATAATGACAAAGATACCATCCATTTGAGTAACAAAAATATGGACAACAGACTACCTTCCATAATGACAAGGATACCATCCATTGGAGTAACAAAAATCTCGACAACAGACTACCTTCCATAATGACAAGGCTACCATCCATTGGAGTAACAGAGATATCGATAACATACTACCTTCCATAATGACAAGGCTACCATCCAATGGAGCAACAAAAATATCGACAACAGACTACCTTCCATAATGACAAGGCTACCATCCATTAGAGTAACAAAAATCTTGACAACAGACTACATTCCATAATGTCAAGGCTACCATCCATTGGATTAAGAAAGATATCGACAACATACTACATTCCATAATGATAAGGCTACAATCCAATGCAGTAAAAAAAATATCGACAATAGACTACCTTCCATAATGACAAGTCTACCATCCCCTGGAGTAACAAAAATATGAACAATAGACTACCTTCCATAATTACAAGGCTACCATCCATTGGATTAACATAAATCACAACAACAGACAACCTTCCATAATGACTAGGCTACCATCCATTGGAGTAACAAAGATATGGACAACAGACTACCTTCCATAATGACAAGGATACCATCCATTGGAGTAACAAAAATCTCAACAACAGACTACCTTCCATAATGACAAGGCTACTATCCATTGGATTAACAAAAATGACGACAACAGACTACCTTCCATAATGACAAGGCTACCATCCATTGGAGTAACAAAGATATCGATAACATACTACCTTCCATAATGACAAGGCTACCATCCAATGGAGTAACAAAAATATCGACAACAGACTACCTTCCATAATGACAAGGCTACCATCCATTAGAGTAACAAAAATCTGGACAACAGACTACCTTCCATAATGACAAGGCTACCATCCATTGGAGTTACAAAGATATCGATAACATACTACCTTCCATAATGACAAGGCTACCATCCAATGGAGTTACAAAAATATCGACAACAGACTACCTTCCATAATGACAAGGCTACCATCCATTAGAGTAACAAAAATCTGGACAACAGACTACCTTCCATAATGACAAGGCTACCATCCATTGGAGTAACAAAGATATCGACAAAATACTACCTTCCATAATGACTAGGCTACCATCCATTGGAGTAACAAAAATCTCGACAACAGACCATCTTCCATAATGACAAGGCTACCATCAATTGGAGTAAGAAATATCTCGACAACAAACTACCTGCCATAATGACAAGGGTACCATCCATTGGAGTAACAAAAATCTCGACAATGGACTACCTTCCATATTGACAAGTCTACAATCCATTGGAATAACAAAAATCTCGACAACAAACTGCCTTCCGTAATGATAAGGCTACAATCCAATGCAGTAAAAAAAATCTCGACAATAGACTACCTTCCATAATTACAAGGCTACCATCCATTGGATTAACATAAATCACAACAACAGACTACCTTCCATAATGAATAGGCTACCATTCATTGGAGTAACAAAGATATGGATAACATACTACCTTCCATAATGACAAGGCTACCATCCATTGGAGTAACAAAAATATCAACAAGAGACTACCTTCCATAATGACAAGGCTACCATTTATTGGAGTAACAAAAATCTCGACAACGGACTACCTTCCATATTGACAAGTCTACAATCAATTGGAATAACTAAAATCTCGACAACAAACTGCCTTCCATAATGACAAGGCTACAATCCAATGCAGTAAAAAAAATCTCGACAACAGACTACCTTCCATAATGGCAAGTTTACCATCCACTAGAGTAACAAAAATCTGAACAATTGACTACCTTCCATAATTACAAGGCTACCATCCATTGGATTAACATAAATCACAACAATAGACAACCTTCCATAATGACAAAGATACCATCCATTTAAGTAACAAAAATATGGACAACAGACTACCTTCCATAATGACAAGGATACCATCCATTGGAGTAACAAAAATCTCGACAACAGACTACCTTCCATAATGACAAGGCTACCATCCATTAGAGTAACAAAAATCTGGACAACAGACTACCTTCCATAATGACAAGGCTACCATCCATTGGAGTAATAAAGATATCGATAACATACTACCTTCCATAATGACAAGGCTACCATCCA
Source organism: Vicia faba (assembly GCA_948472305.1). Taxonomy (NCBI): domain Eukaryota; kingdom Viridiplantae; phylum Streptophyta; class Magnoliopsida; order Fabales; family Fabaceae; genus Vicia; species Vicia faba. Next base: position 590,764,375 of record OX451741.1, on the reverse strand, counting down.
ATGGAGTAACAAAAATATCGACAACAGACTACCTTCCATAATGACAAGGCTACCATCCATTAGAGTAACAAAAATATGGACAACAGACTACCTTCCATAATGACAAGGCTACCATCCATTGGAGTTACAAAGATATCGATAACATACTACCTTCCATAATGACAAGGCTACCATCCAATGGAGTTACAAAAATATCGACAACAGACTACCTTCCATAATGACAAGGCTACCATCCATTAGAGTAACAAAAATCTGGACAACGGACTACCTTCCATAATGACAACGCTACCATCCATTGGAGTAACAAAGATATCGACAAAATACTACCTTCCATAATGACTAGGCTACCATCCATTGGAGTAACAAAAATCTCGACAACAGACCATCTTCCATAATGACAAGGCTACCATCAAATGGAGTAACAAATATCTCGACAACAAACTACCTGCCATAATGACAAGGGTACCATCCATTGGAGTAACAAAAATCTCGACAATGGACTACCTTCCATATTGACAAGTCTACAATCCATTGGAATAACAAAAATCTCGACAACAAACTGCCTTCCGTAATGATAAGGCTACAATCCAATGCAGTAAAAAAAATCTCGACAATAGACTACCTTCCATAATGACAAGTCTACCATCCCCTGGAGTAACAAAAATATGAACAATAGACTACCTTCCATAATTACAAGGCTACCATCCATTGGATTAACATAAATCACAACAACAGACTACCTTCCATAATGACTAGGCTACCATCCATTGGAGTAACAAAGATATGGATAACAGACTACCTTCCATAATGACAAGGCTACCATCCATTGGAGTAACAAAAATATCAACAAGAGACTACCTTCCATAATGACAAGGCTACCATTTATTGGAGTAACAAAAATCTCGACAACGGACTACCTTCCATATTGACAAGTCTACAATGAATTGGAATAACTAAAATCTCGACAACAAACTGCCTTCCATAATGACAAGGCTACAATCCAATGCAGTAAAAAAAATCTCGACAACAGACTACCTTCCATAATGGCAAGTCTACCATCCACTAGAGTAACAAAAATCTGAACAATTGACTACCTTCCATAATTACAAGGCTACCATCCATTGGATTAACATAAATCACAACAACAAACAACCTTCCATAATGACAAAGATACCATCCATTTGAGTAACAAAAATATGGACAACAGACTACCTTCCATAATGACAAGGATACCATCCATTGGATTAACATAAATCACAACAACAGACAACCTTCCATAATGACAAAGATACCATCCATTTGAGTAACAAAAATATAGACAACAGACTACCTTCCATAATGACAAGGATACCATCCATTGGAGTAACAAAAATTTCGACAACAGACTACCTTCCATAATGACAAGGCTACCATCCATTAGAGTAACAAAAATCTGGACAACAGACTACCTTCCATAATGACAAGGCTACCATCCATTGGAGTAATAAAGATATCGATAACATACTACCTTCCATAATGACAAGGCTACCATCCAATGGAGTAACAAAAATATCGACAACAGACTACCTTACATAATGACAAGGCTACCATCCATTAGAGTAACAAAAATCTGGACAACAGACTACCTTCCATAATGACAAGGCTACCATCCATTGGAGTTACAAAGATATCGATAACATACTACCTTCCATAATGACAAGGCTACCATCCAATGGAGTTACAAAAATATCGACAACAGACTACCTTCCATAATGACAAGGCTACCATCCATTAGAGTAACAAAAATCTGGACAACGGACTACCTTCCATAATGACAACGCTACCATCCATTGGAGTAACAAAGATATCGACAAAATACTACCTTCCATAATGACTAGGCTACCATCCATTGGAGTAACAAAAATCTCGACAACAGACCATCTTCCATAATGACAAGGCTACCATCAAATGGAGTAACAAATATCTCGACAACAAACTACCTGCCATAATGACAAGGGTACCATCCATTGGAGTAACAAAAATCTCGACAATGGACTACCTTCCATATTGACAAGTCTACAATCCATTGGAATAACAAAAATCTCGACAACAAACTGCCTTCCGTAATGATAAGGCTACAATCCAATGCAGTAAAAAAAATCTCGACAATAGACTACCTTCCATAATGACAAGTCTACCATCCCCTGGAGTAACAAAAATATGAACAATAGACTACCTTCCATAATTACAAGGCTACCATCCATTGGATTAACATAAATCACAACAACAGACTACCTTCCATAATGACTAGGCTACCATCCATTGGAGTAACAAAGATATGGATAACAGACTACCTTCCATAATGACAAGGCTACCATCCATTGGAGTAACAAAAATATCAACAAGAGACTACCTTCCATAATGACAAGGCTACCATTTATTGGAGTAACAAAAATCTCGACAACGGACTACCTTCCATATTGACAAGTCTACAATGAATTGGAATAACTAAAATCTCGACAACAAACTGCCTTTGATAATGACAAGGCTACAATCCAATGCAGTAAAAAAAATCTCGACAACAGACTACCTTCCATAATGGCAAGTCTACCATCCACTAGAGTAACAAAAATCTGAACAATTGACTACCTTCCATAATTACAAGGCTACCATCCATTGGATTAACATAAATCACAACAACAGACAACCTTCCATAATGACAAAGATACCATCCATTTGAGTAACAAAAATATGGACAACAGACTACCTTCCATAATGACAAGGATACCATCCATTGGATTAACATAAATCACAACAACAGACAACCTTCCATAATGACAAAGATACCATCCATTTGAGTAACAAAAATATGGACAACAGACTACCTTCCATAATGACAAGGATACCATCCATTGGAGTAACAAAAATCTCGACAACAGACTACCTTCCATAATGACAAGGCTACCATCCATTAGAGTAACAAAAATCTGGACAACAGACTACCTTCCATAATGACAAGGCTACCATCCATTGGAGTTACAAAGATATCGATAACATACTACCTTCCATAATGACAAGGCTACCATCCAATGGAGTTACAAAAATATCGACAACAGACTACCTTCCATAATGACAAGGCTACCATCCATTAGAGTAACAAAAATCTGGACAACAGACTACCTTCCATAATGACAAGGCTACCATCCATTGGAGTTACAAAGATATCGATAACATACTACCTTCCATAATGACAAGGCTACCATCCAATGGAGTTACAAAAATATCGACAACAGACTACCTTCCATAATGACAAGGCTACCATCCATTAGAGTAACAAAAATCTGGACAACGGACTACCTTCCATAATGACAACGCTACCATCCATTGGAGTAACAAAGATATCGACAAAATACTACCTTCCATAATGACTAGGCTACCATCCATTGGAGTAACAAAAATCTCGACAACAGACCATCTTCCATAATGACAAGGCTACCATCAAATGGAGTAACAAATATCTCGACAACAAACTACCTGCCATAATGACAAGGGTACCATCCATTGGAGTAACAAAAATCTCGACAATGGACTACCTTCCATATTGACAAGTCTACAATCCATTGGAATAACAAAAATCTCGACAACAAACTGCCTTCCGTAATGATAAGGCTACAATCCAATGCAGTAAAAAAAATCTCGACAATAGACTACCTTCCATAATGACAAGTCTACCATCCCCTGGAGTAACAAAAATATGAACAATAGACTACCTTCCATAATTACAAGGCTACCATCCATTGGATTAACATAAATCACAACAACAGACTACCTTCCATAATGACTAGGCTACCATCCATTGGAGTAACAAAGATATGGATAACAGACTACCTTCCATAATGACAAGGCTACCATCCATTGGAGTAACAAAAATATCAACAAGAGACTACCTTCCATAATGACAAGGCTACCATTTATTGGAGTAACAAAAATCTCGACAACGGACTACCTTCCATATTGACAAGTCTACAATGAATTGGAATAACTAAAATCTCGACAACAAACTGCCTTCCATAATGACAAGGCTACAATCCAATGCAGTAAAAAAAATCTCGACAACAGACTACCTTCCATAATGGCAAGTCTACCATCCACTAGAGTAACAAAAATCTGAACAACTGACTACCTTCCATAATTACAAGGCTACCATCCATTGGATTAACATAAATCACAACAACAGACAACCTTCCATAATGACAAAGATACCATCCATTTGAGTAACAAAAATATGGACAACAGACTACCTTCCATAATGACAAGGATACCATCCATTGGATTAACATAAATCACAACAACAGACAACCTTCCATAATGACAAAGATACCATCCATTTGAGTAACAAAAATATGGACAACAGACTACCTTCCATAATGACAAGGATACCATCCATTGGAGTAACAAAAATCTCGACAACAGACTACCTTCCATAATGACAAGGCTACCATCCATTAGAGTAACAAAAATCTGGACAACAGACTACCTTCCATAATGACAAGGCTACCATCCATTGGAGTAACAAAGATATCGACAAAATACTACCTTCCATAATGACTAGGCTACCATCCATTGGAGTAACAAAAATCTCGACAACAGACCATCTTCCATAATGACAAGGCTACCATCAATTGGAGTAACAAATATCTCGACAACAAACTACCTGCCATAATGACAAGGGTACCATCCATTGGAGTAACAAAAATCTCGACAATGGACTACCTTCCATATTGACAAGTCTACAATCCATTGGAATAACAAAAATCTCGACAACAAACTGCCTTCCGTAATGATAAGGCTACAATCCAATGCAGTAAAAAAAATCTCGACAATAGACTACCTTCCATAATGACAAGTCTACCATCCCCTGGAGTAACAAAAATATGAACAATAGACTACCTTCCATAATTACAAGGCTACCATCCATTGGATTAACATAAATCACAACAACAGACTACCTTCCATAATGACTAGGCTACCATCCATTGGAGTAACAAAGATATGGATAACAGACTACCTTCCGTAATGACAAGGCTACCATCCATTGGAGTAACAAAGATATCGATAACATACTACCTTCCATAATGACAAGGCTACCATCCAATGGAGTAACAGAAATATCGACAACAGACTACCTTCCATATTGACAAGTCTACAATCAATTGGAATAACTAAAATCTCGACAACAAACTGCCTTCCATAATGACAAGGCTACAATCCAATGCAGTAAAAAAAATCTCGACAACAGACTACCTTCCATAATGGCAAGTCTACCATCCACTGGAGTAACAAAAATCTGAACAATTGACTACCTTCCATATTTACAAGGCTACCATCCATTGGATTAACATAAATCACAACAACAGACAACCTTCCATAATGACAAGGATACCATCCATTTGAGTAACAAACATATGGACAACAGACTACCTTCCATAATGACAAGGATACCATCCATTGGAGTAACAAAAATCTCGACAACAGACTACCTTCCATAATGACAAGGCTACCATCCATTGGAGTAACAAAGATATCGATAACATACTACCTTCCATAATGACAAGGCTACAATCCAATGGAGTAACAAGAATCTCGACAACAGACTACCTTCCATAATTACAAGGATACCATCCATTAGAGTAACAAAAATCTGGACAACAGACTACCTTCCATAATGACAAGGCTACCATCCATTGGAGTAACAAAGATATCGACAAAATACTACCTTACATAATGACTAGGCTACCATCCATTGGAGTAACAAAAATCTCAACAACAGACCATCTTCCATAATGACAAGGCTACAATCCATTGGAGTAACAAATATCTCGACAACAAACTACCTACCATAATGACAAGGGTACCATCCATTGGAGTAACAAAAATCTCGACAACGGACTACCTTCCATATTGACAAGTCTACAATCCATTGGAATAACAAAAATCTCGAAAACAAACTGCCTTCCATAATGACAAAGCTACAATCCAATGCAGTAATAAAATCTCGACAACAGACTACCTTCCATAATGGCAAGTCTACCATCCACTGGAGTAACAAAAATCTGAACAATAGACTACCTTCCATAATTACAAGGCTACCATCCATTGGATTAACATAAATCACAACAACAGACAACCTTCCATAATGACAAGGATTCCATCCATTTGAGTAACAAAAATATGGACAACAGACTACCTTCCATAATGACAAGGCTACCATCCATTGGAGTAACAAAGATATCGATAACATACTACCTTCCATAATGACAAGGCTACCATCCAATGGAGTAACAAAAATATCGACAACAGACTACCTTCCATAATGACAAGGCTACCATCCATTAGAGTAACAAAAATCTGGACAACAGACTACATTCCATAATGACAAGGCTACCATCCAATGGATTAACAAAGATATCGATAACATACTACATTCCATAATGACAAGGCTACAATCCAATGGAGTAACAAGAATCTCGACAACAGACTACCTTCCATAATTACAAGGCTACCATCCATTAGAGTAACAAAAATCTGGACAACAGACTACCTTCCATAATGACAAGGCTACCATCCATTGGATTAAGAAAGATATCGACAACATACTACATTCCATCATGACAAGGCTACAATCCAATGGAGTAACAAGAATCTCGACAACAGACTACCTTCCATAATTACAAGGATACCATCCATTAGAGTAACAAAAATCTGGACAACAGACTACCTTCCATAATGACAAGGCTACCATCCATTGGAGTAACAAAGATATCGACAAAATACTACCTTACATAATGACTAGGCTACCATCCATTGGAGTAACAAAAATCTCAACAACAGACCATCTTCCATAATGACAAGGCTACAATCCATTGGAGTAACAAATATCTCGACAACAAACTACCTACCATAATGACAAGGGTACCATCCATTGGAGTAACAAAAATCTCGACAACGGACTACCTTCCATATTGACAAGTCTACAATCCATTGGAATAACAAAAATCTCGAAAACAAACTGCCTTCCATAATGACAAAGCTACAATCCAATGCAGTAATAAAATCTCGACAACAGACTACCTTCCATAATGGCAAGTCTACCATCCACTGGAGTAACAAAAATCTGAACAATAGACTACCTTCCATAATTACAAGGCTACCATCCATTGGATTAACATAAATCACAACAACAGACAACCTTCCATAATGACAAGGATTCCATCCATTTGAGTAACAAAAATATGGACAACAGACTACCTTCCATAATGACAAGGCTACCATCCATTGGAGTAACAAAGATATCGATAACATACTACCTTCCATAATGACAAGGCTACCATCCAATGGAGTAACAAAAATATCGACAACAGACTACCTTCCATAATGACAAGGCTACCATCCATTAGAGTAACAAAAATCTGGACAACAGACTACATTCCATAATGACAAGGCTACCATCCAATGGATTAACAAAGATATCGATAACATACTACATTCCATAATGACAAGGCTACAATCCAATGGAGTAACAAGAATCTCGACAACAGACTACCTTCCATAATTACAAGGCTACCATCCATTAGAGTAACAAAAATCTGGACAACAGACTACCTTCCATAATGACAAGGCTACCATCCATTGGAGTAACAAAGATATCGACAAAATACTACCTTCAGTAATGACTAGGCTACCATCCATTGGAGTAACAAAAATCTCAACAACAAACCATCTTCCATAATGACAAGGCTACAATCCATTAGAGTAACAAATATCTCGACATAAAACTACCTACCATAATGACAAGGGTACCATCCATTGGAGTAACAAAAATCTCGACAACGGACTACCTTCCATATTGACAATTCTAAAATCCATTGGAATAACAAAAATCTCGACAACAAACTGCATTCCATAATGACAAGGCTACAATCCAATGCAGTAAAAAAAATCTCGACAACAGACTACCTTCCATAATGGCATGTCTACCATCCATTGGAGTAACAAAAATCTGAACAATAGACTACCTTCCATAATTACAAGGCTACCATCCATTGGATTAACATAAATCACAACAACAGACAACCTTCCTTAATGACAAGCATACCATCCATTTGAGTAACAAAAATATGGACAACAGACTACCTTCCTTAATGACAAGGATACCATCCATTGGAGTAACAAAAATCTCAACAACAGACTACCTTCCATAATGACAAGGCTACCATCAATTGGAGTAACAAAGATATCCATAACATACTACCTTCCATAATGACAAGGCTACCATCCAATGGAGTAACAAAAATATCGATAACAGACTACCTTCCATAATGACAAGGCTACCATCCATTAGAGTAACAAAAATCTGGACAACAGACTACATTCCATAATGACAAGGCTAACATCCATTGGATTAACAAAGATATCGACAACATACTACATTCCATAATGACAAGGCTACAATCCAATGGAGTAACAAGAATCTCGATAACAGACTACCTTCCATAATTACAAGGCTACCATCCATTAGAGTAACAAAAATCTGGACAACAGACTACCTTCCATAATGACAAGGCTACCATCCATTGGAGTAACAAAGATATCGACAAAATACTACCTTCCATAATGACTAGGCTACCATCCATTGGAGTAACAAAAATCTCGACAACAGACCCTCTTCCATAATGACAAGGCTACAATCCATTGGAGTAACAAATATCTCGACAACAAACTACCTACCATAATGACAAGGGTACCATCCATTGGAGTAACAAAAATCTCGACAACGGACTACCTTCCATATTGACAAGTCTACAATCCATTGGAATAACAAAAATCTCGACAACAAACTGCCTTCCATAATGACAAAGCTACAATCCAATGCAGTAAAAAAATCTCGACAACAAACTACCTTCCATAATGGCAAGTCTACCATCCACTGGAGTAACAAAAATCTGAACAATAGACTACCTTCCATAATTACAAGGCTACCATCCATTGGATTAACATAAATCACAACAACAGACAACCTTCCATAATGACAAGGACACCATCCATTTGAGTAACAAAAATATGGACAATAGACTACCTTCCATAATGACAAGGCTACCATCCATTGGAGTAACAAAGATATCGATAACATACTACCTTCCATAATGACAAGGCTACCATCCAATGGAGTAACAAAAATATCGACAACAGACTACCTTCCATAATGACAAGGCTACCATCCATTAGAGTAACAAAAATCTGGACAACAGACTACATTCCATAATGACAAGGCTACCATCCAATGGATTAACAAAGATATCGACAACATACTACATTCCATAATGACAAGGCTACCATCCATTGGAGTAACAAAAATCTCGACAACAGACCATCTTCCATAATGACAAGGTTACCATCCATTGGAGTAACAAATATCTTGACAACAAACTACCTACCATAATGACAAGGGTACCATCCATTGGAGTAACAAAAATCTCGACAACAGACTACCTTCCATATTGACAAGTCTACAATCCATTGGAATACCAAAAATCTCGACAAAAAACTACCTTCCATAATGACAAGGCTACAATCCAATGTAGTAAAAAAATCTCGACAACAGACTACCTTCCATAATGACAAGTCTACCATCCCCTGGAGTAACAAAAATCTGAAGAATAGACTACCTTCCATAATTACAAGGCTACCATCCATTGGAGTAACATAAATCACAACAACAAACAACCTTCCTTAATGAGAAGGATACCATCCATTTGAGTAACAAAAATATGGACAACAGACTACCTTCCATAATGACAAGGCTACCATCCATTAGAGTAACAAAAATCTGGACAACAAACTACATTCCATAATGACAAGGCTAACATCCATTGGATTAACAAAGATATCGACAACATACTACATTCCATAATGACAAGGCTACAATCCAATGGAGTAACAAGAATCTCGACAACAAACTACCTTCCATAATTACAAGGCTACCATCCATTAGAGTAACAAAAATCTGGACAACAGACTACCTTCCATAATGACAAGGCTACCATCCATTGGAGTAACAAAGATATCGACAAAATACTACCTTCAGTAATGACTAGGCTACCATCCATTGGAGTAACAAAAATCTCAACAACAAACCATCTTCCATAATGACAAGGCTACAATCCATTAGAGTAACAAATATCTCGACATAAAACTACCTACCATAATGACAAGGGTACCATCCATTGGAGTAACAAAAATCTCGACAACGGACTACCTTCCATATTGACAAGTCTACAATCCATTGGAATAACAAAAATCTCGACAACAAACTGCATTCCATAATGACAAGGCTACAATCCAATGCAGTAAAAAAAATCTCGACAACAGACTACCTTCCATAATGGCATGTCTACCATCCATTGGAGTAACAAAAATCTGAACAATAGACTACCTTCCATAATTACAAGGCTACCATCCATTGGATTAACATAAATCACAACAACAGACAACCTTCCTTAATGACAAGCATACCATCCATTTGAGTAACAAAAATATGGACAATAGACTACCTTCCTTAATGACAAGGATACCATCCATTGGAGTAACAAAAATCTCAACAACAGACTACCTTCCATAATGACAAGGCTACCATCCATTGGAGTAACAAAGATATCCATAACATACTACCTTCCATAATGACAAGGCTACCATCCAATGGAGTAACAAAAATATCGATAACAGACTACCTTCCATAATGACAAGGCTACCATCCATTAGAGTAACAAAAATCTGGACAACAGACTACATTCCATAATGACAAGGCTAACATCCATTGGATTAACAAAGATATCGACAACATACTACATTCCATAATGACAAGGCTACAATCCAATGGAGTAACAAGAATCTCGAAAACAGACTACCTTCCATAATTACAAGGCTACCATCCATTAGAGTAACAAAAATCTGGACAATAGACTACCTTCCATAATGACAAGGCTACCATCCATTGGAGTAACAAAGATATCGACAAAATACTACCTTCCATAATGACTAGGCTACCATCCATTGGAGTAACAAAAATCTCGACAACAGACCCTCTTCCATAATGACAAGGCTACAATCCATTGGAGTAACAAATATCTCGACAACAAACTACCTACCATAATGACAAGGGTACCATCCATTGGAGTAACAAAAATCTCGACAACGGACTACCTTCCATATTGACAAGTCTACAATCCATTGGAATAACAAAAATCTCGACAACAAACTGCCTTCCATAATGACAAAGCTACAATCCAATGCAGTAAAAAAATCTCGACAACAAACTACCTTCCATAATGGCAAGTCTACCATCCACTGGAGTAACAAAAATCTGAACAATAGACTACCTTCCATAATTACAAGGCTACCATCCATTGGATTAACATAAATCACAACAACAGACAACCTTCCATAATGACAAGGACACCATCCATTTGAGTAACAAAAATATGGACAACAGACTACCTTCTATAATGACAAGGCTACCATCCATTGGAGTAACAAAGATATCGATAACATACTACCTTCCATAATGACAAGGCTACCATCCAATGGAGTAACAAAAATATCGATAACAGACTACCTTCCATAATGACAAGGCTACCATCCATTAGAGTAACAAAAATCTGGACAACAGACTACATTCCATAATGACAAGGCTACCATCCAATGGATTAACAAAGATATCGACAACATACTACATTCCATAATGACAAGGCTACCATCCATTGGAGTAACAAAAATCTCGACAACAGACCATCTTCCATAATGACAAGGTTACCATCCATTGGAGTAACAAATATCTTGACAACAAACTACCTACCATAATGACAAGGGTACCATCCATTGGAGTAACAAAAATCTCGACAACAGACTACCTTCCATATTGACAAGTCTACAATCCATTGGAATACCAAAAATCTCGACAAAAAACTACCTTCCATAATGACAAGGCTACAATCCAATGTAGTAAAAAAATCTCGACAACAGACTACCTTCCATAATGACAAGTCTACCATCCCCTGGAGTAACAAAAATCTGAAGAATAGACTACCTTCCATAATTACAAGGCTACCATCCATTGGAGTAACATAAATCACAACAACAAACAACCTTCCATAATGAGAAGGATACCATCCATTTGAGTAACAAAAATATGGACAACAGACTACCTTCCATAATGACAAGGCTACCATCCATTAGAGTAACAAAAATCTGGACAACAAACTACATTCCATAATGACAAGGCTAACATCCATTGGATTAACAAAGATATCGACAACATACTACATTCCATAATGACAAGGCTACAATCCAATGGAGTAACAAGAATCTCGACAACAAACTACCTTCCATAATTACAAGGCTACCATCCATTAGAGTAACAAAAATCTGGACAACAGACTACCTTCCATAATGACAAGGCTACCATCCATTGGAGTAACAAAGATATCGACAAAATACTACCTTCAGTAATGACTAGGCTACCATCCATTGGAGTAACAAAAATCTCAACAACAAACCATCTTCCATAATGACAAGGCTACAATCCATTAGAGTAACAAATATCTCGACATAAAACTACCTACCATAATGACAAGGGTACCATCCATTGGAGTAACAAAAATCTCGACAACGGACTACCTTCCATATTGACAAGTCTACAATCCATTGGAATAACAAAAATCTCGACAACAAACTGCATTCCATAATGACAAGGCTACAATCCAATGCAGTAAAAAAAATCTCGACAACAGACTACCTTCCATAATGGCATGTCTACCATCCATTGGAGTAACAAAAATCTGAACAATAGACTACCTTCCATAATTACAAGGCTACCATCCATTGGATTAACATAAATCACAACAACAGACAACCTTCCTTAATGACAAGCATACCATCCATTTGAGTAACAAAAATATGGACAATAGACTACCTTCCTTAATGACAAGGATACCATCCATTGGAGTAACAAAAATCTCAACAACAGACTACCTTCCATAATGACAAGGCTACCATCCATTGGAGTAACAAAGATATCCATAACATACTACCTTCCATAATGACAAGGCTACCATCCAATGGAGTAACAAAAATATCGATAACAGACTACCTTCCATAATGACAAGGCTACCATCCATTAGAGTAACAAAAATCTGGACAACAGACTACATTCCATAATGACAAGGCTAACATCCATTGGATTAACAAAGATATCGACAACATACTACATTCCATAATGACAAGGCTACAATCCAATGGAGTAACAAGAATCTCGACAACAGACTACCTTCCATAATTACAAGGCTACCATCCATTAGAGTAACAAAAATCTGGACAATAGACTACCTTCCATAATGACAAGGCTACCATCCATTGGAGTAACAAAGATATCGACAAAATACTACCTTCCATAATGACTAGGCTACCATCCATTGGAGTAACAAAAATCTCGACAACAGACCCTCTTCCATAATGACAAGGCTACAATCCATTGGAGTAACAAATATCTCGACAACAAACTACCTACCATAATGACAAGGGTACCATCCATTGGAGTAACAAAAATCTCGACAACGGACTACCTTCCATATTGACAAGTCTACAATCCATTGGAATAACAAAAATCTCGACAACAAACTGCCTTCCATAATGACAAAGCTACAATCCAATGCAGTAAAAAAATCTCGACAACAGACTACCTTCCATAATGGCAAGTCTACCATCCACTGGAGTAACAAAAATCTGAACAATAGACTACCTTCCATAATTACAAGGCTACCATCCATTGGATTAACATAAATCACAACAACAGACAACCTTCCATAATGACAAGGACACCATCCATTTGAGTAACAAAAATATGGACAACAGACTACCTTCCATAATGACAAGGCTACCATCCATTGGAGTAACAAAGATATCGATAACATACTACCTTCCATAATGACAAGGCTACCATCCAATGGAGTAACAAAAATATCGACAACAGACTACCTTCCATAATGACAAGGCTACCATCCATTAGAGTAACAAAAATCTGGACAACAGACTACATTCCATAATGACAAGGCTACCATCCAATGGATTAACAAAGATATCGACAACATACTACATTCCATAATGACAAGGCTACCATCCATTGGAGTAACAAAAATCTCGCAACAGACCATCTTCCATAATGACAAGGCTGCCATCCATTGGAGTAACAAATATCTTGACAACAAACTACCTACCATAATGACAAGGGTACCATCCATTGGAGTAACAAAAATCTCGACAACAGACTACCTTCCATATTGACAAGTCTACAATCCATTGGAATAACAAAAATCTCGACAAAAAACTACCTTCCATAATGACAAGGCTACAACCCAATGTAGTAAAAAAATCTCGACAACAGACTACCTTCCATAATGACAAGTCTACCATCCCCTGGAGTAACAAAAATCTGAAGAATAGACTACCTTCCATAATTACAAGGCTACCATCCATTGGAGTAACATAAATCACAACAACAAACAACCTTCCATAATGAGAAGGATACCATCCATTTGAGTAACAAAAATATGGACAACAGACTACCTTCCATAATGACAAGGCTACCATCCATTAGAGTAACAAAAATCTGGACAACAAACTACATTCCATAATGACAAGGCTAACATCCATTGGATTAACAAAGATATCGACAACATACTACATTCCTTAATGACAAGGCTACAATCCAATGGAGTAACAAGAATCTCGACAATAGACTACCTTCCATAATTACAAGGCTACCATCCATTAGAGTAACAAAAATCTGGACAACAGACTACCTTCCATAATGACAAGGCTACCATCCATTGGAGTAACAAAGATATCGACAAAATACTACCTTCAGTAATGACTAGGCTACCATCCATTGGAGTAACAAAAATCTCAACAACAGACCATCTTCCATAATGACAAGGCTACAATCCATTAGAGTAACAAATATCTCGACATAAAACTACCTACCATAATGACAAGGGTACCATCCATTGGAGTAACAAAAATCTCGACAACGGACTACCTTCCATATTGACAAGTCTACAATCCATTGGAATAACAAAAATCTCGACAACAAACTGCATTCCATAATGACAAGGCTACAATCCAATGCAGTAAAAAAAATCTCGACAACAGACTACCTTCCATAATGGCATGTCTACCATCCACTGGAGTAACAAAAATCTGAACAATAGACTACCTTCCATAATTACAAGGCTACCATCCATTGGATTAACATAAATCACAACAACAGACAACCTTCCTTAATGACAAGCATACCATCCATTTGAGTAACAAAAATATGGACAACAGACTACCTTCCATAATGACAAGGATACCATCCATTGGAGTAACAAAAATCTCAACAACAGACTACCTTCCATAATGACAAGGCTACCATCCATTGGAGTAACAAAGATATCGATAACATACTACCTTCAATAATGACAAGGCTACCATCCAATGGAGTAACAAAAATATCGATAACAGACTACCTTCCATAATGACAAGGCTACCATCCATTAGAGTAACAAAAATCTGGACAACAGACTACATTCCATAATGACAAGGCTAACATCCATTGGATTAACAAAGATATCGACAACATACTACATTCCATAATGACAAGGCTACAATCCAATGGAGTAACAAGAATCTCGACAACAGACTACCTTCCATAATTACAAGGCTACCATCCATTAGAGTAACAAAAATCTGGACAACAGACTACCTTCCATAATGACAAGGCTACCATCCATTGGAGTAACAAAGATATCGACAAAATACTACCTTCCATAATGACTAGGCTACCATCCATTGGAGTAACAAAAATCTCGACAACAAACCATCTTCCATAATGACAAGGCTACAATCCATTGGAGTAACAAATATCTCGATAATAAACTACCTACCATAATGACAAGGGTACCATCCATTGGAGTAACGAAAATCTCGACAACGGACTACCTTCCATATTGAGAAGTCTACAATCCATTGGAATAACAAAAATCTCGACAACAAACTGCCTTCCATAATGACAAAGCTACAATCCAATGCAGTAAAAAAATCTCGACAACAGACTACCTTCCATAATGGCAAGTCTACCATCTACTGGAGTAACAAAAATCTGAACAATAGACTACCTTCCATAATTACAAGGCTACCATCCATTGGATTAACATAAATCACAACAACAGACAACCTTCCATAATGACAAGGATACCATCCATTTGAGTAACAAAAATATGGATAACAAACTACCTTCCATAATGACAAGGCTACCATCCATTGGAGTAACAAAGATATCGATAACATACTACCTTCCATAATGACAAGGCTACCATCCAATGGAGTAACAAAAATATCGACAACAGACTACCTTCCATAATGACAAGGCTACCATCCAATGGAGTAACAAAAATATTGATAACAAACTACCTTCCATAATGACAAGGCTACCATCCATTAGAGTAAAAAAAATCTGGACAACAGACTACATTCCATAATGACAAGGCTAACATCCATTGGATTAACAAAGATATCGACAACATACTACATTCCATAATGACAAGGCTACAATCCAATGGAGTAACAAGAATCTCGAAAATAGACCACCTTCCATAATAAAAAGGCTACCATCCATTAGAGTAACAAAAATCTGGATAAGACTACCTTCCATAATGACAAGGCTACCATCCATTGGAGTAACAAAGATATCAACAAAATACTACCTTCCATAATGACTGGGCTACCATCCATTAGAGTAACAAAAATCTCGACAACAGACCATCTTCCATAATGACAAGGCTACCATCCATTGGAGTAACAATAATCTCGTCAACAAACTACCTACCATAATGACAAGGGTACCATCCATTGGAGTAACAAAAATCTCGACAACGGACTACCTTCCATATTGACAAGTCTACAATCCATTGGAATTACAAAAATCTCGACAACAAACTGCCTTTCATAATGACAAGGCTACAATCCAATGCAGTAAAAAAAATCTCGACAACAGACTACCTTCCATAATGGCATGTCTACCATCCACTAGAGTAACAAAAATCTGAACAATAGACTACCTTCCATAATTACAAGGCTACCATCCATTGGATTAACGTAAATCACAACAACAGACAACCTTCCTTAATGACAAGGATACCATCCATTTGAGTAACAAAAATATGGACAACAGACTACCTTCCATAATGACAAGGATACCATCCATTGGAGTAACTAAAATCTCAACAACAAACTACCTTCCATAATGACAAGGCTACCATCCATTGGAGTAACAAAGATATCGATAACATACTACCTTCCATAATGACAAGGCTACCATCCAATGGAGTAACAAAAATATTGATAACAGACTACCTTCCATAATGACAAGGCTACCATCCATTAGAGTAACAAAAATCTGGACAACAGACTACATTCCATAATGACAAGGCTAACATCCATTGGATTAACAGAGATATCGACAAGATACTACATTCCATAATGACAAGGCTACAATCTAATGGAGTAACAAGAATCTCGATAACAGACTACCTTCCATAATTACAAGGCTACCATCCATTAGAGTAACAAAAATCTGGACAACAGACTACCTTCCATAATGACAAGGCTACCATCCATTGGAGTAACAAAGATATCGACAAAATACTACCTTCCATAATGACTAGGCTACCATCCATTGGAGTAACAAAAATCTCGACAACAGACCATCTTCCATAATGACAAGGCTACAATCCATTGGAGTAACAAATATCTCGACAACAAACTACCTACCATATTGACAAGGGTACCATCCATTGGAGTAACAAAAATCTCGACAACGGACTACCTTCCATATTGATAAGTCTACAATCCATTGGAATAACAAAAATCTCGACAACAAACTGCCTTCCATAATGACAAAGCTACAATCCAATGCAGTAAAAAAAATCTCGACAACAGACTACCTTCCATAATGGCAAGATTACCATCCACTGGAGTAACAAAAATCTGAACAATAGACTACCTTCCATAATTAAAAGGCTACCATCCATTGGATTAACATAAATCACAACAACAGACAACCTTCCATAATGACAAGGATACCATCCATTTGAGTAACAAAAATATGGACAACAGACTACCTTCCATAATGATAAGGATACCATCCATTGGAGTAACAAAAATCTCAACAACAAACTACCTTCCATAATGACAATGATACCATCCATTGGAGTAACAAATATATCGATAACATACTACCTTCCATAATGACAAGGCTACCATCCAATGGAGTAACAAAAATATCAACAACAGACTACCTTCCATAATGACAAGGCTACCATCCATTAGAGTAACAAAAATCTGGAAAACAGACTACATTCCATAATGACAAGGATACCATCCATTGGATTAACAAAGATATCGACAACATACTACATTCCATAATGACAAGGCTACAATCCAATGGAGTAACAAGAATCTCGACAACAGACTACCTTCCATAATTACAAGGCTACCATCCATTAGAGTAACAAAAATCTGGACAACAGACTACCTTCCATAATGACAAGGCTACCATCCATTGGAGTAACAAAGATATCGACAAAATACTACCTTCCATAATGACTAGGCTACCATCCATTGGAGTAACAAAAATCTCGACAACAGACCATCTTCCATAATGACAAGGCTACCATCCATTGGAGTAACAAATATATTGACAACAAACTACCTACCATAATGACAAGGGTACCATCCATTGGAGTAACAAAAATCTCGACAACGGACTACCTTCCATATTGACAAGTCTGCAATCCATTGGAATAACAAAAATCTCGACAACAAACTGCCTTCCATAATGACAAGGCTACAATCCAATGTAGTAAAAAAATCTCGACAACAGACTACCTTCCATAATGACAAGTCTACCATCCCCTGGAGTAACAAAAATCTGAACAATAGACTACCTTCCATAATTACAAGGCTACCATCCATTGGATTAACATAAATCACAACAACAAACAACCTTCCATAATGAGAAGGATACCATCCATTTGAGTAACAAAAATATGGACAACAGACTACCTTCCATAATGACAAGGCTACCATCCATTGGAGTAACAAAAATATCAACAAGAGACTACCTTCCATAATGACAAGGCTACCATCCATTGGAGTAACAAAAATCTCGACAACAGACTACCTTCCATAATGACAAGGCTACCATCCATTGGAGTAACAAAGATATCGATAACATACTACCTTCCATAATGACAAGCCTACCATCCAATGGAGTAACAAAAATATCGACAATAGACTACCTTCCATAATGACAAGGCTACCATCCATTAGAGTAACAAAAATCTGGACAGCAGACTACCATCAATAATGACAAGGCTACCATCCATTGGATTAACAAAGATATCGACAACATACTACATTCCATAATGACAAGGCTACCATCCATTGGAGTAAAAAGAATCTCGACAACAGACTACCTTACATAATCACAAGGCTACCATCCATTGGAGTTACAAAAATCTCGACAACATACTACCTTCCGTGATGACAAGGGTACAATCCATTGGAGTAACAAAAATCTCGACAATAGACTACCTTCCATATTGACAACTCTACAATCTAGTGGAATAACAAAAATCTCGACAATAGACTACATTCCATAATGACAAGGCTACAATCCAATGGAGTAACAAGAATCTCGAAAATATACCACCTTCCATAATGACAAGGCTATCATCCATTAGAGTAACAAAAATCTGGATAAGACTACCTTCCATAATGACAAGGCTACCATCCATTGGAGTAACAAAGATATCAACAAAATACAACCTTCCATAATGACTAGGCTACCATCCATTAGAGTAACAAAAATCTCGACAACAGACCATCTTCCATAATGACAAGGCTACCATCCATTGGAGTAACAAAAATCTCGTCAACAAACTACCTACCATAATGACAAGGGTACCATCCATTGGAGTAACAAAAATCTCGACAACGGATTACCTTCCATATTGACAAGTCTACAATCCATTGGAATTACAAAAATCTCGACAACAAACTGCCTTTCATAATGACAAGGCTACAATCCAATGCAGTAAAAAAAATCTCGACAATAGACTACCTTCCATAATGACAAGTCTACAATCTAGTGGAATAACAAAAATCTCGACAATAGACTACATTCCATAATGACAAGGCTACAATCCAATGGAGTAACAAGAATCTCGAAAATAGACCACCTTCCATAATGACAAGGCTATCATCCATTAGAGTAACAAAAATCTGGATAAGACTACCTTCCATAATGAGAAGGCTACCATCCATTGGAGTAACAAAGATATCAACAAAATACTACCTTCCATAATGACTAGGCTACCATCCATTAGAGTAACAAAAATCTCGACAACAGACCATCTTCCATAATGACAAGGCTACCATCCATTGGAGTAACAGAAATCTCGTCAACAAACTACCTACCATAATGACAAGGGTACCATCCATTGGAGTAACAAAAATCTCGACAACGGATTACCTTCCATATTGACAAGTCTACAATCCATTGGAATTACAAAAATCTCGACAACAAACTGCCTTTCATAATGACAAGGCTACAATCCAATGCAGTAAAAAAAATCTCGACAACAGACTACCTTCCTTAATGACAAGTCTACCATCCACTGGAGTAACAAAAATCTGAACAATAGACTACCTTCCATAATTACAAGGCTACCATCCATTGGATTAACATAAATCACAACAATAGACAACCTTCCATAATGACAAGGATACCATCCATTTGAGTAACAAAAATATGGACAACAGACTACCTTCCATAATGACAAGGATACCATCCATTGGAGTAACAAAAATCTCGACAATTGACTACCTTCCATAATGACAAGGCTACCATCCATTGGAGTAACAAAGATATCGATAACATACTACCTTCCATAATGACAAGGATACCATCCAATGGAGTAACAAAAATATCGACAACAGACTACCTTCCATAATGACAAGGCTACCATCCATTAGAGTAACAAAAATCTGGACAACAGACTACATTCCATAATGACAAGGCTAACATCCATTGGATTAACAAAGATATCGACAACATACTACATTCCATAATGACAAGGCTACAATCCAATGGAGTAACAAGAATCTCGACAACATACTACCTTCCATAATTATAAGGCTACCATCCATTAGAGTAACAAAAATCTGGACAACAGACTACCTTCCATAATGACAAGGCTACCATCCATTGGAGTAACAAAGATATCGACAAAATACTACCTTCCATAATGACTAGGCTACCATCCATTGGAGTAACAAAAATCTCGACAATAGACCATCTTCCATAATGACAAGGCTACCATCCATTGGAGTAACAAATATCTTGACAACAAACTACCTACCATAATGACAAGGGTACCATCCATTGGAGTAACAAAAATGTCGACAACGTACTACCTTCCATATTGACAAGTCTACAATCCATTGGAATAACAAAAATCTCGACAACAAACTGCCTTCCATAATGACAAGGCTACAATCCAATGTTGTAAAAAAAATCTCGACAACAGACTACCTTCCATAATGACAAATCTACCATCCCCTGGAGTAACAAAAATCTGAACAATAGACTACCTTCCATAATTACAAGGCTACCATCCATTGGATTAACATAAATCACAACAACAAACAACCTTCCATAATGACAAGGATACCATCCATTTGAGTAAAAAAAATATGGACAACGGACTACCTTCCATAATGACAAGGCTACCATCCATTGGAGTAACAAAAATATCAACAAGAGACTACCTTCCGTAATGATAAGGCTACCATCCATTGGAGTAACAAAAATCTCGACAACAGACTACCTTCCGTAATGACAAGGCTACCATCCATTGGAGTAACAAAGATATCGATAACATACTACCTTCCATAATGACAAGGCTACCATCCAATGGAGTAACAAAAATATTGACAACAGACTACCTTCCATAATGACAAGGCTACCATCCATTAGAGTAACAAAAATCTGGACAGCAGAATACCTTCAATAATGACAAGGCTACCATCCATTGGATTAACCAAGATATCGACAACATACTACATTCCATAATGACAAGGCTACCATCCATTGGAGTAAAAAAAATCTCGACAGCAGACTACCTTACATAATGACAAGGCTACCATCCATTGGAGTTACAAAAATCTCGACAAACTACTACCTTCCGTAATGACAAGGGTACCATCCATTGGAGTAACAAAAATCTCGACAATAGACTACCTTCCATATTGACAAGTCTACAATCTAGTGGAATAACAAAAATCTCGACAATAGACTACCTTCCATAATGACAAGGCTATAATCCAATGGAGTAACAAGAATCTCGAAAACAGACCACCTTCCATAATGACAAGGCTACCATCCATTAGAGTAACAAAAATCTGGACAAGACTACCTTGCATAATGACAAGGCTACCATCCATTAGAGTAACAAAGATATCGACAAAATACTACCTTCCATAATGACTAGGCTACCATCCATTAGAGTAACAAAAATCTCGACAACAAACCATCTTCCATAATGACAAGGCTACCATCCATTGGAGTAACAAACATCTCGACAACAAACTACCTTCCATAATGACAAGGATACCATCCATTTGAGTAACAAAAATATGGACAACAGACTACCTTCCATAATGACAAGGATACCATCCATTGGAGTAACAAAAATCTCGACAATAGACTACCTTCCATAATGACAAGGCTACCATCCATTGGAGTAACAAAGATATCGATAACATACTACCTTCCATAATGACAAGGCTACCATCCAATGTAGTAACAAAAATATCGACAACAGACTACCTTCCATAATGACAAGGCTACCATCCATTAGAGTAACAAAAATCTGGACAACAGACTACATTCCATAATGACAAGGCTACCATCCATTGGATTAACAAAGATATCGACAACATACTACATTCCATAATGACAAGGCTACCATCCATTGGAGTAAAAAAATCTCGACAACAGACTACCTTCCATAATGACAAGGCTACCACCATTGGAGTTACAAAAATCTCGACAACATACTACCTTCCATAATGACAAGTCCACCATCCACTGGAGTAACAAAAATTTGAACAATAGACAACCTTCCATAATGACAAGGATACCATCCATTTGAGTAACAAAAATTGGGACAACAAACTACCTTCCATAATGACAAGGCTACCATCCATTGGAGTATCAAAAATATCAACTAGAGACTACCTTCCATAATGACAAGGCTACCATCCATTGGAGTAACAAAAATCTCCACAACAGACTACCCTCCATAATGACAAGGCTACAATCCATTGGAGTAACAAAGATATCAACAACATACTACCTTCCATAATGAAAAGGATACCATCCAATGGAGTAACAAAAATATCGACAATAGACTACCTTCCATAATGGCAAGGCTACCATCCATTAGAGTAACCAAAATCTGGACAACAGACTACCTTCCATATAGACAAGGCTACCATCCATTGGAGTAACAGAAATCACAATGAAAGATAACCTTCCATAATGACAAGGCTACCATCCATTAGAGTAACAAAAATCGGGACAACAAACTACCTTCCATAATGACAGGCCTACCATCCATTGGAGTAACAAAAATTTCAAGAAGAGACTACCTTCCATAATGACAAGGCTACCATCCATTGGAGTAAAAAAGATATCGACAACATACTACCTCCCGTAATGACAAGGCTACCATCCATTGGAGTAACAAAAATCTGAACAACAGACTACCTTTACAAAATGACAAGGCTACCATCCATTGGAGTAACAAAGATATTGATAACATACTACCTTCCATAATGACAAGGCTACCATCCAATGGAGTAACAAAAATATCGACAACAGACTACCTTCCATAATGACAAGGCTACCATCCATTAGAGTAACAATAATCTGGACAACAGACTACCTTCCATAATGACAAGACTACCATCCATTGGAGTAACAAAGATATCGACAAAATACTACCTTCCATAATGACAAGGCTACCATCCATTGGAGTAACAAAAATCTCGACAACAGACCATCTTCCATAATGACATGGCTACCATCCATTAGAGTAACCAAAATCTGGATAACAGACTACCTTCCATATTGACAAGGCTACCATCCATTGGAGTAACATAAATCACAACGATAGACAACCTTCCATAATGACAAGGCTACCATCCATTAGAGTAACAAAAATCCGGACAACAGACTACCTTCCATAATGACAGGCCTACCATCCATTGGAGTAACAAAAATTTCAACAAGAGACTACCTTCCATAATGACAAGGCTACCATCCATTGGAGTAACAAAGATATCGATAACATACTACCTCCCGTAATGACAATGCTACAATCCACTGGAGTAACAAAAATCATGACAACAGACTACCTTCCATAATGACAAGTCTACCATCCATTTGAGTAAACAAAATTGGGACAACAGATTACCTTCCATAGTGAGAAGACTATCATCCATTGGAGTAACAAAAATATCAATAAGAGACTACCTTACATAATGACAAGGCTACCATCCATTGGAGTAAATAAAATCTCGACAATAGACTACCTTCCATAATGACAAGGCTACAATCCAATGGAGTAAACAAAATCTCGACAACAGACTACCTTCCATAATGACAAGTCTACCATCCATTGGAGTAATAAAAATCTGAACAACAGACTACCTTCCATAATTACAAGGCTACCATCCATTGGAGTAACAAAAATTACAACGACAGACTACCTTCCATAATAACAAGGCTACCATCCATTGGAGTAAAAAGGATATCAATAACATACTACCTTCCATAATGACAAGGCTACCATCCAATGGATAACAAAAATATCGACAATAGACTATCTTCCATAATGACAAGGCTACCATCCATTAGAGTAACAAAAATCTGGACAACAGACAACCTTCCATAATGACAAGGCTACCATCCATTCGAGTAACAAAGATATCGACAAAATACTACCTTCCATAATGACAAGGCTACCATCCATTGGAGTAACAAAACTCTCGACAATAGACCATCTTCCATAATGACAAGGCTACCATCCATTGGAGTAACAAAAATCTCGACAATAGACCATCTTCCATAATGACAAGGCTACCATCCATTAGAGTAACAAAAATCTTGACAACAGACTACCTTCCATATTGACAAGGCTACCATCCATTAGAGTAACAAAAATCGGGACAACAGACTACCTTCCATAATGACAGGCCTACCATCCATTGGAGTAAAAAAAATTTCAACAAGAGACTACCTTCCATAATGTCAAGGCTACCATCCATTGGAGTAACAAAGATATCGATAACATACTACCTCCCGTAATGACAAGGACACAATCCACTGGAGTAACAAAAATCATGACAACAGACTACCTTCCATAATGACAAGTCTACAATCCATTGGAGTAACAAAAATCTGAACAACAGACTACCTTTACATAATGACAAGGCTACCATCCATTGGAGTAACAGAAATTACGGCGACAAAATACCTTCCATAATGACAAGTCTACCATCCATTTGAGTAACAAAAATTGGGACAACAGACTACCTTCCATAATGAGAAGACTATCATCCATTGGAGTAACAAAAATATCAACAAGAGACTACCTTCCATAATGACAAGGCTACCATCCATTGGAGTAACAACAATCTCGACAACAAACTACCTTCCATAATGACAAGGCTACAATCCAATGGATGAAAAAAAATCTCGACAACAGACTACCTTCCATAATGACAAGACTACCATCCATTGGAGTAACAAAAATCTGAACAACAGACTACCTTCCATAATGACAAGGCTACCATCCATTGGAGTAACAAAAATTACAACGATAGACTACCTTCCATAATGACAAGGCTACCATCCATTGGAGTAACAAAGATATCGCTAACATACTACCTTCCATAATGACAAGGCTACCATCCAATGGAGTAACAAAAATATCGACAACAGACTACCTTCCATAATGACAAGGCTACCATTCATTGGAGTAACAAAAATCTCGACAACAGACCATCTTCCATAATCACAAGGCTACCATCCATTGGAGTAACAAAGATATCCACAACATCCTACCTTCCATAATGACAAGGCTACAATCCATTGGAGTAAAAAAAATCACGACAGTAGACTACCTTCCATAATGACAAGGCTACCATCCATTGGAATAACAAAAATCTCGACAACAGACTACCTTCCATAATTACAAGGCTAGCATCCAATAGAGTAACAAAAATCTGGACAACAGACTACCTTCCATAATGACAAGGCTACCATCCATTGGAGTAACAAAGATATCGACAAAATACTACCTTCCAAAATGACTAGGCTACCATCCATTGGAGTAACAAAAATCTCGACAACAGGCCATCTTCCATAATGACAAGGTTACCATCCATTGGAGTAACAAATATCTTGACAACAAACTACCTACCATAATGACAAGGGTATCATCCATTGGAGTAACAAAAATCTCGACAACGGACTACCTTCCATATTGACAAGTCTACAATCCATTGGAATAACAAAAATCTCGACAACAAACTGCCTTCCATAATGACAAGGCTACAATTCAATGTAGTAAAAAAAATCTCGACAACAGACTACCTTCTATAATGAAAAGTTTACCATCCCCTAGAGTAACAAAAATCTGAACAATAGACTACTTTCCATAATTACAAGGCTACCATCCATTGGATTAACATAAATCACAACAACAAACAACCTTCCATAATGACAAGGATACCATCCATTTGAGTAACAAAAATATGGACAACAAACTACCTTCCATAATGACAAGGCTACCATCCATTGGAGTAACAAAAATATCAACAAGAGACTACCTTCCATAATGACAAGGCTACCATCCATTGGAATAACAAAAATCTCGACAACGGACTACCTTCCATAATGACAAGGCTACCATCCATTAGAGTAACAAAAATCTGGACAGCAGAATACCTTCAATAATGACAAGGCTACCATCCATTGGATTAACCAAGATATCGACAACATACTACATTCCATAATGACAAGGCTACCATCCATTGGAGTAAAAAAAATCTCGACAACAGACTACCTTACATAATGACAAGGCTACAATCCATTGGAGTTACAAAAATCTCGACAAACTACTACCTTCCGGAATGACAAGGGTACCATCCATTGGAGTAACAAAAATCTCGACAATAGACTACCTTCCATATTGACAAGTCTACAATCTAGTGGAATAACAAAAATCTCGACAATAGACTACCTTCCATAATGACAAGGCTATAATCCAATGGAGTAACAAGAATCTCGAAAACAGACCACCTTCCATAATGACAAGGCTACCATCCATTAGAGTAACAAAAATCTGGACAAGACTACCTTGCATAATGACAAGGCTACCATCCATTAGAGTAACAAAGATATCGACAAAATACTACCTTCCATAATGACTAGGCTACCATCCATTAGAGTAACAAAAATCTCCACAACAAACCATCTTCCATAATGACAAGGCTACCATCCATTGGAGTAACAAACATCTCGACAACAAACTACCTACCATAATGACAAGGGTACCATCCATTGGAGTAACAAAAATCACAACAACAAACAACCTTCCATAATACCAAGGATACCATCCATTTGAGTAACAAAAATATGAACAACAGACTACCTTCCATAATGACAAGGATACCATCCATTGGAGTAACAAAAATCTCGACAATAGACTACCTTCTATAATGACAAGGCTACCATCCATTGGAGTAACAAAGATATCGATAACATACTACCTTCCATAATGACAAGGCTACCATCCTATGGAGTAACAAAAATATCGACAACAGACTACCTTCCATAATGACAAGGCTACCATCCATTAGAGTAACAAAAATATGGACAACAAACTACATTCCATAATGACAAGGCTACCATCCATTGGATTAACAAAGATATCGACAACATACTACATTCCATAATGACAAGGCTACCATCCATTGGAGGAAAAAAATCTCGACAACAGACTACCTTCCATAATGACAAGGCTACCACCATTGGAGTTACAAAAATCTCGACAACATACTGCCTTCCATAATGACAAGTCCACCATCCACTGGAGTAACAAAAATTTGAACAATAGACTACCTTCCATAATGACAAGGCTACCATCCATTGGAGTAACAAAAATCACAACGAAAGACAACCTTCCATAATGACAAGGATACCATCCATTTGAGTAACAAAAATTGGGACAACAAACTACCTTCCATAATGACAAGGCTACCATCCATTGGAGTATAAAAAATATCAACTAGAGACTACCTTCCATAATGACAAGGCTACCATCCATTGGAGTAACAAAAATCTCAACAACAGACTACCCTCCATAATGACAAGGCTACAATCCATTGGAGTAACAAAGATACCGACAACATACTACCTTCCATGATGAAAAGGCTACCATCCAATGGAGTAACAAAAATATCGACAATAGACTACCTTCCATAATGACAAGGCTACCATCCATTAGAGTAACCAAAATCTGGACAACAGACTACCTTCCATATAGACAAGGCTACCATCCATTGGAGTAACAGAAATCACAATGACAGATAACCTTCCATAATGACAAGGCTAC
Source organism: Vicia faba (assembly GCA_948472305.1). Taxonomy (NCBI): domain Eukaryota; kingdom Viridiplantae; phylum Streptophyta; class Magnoliopsida; order Fabales; family Fabaceae; genus Vicia; species Vicia faba. The sequence continues at coordinate 590,735,495 of OX451741.1, read as the reverse complement.
CATCCATTAGAGTAACAAAAATCGGGACAACAAACTACCTTCCATAATGACAGGCCTACCATCCATTGGAGTAACAAAAATTTCAAGAAGAGACTACCTTCCATAATGACAAGGCTACCATCCATTGGAGTAAAAAAAGATATCGACAACATACTACCTCCCGTAATGACAAGGCTACAATCCATTGGAGTAACAAAAACCATGACAACAGACTACCTTCCATAATGACAAGTCTACCATCCATTGGAGTAACAAAAATCTGAACAACAAACTACCTTTACAAAATGGCAAGGCTACCATCCATTGGAGTAACAGAAATTACAACGACAAAATACCTTCCATAATGACAAGTCTACCATCCATTTGAGTAACAAAAATTGGGACAACAGACTACCTTCCATAATGAGAAGACTATCATCCATTGGAGTACCAAAAATATCAACAAGGGACTACCTTCCATAATGACAAGGCTACCATCCATTGGAGTAACAACAATCTCGAGAACAGACTACCTTCCATTATGACAAGGCTACAATCCAATGGAGTAAATAAAATCTCGACAACAGACTACCTTCCATAATGACAAGTCTACCATCCATTGGAGTAACAAAAATCTGAACAACAGACTACCTTCCATAATGACATTTCTACCATCCATTTGAGTAACAGAAATTACATCGACATACTACCTTCCATAATGACCAGGCTACCATCCATTGGAGTAACAAAGATATTGATAACATACTACCTTCCATAATGACAAGGCTACCATCCAATGGAGTAACAAAAATATCGAGAACAGACTACCTTCCATAATGACAAGGCTACCATCCGTTAGAGTAACAAAAATCTGGACAACAGACTACCTTCCATAATGATAAGGCTACCATCCATTGGAGTAACAAAGATATCGACAAAATACTACCTTCCATAATGACAAGGCTACCATCCATTGGAGTAACAAAAATCTCGACAACAGACCATCTTCCATAATGACATGGCTATCATCCATTAGAGTAACCAAAATCTGGATAATAGACTACCTTCCATATTGACAAGGATACCATCCATTGGAGTAACATAAGTCACAACGATAGACAACCTTCCATAATGACAAGGCTACCATCCATTAGAGTAACAAAAATCGGGACAACAGACTACCTTCCATAATGACAGGCCTACCATCCATTGGAGTAACAAAAATTTCAACAAGAGACTACCTTCCATAATGACAAGGCTACCATCCATTGGAGTAACAAAGATATCGACAACATACTACCTCCCGTAATGATAAGGCTACAATCAACTGGAGTAACAAAAATCATGACAACAGACTACCTTCCATAATGACAAGTCTACCATCCATTTGAGTAAACAAAATTGGGACAACAAACTAACTTCCATAATGAGAAGACTATCATCCATTGGAGTAACAAAAATATCAATAAGAGACTACCTTCCATAATGACAAGGCTACCATCCATTGGAGTAAATAAAATCTCGACAATAGACTACCTTCCATAATGACAAGGCTATAATCCAATGGAGTAAACAAAATCTCGACAACAGACTACCTTCCATAATGACAAGTCTACCATCCATTGGAGTAATAAAAATCTGAACAACAGACTACCTTCCATAATTACAAGGCTACCATCCATTGGAGTAACAAAAATTACAACGACAGACTACCTTCCATAATAACAAGGCTACCATCCATTGGAGTAAAAAGGATATCAATAACATACTACCTTCCATAATAACAAGGCTACCATCCAATGGATAACAAAAATATCGACAACAGACTATCTTCCATAATGACAAGGCTACCATCAATTAGAGTAACAAAAATCTGGACAACAGACAACCTTCCATAATGACAAGGCTACCATCCATTCGTGTAACAAAGATATCGACAAAATACTACCTTCCATAATGACAAGGCTACCATCCAATGGAGTAACAAAAATCTCGACAATAGACCATCTTCCATAATGACAAGGCTACCATCCATTAGAGTAACAAAAATTTGGACAACAGACTACCTTCCATATTGACAAGGCTACCATCCATTAGAGTAACAAAAATCGGGACAACAGACTACCTTCCATAATGACAGGCCTACCATCCATTGGAGTAAAAAAAATTTCAACAAGAGACTACCTTCCATAATGTCAAGGCTACCATCCATTGGAGTAACAAAGATATCGATAACATACTACCTCCTGTAATGACAAGGACACAATCCACTGGAGTAACAAAAATCATGACAACAGACTACCTTCCATAATGACAAGTCTACAATCCATTGGAGTAACAAAAATCTGAACAACAGACTACCTTTACATAATGACAAGGCTACCATCCATTGGAGTAACAGAAATTACGGCGACAAAATACCTTCCATAATGACAAGTCTACCATCCATTTGAGTAACAAAAATTGGGACAACAAACTACCTTCCATAATGAGAAGACTATCATCCATTGGAGTAACAAAAATATCAACAAGAGACTACCTTCCATAATGACAAGGCTACCATCCATTGGAGTAACAACAATCTCGACAACAGACTACCTTCCATAATGACAAGGCTACAATCCAATGGATGAAAAAAAATCTCGACAACAGACTACCTTCCATAATGACAAGTCTACAATCCATTGGAGTAACAAAAATCTGAACAACAGACTACCTTCCATAATGACAAGGCTACCATCCATTGGAGTAACAAAAATTACAACGATAGACTACCTTCCATAATGACAAGGCTACCATCCATTGGAGTAACAAAGATATCGCTAACATACTACCTTCCATAATGACAAGGCTACCATCCAATGGAGTAACAAAAATATCGACAACAGACTACCTTTCATAATGACAAGGCTACCATCCATTGGAGTAACAAAAATCTCGACAACAGACCATCTTCCATAATCACAAGGCTACCATCCATTGGAGTAACAAAGATATCCACAACATACTACCTTCTATAATGACAACGCTACAATCCATTGGAGTAAAAAAAATCACGACAATAGACTACCTTCCATAATGACAAGGCTACCATCCAGTGGAATAACAAAAATCTCGACAACAGACTACCTTCCATAATGACAAGGCTACAATTCAATGGAGTAAAAAAATCTCGACAACAGACTACCTTTCATAATGACAAGGCTACCATCCATTGGAGTAACAGAAATTACAACGACAGACTACCTTCCATAATGATAAGTCTACCATCCATTTGAGTAACAAAAATCGGGACAACATACTACCTTCCATAATGAGAAGACTATCATCCATTAGGGTAACAAAAATATCAACAAGAGACTACCTTCCATAATGACAAGGCTACCATCCTTTGGAGTAACAAAAATCTCGACAACAGACTACCTTCCATAATGACAAGGCTACCATCTATTGGAGTAACAAAGATATCGACAAAATACTACCTTCCATAATGACAAGGCTACCATCCATTGGAGTAACAAAAATCTCGACAACAGACCATCTTCCATAATGACAAGTCTACCATCCATTGGAGTAACAAAAACATGATCAACATACTACCTTTACATAATGACAAGGCTACCATCCATTGGAGTAACAGAAATTACAACGACAAAATACCTTCCATAATGACAAGTCTATCATCCGTTTGAGTAACAAAAATTGGGACAACAGACTACCTTCCATAATGAGAAGACTATCATCCATTGGAGTAACAAAAACATCAACAACAGACTACCTTCCATAATGACAAGGCTACCATCTATTAGAGTAACAACAATCTCGACAATAGACTACCTTCCATAATGACAAGGCTATAATCCAATGAAGTAAATAAAATCTCGACAACAGACTACCTTCCATAATTACAAGTCTACCATCCATTGGGGTAACAAAAATCACGACAACAGACCAACTTCCATAATGACAAGTCTATCATCCATTGGAGTAACAAAAATCTAAAGAACAGACTACCTTCCATAATGACAAGACTACCATCCATTGGATAACAGAAATTACAACGAAATAATACCTTCCATAATGAAAAGTTTATCATCCATTTGAGTAACAAAAATTGGGACAACAGACTACCTTCTATAATGAGAAGACTATCATCCATTAGAGTAACAAAAATATCAACAAGAGACTACCTTCCATAATGACAAGGCTACCATCCATTGGAGTAACAAAAATCTCGAAAACAGACTACCTTCCATAATGACAAGGCTACAATCCAATGGAGAAAAAAAAATCTCGACAACAGACTACCTTCCATAATGACAAGTCTACCGTCCATTGGGGTAACAAATATCCGAACAACAGACTACCTTCCATAATGACAAGGCTACCATCCATTGGAGTAACAGAAATTACAACGACATACTACCGTCCATAATGACAAGGCTACCATCCATTGGAGTAACAAAGATATCGATGACATACTACCTTCTATAATGACAAGGCTACCATCCATTGGAGTAACAAAAATCTTGACAACAGACCATCTTCCATAATGACACGACTACCATCCATTGGAGTAATAAAAATAAGAACAACATACTACCTTTACATAATGACAAGGCTACCATCCATTGGAGTAACATAAATTACAACGACAGAATACCTTCCATAATGACAAGTCTACCATCCATTTGAGTAACAAAAATTGGGACAACAGACTACCTTCCATAATGAGAAGACTATCATCCATTGGAGTAACAAAAACATCAACAAGAGACTACCTTCCATAATGACAAGGCTACCATCCATTGGAGTAACAACAATCTCGACAACAGACTACCTTCCATAATGACAAGGCTACAATCCAATGGATGAAAAAAAATCTCGACAAAAGACTACCTTCCATAATGACAAGTCTACCATCCATTGGAGTAACAAAAATCTGAACAACAGACTACCTTCCATAATGACAAGGCTACCATCCATTGGAGTAACAAAAATTACAACGATAGACTACCTTCCATAATGACAAGGCTACCATCCATTGGAGTAACAAAGATATCGCTAACATACTACCTTCCATAATGACAAGGCTACCATCCAATGGAGTAACAAAAATATCGACAACAGACTACCTTCCATAATGACAAGGCTACCATCCATTGGAGTAACAAAAATCTCGACAACAGACCATCTTCCATAATCACAAGGCTACCATCCATTGGAGTAACAAAGATATCCACAACATACTACCTTCTATAATGACAACGCTACAATCCATTGGAGTAAAAAAAATCACGACAATAGACTACCTTCCATAATGACAAGGCTACCATCCAGTGGAATAACAAAAATCTCGACAACAGACTACCTTCAATAATGACAAGGCTACAATTCAATGGAGTAAAAAAATCTCGACAACAGACTACCTTTCATAATGACAAGGCTACCATCCATTGGAGTAACAGAAATTACAACGACAGACTACCTTCCATAATGATAAGTCTACCATCCATTTGAGTAACAAAAATCGGGACAACATACTACCTTCCATAATGAGAAGACTATCATCCATTAGGGTAACAAAAATATCAACAAGAGACTACCTTCCATAATGACAAGGCTACCATCCTTTGGAGTAACAAAAATCTCGACAACAGACTACCTTCCATAATGACAAGGCTACCATCCATTGGAGTAACAAAGATATCGACAAAATACTACCTTCCATAATGACAAGGCTACCATCCATTGGAGTAACAAAAATCTCGACAACAGACCATCTTCCATAATGACAAGTCTACCATCCATTGGAGTAACAAAAATATGATCAACATACTACCTTTACATAATGACAAGGCTACCATCCATTGGAGTAACAGAAATTACAACGACAAATTACCTTCCATAATGACAAGTCTACCATCCGTTTGAGTAACAAAAATTGGGACAACAGACTACCTTCCATAATGAGAAGACTATCATCCATTGGAGTAACAAAAACATCAACAACAGACTACCTTCCATAATGACAAGGCTACCATCTATTAGAGTAACAACAATCTCGACAATAGACTACCTTCCATAATGACAAGGCTATAATCCAATGAAGTAAATAAAATCTCGACAACAGACTACCTTCCATAATTACAAGTCTACCATCCATTGGGGTAACAAAAATCACGACAACAGACCAACTTCCATAATGACAAGTCTATCATCCATTGGAGTAACAAAAATCTAAAGAACAGACTACCTTCCATAATGACAAGACTACCATCCATTGGATAACAGAAATTACAACGAAATAATACCTTCCATAATGAAAAGTCTATCATCCATTTGAGTAACAAAAATTGGGACAACAGACTACCTTCTATAATGAGAAGACTATCATTCATTAGAGTAACAAAAATATCAACAAGAGACTACCTTCCATAATGACAAGGCTACCATCCATTGGAGTAACAAAAATCTCGAAAATAGACTACCTTCCATAATGACAAGGCTACAATCCAATGGAGAAAAAAAAATCTCGACAACATACTACCTTGCATAATGACAAGTCTACCATCCATTGGGGTAACAAATATCCGAACAACAGACTACCTTCCATAATGACAAGGCTACCATCCATTGGAGTAACAGAAATTACAACGACATACTACCGTCCATAATGACAAGGCTACCATCCATTGGAGTAACAAAGATATCGATGACATACTACCTTCTATAATGACAAGGCTACCATCCATTGGAGTAACAAAAATCTTGACAACATACCATCTTCCATAATGACACGACTACCATCCATTGGAGTAATAAAAATAAGAACAACATACTACCTTTACATAATGACAAGGCTACCATCCATTGGAGTAACATAAATTACAACGACAGAATACCTTCCATAATGACAAGTCTACCATCCATTTGAGTAACAAAAATTGGGACAACTGACTACCTTCCATAATGAGAAGACTATCATCCATTGGAGTAACAAAAACATCAACAAGAGACTACCTTCCATAATGACAAGGCTACCATCCATTGGAGTAACAACAATCTCGACAACAGACTACCTTCCATAATGACAAGGCTACAATCCAATGGATGAAAAAAAATCTCGACAACAGACTACCTTCCATAATGACAAGTCTACCATCCATTGGAGTAAGAAAACTCTGAATAACAGACTACCTTCCATAATGACAAGGCTACCATCCATTGGAGTAGCAAAAATTACAACGATAGACTACCTTCCATAATGACAAGGCTACCATCCATTGGAGTAACAAAGATATCGCTAACATACTACCTTCCATAATGACAAGGCTACCATCCAATGGAGTAACAAAAATATCGACAACAGACTACCTTCCATAATGACAAGGCTACCATCCATTGGAGTAACAAAAATCTCGACAACAGACCATCTTCCATAATCACAAGGCTACCATCCATTGGAGTAACAAAGATATCCACAACATACTACCTTCCATAATGACAAGGCTACAATCCATTGGAGTAAAAAAAATCACGACAATAGACTACCTTCCATAATGACAAGGCTACCATCCATTGGAATAACAAAAATCTCGACAACAGACTACCTTCCATAATGACAAGGCTAAAATCCAATGGAGTAAAAAAATCTCGACAACAGACTACCTTTCATAATGACAAGGCTACCGTCCATTGGAGTAACAGAAATTACAACGATAGACTACCTTCCATAATGATAAGTCTACCATCCATTTGAGTAACAAAAATCGGGACAACATACTACCTTCCATAATGAGAAGACTATCATCCATTGGGGTAACAAAAATATCAACAAGAGACTACCTTCCATAATGACAAGGATACCATCCTTTGGAGTAACAAAAATCTCGACAACAGACTACCTTCCATAATGACAAGGCTACCATCCATTGGAGTAACAAAGATATCGACAAAATACTTCCTTCCATAATGACAAGGCTACCATCCATTGGAGTAACAAAAATCTCGACAACAGACCATCTTCCATAATGACAAGTCTACCATCCATTGGAGTAACAAAAATATGATCAACATACTACCTTTACATAATGACAAGGCTACCATCCATTGTAGTAACAGAAATTACAACGACAGAATACCTTCCATAATGACAACTCTACCATCCGTTTGAGTAACAAAAATTGGGACAACAGACTACCTTCCATAATGAGAAGACTATCATCCATTGGAGTAACAAAAATATAAACAAGAGACTACCCTCCATAATGACAAGGCTACCATCCATTGGAGTAACAAAAATATCGACAACAGACCATCTTCCATAATGACAAGTCTACCATCTATTGGAGTAACAAAAATATGAACAACATACTACCTTTACATAATGACAAGGCTACCATCCATTGGAGTATAAGAAATTACAACGACAGAATACCTTCCATAATTACAAGTCTACCATCCATTTGAGTAACAAAAATTGGGACAACAGACTACCTTCCATAATGAGAAGACTATCATTCATTGGGGTAATAAAAACATCAACAAGAGACTACCTTCCATAATGACAAGGCTAATATCCATTAGAGTAACAACAATCTCGACAACAGACTACCTTCCATAATGACAAGGCTACAATCTAATGGAGTAAAAAAAATCTCGACAACAAACTACCTTCCATAATGACAAGTCTACCAGCCATTGGAGTAACAAAAATCTCGACAACAAACCATCTTCCATAATGACAAGTCCATCATCCATTGGAGTAACAAAAATCTAAAGGACATACTACCTTCCATTATGACAAGGCTACCATCCATTGGATAACAGAAATTACAACAAAATAATACCTTCCATAATGACAAGTCTATCATCCATTTGAGTAACAAAAATTGGGAAAATAGACTACCTTCCATAATGAGAAGACTATCATCCATTGGAGTAACAAAAATATCAACAAGAGACTACCTTCCATAATGACAAGGCTACCAATCATTGGAGTAACAAAAATCTCGACAACAGACTACCTTCCATAATGACAAGTCTACCATCCATTTGGGTAACAAAAATCTGAACAACAGACTACCTTCCATAATGACAAGGCTACCATCCATCGGAGTAACAGAAATTAAAACGACATACTACCGTCCATAATGACAAGGCTACCATCCATTAGAGTAACAAAGATATCGATAACATACTACCTTCTATAATGACAAGGCTACCATCCATTGGAGTAACAAAAATCTTGACAACAGACCATCTTCCATAATGACAAGTCTACCATCCATTGGAGTAACAAAAATATGAACAACATACTACCTTTACATAATGACAAGGCTACCATCCATTGGAGTAACAGAAATTACAACGACAAAATACCTTCCATAATGACAAGTCTACCATCCATTTGAGTAACAAAAATTGGGACAACAGACTACCTTCCATAATGAGAAGACTATCATCCATTGGGGTAACAAAAACATCAACAAGAGACTACCTTCCATAATGAAAAGGCTAATATCCATTAGAGTAACAACAATCTCGACAACAGACTACCTTCCATAATGACAAGGCTACAATCCAATGGAGTAAAAAAAATCTCCACAACAAACTACCTTCCATAATGACAAGTCTACCATCCATTGGAGTAACAAAAATCTCGACAACAGACCATCTTCCATAATGACAAGTCTATCATCCATTGGAGTAACAAAAATCTAAAGAATAGACTACCTTCCATAATGACAAGGCTACCATCCATTGGATAACAGAAATTACAACAAAATAATACCTTCCATAATGACAAGTCTATCATCCATTTGAGTAACAAAAATTGGGACAACAGTCTACCTTCCAAATGAGAAGACTATCATCCATTGTAGTAACAAAAATATGAACAAGAGACTACCTTCCATAATGACAAGGCTACCATCCATTGGAGTAAAAAAAATCTCGACAACAGACTACCTTCCATAATGACAAGGCTACAATCCAATGGAGTAAAAAAAATCTCGACAACAGACTACCTTCCATAATGACAAGTCTACCATCCATTGGGGTAACAAAAATATGAACAACAGACTACCTTCCATAATGACAAGGCTACCATCCATCGGAGTAACAGAAATTACAACGACATACTACCGTCCATAATGACAAGGCTACCATCCATTGGAGTAACAAAGATATCAATAACATACTACCTTCTACAATGACAAGGCTACCATCCATTGGAGTAACAAAAATCTCGACAATAGACCATCTTCCATAATGACAAGACTACCATCCATTGGAGTAACAAAAATTAAAACGACAGAATACTCTCCATAATGACAAGTCTACCATCCATTTGAGTAACAAAAATTGGGACAAGAGACTACCTTCCATAATGAGAAGACTATCATCCATTGGGGTAACAAAAACATCAACAAGAGACTACCTTCCATAATGACAAGGCTACCATCCATTAGAGTAACAACAATCTCGACAATAGACTACCTTCCATAATGACAAGGCTACAATCCAATGGAGTAAAAAAAATCTCGACCACAAACTACCTTCCATAATGACAAGTCTACCATCCATTGGAGTAACAAAAATCTCGACAACAGACCATCTTCCATAATGACAAGTCTATCATCCATTGGAGTAACATAAATCTAAAGAACAAACTACGTTCCATAATGACAAGGCTACCATCCATTGGATAACAGAAATTACAACGAAATAATACCTTCCATAATGACAAGTCTATCATCCATTTGAGTAACAAAAATTGGGAAAATAGACTACCTTCCATAATGAGAAGACTATCATCCAATGGAGTAACAAAAATATCACCAAGAGACTACCTTCCATAATGACAAGGCTACCATCCATTGGAGTAACAAAAATCTCGACAACAGACTACCTTCCATAATGACAAGGCTACAATCCAATGGAGTAAAAAAAATATCGACAACAGACTACCTTCCATAATGACAAGTCTACCATCCATTGGGGTAACAAAAATCTGACCAACAGATTAACTTCCATAATGACAAGGCTACCATCCATTGGAGTAACAGAAATTACAACGACATACTACCATCCATAATGACAAGGCTACCATCCATTGGAGTAACAAAGATATCGATAACATACTACCTTCTATAATGACAAGGCTACCATCGATTGGAGTAACAAAAATCTCGACAACAGACCATCTTCCATAATGACAAGTCTATCATACATCGGAGTAACAAAAATCTAAAGAACATACTACCTTTCATAATGACAAGGCTACCATCCATTGGATAACATAAGTTACAACAAAATAATACCTTCCATAATGACAAGTCTATCATCCATTTGAGTAACAAAAATTGGGACAACAGACTACCTTCCATAATGAGAAGACTATCATCCATTGGAGTAACAAAAATATCAACAAAAGACTACCTTCCATAATGACAAGGATACCAATCATTGGAGTAACAAAAATCTCGACAACAGACTACCTTCCATAATGACAAGTCTACCATCCATTGGGTTAACAAAAATCTGAACAACAGACTACCTTCCATAATGACAAGGCTACCATCCATCGGAGTAACAGAAATTACAACGACATACTACCGTCCATAATGACAAGGCTACCATCCATTGGAGTAACAAAGATATCGATAACATACTACCTTCTATAATGACAAGGCTACCATCCATTGGAGTAACAAAAATCTCGACAACAGACCATCTTCCATAATGACAAGACTACCATCCATTGGAGTAACAAAAATATGTACAACATACTACCTTTACATAATGACAAGGCTACCATCCATTGGAGTAACAAAAATTACAACGACAAAATACCTTCCATAACGACAAGTCTACCATCCATTTGAGTAACAAAAATTGGGACAACAGACTACCTTCCATAATGAGAAGACTATCATCCATTGGGGTAACAAAAACATCAACAAGAGACTACCTTCCATAATGACAAGGCTACCATCCATTAGAGTAACAACAATCTCGACAACAGACTACCTTCCATAATGACAAGGCTACAATCCAATGGAGTAAAAAAAATTTCGACCACAAACTACCTTCCATAATGACAAGTCTACCATCCATTGGAGTAACAAAAATCTAGACAACAGACCATCTTCGATAATGACAAGTCTATCATCCATTGGAGTAACAAAAATCTAAAGAACAGACTACCTTCCATAATGACAAGGCTACCATCCATTGGATAACAGAAATTACAACGAAATAATACCTTCCATAATGACAAGTCTATCATCCATTTGAGTAACAAAAATTGGGACAATAGACTACCTTCCATAATGAGAAGACTATCATCCATTGGAGTAACAAAAATATCAACAAGAGACTACCTTCTATAATGACAAGGCTACCATCCATTGGAGTAACAAAAATCTTGACAACAGACCATCTTCCATAATGACAAGTCTACCATCCATTGGAGTAACAAAAATATGAACAACATACTACCTTTACATAATGACAAGGCAACCATCCATTGGAGTAACAGAAATTACAACGACAGAATACCTTCCATAATGACAAGTCTACCATCCATTTGAGTAACAAAAATTGGGACAACAGACTACCTTCCATAATGAGAAGACTATCATCCATTGGGGTAACAAAAACATCAACAAGAGACTACCTTCCATAATGAAAAGGCTAATATCCATTAGAGTAACAACAATCTCGACAACAGACTACCTTCCATAATGACAAGGCTACAATCCAATGGAGTAAAAAAAATCTCCACAACAAACTACCTTCCATAATGACAAGTCTACCATCCATTGGAGTAACAAAAATCTCGACAACAGACCATCTTCCATAATGACAAGTCTATCATCCATTGGAGTAACAAAAATCTAAAGAATAGACTACCTTCCATAATGACAAGGCTACCATCCATTGGATAACAGAAATTACAACGAAATAATACCTTCCATAATGACAAGTCTATCATCAATTTGAGTAACAAAAATTGGGACAACAGTCTACCTTCCAAATGAGAAGACTATCATCCATTGTAGTAACAAAAATATGAACAAGAGACTACCTTCCATAATGACAAGGCTACCATCCATTGGAGTAAAAAAAATCTCGACAACAGACTACCTTCCATAATGACAAGGCTACAATCAATGGAGTAAAAAAAATCTCGACAACAGACTACCTTCCATAATGACAAGTCTACCATCCATTGGGGTAACAAAAATATGAACAACAGACTACCTTCCATAATGACAAGGCTACCATCCATCGGAGTAACAGAAATTACCACGACATACTACCGTCCATAATGACAAGGCTACCATCCATTGGAGTAACAAAGATATCGATAACATACTACCTTCTACAATGACAAGGCTACCATCCATTGGAGTAACAAAAATCTCGACAATAGACCATCTTCCATAATGACAAGACTACCATCCATTGGAGTAACAAAAATTACAACGACAGAATACTCTCCATAATGACAAGTCTACCATCCATTTGAGTAACAAAAATTGGGACAAGAGACTACCTTCCATAATGAGAAGACTATCATCCATTGGGGTAACAAAAACATCAACAAGAGACTACCTTCCATAATGACAAGGCTACCATCCATTAGAGTAACAACAATCTCGACAACAGACTACCTTCCATAATGACAAGGCTACAATCCAATGGAGTAAAAAAAATCTCGACCACAAACTACCTTCCATAATGACAAGTCTACCATCCATTGGAGTAACAAAAATCTCGACAACAGACCATCTTCCATAATGACAAGTCTATCATCCATTGGAGTAACATAAATCTAAAGAACAAACTACGTTCCATAATGACAAGGCTACCATCCATTGGATAACAGAAATTACAACGAAATAATACCTTCCATAATGACAAGTCTATCATCCATTTGAGTAACAAAAATTGGGAAAATAGACTACCTTCCATAATGAGAAGACTATCATCCAATGGAGTAACAAAATATCACCAAGAGACTACCTTCCATAATGACAAGGCTACCATCCATTGGAGTAACAAAAATCTCGACAACAGACTACCTTCCATAATGACAAGGCTACAATCCAATGGAGTAAAAAAAATATCGACAACAGACTACCTTCCATAATGACAAGTCTACCATCCATTGGGGTAACAAAAATCTGACCAACAGACTAACTTCCATAATGACAAGGCTACCATCCATTGGAGTAACAGAAATTACAACGACATACTACCATCCATAATGACAAGGCTACCATCCATTGGAGTAACAAAGATATCGATAACATACTACCTTCTATAATGACAAGGCTACCATCCATTGGAGTAACAAAAATCTCGACAACAGACCATCTTCCATAATGACAAGTCTATCATACATTGGAGTAACAAAAATCTAAAGAACATACTACCTTCCATAATGACAAGGCTACCATCCATTGGATAACATAAGTTACAACAAAATAATACCTTCCATAATGACAAGTCTATCATCCATTTGAGTAACAAAAATTGGGACAACAGACTACCTTCCATAATGAGAAGACTATCATCCATTGGAGTAACAAAAATATCAACAAAAGACTACCTTCCATAATGACAAGGATACCAATCATTGGAGTAACAAAAATCTCGACAACAGACTACCTTCCATAATGACAAGTCTACCATCCATTGGGTTAACAAAAATCTGAACAACAGACTACCTTCCATAATGACAAGGCTACCATCCATCGGAGTAACAGAAATTACAACGACATACTACCGTCCATAATGACAAGGCTACCATCCATTGGAGTAACAAAGATGTCGATAACATACTACCTTCTACAATGACAAGGCTACCATCCATTGGAGTAACAAAAATTCCGACAACAGACCATCTTCCATAATGACAAGACTACCATCCATTGGAGTAACAAAAATATGTACAACATACTACCTTTACATAATGACAAGGCTACCATCCATTGGAGTAACAAAAATTACAACGACAAAATACCTTCCATAACGACAAGTCTACCATCCATTTGAGTAACAAAAATTGGGACAACAGACTACCTTCCATAATGAGAAGACTATCATCCATCGGAGTAACAGAAATTACAACGACATACTACCGTCCATAATGACAAGGCTACCATCCATTGGAGTAACAAAGATATCGATAACATACTACCTTCTATAATGACAAGGCTACCATCCATTGGAGTAACAAAAATCTCGACAACAGACCATCTTCCATAATGACAAGACTACCATCCATTGGAGTAACAAAAATATGTACAACATACTACCTTTACATAATGACAAGGCTACCATCCATTGGAGTAACAAAAATTACAACGACAAAATACCTTCCATAACGACAAGTCTACCATCCATTTGAGTAACAAAAATTGGGACAACAGACTACCTTCCATAATGAGAAGACTATCATCCATTGGGGTAACAAAAACATCAACAAGAGACTACCTTCCATAATGACAAGGCTACCATCCATTAGAGTAACAACAATCTCGACAACAGACTACCTTCCATAATGACAAGGCTACAATCCAATGGAGTAAAAAAAATTTCGACCACAAACTACCTTCCATAATGACAAGTCTACCATCCATTGGAGTAACAAAAATCTAGACAACAGACCATCTTCGATAATGACAAGTCTATCATCCATTGGAGTAACAAAAATCTAAAGAACAGACTACCTTCCATAATGACAAGGCTACCATCCATTGGATAACAGAAATTACAACGAAATAATACCTTCCATAATGACAAGTCTATCATCCATTTGAGTAACAAAAATTGGGACAATAGACTACCTTCCATAATGAGAAGACTATCATCCATTGGAGTAACAAAAATATCAACAAGAGACTACCTTCTATAATGACAAGGCTACCATCCATTGGAGTAACAAAAATCTGGACAACAGACCATCTTCCATAATGACAAGTCTACCATCCATTGGAGTAACAAAAATATGAACAACATACTACCTTTACATAATGACAAGGCTACCATCCATTGGAGTAACAGAAATTACAACGACAGAATACCTTACATAATGACAAGTCTACCATCCATTTGAGTAACAAAAATTGGGACAACAGACTACCTTCCATAATTAGAAGACTATCATCCATTGGGGTAACAAAAACATCAACCAGAGACTACCTTCCATAATGAAAAGGCTAATATCCATTAGAGTAACAACAATCTCGACAACAGACTACCTTCCATAATGACAAGGCTACAATCCAATGGAGTAAAAAAAATCTCGACAACAAACTACCTTCCATAATGACAAGTCTACCATCCATTGGAGTAACAAAAATCTCGACAACAGACCATCTTCCATAATGACAAGTCTATCATCCATTGGAGTAACAAAAATCTAAAGAACAGACTACCTTCCATAATGACAAGGCTACCATCCATTGGATAACATAAATTACAATGAAATAATACCTTCCATAATGACAAGTCTATCATCCATTTGAGTAACAAAAATTGGGACAACAGTCTACCTTCCATAATTAGAAGACTATCATCCATTGTAGTAACAAAAATATCAACAAGAGACTACCTTCCATAATGACAAGGCAACCATCCATTGGAGTAAAAAAAATCTCGACAACAGACTACCTTCCATAACGACAAGGCTACAATCCAATGGAGTAAAAAAAATCTCGACAACAGACTACCTTCCATAATGACAAGTCTACCATCCATTGTGGTAACAAAAATCTGAACAACAGACTACCTTCCATAATGGCAAGGCTACCATCCATCGGAGTAACAGAAATTACAACGACATACTACTGTCCATAATGACAAGGCTACCATCCATTGGAGTAACAAAGATATCGATAACATACTACCTTCTATAATGACAAGGCTACCATCCATTGGAGTAACAAAAATCTCGACAACAGACCATCTTCCATAATGACAAGACTACCATCCATTGGAGTAACAAAAATATGAACAACATACTACCTTTACATAATGACAAGGCTACCATCCATTGGAGTAACAGAAATTACAACGACAGAATACCTTCCATAATGACAAGTCTACCATCCATTTGAGTAACAAAAATTGGGACAACAGACTACCTTCCATAATGAGAAGACTATCATCCATTGGGGTAACAAAAACATCAACAAGAGACTACCTTCCATAATGAAAAGGCTAATATCCATTAGAGTAACAACAATCTCGACAACAGACTACCTTCCATAATGACAAGGCTACAATCCAATTGGTTAGAAAAAATCTCGACAACAAACTACCTTCCATAATGACAAGTCTACCATCCATTGGAGTAACAAAAATCTCGACAACATACCATCTTCCATAATGACAAGTCTATCATCCATTGGAGTAACAAAAATCTAAAGAACAGACTACCTTCCATAATGACAAGGCTACCATCCATTGGATAACAGAAATTACAACAAAATAATACCTTCAATAATGACAAGTCTATCATCCATTTGAGTAACAAAAATTGGGACAACAGTCTACCTTCCATAATGAGAAGACTATCATTCATTGGAGTAACAAAAATCTCGACAACAGACTACCTTCCATAATGACAAGGCTACAATCCAATGGAGTAAAAAAAATCTCGAGAACATACTACCTTCCATAATGACAAGTCTACCATCCATTGGGGTAACAAAAATCTGAACAACAGACTACCTTCCATAATGACAAGGCTACCATCCATTGGAGTAACAGAAATTACAACGACATACTACTGTCCATAATGACAAGGCTACCATCCATTGGAGTAACAAAGATATCGATAACATACTACCTTCCATAATGACAAGGCTATCATCCATTGGAGTAACAAAAATCTCGACAACAGACCATCTTCCATAATGACAAGACTACCATCCATTGGAGTAACAAAAATATGTACAACATACTACCTTTAAATAATGACAAGGCTACCATCCATTGGAGTAACAGAAATTACAACGACAGAATACCTTCCATAATGACAAGTCTACCATCCATTTGAGTAACAAAAATTGGGACAACAGACTACCTTCCATAATGAGAAGACTATCATCCATTGGGATAACAAAAACATCAACAAGAGACTACCTTCCATAATGACAAGGCTACCATCCATTAGAGTAACAACAATCTCGACAACAGACTACCATCCATAATGACAAGGCTACAATCCAATGGAGTAAAAAAAATCTCGACAACAAACTACCTTCCATAATGACAAGTCTACCATCCATTGGAGTAACAAAAATCTTGACAACAGACCATCTTCCATATTGACAAGTCTATCATCCATTGGAGTATCAAAAATCTAAAGAACAGACTACCTTCCATAATGACAAGGCTACCATCCATTGGATAACAGAAATTACAACGAAATAATACCTTCCATAATGACAAGTCTATCATCCATTTGAGTAACAAAAATTGGGACAACAGACTACCTTCCATAATGAGAAGACTATCATCCATTGGAGTAACAAAAATATCAACGACAGACTACCTTCCATAATGACAAGCCTACCATCCATTGGAGTAACAAAAATCTCGACAACAGACTACCTTCCATAATGACAAGGCTACAATCCAATGGAGTAAAAAAAATCTCGATAACAAACTACCTTCCATAATGACAAGTCTACCATCCATTGGAGTAACAAAAATCTCGACAACAGACCATCTTCCATAATGAAAAGTCTATCATCCATTTGAGTAACAAAAATCTAAAGAACAGACTACCTTCCATAATGACAAGGCTACCATCCATTGGATAACAGAAATTACTACGAAATAATACCTTCCATAATGACAAGTCTATCATCCATTTGAGTAACAAAAATTGGGACAACAGTCTACCTTCCATAATGAGAAGACTATCATCCATTGCAGTAACAAAAATATCAACAAGAGACTACCTTCCATAATGACAAGGCTACCATCCATTGGAGTAACAAAAATCTCGACAACAGACTACCTTCCATAATGACAAGGCTACAATCCATTGGAGTAAAAAAAATCTCGACAACAGACTACCTTCCATAATGACAAGTCTACCATCCATTGGGGTACCAAAAATCTGAACAACAGACTACCTTCCATAATGACAAGGCTACCATCCATTGGAGTAACAGAAATTACAACGACATACTACTGTCCATAATGACAAGGCTACCATCCATTTGAGTAACAAAGATATCGATAACATACTACCGTCCATAATGACAAGGCTATCATCCATTGGAGTAACAAAAATCTCGACAACAGACCATCTTCCATAATGACAAGACTACCATCCATTGGAGTAACAAAAATATGTACAACATACTACCTTTACATAATGACAAGGCTACCATCCATTGGAGTAACAGAAATTACAACGACAGAATACCTTCCATAATGAGAAGACTACCATCCATTTGAGTAACAAAAATTGGGACAACAGACTACCTTCCATAATGAGAAGACTATCATCCATTGGGGTAACAAAAACATCAACAAGAGACTACCTTCCATAATGACAAGGCTACCATCCATTAGAGTAACAACAATCTCGACAACAGACTACCTTCCATAATGACAAGGCTACAATCCAATGGAGTAAAAAAAATCTCGACAACAAACTACCTTCCATAATGACAAGTCTACCATCCATTGGAGTAACAAAAATCTCGACAACTGACCATCTTCCATAATGAAAAGTCTATCATCCATTTGAGTAACAAAAATCTAAAGAACAGACTACCTTCCATAATGACAAGGCTACCATCCATTGGATAACAGAAATTACTACGAAATAATACCTTCCATAATGACAAGTCTATCATCCATTTGAGTAACAAAAATTGGGACAACAGTCTACCTTCCATAATGAGAAGACTATCATCCATTGCAGTAACAAAAATATCAACAAGAGACTACCTTCCATAATGACAAGGCTACCATCCATTGGAGTAACAAAAATCTCGACAACATACTACCTTCCATAATGACAAGGCTACAATCCATTGGAGTAAAAAAAATCTCGACAACAGACTACCTTCCATAATGACAAGTCTACCATCCATTGGGGTACCAAAAATCTGAACAACAGACTACCTTCCATAATGACAAGGCTACCATCCATTGGAGTAACAAAAATTACAACGACATACTACTGTCCATAATGACAAGGCTACCATCCATTTGAGTAACAAAGATATCGATAACATACTACCGTCCATAATGACAAGGCTATCATCCATTGGAGTAACGAAAATCTCGACAACAGACCATCTTCCATAATGACAAGACTACCATCCATTGGAGTAACAAAAATATGTACAACATACTACCTTTACATAATGACAAGGCTACCATCCATTGGAGTAACAGAAATTACAACAACAGAATACCTTCCATAATGAGAAGACTACCATCCATTTGAGTAAAAAAAATTGGGACAACAGACTACCTTCCATAATGAGAAGACTATCATCCATTGGGGTAACAAAAACATCAACAAGAGACTACCTTCCATAATGACAAGGCTACCATCCATTAGAGTAACAACAATCTCGACAACAGACTACCTTCCATAATGACAAGGCTACAATCCAATGGAGTAAAAAAAATCTCGACAACAAACTACCTTCCATAATGACAAGTCTACCATCCATTGGAGTAACAAAAATCTCGACAACTGACCATCTTCCATAATGACAAGTCTATCATCCATTGGAGTATCAAAAATCTAAAGAACAGACTACCTTCCATAATGACAAGGCTACCATCCATTGGATAACAAAAATTACAATGAAATAATACCTTCCATAATGACAAGTCTATCATCCATTTTAGTAACAAAAATTGGGACAACAGACTACCTTCCATAATGAGAAGACTATCATCCATTGGAGTAACAAAAATATCAACAACAGACTACCTTCCATAATGACAAGCCTACCATCCATTGGAGTAACAAAAATCTCGACAACAGACTACCTTCCATAATGACAAGGCTACAATCCAATGGAGTAAAAAAAATCTCGACAACAAACTACCTTCCATAATGACAAGTCTACCATCCATTGGAGTAACAAAAATCTCGACAACAGACCATCTTCCATAATGAAAAGTCTATCATCCATTTGAGTAACAAAAATCTAAAGAACAGACTACCTTCCATAATGACAAGGCTACCATCCATTGAATAACAGAATTTACAACGAAATAATACCTTCCATAATTACAAGTCTATCATCCATTTGAGTAACAAAAATTGGGACAACAGTCTACCTTCCATAATGAGAAGACTATCATCCATTGTAGTAACAAAAATATCAACAAGAGACTACCTTCCATAATGACAAGGCTACCATCCATTGGAGTAACAAAAATCTCAACAACAGACTACCTTCCATAATGACAAGGCTACAATCCATTGGAGTGAAAAAAATCTCGACAACAGACTACCTTCCATAATGACAAGTCTACCATCCATTGGAGTACCAAAAATCTGAACAACAGACTACCTTCCATAATGACAAGGCTACCATCCATTGGAGTAACAGAAATTACAACGACATACTACTGTCCATAATGACAAGGCTACCATCCATTTGAGTAACAAAGATATCGATAACATACTACCTTCTATAATGACAAGGCTACCATCCATTGGAGTAACAAAAATCTCGACAACAGACCATCTTCCATAATGACAAGACTACCATCCATTGGAGTAACAAAAATATGAACAACATACTACCTTTACATAATGACAAGGCTACCATCCATTGGAGTAACAGAAATTACAACGACAGAATACCTTCCATAATGACAAGTCTATCATCCATTTGAGTAACAAAAATTGGGACAACAGACTACCTTCCATAATGAGAAGACTATCATCCATTGGAGTAACAAAAATATCAACAAGAGACTACCTTCCATAATGACAAGGCTACCATCCATTGGAGTAACAAAAATCTCGACAACAGACTACCTTCCATAATGACAAGGCTACAATCCAATGGAGTAAAAAAAATCTCGACAACAGACTACTTTCCATAATGACAAGTCTACCATCCATTGGGGTAACCAAAATCTGAACAACAGACTACCTTCCATAATGACAAGGCTACCATCCATTTTAGTAACAGAAATTACAACGACATACTACCATCCATAATTACAAGGCTACCATCCATTGGAGTAACAAAGATATCAATAACATACTACCTTCTATAATGACAAGGCTACCATCCATTGGAGTAACAAAAATCTCGACAACAGACCATCTTCCATAATGACAAGACTACCATCCATTGGAGTAACAAAAATATGAACAACATACTACCTTTACATAATGACAAGGCTACCATCCATTGGAGTAACAGAAATTACAACGACAGAATACCTTACATAATGACAAGTCTACCATCCATTTGAGTAACAAAAATTGGGACAACAGACTACCTTCCATAATTAGAAGACTATCATCCATTGGGGTAACAAAAACATCAACCAGAGACTACCTTCCATAATGAAAAGGCTAATATCCATTAGAGTAACAACAATCTCGACAACAGACTACCTTCCATAATGACAAGGCTACAATCCAATGGAGTAAAAAAAATCTCGACAACAAACTACCTTCCATAATGACAAGTCTACCATCCATTTGAGTAACAAAAATCTCGACAACAGACCATCTTCCATAATGACAAGTCTATCATCCATTGGAGTAACAAAAATCTAAAGAACAGACTACCTTCCATAATGACAAGGCTACCATCCATTGGATAACATAAATTACAATGAAATAATACCTTCCATAATGACAAGTCTATCATCCATTTGAGTAACAAAAATTGGGACAACAGTCTACCTTCCATAATTAGAAGACTATCATCCATTGTAGTAACAAAAATATCAACAAGAGACTACCTTCCATAATGACAAGGCTACCATCCATTGGAGTAAAAAAAATCTCGACAACAGACTACCTTCCATAACGACAAGGCTACAATCCAATGGAGTAAAAAAAATCTCGACAACAGACTACCTTCCATAATGACAAGTCTACCATCCATTGTAGTAACAAAAATCTGAACAACAGACTACCTTCCATAATGGCAAGGCTACCATCCATCGGAGTAACATAAATTACAACGACATACTACTGTCCATAATGACAAGGCTACCATCCATTGGAGTAACAAAGATATCGATAACATACTACCTTCTATAATGACAAGGCTACCATCCATTGGAGTAACAAAAATCTCGACAACAAACCATCTTCCATAATGACAAGACTACCATCCATTGGAGTAACAAAAATATGAACAACATACTACCTTTACATAATGACAAGGCTACCATCCATTGGAGTAACAGAAATTACAACGACAGAATACCTTCCATAATGACAAGTCTACCATCCATTTGAGTAACAAAAATTGGGACAACAGACTACCTTCCATAATGAGAAGACTATCATCGATTGGGGTAACAAAAACATCAACAAGAGACTACCTTCCATAATGAAAAGGCTAATATCCATTAGAGTAACAACAATCTCGACAACAGACTACCTTCCATAATGACAAGGCTACAATCCAATTGGTTAGAAAAAATCTCGACAACAAACTACCTTCCATAATGACAAGTCTACCATCCATTGGAGTAACAAAAATCTCGACAACATACCATCTTCCATAATGACAAGTCTATCATCCATTGGAGTAACAAAAATCTAAAGAACAGACTACCTTCCATAATGACAAGGCTACCATCCATTGGATAACATAAATTACAATGAAATAATACCTTCCATAATGACAAGTCTATCATCCATTTGAGTAACAAAAATTGGGACAACAGTCTACCTTCCATAATTAGAAGACTATCATCCATTGTAGTAACAAAAATATCAACAAGAGACTACCTTCCATAATGACAAGGCTACCATCCATTGGAGTAAAAAAAATCTCGACAACAGACTACCTTCCATAACGACAAGGCTACAATCCAATGGAGTAAAAAAAATCTCGACAACAGACTACCTTCCATAATGACAAGTCTACCATCCATTGTGGTAACAAAAATCTGAACAACAGACTACCTTCCATAATGGCAAGGCTACCATCCATCGGAGTAACATAAATTACAACGACATACTACTGTCCATAATGACAAGGCTACCATCCATTGGAGTAACAAAGATATCGATAACATACTACCTTCTATAATGACAAGGCTACCATCCATTGGAGTAACAAAAATCTCGACAACAAACCATCTTCCATAATGACAAGACTACCATCCATTGGAGTAACAAAAATATGAACAACATACTACCTTTACATAATGACAAGGCTACCATCCATTGGAGTAACAGAAATTACAACGACAGAATACCTTCCATAATGACAAGTCTACCATCCATTTGAGTAACAAAAATTGGGACAACAGACTACCTTCCATAATGAGAAGACTATCATCCATTAGGGTAACAAAAACATCAACAAGAGACTACCTTCCATAATGAAAAGGCTAATATCCATTAGAGTAACAACAATCTCGACAACAGACTACCTTCCATAATGACAAGGCTACAATCCAATTGGTTAGAAAAAATCTCGACAACAAACTACCTTCCATAATGACAAGTCTACCATCCATTGGAGTAACAAAAATCTCGACAACATACCATCTTCCATAATGACAAGTCTATCATCCATTGGAGTAACAAAAATCTAAAGAACAGACTACCTTCCATAATGACAAGGCTACCATCCATTGGATAACAGAAATTACAACAAAATAATACCTTCAATAATGATAAGTCTATCATCCATTTGAGTAACAAAAATTGGGACAACAGTCTACCTTCCATAATGAGAAGACTATCATCCATTGGAGTAACAAAAATATCAACAAGAGACTACCTTCCATAATGACAAGGCTACCATCCATTGGAGTAACAAAAATCTCGACAACAGACTACCTTCCATAATGACAAGGCTACAATCCAATGGAGTAAAAAAAATCTCGACAACAGACTACTTTCCATAATGACAAGTCTACCATCCATTGGGGTAACCAAAATCTGAACAACAGACTACCTTCCATAATGACAAGGCTACCATCCATTTTAGTAACATAAATTACAACGACATACTACCATCCATAATTACAAGGCTACCATCCATTTGAGTAACAAAGATATCGATAACATACTACCTTCTATAATGACAAGGCTACCATCCATTGGAGTAACAAAAATCTCGACAACAGACCATCTTCCATAATGACAAGACTACCATCCATAGGAGTAACAAAAATATGAACAACATACTACCTTTACATAATGACAAGGCTACCATCCATTGGAGTAACAGAAATTACAACGACAGAATACCTTCCATAATGACAAGTCTACCATCCATTTAAGTAACAAAAATTGGGACAATAGACTACCTTCCATAATGAGAAGACTATCATCCATTGGAGTAACAAAAACATCAAGAAGAGACTACCTTCCATAATGACAAGGCTACCATCCATTGGAGTAACAACAATCTCGACAACAGACTACCTTCCATAATGACAAGGCTACAATCCAATGGAGTACTAAAAATCTCGACACAAACTACCTTCCATAATGACAAGTCTACCATCCATTGGAGTAACAAAAATCTCGACAACAGACCATCTTCCATAATGACAAGTCTATCATCCATTGAAGTAACAAAAATCTAAAGAACAGACTACCTTCCATAATGACAAGGCTACCTACCATTGGATAACATAAATTACAACGAAATAATACCTTCCATAATGACAAGTCTATCATCCATTTGAGTAACAAAAATTGGGACATCAGACTACCTTCCATAATGAGAAGACTATCATCCATTGGAGTAACAAAAATATCAACAAGAGACTACCTTCCACAATGACAAGGCTACCATCCATTGGAGTAACAAAAATCTCGACAACAGACTACCTTCCATAATGACAAGGCTACAATCCAATGGAGTAAAAAAAATCTCGACAACAGACTACCTTCCATAATGACAAGTCTACCATCCATTGGGGTAACCAAAATCTGAACAACAGACTACCTTCCATAATGACAAGGCTACCATCCATTTTAGTAACATAAATTACAACGACATACTACCATCCATAATTACAAGGCTACCATCCATTTGAGTATCAAAGATATCGATAACATACTACCTTCTATAATGACAAGGCTACCATCCATTGGAGTAACAAAAATCTCGACAACAGACCATCTTCCATAATGACAAGACTACCATCCATAGGAGTAACAAAAATATGAACAACATACTACCTTTACATAATGACAAGGCTACCATCCATTGGAGTAACATAAATTACAACGACAGAATACCTTCCATAATGACAAGTCTACCATCCATTTAAGTAACAAAAATTGGGACAACAGACTACCTTCCATAATGAGAAGACTATCATCCATTGGAGTAACAAAAACATCAACAAGAGACTACCTTCCATAATGACAAGGCTACCATCCATTGGAGTAACAACAATCTCGACAACAGACTACCTTCCATAATGACAAGGCTACAATCCAATGGAGTAAAAAAAATCTCGACTACAAACTACCTTCCATAATGACAAGACTACCATCCATTGGAGTAACAAAAATCTCGACAACAGACCATCTTCCATAATGACAAGTCTATCATCCATTGGAGTAACAAAAATTTGAACAACAGACTACCTTCTATAATTACAAGGCTACCATCCATTAGATAACTGAAATTACAAAGAAATAATACCTTCCATAATGACAAGTCTATCATCCATTTGAGTAACAAAAATTGGGACAACAGACTACCTTCCATAATGAGAAGACTATCATCCATTGGAGTAACAAAAATATCAACAAGAGACTACCTTCCATAATGACAAGGCTACCATCCATTGGAGTAACAAAAATCTCGACAACAGACTACCTTCCATAATGACAAGGCTACAATCCAATGGAGTAAAAAAAATCTCGAGAACATACTACCTTCCATAATGACAAGTCTACCATCCATTGGGGTAACAAAAATCTGAACAACAGACTACCTTCCATAATGACAAGGCTACCATCCATTGGAGTAACAGAAATTACAACGACATACTACTATCCATAATGACAAGGCTACCATCCATTGGAGTAACAAAGATATCGATAACATACTACCTTCCATAATGACAAGGCTATCATCCATTGGAGTAACAAAAATCTCGACAACAGACCATCTTCCATAATGACAAGACTACCATCCATTGGAGTAACAAAAATATGTACAACATACTACCTTTAAATAATGACAAGGCTACCATCCATTGGAGTAACAGAAATTACAACGACAGAATACCTTCCATAATGACAAGTCTACCATCCATTTGAGTAACAAAAATTGGGACAACAGACTACCTTCCATAATGAGAAGACTATCATCCATTGGGGTAACAAAAACATCAACAAGAGACTACCTTCCATAATGACAAGGCTACCATCCATTAGAGTAACAACAATCTCGACAACAGACTACCATCCATAATGACAAGGCTACAATCCAATGGAGTAAAAAAAATCTCGACAACAAACTACCTTCCATAATGACAAGTCTACCATCCATTGGAGTAACAAAAATCTTGACAACAGACCATCTTCCATATTGACAAGTCTATCATCCATTGGAGTATCAAAAATCTAAAGAACAGACTACCTTCCATAATGACAAGGCTACCATCCATTGGATAACAGAAATTACAACGAAGTAATACCTTCCATAATGACAAGTCTATCATCCATTTGAGTAACAAAAATTGGGACAACAGACTACCTTCCATAATGAGAAGACTATCATCCATTGGAGTAACAAAAATATCAACGACAGACTACCTTCCATAATGACAAGCCTACCATCCATTGGAGTAACAAAAATCTCGACAACAGACTACCTTCCATAATGACAAGGCTACAATCCAATGGAGTAAAAAAAATCTCGATAACAAACTACCTTCCATAATGACAAGTCTACCATCCATTGGAGTAACAAAAATCTCGACAACAGACCATCTTCCATAATGAAAAGTCTATCATCCATTTGAGTAACAAAAATCTAAAGAACAGACTACCTTCCATAATGACAAGGCTACCATCCATTGGATAACATAAATTACTACGAAATAATACCTTCCATAATGACAAGTCTATCATCCATTTGAGTAACAAAAATTGGGACAACAGTCTACCTTCCATAATGAGAAGACTATCATCCATTGCAGTAACAAAAATATCAACAAGAGACTACCTTCCATAATGACAAGGCTACCATCCATTGGAGTAACAAAAATCTCGACAACAGACTACCTTCCATAATGACAAGGCTACAATCCATTGGAGTAAAAAAAATCTCGACAACAGACTACCTTCCATAATGACAAGTCTACCATCCATTGGGGTACCAAAAATCTGAACAACAGACTACCTTCCATAATGACAAGGCTACCATCCATTGGAGTAACAGAAATTACAACGACATACTACTGTCCATAATGACAAGGCTACCATCCATTTGAGTAACAAAGATATCGATAACATACTACCGTCCATAATGACAAGGCTATCATCCATTGGAGTAACAAAAATCTCGACAACAGACCATCTTCCATAATGACAAGACTACCATCCATTGGAGTAACAAAAATATGTACAACATACTACCTTTACATAATGACAAGGCTACCATCCATTGGAGTAACATAAATTACAACGACAGAATACCTTCCATAATGAGAAGACTACCATCCATTTGAGTAACAAAAATTGGGACAACAGACTACCTTCCATAATGAGAAGACTATCATCCATTGGGGTAACAAAAACATCAACAAGAGACTACCTTCCATAATGACAAGGCTACCATCCATTAGAGTAACAACAATCTCGACAACAGACTACCTTCCATAATGACAAGGCTACAATCCAATGGAGTAAAAAAAATCTCGACAACAAACTACCTTCCATAATGACAAGTCTACCATCCATTGGAGTAACAAAAATCTCGACAACTGACCATCTTCCATAATGAAAAGTCTATCATCCATTTGAGTAACAAAAATCTAAAGAACAGACTACCTTCCATAATGACAAGGCTACCATCCATTGGATAACAGAAATTACTACGAAATAATACCTTCCATAATGACAAGTCTATCATCCATTTGAGTAACAAAAATTGGGACAACAGTCTACCTTCCATAATGAGAAGACTATCATCCATTGCAGTAACAAAAATATCAACAAGAGACTACCTTCCATAATGACAAGGCTACCATCCATTGGAGTAACAAAAATCTCGACAACATACTACCTTCCATAATGACAAGGCTACAATCCATTGGAGTAAAAAAAATCTCGACAACAGACTACCTTCCATAATGACAAGTCTACCATCCATTGGGGTACCAAAAATCTGAACAACAGACTACCTTCCATAATGACAAGGCTACCATCCATTGGAGTAACAAAAATTACAACGACATACTACTGTCCATAATGACAAGGCTACCATCCATTTGAGTAACAAAGATATCGATAACATACTACCGTCCATAATGACAAGGCTATCATCCATTGGAGTAACGAAAATCTCGACAACAGACCATCTTCCATAATGACAAGACTACCATCCATTGGAGTAACAAAAATATGTACAACATACTACCTTTACATAATGACAAGGCTACCATCCATTGGAGTAACAGAAATTACAACAACAGAATACCTTCCATAATGAGAAGACTACCATCCATTTGAGTAAAAAAAATTGGGACAACAGACTACCTTCCATAATGAGAAGACTATCATCCATTGGGGTAACAAAAACATCAACAAGAGACTACCTTCCATAATGACAAGGCTACCATCCATTAGAGTAACAACAATCTCGACAACAGACTACCTTCCATAATGACAAGGCTACAATCCAATGGAGTAAAAAAAATCTCGACAACAAACTACCTTCCATAATGACAAGTCTACCATCCATTGGAGTAACAAAAATTTCGACAACAGACCATCTTCCATAATGACAAGTCTATCATCCATTGGAGTATCAAAAATCTAAAGAACAGACTACCTTCCATAATGACAAGGCTACCATCCATTGGATAACAAAAATTACAATGAAATAATACCTTCCATAATGACAAGTCTATCATCCATTTTAGTAACAAAAATTGGGACAACATACTACCTTCCATAATGAGAAGACTATCATCCATTGGAGTAACAAAAATATCAACAACAGACTACCTTCCATAATGACAAGCCTACCATCCATTGGAGTAACAAAAATCTCGACAACAGACTACCTTCCATAATGACAAGGCTACAATCCAATGGAGTAAAAAAAATCTCGACAACAAACTACCTTCCATAATGACAAGTCTACCATCCATTGGAGTAACAAAAATCTCGACAACAGACCATCTTCCATAATGAAAAGTCTATCATCCATTTGAGTAACAAAAATCTAAAGAACAGACTACCTTCCATAATGACAAGGCTACCATCCATTGAATAACAGAATTTACAACGAAATAATACCTTCCATAATTACAAGTCTATCATCCATTTGAGTAACAAAAATTGGGACAACAGTCTACCTTCCATAATGAGAAGACTATCATCCATTGTAGTAACAAAAATATCAACAAGAGACTACCTTCCATAATGACAAGGCTACCATCCATTGGAGTAACAAAAATCTCAACAACAGACTACCTTCCATAATGACAAGGCTACAATCCATTGGAGTAAAAAAAATCTCGACAACAGACTACCTTCCATAATGACAAGTCTACCATCCATTGGAGTACCAAAAATC
Source organism: Vicia faba (assembly GCA_948472305.1). Classification (NCBI taxonomy): domain Eukaryota; kingdom Viridiplantae; phylum Streptophyta; class Magnoliopsida; order Fabales; family Fabaceae; genus Vicia; species Vicia faba. Next base: position 590,704,506 of record OX451741.1, on the reverse strand, counting down.
TGAACAACAGACTACCTTCCATAATGACAAGGCTACCATCCATTGGAGTAACAGAAATTACAACGACATACTACTGTCCATAATGACAAGGCTACCATCCATTTGAGTAACAAAGATATCGATAACATACTACCTTCTATAATGACAAGGCTACCATCCATTGGAGTAACAAAAATCTCGACAACAGACCATCTTCCATAATGACAAGACTACCATCCATTGGAGTAACAAAAATATGAACAACATACTACCTTTACATAATGACAAGGCTACCATCCATTGGAGTAACAGAAATTACAACGACAGAATACCTTCCATAATGACAAGTCTACCATCCATTTAAGTAACAAAAATTGGGAAAACAGACTACCTTCCATAATGAGAAGACTATCATCCATTGGAGTAACAAAAACATCAAGAAGAGACTACCTTCCATAATGACAAGGCTACCATCCATTGGAGTAACAACAATCTCGACAACAGACTACCTTCAATAATGACAAGGCTACAATCCAATGGAGTACTAAAAATCTCGACACAAACTACCTTCCATAATGACAAGTCTACCATCCATTGGAGTAACAAAAATCTCGACAACAGACCATCTTCCATAATGACAAGTCTATCATCCATTGAAGTAACAAAAATCTAAAGAACAGACTACCTTCCATAATGACAAGGCTACCATCCATTGGATAACATAAATTACAACGAAATAATACCTTCCATAATGACAAGTCTATCATCCATTTGAGTAACAAAAACTGGGACAACAGACTACCTTCCATAATGAGAAGACTATCATCCATTGGAGTAACAAAAATATCAACAAGAGACTACCTTCCACAATGACAAGGCTACCATCCATTGGAGTAACAAAAATCTCGACAACAGACTACCTTCCATAATGACAAGGCTACAATCCAATGGAGTAAAAAAAATCTCGACAACAGACTACCTTCCATAATGACAAGTCTACCATCCATTGGGGTAACCAAAATCTGAACAACAGACTACCTTCCATAATGACAAGGCTACCATCCATTTTAGTAACATAAATTACAACGACATACTACCATCCATAATTACAAGGCTACCATCCATTTGAGTATCAAAGATATCGATAACATACTACCTTCTATAATGACAAGGCTACCATCCATTGGAGTAACAAAAATCTCGACAACAGACCATCTTCCATAATGACAAGACTACCATCCATAGGAGTAACAAAAATATGAACAACATACTACCTTTACATAATGACAAGGCTACCATCCATTGGAGTAACAAAAATTACAACGACAGAATACCTTCCATAATGACAAGTCTACCATCCATTTAAGTAACAAAAATTGGGACAACAGACTACCTTCCATAATGAGAAGACTATCATCCATTGGAGTAACAAAAACATCAACAAGAGACTACCTTCCATAATGACAAGGCTACCATCCATTGGAGGAACAACAATCTCGACAACAGACTACCTTCCATAATGACAAGGCTACAATCCAATGGAGTAAAAAAAATCTCGACTACAAACTACCTTCCATAATGACAAGACTACCATCCATTGGAGTAACAAAAATCTCGACAACAGACCATCTTCCATAATGACAAGTCTATCATCCATTGGAGTAACAAAAATTTGAACAACAGACTACCTTCCATAATTACAAGGCTACCATCCATTAGATAACTGAAATTACAAAGAAATAATACCTTCCATAATGACAAGTCTATCATCCATTTGAGTAACAAAAATTGGGACAACAGACTACCTTCCATAATGAGAAGACTATCATCCATTGGAGTAACAAAAATATCAACAAGAGACTACCTTCCATAATGACAAGGCTACCATCCATTGGAGCAACAAAAATCTCGACAACAGACTACCTTCCATAATGACAAGGCTACAATCCAATGGAGTAAAAAAAATCTCGACAACAGACTACTTTCCATAATGACAAGTCTACCATCCATTGGGGTAACCAAAATCTGAACAACAGACTACCTTCCATAATGACAAGGCTACCATCCATTTTAGTAACAGAAATTACAACGACATACTACCATCCATAATTACAAGGCTACCATCCATTGGAGTAACAAAGATATCAATGACATACTACCTTCTATAATGACAAGGCTACCATCCATTGGAGTAACAAAAATCTCGACAACAGACCATCTTCCATAATGACAAGACTACCATCCATTGGAGTAACAAAAATATGAACAACATACTACCTTTACATAATGACAAGGCTACCATCCATTGGAGTAACAGAAATTACAACGACAGAATACCTTCCATAATGACAAGTCTACCATCCATTTAAGTAACAAAAATTGGGACAATAGACTACCTTCCATAATGAGAAGACTATCATCCATTGGAGTAACAAAAACATCAAGAAGAGACTACCTTCCATAATGACAAGGCTACCATCCATTGGAGTAACAACAATCTCGACAACAGACTACCTTCCATAATGACAAGGCTACAATCCAATGGAGTACTAAAAATCTCGACACAAACTACCTTCCATAATGACAAGTCTACCATCCATTGGAGTAACAAAAATCTCGACAACAGACCATCTTCCATAATGACAAGTCTATCATCCATTGAAGTAACAAAAATCTAAAGAACAGACTACCTTCCATAATGACAAGGCTACCATCCATTGGATAACATAAATTACAACGAAATAATACCTTCCATAATGACAAGTCTATCATCCATTTGAGTAACAAAAATTGGGACATCAGACTACCTTCCATAATGAGAAGACTATCATCCATTGGAGTAACAAAAATATCAACAAGAGACTACCTTCCACAATGACAAGGCTACCATCCATTGGAGTAACAAAAATCTCGACAACAGACTACCTTCCATAATGACAAGGCTACAATCCAATGGAGTAAAAAAAATCTCGACAACAGACTACCTTCCATAATGACAAGTCTACCATCCATTGGGGTAACCAAAATCTGAACAACAGACTACCTTCCATAATGACAAGGCTACCATCCATTTTAGTAACATAAATTACAACGACATACTACCATCCATAATTACAAGGCTACCATCCATTTGAGTATCAAAGATATCGATAACATACTACCTTCTATAATGACAAGGCTACCATCCATTGGAGTAACAAAAATCTCGACAACAGACCATCTTCCATAATGACAAGACTACCATCCATAGGAGTAACAAAAATATGAACAACATACTACCTTTACATAATGACAAGGCTACCATCCATTGGAGTAACAAAAATTACAACGACAGAATACCTTCCATAATGACAAGTCTACCATCCATTTAAGTAACAAAAATTGGGACAACAGACTACCTTCCATAATGAGAAGACTATCATCCATTGGAGTAACAAAAACATCAACAAGAGACTACCTTCCATAATGACAAGGCTACCATCCATTGGAGTAACAACAATCTCGACAACAGACTACCTTCCATAATGACAAGGCTACAATCCAATGGAGTAAAAAAAATATCGACTACAAACTACCTTCCATAATGACAAGACTACCATCCATTGGAGTAATAAAAAAACTCGACAACCGACCATCTTCCATAATGACAAGTCTATCATCCATTGGAGTAACAAAAATTTAAACAACAGACTACCTTCCATAATTACAAGGCTACCATCCATTAGATAACTGAAATTACAAAGAAATAATACCTTCCATAATGACAAGTCTATCATCCATTTGAGTAACAAAAATTGGGACAACAGACTACCTTCCATAATGAGAAGACTGTCATCCATTGGAGTAACAAAAATATCAACAAGAGACTACCTTCCATAATGACAAGGCTACCATCCATTGGAGTAACAAAAATCTCGACAACAGACTACCTTCCATAATGACAAGGCTACAATCCAATGGAGTAAAAAAAATCTCGACAACAGACTACTTTCCATAATGACAAGTCTACCATCCATTGGGGTAACCAAAATCTGAACAACAGACTACCTTCCATAATGACAAGGCTACCATCCATTTTAGTAACAGAAATTACAACGACATACTACCATCCATAATTACAAGGCTACCATCCATTGGAGTAACAAAGATATCAATAACATACTACCTTCTATAATGACAAGGCTACCATCCATTGGAGTAACAAAAATCTCGACAACAGACCATCTTCCATAATGACAAGACTACCATCCATTGGAGTAACAAAAATTACAACGACAGAATACCTTCCATAATGACAAGTCTACCATCCATTTAAGTAACAAAATTTGGGACAACAGACTACCTTCCATAATGAGAAAACTATCATCCATTGGAGTAACAAAAACATCAACAAGAGACTACCTTCCATAATGACAAGGCTACCATCCATTGGAGGAACAACAATCTCGACAACAGACTACCTTCCATAATGACAAGGCTACAATCCAATGGAGTAAAAAAAATCTCGACTACAAACTACCTTCCATAATGACAAGACTACCATCCATTGGAGTAACAAAAATCTCGACAACAGACCATCTTCCATAATGACAAGTCTATCATCCATTGGAGTAACAAAAATTTGAACAACAGACTACCTTCCATAATTACAAGGCTACCATCCATTAGATAACTGAAATTACAAAGAAATAATACCTTCCATAATGACAAGTCTATCATCCATTTGAGTAACAAAAATTGGGACAACAGACTACCTTCCATAATGAGAAGACTATCATCCATTGGAGTAACAAAAATATCAACAAGAGACTACCTTCCATAATGACAAGGCTACCATCCATTGGAGCAACAAAAATCTCGACAACAAACTACCTTCCATAATGACAAGGCTACAATCCAATGGAGTAAAAAAAATCTCGACAACAGACTACTTTCCATAATGACAAGTCTACCATCCATTGGGGTAACCAAAATCTGAACAACAGACTACCTTCCATAATGACAAGGCTACCATCCATTTTAGTAACAGAAATTACAACGACATACTACCATCCATAATTACAAGGCTACCATCCATTGGAGTAACAAAGATATCAATGACATACTACCTTCTATAATGACAAGGCTACCATCCATTGGAGTAACAAAAATCTCGACAACAGACCATCTTCCATAATGACAAGACTACCATCCATTGGAGTAACAAAAATATGAACAACATACTACCTTTACATAATGACAAGGCTACCATCCATTGGAGTAACAGAAATTACAACGACAGAATACCTTCCATAATGACAAGTCTACCATCCATTTAAGTAACAAAAATTGGGACAATAGACTACCTTCCATAATGAGAAGACTATCATCCATTGGAGTAACAAAAACATCAAGAAGAGACTACCTTCCATAATGACAAGGCTACCATCCATTGGAGTAACAACAATCTCGACAACAGACTACCTTCCATAATGACAAGGCTACAATCCAATGGAGTACTAAAAATCTCGACACAAACTACCTTCCATAATGACAAGTCTACCATCCATTGGAGTAACAAAAATCTCGACAACAGACCATCTTCCATAATGACAAGTCTATCATCCATTGAAGTAACAAAAATCTAAAGAACAGACTACCTTCCATAATGACAAGGCTACCATCCATTGGATAACATAAATTACAACGAAATAATACCTTCCATAATGACAAGTCTATCATCCATTTGAGTAACAAAAATTGGGACATCAGACTACCTTCCATAATGAGAAGACTATCATCCATTGGAGTAACAAAAATATCAACAAGAGACTACCTTCCACAATGACAAGGCTACCATCCATTGGAGTAACAAAAATCTCGACAACAGACTACCTTCCATAATGACAAGGCTACAATCCAATGGAGTAAAAAAAATCTCGACAACAGACTACCTTCCATAATGACAAGTCTACCATCCATTGGGGTAACCAAAATCTGAACAACAGACTACCTTCCATAATGACAAGGCTACCAGCCATTTTAGTAACATAAATTACAACGACATACTACCATCCATAATTACAAGGCTACCATCCATTTGAGTATCAAAGATATCGATAACATACTACCTTCTATAATGACAAGGCTACCATCCATTGGAGTAACAAAAATCTCGACAACAGACCATCTTCCATAATGACAAGACTACCATCCATAGGAGTAACAAAAATATGAACAACATACTACCTTTACATAATGACAAGGCTACCATCCATTGGAGTAACAAAAATTACAACGACAGAATACCTTCCATAATGACAAGTCTACCATCCATTTAAGTAACAAAAATTGGGACAACAGACTACCTTCCATAATGAGAAGACTATCATCCATTGGAGTAACAAAAACATCAACAAGAGACTACCTTCCATAATGACAACGCTACCATCCATTGGAGTAACAACAATCTCGACAACAGACTACCTTCCATAATGACAAGGCTACAATCCAATGGAGTAAAAAAAATATCGACTACAAACTACCTTCCATAATGACAAGACTACCATCCATTGGAGTAATAAAAAAACTCGACAACCGACCATCTTCCATAATGACAAGTCTATCATCCATTGGAGTAACAAAAATTTGAACAACAGACTACCTTCCATAATTACAAGGCTACCATCCATTAGATAACTGAAATTACAAAGAAATAATACCTTCCATAATGACAAGTCTATCATCCATTTGAGTAACAAAAATTGGGACAACACACTACCTTCCATAATGAGAAGACTATCATCCATTGGAGTAACAAAAATATCAACAAGAGACTACCTTCCATAATGACAAGGCTACCATCCATTGGAGTAACAAAAATCTCGACAACAGACTACCTTCCATAATGACAAGGCTACAATCCAATGGAGTAAAAAAAATCTCGACAACAGACTACTTTCCATAATGACAAGTCTACCATCCATTGGGGTAACCAAAATCTGAACAACAGACTACCTTCCATAATGACAAGGCTACCATCCATTTTAGTAACAGAAATTACAACGACATACTACCATCCATAATTACAAGGCTACCATCCATTGGAGTAACAAAGATATCAATAACATACTACCTTCTATAATGACAAGGCTACCATCCATTGGAGTAACAAAAATCTCGACAACAGACCATCTTCCATAATGACAAGACTACCATCCATTGGAGTAACAAAAATTACAACGACAGAATACCTTCCATAATGACAAGTCTACCATCCATTTAAGTAACAAAATTTGGGACAACAGACTACCTTCCATAATGAGAAAACTATCATCCATTGGAGTAACAAAAACATCAACAAGAGACTACCTTCCATAATGACAAGGCTACCATCCATTGGAGTAACAACAATCTCGACAACAGACTACCTTCCATAATGACAAGGCTACAATCCAATGGAGTAAAAAAAATCTCGACAACAGACTACCTTCCATAATGATAAGTCTACCATCCATTGGGGTAACCAAAATCTGAACAACACACTACATTCCATAATGACAAGGCTACCATCCATTGGAGTAACATAAATTACAACGACATACTACCGTCCATAATGACAAGGCTACCATCCATTGGAGTAACAAAGATATCGATAACATACTACCTTCCATAATGACAAGGCTACCATCCATTGGAGTAACAAAAATATCGACAACAGACCATCTTCAATAATGACAAGACTACCATCCATTGGAGTAACAAAAATATGTACAACATACTACCTTTACATAAAGACAAGGCTACCATCCATTGGAGTAACAAAAATTACAACGACAGAATACCTTCCATAATGACAAGTCTACCATCCATTTAAGTAACAAAAATTGGGACAACAGACTACCTTCCATAATGAGAAGACTATCATCCATTGGAGTAACAAAAACATCAAGAAGAGACTACCTTCCATAATGACAAGGCTACCATCCATTGGAGTAACAACAATCTCGACAACAGACTACCTTCCATAATGACAAGGCTACAATCCAATGGAGTAAAAAAAATCTCGACTACAAACTACCTTCCATAATGACAAGTCTACCATCCATTGGAGTAACAAAAATCTCGACAACAGACCATCTTCCATAATGACAAGTCTATCATCCATTGGAGTAACAAAAATTTGAACAACAGACTACCTTCCATAATTACAAGGCTACCATCCATTAGATAACTGAAATTACAAAGAAAGAATACCTTCCATAATGATAAGTCTATCATCCATTTGAGTAACAAAAATTGGGACAACAAACTACCTTCCATAATGAGAAGTCTATCATCCATTGGAGTAACAAAAATATAAACAAGAGACTACCTTCCATAATGACAAGTTTACCATCCATTGGAGTAACAAAAATATGAACAACATACTACCTTTTCATAATGACATGGCTACCATCCATTGGAGTAACAGAAATTCCAACGACAGAATACATTCCATAATGACAAGTCTACCATCCATTTCAGTAACAAAAATTGGGACAAGAGACTACCTTCCATAATGAGAAGACTATCATCCATTGGAGTAACAAAAATATCAACAAGAGACCATCTTCCATAATGACAAGACTACCATCCATTGGAGTAACAAAAATATGAACAACATACTACCTTTACATAATGACAAGGCTACCATCCATTGGAGTAACAAAAATTACAACGACAGAATACCTTCCATAATGACAAGTCTACCATCCATTTAAGTAAAAAAATTTGGGACAACAGACTACCTTCCATAATGAGAAGACTATCATCCATTGGAGTAACAAAAACATCAACAAGAGACTACCTTCCATAATGACAAGGCTACCATCCATTGGAGTAACAACAATCTCGACAACAGACTACCTTCCATAATGACAAGGCTACAATCCAATGGAGTAAAAAAAATCTCGACTACAAACTACCCTCCATAATGACAAGTCTACCATCCATTGGAGTAACAAAAATCTCGACAATAGACCATCTTCCATAATGACAAGTCTATCATCCATTGGAGTAACAAAAATTTGAACAACAGACTACCTTCCATAATTACAAGGCTACCATCCATTAGATAACTGAAATTACAAAGAAAGAATACCTTCCATAATGATAAGTCTATCATCCATTTGAGTAACAAAAATTGGGACAACAAACTACCTTCCATAATGAGAAGTCTATCATCCATTGGAGTAACAAAAATATAAACAAGAGACTACCTTCCATAATGACAAGTTTACCATCCATTGGAGTAACAAAAATATGAACAACATACTACCTTTACATAATGACATGGCTACCATCCATTGGAGTAACAGAAATTCCAACGACAGAATACATTCCATAATGACAAGTCTACCATCCATTTCAGTAACAAAAATTGGGACAACAGACTACCTTCCATAATGAGAAGACTATCATCCATTGGAGTAACAAAAATATAAACAAGAGACCACCTTCCATAATGACAAGTTTACCATCCATTGGAGTAACAAAAATATGAACAACATACTACCTTTACATAATGACATGGCTACCATCCATTGGAGTAACAGAAATTCCAATGACATAATACATTCCATAATGACAAGTCTACCATCCATTTCAGTAACAAAAATTGGGACAACAGACTACCTTCCATAATGAGAAGACTATCATCCATTGGAGTAAAAAAAACATCAACAAGAGACTACCTTCCATAATGACATGGCTACCATCCATTAGAGTAACAACAATCTCGACAACAAACTACCTTCCACAATGACAAGGCTACAATCCAATGGAGTAAAAAAAATCTCGACAACAAACTACCTTCCATAATGACAAGTCTACCATCCATTGGAGTAACAAAAATCTTGACAACACACCATCTTCCATAATGACAAGTCTATCATCCATTGGAGTAACAAAAATCTAAAGAACAGACTACCTTCCATAATGACAAGGCTACCATCCATTGGATAACAGAAATTACAATGAATATAATACCTTCCATAATGACAAGTCTATCATCCATTTGAGTAACAAAAATTGGGACAACAGACTACCTTCCATAATGAGAAGACTATCATCCATTGGAGTAACAAAAATATCAACAAGAGACTACCTTCCATAATGACAAGGCTACCATCCATTGGAGTAACAAAAATCTCGACAACAAACTACCTTCCATAATGACAAGGCTACAATCCAATGGAGTAAAAAAAATCTCGACAACAGACTACCTTCCATAATGATAAGTCTACCATCCATTGGGGTAACCAAAATCTGAACAACACACTACCTTCCATAATGACAAGGCTACCATCCATTGGAGTAACATAAATTACAACGACATACTACCGTCCATAATGACAAGGCTACCATCCATTGGAGTAACAAAGATATCGATAACATACTACCTTCCATAATGACAAGGCTACCATCCATTGGAGTAACAAAAATATCGACAACAGACCATCTTCAATAATGACAAGACTACCATCCATTGGAGTAACAAAAATATGTACAACATACTACCTTTACATAAAGACAAGGCTACCATCCATTGGAGTAACAAAAATTACAACGACAGAATACCTTCCATAATGACAAGTCTACCATCCATTTAAGTAACAAAAATTGGGACAATAGACTACCTTCCATAATGAGAAGACTATCATCCATTGGAGTAACAAAAACATCAAGAAGAGACTACCTTCCATAATGACAAGGCTACCATCCATTGGAGTAACAACAATCTCGACAACAGACTACCTTCCATAATGACAAGGCTACAATCCAATGGAGTACTAAAAATCTCGACACAAACTACCTTCCATAATGACAAGTCTACCATCCATTGGAGTAACAAAAATCTCGACAACAGACCATCTTCCATAATGACAAGTCTATCATCCATTGAAGTAACAAAAATCTAAAGAACAGACTACCTTCCATAATGACAAGGCTACCATCCATTGGATAACATAAATTACAACGAAATAATACCTTCCATAATGACAAGTCTATCATCCATTTGAGTAACAAAAATTGGGACATCAGACTACCTTCCATAATGAGAAGACTATCATCCATTGGAGTAACAAAAATATCAACAAGAGACTACCTTCCACAATGACAAGGCTACCATCCATTGGAGTAACAAAAATCTCGACAACAGACTACCTTCCATAATGACAAGGCTACAATCCAATGGAGTAAAAAAAATCTCGACAACAGACTACCTTCCATAATGACAAGTCTACCATCCATTGGGGTAACCAAAATCTGAACAACAGACTACCTTCCATAATGACAAGGCTACCATCCATTTTAGTAACATAAATTACAACGACATACTACCATCCATAATTACAAGGCTACCATCCATTTGAGTATCAAAGATATCGATAACATACTACCTTCTATAATGACAAGGCTACCATCCATTGGAGTAACAAAAATCTCGACAACAGACCATCTTCCATAATGACAAGACTACCATCCATAGGAGTAACAAAAATATGAACAACATACTACCTTTACATAATGACAAGGCTACCATCCATTGGAGTAACAAAAATTACAACGACAGAATACCTTCCATAATGACAAGTCTACCATCCATTTAAGTAACAAAAATTGGGACAACAGACTACCTTCCATAATGAGAAGACTATCATCCATTGGAGTAACAAAAACATCAACAAGAGACTACCTTCCATAATGACAAGGCTACCATCCATTGGAGTAACAACAATCTCGACAACAGACTACCTTCCATAATGACAAGGCTACAATCCAATGGAGTAAAAAAAATCTCGACTACAAACTACCTTCCATAATGACAAGACTACCATCCATTGGAGTAACAAAAATCTCGACAACAGACCATCTTCCATAATGACAAGTCTATCATCCATTGGAGTAACAAAAATTTGAACAACAGACTACCTTCCATAATTACAAGGCTACCATCCATTAGATAACTGAAATTACAAAGAAATAATACCTTCCATAATGACAAGTCTATCATCCATTTGAGTAACAAAAATTGGGACAACAGACTACCTTCCATAATGAGAAGACTATCATCCATTGGAGTAACAAAAATATCAACAAGAGACTACCTTCCATAATGACAAGGCTACCATCCATTGGAGTAACAAAAATCTCGACAACAGACTACCTTCCATAATGACAAGGCTACAATCCAATGGAGTAAAAAAAATCTCGACAACAGACTACTTTCCATAATGACAAGTCTACCATCCATTGGGGTAACCAAAATCTGAACAACAGACTACCTTCCATAATGACAAGGCTACCATCCATTTTAGTAACAGAAATTACAACGACATACTACCATCCATAATTACAAGGCTACCATCCATTGGAGTAACAAAGATATCAATAACATACTACCTTCTATAATGACAAGGCTACCATCCATTGGAGTAACAAAAATCTCGACAACAGACCATCTTCCATAATGACAAGACTACCATCCATTGGAGTAACAAAAATATGAACAACATACTACCTTTACATAATGACAAGGCTACCATCCATTGGAGTAACAGAAATTACAACGACAGAATACCTTCCATAATGACAAGTCTACCATCCATTTAAGTAACAAAAATTGGGACAATAGACTACCTTCCATAATGAGAAGACTATCATCCATTGGAGTAACAAAAACATCAAGAAGAGACTACCTTCCATAATGACAAGGCTACCATCCATTGGAGTAACAACAATCTCGACAACAGACTACCTTCCATAATGACAAGGCTACAATCCAATGGAGTACTAAAAATCTCGACACAAACTACCTTCCATAATGACAAGTCTACCATCCATTGGAGTAACAAAAATCTCGACAACAGACCATCTTCCATAATGACAAGTCTATCATCCATTGAAGTAACAAAAATCTAAAGAACAGACTACCTTCCATAATGATAAGGCTACCATACATTGGATAACATAAATTACAACGAAATAATACCTTCCATAATGACAAGTCTATCATCCATTTGAGTAACAAAAATTGGGACATCAGACTACCTTCCATAATGAGAAGACTATCATCCATTGGAGTAACAAAAATATCAACAAGAGACTACCTTCCACAATGACAAGGCTACCATCCATTGGAGTAACAAAAATCTCGACAACAGACTACCTTCCATAATGACAAGGCTACAATCCAATGGAGTAAAAAAAATCTCGACAACAGACTACCTTCCATAATGACAAGTCTACCATCAATTGGGGTAACCAAAATCTGAACAACAGACTACCTTCCATAATGACAAGGCTACCATCCATTTTAGTAACATAAATTACAACGACATACTACCATCCATAATTACAAGGCTACCATCCATTTGAGTATCAAAGATATCGATAACATACTACCTTCTATAATGATAAGGCTACCATCCATTGGAGTAACAAAAATCTCGACAACAGACCATCTTCCATAATGACAAGACTACCATCCATAGGAGTAACAAAAATATGAACAACATACTACCTTTACATAATGACAAGGCTACCATCCATTGGAGTAACAAAAATTACAACGACAGAATACCTTCCATAATGACAAGTCTACCATCCATTTAAGTAACAAAAATTGGGACAACAGACTACCTTCCATAATGAGAAGACTATCATCCATTGGAGTAACAAAAACATCAACAAGAGACTACCTTCCATAATGACAAGGCTACCATCCATTGGAGTAACAACAATCTCGACAACAGACTACCTTCCATAATGACAAGGCTACAATCCAATGGAGTAAAAAAATCTCGACTACAAACTACCTTCCATAATGACAAGACTACCATCCATTGGAGTAACAAAAATCTCGACAACAGACCATCTTCCATAATGACAAGTCTATCATCCATTGGAGTAACAAAAATTTGAACAACAGACTACCTTCCATAATTACAAGGCTACCATCCATTAGATAACTGAAATTACAAAGAAATAATACCTTCCATAATGACAAGTCTATCATCCATTTGAGTAACAAAAATTGGGACAACAGACTACCTTCCATAATGAGAAGACTATCATCCATTGGAGTAACAAAAATATCAACAAGAGACTACCTTCCATAATGACAAGGCTACCATCCATTGGAGTAACAAAAATCTCGACAACAGACTACCTTCCATAATGACAAGGCTACAATCCAATGGAGTAAAAAAAATCTCGACAACAGACTACTTTCCATAATGACAAGTCTACCATCCATTGGGGTAACCAAAATCTGAACAACAGACTACCTTCCATAATGACAAGGCTACCATCCATTTTAGTAACAGAAATTACAACGACATACTACCATCCATAATTACAAGGCTACCATCCATTGGAGTAACAAAGATATCAATAACATACTACCTTCTATAATGACAAGGCTACCATCCATTGGAGTAACAAAAATCTCGACAACAGACCATCTTCCATAATGACAAGACTACCATCCATTGGAGTAACAAAAATATGAACAACATACTACCTTTACATAATGACAAGGCTACCATCCATTGGAGTAACAGAAATTACAACGACATAATACCTTCCATAATGACAAGTCTACCATCCATTTAAGTAACAAAAATTGGGACAATAGACTACCTTCCATAATGAGAAGACTATCATCCATTGGAGTAACAAAAACATCAAGAAGAGACTACCTTCCATAATGACAAGGCTACCATCCATTGGAGTAACAACAATCTCGACAACAGACTACCTTCCATAATGACAAGGCTACAATCCAATGGAGTACTAAAAATCTCGACACAAACTACCTTCCATAATGACAAGTCTACCATCCATTGGAGTAACAAAAATCTCGACAACAGACCATCTTCCATAATGACAAGTCTATCATCCATTGAAGTAACAAAAATCTAAAGAACAGACTACCTTCCATAATGACAAGGCTACCATCCATTGGATAACATAAATTACAACGAAATAATACCTTCCATAATGACAAGTCTATCATCCATTTGAGTAACAAAAATTGGGACATCAGACTACCTTCCATAATGAGAAGACTATCATCCATTGGAGTAACAAAAATATCAACAAGAGACTACCTTCCACAATGACAAGGCTACCATCCATTGGAGTAACAAAAATCTCGACAACAGACTACCTTCCATAATGACAAGGCTACAATCCAATGGAGTAAAAAAAATCTCGACAACAGACTACCTTCCATAATGACAAGTCTACCATCCATTGGGGTAACCAAAATCTGAACAACAGACTACCTTCCATAATGACAAGGCTACCATCCATTTTAGTAACATAAATTACAACGACATACTACCATCCATAATTACAAGGCTACCATCCATTTGAGTATCAAAGATATCGATAACATACTACCTTCTATAATGACAAGGCTACCATCCATTGGAGTAACAAAAATCTCGACAACAGACCATCTTCCATAATGACAAGACTACCATCCATAGGAGTAACAAAAATATGAACAACATACTACCTTTACATAATGACAAGGCTACCATCCATTGGAGTAACAAAAATTACAACGACAGAATACCTTCCATAATGACAAGTCTACCATCCATTTAAGTAACAAAAATTGGGACAACAGACTACCTTCCATAATGAGAAGACTATCATCCATTGGAGTAACAAAAACATCAACAAGAGACTACCTTCCATAATGACAAGGCTACCATCCATTGGAGTAACAACAATCTCGACAACAGACTACCTTCCATAATGACAAGGCTACAATCCAATGGAGTAAAAAAAATCTCGACTACAAACTACCTTCCATAATGACAAGACTACCATCCATTGGAGTAACAAAAATCTCGACAACAGACCATCTTCCATAATGACAAGTCTATCATCCATTGGAGTAACAAAAATTTGAACAACAGACTACCTTCCATAATTACAAGGCTACCATCCATTAGATAACTGAAATTACAAAGAAATAATACCTTCCATAATGACAAGTCTATCATCCATTTGAGTAACAAAAATTGGGACAACAGACTACCTTCCATAATGAGAAGACTATCATCCATTGGAGTAACAAAAATATCAACAAGAGACTACCTTCCATAATGACAAGGCTACCATCAATTGGAGTAACAAAAATCTCGACAACAGACTACCTTCCATAATGACAAGGCTACAATCCAATGGAGTAAAAAAAATCTCGACAACAGACTACTTTCCATAATGACAAGTCTACCATCCATTGGGGTAACCAAAATCTGAACAACAGACTACCTTCCATAATGACAAGGCTACCATCCATTTTAGTAACAGAAATTACAACGACATACTACCATCCATAATTACAAGGCTACCATCCATTGGAGTAACAAAGATATCAATAACATACTACCTTCTATAATGACAAGGCTACCATCCATTGGAGTAACAAAAATCTCGACAACAGACCATCTTCCATAATGACAAGACTACCATCCATTGGAGTAACAAAAATTACAACGACAGAATACCTTCCATAATGACAAGTCTACCATCCATTTAAGTAACAAAATTTGGGACAACGGACTACCTTCCATAATGAGAAAACTATCATCCATTGGAGTAACAAAAACATCAACAAGAGACTACCTTCCATAATGACAAGGCTACCATCCATTGGAGTAACAACAATCTCGACAACAGACTACCTTCCATAATGACAAGGCTACAATCCAATGGAGTAAAAAAAATCTCGACTACAAACAACCTTCCATAATGACAAGTCTACCATCCATTGGAGTAACAAAAATCTCGACAACAGACCATCTTCCATAATGACAAGTCTATCATCCATTGGAGTAACAAAAATTTGAACAACAGACTACCTTCCATAATTACAAGGCTACCATCCATTAGATAACTGAAATTACAAAGAAAGAATACCTTCCATAATGATAAGTCTATCATCCATTTGAGTAACAAAAATTGGGACAACAAACTACCTTCCATAATGAGAAGTCTATCATCCATTGGAGTAACAAAAATATAAACAAGAGACTACCTTCCATAATGACAAGTTTACCATCCATTGGAGTAACAAAAATATGAACAACATACTACCTTTACATAATGATATGGCTACCATCCATTGGAGTAACAGAAATTCCAACGACAGAATACATTCCATAATGACAAGTCTACCATCCATTTCAGTAACAAAAATTGGGACAACAGACTACCTTCCATAATGAGAAGACTATCATCCATTGGAGTAACAAAAATATCAACAAGAGACCATCTTCCATAATGACAAGACTACCATCCATTGGAGTAACAAAAATATGAACAACATACTACCTTTACATAATGACAAGGCTACCATCCATTGGAGTAACAAAAATTACAACGACAGAATACCTTCCATAATGACAAGTCTACCATCCATTTAAGTAAAAAAATTTGGGACAACAGACTACCTTCCATAATGAGAAGACTATCATCCATTGGAGTAACAAAAACATCAACAAGAGACTACCTTCCATAATGACAAGGCTACCATCCATTGGAGTAACAACAATCTCGACAACAGACTACCTTCCATAATGACAAGGCTACAATCCAATGGAGTAAAAAAAATCTCGACTACAAACTACCTTCCATAATGACAAGTCTACCATCCATTGGAGTAACAAAAATCTCGACAATAGACCATCTTCCATAATGACAAGTCTATCATCCATTGGAGTAACAAAAATTTGAACAACAGACTACCTTCCATAATTACAAGGCTACCATCCATTAGATAACTGAAATTACAAAGAAAGAATACCTTCCATAATGATAAGTCTATCATCCATTTGAGTAACAAAAATTGGGACAACAAACTACCTTCCATAATGAGAAGTCTATCATCCATTGGAGTAACAAAAATATAAACAAGAGACTACCTTCCATAATGACAAGTTTACCATCCATTGGAGTAACAAAAATATGAACAACATACTACCTTTACATAATGACATGGCTACCATCCATTGGAGTAACAGAAATTCCAACGACAGAATACATTCCATAATGACAAGTCTACCATCCATTTCAGTAACAAAAATTGGGACAACAGACTACCTTCCATAATGAGAAGACTATCATCCATTGGAGTAACAAAAATATAAACAAGAGACCACCTTCCATAATGACAAGTTTACCATCCATTGGAGTAACAAAAATATGAACAACATACTACCTTTACATAATGACATGGCTACCATCCATTGGAGTAACAGAAATTCCAACGACAGAATACATTCCATAATGACAAGTCTACCATCCATTTCAGTAACAAAAATTGGGACAACAGACTACCTTCCATAATGAGAAGACTATCATCCATTGGAGTAAAAAAAACATCAACAAGAGACTACCTTCCATAATGACATGGCTACCATCCATTAGAGTAACAACAATCTCGACAACAAACTACCTTCCACAATGACAAGGCTACAATCCAATGGAGTAAAAAAAATCTCGACAACAAACTACCTTCCATAATGACAAGTCTACCATCCATTGGAGTAACAAAAATCTTGACAACACACCATCTTCCATAATGACAAGTCTATCATCCATTGGAGTAACAAAAATCTAAAGAACAGACTACCTTCCATAATGACAAGGCTACCATCCATTGGATAACAGAAATTACAATGAATATAATACCTTCCATAATGACAAGTCTATCATCCATTTGAGTAACAAAAATTGGGACAACAGACTACCTTCCATAATGAGAAGACTATCATCCATTGGAGTAACAAAAATATCAACAAGAGACTACCTTCCATAATGACAAGGCTACCATCCATTGGAGTAACAAAAATCTCGACAACAGACTACCTTCCATAATGACAAGGCTACAATCCAATGGAGTAAAAAAAATCTTGACAACAGACTACCTTCCATAATGATAAGTCTACCATCCATTGGGGTAAAAAAAATCTGAACAACACACTACCTTCCATAATGACAAGGCTACCATCCATTGGAGTAACAGAAATTAGAACGACATACTACCGTCCATAATGACAAGGCTACCATCCATTGGAGTAACAAAGATATCGATAACATACTACCTTCCATAATGACAAGGCTACCATCCATTGGAGTAACAAAAATATCGACAACAGACCATCTTCAATAATGACAAGACTACCATCCATTGGAGTAACAAAAATATGTACAACATACTACCTTTACATAAAGACAAGGCTACCATCCATTGGAGTAACAAAAATTACAACGACAGAATACCTTCCATAATGAGAAGTCTACCATCCATTTGAGTAACAAAAATTGGGACAACAGACTACCTTCCGTAATGAGAAGACTATCATCCATTGGAGTAAAAAAAACATCAACAAGAGACTACCTTCCATAATTACAAGGCTACCATCCATTGGAGTAACAACAATCTCGACAACAGACTACCTTCCATAATGACAAGGCTACAATCCAATGGAGTAAAAAAAATCTCGACAATAAACTACCTTCCATACTGACAAGTCTACCATGCATTGGAGTAACAAAAATCTCGACAACAGACCATCTTCCATAATGACAAGTCTATCATCCATTGGAGTAACAAAAATCTGAACAACGGACTACCTTCTATAATTACAAGGCTACCATCCATTGGATAATAAAAATTAAAACGAAAGAATACCTTCCATAATGACAAGTCTATAATCCATTTGAGTAACAAAAATTGGGACAAAAGACTATCTTCCATAATGAGAAGACTATCATCCATTGGAGTAACAAAAATATCCACAAGAGACTACCTTCCATAATGACAAGGCTACAATCCAATGGAGTAAAAAAAAATCTCGACAACAGACTACCTTCCATAATGACAAGTCTACCATCCATTGGGGTAACAAAAATCTGAACAACAGACTACCTTCCATAATGACAAGGCTACCATTCATTGGAGTAACAGAAATTACAACGACATACTACCTTCCATAATGACAAGGCTACCATCCATTGGAGTAACAAAGATATCGATAATATACTACATTCCATAAAAACAAGGCTACCATCCAATGGAGTAACAAAAATATCGACAACAGACTACCTTCCATAATGACAAGGCTACCATCCATTAGAGTAACAAAAATCTAGACAACAGACTACCTTCCATAATGACAAGGCTACCATCCATTGGAGTAACAAAGGTATCGTCAAAATACTACCTTCCATAATGACAAGGCTACCATCCATTGGAATAACAAAAATATCGACAACAGACCATCTTCCATAATGACAAGGCTACCATCCATTAGATTAACAAAAATCTCGACAACAAACTACCTACCATAATGACAAGGGTACCATCCATTGGAGTAACAAAAATCTCGACAATAGACTACAATCTCGATAATAGACTACCTTCCATATTGACAAGTCTACAATCCATTAGAATAAAAAAAATCATGACAACAAACTGCCTTGCATAATGACAAGGCTACAATCCAATGCAGTAAAAAAAATCTCGACAACAGACTACCTTCCATATTGACAAGTCTACCATCCATTGGGGTAACAAAAATCTGAAAAACAGACTACCTTCAATAATGACAAGGCTACCATCCATTGGAGTAACAGAAATTACAACGACATACTATCGTCCGTAATGACAAGGCTACCATCCATTGGAGTGACAAAGATATCGATAACATACTACCTTCCATAATGACAAGGCTACCATCCATTGGAGTAACAAAAATCTCGACAACAGACCATCTTCCATAATGACAAGACTACCATCCATTGGAGTAACAAAAATATGTACAACATACTACCTTTACATAATGACAAGGTTACCATCCATTGGAGTAACAGAAATTACAACGACAGAATACCTTCCATAACGACAAGTCTACCATCCATTTGAGTAACAAAAATTGGGACAACAGACTACCTTCCGTAATGAGAAGACTATCATCCATTGGAGTAACAAAAACATCAACAAGAGACTACCTTCCATAATTACAAGGCTACCATCCATTGGAGTAACAACAATCTCGACAACAGACTACCTTCCATAATGACAAGGCTACAATCCAATGGAGTAAAAAAAACTCGACAACAAACTACCTTCCATACTGATAAGTCTACCATCCATTGGAGTAACAAAAATCTCGACAGCAGACCATCTTCCATAATGACAAGTCTATCATCCATTGGAGTAACAAAAATCTAAACAACGGACTACCTTCCATATTTATAAGGCTACCATCCATTGGATAACAAAAATTATAATGAAAGAATACCTTCCATAATGACAAGTCTATCATCCATTTGAGTAACAAAAATTGGGACAACAGACTACCTTCCATAATGAGAAGACTATCATCCATTGGAGTAACAAAAATATCAACAAGAGACTACCTTCCATAATGACAAGGCTACCATCCATTGGAGTAACAAAAATCTCGACAACAGACTACCTTCCATAATGACAATGCTACAATCCAATGGAGTAAAAAAAATCTCGACAACAGACTACCTTCAATAATGACAAGTCTACCATCCATTGGGGTAACAAAATCCTGAACAACAGACTACCTTCCATAATGACGAGGCTACCATCCATTGGAGTAACTGAAATTACAACGACATACTACCTTCCATAATGACAAGGCTACCATCCATTGGAGTAACAAAGATATCGATAATATACTACCTTCCATAATGACAAGGCTACCATCCAATGGAGTAACAAAAATATCGACAATAGACTACCTTCCATAATGACAAGGCTACCATCAATTAGAGTAACAAAAATCTAGACAACAAACTACCTTCCATAATGACAAGGCTACCATCCATTGGAGTAACAAAGATATCGTCAAAATACTACCTTCCATAATGACAAGGCTACCATCCATTGGAATAACAAAAATATCGACAACAGACCATCTTCCATAATGACAAGGCTACCATCCATTGGATTAACAGAAATCTCGACAACAAACTACCTACCATAATGACAAGGGTACCATCCATTGGAGTAACAAAAATCTCGACAATAGACTACAATCTCGACAATAGACTACCTTCCATATTGACAAGTCTACAATCCATTAGAATAAAAAAAATCTTGTAAACAAACTGCCTTGCATAATGACAAGGCTACAATCCAATGCAGTAAAAAAAATCTCGACAATAGACTACCTTCCATAATGACAAGTCTACCATCCATTGGGGTAACAAAAATCTGAAAAACAGACTACCTTCCATAATGACAAGGCTACCATCCATTGGAGTAACAGAAATTACAATGACATACTACCGTCCATAATGACAAGGCTACCATCCATTGGAGTAACAAAGATATCGATAACATACTACCTTCCATAATGACAAGGCTACCATCCATTGGAGTAACAAAAATATCGACAATAGACCATCTTCCATAATGACAAGACTACCATCCATTGGAGTAACAAAAATATGTACAACATACTACCTTTACATAATGACAAGGTTACCATCCATTGGAGTAACAGTAATTACAACGACAAAATACCTTCCATAATGACAAGTCTACCATCCATTTGAGTAACAAAAATTGGGACAACAGAATACCTTCCGTAATGAGAAGACTATCATCCATTGGAGTAACAAAAACAACAACAAGAGACTACCTTCCATAATTACAAGGCTACCATCCATTGGAGTAACAACAATCTCGACAACAGACTACCTTCCATAATGACAAGGATACAATCCAATGGAGTAAAGAAAATCTCGACAACAAACTACCTTCCATACTGATAAGTCTACCATCCATTGGAGTAACAAAAATCTCGACAGCAGACCATCTTCCATAATGACAAGTCTATCATCTATTGGAGTAACAAAAATCTAAACAACGGACTACCTTCCATAATTACAAGGCTACCATCCATTGGATAACAAAAATTACAATGAAAGAATACCTTCCATAATGACAAGTCTATCATCCATTTGAGTAACAAAATTTAGGACAACAGACTACCTTCAATAATGAGAAGACTATCATCCATTGGAGTAACAAAAATATCAACAAGAGACTACCTTCCATAATGACAAGGCTACTATCCATTGGAGTAACAAAAACCTCGACAATAGACTACCTTCCATAATGACAAGGCTACAATCCAATGGAGTAAAAAAAATCTCGACAACAGACTACCTTCAATAATGACAAGTCTACCTTCCATTGGGGTAACAAAAATCTGAACAACAGACTACCTTCCATAATGACAAGGTTACCATCCATTGGAGTAACTAAAATTACAATGACATACTACCTTCCATAATGACAAGGCTACCATCCATTGGAGTAACAAAGATATCGATAATATACTACCTTCCATAATGACAAGGCTACCATCCAATGGAGTAACAAAAATATCGACAACAGACTACCTTCCATAATGACAAGGCTACCATCCATTAGAGTAACAAAAATCTAGACAACAGACTACCTTCCATAATGACAAGGCTACCATCCATTGGAGTAACAAAGATATCGTCAAAATACTACCTTCCATAATGACAAGGATACCATCCATTGGAATAACAAAAATATCGACAACAGACCATCTTCCATAATGACAAGGCTACCATCACATGGATTAACAAAAATCTCGACAACAAACTACCTACCATAATGACAAGGGTACCATCCATTGGAGTAACAAAAATCTCGACACCAGACTACCTTCCATATTGACAAGTCTACAATCCATTAGAATAACAAAAATCTCGACAACAAACTGCCTTGCACAATGACAAGGCTACAATCCAATACAGTAAAAAAAATCATGACAACAGACTACCTTCCATAATGACAAGTCTACCATCCACTGGAGTAACAAAAATCTGAACAATAGACTACATTCCATAATGACAAGACTACCATCCATTGGATTAACATAAATTACAACAACAGACAATCTTCAATAATGACAAGGATATCATCCATTTGAGTAACAAAAATATGGACAACAGACTACCTTCCATAATGACAAGGCTACCATCCATTGGAGTAATAAAAATCTCGACAATAGACTACCTTCCATAATGACAAGGCTACCATCCATTGGTGTAACAAAGATACCGATAACATACTACCTTCCATAATGACAAGGCTACCATCCAATGGAGTAACAAAAATATCGACAACAGACTACCTTCCATAATGACAAGTCTACCATCCATTAGAAGAACAAAAATCTGGACAACAGACTACCTTCAATAATGACAAGGCTATCATCCATTGGATTAACAAAGATATCGACAACATACTACATTCCATAATGACAAGGCTACCATCCATTGGAGTAAAAAAAATCTCGACAACAGACTACCTTCCATAATGACAAGGCTACCATCCATTGGAGTTACAAAAATCTCGATAACATACTACCTTCCATAATGACAAGGGTACCATCCATTGGAGTAACAACAATCTCGACAACAGACTACCTTCCATAATGACAAGGCTACAATCCAATGGAGTAAAGAAAATCTCGACAACAAACTACCTTCCATACTGATAAGTCTACCATCCATTGGAGTAACAAAAATCTCGACAGCAGACCATCTTCCATAATGACAAGTCTATCATCTATTGGAGTAACAAAAATCTAAACAACGGACTACCTTCCATAATTACAAGGCTACCATCCATTGGATAACAAAAATTACAATGAAAGAATACCTTCCATAATGACAAGTCTATCATCCATTTGAGTAACAAAAATTGGGACAACAGACTACCTTCAATAATGAGAAGACTATCATCCATTGGAGTAACAAAAATATCAACAAGAGACTACCTTCCATAATGACAAGGCTACTATCCATTGGAGTAACAAAAATCTCGACAATAGACTACCTTCCATAATGACAAGGCTACAATCCAATGGAGTAAAAAAAATCTCGACAATAGACTACCTTCAATAATGACAAGTCTACCATCCATTGGGGTAACAAAAATCTGAACAACAGACTACCTTCCATAATGACAAGGTTACCATCCATTGGAGTAACTGAAATTACAATGACATACTACCTTCCATAATGACAAGGCTACCATCCATTGGAGTAACAAAGATATCGATAATATACTACCTTCCATAATGACAAGGGTACCATCCAATGGAGTAACAAAAATATCGACAACAGACTACCTTCCATAATGTCAAGGCTACCATCCATTAGAGTAACAAAAATCTAGACAACAGACTACCTTCCATAATGACAAGGCTACCATCCATTGGAGTAACAAAGATATCGTCAAAATACTACCTTCCATAATGACAAGGATACCATCCATTGGAATATCAAAAATATCGACAACAGACCATCTTCCATAATGACAAGGCTACCATCACATGGATTAACAAAAATCTCGACAACAAACTACCTACCATAATGACAAGGGTACCATCCATTGGAGTAACAAAAATCTCGACACCAGACTACCTTCCATATTGACAAGTCTACAATCCATTAGAATAACAAAAATCTCGACAACAAACTGCCTTGCATAATGACAAGGCTACAATCCAATACAGTAAAAAAAATCATGACAACAGACTACCTTCCATAATGACAAGTCTACCATCCACTGGAGTAACAAAAATCTGAACAATAGACTACATTCCATAATGACAAGACTACCATCCATTGGATTAACATAAATTACAACAACAGACAATCTTCAATAATGACAAGGATATCATCCATTTGAGTAATAAAAATATGGACAACAGACTACCTTCCATAATGACAAGGCTACCATCCATTGGAGTAATAAAAATCTCGACAATAGACTACCTTCCATAATGACAAGGCTACCATCCATTGGTGTAACAAAGATACCGATAACATACTACCTTCCATAATGACAAGGCTACCATCCAATGGAGTAACAAAAATATCGACAACAGACTACCTTCCATAATGACAAGTCTACCATCCATTAGAAGAACAAAAATCTGGACAACAGACTACCTTCAATAATGACAAGGCTATCATCCATTGGATTAACAAAGATATTGACAACATACTACATTCCATAATGACAAGGCTACCATCCATTGGAGTAAAAAAAATCTCGACAACAGACTACCTTCCATAATGACAAGGCTACCATCCATTGGAGTTACAAAAATCTCGATAACATACTACCTTCCATAATGACAAGGGTACCATCCATTGGAGTAACAAAAATCTCGACAACAGACTACCTTCCATATTGATAAGTCTACAATCTAGTGGAATAACAAAAATCTCGACAACAGACTACCTTCCCTAATGACAAGGCTACAATCCAATGGAGTAACAAAAATCTCGACAACAGACTACCTTCCATAATGACAAGGCTACCATCCATTAGAGTAACAAAAATATGGACAACAGACTACCTTCCATAATGACAAGGCTACCATCCATTGGAGCAACAAAGATATCGACAAAATACTACCTTCCATAATGACAAGGCTACCATCAATTGGAGTAACAAAAATCTCGACAACAGACCCTCTTCCATAATGACAAGGCTACCATCCATTGGAGAAACAAAAATCTCGACAACAAACTACCTACCATAATGACAAGGGTACCATCCATTGGAGTAACAAAAATCTCGACAGCAGACTAACTTCCATATTGACAAGTCTACAATCCATTGGAATAACAAAAATCTCGACAAGAGACTGCCTTCCATAATGATAAGGCTACAATCCAATGCAGTAAAAAAAATCTCGACAACAGACTACCTTCCATAATGACAAGTCTACCATCCACTGGAGTAACAAAAATCTGAAAAATAGACTACATACCATAATGACAAGGCTACCATCCATTGGAATAACATAAATAGCAACAACATACAACCTTCCATAATGACAAGGACACCATCCATTTGAGAAACAAAAATCTGGACAACAGACTACCTTCCATAATGACAAGGCTACCATCCATTGGAGTAACAAAGATATCGTCAAAATACTACCTTCCATAATGACAAGGCTACCATCCATTGGAATAATAAAAATATCGACAACAGACCATCTTCCATAATGACAAGGCTACCATCCATTGGAGTTACAAAAATCTCGACAATAGACTACCTTCCATAATAAAAAGGGTACCATCCATTGGAGTAACAAAAATCTCGACAACAAACTACCTTCCATAATGACAAGTCTACAATCCATTGGAATAACAAAAATATCGACAACAGACTACCTTCCATAATGACAAGGCTACCATCCATTAGAGTAACAAAAATTGGGACAATAGACTACCTTTCATAATGAAAGGGCTACCATCCATTGGATTAACAAAAATGTCAACAAGAGACTACCTTCCATAATGACAAGGCTACCATCCACTGGAGTAACAAAAATCTGAACAATAGACTACCTTCCACAATGACAAAGCTACCATCCATTGGAGTAACAGAAATCACCACGACAGAAAACCTTCTATAATGACAAGGATACCATCCATTTGAGTAACAAAAATCGGGACAATAGACTACCTTTCATAATGAAAAGGCTACCATCCATTGGAGTAACACAAATATCAACAAGAGATTACCTTCCATAATGACAAGGCTAACATCCATTGGAGTAACAAAAATCTCAACAACAGACTACCTTCCATAATTACAAGGCTTCCATGCATTGGAGTAACAAAGATATCGACAACAGACTACCTTCCATAATGACAAGGCAACCATCCATTAGAGTAACAAAAATTTGGACAACAAACTACCTTCCATAATGACAAGGCTACCATCCATTGGAGTAATAGAAAATCACAATGACAGACAAACTTTCATAATGATAAGACTACAATCCTTTAGAGTAACAAAAATCGGGACAACAGACTACCTTCCATAATGACAGGGCTACCATCCATTAGAGTAAAAAAAATTTCAACAAGAGACTACCTTCCATAATGACAAGGCTACCATCCATTGGAGTAACAAAGATATCGACAACATACTACCTTCCATAATGATAAGACTACAATCCAATGGAGTAACAAAAATCTCGACAATAGACTACCTTCCATAATGACAAGTCTACCATCCAATGGAGTAACAAAAATCTGAACAACATACTACCTTCCATAATGACAAGGCTACCATTCATTGGAGTAACAAAAATCACAATGACATACTACCTTCCATTATGACAAGGCTACCATCTATTTGAGTAAAAAAAATTGGGACAAAAGAATACCTTCCATAATGACAAGGCTAGCATCCATTGGAGTAACAAAGATATCAACAACATACTACTATCCATAATGAAAAGGCTACCATCCATTGGTATAAAAAAAATCTTGACAATAGACTACCTTCCATAATGACAAGGCTACAATCCAATGGAGTAACAAAAATCTTGACAACAGACTACCTTCCATAATCACAAGTCTACCATCCACTCGAGTAACAAAAATATCGACAACAAAATACCTTCCATATTGATAAGGCTACCATCCATTGGAGTAACAAAAATATGTACAACATACTACCTTTACATAATGACAAGGCTACCATCCATTGGAGTAACAGAAATTACAACGACAGAATACCTTCCATTATGAGAAGTCTACCATCCATTTGAGTAAAAAAATTGGGACAACAGACTACCTTCCGTAATGAGAAGACTATCATCCATTGGAGTAACAAAAACATCAACAAGAGACTACCTTCCATAATTACAAGGCTACCATCCATTGGAGTAACAACAATCTCGACAACAGAATACTTTCAATAATGACAAGGCTACAATCCAATGGAGTAAAAAAAATCTCGACAACAAACTACCTTCCATACTGACAAGTCTACCATCCATTGGAGTAACAAAAATCTCGACAACAGACCATCTTCCATAATCACAAGTCTATCATCCATTGGAGTAACAAAAATCTGAACAACGGACTACCTTCCATAATTACAAGGCTACCATCCATTGGATAACAAAAATTACAACGAAAGAATACCTTCCATAATGACAAGTCTATCATCCATTTGAGTAACAAAAATTGGGACAACAGACTACCTTCCATAATGAGAAGACTATCATCCATTGGAGTAACAAAAATATAAACAAGAGACTACCTTCCATAATGACAAGGCTACCATCCATTGGAGTAACAAAAATCTTGACAATAGACTACCTTCCATAATGACAAGGCTACAATCCAATGGAGTAAAAAAAATCTCGACAACAAACTACCTTCCATAATGACAACTCTACCATCCATTGGGGTAACAAAAATCTGAACGACAAACTACCTTCCATAATGACAAGGCTACCATCCATTGGAGTAACAGAAATTACAACGACATACTACCTTCCATAATGACAAGGCTACCATCCATTGGAGTAACAAAGATATCGATAATATACTACCTTCCATAATGACAAGGCTACCATCCAATGGAGTAACAAAAATATCAACAACAGACTACCTTCCATAATGACAAGGCTACCATCCATTAGAGTAACAAAAATCTGGACAAGAGACTACCTTCCATAATGACAAGGCTACCATCCATTGGAGTAACAAAGATATCGTCAAAATACTACCTTCCATAACGACAAGGCTACCATCCATTGGAATAAGAAAAATATCGACCACAGACCATCTTCCATAATGACAAGGCTACCATCCATTGGATTAACAAAAAACTCGACAACAAACTACCTACCATAATGACAAGGGTACCATCCATTGGAGTAACAAAAATCTCGACAACAGACTACCTTCCATATTGACAAGTCTACAATCCATTAGAATAACAAAAATCTCGACAACAAGCTGCCTTGCATAATGACAAGGCTACAATCCAACGCAGTAAAAAAAACTCGACAACAGACGACCTTCCATAATGACAAGTCTACCATCCATTGGGGTAACAAAAATCTGAACAACAGACTACCTTCCATAATGACAAGGCTACCATCCATTGGAGTAACAGAAATTACAACGACATAATACCGTCCATAATGACAAGGCTACCATCCATTGGAGTATCAAAGATATCGATAACATACTACCTTCCATAATGACAAGGCTACCATCCATTGGAGTAACAAAAATCTCGACAAGAGACCATCTTCCATATTGACAAGGCTACCATCCATTGGAGTAACAAAAATATGTACAACATACTACCTTTACATATTGACAAGGCTAACATCCATTGGAGTAACAGAAATTACAACGACATAATACCTTTCATAATGAGAAGTCTACCATCCATTTGAGTAACAAAAATTGGGACAACAGACTACCTTCCGAAATGAGAAGACTATCATCCATTGGAGTAACAAATACATCAACAAGAGACTACCTTCCATAATTAAAAGGCTATCATCCATTGGAGTAACAACAATCTCGACAACAGACTACTTTCCATAATGACAAGGCTACAATCCAATGGAGTATAAAAAAATCTCGACAACAAACTACCTTCCATACTGACAAGTCTACCATCCATTGGAGTAACAAAAATCTCGACAACAGAACATCTTCCATAATGACAAGTCTATCATCCATTGGAGTAACAAAAATCTGAACAACGGACTACCTTCCATAATTACAAGGCTACCATCCATTGAATAACAAAAATTACAACGAAAGAATACCTTCCATAATGACAAGTCTATCATCCATTTGAGTAACAAAAATTGGGACAACAGAATACCTTCCATAATGAGAAAACTATCATCCATTGGAGTAACAAAAATATCAACAAGAGACTACCTTCCATAATGACAAGGCTACCATCCATTGGAGTAACAAAAATCTCGACAACAGACTACCTTCCATAATGACAAGGCTACCATCCATTGGAGTAAAAAAAATCTCGACAACAGACTACCTTCCATAATGACAAGTCTACCATCCATTGGGGTAACAAAAATCTGAACAACAGACTACCTTCCATAATGACAAGGCTACCATCCATTGGAGTAACAGAAATTACAACGACATACTACCTTCCATAACGACAAGGCTACCATCCATTGGAGTAACAAAGATATCGTCAAAATACTACCTTCCATAATGACAAGGCTACCATCCATTGGAATAACAAAAATATCGACAACAGACCATCTTCCATAATGACAAGGCTACCATCCATTGGATTAAAAAAAATCTCGACAACAGACTACCTACCATAATTACAAGGGTACCATCCATTGGAGTAACAAAAATCTCGACAACAGACTACCTTCCATATTGACAAGTCTACAATCCATTAGAATAACAAAAATCTCGACAACAAACTGCCTTGCATAATGACAAGGCTACATTCCAATGCAGTAAAAAAAATCTCGACAACAGACTACCTTCCATAATGACAAGTCTACCATCCATTGGGGTAACAAAAATCTGAACAACAGACTACTTTCCATAATGACAAGGCTACCATCCATTGGAGTAACAGAAATTACAACGACATACTACCGTCCATAATGACAAGGCTACCATCCATTGGAGTAACAAAGATATCGATAACATACTACTTTCCATAATGACAAGGCTACCATCCATTGGAGTAACAAAAATCTCGACAACAGACTACCTTCCATATTGACAAGTCTACAATCAATTAGAATAACAAAAATCTCGACAACAAACTGCCTTGCATAATGACAAGGCTACAATCCAATGCAGTAAAAAAAATCTCGACAACAGACTACCTTCCATTGTGACAAGTCTACCATCCACTGGAGTAACAAAAATCTGAATAATAGACTACATTCCATAATGACAAGACTACCATCCATTGGATTAACATAAACTACAACAACAGACAATCTTCAATAATGATAAGGATATCATCCATTTGAGTAACAAAAATATGGACAACAGACTACCTTCCATAATGACATGGCTACCATCCATTGGAGTAATAAAAATCTCGACAACTGACTACCTTCCATAATGACAAGACTACCATCCATTGGTGTAACAAAGATATCGATAACATACTACCTTCCATAATGACAAGGCTACCATCAATTGGACTAAAAAAATCTCGACAACAGACTACCTTCCATAATGACAAGGCTACCATCCATTGGAGTTACAAAAATCTCGACAACATACTACCTTCCATAATGACAAGGGTACCATCCGTAGGAGTAACAAAATTCTCGACAACAGACTACCTTCCATATTGATAAGTCTACAATCTAGTGAAATAACAAAAATCTCGACAATAGACTACCTTCCATAATGACAAGGCTACCATCCATTAGAGTAACAAAAATCTTGAGAACAGACTACCTTCCATAATGACAAGGCTACCATCCAATGGAGTAACAAAGATATCGACAAAATACTACCTTCCATAATGACAGGGCTACCATCCATTGGAGTAACAAAAATCTCGACAATAGACCATCTTCCATAATGACAAGGCTACCATCCATTGGAGTAACAAAAATCTCGACAACAAACTACCTACCATAATGACAAGGGTACCATCCATTGGAGTAACAAAAATCTCGACAACAGACTACCTTCCATATTGACAAGTCTACAATCCATCAGAATAACAAAAATCTCGACAACAGACTGCCTTCCATAATGATAAGGCTACAATCCAAGTTAGTAAAAAAAATCTCGACAACAGACTACCTTCCATAATGACAAGTCTACCATCCACTGGAGTAACAAAAATCTGAACAATAGACTACCTACCATAATGACAAGGCTACCATCCATTGGATTAACATAAATCACAAAAACAGATAACCTTCCATAATGACAGGGCTACCATCCATTGGAGTAACAAAAATCTCGACAAGAGACCATCTTCCATAATGACAAGGCTACCATCCATTGGAGTAACAAAAATCTCGACAACAAACTACCTACCATAATGACAAGGGTACCATCCATTGGAGTAACAAAAATTTCGACAACAGACTACCTTCCATAATGACAAGGCTACCATCCATTAGAGTAACAAAAATCGGGACAATAGACTACCTTTGATAATGAAAGGGCTACCATCCATTGGATTAACAAAAATGTCAACAAGAGACTACCTTCCACAATGAGAAGGCTACCATCCACTGGAGTAACAAAAATCTGAACAATAGACTACCTTCCACAATGACAAGGCTACCATCCATTGGAGTAACAGAAATCACCACGACAGAAAACCTTCTATAATGACAAGGCTACCATCCATTGGAGTAACAAAGATATCGTCGAAATACTACCTTCCATAATGACAAGGCTACCATCCATTGGAATAACAAAAATATCGACAACAGACCATCTTCCATAATGACAAGGCTACCATCCATTGGATTAACAAAAATCTCGACAACAAACTACCTACCATAATGACAAGGGTACCATCCATTGGAGTAACAAAAATCTCGACAACAGACTACCTTCCATATTGACACGTCTACAATCCATTAGAATAACAAAAATCTCGACAACAAACTGCCTTGCATAATGACAAGGCTACATTCCAATGCAGTAAAAAAAATCAAGACAACAGACTACCTTCCATAATGACATGGCTACCATCCATTGGGGTAACAAAAATCTGAACAACAGACTACCTTCCATAATGACAAGGCTAACATCCATTGGAGTAACAGAAATTACAACGACATACTACCGCCCATAATGACAAGGCTACCATCCATTGGAGTAACAAAGATATCGATAACATACTACCTTCCATAATAACAAGGCTACCATCCATTGGAGTAACAAACATCTCGACAACAAACTACCTTCCATATTGACAAGTCTACAATCCATTAGAATAACAAAAATTTCGACAACAAACTGCCTTGCATAATGACAAGGCTACAATCCAATGCAGTAAAAAAAATCTCGACAACAGACTACCTTCCATAATGACAAGTCTACCATCCATTGGAGTAACAAAAATCTGAACAATAGATTACATTCCATAATGACAAGACTACCATCCATTGGATTAACATAAATTACAACAACAGACAATCTACAATAATGACAAGGATATCATCCATTTGAGTAACAAAAATATGGACAACAAACTACCTTCCATAATGACAAGGCTACCATCCATTGGAGTAACAAAAATATCAACAAGAGACTACCTTCCATAATGACATGGCTACCATCCATTGGAGTAATAAAAATCTCGAAAACAGACTACCTTCCATAATGACAAGACTACCATCCATTGGTGTAACAAAGATATCGATAACATACTACCTTCCATAATGACAAGGCTACCATCCATTGGACTAAAAAAATCTCGACAACAGACTACCTTCCATAATGACAAGGCTACCATCCATTGGAGTTACAAAAATCTCGACAACATACTACCTTCCATAATGACAAGGGTACCATCCGTTGGAGTAACAAAATTCTCAACAACAGACTACCTTCCATATTGATAAGTCTACAATCTAGTGAAATAACAAAAATCTCGACAACAGACTACCTTCCATAATGACAAGGCTACAATCTGATGGAGTAACAAAAATCTCGACAACAGACTACCTTCCATAATGACAAGGCTACCATCCATTAGAGTAACAAAAATCTTGACAACAGACTACCTTCCATAATGACAAGGCTACCATCCAATGGAGTAACAAAGATATCGACAAAATACTACCTTCCATAATGACAGGGCTACCATCCATTGGAGTAACAAAAATCTCGACAACAGACCATCTTCCATAATGACAAGGCTACCATCCATTGGAGTAACAAAAATCTCGACAACAAACTACCTACCATAATGACAAGGGTACCATCCATTGGAGTAACAAAAATCTCGACAACAGACTACCTTCCATATTGACAAGTCTACAATCCATTGGAATAACAAAAATCTCGATAACCGACTGCCTTCCATAATGATAAGGCTACAATCCAATGTAGTAAAAAAAATCTCGACAACAAACTACCTTCCATAATGACAAGTCTACCATCCACTGGAGTAACAAAAATCTGAACAATAGACTACCTACAATAATGATAAGGCTACCATCCATTGGATTAACATAAATCACAACAATAGACAACCTTCCATAATGACAAGGATACCATCCATTTGAGAAACAAAAATCTAGACAACATACCACCTTCCATAATGACAAGGCTACCATCCAATGGAGTAACAAAAATCTAGACAATAGACTACCTTCCATAATGACAAGGCTACCATCCATTGGAGTAACAAAAATCTCGACAATAGACTACCTTCCATAATAAAAAGGGTACCATCCATTGGAGTAACAAAAATCTCGACAACATACTACCTTCCATAATGACAAGTCTACAATCCATTGGAATAACAAAAATTTCGACAACAGACTACCTTCCATAATGACAAGGCTACCATCCATTAGAGTAACAAAAATCGGGACAATAGACTACCTTTCATAATGAAAGGGCTACCATCCATTGGATTAACAAAAATGTCAACAAGAGACTACCTTCCACAATGACAAGGCTACCATCCACTGGAGTAACAAAAATCTGAACAATAGACTACCTTCCACAATGACAAGGCTACCATCCATTGGAGTAACAGAAATCACCACGACAGAAAACCTTCTATAATGACAAGGATACCATCCATTTGAGTAACAAAAATCGGGACAATAGACTACCTTCCATAATAACAAGGCTACCATCCATTGAATTAACAAAAATATTAACATCAGACTACCTTCCATAATGACAAGGCTAACATCCATTGGAGTAACAAAAATCTCAATAATAGACTACCTTCCATAATGACAAGGCTTCCATCCATTGGAGTAACAAAGATATCGACAACATACTACCTTCCATAATGACAAGGCTACCATCCATTAGAGTAACAAAAATCTGGACAACAGGCTACCTTCCATAATGACAACGCTACCATCCAATGGAGTAACAAAGATATCGACAAAATACTACCTTCCATAATGACAGGGCTACCATCCATTGGAGTAACAAAAATCTCGACAATAGACCATCTTCCATAATGACAAGGCTACCATCCATTGGAGTTACAAAAATCTCGACAACAAACTTTCTACCATAATGACAAGGGTACCATCCGTTGGAGTAACAAAAATCTCGACAACAGACTACCTTCCATATTGATAAGTCTACAATCTAGTGGAATAACAAAAATCTCGACAACAGACTACCTTCCATAATGACAAGGCTACAATCCAATGGAGTAACAAAAATCTCGACAACAGACTACCTTCCATAATGACAAGGCTACCATCCATTAGAGTAACAAAAATCTGGACAACAGACTACCTTCCATAATGACAAGGCTACCATCAGATGGAGTAACAAAGATATCAACAAAATACTACCTTCCATAATGACAGGGCTACCATCCATTGGAGTAACAAAAATCTCGACAACAGACCATCTTCCATAATGACAAGGCTACCATCCATTGGAGTAACAAAAATCTCGACAACAAACTACCTACCATAATGACAAGGGTACCATCCATTGGAGTAACAAAAATCTCGACAACAGACTACCTTCCATATTGACAAGTCTACAATCCATTGGAATAAAAAAAATCTCGACAACCGACTGCCTTCCATAATGATAAGGCTACAATCCAATGTAGTAAAAAAAATCTCGACAACAGACTACCTTTTATAATGACAAGTCTACCATCCACTGGAGTAACAAAAATCTGAACAATAGACTACCTACAATAATGACAAGGCTACCATCCATTGGATTAACATAAATCACAACAATAGACAACCTTCCATAATGACAAGGATACCATCCATTTGAGAAACAAAAATCTAGACAACATACCACCTTCCATAATGACAAGGCTACCATCCAATGAAATAACAAAAATCTAGACAATAGACTACCTTCCATAATGACAAGGCTACCATCCATTGGAGTAACAAAAATCTCGACAATAGACTACCTTCCATAATAAAAAGGGTACCATCCATTGGAGTAACAAAAATCTCGACAACAAACTACCTTCCATAATGACAAGTCTACAATCCATTGGAATAACAAAAATATCGACAACAGACTACCTTCCATAATGACAAGGCTACCATCCATTAGAGTAACAAAAATCGGGACAATAGACTACCTTTCATAATGAAAGGGCTACCATCCATTGGATTAACAAAAATGTCAACAAGAGACTACCTTCCACAATGACAAGGCTACCATCCACTGGAGTAACAAAAATCTGAACAATAGACTACCTTCCACAATGACAAGGCTACCATCCATTGGAGTAACAGAAATCACCACGACAGAAAACCTTCTATAATGACAAGGATACCATCCATTTGAGTAACAAAAATCGGGACAATAGACTACCTTCCATAATAACAAGGCTACCATCCATTGAATTAACAAAAATATTAACATCAGACTACCTTCCATAATGACAAGGCTAACATCCATTGGAGTAACAAAAATCTCAATAACAGACTACCTTCCATAATGACAAGGCTTCCATCCATTGGAGTAACAAAGATATCGACAACATACT
Source organism: Vicia faba (assembly GCA_948472305.1). Lineage (NCBI taxonomy): Eukaryota > Viridiplantae > Streptophyta > Magnoliopsida > Fabales > Fabaceae > Vicia > Vicia faba. Next base: position 590,666,876 of record OX451741.1, on the reverse strand, counting down.
ACCTTTCATAATGACAAGGCTACCATCCATTAGAGTAACAAAAATCTAGACAACAGGCTACCTTCCATAATGACAAGGCTACCATCCAATGGAGTAACAAAGATATCGACAAAATACTACCTTCCATAATGACAAGGGTACCATCCATTGGAGTAACAAAAATATCAATAAGAGACTACCTTCCATAATGATAAGGCTACCATCCATTGGAGTAACAAAAATCTCGACAACAGACTACCTTCCATAATGACAAGGCTACCATCCATTAGAGTAACAAAAATCTGCACAACAGACTACCTTCCATAATGAGAAGGCTACCATCCATTGAAGTAACAAAGATATCGATAACATACTACCTTCCATAATGACAAGGCTACAATCCATTGGAGTAAAAAAAATCACGACAACAGACTACCTTCCATAATGACAAGGCTACCATCTATTGGAATAACAAAAATCTCGACAACCGACTTCCTTCCATAATGACAAGGATACCATCCGTTTGAGTAAGAAAAATCAAGACAATAGACTACCTTCCATAATGACAAGGCTACCATCCATTGGAATAACAAAAATCTCGTCAATAGACTACCTTCCATAATGACAAGGCTACCATCCAATGGAGTAACAAAAATCTAGGCAATAGACTACCTTCCATAATTACAAGGCTACCATCCATTGGAGTAACAAAAGTCAGGACAACAGACTACCTTCCATAATGACAAGGGTACCATCCATTGGAGTAACAAAAATCTCGACAATAGACTACCTTCCATAAGAACAAGGCTACTATCCAATGGAGTAACAAAAATCCAGACAATAGACTACCTTCCATAATTACATGGCTACCATCCATTGGAGTAACAAAGATATCGACAAAATACTACCTTCCATAATGACAAGGCTACCATCCATTGGAGTAACAAAAATCTCGACAATAGGCCATCTTCCATAATGACAAGGCTACCATCCATTGGATTAACCAAAATCTCGACAATAAACTACCTACCATAATGACAAGGGTACCATCCATTGGAGTAACAAAAATCTCGACAACAAACTACCTTCCATATTGACAAGTCTACAATCCATTGGAATAACAAAAATCTCAACAACAAACTGCCTTCCATAATGACAAGGCTACAATCCAATGTAGTAAAAAAAATCTCGACAACAGAATACCTTCCATAATGACATGTCTACTATCCACTGGAGTAACAAAAATTTGAACAATAGACTACCTTCCATAATGACAAGGCTACCATCCAATGGAGTAACAGAAATCACCATGACAGACAACCTTCCATAATGACAAGGATACCATCCATTTGAGTAACAAAAATATGGACAATAGACTACCTTCCATAATGACAAGGCTACCATCCATTGGAGTAACAAAAATATCAACAAGAGACTACCTTCCATAATGACAAGGCTAACATCCATTGGAGTAACAAAAATCTCAACAACAGACTACCTTCCATAATGAAAAGGCTTCCATCCATTGGAGTAACAAAGATATCGACAACATACTACCTTCCATAATGACAAGGGTACCATCCAATGGAGTAACAAAAATATCGACAACAGACTACCTTCCATAATGACAAGGCTACCATCCATTAGAGTAACAAAAATCTGGACAACAGACTACCTTCCATAATGACAAGGCTACCATCCATTGGAGTAACAGAAAATCACAACGACAAACAACCTTTCATAATGACAAGACTACCATCCATTAGAGTAACAAAAATCGGGACAACAGACTACCTTTCATAATGACAGGGCTACCTTCCATTAGAGTAAAAAAAATTTCAACAAGAGACTACCTTCCATAATGACAAGGCTACCATCCATTGGAGTAACAAAGATATCGACAATATACTACCTTCCATAATTACAAGGCTACCATCCATTGGAGTAACAAAAATCTCGACAACAGACTACCTTTCATAATGACAAGGCTACCATCACTAAGAGTAACAAAAATCTTCACAACAAACTACCTTCCATAATGACAAGGCTACCATCCATTAGAGTAACAGAAATCACAACGACAAACTACCTTCTAGAATGACAAGGCTATCATCCATTAGAGTAACAAAAATCGGGGACAACAGACTACCTTCCATAATGACAGGGCTACCATCCATTGGAGTAACAAAAATGTCAACAAGAGACTACCTTCCATAATGACAAGGCTACCATCCATTGGAGTAACAAAAATCTCAACAACAGACTACCTTCCATAATGAGAAGGCTACCATCCATTGAAGTAACAAAGATATCGATAACATACTACCTTCCATAATGACAAGGCTACAATCCATTGGAGAAAAAAAAATCACGACAACAAACTACCTTCCATAATGACAAGGCTACCATCTATTGGAATAACAAAAATCTCGACAACAGACTTCCTTCCATAATGACAAGGCTACCATCCAATGGAGTATCAAAAATCTAGACAATAGACTACCTTCCATAATTACAAGGCTACCATCCATTGGAGTAACAAAAATCTCGACAACAGACTACCTTCCAAAATAACAACGGTACCATCCATTGGAGTAACAAAAATCTCGACCACAGACTACCTTCTATAATGACAAGGCTACCATCCAATGGAGTAACAAAAAACTAGACAATAGTCTAACTTCCATAATGACAAGGCTACCATCCATTGGAGTAACAAAGATATCGACAAAATACTACCTTCCATAATGACAAGGCTACCATCCATTGGAGTAACAAAAATCTCGACAATAGGCCATCTTCCATAATGACAAGGCTACCATCCATTGGAGTAACCAAAATCTCGACAATAAACTACCTACCATAATGACAAGGGTACCATCCATTGGAGTAACAAAAATCTCGACAACAAACTACCTTCCATATTTACAAGTCTACAATCCGTTGGAATAACAAAAATCTCAACAACAAACTGCCTTCCATAATGACAAGGCTACAATCCAATGTAGTAAAAAAAATCTCGACAACAGAATACCTTCCATAATGACATGTCTACCATCCACTGGAGTAACAAAAATCTGAACAATAGACTACCTTCCATAATGACAAGGCTACCATCCATTGGAGTAACATAAATCACAACAACAGACAACCTTCGATAATGACAAGGATACCATCCATTTGAGTAATAAAAGTATGGACAACATACTACCTTCCATAATGACAAGGCTACCATCCATTGGAGTAACAAAAATATCAATAAGAGACTACCTTCCATAATGATAAGACTACCATCCATTGGAGTAACAAAAATGTCGACAACAGACTACCTTCCATAATGACAAGCCTACCATCCATTAGAGTAACAAAAATCTGCACAACAGACTACCTTCCATAATGAGAAGGCTACCATCCATTGAAGTAACAAAGATATCGATAACATACTACCTTCCATAATGACAAGGCTACAATCCATTGGAGTAAAAAAAATCACGACAACAGACTACCTTTCATAATGACAAGGCTACCATCTATTGGAATAACAAAAATATCGACAACCGACTTCCTTCCATAATGACAAGGATACCATCCATTAGAGTAAGAAAAATCACGACAATAGACTACCTTCCATAATGACAAGGCTACCATCCATTGGAATAACAAAAATCTCGTCAATAGACTACCTTCCATAATGACAAGGCTACCATCCAATGGAGTAACAAAAATCTAGACAATAGACTACCTTCCCTAATTACAAGGCTACCATCCATTGGAGTAACAAAAATCAGGACAACAGACTACCTTCCATAATGACAAGGGTACCATCCATTGGAGTAACAAAAATCTCGACAACAGACTATCTTCCATAAGAACAAGGCTACTATCCAATGGAGTAACAAAAATCTAGACAATAGACTACCTTCCATAATGATATGGCTACCATCCATTAGAGTAACAAAGATATCGACAAAATACTACCTTCCATAATGACAAGGCTACCATCCATTGGAGTAACAAAAATCTCGACAATAGGCCATCTTCCATAATGACAAGGCTACCATCCATTGGAGTAACCAAAATCTCGACAATAAACTACCTACCATAATGACAAGGGTACCATCCATTGGAGTAACAAAAATCTCGACAACAAACTACCTTCCATATTGACAAGTCTACAATCCATTGGAATAACAAAAATCTGGACAACAGACTGCCTTCCATAATGACAAGGCTACCATCCATTGGAGTAACAGAAAATCACAACGACAGACAACCTTTCATAATGACAAGACTACCATCCATTAGAGTAACAAAAATCGGGACAACAAACTACCTTCCATAATGACAGGGCTACCATCCATTAGAGTAAAAAAAATTTCAACAAGAGACTACCTTCCATAATGACAAGGCTACCATCCATTGGAGTAACAAAAATCGGGACAACAGACTACCTTCCATAATGACAAGGCTACCATCCATTGGAGTAACAAAAATATCTACAAGAGACTACCTTCCATAATGACAAGGCTACCATCCATTGTAGTAACAAAAATCTCGACAACAGACTACCTTCAATAATGACAAGGCAACCATCCATTGGAGTAACAAAGATATCAACAACATACTATCTTCCATTATCACAAGGCTACCATCCATTAGAGTAACAAAAATCTGGACAACAGACTACCTTCCATAATGACAAGGCTACCATCCATTGTAGTAACAGAAATCACAATGACAAACTACCTTCCATAATGACAAGGCTACCATCCATTAGAGTAACAAAAATTGGGGACAACAGACTACCTTCCATAATGACAAGGCTACCATCCATTGGAGTAACAAAGATATCGACAATATACTACCTTCCATAATGACAAGGCTACCTTCCATTGGAGTAACAAAAATCTCGACAACAGACTACCTTTCATAATGACAAGGCTACCATCACTAAGAGTAACAAAAATCTTCACAACAAACTACCTTCCATAATGACAAGGCTACCATCCATTAGAGTAACAGAAATCACAACGACAAACTACCTTCTAGAATGACAAGGCTATCATCCATTAGAGTAACAAAAATCGGGGACAACAGACTACCTTCCATAATGACAGGGCTACCATCCATTGGAGTAACAAAAATGTCAACAAGAGACTACCTTCCATAATGACAAGGCTACCATCCATTGGAGTAACAAAAATCTCAACAACAGACTACCTTCCATAATGAGAAGGCTACCATCCATTGAAGTAACAAAGATATCGATAACATACTACCTTCCATAATGACAAGGCTACAATCCATTGGAGTAAAAAAAATCACGACAACAAACTACCTTCCATAATGACAAGGCTACCATCTATTGGAATAACAAAAACCTCGACAACAGACTTCCTTCCATAATGACAAGGCTACCATCCAATGGAGTATCAAAAATCTAGACAATAGACTACCTTCCATAATTACAAGGCTACCATCCATTGGAGTAACAAAAATCTCGACAACAGACTACCTTCCAAAATAACAACGGTACCATCCATTGGAGTAACAAAAATCTCGACAACAAACTACCTTCTATAATGACAAGGCTACCATCCAATGGAGTAACAAAAAACTAGACAATAGTCTAACTTCCATAATGACAAGGCTACCATCCATTGGAGTAACAAAGATATCGACAAAATACTACCTTCCATAATGACAAGGCTACCATCCATTGGAGTAACAAAAATCTCGACAATAGGCCATCTTCCATAATGACAAGGCTACCATCCATTGGAGTAACCAAAATCTCGACAATAAACTACCTACCATAATGACAAGGGTACCATCCATTGGAGTAACAAAAATCTCGACAACAAACTACCTTCCATATTGACAAGTCTACAATCCATTGGAATAACAAAAATCTCAACAACAAACTGCCTTCCATAATGACAAGGCTACAATCCAATGTAGTAAAAAAAATCTCGACAACAGAATACCTTCCATAATGACATGTCTACCATCCACTGGAGTAACAAAAATCTGAACAATAGACTACCTTCCATAATGACAAGGCTACCATCCATTGGAGTAACATAAATCACAACAACAGACAACCTTCGATAATGACAAGGATACCATCCATTTGAGTAATAAAAATATGGACAACAGACTACCTTCCATAATGACAAGGCTACCATCCATTGGAGTAACAAAAATATCAATAAGAGACTACCTTCCATAATGATAAGACTACCATCCATTGGAGTAACAAAAATGTCGACAACAGACTACCTTCCATAATGACAAGGCTACCATCCATTAGAGTAACAAAAATCTGCACAACAGACTACCTTCCATAATGAGAAGGCTACCATCCATTGAAGTAACAAAGATATCGATAACATACTACCTTCCATAATGACAAGGCTACAATCCATTGGAGTAAAAAAAATCACGACAACAGACTACCTTCCATAATGACAAGGCTACCATCTATTGGAATAACAAAAATCTCGACAACCGACTTCCTTCCATAATGACAAGGATACCATCCATTAGAGTAAGAAAAATCACGACAATAGACTACCTTCCATAATGACAAGGCTACCATCCATTGGAATAACAAAACTCTCGTCAATAGACTACCTTCCATAATGACAAGGCTACCATCCAATGGAGTAACAAAAATCTAGGCAATAGACTACCTTCCATAATTACAAGGCTACCATCCATTGGAGTAACAAAAATCAGGACAACAGACTACCTTCCATAATGACAAGGGTACCATCCATTGGAGTAACAAAAATCTCGACAACAGACTACCTTCCATAAGAACAAGGCTATTATCCAATGGCGTAACAAAAATCTAGACAATAGACTACCTTCCATAATGATATGGCTACCATCCATTGGAGTAACAAAGATATCGACAAAATACTACCTTCCATAATGACAAGGCTACCATCCACTGGAGTAACAAAAATCTCGACAATAGGCCATCTTCCATAATGACAAGGCTACCATCCATTGGAGTAACCAAAATCTCGACAATAAACTACCTACCATAATGACAAGGGTACCATCCATTGGAGTAACAAAAATCTCGACAACAAACTACCTTCCATATTGACAAGTCTACAATCCATTGGAATAACAAAAATCTCAACAACAAACTGCCTTCCATAATGACAAGGCTACAATCCAATGTAGTAAAAAAAATCTCGACAACAGAATACCTTCCATAATGACAAGTCTACCATCCACTGGAGTAACAAAAATCTGAACAATAGACTACCTTCCATAATGACAAGGCTACCATCCATTGGAGTAACATAAATCCCAACAACAGACAACCTACCATAATGACAAGGCTACCATCCATATAAGTAACAAAAATCGGGACAACAGACTACCTTCCATAATGACAAGGCTACCATCCATTGGAGTAACAAAAATATCTACAAGAGACTACCTTCCATAATGACAAGGCTACCATCCATTGTAGTAACAAAAATCTCGACAACAGACTACCTTCAATAATGACAAGGCTACCATCCATTGGAGTAACAAAGATATCAACAACATACTACCTTCCATAATGACAAGGCTACAATCCATTAGAGTAACAAAAATGTGGACAATAGACTACCTTCCATAATGACAAGGCTACCATCCATTGGAGTAACAGAAATCACAATGACAAACTACCTTCCATAATGACAAGGCTACCATCCATTACAGTAACAAAAATTGGGGACAACAGACTACCTTCCATAATGACAGGGCTTCCATCCATTGGAGTAACAACAATGTCAATAAGAGACTACCTTCCATAATGACAAGGCTACCATCCATTGGAGTAAAAAAAGTTCTCGACAACAAACTACCTTCCATAATGAGAAGGCTACCATCCATTGGAGTAACAAAGATATGGACAACATACTACCTTCCATAATTACAAGGCTACAATCCATTGAGGTAAAAAAAATCACGACAACAGACTACCTTCCATAATGACAAGGCTACCATCTATTGGAATAATAGAAATCTCGACAACAGACTTCCTCCCATAATGACAAGGATACCATCCATTAGTGTAAGAAAAATCACGACAACAGACTACCTTCAATAATGACAAGGCTACCATCCATTGGAATAACAAAAATCTCGACAACAGACTACCTTCCATAATGACAAGGCTACCATCCAATGGAGTATCAAAAATCTAGACAATAGACTACCTTCCATAATTACAAGGCTACCATCCATTGGTGTAACAAAAATCTCGACAACAGAATACCTTCCATAATGACATGTCTACCATCCACTAGAGTAACAAAAATCTGAACAATAGACTACCTTCCATAATGACAAGGCTACCATCCATTGGAGTAACATAAATCACAATAATAGACAACCTTCGATAATGACAAGGATACCATCCATTTGAGTAACAAAAATATGGACAACAGACTACCTTCCATAATGACAAGGCTACCATCCATTAGAGTAACAAAAATCTGCACAACAGACTACCTTCCATAATGAGAAGGCTACCATCCATTGCAGTAACAAAGATATCGATAACATACTACCTTCCATAATGACAAGGCTACAATCCATTGGAGTAAAAAAAATCACGACAACAGACTACCTTCCATAATGACAAGGCTACCATCTATTGGAATAACAAAAATCTCGACAACCGACTTCCTTCCATAATGACAAGGATACCATCCATTAGAGTAAGAAAAATCACGACAATAGACTACCTTCCATAATGACAAGGCTACCATCCATTGGAATAACAAAAATCTCGTCAATAGACTACCTTTCATAATGACAAGGCTACCATCCAATGGAGTAACAAAAATCTAGGCAATAGACTACCTTCCATAATTACAAGGCTACCATCCATTGGAGTAACAAAAATCAGGACAACAGACTACCTTCCATAATGAAAAGGGTACCATCCATTGGAGTAACAAAAATCTCGACAACAGACTACCTTCCATAAGAACAAGGCTACTATCCAATGGAGTAACAAAAATCTAGACAATAGACTACCTTCCATAATGATATGGCTACCATCCATTGGAGTAACAAAGATATCGACAAAATACTACCTTCCATAATGACAAGGCTACCATCCATTGGAGTAACAAAAATCTCGACAATAGGCCATCTTCCATAATGACAAGGCTACCATCCATTGGAGTAACCAAAATCTCGACAATAAACTACCTACCATAATGACAAGGGTACCATCCATTGGAGTAACAAAAATCTCGACAACAAACTACCTTCCATATTGACAAGTCTACAATCCATTGGAATAACAAAAATCTCGACAACAAACTGCCTTCCATAATGACAAGGCTACAATCCAATGCAGTAAAAAAAATCTCGACAACAGACTACCTTCCATAATGACAAGTCTACCATCCACTGGAGTAACAAAAATCTGAACAATAGACTACCTTCCATAATGACAAGGCTACCATCCATTGGAGTAACATAAATCCCAACAACAGACAACCTACCATAATGACAAGGCTACCATCCATATAAGTAACAAAAACCGGGACAACAGACTACCTTCCATAATGACAAGGCTACCATCCATTGGAGTAACAAAAATATCTACAAGAGACTACCTTCCATAATGACAAGGCTACCATCCATTGTAGTAACAAAAATCTCGACAACAGACTACCTTCAATAATGACAAGGCTACCATCCATTGGAGTAACAAAGATATGAACAACATACTACCTTCCATAATGACAAGGCTACCATCTATTGGAGTAACAAAAATCTGGACAACAGACTACCTTACATAATGACAAGGCTACCATCCATTAAAGTAACAAAAATTGGGGACAACAGACTACCTTCCATAATGACAGGGCTTCCATCCATTGGAGTAACAACAATGTCAATAAGAGACTACCTTCCATAATGACAAGGCTACCATCCATTGGAGTAAAAAAAGTTCTCGACAACAAACTACCTTCCATAATGAGAAGGCTACCATCCATTAGAGTAATAAAGATATGAACAACATACTACCTTCCATAATGACAAGGCTACAATCCATTGGAGTAAAAAAATCACGACAACAGACTACCTTCCATAATGACAAGGCTACCATCTATTGGAATAATAGAAATCTCGACAACAGACTTCCTTCCATAATGACAAGGATACCATCCATTAGTGTAAGAAAAATCACGACAACAGACTACCTTCAATAATGACAAGGCTACCATCCATTGGAATAACAAAAATCTCGACAACAGACTACCTTCCATAATGACAAGGCTACCATCCAATGGAGTATCAAAAATCTTGACAATAGACTACCGTCCATAATTACAAGGCTACCATCCATTGGAGTAACAAAAATCTCGACAACAAACTACCTTCCATAATGACAAGGCTACCATCCAATGGAGTAACAAAAATCTAGACAATAGTCTACCTTCCTTAATGACAAGGCTACCATCCATTAGAGTAATAAAAATCTCGACAACAGACCACCTTCCATAATGACAAGGGTACCATCCATTGGAGTAACAAAAATCTCGACAACAAACTACCTTCCGTATTGACAAGTCTACAATCCATTGGAATAACAAAAATCTCAACAACAAACTGCCTTCCATAATGACAAGGCTACAATCCAATGTAGTAAAACAAATCTCGACAACAAACTACCTTCCATAATGACATGTCTACCATCCATTGGAGTAACATAAATCACAACAACAGACAACCTTCGATAATGACAAGGATACCATCCATTTGAGTAACAAAAATATGGACAACAAACTACCTTCCTTAATGACAAGGCTACCATCCATTGGACTAACAAAAATATCAATAAGAGACTACCTTCCATAATGATATGGCTACCATCCATTGGAGTAACAAAAATCTCGACAACAGACTACCTTCCATAATGACAAGGCTACCATCCATTAGAGTAACAAAAATTTGCACAACAGACTACCTTCCATAATGACAAGGCTACCATCCATTGGAGTAACAGAAATCACAACGACAAACTACCTTCCATAATGACAAGGCTAACATCCATTAGAGTAACAAAAATCGGGGACAACAGACTATCTTCCATAATGACAGGGCTACCATCCATTGGAGTAAAAAAAATATCGACAACAGACTACCTTCCATAAGAACAAGGCTACTATCCAATGGAGTAACAAAAAATCTAGACAATAGACTACCTTCCATAATAACAAGGCTACCATCCATTGGAGTAACAAAGATATCGACAAAATACTACCTTCCATAATGACAAGGCTACCATCCATTAGAGTAACAAAAATATCGACAACAGACCATCTTCCATAATGACAAGGCTACCATCCATTGGAGTAACAAAAATATAGACAACAAACTACCTACCATAATGACAAGGGTACCATCCATTGGAGTAAGAAAAATCTCGACAACAGATTACCTTCCATATTGACAAGTCTACAATCCATTGGAATAAAAAAAATCTCGACCACAAAATGCCTTCCATAATGACAAGGCTATCATCCAATGCAGTAAAAAAAATTTCGACAACAGACTACCTTCCATAATGACAAGTCTACCATCCACCGGAGTAACAAAAATCTTAACAATAGACTACCTTCCATAATGACAAGGCTACCATCCATTGGAGTAACATAAATCACAACAACAAACAACCTACCATAATGACAAGGCTACCATCCATTTGAGTAACAAAAATCGGGACAACAGACTACTTTCCATAATGACAAGGCTACCATCCATTGGAGTAACAAAAATATCCACAAGAGACTACCTTCCATAATGACAAGGCTACCATCCATTATAGTAACAAAAATATCGACAACAGACTACCTTCAATAATGACAAGGCTACCATCCATTGGAGTAACAAAGATATCGACAACATACTACCTTCCATAATGACAAGGCTACCATCCATTAGAGTAACAAAAATCTGGACAACTAACTACCTTCCATAATGACAATGCTACCATCCATTGGAGTAACAGAAATCACAACGACAAACTACCTTCCATAATGACAAGGCTACCATCCATTAGAGTAATAAAAATCTGGGACAACAGACTACCTTCCATAATGACAGGGCTACCATCCATTGGAGTAAAAAAAATGTCAACAAGAGACTACCTTCCATAATGACAAGGCTACCATCCATTGGAGTAAAAAAATTCTCGACAACAAACTACCTTCCATAATGAGAAGGCTACCATCCTTTGGAGTAACAAAGATATGGACAAAATACTACCTTCCATAATGACAAGGCTACAATCCATTGGAGTAAAAAAAATCATGACAACAGACTACCTTCCATAATGACAAGGCTACCATCTATTGGAATAATAGAAATCTCGACAACAGACTTCCTTTCATAATGACAAGGATACCATCCATTAGTGTAAGAAAAATCACGACAACAGACAACCTTCAATAATGACAAGGCTACCATCCATTGGAATAACAAAAATCTCGACAACAGACTACCTTCCATAATGACAAGGCTACCATCCAATGGAGTATCAAAAATCTAGACAATAGACTACCTTCCATAATTACAAGGCTACCATCCATTGGAGTAACAAAAATCTTGACAACAGACTACCTTCCATAATGACAACGGTACCATCCATTAGAGTAACAAAAATCTCGACAACAGACTACCTTCCATAATGACAAGGCTACCATCCAATGGAGTAACAAAAATCTAGACAATAGTCTACCTTCCATAATGACAAGGCTACCATCCATTGGAGTAACAAAGATATCGACAAAATACTACCTTCCATAATGACAAGGCTACGATCCATTGGAGTAACAAAAATCTCGACAACAGACCATCTTCCATAATGACAAGGCTACCATCCATTGGAGTAACCAAAATCTCGACAATAAACTACCTACCATAATGACAAGGGTACCATCCATTGGAGTAACAAAAATCTCGACAACAAACTACCTTCCATATTGACAAGTCTACAATCCATTGGAATAACAAAAATCACAACAACAAACTGCCTTCCATAATGACAAGGCTACAATCGAATGTAGTAAAAAAAATCTCGCCAACAGACTACCTTCCATAATGACATGTCTACCATCCACTAGAGTAACAAAAAATTGAACAATAGACTACTTTCCATAATGACAAGGCTACCATCCATTGGAGTAACATAAATCACAACAACAGACAACCTTCGATAATGACAAGGATAATATCCATTTCAGTAACAAAAATATGGACAACAGACTACCTTCCTTAATGACAAGGCTACCATCCATTGGAGTAACAAAAATATCAATAAGAGACTACCTTCAATAATGATAAGGCTACCATCCATTGGAATAACAGAAATCTCGACAACAGACTACCTTCCATAATGACAAGGCTACCATCCATTAGAGTAACAAAAATCTGCACAACAGACTACCTTCCATAATGACAAGGCTACCATCCATTGGAGTAATAGAAATCACAACGACATACTACCTTCCATAATGACAAGGCTAACATCCATTAGAGTAACAAAAATCGGGGACAACAGACTATCTTCCATAATGACAGGGCTACCATCCATTGGAGTAACAAAAATCTCAACAACAAACTACCTTTCATAATGAGAAGGCTAACATCCATTGGAATAACAAAGATATCGATAACATACTGCCTTCCATAATGACAAGGATACCATCCATTAGAGTAAGAAAAATCACGACAACAAACTTCCTTCCATAATGACAAGGCTACCATCCATTGGAATAACAAAAATCTCGACAACAGACTACCTTCCATAATGACAAGGCTACCATCCAATGGAGTAACAAAAATCTAGACAATAGACTACCTTCCATAATTACAAGGCTACCATCCATTGGAGTAACAAAAATCACGACAACAAACTAGCTTCCATAATGACAAGGGTACCATCCATTGGAGTAACAAGAATCTCGACAACAGACTACCTTCCATAAGGACAAGGGTACCATCCATTGGAGTAACAAAGATATCGTCAAAATACTACCTTCCATAATGTCAAGGCTACCATCCATTGGAGTAACAAAAATATCGACAACAGCCATCTTCCATAATGACAAGGGTACCATCCATTGGAGTAACAAAAATATCGATAACAAACTACCTACCATAATGACAAGGGTACCATCCATTGGAGTAACAAAAATCTCGACAACAGATTACCTTCAATATTGACAAGTCTACAATCCATTGGAATAACATAAATCTCGACAACAAACTGCCTTCCATAATGACAAGGCTACAATCCAATGCAGTAAAAAAAATTTCGATAACAGACTACCTTCCATAATGACAAGGCTACCATCCATTGGAGTAACATAAATCACAACAACAGACAACCTACCATAATGACAAGGCTACCATCCATTTGAGTAACAAAAATCGGGACAATAGACTACCTTCTATAATGACAACGCTACCATCCATTGGAGTAACAAAAATATCTACAAGAGACTACCTTCCATAATGACAAGGCTACCATCCATTGTAGTAACAAAAATCTCGACAACAAACTACCTTCCATAATGACAAGGCTACCATCCATTAGAGTAACAAAGATATCGACAACATATTACCTTCCATAATGACAAGGCTACCATCCATTAGAGTGACAAAAATCTGGAAAACAGACTACCTTCCATAATGACAAGGCTACCATCCATTGGAGTAACAGAAATCACAACGACAGACTACCTTCCAACATGACAAGGCTACCATCCATTAGAGTAACAAAAATCGGGGACAACAAACTACCTTCAATAATGACGGGGCTACAATCCATTGGAGTAACAAAAATGTCAACAAGAGACTACCTTCCATAATGACAAGGCTACCATCCATTGGAGTAAAAAAATTCTCGACAACAAACTACCTTCCATAATGACAAGGCTACCATCCATTGTAGTAACAAAAATCTTGACAACAAACTACCTTCCATAATGACAAGTTAACCATCCATTGGAGTAACAAAGATATCGACAACATACTACCTTCCATAATGACAAGGCTACCATCCATTAGAGTGACAAAAATCTGGAAAACAGACTACCTTCCATAATGACAAGGCAACCATCCATTGGAGTAACAGAAATCACAACGACAGACTACCTTCCATAATGACAAGGCTACCATCCATTAGAGTAACAAAAATCGGGGACAACAAACTACCTTCAATAATGACAGGGCTACAATCCATTGGAGTAACAAAAATGTCAACAAGAGACTACCTTCCATAATGACAAGGCTACCATCCATTAGAGTAAAAAAATTCTCGACAACAAACTACCCTCCGTAATGAGAAGGCTACCATCCATTGGAGTAACAAAGATATGGACAACATACTACCTTCCATAATGACAAGGCTACAATCCATTGGAGTAAAAAAAATCACGACAACAGACTACCTTCCATAATGACAAGGCTACCACTATTGGAATAACAGAAATCTCGACAACAGACTTCCTTCCATAATGACAAGGATACCATCCATTAATTTAAGAAAAATCACCACAACAAACTACCATCAATAATGACAAGGCTACCATCCATTGTAATAACAAAAATCTCGACAACAGACTACCTTCCATAACGACAAGGCTACCATCCAATGGAGTAACAAAAATCTAGACAATAGACTACCTTCCATAATTACAAGGCTACCATCACTTGGAGTAACAAAAATCTCGACAACAGACTACCTTCCATAATGACAAGGCTACAATCCAATGTATTAAAAAAAATCTCGACACCAGACTACCTTCCATAATGACATGTCTACCATCCACTGGAGTAACAAAAATCTGAACAATAGACTACCTTCCATAATGACAAGCCTACCATCCATTAGAGTAACATAAATCACAACAACACATAACCTTCAATAATGACAAGGATATCATCCATTTGAGTAACAAAAATATGGACAATAGACTACCTTCCATAATGACAAGTCTACCATCCATTGGAGTAACAAAAATATAAATAAGATACTACCTTCCATAATGATAAGGCTACCATCCATTGGAGTAACAAAAATCTCGACAACACACTACCTTCCATAATGACAAGGCTACCATCCATTACAGTAACAAAAATCTGCACAACAGACTACCTTCCATAATGACAAGGCTACCATCCATTGGAGTAAGATAAATCACAACGCCAAACTACCTTCCATAATGACAAGGCTACCATCCATTAGAGTAACAAAAATCGGGGACAACAGACTACCTTCTATAATGACTGGGCTACCATCCATTGGAGTAACAAAAATTTCAACAAGAGACTACCTTCCATAATGACAATGCTACCATCCATTGGAGTAACAAAAATCTCGACAACAAACTACCTTCCATAATGAGAAGGCTACCATCCATTGGAGTAACAAATATATCGATAACATACTACCTTCCATAATGACAAGGCTACAATTCATTGGAGTAAAAAAAATCACGAAAACAGACTACCTTCCATAATGATAAGGCTACCATCTATTGGAATAACAAAAATCTCGACAACAAACTTCCTTCCATGATGACAAGGATACTATCCATTAGAGTAAGAAAAATCACGACAACAGACTACCTTCCATAATCTCAAGGTTACCATCCATTATAATAACAAAAATATCGACAACAGACTACCTTCCATAATGACAAGGCTAGCATCCAATGGAGTAACAAAAATCTAGACAATAGACTACCTTCCATAATTACAAGGCTACCATCCATTGGAGTAACAAAAATCACGACAACAGACTACCTTCCATAATGACAAGGGTACCATCCATTGGAGTAACAAAAATCTCGACAACAGATTACCTTCCATAAGGTCAAGGCTACCATGCAATGTAGTAACAAAAATCTAGACCATAGACTACCTTCCATAATGACAAGGCTACCATCCATTGGAGTAACAAAGATATAGACAAAATACTACCTTCCCTAATGACAAGGCTACCATCCATTGGAGTAACAAAAATCTCAACAACAGACCATCTTCCATAATGACAAGGCTACCATCCATTAGAGTAACAAAAATCTCGACAACAAACTACCTACCATAATGACAATGGTACCATCCATTAGAGTAACAAAAATCTCGACAACAGACTACCTTCCATATTGACAAGTCTACAATCCATTAGAATAACAAAAATCTCGACAACAAACTGCCTTCCATAATGACAAGGCTACAGTCCAATGCAGTAAAAAATTTTTTTGCCAACAGACTACCTTCCATAATGACAAGTCTACCATCCACTGGAGTAACAAAAATCTGAACAATAGACTACCTTCCATAATGACAAGGCTACCATCCATTGGAGTAACATAAATCACAACAACAGACAACCTACCATAATGACAAGGCTACCATCCATTTGAGTAACAAAAATCGGGACAACAGACTACCTTCCATAATGACAAGGCTACCATCCATTGGAGTAACATAAATCTGCACAACAGACTACCTTCCATAATGACAAGGCTACCATCCATTGGAGTAACAGAAATCACAACGCCAAACTACCTTCCATAATGACAAGGCTACCATCCATTAGAATAACAAAAATCGGGGATAACAGACTACCTTCCATAATGACAGGGCTACCATCCATTGGAGTAACAAAAATCTCGACAACAAACTACCTTCCATAATGAGAAGGCTACCATCCATTGGAGTAACAAAGATATCGATAACATACTACCTTCCATAATGACAAGGCTACAATCCATTGGAGTAAAAATAATCACGACAACAGACTACCTTCCATAATGACAAGGCTACCATCTATTGGAATAACAAAAATCTCGACAAAAAACTTCCTTCCATAATGACAAGGATACCATCCATTAGAGTAAGAAAAATCACGACAACAGACTACCTTCCATAATGACAAGGCTACCATCCATTGGAATAACAAAAATCTCGACAACAGACTACCTTCCATAATGACAAGGCTACCATCCAATGGAGTAACAAAAATCTAGACAATAGACTACCTTCCATAATTACAAGGCTACCATCCATTGGAGTAACAAAAATCACGACAAAAGACTACCTTCCATAATGGCAAGGGTACCATCCATTGGAGTAACAAAAATCTCGACAACAGATTACCTTCCATAAGGACAAGGCTACCATCCAATGGAGTAACAAAAATCTAAACCATCGACTACCTTCCATAATAACAAGGCTACCATCCATTGGAGTAACAAAGATATAGACAAAATACTACCTTCCATAATGACAAGGCTACCATCCATTGGAGTAACAAAAATCTCAACAACAGACCATCTTCCATAATGACAACGGTACCATCCATTAGAGTAACAAAAATCTCGACAACAGACTACCTTCCATATTGACAAGTCTACAATCCATTGGAATAACAAAAATCTCGACAACAAACTGCCTTCCATAATGACAAGGCTACAATACAATGCAGTAAAAAGAATTTCGACAACAGACTACCCTCCATAATGACAAGTCTACCATCCACTGGATTAACAAAAATCTGAACAATAGACTACCTTCCATAATGACAAGGCTACCATCCATTGGAGTAACATAAATCACAACAACAGACAACCTACCATAATGACAAGGCTACCATCCATTTGAGTAACAAAAATCGGGACAACAGACTACCTTCCATAATGAAAAGGCTACCATCCATTGGAGTAACAAAAATATCAACAAGAGACTACCTTCCATAATGACAAGGCTACCATCCATTGGAGTAATAAAAATCTCGACAACAGACCACCTTCCATAATGAACAGCCTACAATCCATTGGAGTAACAAAGATATCCACAACATACTACCTTCCATAATGCAAGGCTACAATCCAATGGAGTAACAAAAATCTAGACAATAGACTACCTTCCATAATTACAAGGCTACCATCCATTGGAGTAACAAAAATCACGACAACAGACAACCTTCCATAATGACAAGGGTACCATCCAGTGGAGTAACAAAAATCTCGACAACAGATTACTTTCCATAAGGACAAGGCTACCATCCAATGGAGTAACAAAAATCTAGACCATAGACTACCTTCCATAATGACAAGGCTACCATCCATTGGAGTAACAATGATATAGACAAAATACTACCTTCCATAATGACAAGGGTACCATCAATTGGAGTAACAAAAATCTCAACAACATACCATCTTCCATAATGACAAGGGTACCATCCATTGGAGTAACAAAAATCTCGACAACAGACTACCTTCCATATTGACAAGTCTACAATCCATTGGAATAACAAAAATCTCGACAACAAACTGCCTTCCATAATGACAAGGCTACAATCCAATGCAGTAAAAAAAATTTCGACAACAGACCACCTTCCATTATGACAAGGCTACAATCCATTGGTGTAACAAAGATATCCACAACATACTACCTTCCATAATGACAAGGCTACAATCCAATGGAGTAACAAAAATATTGACAACAAACTACCTTCCATAATGACAAGGCTACCATCCATTAGAGTAACAAAAATTTGGACAACAAACTACCTTCCATAATGACAAGGCTACCATCCATTGGAGTGACAGAAATCACAACGACAGACTATGTTCCATAATGACAAGGCTACCATCCATTAGAGTAACAAAAATCGGGGACAACAAACTACCTTCCATAATGACAGGGCTACCATCCATTGGGGTAACAAAAATGTCAACAAGAGACTACCTTCCATAATGACAAGGCTACCATCCATTGGAGTAACAAAAATCTCGACAACAAACTACCTTCCATAATGAGAAGGCTACCATCCATTGGAGTAACAAAGATATCGATAACATACTACCTTCCATAATGACAAGGCTACAATCCATTGGAGTAAAAAAATTCACGACAACAGACTACCTTCCATAATGACAAGGCTACCATATATTGGAATAACAAAAATCTCGACAACAGACTTCCTTCTATAATGACAAGGATACCATCCATTAGAGTAAGAAAAATCACGGCAACAGACTACCTTCCATAATGACAAGGCTACCATCCATTTGAATAACAAAAATCTCGACAACAGACTACCTTCCATAATGACAAGGCTACCATCCAATGGAGTAACAAAAATCTAGACAATAGACTACCTTCCATAATTACAAGGCTACCATCCATTGGAGTAACAAAAATCACGACAACAGACTACCTTCCATAATGACAAGGGTACCATCCATTGGAGTAACAAAAATCTCGACAACAAACTACCTTCCATAAGGACAAGGCTACCATCCAATGGAGTAACAAAAATCTAGACCATAGACTACCTTCCATAATGACAAGGCTACCATCCCTTGGAGTAACAAAGATATAGACAAAATACTACCTTCCATATGACAAGGCTACAATCCATTGGAGTAACAAAAATCTCAACAACAGACCATCTTCCATAATGACAAGGCTACCATCCATTAGAGTAACAAAAATCTCGACAACAAACTACATACCATAATGACAAGGGTACCATCCATTGTAGTAACAAAAATCTCGACAACAGACTACCTTCCATATTGACAAGTCTACAATCCATTACAATTACAAAAATCTCGACAACAAACTTCCTTCCATAATGACAAGGCTATAATCCAATGTAGTAAAAACAATTTCGACAACAAACTACCTTCCATAATGACAAGTCCACCATCCACTGGAGTAACAAAAATCTGAACAATAGACTACCTTCCATAATGACAAGGCTACCATCCATTGGAGTAACATAAATCATAACAACAAACAACCTACCATAATGACAAGGCTACCATCCATTTGAGTAACAAAAATTGGGACAACAGATTACCTTCCCTAATGACAAGGCTACCATCCATTGGAGTAACAAAAATATCAACAAGAGACTACCTTCCATAATGACAAGGCTACCATCCATTGGAGTAATAAAAATCTCGACAACATACGACCTTCCATAATGACAAGGCTACCATCCATTGGAGTAACAAAGATATCCACAACATACTACCTTCCATAATGACAAGGCTACAATCCAATGGAGTAACAAAAATATCGACAACAGACTACCTTCCATAATGACAAGGCTATCATCCATTAGAGTAATAAAAATTTGGACAACAGACTACCTTCCATAATGACAAGGCTACCATCCATTGGAGTAACAAAAATCACAATGAAAGACTACCTTCCATAATGACAAGGCTACCATCCATTAGAGTAACAAAAATTGGGGACAAGAAACTACCTTCCATAATGACAGGGCTACCATCCATTGGACTAACAAAAATGTCAACAAGAGACTACCTTCCATAATGACAAGGCTACCATCCATTGGAGTAACAAAAATCTCGACAACAAACTACCTTCCATAATGAGAAGGCTACCATCCATTGGAGTAACAAAGATATCGATAACATACTACCTTCCATAATGACAAGGCTACAATCCATTGGAGTAAAAAAAATCATGACAACTGACTACCTTCCATAATGACAAGGCTACCATCTATTGGAATAACAAAAATCTCGACAACAGACTTCCTTCCATAATGACAAGGATACACTCCATTAGAGTAAGAAAAATCATGACAACAGACTACCTTCCATAGTGACAAGGCTACCATCCATTTGAATAACAAAAATCTCGACAACAGACTACCTTCCATAATGACAAGGCTACCATCCAATGGAGTAACAAAAATCTAGACAATAGAATACCTTCCATAATTACAAGGCAACCATCCATTGGAGCAACAAAAATCACGACAACAAACTACCTTCCATAATGACAAGGCTACCATCCATTGGAGTAACAGAAATCACAACGACAGACTACCTTCCATAATGATAAGGCTACCATCCATTAGAGTAATAAAAATCGGGGACAACAAACTACCTTCCATAATGACAGGGCTACCATCCATTGGACTAACAAAAATGTCAACAAGAGACTACCTTCCATAATGACAAGGCTACCATCCATTGGAGTAACAAAAATCTCGACAACAAACTACCTTCCATAATGAGAAGGCTACCATCCATTGGAGTAACAAAGATATCAATAACATACTACCTTCCATAATGACAAGACTACAATCCATTGGAGTAAAAAAAATCATGACAACAGACTACCTTCCATAATGACAAGGCTACCATCCATTTGAATAACAAAAATCTCGACAACAGACTACCTTCCATAATGACGAGGCTACCATCCAATGGAGTAACAAAAATCTAGACAATAGACTACCTTCCATAATTACAAGGCAACCATCCATTGGAGCAACAAAAATCACGACAACAGACTACCTTCCATAATGACAAGGGTACCATCCATTGGAGTAACAAAAATCTCGACAATAGACTACCTTCCATAAGGACAAGGCTACCATCCAATGGAGTAACAAAAATCTAGACCATAGACTACCTTCCATAATGACAAGGCTACCATCCATTGGAGTAACAAAGATATAGACAAAATACTACCTTCCATAATGACAAGGCTACCATCCATTGGAGTAACAAAAATCTCAACAACAGACCATCTTCCATAATGACAAGGCTACCATCCATTAGAGTAACAAAAATCTCTTCAACAAACTACCTAACATAATGACAAGGGTACCATCCATTGAAGTAACAAAAATCTCGACAACAGACTACCTTCCATATTGACAAGTCTACAATCAATTAAAATAACAAAAATATCGACAACAAAATGCCTTCCATAATGACAAGGCTACAATCTAATGCAGTAAAAAAATTTCGACAATAGACTACCTTCCATAATGACAAGTCTACCATCCACTGGAGTAACAAAAATCAGAACAATAGACTACCTTCCGTAATGACAAGGCTACCATCCATTAGAGTAACATAAATCACAACAACAGACAACCTACCATAATGAAAAGGCTACCATCCATTGGAGTAACAAAGATATCGACAACATACTACCTTCCATAATGACAAAGCTACAATCCAATGGAGTTACAAAAATATCTACAACAGACTACCTTCCATAATGACAAGGCTACCATCCATTAGAATAACAAAAATATGGACAACTGACTACCTTCCATAATGATAAGGCTACCATCCATTGGAGTAACAGAAATCACAACGACACACTACCTCCCATAATGACAAGGCTACCATCCATTAGAGTAACAAAAATCGGGGACAACAAACTACCTTCCATAATGACAGGGCTAACATCCATTGGAGTAACAAAAATGTCAACAAGAGAATACCTTCCATAATGACAAGGCTACCATCCATTGGACTAACAAAAATCTAGACAACAAACTACCTTCCATAATGAGATGGCTACCATCCATTGGAGTAACAAATATATCGATAACATACTACCTTCCATAATGACAAGGCTACAATTCATTGGAGTAAAAAAAATCACGACAACAGACTACCTTCCATAATGACAAGGCTACCATCTATTGGAATAACAGAAATCTTGACAACAGACTTCCTTCGATAATGACAAGGATACCATCCATTAGAGTAAGAAAAATCACGACAACAGACTACCTTCAATACTGACAAGGCTACCATCCATGAGAATAACAAAAATCTCGACAACAGACTACCTTCCATAATGACAAGGCTACCATCCAATGGAGTAACAAAAATCTAGACAATAGACTACCTTCCATAATTACAAGGCTACCATCCATTGGAGTAACAAAAATATCGACAACAGACTACCTTCCATAATGACAAGGGTACCATCCATTGGAGTAACAAAAATCTCGACAACAGACTACCTTCCATAAGGACAAGGCTACCATCCAATGGAGTAACAAAAATCTAGACCATAGACTACCTTCCATAATGACAAGGCTACCATCCCTTGGAGTAACAAAGATATAGACAAAATACTACCTTCCATATGACAAGGCTACAATCCATTGGAGTAACAAAAATCTCAACAACAGACCATCTTCCATAATGACAAGGCTACCATCCATTAGAGTAACAAAAATCTCGACAACAAACTACCTACCATAATGACAAGGGTACCATCCATTGTAGTAACAAAAATCTCGACAACAGACTACCTTCCATATTGACAAGTCTACAATCCATTACAATTACAAAAATCTCGACAACAAACTTCCTTCCATAATGACAAGGCTATAATCCAATGTAGTAAAAAAAATTTCGACAACAAACTACCTTCCATAATGACAAGTCCACCATCCACTGGAGTAACAAAAATCTGAACAATAGACTACCTTCCATAATGACAAGGCTACCATCCATTGGAGTAACATAAATCATAACAACAAACAACCTACCATAATGACAAGGCTACCATCCATTTGAGTAACAAAAATTGGGACAACAGATTACCTTCCCTAATGACAAGGCTACCATCCATTGGAGTAACAAAAATATCAACAAGAGACTACCTTCCATAATGACAAGGCTACCATCCATTGGAGTAATAAAAATCTCGACAACATACGACCTTCCATAATGACAAGGCTACCATCCATTGGAGTAACAAAGATATCCACAACATACTACCTTCCATAATGACAAGGCTACAATCCAATGGAGTAACAAAAATATCGACAACAGACTACCTTCCATAATGACAAGGCTATCATCCATTAGAGTAATAAAAATTTGGACAACAGACTACCTTCCATAATGACAAGGCTACCATCCATTGGAGTAACAAAAATCACAATGAAAGACTACCTTCCATAATGACAAGGCTACCATCCATTAGAGTAACAAAAATTGGGGACAAGAAACTACCTTCCATAATGACAGGGCTACCATCCATTGGACTAACAAAAATGTCAACAAGAGACTACCTTCCATAATGACAAGGCTACCATCCATTGGAGTAACAAAAATCTCGACAACAAACTACCTTCCATAATGAGAAGGCTACCATCCATTGGAGTAACAAAGATATCGATAACATACTACCTTCCATAATGACAAGGCTACAATCCATTGGAGTAAAAAAAATCATGACAACTGACTACCTTCCATAATGACAAGGCTACCATCTATTGGAATAACAAAAATCTCGACAACAGACTTCCTTCCATAATGACAAGGATACACTCCATTAGAGTAAGAAAAATCATGACAACAGACTACCTTCCATAGTGACAAGGCTACCATCCATTTGAATAACAAAAATCTCGACAACAGACTACCTTCCATAATGACAAGGCTACCATCCAATGGAGTAACAAAAATCTAGACAATAGAATACCTTCCATAATTACAAGGCAACCATCCATTGGAGCAACAAAAATCACGACAACAAACTACCTTCCATAATGACAAGGCTACCATCCATTGGAGTAACAGAAATCACAACGACAGACTACCTTCCATAATGATAAGGCTACCATCCATTAGAGTAATAAAAATCGGGGACAACAAACTACCTTCCATAATGACAGGGCTACCATCCATTGGACTAACAAAAATGTCAACAAGAGACTACCTTCCATAATGACAAGGCTACCATCCATTGGAGTAACAAAAATCTCGACAACAAACTACCTTCCATAATGAGAAGGCTACCATCCATTGGAGTAACAAAGATATCAATAACATACTACCTTCCATAATGACAAGACTACAATCCATTGGAGTAAAAAAAATCATGACAACAGACTACCTTCCATAATGACAAGGCTACCATCTATTGGAATAACAAAAATCTCGACAATCGACTTCCTTCCATAATGACAAGGATACCATCCATTAGAGTAAGAAAAATCACGACAACAGACTACCTTCCATAATGACAAGGCTACCATCCATTTGAATAAAAAAAATCTCGACAACAGACTACCTTCCATAATGACGAGGCTACCATCCAATGGAGTAACAAAAATCTAGACAATAGACTACCTTCCATAATTACAAGGCAACCATCCATTGGAGCAACAAAAATCACGACAACAGACTACCTTCCATAATGACAAGGGTACCATCCATTGGAGTAACAAAAATCTCGACAATAGACTACCTTCCATAAGGACAAGGCTACCATCCAATGGAGTAACAAAAATCTAGACCATAGACTACCTTCCATAATGACAAGGCTACCATCCATTGGAGTAACAAAGATATAGACAAAATACTACCTTCCATAATGACAAGGCTACCATCCATTGGAGTAACAAAAATCTCAACAACAGACCATCTTCCATAATGACAAGGCTACCATCCATTAGAGTAACAAAAATCTCTTCAACAAACTACCTAACATAATGACAAGGGTACCATCCATTGGAGTAACAAAAATCTCGACAACAGACTACCTTCCATATTGACAACAAAATGCCTTCCATAATGACAAGGCTACAATCTAATGCAGTAAAAAAATTTCGACAATAGACTACCTTCCATAATGACAAGTCTACCATCCACTGGAGTAACAAAAATTAGAACAATAGACTACCTTCCGTAATGACAAGGCTACCATCCATTAGAGTAACATAAATCACAACAACAGACAACCTACCATAATGAAAAGGCTACCATCCATTGGAGTAACAAAGATATCGACAACATACTACCTTCCATAATGACAAAGCTACAATCCAATGGAGTTACTAAAATATCTACAACAGACTACCTTCCATAATGACAAGGCTACCATCCATTAGAATAACAAAAATATGGACAACTGACTACCTTCCATAATGATAAGGCTACCATCCATTGGAGTAACAGAAATCACAACGACACACTACCTCCCATAATGACAAGGCTACCATCCATTAGAGTAACAAAAATCGGGGACAACAAACTACCTTCCATAATGACAGGGCTAACATCCATTGGAGTAACAAAAATGTCAACAAGAGAATACCTTCCATAATGACAAGGCTACCATCCATTGGACTAACAAAAATCTAGACAACAAACTACCTTCCATAATGAGATGGCTACCATCCATTGGAGTAACAAAGATATAGACAAAATACTACCTTCCATAATGACAAGGCTACCATCCATTGGAGTAACAAAAATCTCAACAACAGACCATCTTCCATAATGACAAGGCTACCATCCATTAGAGTAACAAAAATCTCTTCAACAAACTACCTAACATAATGACAAGGGTACCATCCATTGGAGTAACAAAAATCTCGACAATAGACTACCTTCCATATTGACAAGTCTACAATCCATTAAACTAACAAAAATATCGACAACAAAATGCCTTCCATAATGACAAGGCTACAATCTAATGCAGTAAAAAAATTTCGACAATAGACTACCTTCCATAATGACAAGTCTACCATCCACTGGAGTAACAAAAATCAGAACAATAGACTACCTTCCGTAATGACAAGGCTACCATCCATTAGAGTAACATAAATCACAACAACAGACAACCTACCATAAAGAAAAGGCTACCATCCATTGGAGTAACAAAGATATCGACAACATACTACCTTCCATAATGACAAAGCTACAATCCAATGGAGTTACAAAAATATCTACAACAGACTACCTTCCATAATGACAAGGCTACCATCCATTAGAATAACAAAAATATGGACAACTGACTACCTTCCATAATGATAAGGCTACCATCCATTGGAGTAACAGAAATCACAACGACACACTACCTCCCATAATGACAAGGCTACCATCCATTAGAGTAACAAAAATCGGGGACAACAAACTACCTTCCATAATGACAGGGCTAACATCCATTGGAGTAACAAAAATGTCAACAAGAGAATACCTTCCATAATGACAAGGCTACCATCCATTGGACTAACAAAAATCTAGACAACAAACTACCTTCCATAATGAGATGGCTACCATCCATTGGAGTAACAAATATATCGATAACATACTACCTTCCATAATGACAAGGCTACAATTCATTGGAGTAAAAAAAATCACGACAACAGACTACCTTCCATAATGACAAGGTTACCATCTATTGGAATAACAGAAATCTTGACAACAGACTTCCTTCGATAATGACAAGGATACCATCCATTAGAGTAAGAAAAATCACGACAACAGACTACCTTCAATACTGACAAGGCTACCATCCATGAGAATAACAAAAATCTCGACAACAGACTACCTTCCATAATGACAAGGCTACCATCCAATGGAGTAACAAAAATCTAGACAATAGACTACCTTCCATAATTACAAGGCTACCATCCATTGGAGTAACAAAAATATCGACAACAGACTACCTTCCATAATGACAAGGGTACCATCCATTGGAGTAACAAAAATCTCGACAACAGACTACCTTCCATAATGACAAGGTTACCATCCAATGGAGTAACAAAAATCTAGACCATAGACTACCTTCCATAATGACAAGGCTACCATCCATTGGAGTAACAAAGATATAGACAAATACTACCTTCCATAATGACAAGGCTACCATCCATTGGAGTAACAAAAATCTCAACAACAGACCATCTTCCATAATGACAAGGCTACCATCCATTAGAGTAACAAAAACCTCTTCAACAAACTACCTAACATAATGACAAGGGTACCATCCATTGGAGTAACAAAAATCTCGACAACAGACTACCTTCCATATTGACAAGTCTACAATCCATTAAAATAACAAAAATATCGACAACAAAATGCCTTCCATAATGACAAGGCTACAATCTAATGCAGTAAAAAAATTTCGACAATAGACTACCTTCCATAATGACAAGTCTACCATCCACTGGAGTAACAAAAATCAGAACAATAGACTACCTTCCGTAATGACAAGGCTACCATCCATTAGAGTAACATAAATCACAACAACAGACAACCTACCATAATGAAAAGGCTACCATCCATTGGAGTAACAAAGATATCGACAACATACTACCTTCCATAATGACAAAGCTACAATCCAATGGAGTTACAAAAATATCTACAACAGACTACCTTCCATAATGACAAGGCTACCATCCATTAGAATAACAAAAATATGGACAACTGACTACCTTCCATAATGATAAGGCTACCATCCATTGGAGTAACAGAAATCACAACGACACACTACCTCCCATAATGACAAGGCTACCATCCATTAGAGTAACAAAAATCGGGGACAACAAACTACCTTCCATAATGACAGGGCTAACATCCATTGGAGTAACAAAAATGTCAACAAGAGAATACCTTCCATAATGACAAGGCTACCATCCATTGGACTAACAAAAATCTAGACAACAAACTACCTTCCATAATGAGATGGCTACCATCCATTGGAGTAACAAATATATCGATAACATACTACCTTCCATAATGACTAGGCTACAATTCATTGGAGTAAAAAAAATCACGACAACAGACTACCTTCCATAATGACAAGGCTACCATCTATTGGAATAACAGAAATCTTGACAACAGACTTCCTTCGATAATGACAAGGATACCATCCATTAGAGTAAGAAAAATCACGACAACAGACTACCTTCAATACTGACAAGGCTACCATCCATGAGAATAAAAAAAATCTCGACAACAGACTACCTTCCATAATGACAAGGCTACCATCCAATGGAGTAACAAAAATCTAGACAATAGACTACCTTCCATAATTACAAGGCTACCATCCATTGGAGTAACAAAAATATCGACAACAGACTACCTTCCATAATGACAAGGGTACCATCCATTGGAGTAACAAAAATCTCGACAACAGACTACCTTCCATAATGACAAGGTTACCATCCAATGGAGTAACAAAAATCTAGACCATAGACTACCTTCCATAATGACAAGGCTACCATCCATTGGAGTAACAAAGATATAGACAAATACTACCTTCCATAATGACAAGGCTACCATCCATTGGAGTAACAAAAATCTCAATAACAGACCATCTTCCATAATGACAAGGTTACCATCCATTAGAGTAACAAAAATCTCGACAACAAACTACCTACCATAATGACAAGGGTACCATCCATTGGAGTAACAAAAATCTCGACAACAGACTACCTTCCATATTGACAAGTCTACAATCCATTAGAATAGCAAAAATCTCGACAACAAACTGCTTTCCATAATGACAAGGCTATAATCTAATGCAGTAAAAAAATTTCGACAACAGACTACTTTCCATAATGACAAGTCTACCATCCACTGGAGTAACAGAAATCTGTAAAATAGACTACCTTCCATAATGACAAGGCTACCATCCATTGGAGTAACATAAATCACAACAACAGACAACCTACCATAATGACAAGGCTACCATCCATTTGAGTAACAAAAATTGGGACAACAAACTACCTACCATAATGACAAAGCTACCATCCATTGGAGTAACAAAAATATCAACAAGAGACTGCCTTCCATAATGACAAGGCTACCATCCATTGGAGTATTAAAAATCTCGACAACAGACTACCTTCCATAATGACAAGGCTACCATCCATTGGAGTAACAAAGATATCGACAACATACTACCTTCCATAATGACAAGGCTACAATCCAATGGAGTAACAAAAATATCGACAACAGACTACCTTCCATAATGACAAGGCTACAATCCATTAGAATAACAAAAATCTGGACAACAGACTACCTTCCATAATGACAAGGCTACCATCCATTGGAGTAACAGAAATCACAACGACAGACTACCTTCCATAATGACAAGGTTACCATCCATTAGAGTAACAAAAATCGGGGACAACAAACTACCTTCCATAATGACAGGGCTACCATCCATTGGAGTAACAAAAATGTCAACAAGAGACTACCTTCCATAATAAGAAGGCTACCAACCATTGGAGTAACAAAAATCTAGACAACAAACTACCTTCCATAATGAGAAGACTACCTTCCATAATGAGAATACTACCTTCCATAATGACAAGGCTACAATCCATTGGAGTAAAAAAAATCACGACAACAGACTACCTTCCATAATGACAAGGCTACCATCTATTGGAATAACAAAAATCTCGACAACAGACTTCCTTCCATAATGACAAGGATACCATCCACTAGAGTAAGAAAAATCACGACAACAGACTACCTTCAATACTGACAAGGCTACCATCCATGAGAATAACAAAAATCTCGACAACAGACAACCTTCCATAATGACAAGGCTACCATCCAATGGAGTAACAAAAATCTAGACAATAGACTACCTTCCATAATTACAAGGCTACCATCCATTGGAGTAACAAAAATATTGACAATAGACTACCTTCCATAATGACAAGGGTACCATCCATTGGAGTAACCAAAATCTCGACAACAGACTACCTTCCATAATGACAAGGTTACCATCCAATGGAGTAACAAAAATCTAGACCATAGACTACCTTCCATAATGACAAGGCTACCATCCATTGGAGTAACAAAGATATAGACAAATACTACCTTCCATAATGATAAGGCTACCATCCATTGGAGTAACAAAAATCTCAATAACAGACCATCTTCCATAATGACAAGGTTACCATCCATTAGAGTAACAAAAATCTCGACAACAAACTACCTACCATAATGACAAGGGTACCATCCATTGGAGTAACAAAAATCTCGACAACAGACTACCTTCCATATTGACAAGTCTACAATCCATTAGAATAGCAAAAATCTCGACAACAAACTGCTTTCCATAATGACAAGGCTATAATCTAATGCAGTAAAAAAAATTTTGACAACAGACTACTTTCCATAATGACAAGTCTACCATCCACTGGAGTAACAAAAATCTGTAAAATAGACTACCTTCCATAATGACAAGGCTACCATCCATTGGAGTAACATAAATCACAACAACAGACAACCTACCATAATGACAAGGCTACCATCCATTTGAGTAACAAAAATTGGGACAACAGACTACCTACCATAATGACAAGGCTACCATCCATTGGAGTAACAAAAATATCAACAAGAGACTGCCTTCCATAATGACAAGGCTACCATCCATTGGAGTATTAAAAATCTCGACAACAGACTACCTTCCATAATGACAAGGCTACCATCCATTGGAGTAACAAAGATATCGACAACATACTACCTTCCATAATGAAAATGCTACAATCCAATGGAGTAACAAAAATATCGACAACAGACTACCTTCCATAATGACAAGGCTACAATCCATTAGAATAACAAAAATCTGGACAACAGACTACCTTCCATAATGACAAGGCTACCATCCATTGGAGTAACAGAAATCACAACGACAGACTACCTTCCATAATGATAAGGCTACCATCCATTGGTATATCAAAAATCTCGACAACAAACTACATTCCATAACGACAAGGCTACCATCCATTGGAGTAACAGAAATCATAAAGACAAACTACCTTTCATAATGATAAGGCTACCATCCATTGGAGTAACAAAAATCTGAACAAAAGACTACCTTCCATAATGACAAGGCTACCATCCATTGGAGTAACAAAAATCTCGACAACAAACTACCTTCCATAATGACAACGCTACCATCCATTAAAGTAAAAAAATCTCGACAACAGACTACCTTCCATAATGACAAGGTTACCATCCATTAGAATAACAAAAATCTCGACATCAGACTACCTTCCATAATGACAAGGCTACCATCCAATAGAATAACAAAAATCTAGACAATAGACTACCTTCCATAATGATAAGGATACCATCCATTGGATTAACAAAAATCTGAACAACAGACTAGCTTCCATAATGACAAGGCTATCACACATTGGAGTAACAGATATCTCAATAGCAAACTACCTTCCATAATGACAAGGCTACCATCCATCGGAGTAACAAAAATCTCGACATCAGACTACCTTCCATAATGACAAGGCTACCATCCAATGGAATAACAAAAATATTGACAACAAACTACCTTCCATAATGACAAGGCTACCACACATTGGAGTAACAGATATCTCAATGACAAACTACCTTCCATAATGACAAGGCTACCATCCATTGGAGTAACAAAAATATCGACAAAAGACTACCTTCCATAATGACAAGGCTACCATCCATTAGAGTAACAGAAATCATAACGACCAACTACCTTCCATAATGACAAGGCTACCATCCATTGGAGTAACAAAATCTCGACAATAGAATACCTTCCATAATGACAAGGCTACCATCCATTAGAGTAACAGACATATCGACAACAGAGTACCTTCCATAATGACAAGGCTACCATCCATGGGAGTAACAAAAATCTCGACAACAAAGTACCTTCCATAATGATAAGGCTACCATCCATTGGTATAACAAAAATCTCGACAACAAATTACATTCCATAATGACAAGGCTACCATCCATTGGAGTAACAGAAATCATAAAGACAAACTACCTTTCATAATGACAAGGCTACCATCCATTGGAGTAACAAAAATCTGAACAAAAGACTACCTTCCATAATGACAAGGCTACCATCCATTGGAGTAACAAAAATCTCGACAACAAACTACCTTCCATAATGACAACGCTACTATCCAATGGAATAACAAAAATCTAGACAACAAACTACCTTCCATAATGACAAGGCTACGACACATTGAAGTAACAAAAATATTTACAACAGACTACGTCTCATAATGACAAGGCTACCATCCATTGGAGTAACAAAAATCTCGACAACAAACTACCTTCCATAATGACAAGGCTACCATCCATTAAAGTAAAAAAATCTTGACAACAAACTACCTTCCATAATGACAAGGTTACCATCCATTAGAACAACAAAAATCTCGACATCAGACTACCTTCAATAATGACAAGGCTACCATCCAATGGAATAACAAAATCTAGACAATAGACTACCTTCCATAATGACAAGGATGCCATCCATTGGATTAACAAAAATCTGAACAATAGACTGGCTTCCATAATGACAAGGCTACAATCCATTGGAGTAAAAAAAATCACGACAACATACTACCTTCCATAATGACAAGGCTACCATCTATTGGAGTAACAAAAATCTCGACATCAGACTACCTTTCATAATGACAAGGCTACCATCCAATGGATTAACAAAAATCTGAAAAAAAGACTACCTTCCATAATTACAAGGCTACCATCCATTGGAATAACAAAAATCTCGACAACAAACTACCTTCCATAATGATAAGGCTACCATCCATTAGAGTAACAAAAATCTCGACAATAGACTACCTTCCATAATGACAAGGCTATCGTCCATTGGAGTAACAAAAATATCGACAACAGAGTACCTTCCATAATGACAAGGCTACCATCCATTGGAGTAACAAAAATCTTGACAATAGAGTACCTTCCATAATGACAAGGCTACAATCCATTGGAGTAACAAAAATATTGACAACAGACTACGTCCCATAACGACAAGGCTACCATCCATTGGAGTAACAAAAATCTCGACAACAGACTACCTTCCATAATGACAAGGATACCATCCAGTGGAGTATAAAAATCTCGACATCAGACTACGTCCCATAATGATAAGGCTACCATCCATTGGTATATCAAAAATCTGGACAACAAACTACATTCCATAACGACAAGGCTACCATCCATTGGAGTAACAGAAATCATAAAGACAAACTACCTTTCATAATGATAAGGCTACCATCCATTGGAGTAACAAAAATCTGAACAAAAGACTACCTTCCATAATGACAAGGCTACCATCCATTGGAGTAACAAAAATCTCGACAACAAACTACCTTCCATAATGACAACACTACCATCCATTAAAGTAAAAAAATCTCGACAACAGACTACCTTCCATAATGACAAGGTTACCATCCATTAGAATAACAAAAATCTCGACATCAGACTACCTTCCATAATGACAAGGCTCCCATCCAATAGAATAACAAAAATCTAGACAATAGACTACCTTCCATAATGATAAGGATACCATCCATTGGATTAACAAAAATCTGAACAACAGACTAGCTTCCATAATGACAAGGCTATCACACATTGGAGTAACAGATATCTCAATGGCAAACTACCTTCCATAATGACAAGGCTACCATCCATCGGAGTAACAAAAATCTCGACATCAGACTACCTTCCATAATGACAAGGCTACCATCCAATGGAATAACAAAAATATTGACAACAAACTACCTTCCATAATGACAAGGCTACCACACATTGGAGTAACAGATATCTCAATGACAAACTACCTTCCATAATGACAAGGCTACCATCCATTGGAGTAACAAAAATATCGACAAAAGACTACCTTCCATAATGACAAGGCTACCATCCATTGGAGTAACAGAAATCATAACGACCAACTACCTTCCATAATGACAAGGCTACCATCCATTGGAGTAACAAAATCTCGACAATAGAATACCTTCCATAATGACAAGGCTACCATCCATTAGAGTAACAGACATATCGACAACAGAGTACCTTCCATAATGACAAGGCTACCATCCATGGGAGTAACAAAAATCTCGACAACAAAGTACCTTCCATAATGATAAGGCTACCATCCATTGGTATAACAAAAATCTCGACAACAAATTACATTCCATAATGACAAGGCTACCATCCATTGGAGTAACAGAAATCATAAAGACAAACTACCTTTCATAATGACAAGGCTACCATCCATTGGAGTAACAAAAATCTGAACAAAAGACTACCTTCCATAATGACAAGGCTACCATCCATTGGAGTAACAAAAATCTCGACAACAAACTACCTTCCATAATGACAACGCTACTATCCAATGGAATAACAAAAATCTAGACAACA
This sequence comes from Vicia faba, assembly GCA_948472305.1. NCBI lineage: Eukaryota > Viridiplantae > Streptophyta > Magnoliopsida > Fabales > Fabaceae > Vicia > Vicia faba. The sequence goes on along the minus strand of OX451741.1, from coordinate 590,631,054 downwards.
AACTACCTTCCATAATGACAAGGCTACGACACATTGAAGTAACAAAAATATTGACAACAGACTACGTCTCATAATGACAAGGCTACCATCCATTGGAGTAACAAAAATCTCGACAACAAACTACCTTCCATAATGACAAGGCTACCATCCATTAAAGTAAAAAAATCTCGACAACAAACTACCTTCCATAATGACAAGGTTACCATCCATTAGAACAACAAAAATCTCGACATCAGACTACCTTCAATAATGACAAGGCTACCATCCAATGGAATAACAAAATCTAGACAATAGACTACCTTCCATAATGACAAGGATGCCATCCATTGGATTAACAAAAATCTGAACAATAGACTGGCTTACATAATGTAAAGGCTACCATCCATTGGAGTAACAAAAATCTCGACATCAGACTACCTTTCATAATGACAAGGCTACCATCCAATGGAATAACAATAATCTTGAAAACAAACTACCTTCCATAATGACAAGGCTACCACACATTGGAGTAACATATATCTCAATGACAAAGTACCTTCTATAATGACAAGGCTACCATCCATTGGAGTAACAAAAATATCGACAACATACTACCTTCCATAATGACAAGGCTACCACCCACTGGAGTAAAAAAGATATCTACAATAGACTACCTTCCATAATGATAAGGCTACCATCCATTGGAGTAAAAAAAATATCGACAACAGACTACCTTCTGTAATGATAAGGCTACCATCCATTGGAGTAAAAAAAATATGAATAAAAGACTAACTTCCATAATGGCAAGGCTACCATCCATTGGGGTAACATAAATAATAACAAAAACTACCTTCCATAATGACAAGGCTACCATCCAATGGAGTAACAAAAATATGAAAAAAAGACTACCTTTTATAATGACAAGGCTACCATCCATTGGAGTAACAAAAATCTCGACAACAGAGTACCTTCCATAATGACAAGGCTACCATCCATGGGAGTAACAAAAATCTCGACAACAGACTACCTTCCATAATGACAAGGCTACCGTCCAATGGAATAACAATAATCTTGAAAACAAACTACCTTCCATAATGACAAGGCTACCATCCATTGGAGTAACAGAAATCATAAAGACAAACTACCTTTCATAATGACAAGGCTACCATCCATTGGAGTAACAAAAATATGAACAACAGACTACCTTCCATATTGACAAGGCTACCATCCATTGGAGTAAAAAAGATATCTACAATTGACTACTTTCCATAATGATATGGCTACCATCCATTGGAGTAACAAAAATATCGACAACAGACTACCTTCTGTAATGATAAGGCTACCATCCATTGGAGTAAAAAAATATGAATAAAAGACTAACTTCCATAATGACAAGGCTACCATCCAATGGAGTAACAAAAATCTGAAATAAGACTACCTTCCATAATTACAAGGCTACCATCCATTGGAATAACAAAAATCTCGACAACAAACTACCTTCCATAATGATAAGGCTACCATCCATTAGAGTAACAAAAATCTCGACAACAGACTACCTTCCATAATGACAAGGCTACCGTCCATTGGAGTAACAAAAATATCGACAACAGAGTACCTTCCATAATAACAAGGCTACCATCCATTGGAGTAACAAAAATCTCGACAATAGAGTACCTTCCATAATGACAAGGCTACCATCCATTGGAGTAACAGAAATTATAACGACAAACTACCTTCCATAATGATAACGCTACCATCCATTGGAGTACCAAAAATCATAACAAAAGACTACCTTCCATAATGACAAGGCTACCATCCATTGGAGTAACAAAAATCTTGACAACAGACTACCTTCCATAATGACAAGGTTACCATCCATTGGAGTAACAGAAATATCGACAACAAATTACCTTCCCTAATGACAAGGCTACCATCCATTGGAGTAACAAAAATCTCGACAACAGAGTACCTTCCATAATGACAAGGCTATAATCCATAGGATTAACAAAAATATTGACAACAGACTACGTCCCATAATGACAAGGCTACCATCCATTGGAGTAACAAAAATCTCGACAACATACTACCTTCCATAATGACAAGGATACCATCCATTGGAGTATAAAAATCTCAACAACAGACTACCTTCCATAATGACAAGGCTACAATCCATTAGGATAACAAAAATCTTGACATCAGACTACGTCCCATAATGACAAGGCTACCATCAATTAGAGTAACAAACATCTCAACAACAGACTACCTTCCATAATTACAAGGCTACCATCCATTGGAGTAACAAAAATATCGACAACATAGTACATTCCATAATGACAAGGCTACCACCAATTGGAGTAACAAAAATCTCGACAACAAACTACCTTCCATAATGACAAGGCTACCATCCAACCGAATAACAAAATCTAGACAATAGACTACCTTCCATAATGACAAGGATACAATCCATTGGATTAACAAAAATCTGAACAATAGACTGGCTTCCATAATGACAAGGCTTTCACACATTAGTGTAACAGATATCTCAATGACAAACTACCTTCCATAATGTAAAGGCTACCATCCATTGGAGTAACAAAAATCTCGACATCAGACTACCTTCCATAATGACAAGGCTACCATCCAATGGAATAACAATAATCTTGAAAACAAACTACCTTCCATAATGACAAGGCTAACACACATTGGAGTAACATATATCTCAATGACAAACTACCTTCTATAATGACAAGGCTACCATCCATTGGAGTAACAAAAATATCGACAACAGACTATCTTCCATAATGACAAGGCTACCACCCATTGGAGTAAAAAAGATATCTACAATAGACTACCTTCCATAATAATAAGGCTACCATCCATTGGAGTAACAAAATTATCGACAATAGACTACCTTCTGTAATGATAAGGCTACCATCCATTGGAGTAAAAAAAAATATGAATAAAAGACTAACTTCCATAATGACAAGGCTACCATCCATTGGGATAAAAAAAATATATAAAAAAACTACCTTCCATAATGACAAGGCTACCATCCAATGGAGTAACAAAAATATGAAAAAAAGACTACCTTTTATAATTACAAGGCTACGATCCATTGGAATAACAAAATTCTCGACAACAAACTACCTTCCATAATGATAAGGCTAGCATCCATTAGAGTAACAAAAATCTCGACAACAGACTACCTTCCATAATGACAAGGCTACCGTCCAATGGAATAACAATAATCTTGAAAACAAACTACCTTCCATAATGACAAGGCTACCACATATTGGAGTAACATATATGTCAATGACAAACTACCTTCCATAATGACAAGGCTACCGTCCATTGGAGTAACAAAAATATCGACTACAGACTACCTTCCATAATGACAAGGCTACCACCCATTGGAGTAAAAAAGATATCTACAATAGACTACCTTCCATAATGATATGGCTACCATCGATTGGAGTAACAAAACCATCGACAACAGACTACCTTCTGTAATGATAAGGCTACCATCCATTGGAGTAAAAAAAATATGAATAAAAGACTAACTTCCATAATGACAAGGCTACCATCCAATGGATTAACAAAAATCTGAAAAAAAGACTACCTTCCATAATTACAAGGCTACCATCCATTGGAATAACAAAAATCTCGACAACAAACTACCTTCCATAATGATAAGGCTACCATCCATTAGAGTAACAAAAATCTCGACAATAGACTACCTTCCATAATGACAAGGCTACCGTCCATTGGAGTAACAAAAATATCGACAACAGAGTACCTTCCATAATGACAAGGCTACCATCCATTGGAGTAACAAAAATCTTGACAATAGAGTACCTTCCATAATGACAAGGCTACAATCCATTGGATTAACAAAAATCTCGACAACAGACTACCTTCCATAATGACAAGGATACCATCCAGTGGAGTATAAAAATCTCGACATCAGACTACGTCCCATAATGACAAGGCTACGATCCATTTGAGTAACAAAAATCTAGACATCAGACTACCTTCTATAATGACAAGGCTACCATCCATTGGAGTAACAAAAATATCGACAATAGAGTACCTTCCATAATGACAAGGCTACCATCCATGGGAGTAACAAAAATCTCGACAAGAGAGTACCTTCCATAATGATAAGGCTACTATCCATTGGTATATCAAAAATCTCGACAACAAACTACATTCCATAACAACAAGGCTACCATCCATTGGAGTAACAGAAATCATAAAGACAAACTACCTTTCATAATGATAAGGCTACCATCCATTGGAGTAACAAAAATCTGAACAAAAGACTACCTTCCATAATGACAAGGCTACCATCCATTGGAGTAACAAAAATCTCGACAACAAACTACCTTCCATAATGACAATGCTACCATCCATTAAAGTAAAAAAATCTCGACAACAGACTACCTTCCATAATGACAAGGTTACCATCCATTAGAATAACAAAAATCTCGACATCAGACTACCTTCCATAATGACAAGGCTACCATCCAATAGAATAACAAAAATCTAGACAATAGACTACCTTCCATAATGATAAGGATACCATCCATTGGATTAACAAAAATCTGAATAACAGAATAGCTTCCATAATGACAAGGCTATCACACATTGGAGTAACAGATATCTCAATGGCAAACTACCTTCCATAATGACAAGGCTACCATCCATCGGAGTAACAAAAATCTCGACATCAGACTACCTTCCATAATGACAAGGCTACCATCCAATGGAATAACAAAAATATTGACAACAAACTACCTTCCATAATGACAAGGCTACCACACATTGGAGTAACAGATATCTCAATGACAAACTACCTTCCATAATGACAAGGCTACCATCCATTGGAGTAACAAAAATATCGACAAAAGACTACCTTCCATAATGACAAGGCTACCATCTATTTGAGTAACAGAAATCATAACGACCAACTACCTTCCATAATGACAAGGCTACCATCCATTGGAGTAACAAAATCTCGACAATAGAATACCTTCCATAATGACAAGGCTACCATCCATTAGAGTAACAGACATATCGACAACAGAGTACCTTCCATAATGACAAGGCTACCATCCATGGGAGTAACAAAAATCTCGACAACAAAGTACCTTCCATAATGATAAGGCTACCATCCATTGGTATAACAAAAATCTCGACAACAAATTACATTCCATAATGACAAGGCTACCATCCATTGGAGTAACAGAAATCATAAAGACAAACTACCTTTCATAATGACAAGGCTACCATCCATTGGAGTAACAAAAATCTGAACAAAAGACTACCTTCCATAATGACAAGGCTACCATCCATTGGAGTAACAAAAATCTCGACAACAAACTACCTTCCATAATGACAACGCTACCATCCATTAAAGTAAAAAAATCTCGACAACAGACTACCTTCCATAATGACAAGGTTACCATCCATTAGAATAACAAAAATCTCGACATCAGACTACCTTCCATAATGACAAGGCTACTATCCAATGGAATAACAAAAATCTAGACAACAAACTACCTTCCATAATGACAAGGCTACCACACATTGAAGTAACAAAAATATTGACAACAGACTACGTCTCATAATGACAAGGCTACCATCCATTGGAGTAACAAAAATCTCGACAACAGACTACCTTCCATAATGACAAGGCTACCGTCCATTGGAGTAACAAAAATATCGACAATAGAGTACCTTCCATAATTACAAGGCTACCATCCATTGGAGTAACAAAAATCTCGACAATAAAGTACCTTCCATAATGACAAGGCTACAATCCATTGGAGTAACAAAAATATTGACAACAGACTACGTCCCATAATGACAAGGCTACCATCCATTGGAGTAACAAAAATCTCGACAACAGACTACCTTCAATAATGACAAGGATACCATCCAGTTGAGCATAAAAATCTCGACATCAGACGACATCCCATAATGACAAGGCTACCAACCATTTGAGTAACAAAAATCTCGACATCAGACTACCTTCTATAATGACAAGGCTACCATCCATTGGAGTAACAGAAATCATAAAGACAAACTACCTTTCATAATGATAAGGCTATCATCCATTGGAGTAACAAAAATTTGAACAAAAGACTACCTTCCATAATGACAAGGCTACCATCCATTGGAGAAACAAAAATCTCGACAACAAACTACCTTCCATAATGACAACGCTACCATCCATTAAAGTAAAAAAATCTCGACAACAGACTACCTTCCATAATGACAAGGTTAACATCCATTAGAACAACAAAAATCTCGACATCAGACTACCTTCCATAATGACAAGGCTACCATCCAACGGAATAACAAAATCTAGACAATAGACTACCTTCCATAATGACAAGGATACAATCCATTGGATTAACAGAAATCTGAACAATAGACTGGCGTCCATAATGACAAGGCTATCACACATTAGAGTAACAGATATCTCAATGACAAACTACCTTCCATAATGTAAAGGCTACCATCCATTGGAGTAACAAAAATCTCGACATCAGACTACCTTCCATAATGACAAGGCTACCATCCAATGGAATAACAATAATCTTGAAAACAAACTACCTTCCATAATGACAAGGCTACCACACATTGGAGTAACATATATCTCAATGACAAACTACCTTCTATAATGACAAGGCTACCATCCATTGGAGTAACAAAAATATCGACAACAGACTACCTTCCATAATGACAAGGCTACCACCCATTGGAGTAAAAAAGATATCTACAATAGACTACCTTCCATAATAATAAGGCTACCATCCATTGGAGTAACAAAATTATCGACAATAGACTACCTTCTGTAATGATAAGGCTACCATCCATTGGAGTAAAAAAAAATATGAATAAAAGACTAACTTCCATAATGACAAGGTTACCATCCATTGGGATAACAAAAATAATAACAAAAACTACCTTCCATAATGACAAGGCTACCATCCAATGGAGTAACAAAAATATGAAAAAAAGACTACCTTTTATAATTACAAGGCTACGATCCATTGGAATAACAAAAATCTCGACAATAACCTACCTTCCATAATGATAAGGCTAGCATCCATTAAAGTAACAAAAATCTCGACAACAAACTACCTTCCATAATGACAAGGCTACCGTCCAACGGAATAACAATAATCTTGAAAACAAACTACCTTCCATAATGACAAGGCTACCACATATTGGAGTAACATATATCTCAATGACAAACTACCTTCCATAATGACAAGGCTACCATCCATTGGAGTAACAAAAATATCGACAACAGACTACCTTCCATAATGACAAGGCTACCACCCATTGGAGTAAAAAAGATATCTACAATAGACTACCTTCCATAATGACAAGGCTACCATCCATTGGAGTAACAAAAATCTCGACAACAGACTACCTTCCATAATGACAAGGATACCATCCAGTGGAGTATAAAAATCTCGACATCAGACTACGTCCCATAATGACAAGGCTACGATCCATTTGAGTAACAAAAATCTAGACATCAGACTACCTTCTATAATGACAAGGCTACCATCCATTGGAGTAACAAAAATATCGACAATAGAGTACCTTCCATAATGACAAGGCTACCATCCATGGGAGTATCAAAAATCTCGACAAGAGAGTACCTTCCATAATGATAAGGCTACCATCCATTGGTATATCAAAAATCACGACAACAAACTACATTCCTTAACGACAAGGCTACCATCCATTGGAGTAACAGAAATCATAAAGACAAACTACCTTTCATAATGATAAGGCTACCATCCATTGGAGTAACAAAAATCTGAACAAAAGACTACCTTCCATAATGACAAGGCTACCATCCATTGGAGTAACAAAAATCTCGACAACAAACTACCTTCCATAATGACAACGCTACCATCCATTAAAGTAAAAAAATCTCGACAACAGACTACCTTCCATAATGACAAGGTTACCATCCATTAGAATAACAAAAATCTCGACATCAGACTACCTTCCATAATGACAAGGCTACCATCCAATAGAATAAGAAAAATCTAGACAATAGACTACCTTCCATAATGATAAGGATACCATCCATTGGATTAACAAAAATCTGAACAACAGACTAGCTTCCATAATGACAAGACTATCACACATTGGAGTAACAGATATCTCAATGGCAAACTACCTTCCATAATGACAAGTATACCAGCCATCGGAGTAACAAAAATCTCGACATCAGACTACCTTCCATAATGACAAGGCTACCATCCAATGGAATAACAAAAATATTGACAACAAACTACCTTCCATAATGACAAGGCTACCACACATTGGAGTAACAGATATCTCAATGACAAACTACCTTCCATAATGACAAGGCTACCATCCATTGGAGTAACAAAAATATCGACAAAAGACTACCTTCCATAATGACAGGGCTACCATCCATTGGAGTAACAGAAATCATAACGACCAACTACCTTCCATAATGACAAGGCTACCATCCATTGGAGTAACAAAATCTCGACAATAGAATACCTTCCATAATGACAAGGCTACCATTCATTGGAGTAACAGACATATCGACAACAGAGTACCTTCCATAATGACAAGGCTACCATCCATTGGAGTAACAAAAATCTCGACAACAGAGTACCTTCCATAATGACAATGCTACCATCCATGGGAGTAACAAAAATCTCGACAACAAAGTACCTTCCATAATGATAAGGCTACCATCCATTGGTATAAAAAAAATCTCGACAACAAATTACATTCCATAATGACAAGGCTACCATCCATTGGAGTAACAGAAATCATAAAGACAAACTACCTTTCATAATGACAAGGCTACCATCCATTGGAGTAACAAAAATCTGAACAAAAGACTACCTTCCATAATGACAAGGCTACCATCCATTGGAGTAGCAAAAATCTCGACAACAAACTACCTTCCATAATGACAACGCTACCATCCATTAAAGTAAAAAAATCTCGACAACATACTACCTTCCATAATGACAAGGTTACCATCCATTAGAATAACAAAAATCTCGACATCAGACTACCTTCCATAATGACAAGGCTACTATCCAATGGAATAACAAAAATCTAGACAACAAACTACCTTCCATAACGACAAGGCTACCACACATTCAAGTAACAAAAATATTGACAACAGACTACGTCTCATAATGACAAGGCTACCATCCATTGGAGTAACAAAAATCTCGACAACAGACTACCTTCCATAATGACAAGGCTACCGTCCATTGGAGTAACAAAAATATCGACAATAGAGTACCTTCCATAATTACAAGGCTACCATCCATTGGAGTAACAAAAATCTCGACAATAGAGTACCTTCCATAATGACAAGGCTACAATCCATTGGAGTAACAAAAATATTGACAACAGACTACGTCCCATAATGACAAGGCTACCATCCATTGGAGTAACAAAAATCTCGACAACAGACTACCTTCCATAATGACAAGGATACCATCCAGTTGAGTATAAAAATCTCGACATCAGACGACGTCCCATAATGACAAGGCTACCATCCATTTGAGTATCAAAAATCTCGACATCAGACTACCTTCTATAATGACAAGGCTACCATCCATTGGAGTAACAGAAATCATAAAGACAAACTACCTTTCATAATGATAAGGCTACCATCCATTGGAGTAACAAAAATTTAAACAAAAGACTACCTTCCATAATGACAAGGCTACCATCCATTGGAGAAACAAAAATCTCGACAACAAACTACCTTCCATAATGACAACGCTAGCATCCATTAAAGTAAAAAAATCTCGACAACAGACTACCTTCCATAATGACAAGGTTACCATCCATTAGAATAACAAAAATCTCCACATCAGACTACCTTCCATAATGACAAGGCTACCATCCAATGGAAAAAAAAAATCTAGACAATAGACTACCTTCCATAATGATAAGGATACCATCCATTGGACTAACAAAAATCTGAACAACAGACTAGCTTCCATAATGACAAAGCTATCACACATTGGAGTAACAGATATCTCAATGGCAAACTACCTTCCATAATGACAAGGCTACCATCCATTGGAGTAACAAAAATCTTGAAAATAGAGTACCTTCCATAATGACAAGGCTACAATCCATTGGAGTAACAAAAATATTGACAACAGACTACGTCCCATAACGACAAGGCTACCATCCATTGGAGTAACAAAAATCTCGACAACAGACTACCTTCCATAATGACAAGGATACCATCCAGTGGAGTATAAAAATCTCGACATCAGACTACGTCCCATAATGACAAGGCTACGATCCATTTGAGTAACAAAAATCTAGACATCAGACTACCTTCTATAATGACAAGGCTACCATCCATTGGAGTAACAAAAATATCGACAATAGAGTAGCTTCCATAATGATAAGGCTACCATCCATTGGTATATCAAAAATCTCGACAACAAACTACATTCCTTAACGACAAGGCTACCATCCATTGGAGTAACAGAAATCATAAAGACAAACTACCTTTCATAATGATAAGGCTACCATCCATTGGAGTAACAAAAATCTGAACAAAAGACTACCTTCCATAATGACAAGGCTACCATCCATTGGAGTAACAAAAATCTCGACAACAAACTACCTTCCATAATGACAAGGCTACCATCCATTAAAGTAAAAAAATCTCGACAATAGAGTACCTTCCATAATTACAAGGCTACCATCCATTGGAGTAACAAAAATCTCGACAATAGAGTACCTTCCATAATGACAAGGCTACAATCCATTGGAGTAACAAAAATATTGACAACAGACTACGTCCCATAATGACAAGGCTAGCATCCATTGGAGTAACAAAAATCTCGACAACAGACTACCTTCCATAATGACAAGGATACCATCCAGTTGAGTATAAAAATCTCGACATCAGACGACGTCCCATAATGACAAGGCTACCATCCATTTGAGTATCAAAAATCTCGACATCAGACTACCTTCTATAATGACAAGGCTACCATCCATTGGAGTAACAGAAATCATAAAGACAAACTACCTTTCATAATGATAAGGCTACCATCCATTGGAGTAACAAAAATTTAAACAAAAGACTACCTTCCATAATGACAAGGCTACCATCCATTGGAGAAACAAAAATCTCGACAACAAACTACCTTCCATAATGACAACGCTAGCATCCATTAAAGTAAAAAAATCTCGACAACAGACTACCTTCCATAATGACAAGGTTACCATCAATTAGAATAACAAAAATCTCCACATCAGACTACCTTCCATAATGACAAGGCTACCATCCAATGGAAAAAAAAAAATCTAGACAATAGACTACCTTCCATAATGATAAGGATACCATCCATTGGACTAACAAAAATCTGAACAACAGACTAGCTTCCATAATGACAAAGCTATCACACATTGGAGTAACAGATATCTCAATGGCAAACTACCTTCCATAATGACAAGGCTACCATCCATTGGAGTAACAAAAATCTTGAAAATAGAGTACCTTCCATAATGACAAGGCTACAATCCATTGGAGTAACAAAAATATTGACAACAGACTACGTCCCATAACGACAAGGCTACCATCCATTGGAGTAACAAAAATCTCGACAACAGACTACCTTCCATAATGACAAGGATACCATCCAGTGGAGTATAAAAATCTCGACATCAGACTACGTCCCATAATGACAAGGCTACGATCCATTTGAGTAACAAAAATCTAGACATCAGACTACCTTCTATAATGACAAGGCTACCATCCATTGGAGTAACAAAAATATCGACAATAGAGTACCTTCCATAATGATAAGGCTACCATCCATTGGTATATCAAAAATCTCGACAACAAACTACATTCCTTAACGACAAGGCTACCATCCATTGGAGTAACAGAAATCATAAAGACAAACTACCTTTCATAATGATAAGGCTACCATCCATTGGAGTAACAAAAATCTGAACAAAAGACTACCTTCCATAATGACAAGGCTACCATCCATTGGAGTAACAAAAATCTTGACAACAAACTATCTTCCATAATGACAACGCTACCATCCATTAAAGTAAAAAAATCTCGACAACAGACTACATTCCATAATGACAAGGTTACCATCCATTAGAATGACAAAAATCTCGACATCAGACTACCTTCCATAATGACAAGGCTACCATCCAATAGAATAACAAAAATCTAGACAATAGACTACCTTCCATAATGATAAGGATACCATCCATTGGATTAACAAAAATATGAACAACAGACTAGCTTCCATAATGACAAGACTATCACGCATTGGAGTAACAGATATCTCAATGGCAAACTACCTTCCATAATGACAAGGCTACCATCCATCGGAGTAACAAAAATCTCGACATCAGACTACCTTCCATAATGACAAGGCTACCATCCAATGGAATAACAAAAATATTGACAACAAACTACCTTCCATAATGACAAGGCTACCACACATTGGAGTAACATATATCTCAATGACAAACTACCTTCCATAATGACAAGGCTACCATCCATTGGAGTAACAAAAATATCGACAAAAGACTACCTTCCATAATGACAAGGCTACCATCCATTGGAGTAACAGAAATCATAACGACCAACTACCTTCCATAATGACAAGGCTACCATCCATTGGAGTAACAAAATCTCGACAATAGAATACCTTCCATAATGACAAGGCTACCATCCATTGGAGTAACAGACATATCGACAACAGAGTACCTTCCACAATGACAAGGCTACCATCCATTGGAGTAACAAAAATCTCGACAACAGAGTACCTTCCATAATGACAATGCTACCATCCATGGGAGTAACAAAAATCTCGACAACAAAGTACCTTCCATAATGATAAGGCTACCATCCATTGGTATAAAAAAAATCTCGACAACAAATTACATTCCATAATGACAAGGCTACCATCCATTGGAGTAACAGAAATCATAAAGACAAACTCCCTTTCATAATGACAAGGCTACCATCCATTGGAGTAACAAAAATTTGAACAAAAGACTACCTTCCATAATGACAAGGCTACCATCCATTGGAGTAGCAAAAATCTCGACAACAAACTACCTTCCATAATGACAACGCTACCATCCATTAAAGTAAAAAAATCTCGACAACAGACTACCTTCCATAATGACAAGGTTACCATCCATTAGAATAACAAAAATCTCGACATCAGACTACCTTCCATAATGACAAGGCTATTATCCAATGGAATAACAAAAATCTAGACAACAAACTACCTTCCATAATGACAAGGCTACCACACATTGAAGTAACAAAAATATTGACAACAGACTACGTCTCATAATGACAAGGCTACCATCCATTGGAGTAACAAAAATCTCGACAACAGACTACCTTCCATAATGACAAGGCTACCGTCCATTGGAGTAACAAAAATATCGACAATAGAGTACCTTCCATAATTACAAGGCTACCATCCATTGGAGTAACAAAAATCTCGACAATAGAGTACCTTCCATAATGACAAGGCTACAATCCATTGGAGTAACAAAAATATTGACGACAGACTACGTCCCATAATCACAAGGCTACCATCCATTGGAGTAACAAAAATCTCGACAACAGACTACCTTCCATAATGACAAGGATACCATCCAGTTGAGTATAAAAATCTCGACATCAGACGACGTCCCATAATGACAAGGCTACCATCCATTTGAGTATAAAAAATCTCGACATCAGACTACCTTCTATAATGACAAGGCTACCATCCATTGGAGTAACAGAAATCATAAAGACAAACTACCTTTCATAATGATAAGGCTACCATCCATTGGAGTAACAAAAATTTGAACAAAAGACTACCTTCCATAATGACAAGGCTACCATCCATTGGAGAAACAAAAATCTCGACAACAAACTACCTTCCATAATGACAACGCTACCATCCATTAAAGTAAAAAAATCTCGACAACAGACTACCTTCCATAATATCAAGGCTACCATCCATTAGAATAACAAAAATCTCCACATCAGACTACCTTCCATAATGACAAGGCTACCATCCAATGGAATAACAAAAATATTGACAACAAACTACCTTCCATAATGACAAGGCTACCACACATTGGAGTAACATATATCTCAATGACAAACTACCTTCCATAATGACAAGATTACCATCCATTGGAGTAACAAAAATATCGACAAAAGACTACCTTCCAAAATGACAAGGCTACCACCCAATGGAGTAAAAAAGATATCTACAATAGACTACCTTCCATAATGATAAGGCTACCATCCATTGGAGTAACAAAAAGATGAATAAAAGACTACCTTCCATAATGACAAGGCTACCATCCATTAGAGTAACAGAAATCATAACGACCAACTACCTTCTATAATGACAAGGCTACCATCCATTGGAGTAACAAAAATATCGACAATAGAGTACCTTCCATAATGTCAAGGCTACCATCCATGGGAGTAACAAAAATCCGACAAGAGAGTACCTTCCATAATGATAAGGCTACCATCCATTGGTATATCAAAAATCTCGACAACAAACTACATTCCTTAACGACAAGGCTACCATCCATTGGAGTAACAGAAATCATAAAGACAAACTACCTTTCATAATGATAAGGCTACCATCCATTGGAGTAACAAAAATCTGAACAAAAGACTACCTTCCATAATGACAAGGCTACCATCCATTGGAGTAACAAAATCTCGACAATAGAATACCTTCCATAATGACAAGGCTACCATCCATTGGAGTAACAAACATATCGACAACAGAGTACCTTCCACAATGACAAGGCTACCATCCATTGGAGTAACAAAAATCTCGACAACAGAGTACCTTCCATAATGACAATGCTACCATCCATGGGAGTAACAAAAATCTCGACAACAAAGTACCTTCCATAATGATAAGGCTACCATCCATTGGTATAAAAAAAATCTCGACAACAAATTACATTCCATAATGACAAGGCTACCATCCATTGGAGTAACAGAAATCATAAAGACAAACTCCCTTTCATAATGACAAGGCTACCATCCATTGGAGTAACAAAAATTTGAACAAAAGACTACCTTCCATAATGACAAGGCTACCATCCATTGGAGTAGCAAAAATCTCGACAACAAACTACCTTCCATAATGACAACGCTACCATCCATTAAAGTAAAAAAATCTCGACAACAGACTACCTTCCATAATGACAAGGTTACCATCCATTAGAATAACAAAAATCTCGACATCAGACTACCTTCCATAATGACAAGGCTATTATCCAATGGAATAACAAAAATCTAGACAACAAACTACCTTCCATAATGACAAGGCTACCACACATTGAAGTAACAAAAATATTGACAACAGACTACGTCTCATAATGACAAGGCTACCATCCATTGGAGTAACAAAAATCTCGACAACAGACTACCTTCCATAATGACAAGGCTACCGTCCATTGGAGTAACAAAAATATCGACAATAGAGTACCTTCCATAATTACAAGGCTACCATCCATTGGAGTAACAAAAATCTCGACAATAGAGTACCTTCCATAATGACAAGGCTACAATCCATTGGAGTAACAAAAATATTGACGACAGACTACGTCCCATAATCACAAGGCTACCATCCATTGGAGTAACAAAAATCTCGACAACAGACTACCTTCCATAATGACAAGGATACCATCCAGTTGAGTATAAAAATCTCGACATCAGACGACGTCCCATAATGACAAGGCTACCATCCATTTGAGTATAAAAAATCTCGACATCAGACTACCTTCTATAATGACAAGGCTACCATCCATTGGAGTAACAGAAATCATAAAGACAAACTACCTTTCATAATGATAAGGCTACCATCCATTGGAGTAACAAAAATTTGAACAAAAGACTACCTTCCATAATGACAAGGCTACCATCCATTGGAGAAACAAAAATCTCGACAACAAACTACCTTCCATAATGACAACGCTACCATCCATTAAAGTAAAAAAATCTCGACAACAGACTACCTTCCATAATATCAAGGCTACCATCCATTAGAATAACAAAAATCTCCACATCAGACTACCTTCCATAATGACAAGGCTACCATCCAATGGAATAACAAAAATATTGACAACAAACTACCTTCCATAATGACAAGGCTACCACACATTGGAGTAACATATATCTCAATGACAAACTACCTTCCATAATGACAAGATTACCATCCATTGGAGTAACAAAAATATCGACAAAAGACTACCTTCCAAAATGACAAGGCTACCACCCAATGGAGTAAAAAAGATATCTACAATAGACTACCTTCCATAATGATAAGGCTACCATCCATTGGAGTAACAAAAAGATGAATAAAAGACTACCTTCCATAATGACAAGGCTACCATCCATTGGAGTAACAGAAATCATAACGACCAACTACCTTCTATAATGACAAGGCTACCATCCATTGGAGTAACAAAAATATCGACAATAGAGTACCTTCCATAATGTCAAGGCTACCATCCATGGGAGTAACAAAAATCCGACAAGAGAGTACCTTCCATAATGATAAGGCTACCATCCATTGGTATATCAAAAATCTCGACAACAAACTACATTCCTTAACGACAAGGCTACCATCCATTGGAGTAACAGAAATCATAAAGACAAACTACCTTTCATAATGATAAGGCTACCATCCATTGGAGTAACAAAAATCTGAACAAAAGACTACCTTCCATAATGACAAGGCTACCATCCATTGGAGTAACAAAAATCTCGACAACAAACTACCTTCCATAATGACAACGCTACCATCCATTAAAGTAAAAAAATCTCGACAACAGACTACCTTCCATAATGAAAAGGTTACCATCCATTAGAATAACAAAAATCTCGACATCAGACTACCTTCCATAATGACAAGGCTACCATCCAATAGAATAACAAAAATCTAGACAATAGACTACCTTCCATAATGATAAGGATACCATCCATTGGATTAACAAAAATCTGAACAACAGACTAGCTTCCATAATGACAAGGCTATCACACATTGGAGTAACAGATATCTCAATGGCAAACTACCTTCCATAATGACAAGGCTACCATCCATCGGAGTAACAAAAATCTCGACATCAGACTACCTTCCATAATGACAAGGCTACCATCCAATGGAATAACAAAAATATTGACAACAAACTACCTTCCATAATGACAAGGCTACCACACATTGGAGTAACAGATATCTCAATGACAAACTACCTTCCATAATGACAAGGCTACCATCCATTGGAGTAACAAAAATATCGACAAAAGACTACCTTCCATAATGACAAGGCTACCATCCATTGGAGTAACAGAAATCATAACGACCAACTACCTTCCATAATGACAAGGCTACCATCCGTTGGAGTAACAAAATCTCGACAATAGAATACCTTCCATAATGACAAGGCTACCATCCATTGGAGTAACAGACATATCGACAACAGAGTACCTTCCATAATGACAAGGCTACCATCCATTGGAGTAACAAAAATCTCGACAACAGAGTACCTTCCATAATGACAATGCTACCATCCATGGGAGTAACAAAATTCTCGACAACAAAGTACCTTCCATACTGATAAGGCTACCATCCATTGGTATAAAAAAAATCTCGACAACAAATTACATTCCATAATGACAAGGCTACCATCCATTGGAGTAACAGAAATCATAAAGACAAACTACCTTTCATAATGACAAGGCTACCATCCATTGGAGTAACAAAAATCTGAACAAAAGACTACCTTCCATAATGACAAGGCTACCATCCATTGGAGTAACAAAAATCTCGACAACAAACTACCTTCCATAATGACAACGCTACCATCCATTAAAGTAAAAAAATCTCGACAACAGACTACCTTCCATAATGACAAGGTTACCATCCATTAGAATAACAAAAATCTCCACATCAGACTACCTTCCATAATGACAAGGCTACCATCCAATGGAATAACAAAAATCTAGACAATAGACTACCTTCCACAATGATAAGGATACCATCCATTGGACTAACAAAAATCTGAACAACAGACTAGCTTCCATAATGACAAAGCTATCACACATTGGAGTAACAGATATCTCAATGGCAAACTACCTTCCATAATGACAAGGCTACCATCCATTGGAGTAACAAAAATCTCGACATCAGACTACCTTCCATAATGACAAGGCTACCATCCAATGGAATAACAAAAATATTGACAACAAACTACCTTCCATAATGACAAGGCTACCACACATTGGAGTAACATATATCTCAATGACAAACTACCTTCCATAATGACAAGATTACCATCCATTGGAGTAACAAAAATATCGACAAAAGACTACCTTCCAAAATGACAAGGCTACCACCCAATGGAGTAAAAAAGATATCTACAATAGACTACCTTCCATAATGATAAGGCTACCATCCATTGGAGTAACAAAAAGATGAATAAAAGACTACCTTCCATAATGACAAGGCTACCATCCATTGGAGTAACAGAAATCATAACGACCAACTACCTTCTATAATGACAAGGCTACCATCCATTGGAGTAACAAAAATATCGACAATAGAGTACCTTCCATAATGACAAGGCTACCATCCATGGGAGTAACAAAAATCTCGACAAGAGAGTACCTTCCATAATGATAAGGCTACCATCCATTGGTATATCAAAAATCTCGACAACAAACTACATTCCTTAACGACAAGGCTACCATCCATTGGAGTAACAGAAATCATAAAGACAAACTACCTTTCATAATGATAAGGCTACCATCCATTGGAGTAACAAAAATCTGAACAAAAGACTACCTTCCATAATGACAAGGCTACCATCCATTGGAGTAACAAAAATCTCGACAACAAACTACCTTCCATAATGACAACGCTACCATCCATTAAAGTAAAAAAATCTCGACAACAGACTACCTTCCATAATGACAAGGTTACCATCCATTAGAATAACAAAAATCTCGACATCAGACTACCTTCCATAATGACAAGGCTACCATCCAATAGAATAACAAAAATCTAGACAATAGACTACCTTCCATAATGATAAGGACACCATCCATTGGATTAACAAAAATCTGAACAACAGACTAGCTTCCATAATGACAAGGCTATCACACATTGGAGTAACAGATATCTCAATGGCAAACTACCTTCCATAATGACAAGGCTACCATCCATCGGAGTAACAAAAATCTCGACATCAGACTAACTTCCATAATGACAAGGCTACCATCCAATGGAATAACAAAAATATTGACAACAAACTACCTTCCATAATGACAAGGCTACCACACATTGGAGTAACAGATATCTCAATGACAAACTACCTTCCATAATGACAAGGCTACCATCCATTGGAGTAACAAAAATATCGACAAAAGACTACCTTCCATAATGACAAGGCTACCATCCATTGGAGTAACAGAAATCATAACGACCAACTACCTTCCATAATGACAAGGCTACCATCCGTTGGAGTAACAAAATCTCGACAATAGAATACCTTCCATAATGACAAGGCTACCATCCATTGGAGTAACAGACATATCGACAACAGAGTACCTTCCATAATGACAAGGCTACCATCCATTGGAGTAACAAAAATCTCGACAACAGAGTACCTTCCATAATGACAATGCTACCATCCATGGGAGTAACAAAAATCTCGACAACAAAGTACCTTCCATAATGATAAGGCTACCATCCATTGGTATAAAAAAAATCTCGACAACAAATTACATTCCATAATGACAAGGCTACCATCCATTGGAGTAACAGAAATCATAAAGACAAACTACCTTTCATAATGACAAGGCTACCATCCATTGGAGTAACAAAAATCTGAACAAAAGACTACCTTCCATAATGACAAGGCTACCATCCATTGGAGTAACAAAAATCTCGACAACAAACTACCTTCCATAATGACAACGCTACCATCCATTAAATTAAAAAAATCTCGACAACAGACTACCTTCCATAATGACAAGGTTACCATCCATTAGAATAACAAAAATCTCCACATCAGACTACCTTCCATAATGACAAGGCTACCATCCAATGGAATAACAAAAATCTAGACAATAGACTACCTTCCACAATGATAAGGATACCATCCATTGGACTAACAAAAATCTGAACAACAGACTAGCTTCCATAATGACAAAGCTATCACACATTGGAGTAACAGATATCTCAATGGCAAACTACCTTCCATAATGACAAGGCTACCATCCATTGGAGTAACAAAAATCTCGACATCAGACTACCTTCCATAATGACAAGGCTACCATCCAATGGAATAACAAAAATATTGACAACAAACTACCTTCCATAATGACAAGGCTACCACACATTGGAGTAACATATATCTCAATGACAAACTACCTTCCATAATGACAAGATTACCATCCATTGGAGTAACAAAAATATCGACAAAAGACTACCTTCCAAAATGACAAGGCTACCACCCAATGGAGTAAAAAAGATATCTACAATAGACTACCTTCCATAATGATAAGGCTACCATCCATTGGAGTAACAAAAAGATGAATAAAAGACTACCTTCCATAATGACAAGGCTACCATCCATTGGAGTAACAGAAATCATAACGACCAACTACCTTCTATAATGACAAGGCTACCATCCATTGGAGTAACAAAAATATCGACAATAGAGTACCTTCCATAATGACAAGGCTACCATCCATGGGAGTAACAAAAATCTCGACAAGAGAGTACCTTCCATAATGATAAGGCTACCATCCATTGGTATATCAAAAATCTCGACAACAAACTACATTCCTTAACGACAAGGCTACCATCCATTGGAGTAACAGAAATCATAAAGACAAACTACCTTTCATAATGATAAGGCTACCATCCATTGGAGTAACAAAAATCTGAACAAAAGACTACCTTCCATAATGACAAGGCTACCATCCATTGGAGTAACAAAAATCTCGGCAACAAACTACCTTCCATAATGACAACGCTACCATCCATTAAAGTAAAAAAATCTCGACAACAGACTACCTTCCATAATGACAAGGTTACCATCCATTAGAATAACAAAAATCTCGACATCAGACTACCTTCCATAATGACAAGGCTACCATCCAATAGAATAACAAAAATCTAGACAATAGACTACCTTCCATAATGATAAGGATACCATCCATTGGATTAACAAAAATCTGAACAACAGACTGGCTTCCATAATGACAAGGCTATCACACATTGGAGTAACAGATATCTCAATGGCAAACTACCTTCCATAATGACAAGGCTACCATCCATCGGAGTAACAAAAATCTCGACATCAGACTAACTTCCATAATGACAAGGCTACCATCCAATGGAATAACAAAAATATTGACAACAAACTACCTTCCATAATGACAAGGCTACCACACATTGGAGTAACAGATATCTCAATGACAAACTACCTTCCATAATGACAAGGCTACCATCCATTGGAGTAACAAAAATATCGACAAAAGACTACCTTCCATAATGACAAGGCTACCATCCATTGGAGTAACAGAAATCATAACGACCAACTACCTTCCATAATGACAAGGCTACCATCCGTTGGAGTAACAAAATCTCGACAATAGAATACCTTCCATAATGACAAGGCTACCATCCATTGGAGTAACAGACATATCGACAACAGAGTACCTTCCATAATGACAAGGCTACCATCCATTGGAGTAACAAAAATCTCGACAACAGAGTACCTTCCATAATGACAATGCTACCATCCATGGGAGTAACAAAAATCTCGACAACAAAGTACCTTCCATAATGATAAGGCTACCATCCATTGGTATAAAAAAAATCTCGACAACAAATTACATTCCATAATGACAAGGCTACCATCCATTGGAGTAACAGAAATCATAAAGACAAACTACCTTTCATAATGACAAGGCTACCATCCATTGGAGTAACAAAAATCTGAACAAAAGACTACCTTCCATAATGACAAGGCTACCATCCATTGGAGTAACAAAAATCTCGACAACAAACTACCTTCCATAATGACAACGCTACCATCCATTAAAGTAAAAAAATCTCGACAACAGACTACCTTCCATAATGACAAGGTTACCATCCATTAGAATAACAAAAATCTCGACATCAGACTACCTTCCATAATGACAAGGCTACTATCCAATGGAATAACAAAAATCTAGACAACAAACTACCTTCCATAATGAGAAGGCTACCACACATTGAAGTAACAAAAATATTGACAACACACTACGTCTCATAATGACAAGGCTACCATCCATTGGAGTAACAAAAATCTCGACAACAGACTACCTTCCATAATGACAAGGCTACAATCCATTGGAGTAACAAAAATATTGACAACAGACTACGTCCCATAATGACAAGGCTACCATCCATTGGAGTAACAAAAATCTCGACAACAGACTACCTTCCATAATGACAAGGATACCATCCAGTTGAGTATAAAAATCTCGACATCAGACGACATCCCATAATGACAAGGCTACCATCCATTTGAGTAACAAAAATCTCGACATCAGACTACCTTCTATAATGACAAGGCTACCATCCATTGGAGTAACAGAAATCATAAAGACAAACTACCTTTCAAAATGATAAGGCTACCATCCATTGGAGTAACAAAAATTTGAACAAAAGACTACCTTCCATAATGACAAGGCAACCATCCATTGGAGAAACAAAAATATCGACAACAAACTACCTTCCATAATGACAATGCTACCATCCATTAAAGTAAAAAAATCTCGACAACATACTACCTTCCATAATGACAAGGTTACCATCCATTAGAATAACAAAAATCTCCACATCAGACTACCTTCCATAATGACAAGGCTACCATCCAATGGAATAACAAAAATCTAGACAATAGACTACCTTCCATAATGATAAGGATACCATCCATTGGATTAACAAAAATCTGAACAACAGACTAGCTTCCATAATGACAAGGCTATCACACATTGGAGTAACAGATATCTCAATGGCAAACTACCTTCCATAATGACAAGGCTACCATCCATTGGAGTAACAAAAATCTCGACGTCAGACTACCTTCCATAATGACAAGGCTACCATCCAATGGAATAACAAAAATATTGACAACAAACTACCTTCCATAATGACAAGGCTACCACACATTGGAGTAACATATATCTCAATGACAAACTACCTTCCATAATGACAAGATTACCATCCATTGGAGTAACAAAAATATCGACAAAAGACTACCTTCCAAAATGACAAGGCTACCACCCAATGGAGTAAAAAAGATATCTACAATAGACTACCTTCCATAATGATAAGGCTACCATCCATTGGAGTAACAAAAAGATGAATAAAAGACTACCTTCCATAATGACAAGGCTACCATCCATTGGAGTAACAGAAATCATAACGACCAACTACCTTCCATAATGACAAGGCTACCATCCATTGGAGTAACAAAATCTCGACAATAGAATACCTTCCATAATGACAAGGCTATCATCCATTGGAGTAACGGACATATCGACAACAGAGTACCTTCCATAATGACAAGGCTACCATCCATTGGAGTAACAAAAATATCGACAATAGAGTACATTCCATAATGACAAGGCTATAATCCATTGGAGTAACAAAAATATTGACAACAGACTACGTCTCATAATGACAAGGCTTATATCCATTGGAGTAACAAAAATCTCGACAACACACTACCTTCCATAATAACAAGGCTACCGTCCATTGGAGTAACAAAAATATCGAAAATAGAGTACCTTCCATAATGACAAGGCTACCATCCATTGGAGTAACAAAAATCTCGAAAATAGAGTACCTTCCATAATGACAAGGCTACAATCCATTGGAGTAACAAAAATATTGACAACAGACTATGTCCCTTAACGACAAGGCTACCATCCATTGGAGTAACAAAAATCTCGACAACAGACTACCTTCCATAATGACAAGGATACCATCTAGTGGAGTATAAAAATCTCGACATCAGACTACGTCACATAATGACAAGGCTACCATCCATTTGAGTAAAAAAAATCTCGACATCAGACTACCTTCTATAATGACAAGGCTACCATCCATTGGAGTAACAAAAATATCGACAATAGAGTACCTTCCATAATGACAAGGCTACCATCCATGGGATTAACAAAAATCTCGACAACAAAGTACCTTCCATAATGATAAGGCTACCATCCATTGGTATAACAAAAATATCGACAACAAACTACATTCCATAATGAAAAGGCTACCATCCATTGGAGTAACAGAAATCATAAAGACAAACTACCTTTCATAATGGTAAGGCTACCATCCATTGGAGTAACAAAAATATGATCAAAAGACTACCTTCCATAATGATAAGGCTACCATCCATTGGAGTAACAAAAATCTCGACAATAGACTACCTTCCATAATGACAAGGTTACCATCCATTAGAATAACAAAAATCTCGACATCAGACTACCTTCCATAATGACAAGGCTACCATCCAATGGAATAACAAAAATCTAGACAATAGACTACCTTCCATAATAATAAGAATACCATCCATTGGATTAACAAAAATCTGAATAACAGGCTAGCTTCCATAATGACAAGGCTATCACACATTGGAGTAACAGATATCTCAATGGCAAACTACCTTCCATAATGACAAGGCTACCATCCATTGGAGTAACAAAAATCTCGACATTAGACTACCTTCCATAATGACAAGGCTACCATCCAATGGAATAACAAAAATATTGACAACAAACTACCTTCCATAATGACAAGGCTACCACACATTGGAGTAACATATATCTCAATGACAAACTACCTTCCATAATGACAAGATTACCATCCATTGGAGTAACAAAAATATCGACAAAAGACTACCTTCCAAAATGACAAGGCTACCACCCAATGGAGTAAAAAAGATATCTACAATAGACTACCTTCCATAATGATAAGGCTACCATCCATTGGAGTAACAAAAAGATGAATAAAAGACTACCTTCCATAATGACAAGGCTACCATCCATTGGAGTAACAGAAATCATAAAGACCAACTACCTTCCATAATGACAAGGCTACCATCCATTGGAGTAACAAAATCTCGACAATAGAATACCTTCCATAATGACAAGGCTATCATCCATTGGAGTAACAGACATATCGACAACAGAGTACCTTCCATAATGACAAGGCTATAATCCATTGGAGTAACAAAAATATTGACAACAGACTACGTCTCATAATGACAAGGCTTATATCCATTGGAGTAACAAAAATCTCGACAACAGACTACCTTCCATAATAACAAGGCTACCGTCCATTGGAGTAACAAAAATATCGAAAATAGAGTACCTTCCATAATGACAAGGCTACCATCCATTGGAGTAACAAAAATCTCGAAAATAGAGTACCTTCCATAATGACAAGGCTACAATCCATTGGAGTAACAAAAATATTGACAACAGACTATGTCCCTTAACGACAAGGCTACCATCCATTGGAGTAACAAAAATCTCGACAACAGACTACCTTCCATAATGACAAGGATACCATCTAGTGGAGTATAAAAATCTCGACATCAGACTACGTCACATAATGACAAGGCTACCATCCATTTGAGTAACAAAAATCTCGACATCAGACTACCTTCTATAATGACAAGGCTACCATCCATTGGAGTAACAAAAATATCGACAATAGAGTACCTTCCATAATGACAAGGCTACCATCCATGGGATTAACAAAAATCTCGACAACAAAGTACCTTCCATAATGATAAGGCTACCATCCATTGGTATAACAAAAATATCGACAACAAACTACATTCCATAATGAAAAGGCTACCATCCATTGGAGTAACAGAAATCATAAAGACAAACTACCTTTCATAATGGTAAGGCTACCATCCATTGGAGTAACAAAAATATGAACAAAAGACTACCTTCCATAATGATAAGGCTACCATCCATTGGAGTAACAAAAATCTCGACAATAGACTACCTTCCATAATGACAAGGTTACCATCCATTAGAATAACAAAAATCTCGACATCAGACTACCTTCCATAATGACAAGGCTACCATCCAATGGAATAACAAAAATCTAGACAATAGACTACCTTCCATAATAATAAGAATACCATCCATTGGATTAACAAAAATCTGAATAACAGGCTAGCTTCCATAATGACAAGGCTATCACACATTGGAGTAACAGATATCTCAATGGCAAACTACCTTCCATAATGACAAGGCTACCATCCATTGGAGTAACAAAAATCTCGACATTAGACTACCTTCCATAATGACAAGGCTACCATCCAATGGAATAACAAAAATATTGACAACAAACTACCTTCCATAATGACAAGGCTACCACACATTGGAGTAACATATATCTCAATCACAAACTACGTTCCATAATGACAAGGCTACCATCCATTGGAGTAACAAAAATATCGACAAAAGACTACCTTCCATAATGACAAGGCTACCACCCATTGGAGTAAAAAAGATATCTACAATAGACTACCTTCCATAATGATAAGGCTACCATCCATTGGAGTAACAAAAATATCGACAACAGACTACCTTCTACAATGATAAGGCTACCATGGATTGGAGTAAATAAAATATGAATAAAAGACTACCTTCCATAATGACAAGGCTACCATCCATTGGAGTAACAGAAATTATAACGACCTACTACCTTCCATAATGACAAGGCTACCATCCATTGGAGTAACAAACATATCGACAACAGAGTACCTTCCATAATGACAAGGCTACCATCCATTGGAGTAACAAAAATCTCGACAATAGAGTACATTCCATAATGACAAGGCTATAATCCATTAGAGTAACAAAAATATTGACAACAGACTACGTCTCATAATGACAAGGCTACCATCCATTGGAGTAACAAAAATCTCGACAACAGACTACCTTCCATAATGACAAGGCTACCGTCCATTGGAGTAACGAAAATATCTACAATAGAGTACCTTCCATAATGACAAGGCTACCATCCATTGGAGTAACAAAAATCTCGACAATAGAGTACCTTCCATAATGACAAGGCTACAATCCATTGGAGTAACAAAAATATTGACAACAGACTACGTCCCATAACGACAAGGCTACCGTCCATTGGAGTAACAAAAATCTCGACAACAGACTACCTTCCATAATGACAAGGATACAATCCAGTGGAGTATAAAAATCTCGACATCAGACTACATCCCATAATGACATGGCTACCATCCATTTGAGTAACAAAAATCTCGACATCAGACTAACTTCTATAATGACAAGGCTACCATCCATTGGAGTAACAAAAATAACGACAATAGAGCAACTTCCATAATGACAAGGCTACCATCCATGGGAGTAACAAAAATCTCGACAACAGAGTACCTTCCATAATGATAAGGCTACCATCCATTGGTATAACAAAAATCTCGACAACAAACTACATTGCATAATGACAAGGCTACCATCCATTGGAGTAACAGAAATCATAAAGACAAACTACCTTTCATAATGATAAGGCTACCATCCATTGGGGTAACAAAAATCTGAACAAAAGACTACCTTCCATAATGACAAGGCTACCATCCATTGGAGTAACAAAAATCTCGACAATAGACTACCTTCCATAATGACAAGGCTACCATCCATTGGAGTAACAAAAATCTCGACATCAGACTACCTTCCATAATGACAAGGCTACCATCCAATGGAATAACAAAAATATTGACAACAAACTACCTTCCATAATGACAAGGCTACCACACATTGGAGTAACATATATCTCAATGACAAACTACCTTCCATAATGACAAGGCTACCATCCATTGGAGTAACAGATATCTCAATCGCAAACTACCTTCCATAATGACAAGGCTACCATCCATTGGAGTAACACAAATCTCGACATTAGACTACCTTCCATAATGACAAGGCTACCATCCAATGGAATAACAAAAATATTGACAACAAACTACCTTCCATAATGACAAGGCTACCACACATTGGAGTAACATATATCTCAATGACAAACTACGTTCCATAATGACAAGGCTACCATCCATTGGAGTAACAAAAATATCGACAAAAGACTACCTTCCATAATGACAAGGTTACCATCCATTAGAATAACAAAAATCTCCACATCAGACTACCTTCCATAATGACAAGGCTACCATCCAATGGAATAACAAAAAACCCAAACAATAGACTACCTTCCATAATGATAAGGATACCATCCATTGGATTAACAAAAATCTGAACAACAGACTAGCTTCCATAATGACAAGGCTATCACACATTGGAGTAACAAATATCTCAATGGCAAACTACCTTCCATAATGACAAGGCTACCATCCATTGGAGTAACAAAAATCTCGACATCAGACTACCTTCCATAATGACAAGGCTACCATCCAATGGAATAACAAAAATATTGACAACAAACTACCTTCCATAATGACAAGGCTACCACACATTGGAGTAACATATATCTCAATGACAAACTACCTTCCATAATGACAAGATTACCATCCATTGGAGTAACAAAAATATCGACAAAAGACTACCTTCCAAAATGACAAGGCTACCACCCAATGGAGTAAAAAAGATATCTACAATAGACTACCTTCCATAATGATAAGGCTACCATCCATTGGAGTAACAAAAATATCGACTACAAACTACCTTCTGTAATGATAAGGCTACCATGCATTGGAGTAAATAAAATATAATTAAAAGACTACCTTCCATAATGACAAGGCTACCATCCATTGGAGTAACAGAAATCATAACGACCAACTACCTTCCATAATGACAAGGCTACCATCCATTGGAGTAACAAAATCTCGACAATAGAATACCTTCCATAATGACAAGGCTATCATCCATTGGAGTAACGGACATATCGACAATAGAGTACCTTTCATAATGACAAGGCTTATATCCATTGGAGTAACAAAAATCTCGACAACAGACTACCTTCCATAATGACAAGGCTACCGTCCATTGGAGTAACAAAAATATCGAAAATAGAGTACCTTCCATAATGACAAGGCTACCATCCATTGGAGTAACAAAAATCTCGAAAATAGAGTACCTTCCATAATGACAAGGCTACAATCCATTGGAGTAACAAAAATATTGACAACAGACTATGTCCCATAACGACAAGGCTACCATCCATTGGCGTAACAAAAATCTCGACAACAGACTACCTTCCATAATGACAAGGATACCATCCAGTGGAGTATAAAAATCTCGACATCAGACTACGTCACATAATGACAAGGCTACCATCCATTTGAGTAACAAAAATCTTGACATCAGACTACCTTCTATAATGACAAGGCTACCATCCATTGGAGTAACAAAAATATCGACAATAGAGTACCTTCCATAATGACAAGGCTACCATCCATGGGATTAACAAAAATCTCGACAACAAAGTACCTTCCATAATGATAAGGCTACCATCCATTGGTATAACAAAAATATCGACAACAAACTACATTCCATAATGAAAAGGCTACCATCCATTGGAGTAACAGAAATCATAAAGACAAACTACCTTTCATAATGGTAAGGCTACCATCCATTGGAGTAACAAAAATATGAACAAAAGACTACCTTCCATAATGATAAGGCTACCATCCATTGGAGTAAAAAAAATCTCGACAATAGACTACCTTCCATAATGACAAGGTTACCATCCATTAGAATAACAAAAATCTCGACATCAGACTACCTTCCATAATGACAAGGCTACCATCCAATGGAATAACAAAAATCTAGACAATAGACTACCTTCCATAATAATAAGAATACCATCCATTGGATTAACAAAAATCTGAACAACAGGCTAGCTTCCATAATGACAAGGCTATCACACATTGGAGTAACAGATATCTCAATGGCAAACTACCTTCCATAATGACAAGGCTACCATCCATTGGAGTAACAAAAATCTCGACATTAGACTACCTTCCATAATGACAAGGCTACCATCCAATGGAATAACAAAAATATCGACAACAAACTACATTCCATAATGAAAAGGCTACCATCCATTGGAGTAACAGAAATCATAAAGACAAACTACCTTTCATAATGGTAAGGCTACCATCCATTGGAGTAACAAAAATATGAACAAAAGACTACCTTCCATAATGATAAGGCTACCATCCATTGGAGTAACAAAAATCTCGACAATAGACTACCTTCCATAATGACAAGGTTACCATCCATTAGAATAACAAAAATCTCGACATCAGACTACCTTCCATAATGACAAGGCTACCATCCAATGGAATAACAAAAATCTAGACAATAGACTACCTTCCATAATAATAAGAATACCATCCATTGGATTAACAAAAATCTGAACAACAGGCTAGCTTCCATAATGACAAGGCTATCACACATTGGAGTAACAGATATCTCAATGGCAAACTACCTTCCATAATGACAAGGCTACCATCCATTGGAGTAACAAAAATCTCGACATTAGACTACCTTCCATAATGACAAGGCTACTATCCAATGGAATAACAAAAATATTGACAACAAACTACCTTCCATAATGACAAGGCTACCACACATTGGAGTAACATATATCTCAATCACAAACTACGTTCCATAATGACAAGGCTACCATCCATTGGAGTAACAAAAATATTGACAAAAGACTACCTTCCATAATGACAAGGCTACCACCCATTGGAGTAAAAAAGATATCTACAATAGACTACCTTCCATAATGATAAGGCTACCATCCATTGGAGTAACAAAAATATCGACAACAGACTACCTTCTGCAATGATAAGGCTACCATGGATTGGAGTAAATAAAATATGAATAAAAGACTACCTTCCATAATGACAAGGCTACCATCCATTGGAGTAACAGAAATTATAACGACCTACTACCTTCCATAATGACAAGGCTACCATCCATTGGAGTAACAGACATATCGACAACAGAGTACCTTCCATAATGACAAGGCTACCATCCATTGGAGTAACAAAAATCTCGACAATAGAGTACATTCCATAATGACAAGGCTATAATCCATTGGAGTAACAAAAATATTGACAACAGACTACGTCTCATAATGACAAGGCTACCATCCATTGGAGTAACAAAAATCTCGACAAAAGACTACCTTCCATAATGACAAGGCTACCGTCCATTGGAGTAACGAAAATATCTACAATAGAGTACCTTCCATAATGACAAGGCTACCATCCATTGGAGTAACAAAAATCTCGACAATAGAGTACCTTCCATAATGACAAGGCTACAATCCATTGGAGTAACAAAAATATTGACAACAGACTACGTCCCATAACGACAAGGCTACCATCCATTGGAGTAACAAAAATCTCGACAACAGACTACCTTCCATAATGACAAGGATACAATCCAGTGGAGTATAAAAATCTCGACATCAGACTACATCCCATAATGACAAGGCTACCATCCATTTGAGTAACAAAAATCTCGACATCAGACTAACTTCTATAATGACAAGGCTACCATCCATTGGAGTAACAAAAATATCGACAACAGAGTACCTTCCATAATGATAAGGCTACCATCCATTGGTATAACAAAAATCTCGACAACAAACTACATTCCATAATGACAAGGCTACCATCCATTGGAGTAACAGAAATCATAAAGACAAACTACCTTTCATAATGATAAGGCTACCATCCATTGGGGTAACAAAAATCTGAACAAAAGACTACCTTCCATAATGACAAGGCTACCATCCATTGGAGTAACAAAAATCTCGACAATAGACTACCTTCCATAATGACAAGGCTACAATCCATTGGAGTAACAAAAATCTCGACATCAGACTACCTTCCATAATGACAAGGCTACCATCCAATGGAATAACAAAAATATTGACAACAAACTACCTTCCATAATGACAAGGCTACCACACATTGGAGTAACATATATCTCAATGACAAACTACCTTCCATAATGACAAGGCTACCATCCATTGGAGTAACAGATATCTCAATCGCAAACTACCTTCCATAATGACAAGGCTACCATCCATTGGAGTAACACAAATCTCGACATTAGACTACCTTCCATAATCACAAGGCTACCATCCAATGGAATAACAAAAATATTGACAACAAACTACCTTCCATAATGACAAGGCTACCACACATAGGAGTAACATATATCTCAATGACAAACTACGTTCCATAATGACAAGGCTACCATCCATTGGAGTAACAAAAATATCGACAAAAGACTACCTTCCATAATGACAAGGTTACCATCCATTAGAATAACAAAAATCTCCACATCAGACTACCTTCCATAATGACAAGGCTACCATCCAATGGAATAACAAAAATCTAGACAATAGACTACCTTCCATAATGATAAGGATACCATCCATTGGATTAACAAAAATCTGAACAACAGACTAGCTTCCATAATGACAAGGCTATCACACATTGGAGTAACAGATATCTCAATGGCAAACTACCTTCCATAATGACAAGGCTACCATCCATTGGAGTAACAAAAATCTCGACATCAGACTACCTTCCATAATGACAAGGCTACCATCCAATGGAATAACAAAAATATTGACAACAAACTACCTTCCATAATGACAAGGATACCACACATTGGAGTAACATATATCTCAATGACAAACTACCTTCCATAATGACAAAATTACCATCTATTGGAGTAACAAAAATATCGAAAAAAGACTACCTTCCAAAATGACAACGCTACCACCCAATGGAGTAAAAAAGATATCTACAATAGACTACCTTCCATAATGATAAGGCTACCATCCATTGGAGTAACAAAAATATCGACAACAAACTACCTTCTGTAATGATAAGGCTACCATGCATTGGAGTAAATAAAAGATAATTAAAAGACTACCTTCCATAATGACAAGGCTACCATCCATTGGAGTAACAGAAATCATAACGACCAACTACCTTCCATAATGACAAGGCTACCATCCATTGGAGTAACAAAATCTCGACAATAGAATACCTTCCATAATGACAAGGCTATCATCCATTGGAGTAACGGACATATCGACAACAGAGTACCTTCCATAATGACAAGGCTACCATCCATTGGAGTAACAAAAATATCGACAATAAAGTACATTCCATAATGACAAGGCTATAATCCATTGGAGTAACAAAAATATTGACAACAGACTACGTCTCATAATGACAAGGCTTATATCCATTGGAGTAACAAAAATCTCGACAACAGAATAGCTTCCATAATGACAAGGCTACCGTCCATTGGAGTAACAAAAATATCGACAATAGAGTACCTTCCATAATGACAAGGCTACCATCCATTGGAGTAACAAAAATCTCGAAAATAGAGTACCTTCCATAATGACAAGGCTACAATCCATTGGAGTAACAAAAATATTGACAACAGACTACGTCCCATAACGACAAGGCTACCATCCATCGGAGTAACAAAAATCTCGACAACAGACTACCTTCCATAATGACAAGGATACCATCCAGTGGAGTATAAAAATGTCGACATCAGACTACGTCCCATAATGACAAGGCTACCATCCATTTGAGTAACAAAAATCTCGACATCAGACTACCTTCTATAATGACAAGGCTACCATCCATTGGAGTAACAAAAATATCGACAATAGAGTACATTCCATAATGACAAGGCTACCATCCATGGGAGTAACAAAAATCTCGACAACAAAGTACCTTCCATAATGATAAGGCTACCATCCATTGGTATATCAAAAATCTCGACAACAAACTACATTCCATAATGAAAAGGCTACCATCCATTGGAGTAACAGAAATCATAAAGACAAACTAACTTTCATAATGGTAAGGCTACCATCCATTGGAGTAACAAAAATATGAACAAAGGACTACCTTCCATAATGATAAGGCTACCATCCATCGGAGTAACAAAAATCTCGACATTAGACTACCTTCCATAATGACAAGGCTACCATCCAATGGAATAACAAAAATATTGACAACAAACTACCTTCCATAATGACAAGGCTACCACACATTGGAGTAACATATATCTCAATGACAAACTACGTTCCATAATGACAAGGCTACCATCCATTGGAGTAACAAAAATATCGACAAAAGACTACCTTCCATAATGACAAAAGGCTACCATCCATTGGAGTAACAAAAATATCGATAACAGACTACCTTCTGTAATGATAAGGCTACCATGGATTGGCGTAAATAAAATATGAATAAAAGACTACCTTCCATAATGACAAGGCTACCATCCATTGAAGAAACAGAAATCATAACGACCTACTACCTTCCATAATGACAAGGCTACCATCCATTGGAGTAACAGACATATCGACAACAGAGTACCTTCCATAATGACAAGGCTACCATCCATTGGAGTAACAAAAATCTCGACAATAGAGTACATTCCATAATGACAAGGCTATAATCCATTGGAGTAACAAAAATATTGACAACAGACTACGTCTCATAATGACAAGGCTACCATCCATTGGAGTAACAAAAATCTCGACAACAGACTACCTTCCATAATGACAAGGCTACCGTCCATTGGAGTAACAAAAATATCGACAATAGAGTACCTTCCATAATGACAAGGCTACCATCCATTGGAGTAACAAAAATCTCGACAATAGAGTACCTTCCATAATGACAAGGCTACAATCCATTGGAGTAACAAAAATATTGACAACAGACTACGTCCCATAACGACAAGGCTACCATCCATTGGAGTAACAAAAATCTCGACAACAGACTACCTTCCATAATGACAAGGATACAATCCAGTGGAGTATAAAAATCTCGACATCAGACTACATCCCATAATGACAAGCCTACCATCCATTTGAGTAACAAAAATCTCGACATCAGACTACCTTCTATAATGACAAGGCTACCATCCATTGGAGTAACAAAAATATCGACAATAGAGTAACTTCCAAAATGACAAGGCTACCATCCATGGGAGTAACAAAAATCTCGACAACAGAGTACCTTCCATAATGATAAGGCTACCATCCATTGGTATAACAAAAATCTCGACAACAAACTACATTCCATAATAACAAGGCTACCATCCATTGGAGTAACAAAAATCATAAAGACAAACTACCTTTCATAATGATAAGGCTACCATCCATTGGTGTAACAAAAATCTGAACAAAAGACTACCTTCCATAATGACAAGGCTACCATCCATTGGAGTAACAAAAATCTCGACAATAGACTACCTTCCATAATGACAAGGCTACCATCCATTGGAGTAACAAAAATCTCGACATCAGACTACCTTCCATAATGACAAGGCTACCATCCAATGGAATAACAAAAATATTGACAACAAACTACCTTCCATAATGACAAGGCTACCACACATTGGAGTAACATATATCTCAATGACAAACTGCCTTCCATAATGACAAGGCTACCATCCATTGGAGTAACAGATATCTCAATGGCAAACTACCTTCCATAATGACAAGGCTACCATCCATTGGAGTAACAAAAATCTCGACATTAGACTACCTTCCATAATGACAAGGCTACCATCCAATGGAATAACAAAAATATTGACAACAAACTACCTTCCATAATGACAAGGCTACCACACATTGGAGTAACATATATCTCAATGACAAACTACGTTCCATAATGACAAGGCTACCATCCATTGGAGTAACAAAAATATCGACAAAAGACTACCTTCCATAATGACAAGGATACCACCCATTGGAGTAAAAAACATATCTACAATAGACTACCTTCCATAATGATAAGGCTACCATCCATTGGAGTAACAAAAATATCGACAACAGACTACCTTCTGTAATGATAAGGCTACCATGGATTGGAGTAAATAAAATATGAATAAAAGACTACCTTCCATAATGACAAGGCTACCATCCATTGGAGTAACAGAAATCATAACGACCTACTACCTTCCATAATGACAAGGCTACCATCCATTGGAGTAACAAAATCTCGACAATAGAATACCTTCCATAATGACAAGGCTACCATCCATTGGAGTAACAGACATATCGACAATAGAGTACCTTCCATAATGACAAGGCTACCATCCATTGGAGTAACAAAAATCTCGACAATAGAGTACCTTCCATAATGACAAGGCTACAATCCATTGGAGTAACAAAAATATTGACAACAGACTACGTCTCATAACGACAAGGCTACCATCCATTGGAGTAATAAAAATCTCGACAACAGACTAACTTCCATAGTGATAAGGATACAATCTAGTGGAGTATAAAAATCTCGACATCAGACTACATCCCATAATGACAAGGCTACCATCCATTTGAGTAACAAAAATCTCGACATCAGACTACCTTCTATAATGACAAGGCTACCATCCATTGGAGTAACAAAAATATCGACAATAGAGTAACTTCCATAATGACAAGGCTACCATCCATGGGAGTAACAAAAATCTCGACAACAGAGTACCTTCCATAATGATAAGGCTACCATCCATTGGTATAACAAAAATCTCGACAACAAACTACATTCCATAATGACAAGGCTACCATCCATTGGAGTAACAGAAATCATAAAGACAAACTACCTTTCATAATGATAAGGCTACCATCCATTGGAGTAACAAAAATCTGAACAAAAGACTACCTTCCATAATGACAAGGCTACCATCCATTGTAGTAACAAAAATCTCGACAACAGACTACCTTCCATAATGACAAAGCTACCATCCATTGGAGTAACAAAAATCTCGACATCAGACTACCTTGCATAATGACAAGGCTACCATCCAATGGAATAACAAAAATATTGACAACAAACTACCTTCCATAATGACAAGGCTACCACACATTGGAGTAACATATATCTCAATGACAAACTACCTTCCATAATGACAAGGCTACCATCCATTGGAGTAACAAAAATACCGACAAAAGACTACCTTCCATAATGACAAGGCTACCACCCATTGGAGTAAAAAAGATATCTACAATAGACTACCTTCCATAATGATAAGGCTAACATCCATTGGAGTAACAAAAATATCGACAACAGACTACCTTCAGTAATGATAAGGCTACCATGCATTGGAGTAAATAAAATATGAATAAAAGACTACCTTCCATAATGACAAGGCTACCATCCATTGGAGTAACATAAATCATAACGATCAACTACCTTCCATAATGACAAGGCTATCATCCATTGGAGTAACAAAATCTCGACAATAGAATACCTTCCATAATGACAAGGCTACCATCAATTGGAGTAACAGACATATCGACAACAGAGTACCTTCCATAATGACAAGGCTACCATCCATTGGAGTAACAAAAATCTCGACAATAGAGTACATTCCATAATGACAAGGCTATAATCCATTGGAGTAACAAAAATATTGACAACAGACTACGTCTCATAATGACAAGGCTACCATCCATTGGAGTAACAAAAATCTTGACAACAAACTACCTTCCATAATGACAAGGCTACCATCCATTGGAGTAACAAAAATATCGACAATAGAGTACATTCCATAATGACAAGGCTACCATCCATGGGAGTAACAAAAATCTCGACAACAAAGTACCTTCCATAATGATAAGGCTACCATCCATTGGTATATCAAAAATCTCGACAACAAACTACATTCCATAATGAAAAGGCTACCATCCATTGGAGTAACAGAAATCATAAAGACAAACTAACTTTCATAATGGTAAGGCTACCATCCATTGGAGTAACAAAAATATGAACAAAGGACTACCTTCCATAATGATAAGGCTACCATCCATCGGAGTAACAAAAATCTCGACATTAGACTACCTTCCATAATGACAAGGCTACCATCCAATGGAATAACAAAAATATTGACAACAAACTACCTTCCATAATGACAAGGCTACCACACATTGGAGTAACATATATCTCAATGACAAACTACGTTCCATAATGACAAGGCTACCATCCATTGGAGTAACAAAAATATCGACAAAAGACTACCTTCCATAATGACAAGGCTACCACCCATTGGAGTAAAAAAGATATCTACAATAGACTACCTTCCATAATGATAAGGCTACCATCCATTGGAGTAACAAAAATATCGATAACAGACTACCTTCTGTAATGATAAGGCTACCATGGATTGGCGTAAATAAAATATGAATAAAAGACTACCTTCCATAATGACAAGGCTACCATCCATTGGAGAAACAGAAATCATAACGACCTACTACCTTCCATAATGACAAGGCTACCATCCATTGGAGTAACAGACATATCGACAACAGAGTACCTTCCATAATGACAAGGCTACCATCCATTGGAGTAACAAAAATCTCGACAATAGAGTACATTCCATAATGACAAGGCTATAATCCATTGGAGTAACAAAAATATTGACAACAGACTACGTCTCATAATGACAAGGCTACCATCCATTGGAGTAACAAAAATCTCGACAACAGACTACCTTCCATAATGACAAGGCTACCGTCCATTGGAGTAACAAAAATATCGACAATAGAGTACCTTCCATAATGACAAGGCTACCATCCATTGGAGTAACAAAAATCTCGACAATAGAGTACCTTCCATAATGACAAGGCTACAATCCATTGGAGTAACAAAAATATTGACAACAGACTACGTCCCATAACGACAAGGCTACCATCCATTGGAGTAACAAAAATCTCGACAACAGACTACCTTCCATAATGACAAGGATACAATCCAGTGGAGTATAAAAATCTCGACATCAGACTACATCCCATAATGACAAGCCTACCATCCATTTGAGTAACAAAAATCTCGACATCAGACTACCTTCTATAATGACAAGGCTACCATCCATTGGAGTAACAAAAATATCGACAATAGAGTAACTTCCAAAATGACAAGGCTACCATCCATGGGAGTAACAAAAATCTCGACAACAGAGTACATTCCATAATGATAAGGCTACCATCCATTGGTATAACAAAAATCTCGACAACAAACTACATTCCATAATAACAAGGCTACCATCCATTGGAGTAACAAAAATCATAAAGACAAACTACCTTTCATAATGATAAGGCTACCATCCATTGGTGTAACAAAAATCTGAACAAAAGACTACCTTCCATAATGACAAGGCTACCATCCATTGGAGTAACAAAAATCTCGACAATAGACTACCTTCCATAATGACAAGGCTACCATCCATTGGAGTAACAAAAATCTCGACATCAGACTACCTTCCATAATGACAAGGCTACCATCCAATGGAATAACAAAAATATTGACAACAAACTACCTTCCATAATGACAAGGCTACCACACATTGGAGTAACATATATCTCAATGACAAACTGCCTTCCATAATGACAAGGCTACCATCCATTGGAGTAACAGATATCTCAATGGCAAACTACTTTCCATAATGACAAGGCTACCATCCATTGGAGTAACAAAAATCTCGACATTAGACTACCTTCCATAATGACAAGGCTACCATCCAATGGAATAACAAAAATATTGACAACAAACTACCTTCCATAATGACAAGGCTACCACACATTGGAGTAACATATATCTCAATGACAAACTACGTTCCATAATGACAAGGCTACCATCCATTGGAGTAACAAAAATATCGACAAAAGACTACCTTCCATAATGACAAGGCTACCACCCATTGGAGTAAAAAACATATCTACAATAGACTACCTTCCATAATGATAAGGCTACCATCCATTGGAGTAACAAAAATATCGACAACAGACTACCTTCTGTAATGATAAGGCTACCATGGATTGGAGTAAATAAAATATGAATAAAAGACTACCTTCCATAATGACAAGGCTACCATCCATTGGAGTAACAGAAATCATAACGACCTACTACCTTCCATAATGACAAGGCTACCATCCATTGGAGTAACAAAATCTCGACAATAGAATACCTTCCATAATGACAAGGCTACCATCCATTGGAGTAACAGACATATCGACAATAGAGTACCTTCCATAATGACAAGGCTACCATCCATTGGAGTAACAAAAATCTCGACAATAGAGTACCTTCCATAATGACAAGGCTACAATCCATTGGAGTAACAAAAATATTGACAACAGACTACGTCTCATAACGACAAGGCTATCATCCATTGGAGTAATAAAAATCTCGACAACAGACTAACTTCCATAATGATAAGGATACAATCTAGTGGAGTATAAAAATCTCGACATCAGACTACATCCCATAATGACAAGGCTACCATCCATTTGAGTAACAAAAATCTCGACATCAGACTACCTTCTATAATGACAAGGCTACCATCCATTGGAGTAACAAAAATATCGACAATAGAGTAACTTCCATAATGACAAGGCTACCATCCATGGGAGTAACAAAAATCTCGACAACAGAGTACCTTCCATAATGATAAGGCTACCATCCATTGGTATAACAAAAATCTCGACAACAAACTACATTCCATAATGACAAGGCTACCATCCATTGGAGTAACAGAAATCATAAAGACAAACTACCTTTCATAATGATAAGGCTACCATCCATTGGAGTAACAAAAATCTGAACAAAAGACTACCTTCCATAATGACAAGGCTACCATCCATTGTAGTAACAAAAATCTCGACAACAGACTACCTTCCATAATGACAAAGCTACCATCCATTGGAGTAACAAAAATCTCGACATCAGACTACCTTGCATAATGACAAGGCTACCATCCAATGGAATAACAAAAATATTGACAACAAACTACCTTCCATAATGACAAGGCTACCACACATTGGAGTAACATATATCTCAATGACAAACTACCTTCCATAATGACAAGGCTACCATCCATTGGAGTAACAAAAATACCGACAAAAGACTACCTTCCATAATGACAAGGCTACCACCCATTGGAGTAAAAAAGATATCTACAATAGACTACCTTCCATAATGATAAGGCTACCATCCATTGGAGTAACAAAAATATCGACAACAGACTACCTTCAGTAATGATAAGGCTACCATGCATTGGAGTAAATAAAATATGAATAAAAGACTACCTTCCATAATGACAAGGCTACCATCCATTGGAGTAACATAAATCATAACGATCAACTACCTTCCATAATGACAAGGCTATCATCCATTGGAGTAACAAAATCTCGACAATAGAATACCTTCCATAATGACAAGGCTACCATCAATTGGAGTAACAGACATATCGACAACAGAGTACCTTCCATAATGACAAGGCTACCATCCATTGGAGTAACAAAAATCTCGACAATAGAGTACATTCCATAATGACAAGGCTATAATCCATTGGAGTAACAAAAATATTGACAACAGACTACGTCTCATAATGACAAGGCTACCATCCATTGGAGTAACAAAAATCTTGACAACAAACTACCTTCCATAATGACAAGGCTACCGTCCATTGGAGTACAAAAATATCTACAATAGAGTACCTTCCATAATGACAAGGCTACCATCCATTGGAGTAACAAAAATCTCGACAATAGAGTACCTTCCATAATGACAAGGCTACAATCCATTGGAGTAACAAAAATATTGACAACAGACAACGTCCCATAACGACAAGGCTACCATCCATTGGAGTAACAAAAATCTTGACAACAGACTACCTTCCATAATGACAAGGATACCATCCAGTGGAGTATAAAAATCTCGACATCAGACTACGTCCCATAATGACAAGGCTACCATCCATTTGAGTAACAAAAATCTCAACATCAGACTACCTTCTATAATGACAAGGCTACCATCCATTGGAGTAACAAAAATCTCGACAATAGAGTACCTTCCATAATGACAAGGCTACAATCCATTGGAGTAACAAAAATATTGACAACAGACTACGTCCCATAACGACAAGGCTACCATCCATTGGAGTAACAAAAATCTCGACAACAGACTACCTTCCATAATGACAAGGATACCATTCAGTGGAGTATAAAAATCTCGACATCAGACTATGTCCCATAATGACAAGGCTACCATCCATTTGAGTAAGAAAAATCTCGACATCAGACTACCTTCTATAATGACAAGGCTACCATCCATTGGAGTAACAAAAATATCGACAATAGAGTACCTTCCATAATGACAAGGCTACCATCCATGCGAGTAACAAAAATCTCGACAACAGAGTACCTTCAATAATGATAAGGCTACCATCCATTGGTATAACAAAAATCTCGACAACAAACTACATTCCATAATGACAAGGCTACCATCCATTGGAGTAACAGAAATCATAAAGACAAACTACCTTTCATAATGATAAGGCTACCATCCATTGGAGTAACAAAAATCTGAACAAAAGACTACCTTCCATAATGACAAGGCTACCATCCATTGGAGAAACAAAAATCTCGACAACAAACTACCTTCCATAATGACAACGCTACCATCCATTAAAGTAATAAAATCTCGACAACAGACTACCTTCCATAATGACAAGGTTACCATCCATTAGAATAACAAAAATCTGGTCAACAGACTACGTTCCATAATGACAAGGCTACCATCCAATGGAATAACAAAAATCTAGACAATAGACTACCTTCCATAATGATAAGGATACCATCCATTGGATTAACAAAAATCTGAACCACAGACTAGCTTCCATAATGAAAACGCTATCACACATTGGAGTAACAGATATCTCAATGGCAAACTACCTTCCATAATGACAAGGCTACCATCCATTGGAGTAACAAAAATCTCGACATCAGACTACCTTCCATAATGACAAGGATACCATCCAATGGAATAACAAAAATATTGACAACAAACTACCTTCCATAATGACAAGGCTACCACACATTGGAGTAACATATATCTCAATGACAAACTACCTTCCATAATGACAAGGCTACCATCCATTGGAGTAATAAAAATATCGACAAAAGACTAACTTCCATAATGACAAGGCTACCACCCATTGGAGTAAAAAACATATCTACAATAGACTACCTTCCATAATGATAAGGCTACCATCCATTAGAGTAACAAAAATATCGACAACAGACTACCTTCTGTAATGATAAGGCTACCATGCATTGGAGTAAATAAAATATGAATAAAAGACTACCTTCCATAATGTCAAGGCTACCATCCATTGGAGTAACAGAAATCATAACGACAAACTACCTTCCATAATGACAAGGCTACCATCCATTGGAGTAACAAAATCTCGACAATAGAATACCTTCCATAATGACAAGGCTACCATCCATTGGAGTAACAGACATATCGACAACAGAGTACCTTCCATAATGACAAGGCTACCATCCATTGGAGTAACAAAAATCTCGACAATATTGTACATTCCATAATGGCAAGGCTATAATCCATTGGAGTAACAAAAATATTGACAACAGACTACGTCTCATAATGACAAGGCTACCATCCATTGGAGTAACAAAAATCTCGACAACAGACTACCTTCCATAATGACAAGGCTACCGTCCATTGGAGTAACAAAAATATCGACAATAGAGTACCTTCCATAATGACAAGGCTACCATCCATTGGAGTAACAAAAATCTCGACAATAGAGTACCTTCTATAATGACAAGGCTACAATCCATTGGAGTAACAAAAATATTGACAACAGACTACGTCCCATAACGACAAGGCTACCATCCATTGGAGTAACAAAAATCTCGACAACAGACTACCTTCCATAATGACAAGGATACCATCCAGTGGAGCATAAAAATCTCGACATCAGACTACGTCCCATAATGACAAGGCTACCATCCATTTGAGTAACAAAAATCTCGACATCAGACTACCTTCTATAATGACAAGGCTACCATCAATTGGAGTAACAAAAATATCGACAATAGAGTACCTTCCATAATGACATGGCTACCATCCATGGGAGTAACAAAAATCTCGACAACAGAGTACCTTCCATAATGACAAGGCTACCATCCATTGGAGTAACATAAATCATAACGATCAACTAC
Organism: Vicia faba; assembly: GCA_948472305.1. Lineage (NCBI taxonomy): Eukaryota > Viridiplantae > Streptophyta > Magnoliopsida > Fabales > Fabaceae > Vicia > Vicia faba. Next base: position 590,586,808 of record OX451741.1, on the reverse strand, counting down.
CTTCCATAATGACAAGGCTATCATCCATTGGAGTAACAAAATCTCGACAATAGAATACCTTCCATAATGACAAGGCTACCATCAATTGGAGTAACAAACATATCGACAACAGAGTACCTTCCATAATGACAAGGCTACCATCCATTGGAGTAACAAAAATCTCGACAATAGAGTACATTCCATAATGACAAGGCTATAATCCATTGGAGTAACAAAAATATTGACAACAGACTACGTCTCATAATGACAAGGCTACCATCCATTGGAGTAACAAAAATCTTGACAACAAACTACCTTCCATAATGACAAGGCTACCGTCCATTGGAGTACAAAAATATCTACAATAGACTACCTTCCATAATGACAAGGCTACCATCCATTGGAGTAACAAAAATCTCGACAATAGAGTACCTTCCATAATGACAAGGCTACAATCCATTGGAGTAACAAAAATATTGACAACAGACAACGTCCCATAACGACAAGGCTACCATCCATTGGAGTAACAAAAATCTTGACAACAGACTACCTTCCATAATGACAAGGATACCATCCAGTGGAGTATAAAAATCTCGACATCAGACTACGTCCCATAATGACAAGGCTACCATCCATTTGAGTAATAAAAATCTCAACATCAGACTACCTTCTATAATGACAAGGCTACCATCCATTGGAGTAACAAAAATATCGACAATAGAGTACCTTCCATAATGACAAGGCTACCATCCATTGGAGTAACAAAAATCTCGACAATAGAGTACCTTCCATAATGACAAGGCTACAATCCATTGGAGTAACAAAAATATTGACAACAGACTACGTCCCATAACGACAAGGCTACCATCCATTGGAGTAACAAAAATCTCGACAACAGACTACCTTCCATAATGACAAGGATACCATTCAGTGGAGTATAAAAATCTCGACATCAGACTATGTCCCATAATGACAAGGCTACCATCCATTTGAGTAAGAAAAATCTCGACATCAGACTACCTTCTATAATGACAAGGCTACCATCCATTGGAGTAACAAAAATATCGACAATAGAGTACCTTCCATAATGACAAGGCTACCATCCATGCGAGTAACAAAAATCTCGACAACAGAGTACCTTCCATAATGATAAGGCTACCATCCATTGGTATAACAAAAATCTCGACAACAAACTACATTCCATAATGACAAGGCTACCATCCATTGGAGTAACAGAAATCATAAAGACAAACTACCTTTCATAATGATAAGGCTACCATCCATTGGAGTAACAAAAATCTGAACAAAAGACTACCTTCCATAATGACAAGGCTACCATCCATTGGAGAAACAAAAATCTCGACAACAAACTACCTTCCATAATGACAACGCTACCATCCATTAAAGTAATAAAATCTCGACAACAGACTACCTTCCATAATGACAAGGTTACCATCCATTAGAATAACAAAAATCTGGTCAACAGACTACGTTCCATAATGACAAGGCTACCATCCAATGGAATAACAAAAATCTAGACAATAGACTACCTTCCATAATGCTAAGGATACCATCCATTGGATTAACAAAAATCTGAACCACAGACTAGCTTCCATAATGAAAACGCTATCACACATTGGAGTAACAGATATCTCAATGGCAAACTACCTTCCATAATGACAAGGCTACCATCCATTGGAGTAACAAAAATCTCGACATCAGACTACCTTCCATAATGACAAGGATACCATCCAATGGAATAAAAAAAATATTGACAACAAACTACCTTCCATAATGACAAGGCTACCACACATTGGAGTAACATATATCTCAATGACAAACTACCTTCCATAATGACAAGGCTACCATCCATTGGAGTAATAAAAATATCGACAAAAGACTAACTTCCATAATGACAAGGCTACCACCCATTGGAGTAAAAAACATATCTACAATAGACTACCTTCCATAATGATAAGGCTACCATCCATTAGAGTAACAAAAATATCGACAACAGACTACCTTCTGTAATGATAAGGCTACCATGCATTGGAGTAAATAAAATATGAATAAAAGACTACCTTCCATAATGTCAAGGCTACCATCCATTGGAGTAACAGAAATCATAACGACAAACTACCTTCCATAATGACAAGGCTACCATCCATTGTAGTAACAAAATCTCGACAATAGAATACCTTCCATAATGACAAGGCTACTATCCATTGGAGTAACAGACATATCGACAACAGAGTACCTTCCATAATGACAAGGCTACCATCCATTGGAGTAACAAAAATCTCGACAATATAGTACATTCCATAATGGCAAGGCTATAATCCATTGGAGTAACAAAAATATTGACAACAGACTACGTCTCATAATGACAAGGCTACCATCCATTGGAGTAACAAAAATCTCGACAACAGACTACCTTCCATAATGACAAGGCTACCGTCCATTGGAGTAACAAAAATATCGAAAATAGAGTACCTTCCATAATGACAAGGCTACCATCCATTGGAGTAACAAAAATCTCGACAATAGAGTACCTTCTATAATGACAAGGCTACAATCCATTGGAGTAACAAAAATATTGACAACAGACTATGTCCCATAACGACAAGGCTACCATCCATTGGAGTAACAAAAATCTCGACAACAGACTACCTTCCATAATGACAAGGATACCGTCCAGTGGAGCATAAAAATCTCGACATCAGACTACGTCCCATAATGACAAGGCTACCATCCATTTGAGTAACAAAAATCTCGACATCAGACTACCTTCTATAATGACAAGGCTACCATCCATTGGAGTAACAAAAATATCGACAATAGAGTACCTTCCATAATGACATGGCTACCATCCATGGGAGTAACAAAAATCTCGACAACAGAGTACCTTCCATAATGATAAGGCTACCATCCATTGGTATAACAAAAATCTCGACAACAAACTACATTCCATAATGACAAGGCTACCATCCATTGGAGTAACAGAAATCATAAAGACAAACTACATTTCATAAAGATAAGGCTACCATCCATTGGAGTAACAAAAATCTGAACAAAAGACTACCTTCAATAATGACAAGGCTACCATCCATTGGAGTAACAAAAATCTCGACAACAAACTACCTTCCATAATGACAATGCTACCATCCATTAAAGTAAAAAAATCTCGACAACAGACTACCTTCCATAATGACAAGGTTACCATCCATTAGAATAACAAAACTCTCCACATCAGACTACCTTCCATAATGACAAGGCTACCATCTAATGGAATAACGAAAATCTAGACAATAGACTACCTTCCATAATGACAAGGCTACCACACATTGGAGTAACATATATCTCAATGACAAACTACCTTCCATAATGACCTGGCTACCATCCATTGGAGTATTAAAAATATCGACAAAAAACTACCTTCTAAAATGACAAGGCTACCACCCAATGGAGTAAAAAAGATATCTACAATAGACTACCTTCCATAATTATAAGGCTACCATCCATTAGAGTAACAAAAATATCGACAACAGACTACCTTCTGTAATGATAAGGCTACCATGCATTGGAGTAAATAAAATAAGAATAAAAGACTACCTTCCATAATGACAAGGCTACCATCCATTGGAGTAACAAAATCTCGACAATAGAATACCTTCCATAATGACAAGGCTACCATCCATTGGAGTAACAAACATATGGACAACAGAGTACCTTCCATAATGACAAGGCTACCATCCATTGGAGTAACAAAAATCTCGACAATAGAGTACATTCCATAATGACAAGGCTATAATCCATTGGAGTAACAAAAATATTGACAACAGACTACGTCTCATAATGACAAGGCTACCATCCATTGGAGTAACAAAAATCTCGACAACAGACTACCTTCCATAATGACCAGGCTACCGTCCATTGGAGTAACAAAAATATCGACAATAGAGTACCTTCCATAATGACAAGGCTACCATCCATTGGAGTAACAAAAATCTCGAAACTAGAGTTCCTTCCATAATGACAAGGCTACAATCCATTGGAGTAACAAAAATATTGACAACAGACTACGTCCCATAACGACAAGGCTACCATCCATTGGAGTAACAAAAATCTCGACAACAGACTACCTTCCATAATGACAAGGATACCATCCAGTGGAGTATAAAAATCTCGACATCAGACTACGTCCCATAATGACAAGGTTACCATCCATTTGAGTAACAAAAATCTCGACATCAGACTACCTTCTATAATGATAAGGCGCTAATCCATTGGAGTAACAAAAATATCGACAATAGAGTACCTTCCATAATGACAAGGCTACCATCCATGGGAGTAACAAAAATCTCGACAACAGAGTACCTTCCATAATGATAAGGCTACCATCCATTGGTATAACAAAAATCTCGACAACAAACTACATTCCATAATGACAAGGCTACCATCCATTGGAGTAACAGAAATCATAAACACAAACTACCTTTCATAATGATAAGGCTACCATCCATTGGAGTAACAAAAATATAAAGAAAAGACTACCTTCCATAATGACAAGGCTACCATCCATTGGAGTAACAAAAATCTCGACAACAGACTACCTTCCATAATGACAAGGTTACCATCCATTAGAATAATAAAAATCTCGACATCAGACTACCTTCCATAATGACAAGGCTACCATCCAATGGAATAACAAAAATCTAGACAATAGACTACCTTCCATAATAACAAGAATACCATCCATTGGATTAACAAAAATCTGAACAACAAACTAGCTTCCATAATTACAAGGCTATCACACATTGGAGTAACAGATATCTCAATGGCAAACTACCTTCCATAATGACAAGGCTACCATCCATTGGAGTAACAAAAATATCGACAACAGAGTACCTTCCATAATAACAAGGCTACCATCCATTGGAGTAACAAAAATCTCGACAACAGACTACCTTCAATAATGACAAGGCTACCATCCATTGGAGTAACAAAAATATCGACAATAGACTACCTTCTGTAATGATAAGGCTACCATGCATTAGATTAAATAAAATATGAATAAAAGACTACCCTCCATAATGACAAGGCTACCATCCATTGGAGTAACATAAATCATAACGACCAACTACCTTCCATAATGACAAGGATACCATCCATTGGAGTAACAAAATCTCGACAATAGAATACCTTCCATAATGACAAGGTTACCATCCATTGGAGTAACAGACATATCGACAACAGAGTACCTTCCATAATTACAAGGCTACCATCCATTGGAGTAAAAAAAATCTCGACAATAGAGTACATTCCATAATGACAAGGCTATAAACCATTGGAGTAACAAAAATATTGACAACAGACTACGTCTCATAATGACAAGGCTACCATCCATTGGAGTAACAAAAATCTCGACAACGGACTACCTTCCATAATGACAAGGCTACCGTCCATTGGAGTAACAAAAATATCGACAATAGAGTACCTTCCATAATGACAAGGCTACCATCCATTCGAGTAACAAAAATCTCGACAATAGAGTACCTTCCATAATGACAAGGCTACAATCCATTGGAGTAACAAAAATATTGACAACAGACTACGTCCCATAACGACAAGGCTACCATCCATTGGAGTAACAAAAATCTCGACAACAGACTACCTTCCATAATGACAAGGATACAATCCAGTGGAGTATAAAAATCTCGACATCAGACTACGTCCCATAATGACAAGGCTACCATCCATTTGAGTAACAAAAATCTCGACATCAGACTACCTTCTATAATGACAAGGCTACCATCCATTGGAGTAACAAAAATATCGACAATAGAGTACCTTCCATAATGACAAGGCTACCATCCATGGGAGTAACAAAAATCTCGACAACAGAGTACCTTCCATAATGATAAGGCTACCATCCATTGGTATAACAAAAATCTCGACAACAAACTACATTCCATAATGACAAGGCTACCATCCATTGGAGTAAGAGAAATCATAAAGACAAACTACCTTTCATAATGATAAGGCTACCATCCATTGGAGTAACAAAAATATAAAGAAAAGACTACCTTCCATAATGACAAGGCTACCATCCATTGGAGTAACAAAAATCTCGACAACAGACTACCTTCCATAATGACAAGGTTACCATCCATTAGAATAACAAAAATCTCGACATCAGACTACCTTCCATAATGACAAGGCTACCATCCAATGGAATAAAAAAAATCTAGACAATAGACTACCTTCCATAATAATAAGAATACCATCCATTGGATTAACAAAAATCTGAACAACAGACTAGCTTCCATAATTATAAGGCTATCACACATTGGAGTAACAGATATCTCAATGGCAAACTACCTTCCATAATGACAAGGCTACCATCCATTGGTGTAACAAAAATCTCGACATCAGACTACCTTCCATAATGACAAGGCTACCATCCAATGGAACAACAAAAATATTGACAACAAACTACCTTCCATAATGACAAGGCTACCACACATTGGAGTAACATATATCTCAATGACAAACTACGTTCCATAATGACAAGGCTACCATCCATTGGAGTAACAAAAATATCGACAAAAGACTACCTTCCATAATGACAAGGCTACCACCCATTGGAGTAAAAAAGATATCTACAATAGACTACCTTCCATAATGATAAGGCTACCATCCATTGGAGTAACAAAAATATCGACAACAGACTACCTTCTGTAATGATAAGGCTACCATGCATTGGAGTAAATAAAATATGAATAAAAGACTACCTTCCATAATGACAAGGCTACCATCCATTGGAGTAACATAAATCATAACAACCAACTACCTTCCATAATGACAAGGATACCATCCATTGGAGTAACAAAATCTCCATAATAGAATACCTTCCATAATGACAAGGGTACCATCCATTGGAGTAACAGACATATCGACAACAGAGTACCTTCCATAATGACAAGGCTACCATCCATTGGAGTAACAAAAATCTCGACAATAGAGTACCTTCTATAATGACAAGGCTACAATCCATTGGAGTAACAAAAATATTGACAACAGACTACGTCCCATAACGACAAGGCTATCATCCATTGGAGTAACAAAAATCTCGACAACAGACTACCTTCCATAATGACAAGGATACCATCCAGTGGAGTATAAAAATCTCGACATCAGACTACGTCCCATAATGACAAGGCTACCATCCATTTGAGTAACAAAAATCTCGACATCAGACTACCTTCTATAATGACAAGGCTACCATCCATTGGAGTAACAAAAATATCGACAATAGAGTACCTTCCATAATGACAAGGCTACCATCCATGGGAGTAACCAAAATCTCGACAACAGAGTACCTTCCATAATGATAAGGCTACCATCCATTGGTATAACAAAAATCTCGACAACAAACTACATTCCATAATGACAAGGCTACCATCCATTGGAGTAACAGAAATCATAAAGACAAACTACCTTTCATAATGATAAGGCTACCATACATTGGAGTAACAAAAATCTGAACAAAAGACTACCTTCCATAATGACAAGGCTACCATCCATTGGAGTAACAAAAATCTCGACAACAGACTACCTTCCATAATGACAAGGTTACCATCCATTGGAATAACAAAAATCTCGACATCAGACTACCTTCCATAATGACAAGGCTACCATCCAATGGAATAACAAAAATCTAGACAATAGACTACCTTCCATAATGATAAGGATACCATCCATTGGATTAACAAAAATCTGAACAATAGACTAGCTTCCATAATGACAAGGCTATCACACATTGGAGTAACAGATATCTCCATGGCAAACTACCTTCCATAATGACAAGGCTACCATCCATTGGAGTACCAAAAATCTCGACATCAGACTACCTTCCATAATGACAAGGCTACCATCCAATGGAATAAAAAAAATATTGACAACAAACTACCTTCCATAATGACAAGGCTACCACACATTGGAGTAACAGATATCTCAATGACAAACTACCTTCCATAATGACAAGGCCACCATCCATTGGAGTAACAAAAATATCGACAAAAGACTACCTTCCATAATGACAAGGCTACCATCCATTGGAGTAAAAAAGATATCTACAATAGACTACCTTCCATAATGATAAGGCTACCATCCATTGGAGTAACAAAAATATCGACAATAGACTACCTTCTGTAATGATAAGGCTACCATCCATTGGAGTAAATAAAATATGAATAAAAGACTACCTTCCATAATGACAAGGCTACTATCCTTTGGAGTAACAGAAATCATAACGACCAACTACCTTCCATAATGACAAGGCTACCATCCATTGGAGTAACAAAATCTCGACAATAGAATACCTTCCATAATGACAAGGCTACCATCCATTGGAGTAACAGACATATCGACAACAGAGTACCTTCCATAACGACAAGGCTACCATCCATTGGAGTAACAAAAATCACGACATCAGACTACCTTCCATAATGACAAGGCTACAATCCATTGGAGTAACAAAAATCTCAACATCAGGCTACCTTCCATAATGACAAGGCTACCATCCAATGGAATAACAAAAATATTGACAACAAACTACCTTCCATAATGACAAGGCTACCACACATTGGAGTAATAGATATCTCAATGACAAACTACCTTCCATAATGACAAGGCTACCATCCATTGGAGTAACAAAAATATCGATAAAAGACTACCTTCCATAATGACAAGGCTACCACCCATTGGAGTAAAAAAGATATCTACAATAGACTACCTTCCATAATGATAAGTCTACCATCCATTGGAGTAACAAAAATATCGACAACAGACTACCTTCTGTAATGATAATTCTACCATCCATTGGAGTAAATAAAATATGAATAAAAGACTACCTTCCATAATGACAAGGCTACCATCCATTGGAGTAACAGAAATCATAACGATGAACTACCTTCCATAATGACAAGGCTACCATCCATTGGAGTAACAAAATCTCGACAATAGAATACCTTCCATAATGACAAGGCTACCATCCATTGGAGTAACAGAAATATCGATAACAGAGTACCTTCCATAATGACAAGGCTACCATCCATTGGAGTAACAAAAATCTCGAAAATAGAGTACATTCCATAATGACAAGGCTATAATCCGTTGGAGTAACAAAAATATTGACAAGAGACTACGTCTCATAATGACAAGGCTACCATCCATTGGAGTAACAAAAATCTCGACAATAGACTACCTTTCATAATGACAAGGATACCATCCATTGGAGTATAAAAATCTCAACAATAGACTACCTTCCATAATGACAAGGCTACAATCAATTAGAATAACAAAAATCTCGACATCCGACTACGTCCCATAATGACAAGGCTACCATCCATTGGAGTAACAAAAATCTCCACAACAGACTACCTTCCATAATGACAAGGCTACCATCCATTGGAGTAACAAAAATCTCGACAACATAGTACCTTCCATAATGACAATGCTACAATCCATTACAATAACAAAAATCAGGACATCAGACTACGTCCCATAATGACAAGGCTACCAACAATTGGAGTAAAAAAAATCTCGACAACAGACTACCTTCCATAATGACAAGGCTACCATCCATTGGAGTAACAAAAATCTCGACAAAAACCTACCTTCCATAATGACAAGGCTACCATCCATTAAAGTAATAAAATCTCAACAACAGACTACCTTCCATAAAGACAAGGTTACCGACCATTAGAATAACAAAAATCTCGACATCAGACTACCTTCCATAATGACTAGGCTACCATCCATTGGAGTAACAAAAATCTCGACAAAAACCTTCCTTCCATAATGACAAGGCTACCATCCATTAAAGTAAAAAAATCTCAACAACAGACTACCTTCCATAAAGACAAGGTTACCGACCATTAGAATAACAAAAATCTAGACAATAGACTACCTTCCATAATGACAAGGATACCATCCATTGGATTAACAAAAAGCTGAACAACAGACTAGCTTCCATCATGACAAGGCTATCACACATTGGAGTTACAAATATCTCAATGACAAACTACCTTCCATAATGACAAGGCTACCATCCATTGGAGTAACAAAAATATCGACAACATACTGCTTTCCATAATGACAAGGCTACCACCCATTAGAGTAAAAAAGATATCTACAATAGACTACCTTCCATAATGATAAGGCTACAATCCATTGGAGTAACAAAAATATCGACAACAGACTACCTTCTGTAATGATAAGGCTACCAACCATTGGAGTAAAAAAATATGAATAAAAGACTACCTTCCATAACGACAAGGCTACCATCCATTGGAGTAACAGAAATAATAACGACAAACTACCTTCCATAATGACAAGGCTACCATCCAATAGAGTAACAAAAATCTAAAAAAAAGACTACCTTCCATAATTACAAGGCTACCATCCATTGGAATAACAAAAATCTCGACAAAAAACTACCTTCCATAATGACAAGGCTACCGTCCTTTGGAGTAACAAAAATATTGACAATAGACTACGTCCCATAATGACAAGGCTACCATCCATTGGAGTAACAAAAATATCGACAACAGACTACCTTCTGTAATGATAAGGCTACCATCCATTGGAGTAAATAAAATATGAATAAAAGAATACCTTCCATAATGACAAGGCTACCATCCATTGGAGTAACAGAAATCATAACGACCAACTACCTTCCATAATGACAAGGCTACCATCCATTGGAGTAACAAAAATCTCGACAATAGAATACCTTCCATAATGACAAGGCTACCATCCATTGGGGTAACAAAAATCTCGACAACAAAGTACTTTCCATAATGACAAGGCTACCATCCATTGGAGTAACAAAAATCTCGACAACAGAGTACCTTCCATAATGACAAGGCTATAATCCATTGGAGTAACAAAAATATTCAAAACAGACTACGTGTCATAATGACCAGGCTACCATCCATTGGAGTAACAAAAATCTAGACAACAGACTACCTTCCATAATGACAAGGCTACCATCCAATTGGAGTAACAAAAATCTCGACAACAGACTACCTTCCATAATGACAAGGCTACCATCCATTGGAGTAACAAATATATTGACAATAGAGTACCTTCCATAATGACAAGGCTACCATCCATTGGAGTAACAAAAATCTCGACAACAAGCTATCTTCCACAATGACAAGGCTACCATCCATTGGAGTAACAGAAATCATAACGACAAACTACCTTCCATAATGATAAGGCTACCATCCATTGGAGTATAAAAATCTCAACAACAGACTACCTTCCATAATGACAAGGCTACAATCAATTAGAATAACAAAAATCTCGACAACAGACTACGTCCCATAATGACAAGGCTACCATCCATTGGAGTAAAACAAATCTCGGCAATAGACTACCTTCCATAATGACAAGGATATCATCCATTGGAGTATAAAAATCTCAACAACAGACTAACTTCCATAATGACAAGGCTACAATCAATTAGAATAAAAAAAATCTCAACATCAGACTACGTCCCATAATGACAAGGCTACCATCCATTTGAGTAACAAAAATATCGACAACAGAGTACCCTCCATAATAACAAGGCTACCATCCATTGGAGTAACAAAAATCTCGACAACAAAGTACCTTCCATAATGACAAGGCTACCATCCATTGGTGTAACAAAAATCTCAACAACAGACTACCTTCCATAATGACAAGGCTACCATCCATTGGAGTAACAAAAATATCGACAACAGAGTACCTTCCATAATGACAAGGCTACAATACATTAGAATAAAAAAAATCTTGACATCAGACTATGTCCCATAATGACAAGGCTACCATCAATTGGAGTAACAAAAATCTCGACAACAAACTACCTTCCATAATGACAAGGCTACCATCCATTGGAGTAACAAATATATTGACAATAGAGTACCTTCCATAATGACAAGGCTACCATCCATTGGAGTAACAAAAATCTCGACAACAAGCTACCTTCCACAATGATAAGGCTACCATCCATTGGAGTAACAGAAATCATAACAAACAATTACCTTCCATAATGATAAGGCTACCATCCATTGGAGTAACAAAAATATGAACAAAAGACTACCTTCCATAATGACAAGGCTACCATCCATTGGAGTAACAAAAATCTCAATAACAAACTACCTTCCAAATTGACAAGGCTACCACACATTGGAGTAACAAATATCTCAATGACAAACAATCTTCTATAATGACACGGCTACCATCCATTGGAGTAACAAAAATCTGGACAACAGACTACCTTCCATAATGACAAGGCTACCATCCAATGGAATAACAAAAATCTAGACAATAGACTACCTTCCATAATGACAAGGATACCATCCATTGGATTAACAAAAATCTGAACAACTGACTAGCTTCCATAATGAGAAGGCTATCACACATTGGAGTAACAGATATCTCAATGACAAACTACCTTCCATAATGACAAGGCTACCATCCATTGGAGTAAAAACAATATCGACAACATACTACATTCCATAATGACAAGGCTACCACCCATTAGAGTAAAAAAGATATCTACAATAGCCTACCTTCCATAATGATAAGGCTACAATCCATTGGAGTAACAAAAATATCGACAACAGACTACCTTCTGTAATGATAAGGATACCAACCATTGGAGTAAAAAAATATGAATAAAAGACTACCTTCCATAATGACAAGGCTACCATCCATTGGAGTAACAAAAATAATAACGACAAACTACCTTCCATAATGACAAGGCTACCATCCAATAGAGTAACAAAAATCTAAAAAAAAGACTACCTTCCATAATTACAAGGCTACCATCCATTGGAATAACAAAAATCTCGACAAAAAACTACCTTCCATAATGACAAGGCTACCATCAATTGGAGTAAAAAAATCTCGACAACAGACTACCTTCCATAATGACAAGGCTACCATCCATTGGAGTAATAAAAATATCGACAACAGAGTACCTTCCATAATGACAAGGCAACCATCCATTGGAGTAACAAAAATCTCGACAACAAACTACCTTCCATAATGACAAGGCTACCATCCAATGGAATAACAAAAATATTGACAACAGACTACGTCCCATATTGACAAGGCTATCATCCATTGAAGTAACAAAAATCTCGACAACAGACTACCTTCCATAATGACAAGTATACCATCCATTGGAGTATAAAAATCTCGACATCAAACTACGTCCCATAATGACAAGGCTACCATCCATTGGAGTAACAAAAATCTTGACAACAGACTACCTTCCATAATGACAAGGCTACCATCCATTGGAGTAACAAAAATCTCGACAACAAGCTACCTTCCACAATGATAAGGCTACCATCCAATAGAGTAACAGTAATCATAACAAACAACTACCTTCCATAATGATAAGGCTACCATCCATTAGAGTAACAAAAATCTGAACAAAAGACTACATTCCATAATGACAAGGCTACCATCCATTGGAGTAACAAAAATCTCAACAACAAACTACCTTCCATAATGACAAGGCTACCACACATTGGAGTAATAAATATCTCAATGACAAACTACCTTCCATAATGACACGGCTACCATCCATTGGAGTAACAAAAATCTCGACAACAGACTACCTTCCATAACGACAAGGTTACCATCCAATGGAATAACAAAAATATCGACAACGGACTACCTTCCAAAATGACAAGGCTGCCATCCATTGGATTAACAAAAATATGAATAACAGACTAGCTTCCATAATGACAAGGCTACCACACATTGGAGTAACAGATATCTCAATGTCAAACTACCTTCCATATTGACAAGGCTACCATCCATTGGGGTCACAAAAATATCGACAACAGACTACCTTCCATAAAAACAAGGCTACCACCATTTGGAGTAAAAAAGATATCTACAATACACTACCTTCCATAATGATAAGGCTACCATCCATTGGAGTAACAAAAATATCGACAACATACTACCTTCCATAATGAGAATGCAACCATCCATTGGAATAATAAAAATATCAACAACGGACTAACTTCCATAATGACAAGGCTATAATCCATTAGAGTAACAAAAATATTAACAACATACTACGTCCCATAATGACAAGGCTACCATCAATTGGAGTAACAAAAATCTCGACAACAGACTACCTTCCATAATGACAAGGATACCATCCAATGGATTATAAAAATCTCAACAACAGACTAACTTCCATAATGACAAAGCTACAATCAATTAGAATAACAAAAGTCTCGACATCACACTACGTCCCTAATGACAAGGCTACAATCCATTGGAGTAACAAAAATCTCGACAACAGACTACCTTCAATAATGACAAGGCTACCATCCATTTGAGTAACAAAAATATCGACAACAAAGTAACCTCCATAATGATAAGGCTACCATCCATTGGAGTAACAAAAATATCGACAACAGAGTACCTTCCATAATAACAAGGCTACCATCGATTGGAGTAACAAAAATCTCGACAACAGACTACCTTCAATAATGACAAGGCTACCATCCATTGGAGTAACAAAAATATCGACAACAGAGTACCTTCCATAATGACAAGGCTACCATCCATTGGAGTAAAAAAATTCTCGACAATAGACTACCTTCCGTAATGACAAGGCTACCATCCATTGGAGTAACAAAAATCTCGACAACAGACTACCTTCAATAATGACAAGGCTACCATCCATTGGAGTAACAAAAATATCGACAACAGAGTACCTTCCATAATGACAAGGTTACCATCCATTGGAGTAACAAAAATCTTAACATCAGAGTACCTTCCATAATGACAAGGCTACAATCCATTAGAATAACAAAATTCTTAACATCAGACTATGTCCCATAATGACAAGGCTACTATCCATTAGAGTAACAAAAATTTCGACAACAGAGTACCTTCCATAATAACAAGGCTACCATCCATTGGAGTAACAAAAATCTCGACCACAAGCTACCTTCAACAATGATAAGGCTACCATCCATTGGAGTAACATAAATCATAACGACAAACTACCTTCCATAATGACAAGGCTACCATCCATTGGAGTAACAAAAATCTCGACAACAAACTACCTTCCATAATGACAAGGCTACCACACACCGGAGTAACAGATATCTCAATGACAAACTACCTTCCATAATGACACGGCTACCATCCATTGGAGTAACAAAAATCTCGACAACAGACTACCTTCCATAATGACAATGTTACCATCCATTAGAATAACAAAAATCTCGACATCAGACTACCTTCCATAATGACAAGGCTACCATCCAATGGAATAACAAAAATATCGACAACAAACTACCTTCATAATGACAAGGCTACCATCCATTGGATTAACAAAAATATGAATAACAGACTAGCTTCCATAATGACAAGGCTACCACACATTAGAGTAACAGATATCTCAATGACAAACTACCTTCCATAATGACAAGGCTACCATCCATTGGAGTAACAAAAATATCGACAACAGCCTACCTTCCATAATGACAAGGCTACCACCATTTGGAGTAAAAAATATATCTACAATACACTAACTTCCATAATGATAAGGCTACCATCAATTGGAGTAAGAAAAATATCGACACCATACTACCTTCCATAATGAGAATGCAACCATCCATTGGAATAATAAAAATATCAACAACGGACTAACTTCCATAATGACAAGGCTACAATCCATTAGAGTAAAAAAATATTAACAACAGACTACGTCCCATAATGACAACGCTACCATCAATTGGAGTAACAAAAATCTCGACAACAGACTACCTTCCATAATGACAAGGATACCATCCATTGGAGTATAAAAATCTCAACAACAGACTAACCTCCATAATGACAAGGCTACAATCAATTAGAATAACAAAAATCTCGACATCACAATATGTCCCATAATGACAAGGCTACCATCCATTGGAGTAACAAAAATCTCGACAACAGACTACCTTCCATAATGACAAGGCTACCATCCATTTGAGTAACAAAAATATCGACAACAAAGTAACCTCCATAATGACAAGGCTACCATCCATTGGAGTAACAAAAATCTCGACAACAGAGTACCTTCCATAATAACAAGGCTACCATCGATTGGAGTAACAAAAATCTCGACAACAGACTACCTTCAATAATGACAAGGCTACCATCCATTGGAGTAACAAAAATATCGACAACAGAGTACCTTCCATAATGACAAGGCTACCATCCATTGGAGTAAAAAAAATCTCGACAATAGAGTACCTTCCATAATGACAAGGCTACAATCCATTGGAGTAACAAAAATATCGACAACAGACTACCTTCCATAATGACAAGGCTACCATCCATTGGAGTAACAAATATCTCGACAACAAACTATCTTCCATAATGACAAGGCTACCATCCATTGGAGTAACAAAAATTTCGACAACAGAGTACCTTCCATAATGATAAGGCTACCATCCATTGGAGTAACAAAAATCTCGACCACAAGCTACCATCCATAATGACAAGGCTACCATCCATTGGAGTAACAAAAATATCGACAACAGAGTACCTTCCATAATGACAAGGTTACCATCCATTGGAGTAACAAAAATCTGAACAAAAGACTACCTTCCATAATGACAAGGCTACCATCCATTGGAGTAACAAAAATCTCGACAACAAACTACCTTCCATAATGACAAGGCTACCACACATTGGAGTAACATATATCTCAATGTCAAACTACCTTCCATAATGACACGGCTACCATCCATTGGAGTAACAAAAATCTCGACAACAGACTACCTTCCATAATGACAAGGCTACAATACATTAGAATAACAAAAATATTGACATCAGACTATGTCCCATGATGACAAGGCTACCATCAATTGGAGTAACAAAAAATCTCGACAACAAACTACCTTCCATAATGACAAGGCTACCATCCATTGGAGTAAGAAATATATTGACAGTAGAGTACCTTCCATAATGACAAGGCTACCATCCATTGGAGTAACAAAAATCTCGACAACAAGCTACCTTCCACAATGATAAGGCTACCATCCATTGGAGTAACAGAAATCATAACAAACAACTACCTTCCATAATGATAAGGCTACCATCCATTGGAGTAACAAAAATCTGAACAAAAGACTACCTTCCATAATGACAAGGCTACCATCCATTGGAGTAACAAAAATCTCGACAACAAACTACCTTCCATAATGACAAGGCTACCACACATTGGAGTAACAAATATATCAATGACAAACTACCTTCCATAATGATAAGGCTACCATCCATTAGAGTAACAAAAATCTGAACAAAAGACTACCTTCCATAATGACAAGGCTACCATCCATTGGAGAAACAAAAATCTCAACAACAAACTACCTTCCATAATGACAAGGCTACCACACATTGGAGTAACAAATATCTCAATGACAAACTACCTTCCATAATGACACGGCTACCATCCATTGGAGTAACAAAAATCTCGACAACAGACTACCTTCCATAATGACAAGGTTACCATCCATTAGAATAACAAAAATCTCGACATCAGACTACCTTCCATAATGACAAGGCTACCATCCAATGGATTAACAAAAATATCGACAACAGACTACCTTCCATAATGACAAGGCTACCATCCATTGGATTAACAAAAATATGAATAACAGACTAGCTTCCATAATGACAAGGCTACCACACATTGGAGTAACAGATATCTCAATGACAAACTACCTTCCATATTGACAAGGCTACCATCCATTGGAGTAACAAAAATATCGACAACAGACTACCTTCCATAATGACAAGGCTACCACCATTTGGAGTAAAAAAGATATCTACAATACACTACCTTCCATAATGATAAGGCTACCATCCATTGGAGTAACAAAAATATCGACAACATACTACCTTCCATAATGAGAATGCAACCATCCATTGGAATAATAAAAATATCAACAACGGACTAACTTCCATAATGACAAGACTATAATCCATTAGAGTAACAAAAATATTAACAACATACTACGTCCCATAATGACAAGGCTACCATCAATTGGAGTAACAAAAATCTCGACAACAGACTACCTTCCATAATGACAAGGATACCATCCATTTGAGTATAAAAATATCAAAAACAGACTAACTTCCATAATGACAAGGCTACAATCAATTAGAATAACAAAAGTCTCGACATCACACTACGTCCCATAATGACAAGGCTACAATCCATTGGAGTAACAAAAATCTCGACAACAGACTACCTTCAATAATGACAAGGCTACCATCCATTTGAGTAACAAAAATATCGACAACAAAGTAACCTCCATAATGATAAGGCTACAATCCATTGGAGTAACAAAAATCTCGACAACAGAGTACCTTCCATAATGACAAGGCTACCATCCATTGGAGTAACAAAAATCTCGACAACAGACTACCTTCAATAATGACAAGGCTACCATCCATTGGAGTAACAAAAATATCGACAACAGAGTACCTTCCATAATGGCAAGGTTACCATCCATTGGAGTAACAAAAATCTCGACAACAGAGTACCTTCCATAATGACAAGGCTATAATCGATTAGAATAATAAAAATCTTAACATCAGACTATGTCCCATAATTACAAGGCTACCATCAATTGGAATAACAAAAATCTCGACAACAGACTACCTTCCATAATGACAAGGCTACCATCCATTATAGTAACAAAAATTTCGACAACAGAGTACCTTCCATAATAACAAGGCTACCATCCATTGGAGTAACAAAAATCTCGACCACAAGCTACCTTCAACAATGATAAGGCTACCATCCATTGGAGTAACATAAATCATAACGACAAACTACCTTCCATAATGATAAGGCTACCATCCATTGGAGTAACAAAAATATGAACAAAAGACTACCTTCCATAATGACAAGGCTACCATCTATTGGAGTAACAAAAATCTCGACAACAAACTACCTTCCATAATGACAAGGCTACCACACATTGGAGTAACAGATATCTCAATGACAAACTACCTTCCATAATGACACGGCTACCATCCATTAGAGTAACAAAAATCTTGACAACAGACTACCTTCCATAATGACAATGTTACCATCCATTAGAATAACAAAAATCTCGACATCAGACTATCTTCCATAATGACAAGGCTACCATCCAATGGAATAACAAAAATATCGACAACAGACTACCTTCCATAATGACAAGGCTACCATCCATTTGATTAAC
Organism: Vicia faba; assembly: GCA_948472305.1. Taxonomy (NCBI): domain Eukaryota; kingdom Viridiplantae; phylum Streptophyta; class Magnoliopsida; order Fabales; family Fabaceae; genus Vicia; species Vicia faba. The sequence continues at coordinate 590,567,507 of OX451741.1, read as the reverse complement.
AAAAATATGAATAACAGACTAGCTTCCATAATGACAAGGCTACCACACATTAGAGTAACAGATATCTCAATGACAAACTACCTTCCATAATGACAATAGACTACCTTCCATAATGACAAGGCTACCACCATTTGGAGTAAAAAAGATATCTATTATACACTAACTTCCATACTGATAAGGCTACCATCCATTGGAGTAAGAAAAATATCGACAACATACTACCTTCCATAATGAGAATGCAACCATCCATTGGAATAATAAAAATATCAACAACGGACTAACTTCCATAATGACAAGGCTACAATCCATTAGAGTAAAAAAAATATTAACAACAGAATACGTCCCATAATGACAAGGCTACCATCAATTGGAGTTACAAAAATCTCGACAACAGACTACCTTCCATAATGACAAGGATACCATCCATTGGAGTATAAAAATCTCAACAACAGACTAACTTCCATAATGACAAGGCTACAATCAATTAGAATAACAAAAATCTCGACATCACACTATGTCCCATAATGACAAGGCTACCATCCATTGGAGTAACAAAAATCCCGACAACAGACTACCTTCCATAATGACAAGGCTACCATCCATTTGAGTAACAAAAATATCGACAACAAAGTAACCTCCATAATGACAAGGCTACCATCCATTGGAGTAACAAAAATCTCGACAATAGAGTACCTTCCGTAATAACAAGGCTACCATCCATTGGAGTAACAAAAATCTCGACAACATACTACCTTCAATAATGACAAGGCTACCATCCATTGGAGTAACAAAAATATCGACAACATAGTACCTTCCATAATGACAAGGCTACCATCCATTGGAGTAAAAAAAATCTCGACAATAGAGTACCTTCCTTAATGACAAGGCTACAATCAATTGGAGTAAGAAAAATATCGACAACAGACTACCTTCCATAATGACAAGGCTACCATCCATTGGAGTAACAAATATTTCGACAACAAACTACCTTCCATAATGGCAAGGCTACCATCCATTGGAGTAACAAAAATTTCGACAACAGAGTACCTTCCATAATGATAAGCCTACCATCCATTGGAGTAACAAAAATCTCGACCACAAGCTACCATCCATAATGACAAGGCTACCATCCATTGGAGTAACAGAAATCATAACGACAAACTACCTTCCATAATGATAAGGCTACCATCCATTGGACTAACAAAAATCTGAACAAAAGACTACCTTCCATAATGACAAGGCTACCATCCATTGGAGTAACAAAAATCTCGACAACAAACTACCTTCCATAATGACAAGGCTACCACACATTGGAGTAACATATATCTCAATGTCAAACTACCTTCCATAATGACACGGCTACCATCCATTGGAGTAACAAAAATCTCGACAACAGACTACCTTCCATAATGACAAGGCTACAATACATTATAATAACAAAAATCTTGACATCAGACTATGTCCCATGATGACAAGGCTACCATCAATTGGAGTAACAAAAAATCTCGACAACAAACTACCTTCCATAATGACAAGGCTACCATCCATTGGAGTAACAAATATATTGACAGTAGAGTACCTTCCATAATGACAAGGCTACCATCCATTGGAGTAACAAAAATCTCGACAACAAGCTACCTTCCACAATGATAAGGCTACCATCCATTGGAGTAACAGAAATAATAACAAACAACTACCTTCCATAATAATAAGGCTACCATCCATTGGAGTAACAAAAATCTGAACAAAAGACTACCTTCCATAATGACAAGGCTACCATCCATTGGAGTAACAAAAATCTCGACAACAAACTACCTTCCATAATGACAAGGCTACCACACATTGGAGTAACAAATATCTCAATGACAAACTACCTTCCATAATGAAACGGCTACCATCCATTAGAGTAACAAAAATCTCGACAACAGACTACCTTCCATAATGACAAGGTTACCATCCATTAGAATAACAAAAATCTCGACATCAGACTACCTTCCATAATGACAAGGCTACCATCCAATGGAATAACAAAAATATCGACAACAGACTACCATCCATAATGACAAGGCTACCAACCATTGGATTAACAAAAATATGAATAACAGACTAGCTTCCATAATGACAAGGCTACCACATATTGGAGTAACAGATATCTCAATGACAAACTACCTTCCATAATGACAAGGCTACCATCCATTGGAGGAACAAAAATATTGACAACAGACTACCTTCCATAATGACAAGGCTACCACCATTTGGAGTAAAAAAGATATCTACAATACACTACCTTCCATAATGATAAGGCTACCATCCATTGGAGTAAAAAAAATATCGACAACATACTACCTTCCATAATGAGAATGCAACCGTCCATTGGAACAATAAAAATATCAACAACGGACTAACTTCCATAATGACAAGGCTACAATCCATTAGAGTAACAAAAATATTAACAACAAACTACGTCCCATAATGACAAGGCTACCATCAATTGGAGTAACAAAAATCTAGACAACAGACTACCATCCATAATGACAAGGCTAGCACACATTGGAGTAACAAATATCTCAATGACAAACTACCTTCCATAATGATAAGGCTACCATCCATTAGAGTAACAAAAATCTGAACAAAAGACTACCTTCCATAATGACAAGGCTACCATCCATTGGAGTAACAAAAATCTCAACAACAAACTACCTTCCATAATGACAAGGCTACCACACATTGGAGTAACAAATATCTCAATGACAAACTACCTTCCATAATGACACGGCTACCATCCATTGGAGTAACAAAAATCTCGACAATAGATTACCTTCCATAATGACAAGGTTACCATCCATTAGAATAACAAAAATCTCGACATCAGACTACCTTGCATAATGACAAGGCTACCATCCAATGGAATAACAAAAATATCGACAACAGACTACCTTCCATAATGACAAGGCTACCATCCATTGGATTAACAAAAATATGAATAACAGACTAGCTTCCATAATGACAAGGCTACCACACATTGGAGTAACAGATATCTCAATGACAAACTACCTTCCATATTGACAAGGCTACCATCCATTGGAGTAACAAAAATATCGACAACAGACTACCTTCCATAATGACAAGGCTACCACCATTTGGAGTAAAAAAGATATCTACAATACACTACCTTCCATAATGATAAGGCTACCATCCATTGGAGTAACAAAAATATCGACAACATACTACCTTCCATAATGAGAATGCAACCATCCATTGGAATAATAAAAATATCAACAACGGACTAACTTCCATAATGACAAGGCTATAATCCATTAGAGTAACAAAAATATGAATAACAGACTAGCTTCCATAATGACAAGGCTACCACACATTGGAGTAACAGATATCTCAATGACAAACTACCTTCCATATTGACAAGGCTACCATCCATTGGAGTAACAAAAATATCGACAACAGACTACCTTCCATAATGACAAGGCTACCACCATTTGGAGTAAAAAAGATATCTACAATACACTACCTTCCATAATGATAAGGCTACCATCCATTGGAGTAACAAAAATATCGACAACATACTACCTTCCATAATGAGAATGCAACCATCCATTGGAATAATAAAAATATCAACAACGATCTACTTCCATAATGACAAGGCTATAATCCATTAGAGTAACAAAAATATTAACAACATACTATGTCCCATAATGACAAGGCTACCATCAATTGGAGTAACAAAAATCTCGACAACAGAGTACCTTCCATAATGATAAGGCTACCATCCATTGGAGTAACAAAAATCTCGACAACAGAGTATCTTCCATAATGACAAGGCTACCATCCATTGGAGTAACAAAAATCTCGACCACAAGCTACCTTCAACAATGATAAGGCTACCATCCATTGGAGTAACATAAATCATAACGACAAACTACCTTCCATAATGATAAGGCTACCATCGATTGGAGTAACAAAAATATGAACAAAAGACTACCTTCCATAATGACAAGGCTACCATCCATTGGAGTAACAAAAATCTCGACAACAAACTACCTTCCATAATGACAAGGCTACCACACATTGGAGTAACAGATATCTCAATGACAAACTACCTTCCATAATGACATGGCTACCATCCATTGGAGTAACAAAAATCTCGACAACAGACAACCTTCCATAATGACAATGTTACCATCCATTAGAATAACAAAAATCTCGACATCAGACTACCTTCCATAATGACAAGGCTACCATCCAATGGAATAACAAAAATATCGACAACAAACTACCTTCCATAATGACAAGGCTACCATCCATTGGATTAACAAAAATATGAATAACAGACTAGCTTCCATAATGACAAGGCTACCACACATTAGAGTAACAGATATCTCAATGACAAACTACCTTCCATAATGACAAGGCTACCATCCATTGGAGTAACAAAAATATCGACAACAGACTACCTTCAATAATGTCAAGGCTACCACCATTTGGAGTAAAAAAGATATCTACAATACACTAACTTCCATAATGATAAGGCTACCATCCATTGGAGTAAGAAAAATATCGACAACATACTACCTTCCATAATGAGAATGCAACCATCCATTGGAATAATAAAAATATCAACAACGGACTAACTTCCATAATGACAAGGCTACAATCCATTAGAGTAAAAAAAATATTAACAACAGACTACGTCCCATAATGACAAGGCTACCATCAATTGGAGTAACAAAAATCTCGACAACAGACTACCTTCCATAATGACAAGGATACCATCCATTGGAGTATAAAAATCTCAACAACAGACTAACTTCCATAATGACAAGGCTACAATCAATTAGAATAACAAAAATCTCGACATCACACTATGTCCCAAAATGACAAGGCTACCATCCATTGGAGTAACAAAAATCTCGACAACAGACTACCTTCCATAATGACAAGGCTAACATCCATTTGAGTAACAAAAATATCGACAACAAAGTAACCTCCATAATGACAAGGCTACCATCCATTGGAGTAACAAAAATATCGACAACACAGTACCTTCCATAATAACAAGGCTACCATCCATTGGAGTAACAAAAATCTCGACAACAGACTACCTTCAATAATGACAAGGCTACAATCCATTGGAGTAACAAAAATATCGATAACAGAGTACCTTCCATAATGACAAGGCTACCATCCATTGGAGTAAAAAAAATCTCGACAATAGAGTACCTTCCATAATGACAAGGCTACAATCCATTGGAGTAACAAAAATATCGACAACAGACTATCTTCCATAATGACAAGGCTACCATCCATTGGAGTAACAAATATCTCGACAACAAACTACCTTCCATAATGACAAGGCTACCATCCATTGGAGTAACAAAAATTTCGACAACAGAGTACCTTCCATAATGATAAGGCTACCATCCATTGGAGTAACAAAAATCTCGACCACAAGCTACCATCCATAATGACAAGGCTACCATCCATTGGACTAACAAAAATCTGAACAAAAGACTACCTTCCATAATGACAAGGCTACCATCCATTGGACTAACAAAAATCTGAACAAAAGACTACCTTCCATAATGACAAGGCTACCACACATTGGAGTAACAAAAATCTCGACAACAAACTACCTTCCATAATGACAAGGCTACCACACATTGGAGTAACATATATCTCAATGTCAAACTACCTTCCATAATGACACGGCTACCATCCATTGGAGTAACAAAAATCTCGACAACAGACTACCTTCCATAATGACAAGGCTACAATACATTAGAATAACAAAAATCTTGACATCAGACTATGTCCCATGATGACAAGGCTACCATCAATTGGAGTAACAAAAAATCTCGACAACAAACTACCTTCCATAATGACAAGGCTACCATCCATTGGAGTAACAAATATATTGACAGTAGAGTACCTTCCATTATGACAAGGCTACCATCCATTGGAGTAATAAAAATCTCGACAACAAGCTACCTTCCACAATGATAAGGCTACCATCCATTGGAGTAACAGAAATCATAACAAACAACTACCTTCCATAATGATAAGGCTACCATCCATTGGAGTAACAAAAATATGAACAAAAGACTACCTTCCATAATGACAAGGCTACCATCCATTGGAGTAACAAAAATCTCGACAACAAACTACCTTCCATAATGACAAGGCTACCATCCATTAGAATAACAAAAATCTCGACATCAGACTACCTTCCATAATGACAAGGCTACCATCCAATGGAATAACAAAAATATCGACAACAGACTACCTTCCATAATGACAAGGCTACCATCCATTGGATTAACAAAAATATGAATAACAGACTAGCTTCCATAATGACAAGGCTACCACACATTGGAGTAACAGATATCTCAATGACAAACTAACTTCCATATTGACAAGGCTACCATCCATTGGAGTAACAAAAATATCGGCAACAGACTACCTTCCATAATGACAAGGCTACCACCATTTGGAGTAAAAAAGATATCTACAATACACTACCTTCCATAATGATAAGGCTACCATCCATTGGAGTAACAAAAATATCGACAACATACTACCTTCCATAATGAGAATGCAACCATCCATTGGAATAATAAAAATATCAACAACGGACTAACTTCCATAATGACAAGGCTATAATCCATTAGAGTAACAAAAATATTAACAACATACTACGTCCCATAATGACAAGGCTACCATGAATTGGAGTAACAAAAATCTCGACAACAGACTACCTTCTATAATGACAAGGATACCATCCATTGGAGTATAAAAATCTCAACAACAGACTAACTTCCATAATGACAAGGCTACAATCAATTAGGATAACAAAAGTCTCGACATCACACTGAAGTAGTGAAAAACACAAGAAGGGGGGGGGGGGGGGGGTTGAATTGTAAAACTGAAATCTAATGCAATGAACAACATATTTTTATCCTGGTTCGTTTGATGTCAAACTACTCCAGTCCACCCGTCAAGGTGATTTCGCCTCTCTCCAACGAGGTATTAATCCACTATATTCAACTGAATATTACAGACTGCTTTAACAACTGCTAAAGCCTTCTTGATCCAAACCACGACCCGGTTTGTCAAAGAAACACTTTCTTACAAAGAGATAAAACTAAGTGTGTGAATGTTTTCTACAAAAACTGTATCACAACTGTGATGTATACACAACTTAAAGCTTAGAAACTAGATTGCTAAACAATGATAAAATATCAGAATGTGTAGTGTTTAGCAAAACTGAGAGAAGGAAGATTTTGATCAGCTTTTATGCGTGTAGAGATTTGGAGAGCATTATCCATTTCAATCTTCAAGATCTTGTTTATATATCACTGAGATGTTGAACGTTGGATGCAATATTCTTGATTCAATGCTAATAACAAACTTTCCTTATTGAGCAGATCTTGTCTGGAATGAGGCCGTTGGTATTAATTTGCATTCAATGCGCAGTATCGTTGCTTACTTAATGCAAGTTCTGGCTTGGCTCATTCTGACTCTGCTTAGCTGCTGATGAACTGTTGTGTTTCTTTATCAGAGTGTTGAGCGTAGTTTTGTTCATCAGGCTTCAGCATATACATGAGTTGATCATCTGATTCTGACATTCTGATATGGCAACTTCTGATGCTGGTGTCAAGAACCAAATTCTGATGCTGATTAGATGTGATCTTGCTTATATCAATCAGAGTATCTGCAAGTCAGAACATAGTAATTTTAGGCAGCAGATAGTTCATACATGAATCTTGAAAATAATATATCTTTTCACTTTGTTATCATCAAAACTTAAATATAGGGTAGTAGATTCAAACTTTGTTCTAACAATCTCCCCCTTTTTGATGATGACAAAAACTAGATATTTTTAAATGAAAATAACGTGAAAAGGTATCAGAAAGATGCATCAGAGTAAGAGGTAAAAAGATAAGGAGTAAAAAGATATCAGAGTTGAGAGATACTCCCCCTGAGTTTATTACTTCCCTTTGATTACAAGTGTTCTTTAGGATCAGATCTTTTTGCCTTTCTAGAACATCAGAGTATCAGAGTCTTTGACTATCAGAAGCTTTATGTCAGAGCAGAGCTTCAGAGCTTTTCCTGTCAGAGCTTTGCTTTGGATCAGAGTATCAGAGCGGATCAGAGCTTCATAGTGATCAGAGCTTCTAGTCTTCAGAGTGTCCAGGAGCTTCCTTGTACCTGTAGACTTTAAGCAGAACAGAAAAAACATTTTCATGTAATAGAGTTAGAATGTTTGAGAATTTCTGTCTAGTTAGCCGTTATTGTCTAAAATATCATTTCTTGTTCTCCCCCTTTTTGTCAGCAATCAAAAAGTGTAAGTGATGTGCTAAAACAGTTAAGATCAGAAAAACTAGTTATATTAAAAGAGTTCAGAATCAAAACATGAAAATAGTACAAAACATATTCAAACAGTACATCAGAAAATCAAAGGAAACATGAAAAAGACATGAATGAAAAAAGACTAAGGTTGAGGAGGCAAGCGTGTGAACAGGTTCTCCAGCATGGCTTGGATCTTTTCAGCAGTCTCATTCTGCTTGTGCACCATGCTGACAACAGTGTCAATCTTGCTATCATGCACATCCATTCTTTCTTTCATCTTCTCGTCGTTTTCATCCATCCTCTGCTGCAGACGCATGTCATTCAGCTTTAGTTCTTCCAGAGTCTGCCTGTCCAAGGCAGCTTGAGAAGCATCAGAAGCAGGAAGCTTCTGAGAGCTTTCAGCAACATCTTCTGCTTTACTTTCTTCAGCTTGAATGGTCTTGTCTTCTTCTGGTTGCACCTTTGAAGCTGGCTGTTTCTCAGACCAAGGTTCACTATCCAGAGGGAGCACGTCTTCTTTCAGAAGCTGACTTCCAACTTCATTCAGAAGCTTGCTGAAATTCTGTTGTGCCTGCTCATAGTTGATATCTTACAACTTGAAGGCTTCAGCACGTACCCAAAGTCTGAATTGTGACCAGAGCTGATCAGAAGCAGCTGGGTCAATCATTCCAGGACAGACTTGCTTCAAAGAAGCAATCCATTGCTGCACACCTGTTTCAAAATTCATAATACCAGAGCCAACATCTGGTTGTTTTGGTTTAGGGATGGCTATTTTATGTTTCATATCAGCAAGACGGTCAAGACTGGTTAAGTCTATGAAAGTCCTGCTGGAGTTTTCGGAGGTTTTCTTGGCAGCTGTTTGTTTTGGAGAGGGAGTTTCAGAATCAGAAATTATGATTGGACTGGGTGGTGTTTTGGGAGTATTTGGTGGTGTAGATTCTGATGAGGATGGCAATTGTGCCAAGGTGATAGTTGTTCCACCTGGAAGCTGGATTGCCAAAGGTGATGGTTGAGGTGAATGAGGTTCAGATGGTTGAGGAGAAGGAGTTTCAGAGTGATGAAACTCTGGTTGAGGAGAGGGAGACGGAATTGCTGGTTGAGGAGAAGTTGTTGGAATTTCTGGTTGTTCAGGGATAAGGGGTTCTTCAGGAATTGATGAGAGTGGTTGTTGTTGTTGTTCTGGTTCTTCAGTAGATTGCTGTTGTTCTGGTTGTGGAGGAGGGACAATTTGTGGTTCAGAGTTTGGTTGATCAGAAGTGTGTTGATCAATGTCAAACAACACTTTGTCAATTGCTGATGTTGTTGAGATTGTTGGTTTGGGATGTTTGGTTCTGGGTCTTCTGAGTTTTAATGCCTCAGAAGGGTCCTCTTCTGGTACAGTTTCATCTATGGTAGGGATAGGGATTGAGATTCTATGAGAGGTTTGAGGAGGAATAGATGCTGGAATAGTAAAAGAATTTAAAACAGAAGCAGCAGATGAATTACCTCTTTTCCTGGGTGTCTGCTGGGATGATCCTTCTGAAGGTGCCTTCCTCTTCTTCGTCTTCTTCAGAGTCACTTCTTGCTGAGGTTGATGCAGAGCTTTGATAATCAGATTTGGATCTGTACCATCTGCCTTGCACGCATCCATGTATCTGAGAACCACCTCTGGTTTGGATTCTATCTCAGAAAATAAAGGAAAGTCACTCAGAGGAACTCTTCTGCTGGTGATATCAGCAATAGGAGTAGCTCTGGGTTCCTTCTGGATATTTTCTATCAGCTTCATTTTCTTCAAGTTCTTTGCGTTCAGAGGTTTCCCAACTGTTGGTTCAATGGTGCTTAGCTCTTGAGCTTCTATCAGATGCTCTATCAGCCTATTCTCTGTCAGAATATCTGATATCAACCTTCCAAAGGGTATCCAATCCCTCTTGGTTCTTTCTTCTTCCCTGGTTTCCTTCACACTTGTTCTGAGGTGGTTGAACAGAAAATGAGCCAGATTGATTTTTACCTTCTGATCAATAAAGTAGATCAGAAACTGCTGATCCACATTTATGTAATCAGGTGAACTGGTTGGTTTCCTATGGTTGAAGCACCCCAGAATTATCTTAGCCCAAACTCTGTAATGATCCTTCAGATATTTGATCTTGCTGCTGGGCACCCCATGAGTGAAAATCCTTGCAGCTATCACACCCACATCAACACATCTTTCAGCCATGTCCACACAACGGACGCCACCGCCACTGTAACCGATTAGCCTAGAAATGTGATCCTCAGTGATCACAATCTTCTTCCCCATAACAAAGGAGGTGACTAGATGTTTTGAAGCCTTGGCGTGAATCCAGAATTCCTTGACTAGCATAGGGAATGTTGGTCCAACCAACCTGTCAAAATACCTTTCCCACTTCTGTGCCCTAACTTCTTCAGTTAGGTCAAAACCGTTCTCCTTCAAGCTTCCAAAATCAATGATTAATTCAGAAAGCACTTCAAGATTCTTCACAGGAGTGAGGAGTGTTCTGAATGGCACTTGATATTGCCCAGATGATGCTTTCTTCTGAGGACCTGCAGAAGCACTGCTGGAGGTTGCCATGTTCACACTAAAAAAGGTTTTGAGAAGAAACTGAGGAAAAAGGGTTTTGCAAGAGATGAACACAGAAATATGCAGAGAATGCTTGAGTATTAGTGAGAAAACGTAAAGAATGAGAATGAGAGATTAATGTGTTTAAATAGAGTTTCAAAATATTTTGAAAAGATAAACGTTTTTAAGAAAGAGAAAAATCATGATTGCATTTTAAAAGCATGATTACTTTTCATTAAATGCTTGCTGATTTTGGGGGATTTGAGAAAGATACTTAAAAACGGTTACCAGGCATGTGTCTCAATGCACCCAATCAGCGCTTTGCCTTCTCAGAAGCGTGCACGCGTTCTGCTTCAGAGATATGCTGATGATTGGATGACACTTGTTTGATGTAGTGATCAGCACGTCTGTCTTTGAGCTTAGACTCTCAGATCTTTAGACTTGCATCTGATACAATCTGCATGTTCTATCTTTCTGAAAGAAGATTGATCAGAAGTTCACAGTAAAACAGTAACATTCTGAAGGTAAATATATGGAATTAAAACATTTTCACTCTGGACAAACTTTCATGCTGAGATGTTTCAGAATGAAATTAAATCTATCTTCTGAAAGGGGTTTAGTAAAGATATCAGCCCATTGATGGTCTGTATCTATAAATTTTAAGTTCAAAATACCTTTCTGAATATAGTCCCTAATGAAGTGATGTTTTATTTCTATATGCTTAGCTCTAGAATGTAAAATGGGATTATTACTTAAGCAAATAGCAGAAGTATTATCACAGAGTATAGGAATGTTACTCTCAAAAATCTGGAAGTCTTCAAGCTGACTTTTCATCCAGAGCATTTGTGTGCTACATCCTGCTGCTGCTATGTACTCAGCTTCTGCTGTTGATAGTGCAATTGTTGATTGCCTTTTGCTGGACCAAGAGATCAGATTTTCTCCCAGAAACTGGCAGCTTCCAGAAGTACTTTTTCGTTCTACTCTGTCTCCAGCAAAATCAGCATCGCAGTAGCCTACTAAGCTGTAATCACTAGATTTTCTATAAAACAAACCCAGATTAGTAGTACCTTTCAGATACTTGAAAATTCGCTTAACAGCTGTTAAGTGAGATTCTCTAGGATCTGATTGGAATCTAGCACAGATACAAACACTGAATAATATGTCAGGTCTTGAAGCAGTCAGATAGAGGAGAGAACCAATCATACCTCTGTAGACTTTCTGTTCTACATTTTTGCTTACCTCTTCTCTTTCCAGAATGCACGTGGGATGCATTGGAATCTTTGATGGCTTACATTCTGAGAGGTCAAATTTCTTCAGAAGATCTCTGATGTATTTGCTCTGATGAATGTAAGTTCCCTCTGGAGTTTGATTGATCTGAATTCCTAGAAAGAATTTCAGTTCCCCCATGAGGCTCATCTCAAATTCTGCCTGCATACACTTAGCAAATTTTCTTCCAAGAGAAGGATTAGTAGAACCAAAAATAATATCATCAACATAAATTTGACAGACTAAGATGTCATTCTTAACTGATTTACAAAATAGAGTAGTGTCCACTTTCCCTCTGGTGAATTCATTTTCTAACAGAAAGTTACTTAGCCTTTCATACCAAGCTCTGGGAGCTTGTTTCAGACCATACAGTGACTTCTTTAGTTTGAAAACATGTTCTGGATGTTTTGTATTTTCAAAACCAGGGGGTTGGTGTACATAAACTTCTTCTTCTATATAACCATTTATGAATGCACTTTTGACATCCATCTGATACAGAGTGATGCCTCTATTAACAGCAAATGAAATTAAAAGTCTGATAGATTCTAACCTGGCGACTGGGGCAAAGGTTTCTGTATAGTATATCCCCTCTTGCTGACTATAACCTTGTGCAACCAGTCGTGCCTTGTTTCTGATGACTTCACCTTGTTTATTTAGCTTGTTTCTGAACACCCATCTTGTTCCAATGACGTTGAATCCTTTTGGTCTGGGAACGAGATCCCATACTTCGTTTCTGGTGAATTGATTCAGCTCTTCTTGCATTGCCAGAATCCAGTCATTATCCAGAAGTGCTTCATCAATAGAAGAAGGTTCAATCAGAGACACAAGTCCCATAAGAGTTTCTTCAGAGTTTCTGAAGCTTGCTCTTGTTCTGATTGGATCTTCCTTTCTTCCTAAGATAGTCTCTTCTGGGTGATCCAAGCTGCTTCTGGGTAATCTCTTCTGAGGTTGATCAGTAGCTGTTGTGGGATTGCTAGCAGTGCTCCTTTCAGACGTTGAAGGAATGTCTGTGTTGAGAGCTTCTGATGACTTGTCTTCAGAACCTGTAAATTCAATTTCTATACCTGCAAAAACTTCATTCTGCTTTGACTTTTCAGAGTCAAGCTTATCATCAAAACGAACACTGATTGATTCTTCCAAAATCTGTGTTTCTGTATTGTATACTCTGTACCCTCTTGAGCGTTCAGAGTATCCTAACATAATACACTTCTGTGCTTTAGAGTCAAACTTGTTCAAATAATTCTTTGTATTTAATATAAAGCAAGTACATCCAAATGGATGAAAATATGAAATGTTGGGCTTTCTGTTCTTCCACAATTCATATGGAGTCTTTTCCAGAATAGGTCTTATTGAGGTTCTATTCTGAATGTAGCACGCTGTGTTTATTGCTTCTGCCCAGAAGGTCTTAGCAACGTTTGTCTCATTGATCATGGTTCTGGCCATTTCTTGCAATGTTCTGTTCTTTCGTTCTACAACTCCATTCTGTTGGGGAGTTCTAGGACAACAGAAATCATGCAGAATGCCTCTGTCATTAAAGAATGACTCAAAATCTTTGTTTTCAAATTCTCCACCATGATCACTTCTGACTTTAACGATTCTAAGATCCTTTTCATTCTGAACTTGGTTACAGAAGGTAACAAACACAGAGTGTGACTCGTCCTTGTGTCTTAAGAACTTTACCCATGTCCATCTGCTATAGTCATCTACGATTACTAACCCATACTTCTTGCCACTGACTGAAGCAGTTTTAACTAGTCCAAATAAGTCAATGTGCAGAAGTTCTAATGGCTTAGAGGTAGAAACAACATTTTTGGATTTAAAAGAAGGTTTTGCAAACTTGCCTTTCTGACATGCTTCACACAGAGCATCTGAATTGAACTTCAAATTAGGAAGTCCTCTGACCAGATTGAGTTTGTTAATCTGAGATATTCTTCTCATACTAACATGCCCCAATCTTCTGTGCCAGATCCACTGCTCGTTGTTAACAGACAGAAGACATTTTACATTCTGACTCTTTAGTTCAGAAAGTTTGAAATTGTAAATGTTGTTTTTCCTCTTACCATTAAACAGGATAGTCCCATCTTTCTGACTAACAGCTTTACATGATTTTTGATTAAAGATTATATCATAACCGTTATCACTTAATTGACTTATGGATAACAGATTATGCATCAATCCATCAACTAGCAGAACATTATTAATAGAGGGAAGATTTCCATTACCTACAGTTCCAGAGCCAATTATCTTTCCCCTCTGATTTCCTCCAAAGCCAACGTGGCCTCCAGGCTTAAGTTCCAGGCTTTGGAACATATGCCTTCTTCCCGTCATATGTCGTGAGCAGCCAGAGTCCAGGTACCATGACTGGTGTTTCTGACTTGCTGCTAAAGATATCTGCAACATGTATTATTTTATCCTTAGGTACCCAGATTTTCTTGGGTCCTGATTTGTTAGTTTTACCAAAACTCTGGTTGAATTTTGGTTTCACAGAGTGCTTACTGCTAGTGTATTTAATATCATGTGTGTGACCATATACAAAATGTGAATTCACAGGAGTGTGTTTAATGGTTAAGTCCATGACATTCTTTGGTGTAGGAACCTTACCTTGGTATCCTATTCCTTTCCTGCCGTTTCTGCTAACTCCATAGATCATTGAAGCCATTTTGCTTCTATCTATGCTTTTAGCTAGGAACTTATGGAAACTGTGATCATACTCCTTGATGATCTCATCAGCGTTGCTGGGAGTTTCAGAAATTGGTTCCTTCTGAGAGTTTTGTAAAGTGTTTTCTAATTTTGAAATCTTATTTCTCAGCTCAGAATTTTCCAATTTGAGACTCTCAGTCTTATTAGAGTCAGATTCAAAATTCCTTTTCAGGTCTCTGAATTTAGCTCTAATTTGCTGATAACGTTCCAGAATCTCATTAAGGCTTTCAACAAGTTCAGCCTTTGTAAAGTTAACAGCAAAGTTAGGAAATACCTCTTCAGTATCTGATTCTGAGTCTGATTCAGAAGCTTCACTATCTTCTGAGATGTTAGCCATGAGAGTTATGTTTGCCCTCTCATCATCTGATTCTGAGTCAGCTTCAGACGAGTCAGAGTCATCCCATGTAGCCATGAGACTTTTCTTCTTCTCTCTTCCAAACTTCTTTTTGGGCTTTTCCCTCTGAAGCTTTGGGCAGTCACTCTTATAGTGTCCTTGCTCATTTCACTCATAGCAGATGATGTCCTTGGTGTTTGGCTTTTTGCTAATGGAGGAGCCTTCAGATCTTCTGTATCCAGAGGAAGAATCTGTCCTTCTGTATCTGGAAGAAGACTCGTTCTGATCAGATCTTCTGGGATTCCTGAACTTTCTTTGTCTTTGCTTCCACAGTTGATTTACTCTTCTAGAAAGGAGAGAGAGTTCGTCTTCTTCTGATGAGGATCCATCAGATGTTTCTTCAACTGCCTGCAAAACTTTAGACTCAAATTTTTTGTTTGATTTTAATGCTAAAGGATTACCTTGCTTCTGAGGCTCATCAGCTTGTAGCTCTATCTCATGACTTCTGAGGGAGCTGATAAGTTCCTCCAGAGTGATTTTGTTGAGATCTTTAGCTAGCTTCAGAGCTGTAACCATAGGTCTCCACTGCTTGGGTAAACTTCTGATGATTTTCTTGACATGGTCAGCAGTAGAGTATCCTTTGTCCAGAACTTTGAGACCAGCTACCAGAATCTGGAATCTAGAGAACATGGTTTCAATGGATTCAGATTCTTCCATTTTGAACGCCTCATACTTCTGAATGAGCGCCAGAGCTTTTGTTTCTTTGACCTGAACGTTGCCCTCATGCGTCATTCTGAGAGAGTCAAAGATATTCTTTGCTGTGTCTCTGTTGGAGATCTTTTCATACTCAGTATAGGAGATGGCGCTGAGGAGGATGGTTCTGGCCTTGTGGTGATTCTTGAAGTCACGCTTTTGTTGATCAGACATTGTTTTTCTATCAATCTTCTGACCGCTTGCATTCACAGGGTGCGTGTATCCATCTGTCACCATATCACACAGATCAGCATCATGTGCCAGAAAGAAGCTTTCAATTCTGTCTTTCCAGTAATCAAAGTTTTCTCCATCAAAGACTGGAGGTTTGCCGCTGAATCTGTCTCTGTCCTCATTGTTGTCATTGCTGATGTGAGAATTATTTCCTGCCATTGTGTTTTTCTGACGCTGGATCTTGTACTGACACGGTTAAGTGTTTTAGCTCAGAACCAGGCGCTCTGATGCCAATTGAAGTAGTGAAAAACACAAGAAGGGGGGGTTGAATTGTAAAACTGAAATCTAATGCAATGAACAAGATATTTTTATCCTGGTTCGTTTGATCTCAAACTACTCCAGTCCACCCGTCAAGGTGATTTCGCCTCTCTCCAACGAGGTCTTAATCCACTATATTCAACTGAATATTACAGACTGCTTTAACAACTGCTGAAGCCTTCTTGATCCAAACCACAACCCGATTTGTCAAGGAAACACTTTCTTACAAAGAGATAAAACTAAGTGTGTGAATGTTTTCTACAAAAACTGTATCACAACTGTGATGTATACACAACTTAAAGCTTAGAAACTAGATTGCTAAACAATGATAAAATATCAGAATGTGTAGTGTTTAGCAAAACTGAGAGAAAGAAGATTTTGATCAGCTTTTATGCGTGTAGAGATTTGGAGAGCATTAGCCATTTCAATCTTCAAAGTCTTGTTTATATAGCACTGAGATGTTGAACGTTGGATGCAATATTCTTGATTCAATGCTAATAACAAACTTTCCTTATTGAGCAGATCTTGTCTGGAATGAGGCCGTTGGTATTAATTTGCTTTCAATGCACAATAACGTTGCTTACTTAATGCAAGTTCTGGCTTGGCTCATTCTGACTCTGCTTAGCTGCTGATGAACTGTTGTGTTTCTTTATCAGAGTGTTGAGCGCAGTTTTGTTCATCAGGCTTCAGCATATACGTGAGTTGATCATCTGATTCTGACATTCTGATATGGCAACTTCTGATGCTGGTGTCAAGAACCAAATTCTGATGCTGATTAGATGTGATCTTGCTTATATCAATCAGAGTATCTGCAAGTCAGAACATAGTAATTTTAGGCAGCAGATAGTTCATACATGAATCTTATAAATAATATATCTTTTCACTTTGTTATCATCAAAACTTAAATATAGGGTAGTAGATTCAAACTTTGTTCTAACACACACTACGTCCCATAATGACAAGGCTACAATCCATTGGAGTAACAAAAATCTCGACAATAGACTACCTTCAATAATGACAAGGCTACCATCCATTTGAGTAACAAAAATATCGACAACAAAGTAACCTCCATAATGATAAGGCTACTATCCATTGGAGTAACAAAAATCTCGACAACAGAGTACCTTCCATAATGACAAGGCTACCATCCATTGGAGTAACAAAAATCTCGACAACAGACTACCTTCAATAATGACAAGGCTACCATCCATTGGAGTAACAAAAATATCGACAACAGAGTACCTTCCATAATGACAAGGTTACCATCCATTGGAGTAACAAAAATCTCGACAACAGAGTACCTTCCATAATGACAAGGCTATAATCTATTAGAATAACAAAAATCTTAACATCAGACTATGTCCCATAATTATAAGGCTACCATCAATTGGAATAACAAAAATCTCGACAACAGACTACCTTCCATAATGACAAGGCTACCATCCATTAGAGTAACAAAAATTTCGACAACAGAGTACCTTCCATAATAACAAGGCTACCATCCATTGGAGTAACAAAAATCTCGACCACAAGCTACCTTCAACAATGATAAGGCTACCATCCATTGGAGTAACATAAATAATAACGACAAACTACCTTCCATAATGATAAGGCTACCATCCATTGGAGTAACAATAATATGAACAAAATACTACCTTGCATAATGACAAGGCTACCATCCATTGGAGTAACAAAAATCTCGACAACAAACTACCTTCCATAATGACAAGGCTACCATACATTGGAGTAACAGATATCTCAATGACAAACTACCTTCCATAATGACACGGCTACCATCCATTGGAGTAACAAAAATCTCGACAACAGACTACCTTCCATAATGACAATGTTACCATCCATTAGAATAACAAAAATCTCGACATCAGACTACCTTCCATAATGACAAGGCTACCATCCAATGGAATAACAAAAATATCGACAACAGACTACCTTCCATAATGACAAGGCTACCATCCATTGGATTAACAAAAATATGAATAACAGACTAGCTTCCATAATGACAAGGCTACCACACATTAGAGTAACAAATATCTCAATGACAAACTACCTTCCATAATGACAAGGCTACCATCCATTGGAGTAACAAAGATATCGACAACAAACTACCTTCCATAATGACAAGGCTACCACCATTTGGAGTAAAAAAGATATCTACAATACACTAACTTCCATAATGATAAGGCTACCATCCATTGGAGTAAGAAAAATATCGACAACATACTACCTTCCATAATGAGAATGCAACCATCCATTGGAATAATAAAAATATCAACAACGGACTAACTTCCATAATGACAAGGCTATAATCCATTAGAGTAAAAAAAATATTAACAACAGACTACGTCCCATAATGACAAGGATACCATTAATTGGAGTAACAAAAATCTCGACAACAGACTACCTTCCATAATGACAAGGATACCATCCATTGGAGTATAAAAATCTCAACAACAGACTAACTTCCATAATGACAAGGCTACAATCAATTAGAATAACAAAAATCTCGACATCACACAATGTCCCATAATGACAAGGCTACCATCCATTGGAGTAACAAAAATCTCGACAACAGACTACCTTCCATAATGACAAGGCTACCATCCATTTGAGTAACAAAAATATCGACAACAAAGTAACCTCCATAATGACAAGGCTACCATCCATTGGAGTAACAAAAATCTCGACAACAGAGTACCTTCCATAATAAAAAGGCTACCATCCATTGGAGTAACAAAAATCTCGACAAGAGACTACCTTCAATAATGACAAGGCTACCATCCATTGGAGTAACAAAAATATCGACAACAGAGTACCTTCCATAATGACAAGGCTACCATCCATTGGAGTAAAAAAAATCTCGACAATAGAGTACCTTCCATAATGACAAGGCTACAATCCATTGGAGTAACAAAAATATCGACAACAGACTACCTTCCATAATGACAAGCCTACTATCCATTGGAGTAACAAATATATCGACAACAAACTACCTTCCCTAAAGACAAGGCTACCATCCATTGGAGTAACAAAAATTTCGACAACAGAGTACCTTCCATAATGATAAGGCTACCATCCATTGGAGTAACAAAAATCTCGACCACAGGCTACCATCCATAATGACAAGGCTACCATCCATTGGAGTAACAGAAATCATAACGACAAACTACTTTCCATAATGATAAGGCTACCATCCATTGGACTAACAAAAATCTGAACAAAAGACTACCTTCCATAATGACAAGGCTACCATCCATTGGAGTAACAAAAATCTCGACAACAAACTACCTTCCATAATGACAAGGCTACCACACATTGGAGTAACATATATCTCAATGTCAAACTACCTTCCATAATGACACGGCTACCATCCATTGGAGTAACAAAAATCACGACAACAGACTACCTTCCATAATGACAAGGCTACAATACATTAGAATAATAAAAATCTTGATTTCAGACTATGTCCCATGATGACAAGGCTACCATCAATTGGAGTAACAAAAAATCTCGACAACAAACTACCTTCCATAATGACAAGGCTACCATCCATTGGAGTAACAAATATATTGACAGTAGAGTACCTTCCATAATGACAAGGCTACCATCCATTGGAGTAACAAAAATCTCGACAACAAGCTACCTTCCACAATGATAAGGCTACCATTTATTGGAGTAACAGAAATCATAACAAACAACTATCTTCCATAATGATAAGGCTACCATCCATTGGAGTAACAAAAATCTGAACAAAAGACTACCTTCCATAATGACAAGGCTACCATCCATTGGAGTAATAAAAATCTCCACAACAAACTACATTCCGTAATGACAAGGCTACCACACATTGGAGTAACAAATTTCACAATGACAAACTACCTTCCATAATGACACGGCTACCATCCATTGGAGTAACAAAAATCTCGACAACAGACTACCTTCCATAATGACAAGGTTACCATCCATTAGAATAATAAAAATTTCGACATCAGACTACCTTCCATAATGACAAGGCTACCATCCAATGGAATAACAAAAATATCGACAACAGACTACCTTCCATAATGACAAGGCTACCATCCATTGGATTAACAAAAATATGAATAACAGACTAGCTTCCATAATGACAAGGCTACCACACATTGGAGTAACAGATATCTCAATGACAAACTACCTTCCATAATGACAAGGCTACCATCCATTGGAGTAACAAAAATATTGACAACATACTACCTTCCATAATGACAAGGCTACCACCATTTGGAGTAAAAAAGATATCTACAATACACTACCTTCCATAATGATAAGGCTACCATCCATTGGAGTAACAAAAATATCGATAACATACTACCTTCCATAATGAGAATGCAACCGTCCATTGGAATAATAAAATATCAACAACGGACTAACTTCCATAATGACAAGGCTACAATCCATTAGAGTAACAAAAATATTAACAACAAACTACGTCCCATAATGACAAGGCTACCATCAATTGGAGTAACAGAAATCTCGACAACAGACTACCTTCCATAATGACAACGCTACCATCCATTTGAGTAACAAAAATATCGACAACAAAGTAACCTCCATAATGATAAGGCTACCATCCATTGGAGTAACAAAAATCTAGACAACAGAGTACCTTCCATAATGACAAGGCTACCATCCATTGGAGTAACAAAAATCTCGATAACAGACTACCTTCAATAATGACAAGGCTACCATCCATTGGATTAACAAAAATATCGACAACAGGGTACCTTCCACAATGATAAGGCTACCATCCATTGGAGTAACAAAAATCATAACGACAAACTACCTTCCATAATGATAAGGCTACCATCCATTGGACTAATAAAAATCTGAACAAAAGACTACATTCCATAATGACAAGGCTACCATCAATTGGAGTAACAAAAATCTCGACAACAAACTACCTTCCATAATGACAAGGCTAGCACACATTGGAGTAACAGATATCTCAATGTCAAACTACCTTCCATAATGACACAGCTACCATCCATTGGAGTAACAAAAATCTCGACAATAGACTACCTTCCATAATGACAAGGCTACCATCCAATGGAATAACAAAAATATCGACAACAAACTACCTTCCATAATGACAAGGCTAACATCCATTGGATTAACAAAAATATGAACAACAGACTAGCTTCCATAATGACAAGCCTACCACACATTGGAGTAACAAATATCTTAATGACAAACTACCTTCCATAATGACAAGGCTACCATCCATTGGAGTAACAAATATATAGACAATAGAGTACCTTCCATAATGACAAGGCTACCATCCATTGGAGTAACAAAAATCTCGACAACAAGCTACCTTCCACAATGACAAGGCTACCATCCATTGGAGTAACAGAAATCATAACGACAAACTACCTTCCATAATGATAAGGCTACCATCCATTGGAGTAACAAAAATCTGAACAAAAGAGTACCTTCCATAATGACAAGGCTACCATCCACTTGAGTAACAAAAATCTCGACAACAAACTACCTTCCATAATGACAAGGCTACCACACATTGGAGTAACAGATATCTCAATGACAAACTACCTTCCATAATGACATGGCTACCATCCATTGGAGTAACAAAAATCTCGACAACAGTCTACCTTCCATAATGACACGGTTACCATCCATTAGAATAACAAAAATCTCGACATCAGACTACCTTCCATAAATACAAGGCTACTATCCAATGGAATAACAAAAATATCGACAACATACTACCTTCCATAATGACAAGGCTACCATCCATTGGATTAACAAAAATATGAATAACAGACTAGCTTTCATAATGACAAGGCTACCACTCATTGGAGTAACAGATATCTCAATGACAAACTACCTTCCATAATGACAAGGCTACCATCCATTGGAGTAACAAAAATATCGTCAACAGACTACCTTCCATAATGACAAGGCTACCACCATTTGGAGTAAAAAAGATATCTACAATACACTACCTTCCATAATGATAAGGCTACCATCCATTGGAGTAAGAAAAATATCGACAACATACTACCTTCCATAATGAGATTGCAACCATCTATTGGAATAATAAAAATATCAACAACGGACTAACTTCCATAATGACAAGGTTACAATCCATTAGAGTAAAAACAATATTAACAACAGACTACGTCCCATAATGACAAGGCTACCATCAATTGGAGTAACAAAAATCTCGACAACAGACTACCTTCCATAATGACAACGATACCATCCATTGGAGTATAAAAATCTCAACAACAGTCTAACTTCCATAATGACAAGGGTACAATCAATTAGAATAACAAAAATCTCGACATCACACTACGTCCCATAATGACAAGGCTACCATCCATTGGAGTAACAAAAATCTCGATAACAGACTACCTTCAATAATGACAAGGCTACCATCCATTGGATTAACAAAAATATCGACAACAGAGTACCTTCCATAATGACAAGGTTACCATCCATTGGAGTAACAAAAATCTCGACAACAGAGTACCTTCCAGAATGACAAGGCTACAATCCATTAGAAAAACAAAAATCTTGACATCAGACTATGTCCCATAATGACAAGGCTACCATCAAATGGAATAACAAAAATCTCGACAACAGACTACCTTCCATAATGACAAGGCTACCATCCATTGGAGTAACAAAAATCTGGACAACAAGCTACCTTCCACAATGATAAGGCTACCATCCATTGGAGTAACAAAAATCATAACGACAAACTACCTTCCATAATGATAAGGCTACCATCCATTGGATTAATAAAAATCTGAACAAAAGACTACATTCCATAATGACAAGGCTACCATCCATTGGAGTAACAAAAATCTCGACAACAAACTACCTTCCATAATGACAAGGCTAGCACACATTGGAGTAACAGATATCTCAATATCAAACTACCTTCCATAATGACACAGCTACCATCCATTGGAGTAACAAAAATCTCGACAATAGACTACCTTCCATAATGACAAGGCTACCATCCAATGGAATAACAAAAATATCGACAACAAACTACCTTCCATAATGACAAGGCTAACATCCATTGGATTAACAAAAATATGAACAACAGACTAGCTTCCATAATGACAAGCCTACCACACATTGGAGTAACAAATATCTTAATGACAAACTACCTTCCATAATGACAAGGCTACCATCCATTGGAGTAACAAATATATAGACAATAGAGTACCTTCCATAATGACAAGGCTACCATCCATTGGAGTAACAAAAATCTCGACAACAAGATACCTTCCACAATGACAAGGCTACCATCCATTGGAGTAACAGAAATCATAACGACAAACTACCTTCCATAATGATAAGGCTACCATCCATTGGAGTAACAAAAATCTGAACAAAAGAGTACCTTCCATAATGACAAGGCTACCATCCATTGGAGTAACAAAAATCTCGACAACAAACTACCTTCCATAATGACAAGGCTACCACACATTGGAGTAACAAATATCTCAATGACAAACTACCTTCCATAATGACATGGCTACCATCCATTGGAGTAACAAAAATCTTGACAACAGACTACCTTCCATAATGACACGGTTACCATCCATTAGAATAACAAAAATCTCGACATCAGACTACCTTCCATAAATACAAGGCTACCATCCAATAGAATAACAAAAATATCGACAACATACTACCTTCCATAATGACAAGGCTACCATCCATTGGATTAACAAAAATATGAATAACAGACTAGCTTCCATAATGACAAGGCTACCACTCATTGGAGTAACAGATATCTCAATGACAAACTACCTTCCATAATGACAAGGCTACCATCCATTGGAGTAACAAAAATATCGACAACAGACTACCTTCCATAATGACAAGGCTACTCCCATTTGGAGTAAAAAAGATATCTACAATACACTACCATCCATAATGATAAGGCTACCATCCATTGGAGTAAGAAAAATATCGACAACATACTACCTTCCATAATGAGAATGCAACCATCCATTGGAATAATAAAAATATCAACAACGGACTAACTTCCATAATGACAAGGTTACAATCCATTAGAGTAAAAAAAAATATTAACAACAGACTACGTCCCATAATGACAAGGCTACCATCAATTGGGGTAACAAAAATCTCGACAACAGACTACCTTCCATAATGACAAGGATACCATCCATTGGAGTATAAAAATCTCAACAACAGACTAACTTCCATAATGACAAGGCTACAATCAATTAGAATAACAAAAATCTCGACATCACACTACGTCCCATAATGACAAGGCTACCATCCATTGGAGTAAAGAAAATCTCGACAACAGACTACCTTCCATAATGACAAGGCTACCATCCATTTGAGTAACAAAAATATCGACAACAAAGTAACCTCCCTATTGACATGGCTACCTTCCATTGGAGTAACAAAAATCTCGACAACAGAGTACCTTCCATAATAACAAGGCTACCATCCATTGGAGTAACAAAAATCTCGAAAACAGACTACCTTCAATAATGACAAGGCTATCATCCATTGGAGTAACAAAAATATCGACAACAGAGTAACTTCCATAATGACAAGGCTACCATCCATTGGAGTAAAAAAAATCTCGACAATAGAGTACCTTCCATAATGACAAGGCTACAATCCATTAGAATAACAAAAATCTTGACATCAGACTATGTCCCATAATGACAAGGCTACCATCAATTGGAGTAACAAAAAATTCGACAACAGAGTACCTTCCATAATGATAAGGCTACCATCCATTGGAGTAACAAAAATCTCGACCACAAGCTACCTTCCATAATGACAAGGCTACCATCCATTGGAGTAACAGAAATCATAACGACAAACTACCTTCCATAATGATAAGGCTACCATCCATTGGACTAACAAAAATCTGAACAAAAGACTACCTTCCATAATGACAAGGCTACCATCCATTGGAGTAACAAAAATCTCGACAACAAACTACCTTCCATAATGACAAGGCTACAACAAATTGGAGTAACAGATATCTTAATGTCAAACTACCTTCCATAAGGACACGGCTACCATCCATTGGAGTAACAAAAATCTCGACAAAAGACTACCTTCCATAATGACAAGGTTACCATCCATTAAAATAACAAAAATCTAGACATCAGACTACCTTCCATAATGACAAGGCTACCATCCAATGGAATAACAACAATATCGACAACAGACTACCTTCCATAATGACAAGGCTACTATTCATTGGATTAACAAAAATATGAATAACAGACTAGCTTCCCTAATGACAAGGCTACCACACATTGGAGTAACAGATATCTCAATGAAAAACTACCTTCCATAATGATAAGGCTACCATCCATTGGAGTAACAAATATATCGACAACATACTACCTTCCATAATGAGAATGTAACCATCCATTGGAGTAATAAAAATATCAACAACGGACTACTTCCATAATGAAAAGGCTACAATCCATTAGAGTAACAAAAATATTAACAACAGACTACGTCCCATAATGACAAGGCTACCATCAATTGGAGTAACAGAAATCTCGACAACAGACTACCTTCCATAATGACAAGGCTACCATCCATTTGAGTAACAAAAATATCGACAACAAAGTAACCTCCATAATGACAAGGCTACCATCCATTGGAGTAACAAAAATCTCGACAACAAAGTACCTTCCATAATGACAAGGCTACCATCCATTGGAGTAACAAAAATCTCGACAACAGACTACCTTCAATAATGACAAGGCTACCATCCATTGGAGTAACAAAAATCTCGACAACAAGCTACCTTCCACAATGACAAGGCTACCATCCATTGGAGTAACAGAAATCATAACGACAAACTATCTTCCATAATGATAAGGGTACCATCCATTGGACTAACAAAAATCTGAACAAAAGACTACCTTCCATAATGACAAGGCTACCATCCATTGGAGTAACAAAAATCTCGACAACAAACTACCTTCCATAATGACAAGGCTACCACACATTGGAGTAATAGATATCTCAATGTCAAACTACCTTCCATAAGGACACGGCTACCATCCATTGGAGTAACAAAAATCTCGACAACATACTACCTTCCATAATGATAAGGTTACCATCCATTAAAATAACAAAAATCTAGACATCAGACTACCTTCCATAGTGACAAGGCTACCATCCAATGGATTAACAAAAATATCGACAACAGACTACCTTCCATAATGACAAGGATACCATCCATTGGATTAACAAAAATATGAATAACAGACTAGCTTCCATAATGACAAGGCTACCACACATTGGAGTAACAGATATCTCAATGACAAACTACTTTCCATAATGATAAGGCTACCATCCATTGGAGTAACAAATATATCGACAACATACTACCTTCCATAATGAGAATGCAACCATCCATTGGAATAATAAAAATATCAACAACGGACTACTTCCATAATGACAAGGCTACAATCCATTAGAGTAACAAAAATATTAACAACAGACTACGTCCCATAAGGACAAGGCTACCATCAATTGGAGTAACAAAAATCTCGACAACAGACTACCTTCCATAATGACAAGGCTACCATCCATTTGAGTAACAAAAATATCGACAACAAAGTAACCTCCATAATGACAAGGCTACCATCCATTGGAGTAACAAAACTCTCGACAACAAAGTACCTTCCATAATAACAAGGCTACCATCCATTGGAGTAACAAAAATCTCGACAACAGACTACCTTCAATAATGACAAGGCTACCATCCATTGTAGTACCAAAAATATCGACAACAAAGTACCTTCCATAATGACAAGGCTACCATCCATTGGAGTAACAAAAATCTCGACAACAGAGTACCTACCATAATGACAAGGCTACAATCCATTAGAATAACAAAAATCTTGACATCAGACTATGTCCCATAATGACAAGGCTACCATCTATTGAAGTAACAAAAATCTCGACAACAGACAACCTTCCATAATGACAAGTCTACCATCCATTGGAGTAACAAAAATCTCGACAACAAGCTACCTTCCACAATGACAAGGCTACCATCCATTGGAGTAACAGAAATCATAATGACAAACTACCTTCCATAATGATAAGGCTACCATCCATTGGACTAACAAAAATCTGAACAAAAGACTACCATCCATAATGACAAGGTTAGCATCCATTGGAGTAACAAAAATCTCGACAACAAACTACCTTCCATAATGACAAGGCTACCACACATTGGAGTAACAGATATCTCAATGTCAAACTACCTTCCATAATGACATGGCTACCATCCATTGGAGTAACAAAAATCTCGACAATAGACTACCTTCCATAATGACAAGGCTACCATCCAATGGAATAACAAAAATATCGACAACAAACTACCTTCCATAATGACAAGGCTAACATCCATTGGATTAACAAAAATATGAACAACAAACTAGCTTCCATAATGACAAGCCTACCACACATTGGAGTAACAAATATCTTAATGACAAAATACCTTCCATAATGACAAGGCTACCATCCATTGGAGTAACAAATATATTGACAATAGAGTACCTTCCATAATGACAAGGCTACCATCCATTGGAGTAACAAAAATTTCGACAACAAGCTACCTTCCACAAAGACAAAGCTACCATCCATTGGAGTAACAGAAATCATAACGACAAACTTCCTTCCATAATGATAAGGCTACCATCCATTGGAGTAACAAAAATCTGAACAAAAGACTACCTTGCATAATGACAAGGCTATCATCCAATGGAGTAAAAAAAATCTCGACAACAAACTACCTTCCATAATGACAAGGCTACCACACATTGGAGTAACAAATATCTCAATTACAAACTACCTTCCATAATGACACGGCTACCATCCATTGGAATAACAAAAATCTCGACAACAGACTACCTTCCATAATGACAAGGTTACCATCCATTAGAATAACAAAAATATCGACATCAGACGACCTTCCATAATGACAAGGATACCATCCAATGGAATGACAAAAATATCGACAACAAACTACCTTCCATAATAAAAAGGCTACCATCCATTGGATTAACAAAAATATGAATAACTGACTAGCTTCCATAATGACAAGGCTACCACACATTGGAGTAACAGATATCTCAATGACAAACTACCTTCCTTAATGACAAGGCTACCATCCATTGGAGTAAAAAAAATATCGACAACACACTACCTTCCATAATGACAAGGCTACCACCATTTGCAGTAAAAAAGATATCTACAATACACTAACTTCCATAATGATAAGGCTACCATCCATTGGAGTAACAAAAATATCGACAACATACTACCTTCCATAATGAGAATGCAGCGATCCATTGGAATAATAAAAATATCAACAACGGACTAACTTCCATAATGACAAGGCTACAATCCATTAGGGTAACAAAAATATTAATAATAGACTATGTCCCATAATGACAAGGCTACCATCAATTGGAGTAAGAAAAATCTAAACAACAGACTACCTTCCATAATGACAAGGATACAATCCATTGGAGTATAAAAATCTCAACAACAGACTAACTTCCATAATGACAAGGCTACAATCAATTAGAATAACAAAAATCTCGACATCACACTATGTCACATAATGACAAGGCTACCATCCATTGGAGTAACAAAAATCTCGACAACAGACTACCTTCCATAATGACAAGGCTACCATCCATTTGAGTAACAAAAATATCGACAGCAAAGTAACCTCTATAATGACATGGCTACCATCTATTGGAGTAACAAAAGTCTCGACAACAGACTACCTTCCATAATGACAAGGTTACCATCCATTAGAATAACAAAAATCTCGACATCAGACTACCTTCCATAATGACAAGGCTACCATCCAATGGAATGACAAAAATATCGACAACAAACTACCTTCCATAATAAAAAGGCTACCATCCATTGGATTAACAAAAATATGAATAACTGACTAGCTTCCATAATGACAAGGCTACCACACATTGGAGTAACAGATATCTCAATGACAAACTACCTTCTTTAATGACAAGGCTACCATCCATTGGAGTAACAAAAATATCGACAACAGACTACCTTCCATAATGACAAGGCTACCACCATTTGGAGTAAAAAAGATATCCACAATACACTACCTTCCATAATGATAAGGCTACCATCCATTGGAGTAACAAAAATATCGACAACATACTACCTTCAATAATGAGAATGCAACCATCCATTGGAATAATAAAAATATCAACAACTGACTAACTTCCATAATGACAAGGCTACAATCCATTAAAGTAACAAAAATATTAATAACAGACTACGTCCCATAATGACAAGGCTACCATCAATTGGAGTAAGAAAAATCTAAACAACAGTCTACCTTCCATAATGACAAGGATACCATCCATTGGAGTATAAAAATCTCAACAACAGACTAACTTCCATAATGACAAGGCTACAATCAATTAGAATAACAAAAGTATCGACAATAGAGTACCTTCCATAATGACAAGGCTACCATCCATTGGAGTAACAAAAATCTCGACAACAAACTACCTTCCATAATGACAAGGCTACAATCCATTAGAATAACAATAATCTTGACATCAAACTATGTCCCTTTATGACAAGGCTACCATCAATTTGAGTAACAAAAATCTCGACAACAGACTACCTTCCATAATGACACCGCTACCATCCATTGGAGTAACAAAATTTTTGACAACAGAGTACCTTCAATAATGACAAGGCTACCATCCATTGGAGTAACAAAAATCTCGACAACAAGCTACCTTCCATAATGACAAGGCTACGATCCATTGGCGTAACAGAAATCATAACGACAAACTACCTTCCATAATGATAAGGGTACCATCCATTGGACTTACAAAAATCTGAACAAAAGACTACCTTCCATAATGACAAGGCTACCATCCATTGGAGTAACAAAAATCTCGACAACAAACTACCTTCCATAATGACAAGGCTACCACACATTGGAGTAACAGATATCTCAATGTCAAACTACCTTCCATAATGACACGGCTACCATCCATTGGAGTAACAAAAATCTCGACAATAGACTACCTTCCATAATGACAAGGATACCATCCAATGGAATAACAAAAATATTGACAACAAACTACCTTCCATAATGACAAGGCTAACATCCATTGGATTAACAAAAATATGAACAACAAACTAGCTTCCATAATGACAAGCCTACCACACATTGGAGTAACAGATATCTTAATGACAAACTACCTTCCATAATGACAAGGCTACCATCCATTGGAGTAACAAATATATTGACAATAGAGTACCTTCCATAATGACAAGGCTACCATCCATTGGAGTAACAAAAATCTCGACAACAAGCTACCTTCCATAATGACAAGGCTACCATCCATTGGAGTAACAGAAATCATAACGACTAATTACCTTCCATAATGATAAGGCTACCATCCATTGGAGTAACAAAAATCTGAACAAAAGACTACCTTCCATAATGACAAGGCTACCATCCATTGGAGTAACAAAAATCTCGACAACAAACTACCTTCCATAATGACAAGGCTACCACACATTGGAGTAACAAATATCTCAATGACAAACTACCTTCCATAATGACACGGCTACCATCCATTGGAGTAACAAAAATCTCGACAACAGACTACCTTCCATAATGACAATGTTACCATCCATTAGAATAACAAAAATCTCGACATCAGACTACCTTCCATAATGACAAGGCTACCATCCAATGGAATAACAAAACTATCGACAACAGACTACCTTCCATAATGACAAGGCTACCATCCATTGGATTAACAAAAATATGAATAACAGACTAGCTTCCATAATGACAAGGCTACCACACATTGGAGTAACAGATATCTCAATGACAAACTACCTTCCATAATGACAAGGCTACCATCCATGGAGTAACAAAAATATCGACAACAGACTACCTTCCATAATGACAAGGCTACCACCATTTGGAGTAAAAAAGATATCTACAATACACTACCTTCCATAATGATAAGGCTACCATCCATTGGAGTAACAGAAATATCGACAACATACTACCTTCCATAATGAGAATGCAACCATCCATTGGAATAATAAAAATATCAACAACGGACTAACTTCCATAATGACAAGGCTACAATCCATTAGAGTAACAAAAATATTAATAACAGACTACGTCCCATAATGACAAGGCTACCATCAATTGGAGTAAGAAAAATCTAAACAACAGACTACCTTCCATAATGACAAGGATACCATCCATTGGAGTATAAAAATCTCAACAACAGACTAACTTCCATAATGAAAAGGCTACAATCAATTAGAATAACAAAAATCTCGACATCACACTACGTCCCATAATGACAAGGCTACCATCCATTGGAGTAACAAAAATCTCGACAACAGACTACGTTTCATAATGACAAGGCTACCATCCATTTGAGTAACAAAAATATCGACAACAAAGTAACCTCCATAATGACAAGGCTACCATCCATTGGAGTAACAAAAATCTTGACAATCGAGTACCTTCCATAATGAAAAGGCTACCATCCATTGGAGTAACAAAAATATCGACAACAGAGTACCTTCCATAATGACAAGGCTACCATCCATTGGAGTAACAAAAATCTCGACAACAGAGTACCTTCCATAATGACAAGGCTACAATCCATTAGAATAACAATAATCTTGACATCATACTATGTCCCATAATGACAAGGCTACCATCAATTGGAGTAACAAAAATCTCGACAATAGACTACCTTCTATAATGACACGGCTACCATTCATTGGAGTAACAAAAATTTTGACAACAGAGTACCTTCCATAATGACAAGGCTACCATCCATTGGAGTAACAAAAATCTCGACAACAAGCTACCTTCCATAATTACAAGGCTACCATCCATTGGAGTAATAGAAATCATAACGACAAACTACCTTCCATAATGATAAGGCTACCATCCATTGGACTAACAAAAATCTGAACAAAAGACTACCTTCCATAATGACAAGGCTACCATCCATTGGAGTAACAAAAATCTCGACAACAAACTACCTTCCATAATGACAAGGCTCCCACACATTGGAGTGACAAATATCTCAATGTCAAACTACCTTCCACAAGGACACGGCTACCATCCATTGGAGTAACAAAAATCTCGACAATAGACTACCTTCCATAATGACAAGGCTACCATCCAATGGAATAACAAAAATATCGACAACAAACTACCTTCCATAATGACAAGGCTAACATCCATTGGATTAACAAAAACATGAACAACAGACTAGCTTCCATAATGACAAGCCTACCACACATTGGAGTAACAGATATCTTAATGACAAACTACCTTCCATAATGACAAGGCTACCATCCATTGGAGTAACAAATATATTGACAATAGAGTACGTTCCATAATGATAAGGCTACCATCCATTGGAGTAACAAAAATCTCGACAACAAGCTACCTTCCATAATGACAAGGCTACCATCCATTGGAGTAACAGAAATCATAACGACAAACTACCTTCCATAATGATAAGGCTACCATCCATTGGAGTAACAAAAATCTGAACAAAAGACTACCTTCCATAATGACAAGGCTACCATCCATTGGAGTAACAAAAATCTCGACAACAAACTACCTTCCATAATGACAAGGCTACCACACATTGGAGTAACAAATATCTCAATGACAAACTACCTTCCATAATGACACGGCTACCATCCATTGGAGTAACAAAAATCTCGACAACAGACTACCTTCCATAATGACACGATTACCATCCATTAGAATAACAAAAATCTCGTCATCAGTCTACCTTCCATAATGACAAGGCTACCATCCAATGGAATAACAAAAATATCGACAACAAACTACCTTCCATAATAAAAAGGCTACCATTCATTGGATTAACAAAAATATGAATAATTTACTAGCTTCCATAATTACAAGGCTACCACACATTGGAGTAACAGATATCTCAATGACAAACTACCTTCCATAATGACAAGGCTACCATCCATGGAGTAACAAAAATATCGACAACAGACTACCTTCCATAATGACAAGGCTACCACCATTTGGAGTAAAAAAGATATCTACAATACACTACCTTCCATAATGATAAGGCTACCATCCATTGGAGTAACAGAAATATCGACAACATACTACCTTCCATAATGAGAATGCAACCATCCACTGGAATAATAAAGATATCAACAACGGACTAACATCCATAATGACAAGGTTACAATTCATTACAGTAACAAAAATATTAATAACAGACTACGTCCCATAATGACAAGGCTACCATCAATTGGAATAAGAAAAATCTAAACAACAGACTACCTTCCATAATGAAAAGGCTACAATCAATTAGAATAACAAAAATCTCGACATCACACTACGTCCCATAATGACAAGGCTACCATCCATTGGAGTAACAAAAATCTCGACAACAGACTACCTTCCATAATGACAAGGCTACCATCCATTTGAGTAATAAAAATATCGACAACAAAGTAACCTCCATAATGACAAGGCTACCATCCATTGGAGTAACAAAAATCTCGACAATAGAGTACCTTCCATAATGACAAGGATACCATCCATTGGAGTAACAAAAATATCGACAACAGAGTACCTTCCATAATGACAAGGCTACCATCCATTGGAGTAACAAATTTTTTGACAACAGAGTACCTTCCATAATGACAAGGCTACCATCCATTGGAGTAACAAAAATCTCGACAACAAGCTACCTTTCATAATTACAAGGCTACCATCCATTGGAGTAACAGAAATCATAACGACAAACTACCTTCCATAATGATAAGGCTACCATCCATTGGACTAACAAAAATCTGAACAAAAGACTACCTTCCATAATGACAAGGCTACCACACATTGGAGTAACAAATATCTCAATGACAAACTACCTTCCATAATGACAAGGCTACCATCAATTGGAGTAACAAAAATCTCGACAACAGACTACCTTCCATAATGACACGGCTACCATCCATTGGAGTAACAAATTTTTTGACAACAGAGTACCTTCCATAATGACAAGGCTACCATCCATTGGAGTAACAAAAATCTCGACAACAAGCTACCTTTCATAATTACAAGGCTACCATCCATTGGAGTAACAGAAATCATAACGACAAACTACCTTCCATAATGATAAGGCTACCATCCATTGGACTAACAAAAATCTGAACAAAAGACTACCTTCCATAATGACAAGGCTACCACACATTGGAGTAACAAATATCTCAATGACAAACTACCTTCCATAATGACACGGCTACCATCCATTGGAGTAACAAAAATCTCGACAACAGACTACCTTCCATAATGACAATGTTACCATCCATTAGAATAACAAAAATCTCGACATCAGACTACCTTCCATAATGACAAGGCTACCATCCAATGGAATAACAAAACTATCGACAACAGACTACCTTCCATAATGACAAGGCTACCATCCATTGGATTAACAAAAATATGAATGACAGACTAGCTTCCATAATGACAAGGCTACCACACATTGGAGTAACAGATATCTCAATGACAAACTACCTTCCATAATGACAAGGCTACCATCCATGGAGTAACAAAAATATCGACAACAGACTACCTTCCATAATGACAAGGCTACCACCATTTGGAGTAAAAAAGATATCTACAATACACTACCTTCCATAATGATAAGGCTACCATCCATTGGATTAACAGAAATATCGACAACATACTACCTTCCATAATGAGAATGCAACCATCCATTGGAATAATAAAAATATCAACAACGGACTAACTTCCATAATGACAAGGCTACAATCCATTAGAGTAACAAAAATATTAATAACAGACTACGTCCCATAATGACAAGGCTACCATCAATTGGAGTAAGAAAAATCTAAACAACAGACTACCTTCCATAATGACAAGGATACCATCCATTGGAGTATAAAAATCTCAACAACAGACTAACTTCCATAATGAAAAGGCTACAATCAATTAGAATAACAAAAATCTCGACATCACACTACGTCCCATAATGACAAGGCTACCATCCATTGGAGTAACAAAAATCTCGACAACAGACTACGTTTCATAATGACAAGGCTACCATCCATTTGAGTAACAAAAATATCGACAACAAAGTAACCTCCATAATGACAAGGCTACCATCCATTGGAGTAACAAAAATCTTGACAATCGAGTACCTTCCATAATGACAAGGCTACCATCCATTGGAGTAACAAAAATATCGACAACAGAGTACCTTCCATAATGACAAGGCTACCATCCATTGGAGTAACAAAAATCTCGACAATAGAGTACCTTCCATAATGACAAGGCTACAATCCATTAGAATAACAATAATCTTGACATCATACTATGTCCCATAATGACAAGGCTACCATCAATTGGAGTAACAAAAATCTCGACAATAGACTACCTTCCATAATGACACCGCTACCATTCATTGGAGTAACAAAAATTTTGACAACAGAGTACCTTCCATAATGACAAGGCTACCATCCATTGGAGTAACAAAAATCTCGACAACAAGCTACCTTCCATAATTACAAGGCTACCATCCATTGGAGTAACAGAAATCATAACGACAAACTACCTTCCATAATGATAAGGCTACCATCCATTGGACTAACAAAAATCTGAACAAAAGACTACCTTCCATAATGACAAGGCTACCATCCATTGGAGTAACAAAAATCTCGACAACAAACTACCTTCCATAATGACAAGGCTACCACACATTGGAGTGACAAATATCTCAATGTCAAACTACCTTCCACAAGGACACAGCTACCATCCATTGGAGTAACAAAAATCTCGACAATAGACTACCTTCCATAATGACAAGGCTACCATCCAATGGAATAACAAAAATATCGACAACAAACTACCTTCCATAATGACAAGGCTAACATCCATTGGATTAACAAAAACATGAACAACAGACTAGCTTCCATAATGACAAGCCTACCACACATTGGAGTAACAGATATCTTAATGACAAACTACCTTCCATAATGACAAGGCTACCATCCATTGGAGTAACAAATATATTGACAATCGAGTACGTTCCATAATGATAAGGCTACCATCCATTGGAGTAACAAAAATCTCGACAACAAGCTACCTTCCATAATGACAAGGCTACCATCCATTGGAGTAACAGAAATCATAACGACAAACTACCTTCCATAATGATAAGGCTACCATCCATTGGAGTAACAAAAATCTGAACAAAAGACTACCTTCCATAATGACAAGGCTACCATCCATTGGAGTAACAAAAATCTCGACAACAAACTACCTTCCATAATGACAAGGCTACCACACATTGGAGTAACAAATATCTCAATGACAAACTACCTTCCATAATGACACGGCTACCATCCATTGGAGTAACAAAAATCTCGACAACAGACTACCTTCCATAATGACACGATTACCATCCATTAGAATAACAAAAATCTCGTCATCAGTCTACCTTCCATAATGACAAGGCTACCATCCAATGGAATAAGAAAAATATCGACAACAAACTACCTTCCATAATAAAAAGGCTACCATTCATTGGATTAACAAAAATATGAATAATTTACTAGCTTCCATAATGACAAGGCTACCACACATTGGAGTAACAGATATCTCAATGACAAACTACCTTCCATAATGACAAGGCTACCATCCATGGAGTAACAAAAATATCGACAACAGACTACCTTCCATAATGACAAGGCTACCACCATTTGGAGTAAAAAAGATATCTACAATACACTACCTTCCATAATGATAAGGCTACCTTCCATTGGAGTAACAGAAATATCGACAACATACTACCTTCCATAATGAGAATGCAACCATCCACTGGAATAATAAAGATATCAACAACGGACTAACATCCATAATGACAAGGTTACAATTCATTACAGTAACAAAAATATTAATAACAGACTACGTCCCATAATGACAAGGCTACCATCAATTGGAATAAGAAAAATCTAAACAACAGACTACCTTCCATAATGAAAAGGCTACAATCAATTAGAATAACAAAAATCTCGACATCACACTACGTCCCATAATGACAAGGCTACCATCCATTGGAGTAACAAAAATCTCGACAACAGACTACCTTCCATAATGACAAGGCTACCATCCATTTGAGTAACAAAAATATCGACAACAAAGTAACCTCCATAATGACAAGGCTACCATCCATTGGAGTAACAAAAATCTCGACAATAGAGTACCTTCCATAATGACAAGGATACCATCCATTGGAGTAACAAAAATATCGACAACAGAGTACCTTCCATAATGACAAGGCTACCATCCATTGGAGTAACAAAAATCTCGACAATAGAGTACCTTCCATAATGACAAGGCTACAATCCATTAGAATAACAATAATCTTGACATCAGACTATGTCCCATAATGACAAGGCTACCATCAATTGGAGTAACAAAAATCTCGACAACAGACTACCTTCCATAATGACACGGCTACCATCCATTGGAGTAACAAAATTTTTGACAACAGAGTACCTTCCATAATGACAAGGCTACCATCCATTGGAGTAACAAAAATCTCGACAACAAGCTACCTTTCATAATTACAAGGCTACCATCCATTGGAGTAACAGAAATCATAACGACAAACTACCTTCCATAATGATAAGGCTACCATCCATTGGACTAACAAAAATCTGAACAAAAGACTACCTTCCATAATGACAAGGCTACCACACATTGGAGTAACAAATATCTCAATGACAAACTACCTTCCATAATGACACGGCTACCATCCATTGGAGTAACAAAAATCTCGACAACAGACTACCTTCCATAATGACAATGTTACCATCCATTAGAATAACAAAAATCTCGACATCAGACTACCTTCCATAATGACAAGGCTACCATCCAATGGAATAACAAAACTATCGACAACAGACTACCTTCCATAATGACAAG
The DNA here is from genome assembly GCA_948472305.1 of Vicia faba. NCBI lineage: Eukaryota > Viridiplantae > Streptophyta > Magnoliopsida > Fabales > Fabaceae > Vicia > Vicia faba. The sequence continues at coordinate 590,528,915 of OX451741.1, read as the reverse complement.
GCTACCATCCATTGGATTAACAAAAATATGAATAACAAACTAGCTTCCATAATGACAAGGCTACCACACATTGGAGTAACAGATATCTCAATGACAAACTACCTTCCATAATGACAAGGCTACCATCCATGGAGTAACAAAAATATCGACAACAGACTACCTTCCATAATGACAAGGCTACCACCATTTGGAGTAAAAAAGATATCTACAATACACTACCTTCCATAATGATAAGGCTACCATCCATTGGAGTAACAGAAATATCGACAACATACTACCTTCCATAATGAGAATGCAACCATCCATTGGAATAATAAAAATATCAACAACGGACTAACTTCCATAATGACAAGGCTACAATCCATTAGAGTAACAAAAATATTAATAACAGACTACATCCCATAATGACAAGGCTACCATCAATTGGAGTAAGAAAAATCTAAACAACAGACTACCTTCCATAATGACAAGGATACCATCCATTGGAGTATAAAAATCTCAACAACAGACTAACTTCCATAATGAAAAGGCTACAATCAATTAGAATAACAAAAATCTCGACATCACACTACGTCCCATAATGACAAGGCTACCATCCATTGGAGTAACAAAAATCTCGACAACAGACTACGTTTCATAATGACAAGGCTACCATCCATTTGAGTAACAAAAATATCGACAACAAAGTAACCTCCATAATGACAAGGCTACCATCCATTGGAGTAACAAAAATCTTGACAATCGAGTACCTTCCATAATGACAAGGCTACCATCCATTGGTGTAACAAAAATATCGACAACAGAGTACCTTCCATAATGACAAGGCTACCATCCATTGGAGTAACAAAAATCTCGACAACAGAGTACCTTCCATAATGACAAGGCTACAATCTATTAGAATAACAATAATCTTGACATCATAATATGTCCCATAATGACAAGGCTACCATCCACTGGAGTAACAAAAATCTCGACAACAGACTACCTTCCATAATGACAAGGCTACCATCCATTGGAGTAACAAAAATTTCGACAATAGAGTACCTTCCATAATGACAAGGCTACCATCCATTGGAGTAACAAAAATCTCGATAACAAGCTACCTTCCACAATGACAAGGCTACCATCCATTGGAGTAACAGAAATCATAACGACAAACTACCTTCCATAATGATAAGGCTACCATCCATTGGACTAACAAAGATCTGAACAAAAGACTACCTTGCACAATGACAAGGCTACCATCCATTAGAGTAACAAAAATCTCGACAACAAACTACCTTCCATAATGACAAGGCTACCACACATTGGAGTAACAGATATCTCAATGTCAAACTACCTTCCATAATGACACGGCTACCATCCATTGGAGTAACAAAAATCTCGACAATAGACTACCTTCCATAATGACAAGGCTACCATCCAATGGAATAACAAAAATATCGACAACAAACTACCTTCAATAATGACAAGGCTAACATCCATTGGATTAACAAAAATATGAACAACAGACTAGCTTCCATAATGACAAGCCTACCACACATTGGAGTAACAGATATCTTAATGACAAACTACCTTCCATAATGACAAGGCTACCATCCATTGGAGTAACAAATATATTGACAATAGAGTACCTTCCATAATGACAAGGCTACCATCCATTGGAGTAACAAAAATCTCGACAACAAGCTACCTTCCACAATGACAAGGCTACCATCCATTGGAGTAACAGAAATCATAACAACAAACTACCTTCCATAATGATAAGGCTACCATCCATTGGAGTAACAAAAATCTGAACAAAAGACTACCTTCCATAATGACAAGGCTACCATCCATTGGAGTAACAAAAATCTCGACAACAAACTACCTTCCATAATGACAAGGCTACCACACATTGGAGTAACAAATTTCTCAATGACAAACTACCTTCCATAATGACACGGCTACCATCCATTGGAGTAACAAAAATCTCGACAACAGACTACCTTCCATAATGACACGGTTACCATCCATTAGAATAACAAAAATCTCGTCATCAGTCTACCTTCCATAATGACAAGGCTACCATCCAATGGAATAACAAAAATATCGACAACAAACTACCTTCCATAATGAAAAGGCTACCATCCATTGGATTAACAAAAATATGAATAATTTACTAGCTTCCATAATGACAAGGATACCACACATTGGAGTAACAGATATCTCAATGACAAACTACCTTCCATAATGACAAGGCTACCATCCATGGAGTAACAAAAATATCGACAACAGACTACCTTCCATAATGACAAGGCTACCACCATTTGGAGTAAAAAATATATCTACAATACACTACCTTCCATAATGATAAGGCTACCATCCATTGGAGTAACAGAAATATCGACAACATACTACCTTCCATAATGAGAATGCAACCATCCATTGGAATAATAAAAATATCAACAACGGACTAACTTCCATAATGACAAGGCTACAATTCATTAGAGTAACAAAAATATTAATAACAGACTACGTCCCATAATGACAAGGCTACCATCAATTGGAATAAGAAAAATATAAACAACAGACTACCTTCCATAATGACAAGGATACCATCCATTGGAGTATAAAAATCTCAACAACAGACTAACTTCCATAATGACAAGGCTACAATCAATTAAAATAACAAAAATCTCGACATCACACTACGTCCCATAATGACAAGGCTACCATCCATTGGAGTAACAAAAATCTCGACAACAGACTACCTTCCATAATGACAAGGCTACCATCCATTTGAGTAACGAAAATATCGACAACAAAGTAACCTCCATAATGACAAGGCTATCATCCATTGGAGTAACAAAAATCTCGACAACAGAGTACCTTCCATAATGACAAGGCTACCATCCATTGGAGTAACAAAAATATCGACAACAGAGTACCTTCCATAATGACAAGGCTACCATCCATTGGAGTAACAAAAATTTCGACAATAGAGTACCTTCCATAATGACAAGGCTACCATCCATTGGAGTAACAAAAATCTCGATAACAAGCTACCTTCCATAATGACAAGGCTACCATCCATTGGAGTAACAGAAATCATAACGACAAACTACCTTCCATAATGATAAGGCTACCATCCATTGGACTAACAAAAATCTGAACAAAAGACTACCTTGCACAATGACAAGGCTACCATCCATTGGAGTAACAAAAATCTCGACAACAAACTTCCTTCCATAATGACAAGGCTACAACACATTGGAGTAACAGATATCTCAATGTCAAACTACCTTCCATAATGACACGGCTACCATCCATTGGAGTAACAAAAATCTCGACAATAGACTACCTTCCATAATGACAAGGCTACCATCCAATGGAATAACAAAAATATCGACAACAAACTACCTTCAATAATGACAAGGCTAACATCCATTGGATTAACAAAAATATGAACAACAGACTAGCTTCCATAATGACAAGCCTACCACACATTGGAGTAACAGATATCTTAATGACAAACTACCTTCCATAATGACAAGGCTACCATCCATTGGAGTAACAAATATATTGACAATAGAGTACCTTCCATAATGACAAAGCTACCATCCATTGGAGTAACAAAAATATCGACAACAAGCTACCTTCCACAATGACAAGGCTACCATCCATTGGAGTAACAAAAATCATAACAAAAAACTACCTTCCATAATGATAAGGCTACCATCCATTGGAGTAACAAAAATCTGAACAAAAGACTACCTTCCATAATGACAAGGCTACCATCCATTGGAGTAACAAAAATCTCGACAACAAACTACCTTCCATAATGACAAGGCTACCACACATTGGAGTAACAAATTTCTCAATGACAAACTACCTTCCATAATGACACGGCTACCATCCATTGGAGTAACAAAAATCTCGACAACAGACTACCTTCCATAATGACACGGTTACCATCCATTAGAATAACAAAAATCTCGTCATCAGTCTACCTTCCATAATGACAAGGCTACCATCCAATGGAATAACAAAAATATCGACAACAAACTACCTTCCATAATAAAAAGGCTACCATCCATTGGATTAACAAAAATATGAATAATTTACTAGCTTCCATAATGACAAGGATACCACACATTGGAGTAACAGATATCTCAATGACAAACTACCTTCCATAATGACAAGGCTACCATCCATGGAGTAACAAAAATATCGACAACAGACTACCTTCCATAATGACAAGGCTACCGCCATTTGGAGTAAAAAAGATATCTACAATACACTACCTTCCATAATGATAAGGCTACCATCCATTGGAGTAACAGAAATATCGACAACATACTACCTTCCATAATGAGAATGCAACCATCCATTGGAATAATAAAAATATCAACAACGGACTAACTTCCATAATGACAAGGCTACAATTCATTAGAGTAACAAAAATATTAATAACAGACTACGTCCCATAATGACAAGGCTACCATCAATTGGAATAAGAAAAATATAAACAACAGACTACCTTCCATAATGACAAGGATACCATCCATTGGAGTATAAAAATCTCAACAACAGACTAACTTCCATAATGACAAGGCTACAATCAATTAAAATAACAAAAATCTCGACATCACACTACGTCCCATAATGACAAGGCTACCATCCATTGGAGTAACAAAAATCTCGACAACAGACTACCTTCCATAATGACAAGGCTACCATCCATTTGAGTAACGAAAATATCGACAACAAAGTAACCTCCATAATGACAAGGCTATCATCCATTGGAGTAACAAAAATCTCGACAACAGAGTACCTTCCATAATGACAAGGCTACCATCCATTGGAGTAACTAAAATATCGACAACAGAGTACCTTCCATAATGACAAGGCTACCATCCATTGGAGTAACAAAAATTTCGACAATAGAGTACCTTCCATAATGACAAGGCTACCATCCATTGGAGTAACAAAAATCTCGATAACAAGCTACCTTCCATAATGACAAGGCTACCATCCATTGGAGTAACAGAAATCATAACGACAAACTACCTTCCATAATGATAAGGCTACCATCCATTGGACTAACAAAAATCTGAACAAAAGACTACCTTGCACAATGACAAGGCTTCCATCCATTGGAGTAACAAAAATCTCGACAACAAACTTCCTTCCATAATGACAAGGCTACCACACATTGGAGTAAAAGATATCTCAATGTCAAACTACCTTCCATAATGACACGGCTACCATCCATTGGAGTAACAAAAATCTCGACAATAGACTACCTTCCATAATGACAAGGCTACCATCCAATGGAATAACAAAAATATCGACAACAAACTACCTTCAATAATGACAAGGCTAACATCCATTGGATTAACAAAAATATGAACAACAGACTAGCTTCCATAATGACAAGCCTACCACACATTGGAGTAACAGATATCTTAATGACAAACTACCTTCCATAATGACAAGGCTACCATCCATTGGAGTAACAAATATATTGACAATAGAGTACCTTCCATAATGACAAGGCTACCATCCATTGGAGTAACAAAAATCTCGACAACAAGCTACCTTCCACAATGACAAGGCTACCATCCATTGGAGTAACAGAAATCATAACAACAAACTACCTTCCATAATGATAAGGCTACCATCCATTGGAGTAACAAAAATCTGAACAAAAGACTACCTTCCATAATGACAAGGCTACCATCCATTGGAGTAACAAAAATCTCGACAACAAACTACCTTCCATAATGACAAGGCTACCACACATTGGAGTAACAAATTTCTCAATGACAAACTACCTTCCATAATGACACGGCTACCATCCATTAGAGTAACAAAAATCTCGACAACAGACTACCTTCCATAATGACACGGTTACCATCCATTAGAATAACAAAAATCTCGTCATCAGTCTACCTTCCATAATGACAAGGCTACCATCCAATGGAATAACAAAAATATCGACAACAAACTACCTTCCATAATAAAAAGGCTATCATCCATTGGATTAACAAAAATATGAATAATTTACTAGCTTCCATAATGACAAGGATACCACACATTGGAGTAACAGATATCTCAATGACAAACTACCTTCCATAATGACAAGGCTACCATCCATGGAGTAACAAAAATATCGACAACAGACTACCTTCCATAATGACAAGGCTACCGCCATTTGGAGTAAAAAAGATATCTACAATACACTACCTTCCATAATGATAAGGCTACCATCCATTGGAGTAACAGAAATATCGACAACATACTACCTTCCATAATGAGAATGCAACCATCCATTGGAATAATAAAAATATCAACAACGGACTAACTTCCATAATGACAAGGCTACAATTCATTAGAGTAACAAAAATATTAATAACAGACTACGTCCCATAATGACAAGGCTACCATCAATTGGAATAAGAAAAATATAAACAACAGACTACCTTCCATAATGACAAGGATACCATCCATTGGAGTATAAAAATCTCAACAACAGACTAACTTCCATAATGACAAGGCTACAATCAATTAAAATAACAAAAATCTCGACATCACACTACGTCCCATAATGACAAGGCTACCATCCATTGGAGTAACAAAAATCTCGACAACAGACTACCTTCCATAATGACAAGGCTACCATCCATTTGAGTAACGAAAATATCGACAACAAAGTAACCTCCATAATGACAAGGCTATCATCCATTGGAGTAACAAAAATCTCGACAACAGAGTACCTTCCATAATGACAAGGCTACCATCCATTGGAGTAACTAAAATATCGACAACAGAGTACCTTCCATAATGACAAGGCTACCATCCATTGGAGTAACAAAAATTTCGACAATAGAGTACCTTCCATAATGACAAGGCTACCATCCATTGGAGTAACAAAAATCTCGATAACAAGCTACCTTCCATAATGACAAGGCTACCATCCATTGGAGTAACAGAAATCATAACGACAAACTACCTTCCATAATGATAAGGCTACCATCCATTGGACTAACAAAAATCTGAACAAAAGACTACCTTGCACAATGACAAGGCTTCCATCCATTGGAGTAACAAAAATCTCGACAACAAACTTCCTTCCATAATGACAAGGCTACCACACATTGGAGTAAAAGATATCTCAATGTCAAACTACCTTCCATAATGACACGGCTACCATCCATTGGAGTAACAAAAATCTCGACAATAGACTACCTTCCATAATGACAAGGCTACCATCCAATGGAATAACAAAAATATCGACAACAAACTACCTTCAATAATGACAAGGCTAACATCCATTGGATTAACAAAAATATGAACAACAGACTAGCTTCCATAATGACAAGCCTACCACACATTGGAGTAACAGATATCTTAATGACAAACTACCTTCCATAATGACAAGGCTACCATCCATTGGAGTAACAAATATATTGACAATAGAGTACCTTCCATAATGACAAGGCTACCATCCATTGGAGTAACAAAAATCTCGACAACAAGCTACCTTCCACAATGACAAGGCTACCATCCATTGGAGTAACAGAAATCATAACAACAAACTACCTTCCATAATGATAAGGCTACCATCCATTGGAGTAACAAAAATCTGAACAAAAGACTACCTTCCATAATGACAAGGCTACCATCCATTGGAGTAACAAAAATCTCGACAACAAACTACCTTCCATAATGACAAGGCTACCACACATTGGAGTAACAAATTTCTCAATGACAAACTACCTTCCATAATGACACGGCTACCATCCATTAGAGTAACAAAAATCTCGACAACAGACTACCTTCCATAATGACACGGTTACCATCCATTAGAATAACAAAAATCTCGTCATCAGTCTACCTTCCATAATGACAAGGCTACCATCCAATGGAATAACAAAAATATCGACAACAAACTACCTTCCATAATAAAAAGGCTATCATCCATTGGATTAACAAAAATATGAATAATTTACTAGCTTCCATAATGACAAGGATACCACACATTGGAGTAACAGATATCTCAATGACAAACTACCTTCCATAATGACAAGGCTACCATCCATGGAGTAACAAAAATATCGACAACAGACTACCTTCCATAATGACAAGGCTACCACCATTTGGAGTAAAAAAGATATCTACAATACACTACCTTCCATAATGATAAGGCTACCATCCATTGGAGTAACAGAAATATCGACAACATACTACCTTCCATAATGAGAATGCAACCATCCATTGGAATAATAAAAATATCAACAACGGACTAACTTCCATAATGACAAGGCTACAATTCATTAGAGTAACAAAAATATTAATAACAGACTACGTCCCATAATGACAAGGCTACCATCAATTGGAATAAGAAAAATATAAACAACAGACTACCTTCCATAATGACAAGGATACCATCCATTGGAGTATAAAAATCACAACAACAGACTAACTTCCATAATGACAAGGCTACAATCAATTAAAATAACAAAAATCTCGACATCACACTACGTCCCATAATGACAAGGCTACCATCCATTGGAGTAACAAAAATCTCGACAACAGACTACCTTCCATAATGACAAGGCTACCATCCATTTGAGTAACGAAAATATCGACAACAAAGTAACCTCCATAATGACAAGGATATCATCCATTGGAGTAACAAAAATCTCGACAACAGAGTACCTTCCATAATGACAAGGCTACCATCCATTGGAGTAACAAAAATATCGACAACAGAGTACCTTCCATAATGACAAGGCTACCATCCATTGGAGTAACAAAAATTTCGACAATAGAGTACCTTCCATAATGACAAGGCTACCATCCATTGGAGTAACAAAAATCTCGATAACAAGCTACCTTCCACAATGACAAGGCTACCATCCATTGGAGTAACAGAAATCATAACGACAACCTACCTTCCATAATGATAAGGCTACCATCCATTGGACTAACAAAAATCTGAACAAAAGACTACCTTGCACATTGACAAGGCTACCATCCATTGGAGTAACAAAAATCTCGACAACAAACTACCTTCCATAATGACAAGGCTACCACACATTGGAGTAACAGATATCTCAATGTCAAACTACCTTCCATAATGACACGGCTACCATCCATTGGAGTAACAAAAATCTCGACAATAGACTACCTTCCATAATGACAAGGCTACCATCCAATGGAATAACAAAAATATCGACAACAAACTACCTTCAATAATGACAAGGCTAACATCCATTGGATTAACAAAAATATGAACAACAGACTAGCTTCCATAATGACAAGCCTACCACACATTGGAGTAACAGATATCTTAATGGCAAACTACCTTCCATAATGACAAGGCTACCATCCATTGGAGTAACAAATATATTGACAATAGAGTACCTTCCATAATGACAAGGCTACCATCCATTGGAGTAACAAAAATATCGACAACAAGCTACCTTCCACAATGACAAAGCTACCATCCATTGGAGTAACAGAAATCATAACAACAAACTACCTTCCATAATGATAAGGCTACCATCCATTGGAGTAACAAAAATCTGAACAAAAGACTACCTTCCATAATGACAAGGCTACCATCCATTGGAGTAACAAAAATCTCGACAACAAACTACCTTCCATAATGACAAGGCTACCATCCATTGGAGTAACAGAAATCATAACAACAAACTACCTTCCATAATGATAAGGCTACCATCCATTGGAGTAACAAAAATCTGAACAAAAGACTACCTTCCATAATGACAAGGCTACCATCCATTGGAGTAACAAAAATCTCGACAACAAACTACCTTCCATAATGACAAGGCTACCACACATTGGAGTAACAAATTTCTCAATGACAAACTACCTTCCATAATGACACGGCTACCATCCATTGGAGTAACAAAAATCTCGACAACAGACTACCTTCCATAATGACACGGTTACCATCCATTAGAATAACAAAAATCTCGTCATCAGTCTACCTTCCATAATGACAAGGCTACCATCCAATGGAATAACAAAAATATCGACAACAAACTACCTTCCATAATAAAAAGGCTACCATCCATTGGATTAACAAAAATATGAAAAATTTACTAGCTTTTATAATGACAAGGATACCACACATTGGAGTAACAGATATCTCAATGACAAACTACCTTCCATAATGACAAGGCTACCATCCATGGAGTAACAAAAATATCGACAACAGACTACCTTCCATAATGACAAGGCTACCACCATTTGGAGTAAAAAAGATATCTACAATACACTACCTTCCATAATGATAAGGCTACCATCCATTGGAGTAACAGAAATATCGACAACATACTACCTTCCATAATGAGAATGCAACCATCCATTGGAATAATAAAAATATCAACAACGGACTAACTTCCATAATGACAAGGCTACAATTCATTAGAGTAACAAAAATATTAATAACAGACTACGTCCCATAATGACAAGGCTACCATCAATTGGAATAAGAAAAATATAAACAATAGACTACCTTCCATAATGACAAGGATACCATCCATTGGATTATAAAAATCTCAACAACAGACTAACTTCCATAATGACAAGGCTACAATCAATTAAAATAACAAAAATCTCGACATCACACTACGTCCCATAATGACAAGGCTACCATCCATTGGAGTAACAAAAATCTCGACAACAGACTACCTTCCATAATGACAAGGCTACCATCCATTTGAGTAACGAAAATATCGACAACAAAGTAACCTCCATAATGACAAGGCTATCATCCATTGGAGTAACAAAAATCTCGACAACAGAGTACCTTCCATAATGACAAGGCTACCATCCATTGGAGTAACAAAAATATCGACAACAGAGTACCTTCCATAATGAGAAGGCTACCATCCATTGGAGTAACAAAAATTTCGACAATAGAGTACCTTCCATAATGACAAGGCTACCATCCATTGGAGTAACAAAAATCTCGACAACAAACTACCTTCCATAATGACAAGGCTACCATCCATTGGAGTAACAGAAATCATAACAACAAACTACCTTCCATAATGATAAGGCTACCATCCATTGGAGTAACAAAAATCTGAACAAAAGACTACCTTCCATAATGACAAGGCTACCATCCATTGGAGTAACAAAAATCTCGACAACAAACTACCTTCCATAATGACAAGGCTACCACACATTGGAGTAACAAATTTCTCAATGACAAACTACCTTCCATAATGACACGGCTACCATCCATTGGAGTAACAAAAATCTCGACAACAGACTACCTTCCATAATGACACGGTTACCATCCATTAGAATAACAAAAATCTCGTCATCAGTCTACCTTCCATAATGACAAGGCTACCATCCAATGGAATAACAAAAATATCGACAACAAACTACCTTCCATAATAAAAAGGCTACCATCCATTGGATTAACAAAAATATGAAAAATTTACTAGCTTTTATAATGACAAGGATACCACACATTGGAGTAACAGATATCTCAATGACAAACTACCTTCCATAATGACAAGGCTACCATCCATGGAGTAACAAAAATATCGACAACAGACTACCTTCCATAATGACAAGGCTACCACCATTTGGAGTAAAAAAGATATCTACAATACACTACCTTCCATAATGATAAGGCTACCATCCATTGGAGTAACAGAAATATCGACAACATACTACCTTCCATAATGAGAATGCAACCATCCATTGGAATAATAAAAATATCAACAACGGACTAACTTCCATAATGACAAGGCTACAATTCATTAGAGTAACAAAAATATTAATAACAGACTACGTCCCATAATGACAAGGCTACCATCAATTGGAATAAGAAAAATATAAACAATAGACTACCTTCCATAATGACAAGGATACCATCCATTGGATTATAAAAATCTCAACAACAGACTAACTTCCATAATGACAAGGCTACAATCAATTAAAATAACAAAAATCTCGACATCACACTACGTCCCATAATGACAAGGCTACCATCCATTGGAGTAACAAAAATCTCGACAACAGACTACCTTCCATAATGACAAGGCTACCATCCATTTGAGTAACGAAAATATCGACAACAAAGTAACCTCCATAATGACAAGGCTATCATCCATTGGAGTAACAAAAATCTCGACAACAGAGTACCTTCCATAATGACAAGGCTACCATCCATTGGAGTAACAAAAATATCGACAACAGAGTACCTTCCATAATGAGAAGGCTACCATCCATTGGAGTAACAAAAATTTCGACAATAGAGTACCTTCCATAATGACAAGGCTACCATCCATTGGAGTAACAAAAATCTCGATAACAAGCTACCTTCCATAATGACAAGGCTACCATCCATTGGAGTAACAGAAATCATAACGACAAACTACCTTCCATAATGATAAGGCTACCATCCATTGGACTAACAAAAATCTGAACAAAAGACTACCTTGCACAATGACAAGGCTACCATCCATTGGAGTAACAAAAATCTCGACAACAAACTTCCTTCCATAATGACAAGGCTACCACACATTGCAGTAACAGATATCTCAATGTCAAACTACCTTCCATAATGACACGGCTACCATCCATTGGAGTAACAAAAATCTCGACAATAGACTACCTTCCATAATGACAAGGCTACCATCCAATGGAATAACAAAAATATCGACAACAAACTACCTTCAATAATGACAAGGCTAACATCCATTGGATTAACAAAAATATGAACAACAGACTAGCTTCCATAATGACAAGCCTACCACACATTGGAGTAACAGATATCTTAATGACAAACTACCTTCCATAATGACAAGGCTACCATCCATTGGAGTAACAAATATATTGACAATAGAGTACCTTCCATAATGACAAGGCTACCATCCATTGGAGTAACAAAAATCTCGACAACAAGCTACCTTCCACAATGACAAGGCTACCATCCATTGGAGTAACAGAAATCATAACAACAAACTACCTTCCATAATGATAAGGCTACCATCCATTGGAGTAACAAAAATCTGTACAAAAGACTACCTTCCATAATGACAAGGCTACCATCCATTGGAGTAACAAAAATCTCGACAACAAACTACCTTCCATAATGACAAGGCTACCACACATTGGAGTAACAAATTTCTCAATGACAAACTACCTTCCATAATGACACGGCTACCATCCATTGGAGTAACAAAAATCTCGACAACAGACTACCTTCCATAATGACACGGTTACCATCCATTAGAATAACAAAAATCTCGTCATCAGTCTACCTTCCATAATGACAAGGCTACCATCCAATGGAATAACAAAAATATCGACAACAAACTACCTTCCATAATAAAAAGGCAACCATCCATTGGATTAACAAAAATATGAATAATTTACTAGCTTCCATAATGACAAGGATACCACACATTGGAGTAACAGATATCTCAATGACAAACTACCTTCCATAATGACAAGGCTACCATCCATGGAGTAACAAAAATATCGACAACAGACTACCTTCCATAATGACAAGGCTACCACCATTTGGAGTAAAAAAGATATCTACAATACACTACCTTCCATAATGATAAGGCTACCATCCATTGGAGTAACAGAAATATCGACAACATACTACCTTCCATAATGAGAATGCAACCATCCATTGGAATAATAAAAATATCAACAACGGACTAACTTCCATAATGACAAGGCTACAATTCATTAGAGTAACAAAAATATTAATAACAGACTACGTCCCATAATGACAAGGCTACCATCAATTGGAATAAGAAAAATATAAACAACAGACTACCTTCCATAATGACAAGGATACCATCCATTGGAGTATAAAAATCACAACAACAGACTAACTTCCATAATGACAAGGCTACAATCAATTAAAATAACAAAAATCTCGACATCACACTACGTCCCATAATGACAAGGCTACCATCCATTGGAGTAACAAAAATCTCGACAACAGACTACCTTCCATAATGACAAGGCTACCATCCATTTGAGTAACGAAAATATCGACAACAAAGTAACCTCCATAATGACAAGGATATCATCCATTGGAGTAACAAAAATCTCGACAACAGAGTACCTTCCATAATGACAAGGCTACCATCCATTGGAGTAACAAAAATATCGACAACAGAGTACCTTCCATAATGACAAGGCTACCATCCATTGGAGTAACAAAAATTTCGACAATAGAGTACCTTCCATAATGACAAGGCTACCATCCATTGGAGTAACAAAAATCTCGATAACAAGCTACCTTCCACAATGACAAGGCTACCATCCATTGGAGTAACAGAAATCATAACGACAAACTACCTTCCATAATGATAAGGCTACCATCCATTGGACTAACAAAAATCTGAACAAAAGACTACCTTGCACATTGACAAGGCTACCATCCATTGGAGTAACAAAAATCTCGACAACAAACTACCTTCCATAATGACAAGGCTACCACACATTGGAGTAACAGATATCTCAATGTCAAACTACCTTCCATAATGACACGGCTACCATCCATTGGAGTAACAAAAATCTCGACAATAGACTACCTTCCATAATGACAAGGCTACCATCCAATGGAATAACAAAAATATCGACAACAAACTACCTTCAATAATGACAAGGCTAACATCCATTGGATTAACAAAAATATGAACAACAGACTAGCTTCCATAATGACAAGCCTACCACACATTGGAGTAACAGATATCTTAATGACAAACTACCTTCCATAATGACAAGGCTACCATCCATTGGAGTAACAAATATATTGACAATAGAGTACCTTCCATAATGACAAGGCTACCATCCATTGGAGTAACAAAAATCTCGACAACAAGCTACCTTCCACAATGACAAAGCTACCATCCATTGGAGTAACAGAAATCATAACAACAAACTACCTTCCATAATGATAAGGCTACCATCGATTGGAGTAACAAAAATCTGAACAAAAGACTACCTTCCATAATGACAAGGCTACCATCCATTGGAGTAACAAAAATATCGACAACAAACTACCTTCCATAATGACAAGGCTACCACACATTGGAGTAACAAATTTCTCAATGACAAACTACCTTCCATAATGACACGGCTACCATCCATTGGAGTAACAAAAATCTCGACAACAGACTACCTTCCATAATGACACGGTTACCATCCATTAGAATAACAAAAATCTCGTCATCAGTCTACCTTCCATAATGACAAGGCTACCATCCAATGGAATAACAAAAATATCGACAACAAACTACCTTCCATAATAAAAAGGCTACCATCCATTGGATTAACAAAAATATGAATAATTTACTAGCTTCCATAATGACAAGGATACCACACATTGGAGTAACAGATATCTCAATGACAAACTACCTTCCATAATGACAAGGCTACCATCCATGGAGTAACAAAAATATCGACAACAGACTACCTTCCATAATGACAAGGCTACCACCATTTGGAGTAAAAAAGATATCTACAATACACTACCTTCCATAATGATAAGGCTACCATCCATTGGAGTAACAGAAATATCGACAACATACTACCTTCCATAATGAGAATGCAACCATCCATTGGAATAATAAAAATATCAACAACGGACTAACTTCCATAATGACAAGGGTACAATTCATTAGAGTAACAAAAATATTAATAACAGACTACGTCCCATAATGACAAGGCTACCATCAATTGGAATAAGAAAAATATAAACAACAGTCTACCTTCCATAATGACAAGGATACCATCCATTGGAGTATAAAAATCTCAACAACAGACTAACTTCCATAATGACAAGGCTACAATCAATTAAAATAACAAAAATCTCGACATCACACTACGTCCCATAATGACAAGGCTACCATCCATTGGAGTAACAAAAATCTCGACAACAGACTACCTTCCATAATGACAAGGCTACCATCCATTTGAGTAACGAAAATATCGACAACAAAGTAACCTCCATAATGACAAGGCTATCATCCATTGGAGTAACAAAAATCTCGACAACAGAGTACCTTCCATAATGACAAGGCTACCATCCATCGGAGTAACAAAAATATCGACAACAGAGTACCTTCCATAATGAGAAGGCTACCATCCATTGGAGTAACAAAAATTTCGACAATAGAGTACCTTCCATAATGACAAGGCTACCATCCATTGGAGTAACAGAAATCATAACGACAAACTACCTTCCATAATGATAAGGCTACCATCCATTGGACTAACAAAAATCTGAACAAAAGACTACCTTGCACATTGACAAGGCTACCATCCATTGGAGTAACAAAAATCTCGACAACAAACTACCTTCCATAATGACAAGGCTACCACACATTGGAGTAACAGATATCTCAATGTCAAACTACCTTCCATAATGACACGGCTACCATCCATTGGAGTAACAAAAATCTCGACAATAGACTACCTTCCATAATGACAAGGCTACCATCCAATGGAATAACAAAAATATCGACAACAAACTACCTTCAATAATGACAAGGCTAACATCCATTGGATTAACAAAAATATGAACAACAGACTAGCTCCCATAATGACAAGCCTACCACACATTGGAGTAACAGATATCTTAATGACAAACTACCTTCCATAATGACAAGGCTACCATCCATTGGAGTAACAAATATATTGACAATAGAGTACCTTCCATAATGACAAAGCTACCATCCATTGGAGTAACAAAAATACCGACAACAAGCTACCTTCCACAATGACAAGGCTACCATCCATTGGAGTAACAGAAATCATAACAAAAAACTACCTTCCATAATGATAAGGCTACCATCCATTGGAGTAACAAAAATCTGAACAAAAGACTACCTTCCACAATGACAAGGCTACCATCCATTGGAGTAACAAAAATCTCGACAACAAACTACCTTCCATAATGACAAGGCTACCACACATTGGAGTAACAAATTTCTCAATGACAAACTACCTTCCTTAATGACACGGCTACAATCCATTCGAGTAACAAAAATATCGACAGCAGACTACCTTCCATAATGACAAGGTTACCATCCATTAGAATAACAAAAATCTCGACATCAGACTACCTTCCATAATGACAAGGCTACCATCCAATGGAATAACAAAAATATCGACAACAAACTACCTTCCATAATTAAAAGGCTACCATCCATTGGATTAACAAAAATATGAATAACTGACTAGCTTCCATAATGACAAGGCTACCACACATTGGAGTAACAGATATCTCAATGACAAACTACCTTCCATAATGACAAGGCTACCATCCATGGAGTAACAAAAATATCGACAACAGACTACCTTCTATAATGACAAGGCTACCACCATTTGGAGTAAAAAAGATATCTACAATACACTACCTTCCATAATGATAAGGCTACCATCCATTGGAGTAACAAAAATATCGACAACATACTACCTTCCATAATGAGAATGCAACCATCCATTGGAGTAATAAAAATATCAACAACGGACTAACTTCCATAATGACAAGGCTACAATCCATTAGAGTAACAAAAATATTAATAACAAACTACGTCCCATAATGACAAGGCTACCATCAATTGAAGTAAGAAAAATCTAAACAACAGACTACCTTCCATAATGACAAGGATACCATCCATTGGAGTATAAAAATCTCAACAACAGACTAACTTCCATAATGACAAGGCTACAATCAATTAGAATAACAAAAATCTCGACATCACACTACGTCCCATAATGACAAGTCTACCATCCATTGGAGTAACAAAAATCTCGACAACAGACTACCTTCCATAATGACAAGGCTACCATCCATTTGAGTAACAAAAATATCGACAACAAAGTAACCTCCATAATGACAAGGCTACCATCCATTGGAGTAACAAAAATCTCGACAACAGAGTACCTTCCATAATGACAAGGCTACAATCCATTAGAATAACAATAATCTTGACATCAGACTATGTCCCATAATGACAAGGCTACCATCAATTGGAGTAACAAAAATCTCGACAACAGACTACCTTCCATATTGACACGGCTACAATCCATTGGAGTAACAAAAATTTTGACAACAGAGTACCTTCCATAATGACAAGGTTACCATCCATTGGAGTAACAAAAATCTCGACAACAAGCTACCTTTCATAATGACAAGGCTACCACACATTGGAGTAACAGATATCTCAATGTCAAACTACCTTCCATTATGAAACGGCTACCATCCATTGGAGTAACAAAAATCTCGTCAATAGACTACCTTCCATAATGACAAGGCTACCATCCAATGGAATAACAAAAATATCGACAACAAACTACCTTCCATAATGACAAGGCTAACATCCATTGGATTAACAAAAATATGAACAAAAGACTAGCTTCCATAATGACAAGCCTACCACACATTGGAGTAACAAATATCTTAATGACAAACTACCTTCCATAATTACAAGGCTAGCATCCATTGGAGTAACAAATATATTGACAATAGAGTACCTTCCATAATGACAAGGCTACCATCCATTGGAGTAACAAAAATCTCGACAACAAGCTACCTTCCACAATGACAAGGCTACCATCCATTGGAGTAAGAAAAATCTAAACAACTGACTACCTTCCATAATGACAAGGATACCATTCATTGGAGTATAAAAATCTCAACAACAGACTAACTTCCATAATGACAAGGCTACAATCAGTTAGAATAACATAAATCTCGACATCACACTACGTCCCATAATGACAAGGCTACCATCCATTGGAGTAACAAAAATCTCGACAACAGAGTACCTTCCATAATGACAAGGCTACCATCCATTGGAGTAACAAAAATCTGGACAACAGAGTACCTTCCATAATGACAAGGCTACAATCCATTAGAATAACAATAATCTTGACATCAGACTATGTCCCATAATGACAAGGCTACCATCAATTGGAGTAACAAAAATCTCGACAACAGACTACCTTCGATAATGACAAGGCTACCATCCATTGGAGTAACAAAAATTTCGACAACAGAGTACCTTCCATAATGACAAGGCTACCATCCATTGGAGTAACAAAAATCTCGACAACAAGCTACCTTCCATAATGACAAGGCTACCATCCATTGTAGTAACAGAAATCATAACGACAAACTACCTTCCATAATGATAAGGCTACCATCCATTGGACTAACAAAAATCTGAACAAAAGACTACCTTGCATAATGACAAGGCTACCATCCATTGGAGTAACAAAAATCTCGATAACAAACTACCTTCCATAATGACAAGGCTACCACACATTGGAGTAACAGATATCTCAATGTCAAACTACCTTCCATAATGACACGGCTACCATCCATTGGAGTAACAAAATTCTCGACAATAGACTACCTTCCATAATGACAAGGCTACCATCCAATGGAATAACAAAATTCTCGACATCAGACTACCTTCCATAAAGACAAGGCTACCATCCAATGGAATAACAAAAATATGAACAACAGACTAGCTTCCATAATGACAAGCCTACCACACATTGGAGTAACAGATATCTTAATGACAAACTACCTTCCATAATGACAAGGCTACCATCCATTGGAGTAACAAATATTGTATTTGTTTAGTTATTGGCTTGCATTTTTGGTAAAACCCAAGTGTATGTGTGAATGTCATGACTGATGTCATAACATTCTAGTTTAGTTTGTACTGATTCATTAGGTACCTTTGCAGAAAAATATTGTCATACAGGTACTGATGTTTATAAGTGTGTATCTGAGCATTTATGCAAAATGATCACATTTTCCTAAATCAGTAGACAGGTTTTCAGATGTCATAACAGATGTTAAGACATCCTGTTCTGAACTAACAGGTATGCAGTTTGGTTAATTCTGAGTTTTTTCAGGAAAATAACTCAGTCTTTCCAAAACAGAATCCTGCGTTTTCTTTGGGATAACCTAGCTCAACCCCAACCTGGTTGATAAAGTCATGTGACCTAGTATTAAGGTCAAACGGAATTAACCCTAGGTTTTTGTGGAAACCCTAACTGAAGATGCAGCTGCTATATATTCAACAGAGCTGTTGTCTTGGAAGGCAATCCCTTGTTGACAGAAGATCATTTAGAAGCTGTATAGTTTTAACTATTGTAATCCAAGCAATTATCATTGTGATAAGTGACTTGGAATAGGTTTTAATTGTAAGGGTTGTGTAACACTCAAAGCTTTGAAGCAAGAGTGTTTGTATGTCTCTTGACTAAAGTTGTGAAGCAAAGTCAAGTTAGGTTTGTGTATCACTCAAAGCTGTGAAGTAAGAGTGTTTGTGTTGCTTGATTAAAAAGCTTTGAAGCATAATCAAGTGTATGTTTTGAAGAGTGCCTTCAACAATTCATTAGTCAAATTGTTTTATGTATCACTGCTGTGATTGAGGGGGAGTGAGTAGGAACTCAGGTTTCAGTTGTACTTAGATTGAAGTTGCATTGGGTAGGTCTTAAGTGAAGGAGATAAACTGGTTGGTTTATTCCTGAATTAATATCTCTTATAGTGGATTTCCTCCCTGGCTTGGTAGCCCCCAGAGTAGGTGTTGTTGCACACTGAATTGGGTAAACAATTGACTGTGTTCTTTACTATTTTTGTATTTACTGTCTTATAGTAAGTCAGATACGGTGTCATAACATTGAACGTAACATTGAGTATCTACAGCCAGAATTTCAATTGGTATCAGAGCAGGCACCCTGCCTGTATTACTGGGTGAGATATAGGGATATCACTTTCTGGCACTATGGACAAAGAAGGAGTTTTTGGAAATAGACCACCCATTCTGGATGGAACTAATTATGACTACTGGAAACCTCGGATGATTGCCTTCTTAAAATCTCTGGACAAAAAGGCTTGGAGAGCTGCTGACAAAGGATGGATCCATCCCACCATAACTGAGAAAGATGGGACAATCAGTTTGAAGCCTGAGGAAGATTGGAGTAAAGAAGAAGTTGAGTTAGCCCTGGGAAATTCCAAAGCTTTAAATGCCTTGTTCAACGGAATTGATAGAAACATTTTCAGACTAGTACATCAATGAACTGGCCAAGGAAGTTTGGGACACTCTCAAAACTACTCATGAGGGCACTTCCAAAGTAAAAATGTCAAGGCTTCAGATGTTGACTACCAAGTTTGAGAATCTAAAAATGATGGAAGATGAAACCATTCATGAGTTTCACATGAACATCTTGGAGATTGCCAACACCTCAGGAGCATTGGGAGAAAAAATGGCAGAAGAAAAATTGGTGAGAAAGATTCTCAGATCATTGCCCAAAAGATTTGCAATGAAGGTAATTGCCATAGAAGAAGCCCAGGACATCAGCAAGTTGAAAGTGGATGAACTTATTGGGTCTCTTCAGACTTATGAGATGGGGATCACTGAAAATGGTGACAAGAAGAACAAGAGCATAGCACTTGTATCCAACACTGATGGTGACAACAAGGAGGATGAAGAAGAAAATATTTCAGAAGCTATAGCCATGCTTGGAAGACAGTTCAACAAACTCATCAAAAGAATAGATCCAAAGTCAAGGTCTAATGTTCATAACATTCCCTCTGACATTGATAGTTCCAGCAGAAGACCAAGGTCAGAAGAGAAGGGAAACCAAGGCAGAGGAATTCAATGCCATGGTTGTGAAGGATATGGGCATATTCGAGCTGAATGTCCAACCTTTCTTAAGAAACAAAAGAAAGGAATGACTGTTACTTGGTCTGACTATGATTCAGAAAGTAATTCTGAAGAAGAATATGCCAAACTAGTTACTGCTCTAACTGGTGTTTGTACATCTGAAATTGACACCAGTGATGAAGAAGTGACATTTGAAGAACTGGCTGATACCTACAAGAAATTGTGTATCAGAAGTGCTGAAGTCTGTGTGCAGAATGAGAAACAATCAAAACTCATTATAAAGCTGGAGGCTGAAAAAAGGGCAGATTTTGAAACTATAAGTCATCTAGAAAGGGAAGTTCAATTGCTGAACTCACAACTGAACCAAATGACCAAATCTGTCAAGATGTTGACCAATGGAACAGATAAATTGGAAGAGATTCTTCAAGTTGGACAAAATGTGGGAAACAAATCTGGACTAGGATTTGTGGAATCTAAGAAATCTGGTGCAGACAAGAAGATCAGGCATGTTAAACAATTGTCAAAGCAGATGTCTCAACACAACTCTCAACATCAGAAACAGAAATATATGAAGAAAAAATACCAAAGATGGAGATGTCATCATTGTGGGAGGTATGGACACATAAAGCCCTTCTGCTTCAAATTGCATGGATACCCTAATCAAAACTCAGGTGTTATACCTATGTCAAAAAGGGTACCACATACTCCTCACTGGAAGAAAAAGGCTACTACCCTGATAGCCCACACTTCCCTGAGAGTGTTTGCAAAGGAAGGCTGGTACTTTGACAGTGGGTGTTCTAAACACATGACTGGAATAAAGAACATTCTCAATCAGGTTAAACCTCACAACACTAGTTATGTGACCTTTGGAGATGGTGCTAAAGGTGAAATCAAAGGAGTTGGTAATTTGGACTGCCCTGAAGTTCCAAGTCTGAGTGAAGTACTGCTGGTAAAAGGGCTGACTGCTAATCTCATTAGTATCAGTCAATTGTGTGATCTAGGATTCAAGGTCAACTTCTCAAAATCTGAATGTCTAGTAATTAATGAAAAACTAGAAGTTGTAATGAAAGGAATCAGATCCAAAGATAAATGTTACTTGTGGCAGCCTGAGATCACTAATAACTCCACTATGTGTCCAATTACCAAAGAAGAAAAAGAGATGAAACTGTGGCACCATAAGCTTGGTCATCTAAGAAGAATGAAAAGAGCTATCTCTATGGAAGCAGTCAGAAGGACTCCAAAACTACAGATTGATAAAAGAAGGGTTTGTGGTGAACTTAAAATTGAAAGGCTTGGTAAAAAGAAACATGTCTATGATGTGGTGAATAAACTTGAAGAAGGATGTATTGTCAGAACCAGAAGTAATCATGACAAGGATGTTGGAAACAACAAGTATAATAAATTTTGTTTCCCTGAAGAAATGAGTCATGAAGTCTCTTCTCCTATAACGCTCCATCAAAATGGAGTGGACAAAAAGAAAAATAAGATTATTCAAGAATCAACCAGAACTATGATTCATGTCAAAAGAATGCCTTCCCAACTTTGTGCTGAAATGGTTGCAGCTAGTAGTAACTGTTCTCAAAATATCTGGACAAAACAAATGCTCACTGAGTATAATGTCTCACAAGATGTTGTGACATTGTATTGTGACAATCTGAATACAATCAATGTTTCCATGAACCCTATTCAGCATAGCAGGACCAAGCACATTGACTTTGTAGAGAAGAAGTCAATTAAACTGGAACATGGTATCATTAAGCTTCAGCTGGCTGATTCTTCTACCAAGGCTCTTGTTGGAAATAAACTTGAAAACTTGAGGGGCGGGTTGGGTATTTGCCAACATGAGAAATTCTAGCAATTAATTTTGCTTAAAACAAGGGTTGAAGGAGTTAATTTTGTTAAGTCTATTTTTAGTGGGTTAATCATATGTTTTCCAAATTCTTTCAAAATACTTAAGAAGTTGAAAAGACTCTCTTTTGCCTCCTACCTCTCTCGACTTTGCAACCTGTTCCCTTGTCTCAATCAACATTTTCTCTCAAATTGCTACTGGTGCTCTAAGTCAATCAAAATGTCTTAGACATCATCTTCAACCAAGGCGACTTCATCATCCTCATCATCTTCATCATCTGACCAAGACTCTAGAGCAATCACCACATGCATAGAATCTGAAGTTCTTGAGGTCACTCCTCTCAGAGAGATGGCAACTGACCCCGCCAAAGTCAAAAAGCTGAGAACTAGACATGCAGGAAGAGCTCAAGCTGCAGCCTCTGGTAATCCTTCTCATCCTTCTTCTTCTGTACCAAATATAGAAGGATCAGTTCAAGTTCATCAAGCTATTGCTAGGCTTGTTACTAGTATACTAAGCGGAAACCAACCTGTACCGGGGATTTCTGTCCCTTTAAATCAATCAGGAAGCCCAAATGTAGATGTCTCTGAGAATGTTGTGACACAAAATGACAACATTCAGAACCCTTCAGAAAAGACTATTGATCCACCTATCATTGATGTGGATGAGGATTACTCAGATAATGATCTGATTGCCAATGTAAACCCTAGCATAGCTAGGAGATTGATGAAAAGAAAGGGTAATCAGAATGATGCAAAATGTGTGTCCAAAGATAAACCTGCTGTTAAGAAATCCAAGGCTGAAGGCAAGGCTGGGGTAGAATCTGTGAAAACTAGTCAGTCCAAAGGGAAGGTGAAAGCCCAGGTGTATACTGGTAGACAACCAGTTACAAAGAAGAGAAAAGATCCTGAATATTCTGATTTTGTTGAGGAATCAGAGTTTGAGATTGATGCTGAAGAAATTCCTATCAGAAGGAAACTGCCCTCCAGCAAAATTGCTAGAGTACCTGAAGTCCCAACAGACAACATCTCTTTCCACCACCCTGACAATGCAAACAGATGGAAGTATGTTTGCTTGAAGATAATAGATTTAGAAAGAGAACTCAACAATGATGCCATGGAATGCAAAGACATCATGGACCTGATCAAGAATGCTGGACTGTTGAAGACAGTGATAAAATTTAACAAGTGTTATGAAAATCTTGTCAAGGAGTTCATAGTTAACTTGTCTAATGATTATGCTGATGGAAGGTCAGCTGACTTTGAAAGTGTTTTTGTTAAAGGAAGAAGGGTTAATTTCTCTCCATCAGAAATTAACAGATTTCTTGGAAGAACAAATGAGGATTGTCCTGATCTGGAAGTCACTGACAATGAAGTTTGTCAAACCATCACAGCAAGGCAAGTGAAGTGCTGGCCCTTGAAAGGCAAGCTGAATGCTAGCAAACTTAGCATGAAATTTGCCATCCTGCACAAGATTGGTGCAGCCAACTGGGTGCCTACAAACCACAAATCAACTATCTCCACAGGATTGGGGAGATTTATTTATGCTGTGGGAACCAAGACTACTTTTGACTATGGCAGGTATATTTTTGAACAAACTTTAAAACATGCTGGTAGTTATGCTGTCAAAGGACCAATTGCCTTTCCCTCCCTCCTTTGTGGAATTATCCTTGCACAATACCCTGATATCCTGGTGGCAAGAGATACTGCTTGCAAAAGAGCTCATGCCCTTGGGTTGCACTACAAACTGTTTCAGGGATCTCATGCTCCTGATATTGTCATAACATCAGCTGAGACATCGTCTGTGAAGACCCAGTCCAAGACTTCTGATGTCATAGCTGTATTAAAAGAGACCTGCAAAGAACTGGAAGCTAGGAAAAAGACCCTAGAAATCCTAATTGCCAGGTTAGAAAAGGAGGAATCTGAAGGAAACAGAAGGGAAGAGGGTGTAGAAGCTGAAGGTCATCTCAATACTGAAGAAACTAGCTCCTCTGAGTCTGATGACAGTGCTTAAAGGTTGGTGGAGTTGCTGATTGGTGGAGGTGTTGCTGGTCCCTAGTAGAGTTTGGAAGTGTGTTCAGTTTCTTTTTGTTCTGCTCTCATAACTTTTAAGAACATGTATCTTTGGCCCATTTGTGGCTAAAGAGGGGGAGATATATTGTGATACTTTATTTGACATTCCATTTTTCTGCAGTTATTTCTTTCTGCTGCTATCTATCTCTGATTGCTTAGGGTCTTTACCCAAAAATCTGCCAAAGGGGGAGTTTGTAGTTGTTTAGTTATTGGCTTGCATTTTTGGTAAAACCCAAGTGTATGTGTGAATTTCATGACTGATGTCATAACATTCTAGTTTAGTTTGTACTGATTCATTAGGTACCTTTGCAGAAAAATATTGTCATACAGGTACTGATGTTTATAAGTGTGTATCTGAGCATTTATGCAAAATGATCACATTTTCCTAAATCAGTAGACAGGTTTTCAGATGTCGTAACAGATGTTAAGACATCCTGTTCTGAACTAACAGGTATGCAGTTTGGTTAATTCTGAGTTTTTTCAGGAAAATAACTCAATCTTTCCAAAACAGAATCCTGCATTTTCTTTGGGATAACCTAGCTCAACCCCAACCTGGTTGATAAAGTCCTGTGACCTAGTCTTAAGGTCAAACGGAATTAACCCTAGGTTTTTGTGGAAACCCTAACTGAAGATGCAGCTGCTATATATTCAACAGAGCTGCTGTCTTGGAAGGCAATCCCTTGTTGACAGAAGATCATTTAGAATCTGTATAGTTTTAACTATTGTAATCCAAGCAATTATCATTGTGATAAGTGACTTGGAATAGGTTTTAATTGTAAGGGTTGTGTAACACTCAAAGCTTTGAAGCAAGAGTGTTTGTATCTCTCTTGACTAAAGTTGTGAAGCAAAGTCAAGTTAGGTTTGTGTATCACTCAAAGCTGTGAAGTAAGAGTGTTTGTGTTGCTTGATTAAAAAGCTGTGAAGCATAATCAAGTGTATGTTTTGAAGAGTGCCTTCAACAATTCATTAGTCAAATTGTTTTATGTATCACTGCTGTGATTGAGGGGGAGTGAGTAGGAACTCAGGTTTAAGTTATACTTAGATTGAAGTTGCATTGGTTAGGTCTTAAGCGAAGGAGATAAACTGGTTGGTTTATTCCTGAATTAATATCTCTTATAGTGGATTTCCTCCCTGGCTTGGTAGCCCCCAGAGTAGGTGTTGTTGCACACTGAACTGGGTAAACAATTGACTGTGTTCTTTACTGTTTTTGTATTTACTGTCTTATAGTAAGTCAGATACGGTGTCATAACATTGAACGTGACATTGAGTATCTGCAGCCAGAATTTCAAATATATTGACAATAGAGTACCTTCCATAATGACAAGGCTACCATCCATTGGAGTAACAAAAATCTTGACAACAAGCTACCTTCCATAATGACAAGGCTACCATCCATTGGAGTAACAGAAATCATAACGACAAACTACCTTCCATAATGATAAGGCTACCATCCATTGGAGTAACAAAAATCTGAACAAAAGACTACCTTCCATAATGACAAGGCTACCATCCATTGGAGTAACAAAAATCTCGACAACAAACTACCTTCCATAATGACAAGGCTACCACACATTGGAGTAACAAATATCTCAATGACAAACTACCTTCCATAATGACACGGCTACCATCCATTGGAGTAACAAAAATCACGACAATAGACTACCATCCATAATGACAAGGTTACCATCCATTAGAATAAAAAAAATATCGACATCAGACTACCTTCCGTAAACACAAGGCTACCATCCAATGGAATAACAAAAATATGAACAACAGACTAGCTTCCATAATGACAAGCCTACCACACATTGGCGTAAAAGATATCTTAATGAGAAACTACCTTCCATAATGACAAGGCTTCCATCCATTGGAGTAACAAATATATTGACAATAGAGTACCTTCCATAATGACAAGGCTACCATCCATTGGAGTAACAAAAATCTTGACAACAAGCTACCTTCCACAATGACAAGGCTACCATCCATTGGAGTAACAGAAATCATAGCGACAAACTACCTTCCATAATGATAAGGCTACCATCCATTGGAGTAACAAAAATCTGAACAAAAGACTACCTTCCATAATGACAAGGATACCATCCATTGGATTAACAAAAATATGAATAACAGACTAGCTTCCATAATGACAAGGCTACCACACATTAGAGTAACAGATATCTCAATGACAAACTACCTTCAATAATGACAAGGCTACCATCCATTGGAGTAACAAAAATATCGATAACAGACTACCTTCCATAATGACAAGGCTACCACCATTTGGAGTAAAAAAGATATCTACAATACATTACCTTCCATAATGATAAGGCTACCATCCATTGGAGTAACAAAAATATCGACAACATACTACCTTCCATAATGAGAATGCAACCATCCATTGGAATAATAAAAATATCAACAACGGACTAACTTCCATAATGACAAGGCTACAATCCATTAGAGTTACAAATATATTAACAAAAGACTACGTCCCATAATGACAAGGCTACAATCAATTGGAGTAACAAAAATCTTGACAACAGACTACCTTCCATAATGACAAGGATACCATCCATTGGAGTATAAAAATCTCAACAACAGACTAACTTCCATAATGACAAGGCTACAATCAATTAGAATAACAAAAATCTCGACATCACACTATGTCCCATAATGACAAGGCTACCATCCATTGGAGTAACAAAAATCTCGACAACAGACTACCTTCCATAATGACAAGGCTGACATCCATTTGAGTAACAAAAATATCGACAACAAAGTAACCTCCATAATGACAACGCTACCATCCATTGGAGTAACAAAAATCTCGACAACAGAGTACCTTTCATAATGACAAGGCTACCATCCATTGGAGTAACAAAAATCTCGACAACAGACTACCTTCAATAATGACAACGCTACCATCCATTGGAGTAACAAAAATATCGACAACAGAGTACCTTCCATAATGACAAGGCTTCCATCCATCGGAGTAACAAAAATCTCGACAACAGAGTACCTTCCATAATGACAAGGCTAGAATCCATTAGAATAACAAAAATCTTGACATTAGACTATGTCCCATAATGACAAGGCTACCATCAATTGGAGTAACAAAAATCTCGACAACAGACTACCTTCTATAATGACAAGGCTACCATCCATTGGAGTAACAAAAATTTCGACAACAGAGTACCTTCCATAATGACAAGGCTACCATCCATTGGAGTAACAAAAATCTCGACAACAAACTACCTTCCATAATCACAAGGCTACCACACATTGGAGGAACATATATCTCAATGTCAAACTACCTTCCATATTGACACGGCTACCATGCATTGGAGTAACAAAAATCTCGACAATAGACTACCTTCCATAATGACAAGGCTACCATCCAATGGAATAACAAAAATATCGACAACAAACTACCTTCCATAATGACAAGGATACCATCCATTGGATTAACAAAAATATGAATAACAGACTAGCTTCCATAAAGACAAGGCTACCACACATTAGAGTAACAGATATCTCAATGACAAACTTCCTTCCATAATGACAAGGCTACCATCCATTGGAGTAACAAAAATATCGACAACAGACTACCTTCCATAATGACAAGGCTACCACCATTTGGAGTAAAAAAGATATCTACAATACACTACCTTCAATAATGACACGGCAACCATTCATTGGAGTAACAAAAATCTCGACAACAGACTACCTTCCATAATGACAAGGTTACCATCCATTAGAATAACAAAAATCTCGACATCAGACTACCTTCCATAATGACAAGGCTACCATCCAATGGAATAACAAAAATATCGACAACAGACTACCTTCCATAATGACAAGGATACCATCCATTGGATTAACAAAAATATGAATAACAGACTAGCTTCCATAATGACAAGGCTACCACACATTAGAGTAACAGATATCTCAATGAAAAACTACCTTCCATAATGACAAGGCTACCATCCATTGGAGTAACAAAAATATCGACAACAGACTACCTTCCATAATGACAAGGCTACCACCATTTGGAGTAAAAAAGATATCTACAATACACTACCTTCTATAATGATAAGGCTACCATCCATTGGAGTAACAAAAATATCGACAACATACTACCTTCCATAATGAGAATGCAACCATCCATTGGAATAATAAAAATATCAACAACGGACTAACTTCCATAATGACAAGGCTACAATCCATTAGAGTTACAAAAATATTAACAACAGACTACGTCCCATAATGACAAGGCTACAATCAATTGGAGTAACAAAAATCTTGACAACAGACTACCTTCCATAATGACAAGGATACCATCCATTGGAGTATAAAAATCCCAACAACAGACTAACTTCAATAATGACAAGGCTACAATCAATTAGAATAACAAAAATCTCGACATCACACTACGTCCCATAATGACAAGGCTACCATCCATTGGAGTAACAAAAATCTCGACAACAGACTACCTTCCATAATGACAAGGCTACCATCCATTTGAGTAACAAAAATATCGACAACAAAGTAACCTCCATAATGACAACGCTACCATCCATTGGAGTAACAAAAATCTCGACAACAGAGTACCTTCCATAATGACAAGGCTACCATCCATTGGAGTAACAAAAATCTCGACAACAGACTACCTTCAATAATGACAACGCTACCATCGATTGGAGTAACAAAAATATCGACAACAGAGTACCTTCCATAATGACAAGGGAACCATCCATTGGAGTAACAAAAATCTCGACAACAGAGTACCTTCCATAATGACAAGGCTAGAATCCATTAAAATAACAAAAATCTTGACATTAGACTATGTCCCATAATGACAAGGCTACCATCAATTGGAATAACAAAAATCTCGACATCAAACTACCTTCCATAATGACAAGGCTACCATCCATTGGAGTAACCAATATATTGACAATAGAGTACCTTCCATAATGACAAGGCTACCATCCATTATAGTAACAAAAATCTCGACAACAAGCTACCTTCCAAAATGACAAGGCTACCATCCATTCGAGTAACAGAAATCATAACGACAAACTACCTTCCATAATGATAAGGCTACCATCCATTGGACTAACAAAAATCTGAACAAAAGACTACCTTCCATAATGACAAGGCTACCATCCATTGGAGTAACAAAAATCTCGACAACAAACTACCTTCCATAATCACAAGGCTACCACACATTGGAGTAACAGATATCTCAATGTCAATCTACCTTCCATAATGACACGGCTACCATCCATTGGAGTAAAAAAAATCTCGACAATAGACTACCTTCCATAATGACAAGGCTACCATCCAATGGAATAACAAAAATATCGACAACAAACTACGTTCCATAATGACAAGGCTAACATCCATTGGATTAACAAAAATATGAACAACATACTAGCTTCCATAATGACAAGCCTACCACACATTGGAGTAACAGATATCTTAATGACAAACTACCTTCCATATTGACAAGTCTACCATCCATTGGATTAATAAATATATTGACAATAGAGTACCTTCCATAATGACAAGGCTACCATCCATTGGAGTAATAAAAATCTTGACAACAAGCTACCTTCCACAATGACAAGGCTACCATCCATTAGAGTAACAGAAATCATAACGACAAACTACCTTCCATAATGATAAGGCTACCATCCATTGGAGTAACAAAAATATGAAAAAAAGACTACCTTACATAATGACAAGGCTACCATCCATTGGAGTAACAAAAATCTCGACAACAAACTACCTTCCATAATGACAAGGCTACCACACATTGGAGTAACAGATATCTCAATGACAAACTACCTTCCATAATGACTTGGCTACCATCCATTGGAGTAACAAAAATCTCGACAACAGACTACCTTCCATAATGACAAGGTTACCATCCATTAGAATAACAAAAATCTCGACATCAGACTACCTTTCATAATGACAAGGCTACCATCCAATGGAATAACAAAAATATCGACAACAGACTACCTTCCATAATGACAAGGCTACCATCCATTGGATTAACAAAAATATGAATAACAGACTAGCTTCCATAATGACAAGGCTACCAAACATTAGAGTAACAAATATCTCAATGACAAACTACCTTCCATAATGACAAGGCTACCATCCATTGGAGTAACAAAAATATCGACAACAGACTACCTTCCATAATGACAAGGCTACCACCATTTGGAGTAAAAAAGATATCTACAATACACTACCTTCCATAATGATAAGGCTACCATCCATTAGAGTAACAAAAATATCGACAACATACTACCTTCCATAATGAGAATGCAACCATCCATTGGAATAATAAAAATATCAACAACGGACTAACTTCCATAATGACAAGGCTACAATCCATTAAGTTACAAAAATATTAACAACAGACTACGTCCCATAATGACAAGGCTACAATCAATTGGAGTAACAAAAATCTTGACAATAGACTACCTTCCATAATGACAAGGAAACCATCCATTGGAGTATAAAAATCTCAACAACAGACTAACTTCCATAATGACAAGGCTACAATCAATTAGAATAACAAAAATCTCGACATCACACTACGTCCCATAATGACAAGGCTACCATCCATTGGAGTAAATAAAATCTCGACAACAGACTATCTTCCATAATGACAAGGCTACCATCCATTTGAGTAACAAAAATATCGACAACAAAATAACCTCCATAATGACAACGCTACCATCCATTGGAGTAACAAAAATCTCGACAACAGAGTACCTTCCATTATGACAAGGATACCATCCATTGGAGTAACAAAAACCTCGACAACAGACTACCTTCAATAATGACAAGGCTACCATCCATTGGAGTAACAAAAATATCGACAACAGAGTACCTTCCATAATGACAAGGCTACCATCCATTGGAGTAACAAAAATCTCGACAACAGAGTACCTTCCATAATGACAAGGCTAGAATCCATTAGAATAACAAAAATCATGACATTAGACTATGTCCCATAATGACAAGGCTACCATCAATTGGAGTAACAAAAATCTCGACAACAGACTACCTTCCATAATGACAAGGCTACCATCCATTGGAGTAACAAAAATTTCGACAACAGAGTACCTTCCATAATGACAAGGCTACCATCCATTGGAGTAACAAAAATCTCGATAACAAGCTTCCTTCCACAATGACAAGGCTACCATCCATTGGAGTAACAGAAATCATAACGACAAACTACCTTCCATAATGATAAGGCTACCATCCATTGGACTAACAAAAGTCTGAACAAAAGACAACCTTCCATAATGACAAGGCTACCATCCATTGGAGTAACAAAAATCTCGACAACAAACTACCTTCCATAATGACAAGGCTACCACACATTGGAGTAACAGATATCTCAATGTCAAACTACCTTCCATAATGACACGACTACCATCCATTGGAGTAACAAAAATCTCGACAATAGACTACCTTCCATAATGACAAGGCTACCATCTAATGGAATAACAAAAATATCGAAAACAAACTACCTTCTATAATAACAAGGCTAACATCCATTGGATTAACAAAAATATGAACAACATACTAGCTTCCATAATGACAAGCCTACCACACATTGGAGTAACAGATATCTTAATGACAAACTACCTTCCATAATGACAAGGCTACCATCCATTGGAGTAACCAATATATTGACAATAGAGTACCTTCCATAATGACAAGGCTACCATCCATTATAGTAACAAAAATCTCGACAACAAGCTACCTTCCAAAATGACAAGGCTACCATCCATTCGAGTAACAGAAATCATAACGACAAACTACCTTCCATAATGATAAGGCTACCATCCATTGGACTAACAAAAATCTGAACAAAAGACTACCTTCCATAATGACAAGGCTACCATCCATTGGAGTAACAAAAATCTCGACAACAAACTACCTTCCATAATCACAAGGCTACCACACATTGGAGTAACAGATATCTCAATGTCAATCTACCTTCCATAATGACACGGCTACCATCCATTGGAGTAAAAAAAATCTCGACAATAGACTACCTTCAATAATGACAAGGCTACCATCAAATGGAATAACAAAAATATCGACAACAAACTACGTTCCATAATGACAAGGCTAACATCCATTGGATTAACAAAAATATGAACAACATACTAGCTTCCATAATGACAAGCCTACCACACATTGGAGTAACAGATATCTTAATGACAAACTACCTTTCATAATGACAAGTCTACCATCCATTGGATTAACAAATATATTGACAATAGAGTACCTTCCATAATGACAAGGCTACCATCCATTGGAGTAATAAAAATCTTGACAACAAGCTACCTTCCACAATGACAAGGCTACCATCCATTAGAGTAACAGAAATCATAACGACAAACTACCTTCCATAATGATAAGGCTACCATCCATTGGAGTAACAAAAATATGAAAAAAAGACTACCTTACATAATGACAAGGCTACCATCCATTGGAGTAACAAAAATCTCGACAACAAACTACCTTCCATAATGACAAGGCTACCACACATTGGAGTAACAGATATCTCAATGACAAACTACCTTCCATAATGACTTGGCTACCATCCATTGGAGTAACAAAAATCTCGACAACAGACTACCTTCCATAATGACAAGGTTACCATCCATTAGAATAACAAAAATCTCGACATCAGACTACCTTTCATAATGACAAGGCTACCATCCAATGGAATAACAAAAATATCGACAACAGACTACCTTCCATAATGACAAGGCTACCATCCATTGGATTAACAAAAATATGAATAACAGACTAGCTTCCATAATGACAAGGCTACCACACATTAGAGTAACAAATATCTCAATGACAAACTACCTTCCATAATGACAAGGCTACCATCCATTGGAGTAACAAAAATATCGACAACAGACTACCTTCCATAATGACAAGGCTACCACCATTTGGAGTAAAAAAGATATCTACAATACACTACCTTCCATAATGATAAGGCTACCATCCATTAGAGTAACAAAAATATCGACAACATACTACTTTCCATAATGAGAATGCAACCATCCATTGGAATAATAAAAATATCAACAACGGACTAACTTCCATAATGACAAGGCTACAATCCATTAGAGTTACAAAAATATTAACAACAGACTACGTCCCATAATGACAAGGCTACAAACAATTGGAGTAACAAAAATCTTGACAATAGACTACCTTCCATAATGACAAGGAAACCATCCATTGGAGTATAAAAATCTCAACAACAGACTAACTTCCATAATGACAAGGCTACAATCAATTAGAATAACAAAAATCTCGACATCACACTACGTCCCATAATGGCAAGGCTACCATCCATTGGAGTAACAAAAATCTCGACAACAGACTATCTTCCATAATGACAAGGCTACCATCCATTTGAGTAACAAAAATATCGACAACAAAATAACCTCCATAATGACAACGCTACCATCCATTGGAGTAACAAAAATCTCGACAACAGAGTACCTTCCATTATGACAAGGATACCATCCATTGGAGTAACAAAAACCTCGACAACAGACTACCTTCAATAATGACAAGGCTACCATCCATTGGAGTAACAAAAATATCGACAACAGAGTACCTTCCATAATGACAAGGCTACCATCCATTGGAGTAACAAAAATCTCGACAACAGAGTACCTTCCATAATGACAAGGCTAGAATCCATTAGAATAACAAAAATCATGACATTAGACTATGTCCCATAATGACAAGGCTACCATCAATTGGAGTAACAAAAATCTCGACAACAGACTAACTTCCATATTGACAAGGCTACCATCCATTGGAGTAACAAAAATTTCGACAACAGAGTACCTTCCATAATGACAAGGCTACCATCCATTGGAGTAACAAAAATATCGACAACATACTACCTTCCATAATGAGAATGCAACCATCCATTGGAATAATAAAAATATCAACAACAAACTACCTTCCATAATGACAAGGCTACAATCCATTAGAGTTACAAAAATATTAACAACAGACTACGTCCCATAATGACAAGGCTACAATCAATTGGAGTATCAAAAATCTTGACAACAGACTACCTTCCATAAGGACAAGGATACCATCCATTGGAGTATAAAAATCTCAACAACAGACTAACTTCCATAATGACAAGGCTACAATCAATTAGAATAACAAAAATCTCGACATCACACTACGTCCCATAATGACAAGGCTACCATCCATAGGAGTAACAAAAATCTCGACAACAGACTACCTTCCATAATGACAAGGCTACCATCCATTTGAGTAACAAAAATATCGACAACAAAGTAACCTCCATAATGACAACACTACCATCCATTGGAGTAACAAAAATATCGACAACAGAGTACCTTCCATAATGACAAGGATACCATCCATTGGAGTAACAAAAACCTCGACAACAGACTACCTTCAATAATGACAAGGCTACCATCCATTGGAGTAACAAAAATCTCAACAACAGACTAACTTCCATAATGACAAGGCTACAATCAATTAGAATAACAAAAATCTCGACATCACACTACGTCCCATAATGACAAGGCTACCATCCATAGGAGTAACAAAAATCTCGACAACAAACTACCTTCCATAATGACAAGGCTACCATCCATTTGAGTAACAAAAATATCGACAACAAAGTAACCTCCATAATGACAACACTACCATCCATTGGAGTAACAAAAATATCGACAACAGAGTACCTTCCATAATGACAAGGATACCATCCATTGGAGTAACAAAAACCTCGACAACAGACTACCTTCAATAATGACAAGGCTACCATCCATTGGAGTAACAAAAATCTCGACAACAAACTACCTTCCATAATGACAAGGCTACCATCCATTTGAGTAACAAAAATATCGACAACAAAGTAACCTCCATAATGACAACGCTACCATCCATTGGAGTAACAAAAATCTCGACAACAGACTACCTTCCATAATGACAAGGCTACCATCAATTGGAGTAACAAAAATCTCGACAACAGACTACCTTCCATAATGACAAGGCTACCATCCTTTGGAGTAACAAAAATTTCGACAACAGAGTACCTTCCATGATGACAAGGCTATCATCCATTGGAGTAACAAAAATCTCGACAACAAGCTACCTTCCACAATGACATGGCTACCATCCATTGGAGTAACAGAAATCATAACGACAAACTACCTTCCATAATGATAAGGATACCATCCATTGGACTAACAAAAATTTGAACAAAAGACAACCTTCCATAATGACAAGGCTACCATCCATTGGAGTAACAAAAATCTCGACAACAAACTACCTTCCATAATGACAAGGCTACCACACATTGGAGTAACAGATATCTCAATGTCAAACTACCTTCCATAATGACACGGCTACCATCCATTGGAGTAACAAAAATCTCGACAATATACTACCTTCCATAATGACAAGGCTACCATCCAATGGAATAACAAAAATATCTACAACAAACTACCTTCCATAATGACAAGGCTAACATCCATTGGATTAACAAAAATATGAACAACATACTAGCTTCCATAATGACAAGCCTACCACACATTGGAGTAACAAATATCTTAATGACAAACTACCTTCCATAATGGCAAGGCTACCATCCATTGGAGTAACAAATATATTGACAATAGAGTACCTTCCATAATAACAAGGCTACCATCCATTGGAGTAACAAAAATCTCGACAACAAGCTACCTTCCAAAATGACAAGGCTACCATCCATTAGAGTAACAGAAATCATAACGACAAACTACCTTCCATAATGATAAGGCTACCATCCATTGGAGTAACAAAAATATGAACAAAAGACTACCTTCCGTAATGACAAGGCTACCATCCATTGGAGTAATAAAAATCTCGACAACAAACTACCTTCCATAATGACAAGGCTACCACACATTGGAGTAACAGATATCTCAATGACAAACTACCTTCCATAATGACTTGGCTACCATCCATTGGAGTAACAAAAATCTCGACAACAGACTACCTTCCATAATGACAAGGTTACCATCCATTAGAATAACAAAAATCTCGACATCAGACTACCTTCCATAATGACAAGGCTACCATCCAATGGAATAACAAAAATATCGACAACATACTACCTTCCATAATGACAAGGCACCATCCATTGGAGTAACAAAAATATGAATAACAGACTAGCTTCCATAATGACAAGGCTACCACACATTAGAGTAACAAATATCTCAATGACAAACTACCTTCCATAATGACAAGGCTACCATCCATTGGAGTAACAAAAATATCGACAACAGACTACCTTCCATAATGACAAGGCTACCACCATTTGGAGTAAAAAAGATATCTACAATACACTACATTCCATAATGATAAGGCTACTATCCATTGGAGTAACAAAAATATCGACAACATACTACCTTCCATAATGAGAATGCAACCATCCATTGGAATAATAAAAATATCAACAACGGACTAACTTCCATAATGACAAGGCTACAATCCATTAGAGTTACAAAAATATTAACAACAGACTACGTCCCATAATGACAAGGCTACAATCAATTGGAGTAACAAAAATCTTGACAACAGACTACCTTCCATAAGGACAAGGATACCATCCATTGGAGTATAAAAATCTCAACAACAGACTAACTTCCATAATGACAAGGCTACAATCAATTAGAATAACAAAAATCTCGACATCACACTACGTCCCATAATGACAAGGCTACCATCCATTGGAGTAAAAAAAATCTCGACAACAGACTACCTTCCATAATGACAAGGCTACCATCCATTTGAGTAACAAAAATATCGACAACAAAGTAACCTCCATAATGACAACGCTACCATCCATTGGAGTAACAAAAATCTCGACAACAGAGTACCTTCCATAATGACAAGGCTAGAATCCATTAGAATAACAAAAATCTTGACATTAGACTATGTCCCATAATGACAAGCCTACCATCAATTGGAGTAACAAAAATCTCGACAACAGACTACCTTCCATAATGACAAGGCTACCATCCTTTGGAGTAACAAAAATTTCGACAACAGAGTACCTTCCATGATGACAAGGCTATCATCCATTGGAGTAACAAAAATCTTGACAACAAGCTACCTTCCACAATGACATGGCTACCATCCATTGGAGTAACAGAAATCATAACGACAAACTACCTTCCATAATGATAAGGCTACCATCCATTGGACTAACAAAAATTTGAACAAAAGACAACCTTCCATAATGACAAGGCTACCATCCATTGGAGTAACAAAAATCTCGACAACAAACTACCTTCCATAATGACAAGGCTACCACACATTGGAGTAACAGATATCTCAATGTCAAACTACCTTCCATAATGACACGGCTACCATCCATTGGAGTAACAAAAATCTCGACAATATACTACCTTCCATAATGACAAGGCTACCATCCAATGGAATAACAAAAATATCAACAACAAACTACCTTCCATAATGACAAGGCTAACATCCATTGGATTAACAAAAATATGAACAACATACTAGCTTCCATAATGACAAGCCTTCCACACATTGGAGTAACAAATATCTTAATGACAAACTACCTTCCATAATGGCAAGGCTACCATCCATTGGAGTAACAAATATATTGACAATAGAGTACCTTCCATAATAACAAGGCTACCATCCATTGGAGTAACAAAAATCTCGACAACAAGCTACCTTCCAAAATGACAAGGCTACCATCCATTAGAGTAATAGAAATCATAACGACAAACTACCTTCCATAATGATAAGGCTACCATCCATTGGAGTAACAAAAATATGAACAAAAGACTACCTTTCGTAATGACAAGGCTACCATCCATTGGAGTAACAAAAATCTCGACAACAAACTACCTTCCATAATGACAAGGCTACCACACATTGGAGTAACAGATATCTCAATGACAAACTACCTTCCATAATGACTTGGCTACCATCCATTGGAGTAACAAAAATCTCGACAACAGACTACCTTCCATAATGACAAGGTTACCATCCATTAGAATAACAAAAATCTCGACATCAGACTACCTTCCATAATGACAAGGCTACCATCCAATGGAATAACAAAAATATCGACAACATACTACCTTCCATAATGACAAGGCTACCATCCATTGGAGTAACAAAAATATGAATAACAGACTAGCTTCCATAATGACAAGGCTACCACACATTAGAGTAACAAATATCTCAATGACAAACTACCTTCGATAATGACAAGGCTACCATCCATTGGAGTAACAAAAATATCGACAACAGACTACCTTCCATAATGACAAGGCTACCACCATTTGGAGTAAAAAAGATATCTACAATACACTACATTCCATAATGATAAGGCTACCATCCATTGGAGTAACAAAAATATCGACAACATACTACCTTCCATAATGAGAATGCAACCATCCATTGGAATAATAAAAATATCAACAACGGACTAACTTCCATAATGACAAGGCTACAATCCATTAGAGTTACAAAAATATTAACAACAGACTACGTCCCATAATGACAAGGCTACAATCAATTGGAGTATCAAAAATCTTGACAACAGACTACCTTCCATAAGGACAAGGATACCATCCATTGGAGTATAAAAATCTCAACAACAGACTAACTTCCATAATGACAAGGCTACAATCAATTAGAATAACAAAAATCTCGACATCACACTACGTCCCATAATGACAAGGCTACCATCCATAGGAGTAACAAAAATCTCGACAACAGACTACCTTCCATAATGACAAGGCTACCATCCATTTGAGTAACAAAAATATCGACAACAAAGTAACCTCCATAATGACAACACTACCATCCATTGGAGTAACAAAAATATCGACAACAGAGTACCTTCCATAATGACAAGGATACCATCCATTGGAGTAACAAAAACCTCGACAACAGACTACCTTCAATAATGACAAGGCTACCATCCATTGGAGTAACAAAAATATCGACAACAGAGTACCTTCCATAATGACAAGGCTACCATCCATTGGAGTAACAAAAATCTCGACAACAGAGTACCTTCCATAATGACAAGGCTAGAATCCATTAGAATAACAAAAATCATGACATTAGACTATGTCCCATAATGACAAGGCTACCATCAATTGGAGTAACAAAAATCTCGACAACAGACTACCTTCCATAATGACAAGGCTACCATCCATTGGAGTAACAAAAATTTCGACAACAGAGTACCTTCCATAATGACAAGGCTACCATCCATTGGAGTAACAAAACTCTCGACAACAAGCTACCTTCCACAATAACAAGGCTACCATCCATTGGAGTAACAGAAATCATAACGACAAACAACCTTCCATAATGATAAGGCTACCATCCATTGGACTAACAAAAATCTGAACAAAAGACAACCTTCCATAATGACAAGGCTACCATCCATTGGAGTAACAAAAATCTCGAAAACAAACTACCTTCCATAATGACAAGGCTACCACACATTGGAGTAACAGATATCTCAATGACAAACTACCTTCCATAATGACTTGGCTACCATCCATTGGAGTAACAAAAATCTCGACAACAGACTACCTTCCATAATGACAAGGTTACCATCCATTAGAATAACAAAAATCTCGACATCAGACTACCTTCCATAATGACAAGGCTACCATCCAATGGAATAACAAAAATATCGACAACATACTACCTTCCATAATGACAAGGCTACCATCCATTGGAGTAACAAAAATATGAATAACAGACTAGCTTCCATAATGACAAGGCTACCACACATTAGAGTAACAAATATCTCAATGACAAACTACTTTCCATAATGACAAGGCTACCATCCATTGGAGTAACAAAAATATCGACAACAGACTACCTTACATAATGACAAGGCTACCACCATTTGGAGTAAAAAAGATATCTACAATACACTACATTCCATAATGATAAGGCTACCATCCATTGGAGTAACAAAAATATCGACAACATACTACCTTCCATAATGAGAATTCAACCATCCATTGGAATAATAAAAATATCAACAACGGACTAACTTCCATAATGACAAGGCTACAAGCCATTAGAGTTACAAAAATATTAACAACAGACTACGTCCCATAATGACAAGGCTACAATCAATTGGAGTAACAAAAATCTTGACAACAGACTACCTTCCATAAGGACAAGGATACCATCCATTGGAGTATAAAAATCTCAACAACAGACTAACTTCCATAATGACAAGGCTACAATCAATTAGAATAACCAAAATCTCGACATCACACTACGTCCCATAATGACAAGGCTACCATCCATTGGAGTAACAAAAATCTCGACAACAGACTACCTTCCATAATGACAAGGCTACCATCCATTTGAGTAACAAAAATATCGACAACAAAGTAACCTCCATAATGACAATGCTACCATCCATTGGAGTAACAAAAATATCGACAACAGAGTACCTTCCATAATGACAAGGATACCATCCATTGGAGTAACAAAAACCTCGACAACAGACTACCTTCAATAATGACAAGGCTACCATCCATTGGAGTAACAAAAATATCGACAACAGAGTACCTTCCATAATGACAAGGCTACCATCCATTGGAGTAACAAAAATCTCGACAACAGAGTACCTTCCATAATGACAAGGCTAGAATCCATTAGAATAACAAAAATCATGACATTAGACTATGTCCCATAATGACAAGGCTACCATCAATTGGAGTAACAAAAATCTCGACAACAGACTACCTTCCATAATGACAAGGCTACCATCCATTGGAGTAACAAAAATTTCGACAACAGAGTACCTTCCATAATGACAAGGCTACCATCCATTGGAGTAACAAAACTCTCGACAATAAGCTACCTTCCACAATGACAAGGCTACCATCCATTGGAGTAACAAAAATCATAACGACAAACTACCTTCCATAATGATAAGGCTACCATCCATTGGACTAACAAAAATCTGAACAAAAGACAACCTTCCATAATGACAAGGCTACCATCCATTGGAGTAACAAAAATATCGACAACAAACTACCTTCCATAATGACAAGGCTACCACACATTGGAGTAACAGATATCTCAATGACAAACTACCTTCCATAATGACTTGGCTACCATCCATTGGAGTAAAAAAAATCTCGACAACAGACTACCTTCCATAATGACAAGGTTACCATCCATTAGAATAACAAAAATCTCGACATCAAACTACCTTCCATAATGACAAGGCTACCATCCAATGGAATAACAAAAATATCGACAACATACTACCTTCCATAATGACAAGGCTACCACCATTTGGAGTAAAAAAGATATCTACAATACACTACATTCCATAATGATAAGGCTACCATCCATTGGAGTAACAAAAATATCGACAACATACTACCTTCCATAATGAGAATTCAACCATCCATTGGAATAATAAAAATATCAACAACGGACTAACTTCCATAATGACAAGGCTACAATCCATTAGAGTTACAAAAATATTAACAACAGACTACGTCCCATAATGACAAGGCTACAATCAATTGGAGTAACAAAAATCTTGACAACAGACTACCTTCCATAAGGACAAGGATACCATCCATTGGAGTATAAAAATCTCAACAACAGACTAACTTCCATAATGATAAGGCTACAATCAATTAGAATATCAAAAATCTCGGCATCACACTACGTCCCATAATGACAAGGCTACCATCCATTGGAGTAACAAAAATCTCTACAACAGACTACCTTCCATAATGACAAGGCTACCATCCATTTGAGTAACAAAAATATCGACAACAAAGTAACCTCCATAATGACAACGCTACCATCCATTGGAGTAACAAAAATCTCGACAACAGAGTACCTTCCATAATGACAAGGATACCATCCATTGGAGTAACAAAAACCTCGACAACAGACTACCTTCAATAATGACAAGGCTACCATCCATTGGAGTAACAAAAATATCGACAACAGAGTACCTTCCATAATGACAAGGCTACCATCCATTGGAGTAACAAAAATCTCGACAACAGAGTACCTTCCATAATGACAAGGCTAGAATCCATTAGAATAACAAAAATCATGACATTAGACTATGTCCCATAATGACAAGGCTACCAT
Organism: Vicia faba; assembly: GCA_948472305.1. Lineage (NCBI taxonomy): Eukaryota > Viridiplantae > Streptophyta > Magnoliopsida > Fabales > Fabaceae > Vicia > Vicia faba. Next base: position 590,485,044 of record OX451741.1, on the reverse strand, counting down.
CAATTGGAGTAACAAAAATCTCGACAACAGACTACCTTCCATAATGACAAGGCTACCATCCATTGGAGTAACAAAAATTTCGACAACAGAGTACCTTCCATAATGACAAGGCTACCATCCATTGGAGTAACAAAAATCTCGACAACAAGCTACCTTCCACAATGACAAGGCTACCATCCATTGGAGTAACAGAAATCATAACGACAAACTACCTTCCATAATGATAAGGCTACCATCCATTGGACTAACAAAAATCTGAACAAAAGACAACCTTCCATAATGACAAGGCTACCATCCATTGGAGTAACAAAACTCTCGACAACAAACTACCTTCCATAATGACAAGGCTACCACACATAGGAGTAACAGATATCTCAATGTCAAACTACCTTCCATAATGACACGGCTACCATCCATTGGAGTAACAAAAATCTCGACAATAGACTACCTTGCATAATGACAAGGCTACCATCCAATGGAATAACAAAAATATCGAAAACAAACTACCTTCCATAATAACAAGGCTAACATCCATTGGATTAACAAAAATTTGAACAACATACTAGCTTCCATAATGAAAAGCCTACCACACATTGGAGTAACAAATATCTTAATGACAAACTACCTTCCATAATGACAAGGCTACCATCCATTGGAGTAACAAATATATTGACAATAGAGTACCTTCCATAATGACAAGGCTACCATCCATTGGAGTAACAAAAATCTCGACAACAAGCTACCTTCCAAAATGACAAGGCTACCATCCATTAGAGTAACAGAAATCATAACGACAAACTACCTTCCATAATGATAAGGCTACCATCCATTGAAGTAACAAAAATCTGAACAAAAGACTACCTTCCATAATGACAAGGCTACCATCCATTGGAGTAACAAAAATTTCGACAACAGAGTACCTTCCATAATGACAAGGCTACCATCCAATGGAGTAACGAAAATCTCGACAACAAGCTACCTTCCACAATGACAAGGCTACCATCCATTGGAGTAACAGAAATCATAACGACAAACTACCTTCCATAATGATAAGGCTACCATCCATTGGACTAACAAAAATCTGAACAAAAGACAACCTTCCATAATGACAAGGTTACCATCCATTGGAGTAACAAAAATCTCGACAACAAACTACCTTCCATAATGACTAGGCTACCACACATTGGATCAACAGATATCTCAATGACAAACTACCTTCCATAATGACTTGGCTACCATCCATTGGAGTAACAAAAATCTTGACAACAAACTACCTTCCATAATGACAAGGTTACCATCCATTAGAATAACAAAAATCTCGACATCAGACTACCTTCCATAATGACAAGGCTACCATCCATTTGAGTAACAAAAATATGAATAACAGACTAGCTTCCATAATGACAAGGCTACCACACATTAGAGTAACAAATATCTCAATGACAAACTACTTTCCATAATGACAAGGCTACCATCCATTGGAGTAACAAAAATATCGACAACAGACTACCTTCCATAATGACAAGGCTACCACCATTTGGAGTAAAAAAGATATCTACAATACACTACATTCCATAATGATAAGGCTACCATCCATTGGAGTAACAAAAATATCGACAACATACTACCTTCCATATTGAGAATGCAACCATCCATTGGAATAATAAAAATATCAACAACGGACTAACTTCCATAATGACAAGGCTACAATCCATTAGAGTTACAAAAATATTAACAAAAGACTACGTCCCATAATGACAAGGCTACAATCAATTGGAGTAACAAAAATCTTGACAACAGACTACCTTCCATAAGGACAAGGATACCATCCATTTGAGTATAAAAATCTCAACAACAGACTAACTTCCATAATGACAAGGCTACAATCAATTAGAATAACAAAAATCTCGACATCACACTACGTCCCATAATGACAAGGCTACCATCCATTGGAGTAACAAAAATCTCGACAACAGACTACCTTCCATAATGACAAGGCTACCATCCATTTGAGTAACAAAAATATCGACAACAAAGTAACCTCCATAATGACAACGCTACCATCCATTGGAGTAACAAAAATCTCGACAACAGAGTACCTTCCATAATGACAAGGATACCATCCATTGGAGTAACAAAAACCTCGACAACAGACTACCTTCAATAATGACAAGGCTACCATCCATTGGAGTAACAAAAATATCGACAACAGAGTACCTTCCATAATGACAAGGCTACCATCCATTGGAGTAACAAAAATCTCGACAACAGAGTACCTTCCATAATGACAAGGCTAGAATCCATTAGAATAACAAAAATCATGACATTAGACTATGTCCCATAATGACAAGGCTACCATCCATTGGAGTAACAAAAATTTCGACAACAGAGTACCTTCTATAATGACAAGGCTACCATCCATTGGAGTAACAAAAATGTCGACAACAAGCTACCTTCCACAATGACAAGGCTACCATCCATTGGAGTAACAGAAATCATAACGACAAACTACCTTCCATAATGATAAGGCTACCATCCATTGGACTAACAAAAATCTGAACAAAAGACAACCTTCCATAATGACAAGGCTACCATCCATTGGAGTAACAAAAATCTCGACAACAAACTACCTTCCATAATGACAAGGCTACCACACATTGGAGTAACAGATATCTCAATGTCAAACTACCTTCCATAATGACACGGCTACCATCCATTGGAGTAAAAAAAACCTAGACAATAGACTACCTTCCATAATGACAAGGCTACCATCCAATGGAATAACAAAAATATCGAAAACAAACTACCTTCCATAATAACAAGGCTAACATCCATTGGATTAACAAAAATATGAACAACATACTAGCTTCCATAATGAAAAGCCTACCACACATTGGAGTAACAAATATCTTAATGACAAACTACCTTCCATAATGACAAGGCTACCATCCATTGGAGTAACAAATATATTGACAATAGAGTACCTTCCATAATGACAAGGCTACCATCCATTGGAGTAACAAAAATCTCGACAACAAGCTACCTTCCAAAATGACAAGGCTACCATCCATTAGAGTAACAGAAATCATAACGACAAACTACCTTCCATAATGATAAGGCTACCATCCATTGAAGTAACAAAAATCTGAACAAAAGACTACCTTCCATAATGACAAGGCTACCATCCATTGGAGTAACAAAAATTTCGACAACAGAGTACCTTCCATAATGACAAGGCTACCATCCAATGGAGTAACGAAAATCTCGACAACAAGCTACCTTCCACAATGACAAGGCTACCATCCATTGGAGTAACAGAAATCATAACGACAAACTACCTTCCATAATGATAAGGCTACCATCCATTGGACTAACAAAAATCTGAACAAAAGACAACCTTCCATAATGACAAGGTTACCATCCATTGGAGTAACAAAAATCTCGACAACAAACTACCTTCCATAATGACTAGGCTACCACACATTGGATCAACAGATATCTCAATGACAAACTACCTTCCATAATGACTTGGCTACCATCCATTGGAGTAACAAAAATCTTGACAACAAACTACCTTCCATAATGACAAGGTTACCATCCATTAGAATAACAAAAATCTCGACATCAGACTACCTTCCATAATGACAAGGCTACCATCCATTTGAGTAACAAAAATATGAATAACAGACTAGCTTCCATAATGACAAGGCTACCACACATTAGAGTAACAAATATCTCAATGACAAACTACTTTCCATAATGACAAGGCTACCATCCATTGGAGTAACAAAAATATCGACAACAGACTACCTTCCATAATGACAAGGCTACCACCATTTGGAGTAAAAAAGATATCTACAATACACTACATTCCATAATGATAAGGCTACCATCCATTGGAGTAACAAAAATATCGACAACATACTACCTTCCATATTGAGAATGCAACCATCCATTGGAATAATAAAAATATCAACAACGGACTAACTTCCATAATGACAAGGCTACAATCCATTAGAGTTACAAAAATATTAACAAAAGACTACGTCCCATAATGACAAGGCTACAATCAATTGGAGTAACAAAAATCTTGACAACAGACTACCTTCCATAAGGACAAGGATACCATCCATTTGAGTATAAAAATCTCAACAACAGACTAACTTCCATAATGACAAGGCTACAATCAATTAGAATAACAAAAATCTCGACATCACACTACGTCCCATAATGACAAGGCTACCATCCATTGGAGTAACAAAAATCTCGACAACAGACTACCTTCCATAATGACAAGGCTACCATCCATTTGAGTAACAAAAATATCGACAACAAAGTAACCTCCATAATGACAACGCTACCATCCATTGGAGTAACAAAAATCTCGACAACAGAGTACCTTCCATAATGACAAGGATACCATCCATTGGAGTAACAAAAACCTCGACAACAGACTACCTTCAATAATGACAAGGCTACCATCCATTGGAGTAACAAAAATATCGACAACAGAGTACCTTCCATAATGACAAGACTACCATCCATTGGAGTAACAAAAATCTCGACAACAGAGTACCTTCCATAATGACAAGGCTAGAATCCATTAGAATAACAAAAATCATGACATTAGACTATGTCCCATAATGACAAGGCTACCATCCATTGGAGTAACAAAAATTTCGACAACAGAGTACCTTCTATAATGACAAGGCTACCATCCATTGGAGTAACAAAAATGTCGACAACAAGCTACCTTCCACAATGACAAGGCTACCATCCATTGGAGTAACAGAAATCATAACGACAAACTACCTTCCATAATGATAAGGCTACCATCCATTGGACTAACAAAAATCTGAACAAAAGACAACCTTCCATAATGACAAGGCTACCATCCATTGGAGTAACAAAAATCTCGACAACAAACTACCTTCCATAATGACAAGGCTACCACACATTGGAGTAACAGATATCTCAATGTCAAACTACCTTCCATAATGACACGGCTACCATCCATTGGAGTAAAAAAAACCTAGACAATAGACTACCTTCCATAATGACAAGGCTACCATCCAATGGAATAACAAAAATATCGAAAACAAACTACCTTCCATAATAACAAGGCTAACATCCATTGGATTAACAAAAATATGAACAACATACTAGCTTCCATAATGAAAAGCCTACCACACATTGGAGTAACAAATATCTTAATGACAAACTACCTTCCATAATGACAAGGCTACCATCCATTGGAGTAACAAATATATTGACAATAGAGTACCTTCCATAATGACAAGGCTACCATCCATTGGAGTAACAAAAATCTCGACAACAAGCTACCTTCCAAAATGACAAGGCTACCATCCATTAGAGTAACAGAAATCATAACGACAAACTACCTTCCATAATGATAAGGCTACCATCCATTGAAGTAACAAAAATCTGAACAAAAGACTACCTTCCATAATGACAAGGCTACCATCCATTGGAGTAACAAAAAATTCGACAACAGAGTACCTTCCATAATGACAAGGCTACCATCCATTGGAGTAACGAAAATCTCGACAACAAGCTACCTTCCACAATGACAAGGCTACCATCCATTGGAGTAACAGAAATCATAACGACAAACTACCTTCCATAATGATAAGGCTACCATCCATTGGACTAACAAAAATCTGAACAAAAGACAACCTTCCATAATGGCAAGGCTACCATCCATTGGAGTAACAAAAATCTCGACAACAAACTACCTTCCATAATGACAAGGCTACCACACATTGGAGTAACAGATATCTCAATGACAAACTACCTTCCATAATGACTTGGCTACCATCCATTGGAGTAACAAAAATCTCGACAACAGACTACCTTCCATAATGACAAGGTTACCATCCATTAGAATAACAAAAATCTCGACATCAGACTACCTTCCATAATGAAAAGGCTACCATCCAATGGAATAACAAAAATATCGACAACATACTACCTTCCATAATGACAAGGCTACCATCAATTGGAGTAACAAAAATATGAATAACAGACTAGCTTCCATAATGACAAGGCTACCACACATTAGAGTAACAAATATCTCAATGACAAACTACTTTCCATAATGATAAGGCTACCATCCATTGGAGTAACAAAAATATCGACAACAGACTACCTTCCATAATGACAAGGCTACCACCATTTGGAGTAAAAAAGATATCTACAATAAACTACATTCCATAATGATAAGGCTACCATCCATTGGAGTAACAAAAATATCGACAACATACTACCTTCCATAATGAGAATGCAACCATCCATTGGAATAATAAAAATATCAACAACGGACTAACTTCCATAATGACAAGGCTACAATCCATTAGAGTTACAAAAATATTAACAAAAGACTACGTCCCATAATGACAAGGCTACAATCAATTGGAGTAACAAAAATCTTGACAACAGACTACCTTCCATAAGGACAAGGATACCATCCATTTGAGTATAAAAATCTCAACAACAGACTAACTTCCATAATGACAAGGCTACAATCAATTAGAATAACAAAAATCTCGACATCACACTACGTCCCATAATGACAAGGCTACCATCCATTGGAGTAACAAAAATCTCGACAACAGACTACCTTCCATAATGACAAGGCTACCATCCATTTGAGTAACAAAAATATCGACAACAAAGTAACCTCCATAATGACAATGCTACCATCCATTGGAGTAACAAAAATCTCGACAACAGAGTACCTTCCATAATGACAAGGATACCATCCATTGGAGTAACAAAAACCTCGACAACAGACTACCTTCAATAATGACAAGGCTACCATCCATTGGAGTAACAAAAATATCGACAACAGAGTACCTTCCATAATGACAAGGCTACCATCCATTGGAGTAACAAAAATCTCGACAACAGAGTACCTTCCATAATGACAAGGCTAGAATCCATTAGAATAACAAAAATCATGACATTAGACTATGTCCCATAATGACAAGGCTACCATCAATTGGAGTAACAAAAATCTCGACAACAGACTACCTTCCATAATGACAAGGCTACCATCCATTGGAGTAACAAAAATTTCGACAACAGAGTACCTTCCATAATGACAAGGATACCATCCATTGGAGTAACAAAAATTTTGACAACAAGCTACCTTCCAAAATGACAAGGCTACCATCCATTGGAGTAACAGAAATCATAACGACAGACTACCTTCCATAATGATAAGGCTACCATCCATTGGACTAACAAAAATCTGAACAAAAGACAACCTTCCATAATGACAAGGCTACCATCCATTGGAGTAACAAAAATCTCGACAACAAACTACCTTCCATAATGACAAGGCTACCACACATTGGAGTAACAAATATCTCAATGACAAACTACCTTCCATAATGACACGGCTACCATCCATTGGAGTAACAAAAATCTCGACAACAGACTACCTTCCATAATGACAAGGCTACCATCCATTAGAATAACAAAAAAATCGACATCAGACTACCTTCCATAATGAAAAGGCTACCATCCAATGGAATAACAAAAATATCGACAACATACTACCTTCCATAATGACAAGGCTACCATCCATTGGAGTAACAAAAATATGAATAACAGACTAGCTTCCATAATGACAAGGCTACCACACATTAGAGTAACAAATATCTCAATGACAAACTACTTTCCATAATGATAAGGCTACCATCCATTGGAGTAACAAAAATATCGACAACAGACTACCTTCCATAATGACAAGGCTACCACCATTTGGTGTAAAAAAGATATCTACAATAAACTACATTCCATAATGATAAGGCTACCATCCATTGGAGTAACAAAAATATCGACAACATACTACCTTCCATAATGAGAATGCAACCATCCATTGGAATAATAAAAATATCAACAACGGACTAACTTCCATAATGACAAGGCTACAATCCATTAGAGTTACAAAAATATTAACAAAAGACTACGTCCCATAATGACAAGGCTACAATCAATTGGAGTAACAAAAATCTTGACAACAGACTACCTTCCATAAGGACAAGGATACCATCCATTTGAGTATAAAAATCTCAACAACAGACTAACTTCCATAATGACAAGGCTACAATCAATTAGAATAACAAAAATCTCGACATCACACTACGTCCCATAATGACAAGGCTACCATCCATTGGAGTAACAAAAATCTCGACAACAGACTACCTTCCATAATGACAAGGCTACCATCCATTTGAGTAACAAAAATATCGACAACAAAGTAACCTCCATAATGACAATGCTACCATCCATTGGAGTAACAAAAATCTCGACAACAGAGTACCTTCCATAATGACAAGGATACCATCCATTGGAGTAACAAAAACCTCGACAACAGACTACCTTCAATAATGACAAGGCTACCATCCATTGGAGTAACAAAAATATCGACAACAGAGTACCTTCCATAATGACAAGGCTACCATCCATTAGAGTAACAAAAATCTCGACAACAGAGTACCTTCCATAATGACAAGGCTAGAATCCATTAGAATAACAAAAATCATGACATTAGACTATGTCCCATAATGACAAGGCTACCATCAATTGGAGTAACAAAAATCTCGACAACAGACTACCTTCCATAATGACAAGGCTACCATCCATTGGAGTAACAAAAATTTCGACAACAGAGTACCTTCCATAATGACAAGGCTACCATCCATTGGAGTAACAAAAATTTTGACAACAAGCTACCTTCCAAAATGACAAGGCTACCATCCATTGGAGTAACAGAAATCATAACGACAGACTACCTTCCATAATGATAAGGCTACCATCCATTGGACTAACAAAAATCTGAACAAAAGACAACCTTCCATAATGACAAGGCTACCATCCATTGGAGTAACAAAAATCTCGACAACAAACTACCTTCCATAATGACAAGGCTACCACACATTGGAGTAACAGATATCTCAATGTCAAACTACCTTCCATAATGACACGGCTACCATCCATTGGAGTAACAAAAATCTCGACAATAGACTACCTTCCAGAATGTCAAGGCTACCATCCAATGGAATAACAAAAAAATCGAAAACAAACTACCTTCCATAATAACAAGGCTAACATCCATTTGATTAACAAAAATATGAACAACATACTAGCTTCCATAATGAAAAGCCTACCACACATTGGAGTAACAAATATCTTAATGACAAACTACCTTCCATAATGACAAGGCTACCATCCATTGGAGTAACAAATATATTGACAATAGAGTACCTTCCATAATGACAAGGCTACCATCCATTGGAGTAACAAAAATCTCGACAACAAGCTACCTTCCAAAATGACAAGGCTACCATCCATTAGAGTAACAGAAATCATAACGACAAACTACCTTCCATAATGATAAGGCTACCATCCATTGAAGTAACAAAAATCTGAACAAAAGACTACCTTCCATAATGATAAGGCTTAAATCCATTGGAGTAACAAAAATCTCGACAACAAACTACCTTCCATAATGACAAGGCTACCACACATTGGAGTAACAGATATCTCAATGAAAAACTACCTTCCATAATGACTTGGCTACCATCCATTGGAGTAACAAAAATCTCGACAACAGACTACCTTCCATAATGACAAGGTTACCATCCATTAGAATAACAAAAATCTCGACATCAGACTACCTTCCATAATGACAAGGCTACCATCCAATGGAATAACAAAAATATCGACAACAGACTACCTTCCATAATGACAAGGCTACCACACATTAGAGTAACAAATATCTCAATGACAAACTACCTTCCATAATGACAACGCTACCATCCATTGGAGTAAAAAAAATATCGACAATAGACTACCTTCCATAATGACAAGGCTACCACCATTTGGAGTAAAAAAATATCGACAACATACTACATTCCATAATGAGAATGCAACCATCCATTGGAATAATAAAAATATCAACAACGGACTAACTTCCATAATGACAAGGCTACAATCCATTAGAGTAACAAAAATATTAACAACAGAATACATCCCATAATGACAAGGCTACCATCAATTGGAGTAACAAAAATCTCGGCAACAGACTACCTTCCATAATGACAAGGATACCATCCATTGGAGTATAAAAATCTCATTAACAGACTAACTTCCATAATGACAAGGCTACAATCAATTAGAATAACAAAAATCTCGGCATCACACTACGTCCCATAATGACAAGGCTACCATCCATTGGAGTAACAAAAATCTCGACAACAAACTACCTTCCATAATGAAAAGGCTACCATCCATTGGAGTAACAGAAATCATAACGACAAACTACCTTCCATAATAATAAGGCTACCATCCATTGGAGTTACAAAAATCTGAACAAAAGACTACCTTCCATAATGACAAGGATACCATCCATTGGAGTATAAAAATCTCAACAACAGACTACCTTCCACAATGACAAGGCTACAATCAATTAGAATAACAAAAATCTCGACAACAGACTACGTGCCATAATGACAAGGCTACCATCCATTGGAGTAACAAAAATCTTGGAAACAAACTACCTTCCATAGTGACAAGGATACCATTCATTGGAGTATAAAAATCACAACAACAGACTAACTTCCGTAATGAAAACGCTACAATCAATTAGAATAACAAAAATCTCGACATCAGACTACGTCCCATAATGACAAGGCTACCATCCATTGGAGTAACAAAAATCTCGACAACAGACTACCTTCCATAATGACAAGGCTACCATCCATTTGAGTAACAAAAATATCGACAACAGAGTACCTTCCATAATGACAAGGCTACCATCCATTGGAGTTACAAAAATCTCGACAACAGAGTACCTTCCATAATGACAAGGCTACCATCCATTGGAGTAACAAAAATCTTGACAACATACTACCTTCAATAATGACAAGGCTACCATCCATTAGAGTAACAAAAATATCGACAATAGAGTACCTTCCATAATGACAAGGCTACCATCCATTGGAGTAACAAAAATCTCGACAACAGAGTACCTTCCATAATGACAAGGCTACAATCCATTAGAATAAAAAAAATATTGACATCAGACTATGTCCCATAATGACAACGCTACCATCAATTGGAGTAACAAAAATCTCGACAACAGACTACCTTCCATAATGACAAGGCTACCATCCATTGGAGTAACAAAAATATTGACAACAGAGTACCTTCCATAATGACAAGGCTACCATCCATTGGAGTAACAAAAATCTCGACAACAAGCTACCTTCCACAATGACAAGGCTACCATCCATTGGAGTAACAGAAATCATAACGACAAACTACCTTCCATAATGATAACGCTACCATCCATTGGACTAACAAAAATCTGAACAAAAGACTACCTTCCATAATTACAAGGCTACCATCCATTGGAGTAACAAAAATCTCGACAACAAACTACCTTCCATAATGACAAGGCTACCACACATTGGAGTAACAGATATCTCAATGACAAACTACCTTCCATAATGACAAGGCTACCATCCATTGGAGTAACAAAAATCTCGACAACGGACTACCTTCCATAATGACAAGGCTACCATCCATTTGAGTAACAAAAATTTTGACAACAAAGTAACCTCCATAATGACAAGGCTACCATCCATTAGAGTAACAAAAATCTCGACAATAGAGTACCTTCCATAATGACAAGGCTACCATCCATTGGAGTAACAAAAATCTCGACAACAGACTACGTTCAATAATGACAAGGCTACCATCCATTGGAGTAACAAAAATATCGACAATAGAGTACCTTCCATAATGACAAGGCTACCATCCATTGGAGTAACAAAAATCTGGACAACAGAGTACCTTCCATAATGACAAGGCCACAATCCATTAGAATAACAAAAATCTTGACATCAGACTATGTCCCATAATGACAAGGCTACCATCAATTGGAGTAACAAAAATCTCGACAACAGACTACCTTCCATAATGACAAGGCTACCATCCATTGGAGTAACAAAAATTTCGACAACAGAGTACCTTCTATAATGACATTGCTACCATCCATTGGAGTAACAAAAATCTCGACAATAAGCTACCTTCCACAATGACAAGGCTACCATCCATTGGAGTATCAGAAATAATAACGACAAACTACCTTCCATAATGATAAGGCTACCATCCATTGGACTAACAAAAATCTGAACAAAAGACTACCTTCCATAATGACAAGGCTACCATCCATTGGAGTAACAAAAATCTCGACAACAAACTACCTTCCATAATGACAAGGCTACCACACATTGGAGTAACCGATATCTCAATGACAAACTACCTTCCATAATGACAAGGCTACCATCCATTGGAGTAACAAAAATCTCGACAACGGACTACCTTCCATAATGACAAGGCTACCATCCATTTGAGTAACAAAAATATCGACAAAAAAGTAACCTCCATAATGACAAGGCTACCATCCATTGGAGTAACAAAAATCTCGACAACAGAGTACCTTCCATAATAACAAGGCTACCATCCATTGGAGTAACAAAAATCTCGACAACATACTACCGTCAATAATGACAAGGCTACCATCCATTGGAGTAACAAAAATATCAACAACAGAGTACCTTCCATAATGACAAGGCTACCATCCGTTGGAGTAACAAAAATCTCGACACCAGAGTACCTTCCATGATGACCAGGCTACAATCCATTAGAATAACAAAAATCTTGACATCAGACTATGTCCCATAATGACAAGGCTACCATCAATTGGAGTAACAAAAATCTCGACAACAGACTACCTTCCATAATGACAAGGCTACCATCCATTGGAGTAACAAAAATTTCGACAACAGAGTACCTTCCATAATGACATTGCTACCATCCATTGGAGTAACAAAAATCTCGACAATAAGCTACCTTCCACAATGACAAGGCTACCATCCATTGGAGTATCAGAAATCATAACGACAAACTACCTTCCATAATGATAAGGCTACCATCCATTGGACTAACAAAAATCTGAACAAAAGACTACCTTCCATAATGACAAGGCTACCTTCCATTGGAGTAACAAAAATCTCGACAACAAACTACCTTCCATAATGACAAGGCTACCACACATTGGAGTAACCGATATCTCAATGACAAACTACCTTCCATAATGACAAGGCTACCATCCATTGGAGTAACAAAAATCTCGACAACGGACTACCTTCCATAATGACAAGGCTACCATATATTTGAGTAACAAAAATATCGACAAAAAAGTAACCTCCATAATGACAAGGCTACCATCCATTGGAGTAACAAAAATCTCGACAACAGAGTACCTTCCATAATAACAAGGCTACCATCCATTGGAGTAACAAAAATCTCGACAACATACTACCTTCAATAATGACAAGGCTACCATCCATTGGAGTAACAAAAATATCGACAACAGAGTACCTTCCATAATGACAAGGCTACCATCCGTTGGAGTAACAAAAATCTCGACACCAGAGTACCTTCCATGATGACTAGGCTACAATCCATTAGAATAAAAAAAATCTTGACATCAGACTATGTCCCATAATGACAAGGCTACCATCAATTGGAGTAACAAAAATCTCGACAACAGACTACCTTCCATAATGACAAGGCTACCATCCATTGGAGTAACAAAAATTTCGACAACAGAGTAGCTTCCATAATGACATTGCTACCATCCATTGGAGTAACAAAAATTTCGAAAATAAGCTACCTTCCACAATGACAAGGCTACCATCCATTGGAGTATCAGAAATCATAACGACAAACTACCTTCCATAATGATAAGGCTACCATCCATTGGACTAACAAAAATATGAACAAAAGACTACCTTCCATAATGACAAGGCTACCATCCATTGGAGTAACAAAAATCTCGACAACAAACTACCTTCCATAATGAGAAGGCTACCACACATTGGAGTAACCGATATCTCAATGAAAAACTACCTTCCATAATGACAAGGCTGCCATCCATTGGAGTAACAAAAATCTCAACAACGGACTACCTTCCATAATGACAAGGCTACCATCCATTTGAGTAACAAAAATATCGACAAAAAAGTAACCTCCATAATGACAAGGCTACCATCCATTAGAGTAACAAAAATCTCGACAACATACTACCTTCAATAATGGAAAGGCTACCATCCATTGGAGTAACAAAAATATCGACAACAGAGTACCTTCCATAATGACAAGGCTACCATCCGTTGGAGTAACAAAAATCTCGACAACAGAGTACCTTCCATAATGACAAGGCTTCAATCCATTAGAATAACAAAAATCTTGACATCAGACTATGTCCCATAATGACAAGGCTACCATCAATTGGAGTAACAAAAATCTCGACAACAGACTACCTTCCATAATGACAAGGCTACCATCCATTGGAGTAACAAAAATATCGACAACAGAGTACCTTCCATAATGACAAGGCTACCATCCATTGGAGTAACAAAAATCTCGACAACAAGCTACCTTTCACAATGACAAGGCTACCATCCATTGGAGTAAAAGAAATCATAACGACAAACCACCTTCCATAATGATAAGGCTACCATCCATTGGACTAACAAAAATCTGAACAAAAGACTACCTTCCATAATGACAAGGCTACCATCCATTGGAGTAACAAAAATCTCGACAACAAACTACCTTCCATAATGACAAGGCTACCACACATTGGAGTAACAGATATCTCATTGACAAACTACCTTCCATAATGACAAGGCTACCATCCATTGGAGTAACAAAAATCTCGACAACGGACTACCTTCCATAATGACAAGGCTACCATCCATTTGAGTAACAAAAATATCGACAACAAAGTAACCTCCATAATGACAAGGCTACCATCCATTGGAGTAACAAAAATCTCGACAATAGAGTACCTTCCATAATGACAAGGCTACCATCCATTGGAGTAACAAAAATCTCGACAACAGACTACCTTCAATAATGACAAGGCTACCATCCATTGGAGTAACAAAAATATCGACAATAGAGTACCTTCCATAATGACAAGGCTACCATCCATTGGAGTAACAAAAATCTCGACAACAGAGTACCTTCCATAATGACAAGGCTACAATCCATTAGAATAAAAAAAATCTTGACATCAGACTATGTCTCATAATGACAAGGCTACCATCAATTGGAGTAACAAAAATCTCGACAACAGACTACCTTCCATAATGACAAGGCTACCATCCATTGGAGTAACAAAAATTTCGACAACAGAGTACCTTCCACAATGACATTGCTACCATCCATTGGAGTAACAAAAATCTCGACAACAAGCTACCTTCCACAATGACAAGGCTACCATCCATTGGAGTAACAGAAATCATAACGACAAACTACCTTCCATAATGATAAGGATACCATCCATTGGACTAACAAAAATCTAAACAAAAGAAAACCTTCCATAATGACAAGGCTACCATCCATTGGAGTAACAAAAATCTCGACAGTGGACTACCTTCCATAATGACAAGGCTACCATCCAATGGAATAAAAAAAATATCGACAACAGACTACCTTCCATAATGACAAGGCTAACATCCATTGGATTAAAAAAAATATGAACAACAGACTAGCTTCCATAATGACAAGCCTATCACACATTGGAGTAACAAATATCTTAATGACAAACTACCTTCCATAATGGCAAGGCAACCATCCATTGGAGTAAAAAAAATATCGACAACAGAGTACCTTCCATAATGACAAGGCTACCACCATTTGGAGTCAAAAAGATATCTACAATAGACTACGTTCCATAATGATAAGGCTACCATCCATTGGAGTAACAAAAATATCGACAACAGACTACCTTCCATAATGAGAATGCAACCATCCATTGGAATAATAAAAATATCAACAACGGATTAACTTCCATAATGACAAGGCTACAATCCATTGGAGTAACAAAAATATTGACAACAGACTACGTCCTATAATGACAAGGCTACCATCAATTGGAGTAAAAAAAATTTCGACAACAGACTACCTTCCATAATGACAAGGCTACCATCCATTGGAGTAACAAAAATCTTGACAATAGACTACCTTCAATAATGACAAGGCTACCATCCATTGGAGTAACAAAAATATCGACAATAGAGTACCTTCCATAATGACAAGGCTACCATCCATTGGAGTAACAAAAATCTCGACAACAGAGTACCTTCCATAATGACAAGGCTACAATCCAATAGAATAACAAAAATCTTGACATCAGACTATGTCCCATAATGACAAGGCTACCATCAATTGGAGTAACAAAAATCTCGACAACAGACTACCTTCCATAATGACAAGGCTACCATCCATTGGAGTAACAAAAATTTCGACAACAGAGTACCTTCCATAATGACATTGCTACCATCCATTGGAGTAACAAAAATCTCGACAATAAGCTACCTTCCACAATGACAAGGCTACCATCCATTGGAGTATCAGAAATCATAACGACAAACTACCTTCCATAATGATAAGGCTACCATCCATTGGACTAACAAAAATCTGAACAAAAGACTACCTTCCATAATGACAAGGCTACCATCCATTGGAGTAACAAAAATCTCGACAACAAACTACCTTCCATAATGACAAGGCTACCACACATTGGAGTAACCGATATCTCAATGACAAACTACCTTCCATAATGACAAGGCTACCATCCATTGGAGTAACAAAAATCTCGACAACGGACTACCTTCCATAATGACAAGGCTACCATCCATTTGAGTAACAAAAATATCGACAAAAAAGTAACCTCCATAATGACAAGGCTACCATCCATTGGAGTAACAAAAATCTCGACAACAGAGTACCTTCCATAATAACAAGGCTACCATCCATTGGAGTAACAAAAATCTCGACAACATACTACCTTCAATAATGACAAGGCTACCATCCATTGGAGTAACAAAAATATCGACAACAGAGTACCTTCCATAATGACAAGGCTACCATCCGTTGGAGTAACAAAAATCTCGACACCAGAGTACCTTCCATGATGACCAGGCTACAATCCATTAGAATAAAAAAAATCTTGACATCAGACTATGTCCCATAATGACAAGGCTACCATCAATTGGAGTAACAAAAATCTCGACAACAGACTACCTTCCATAATGACAAGGCTACCATCCATTGGAGTAACAAAAATTTCGACAACAGAGTACCTTCCATAATGACATTGCTACCATCCATTGGAGTAACAAAAATTTCGAAAATAAGCTACCTTCCACAATGACAAGGCTACCATCCATTGGAGTATCAGAAATCATAACGACAAACTACCTTCCATAATGATAAGGCTACCATCCATTGGACTAACAAAAATATGAACAAAAGACTACCTTCCATAATGACAAGGCTACCATCCATTGGAGTAACAAAAATCTCGACAACAAACTACCTTCCATAATGAGAAGGCTACCACACATTGGAGTAACCGATATCTCAATGAAAAACTACCTTCCATAATGACAAGGCTGCCATCCATTGGAGTAACAAAAATCTCGACAACGGACTACCTTCCATATTGACAAGGCTACCATCCATTTGAGTAACAAAAATATCGACAAAAAAGTAACCTCCATAATGACAAGGCTACCATCCATTGGAGTAACAAAAATTTCGACAACAGAGTACCTTCCACAATGACATTGCTACCATCCATTGGAGTAACAAAAATCTCGACAACAAGCTACCTTCCACAATGACAAGGCTACCATCCATTGGAGTAACAGAAATCATAACGACAAACTACCTTCCATAATGATAAGGATACCATCCATTGGACTAACAAAAATCTAAACAAAAGAAAACCTTCCATAATGACAAGGCTACCATCCATTGGAGTAACAAAAATCTCGACAGTGGACTACCTTCCATAATGACAAGGCTACCATCCAATGGAATAAAAAAAATATCGACAACAGACTACCTTCCATAATGATAAGGCTAACATCCATTGGATTAAAAAAAATATGAACAACAGACTAGCTTCCATAATGACAAGCCTATCACACATTGGAGTAACAAATATCTTAATGACAAACTACCTTCCATAATGGCAAGGCAACCATCCATTGGAGTAAAAAAAATATCGACAACAGAGTACCTTCCATAATGACAAGGCTACCACCATTTGGAGTCAAAAAGATATCTACAATAGACTACGTTCCATAATGATAAGGCTACCATCCATTGGAGTAACAAAAATATCGACAACAGACTACCTTCCATAATGAGAATGCAACCATCCATTGGAATAATAAAAATATCAACAACGGATTAACTTCCATAATGACAAGGCTACAATCCATTGGAGTAACAAAAATATTGACAACAGACTACGTCCTATAATGACAAGGCTACCATCAATTGGAGTAAAAAAAATTTCGACAACAGACTACCTTCCATAATGACAAGGCTACCATCCATTGGAGTAACAAAAATCTTGACAATAGACTACCTTCAATAATGACAAGGCTACCATCCATTGGAGTAACAAAAATATCGACAATAGAGTACCTTCCATAATGACAAGGCTACCATCCATTGGAGTAACAAAAATCTCGACAACAGAGTACCTTCCATAATGACAAGGCTACAATCCAATAGAATAACAAAAATCTTGACATCAGACTATGTCCCATAATGACAAGGCTACCATCAATTGGAGTAACAAAAATCTCGACAACAGACTACCTTCCATAATGACAAGGCTACCATCCATTGGAGTAACAAAAATTTCGACAACAGAGTACCTTCCATAATGACATTGCTACCATCCATTGGAGTAACAAAAATCTCGACAATAAGCTACCTTCCACAATGACAAGGCTACCATCCATTGGAGTATCAGAAATCATAACGACAAACTACCTTCCATAATGATAAGGCTACCATCCATTGGACTAACAAAAATCTGAACAAAAGACTACCTTCCATAATGACAAGGCTACCATCCATTGGAGTAACAAAAATCTCGACAACAAACTACCTTCCATAATGACAAGGCTACCACACATTGGAGTAACCGATATCTCAGTGACAAACTACCTTCCATAATGACAAGGCTACCATCCATTTGAGTAACAAAAATCTCGACAACGGACTACCTTCCATAATGACAAGGCTACCATCCATTTGAGTAACAAAAATATCGACAAAAAAGTAACCTCCAAAATGACAAGGCTACCATCCATTGGAGTAACAAAAATCTCGTCAACAGAGTACCTTCCATAATGACAAGGCTACCATCAATTGGAGTAACAAAAATCTCCACAACATACTACCTTCAATAATGACAAGGCTACCATCCATTGGAGTAACAAAAATATCGACAACAGAGTAACTTCGATAATGACAAGGCTACCATCCGTTGGAGTAACAAAAATCTCGACAACAGAGTACCTTCCATAATGACCAGGCTACAATCCATTAGAATAAAAAAATCTGTACATCAGACTATGTCCCATAATGACAAGGCTACCATCAATTGGAGTAACAAAAATCTCGACAACAGACTACCTTCCATAATGACAAGGCTACCATCCATTGGAGTAACAAAATTTTCGACAACAGAGTACCTCCATAATGACATTGCTACCATCCATTGGAGTAACAAAAATCTCGACAATAAGCTACCTTCCACAATGACAAGGCTAACATCCATTGGAGTATCAGAAATCATAACGTCAAACTACCTTCCATAATGATAAGGCTACCATCCATTGGACTAACAAAAATCTAAACAAAAGACTACCTTCCATAATGACAAGGCTACCATCCATTGGAGTAACAAAAATCTCGACAACAAACTACCTTCCATAATGAGAAGGCTACCACACATTGGAGTAACCGATATCTCAATGACAAACTACCTTCCATAATGACAAGGCTACCATCCATTGGAGTAACAAAAATCTCGACAACGGACTACCTTCCATAATGACAAGGCTACCATCCATTTGAGTAACAAAAATATCGACAAAAAAGTAACCTCCATAATGACAAGGCTACCATCCATTGGAGTAACAAAAATCTCGACAACAAAGTACCTTGCATAATGACAAGGCTACCATCCATTGGAGTAACAAAAATCTCGACAACATACTACCTTCAATAATGACAAGTCTACCATCCATTGGAGTAACAAAAATATCGACAACAGAGTACCTTCCATAATGACAAGGCTACCATCCGTTGGAGTAACAAAAATCTCGACAACAAAGTACCTTCCATAATGACAAGGCTACAATCCATTAGAATAACAAAAATCTTGACATCAGCCTATGTCCCATAATGACAAGGCTACCATCAATTGGAGTAACAAAAATCTCGACAACAGACTACCTTCCATAATGACAAGGCTACCATCCATTGGAGTAACAAAAATATCGACAACAGAGTACCTTCCATAATGACAAGGCTACCATCCATTGGAGTAACAAAAATCTCGACAACAAGCTACCTTCCATAATGACAAGGCTACCATCCATTGGAGTAACAGAAATCATAACGACAAACCACCTTCCATAATGATAAGGCTACCATCCATTGGACTAACAAAAATCTGAACAAAAGACTACCTTCCATAATGACAAGGCTACCATCCATTGGAGTAACAAAAATCTCGACAGTAGACTACCTTCCATAATGACAAGGCTACCATCCAATGGAATAAAAAAAATATCGACAACAGACTACCTTCCATAATGACAAGGCTAACATCCATTGGATTAAAAAAAATATGAACAACAGACTAGCTTCCATAATGACAAGCCTATCACACATAGGAGTAACAGATATCTTAATGACAAACTACCTTCCATAATGGCAAGGCAACCATCCATTGGAGTAAAAAAAATATCGACAACAGAGTACCTTCCATAATGACATGGCTACCACCATTTGGAGTCAAAAAGATATCTACAATAGACTACCTTCCATAATGATAAGGCTACCATCCATTGGAGTAACAAAAATATCGACAACAGACTACCTTCTATAATGAGAATGCAACCATCCATTGGAATAATAAAAATATCAACAACGGATTAACTTCCATAATGACAAGGCTACAATCCATTGGAGTAACAAAAATATTAACAACAGACTACGTCCTATAATGACAAGGCTACCATCAATTGGAGTAACAAAAATTTCGACAACAGACTACCTTCCATAATGACAAGGCTACCATCCAATGGAGTAACAAAAATCTTGACAATAGACTACCTTCAATAATGACAAGGCTACCATCCATTGGAGTAACAAAAATATCGACAATAGAGTACCTTCCATAATGACAAGGCTACCATTCATTGGAGTAACAAAAATCTCGACAACAGAGTACCTTCCATAATGACAAGGCTACAATCCAATAGAATAACAAAAATCTTGACATCAGACTATGTCCCATAATGACAAGGCTACCATCAATTGGAGTAACAAAAATCTCGACAACAGACTACCTTCCATAATGACAAGGCTACCATCCATTGGAGTAACAAAAATTTCGACAACAGAGTACCTTCCATAATGACATTGCTACCATCCATTGGAGTAACAAAAATCTCGACAATAAGCTACCTTCCACAGTGACAAGGCTACCATCCATTGGAGTATCAGAAATCATAACGACAAACTACCTTCCATAATGATAAGGCTACCATCCATTGGACTAACAAAAATCTGAACAAAAGACTACCTTCCATAATGACAAGGCTACCATCCATTGGAGTAACAAAAATCTCGACAACAAACTACCTTCCATAATGACAAGGCTACCACACATTGGAGTAACCGATATCTCAATGACAAACTACCTTCCATAATGACAAGGCTACCATCCATTGGAGTAACAAAAATCTCGACAACGGACTACCTTCCATAATGACAAGGCTATCATCCATTTGAGTAACAAAAATATCGACAAAAAAGTAACCTCCAAAATGACAAGGCTACCATCCATTGGAGTAACAAAAATCTCGACAACAGAGGACCTTCCATAATGACAAGGCTACCATCCATTGGAGTAACAAAAATCTCGACAACATACTACCTTCTATAATGACAAGGCTACCATCCATTGGAGTAACAAAAATATCGACAACAGAGTAACTTCCATAATGACAAGGATACCATCCATTGGAGTAACAAAAACCTCGACAACAGACTACCTTCAATAATGACAAGGCTACCATCCATTGGAGTAACAAAAATATCGACAACAGAGTACCTTCCATAATGACAAGGATACCATCCATTGGAGTAACAAAAATCTCGACAACAGAGTACCTTCCATAATGACAAGGCTAGAATCCATTAGAATAACAAAAATCATGACATTAGACTATGTCCCATAATGACAAGGCTACCATCAATTGGAGTAACAAAAATCTCGACAACAGACTACCTTCCATAATGACAAGGCTACCATCCATTGGAGTAACAAAAATTTCGACAACAGAGTACCTTCCATAATGACAAGGCTACCATCCATTGGAGTAACAAAAATCTCGACAACAAGCTACCTTCCACAATGACAAGGCTACCATCCATTGGAGTAACAGAAATCATAACGACAAACTACCTTCCATAATGATAAGGCTACCATCCATTGGACTAACAAAAATCTGAACAAAAGACAACCTTCCATAATGACAAGGCTACCATCCATTGGAGTAACAAAAATCTCAACAACAAACTACCTTCCATAATGACAAGGCTACCACACATTGGAGTAACAGATATCTCAATGTCAAACTACCTTCCATAATGACACGGCTACCATCCATTGGAGTAACAAAAATCTCGACAATAGACTACCTTCCATAATTACAAGGCTACCATCTAATGGAATAACAAAAATATCGAAAACAAACTACCTTCCATAATAACAAGGCTAACATCCATTGGATTAACAAAAATATGAACAACATACTAGCTTCCATAATGAAAAGCCTACCACACATTGGAGTAACAAATATCTTAATGACAAACTACCTTCCATAATGACAAGGCTACCATCCATTGGAGTAACAAATATATTGACAATAGAGTACCTTCCATAATGACAAGGCTACCATCCATTGGAGTAACAAAAATCTCGACAACAAGCTACCTTCCAAAATGACAAGGCTACAATCCATTAGAGTAACAGAAATCATAACGACAAACTACCTTCCATAATGATAAGGCTACCATCCATTGAAGTAACAAAAATCTGAACAAAAGAATACCTTCCATAATGACAAGGCTACCATCCATTGGAGTAACAAAAATTTCGACAACAGAGTACCTTCCATAATGACAAGGCTACCATCCATTGGAGTAACGAAAATCTCGACAACAAGCTACCTTCCACAATGACAAGGCTACCATCCATTGGAGTAACAGAAATCAAAACGACAAACTACCTTCCATAATGATAAGGCTACCATCCATTGGACTAACAAAAATCTGAACAAAAGACAACCTTCCATAATGACAAGGCTACCATCCATTGGAGTAACAAAAATCTCGACAACAAACTACCTTCCATAATGACAAGGCTACCACACATTGGAGTAACAGATATCTCAATGACAAACTACCTTCCATAATGACTTGGCTACCATCCATTGGAGTAACAAAAATCTCGACAACAGACTACCTTCCATAATGACAAGGTTACCATCCATTAGAATAACAAAAATCTCGACATCAGACTACCTTCCATAATGAAAAGGCTACCATCCAATGGAATAACAAAAATATCGACAACATACTACCTTCCATAATGACAAGGCTACCATCCATTGGAGTAACAAAAATATGAATAACAGACTAGCTTCCATAATGACAAGGCTACCACACATTAGAGTAACAAATATCTCAATGACAAACTACTTTCCATAATGATAAGGCTACCATCCATTGGAGTAACAAAAATATCGACAACAGACTACCTTCCCTAATGACAAGGCTACCACCATTTGGAGTAAAAAAGATATCTACAATACACTACATTCCATAATGATAAGGCTACCATCCATTGGAGTAACAAAAATATCGACAACATACTACCTTCCATAATGAGAATGCAACCATCCATTGGAATAATAAAAATATCAACAACGGACTAACTTCCATAATGACAAGGCTACAATCCATTAGAGTTACAAAAATATTAACAAAAGACTACGTCCCATAATGACAAGGCTACAATCAATTGGAGTAACAAAAATCTTGACAACAGACTACCTTCCATAATGACAAGGATACCATCCATTTGAGTATAAAAATCTCAACAACAGACTAACTTCCATAATGACAAGGCTACAATCAATTAGAATAACAAAAATCTCGACATCACACTACGTCCCATAATGACAAGGCTACCATCCATTGGAGTAACAAAAATCTCGACAACAGACTACCTTCCATAATGACAAGGCTACCATCCATTTGAGTAACAAAAATATCGACAACAAAGTAACCTCCATAATGACAACGCTACCATCCATTGGAGTAACAAAAATCTCGACAACAGAGTACCTTCCATAATGAAAAGGATACCATCCATTGGAGTAACAAAAACCTCGACAACAGACTACCTTCAATAATGACAAGGCTAGCATCCATTGGAGTAACAAAAATATCGACAACAGAGTACCTTCCATAATGACAAGGCTACCATCCATTGGAGTAACAAAAATCTCGACAACAGAGTACCTTCCATAATGACAAGGCTAGAATCCATTAGAATAACAAAAATCATGACATTAGACTATGTCCCATAATGACAAGGCTACCATCAATTGGAGTAACAAAAATCTCGACAACAGACTACCTTCCATAATGACAAGGCTACCATCCATTGGAGTAACAAAAATTTCGACAACAGAGTACCTTCCATAATGACAAGGCTACCATCCATTGGAGTAACAAAAATTTTGACAACAAGCTACCGTCCAAAATGACAAGGCTACCATCCATTGGAGTAACAGAAATCATAACGACAGACTACCTTCCATAATGATAAGGCTACCATCCATTGGACTAACAAAAATCTGAACAAAAGACAACCTTTCATAATGACAAGGCTACCATCCATTGGAGTAACAAAAATCTCGACAACAAACTACCTTCCATAATGACAAGGCTACCACACATTGGAGTAACAGATATCTCAATGTCAAACTACCTTCCATAATGACACGGCTACCATCCATTGGAGTAACAAAAATCTCGACAATAGACTACCTTCCATAATGACAAGGCTACCATCCAATGGAATAACAAAAAAATCGAAAACAAACTACCTTCCATAATAACAAGGCTAACATCCATTGGATTAACAAAAATATGAACAACATACTAGCTTCCATAATGAAAAGCCTACCACACATTGGAGTAACAAATATCTTAATGACAAACTACCTTCCATAATGACAAGGCTACCATCCATTGGAGTAACAAATATATTGACAATAGAGTACCTTCCATAATGACAAGGCTACCATCCATTGGAGTAACAAAAATCTCGACAACAAGCTACCTTCCAAAATGACAAGGCTACCATTCATTAGAGTAACAAAAATCATAACGACAAACTACCTTCCATAATGATAAGGCTACCATCCATTGAAGTAACAAAAATCTGAACAAAAGACTACCTTCCATAATGATAAGGCTTCCATCCATTGGAGTAACAAAAATCTCGACAACAAACTACCTTCCATAATGACAAGGCTACCACACATTGGAGTAACAGATATCTCAATGACAAACTACCTTCCATAATGACTTGGCTACCATCCATTGGAGTAACAAAAATCTCGACAACAGACTACCTTCCATAATGACAAGGTTACCATCCATTAGAATAACAAAAATCTCGACATCAGACTACCTTCCATAATGACAAGGCTACCATCCAATGGAATAACAAAAATATCGACAACAGACTACCTTCCATAATGACAAGGCTACCACACATTAGAGTAACAAATATCTCAATGACAAACTACCTTCCATAATGACAACGCTACCATCCATTGGAGTAAAAAAAATATTGACAATAGACCACCTTCCATAATGACAAGGCTACCACCATTTGGAGTAAAAAAATATCGACAACATACTACCTTCCATAATGAGAATGCAACCATCCATTGGAATAATAAAAATATCAACAACGGACTAACTTCCATAATGACAAGGCTACAATCCATTAGAGTAACAAAAATATTAACAACAGAATACATCCCATAATGACAAGGCTACCATCAATTGGAGTAACAAAAATCTCGACAACAGACTACCTTCCATAATGACAAGGATACCATCCATTGGAGTATAAAAATCTCATTAACAGACTAACTTCCATAATGACAAGGCTACAATCAATTAGAATAACAAAAATCTCGGCATCACACTACGTCCCATAATGACAAGGCTACCATCCATTGGAGTAACAGAAATCATAACGACAAACTACCTTCCATAATAATAAGGCTACCATCCATTGGAGTTACAAAAATCTGAACAAAAGACTACCTTCCATAATGACAAGGATACCATCCATTGGAGTATAAAAATCTCAACAACAGACTACCTTCCACAATGACAAGGCTACAATCAATTAGAATAACAAAAATCTCGACAACAGACTACGTGCCATAATGACAAGGCTACCATCCATTGGAGTAACAAAAATCTTGGAAACAAACTACCTTCCATAGTGACAAGGATACCATTCATTGGAGTATAAAAATCACAACAACAGACTAACTTCCGTAATGAAAAGGCTACAATCAATTAGAATAACAAAAATCTCGACATCAGACTACGTCCAATAATGACAAGGCTACCATCCATTGGAGTAACAAAAATCTCGACAACAGACTACCTTCCATAATGACAAGGCTACCATCCATTTGAGTAACAAAAATATCGACAACAGAGTACCTTCCATAATGACAAGGCTACCATCCATTGGAGTTACAAAAATCTCGACAACAGAGTACCTTCCATAATGACAAGGCTACCATCCATTGGAGTAACAAAAATCTTGACAACATACTAGCTTCAATAATGACAAGGCTACCATCCATTAGAGTAACAAAAATATCGACAATAGAGTACCTTCCATAATGACAAGGCTACCATCCATTGGAATAACAAAAATCTCGACAACAAAGTACCTTCCATAATGACAAGGCTACAATCCATTAGAATAAAAAAAATATTGACATCAGACTATGTCCCATAATGACAAGGCTACCATCAATTAGAGTAACAAAAATCTCGACAACAGACTACCTTTCTTAATGACAAGGCTACCATCCATTGGAGTAACAAAAATATCGACAATAGAGTACCTTCCATAATGACAAGGCTACCATCCATTGGAGTAACAAAAATCTCGACAACAAGCTACCTTCCACAATGACAAGGCTACCATCCATTGGAGTAATAGAAATTATACTGACAAACTACCTTCCATAATGATAAGGCTACCATCCATTGGACTAACAAAAATCTGAACAAAAGACTACCTTCCATAATGACAAGGCTACCATCCATTGGAGTAACAAAAATCTCGACAACAAACTACCTTCCATAATGACAAGGCTACCACACATTGGAGTAACCGATATCTCAATGACAAACTACCTTCCATAATGACAAGGCTACCATCCATTGGAATAACAAAAATCTCGACAATTGACTACCTTCCATAATGACAAGGCTACCATCCTTTTGAGTAACCAAAATATCGACAAAAAAGTAACCTCCATAATGACAAGGCTACCATCCATTGGAGTAACAAAAATCTCGACAACAGAGTACCTTCCATAATGACAAGGCTACCATCCATTGGAGTAACAAAAATCTCGACAACATACTACCTTGAATAATGACAAGGCTACCATCCATTGGAGTAACAAAAATATCGACAACAGAGTACCTTCCATAATGACAAGACTACAATCCATTATAATAACAAAAATCTTGACATCAGACTATGTCCCATAATGACAACGCTACCATCAATTGGAGTAACAAAAATCTCGACAACAGACTACCTTCCATAATGACAAGGCTACCATCCATTGGAGTAAGAAAAATATCGACAACAGAGTACCTTCCATAATGACAAGGCTACCATCCATTGGAGTAACAAAAATCTCGACAACAAGCTACCTTCCACAATGACAAGGCTACCATCCATTGGAGTAACAGAAATCATAACGACAAACTACCTTCCATAATGATAATGCTACCATCCATTGGACTAACAAAAATCTGAACAAAAGACTACCTTCCATAATTACAAGGCTACCATCCATTGGAGTAACAAAAATCTCGACAACAAACTACCTTCCATAATGACAAGGCTACCACACATTGGAGTAACAGATATCTCAATGACAAACTACCTTCCATAATGACAAGGCTACCATCCATTTGAGTAACAAAAATTTTGACAACAAAGTAACCTCCATAATGACAAGGCTACCATCCATTGGAGTAACAAAAATCTCGACAATAGAGTACCTTCCATAATGACAAGGCTACCATCCATTGGAGTAACAAAAATCTCGACAACAGACTACGTTCAATAATGACAAGGCTACCATCCATTGGAGTAACAAAAATATCGACAATAGAGTACCTTCCATAATGACAAGGCTACCATCCATTGGAGTAACAAAAATCTCGACAACAGAGTACCTTCCATAATGACAAGGCCACAATCCATTAGAATAACAAAAATCTTGACATCAGACTATGTCCCATAATGACTAGGCTACCATCAATTGGAGTAACAAAAATCTCGACAACAGACTACCTTCCATAATGACAAGGCTACCATCCATTGGAGTAACAAAAATTTCGACAACAGAGTACCTTCTATAATGACATTGCTACCATCCATTGGAGTAACAAAAATCTCGACAATAAGCTACCTTCCACAATGACAAGGCTACCATCCATTGGAGTATCAGAAATCATAACGACAAACTACCTTCCATAATGATAAGGCTACCATCCATTGGACTAACAAAAATCTGAACAAAAGACTACCTTCCATAATGACAAGGCTACCATCCATTGGAGTAACAAAAATCTCGACAACAAACTACCTTCCATAATGACAAGGCTACCACACATTGGAGTAACCGATATCTCAATGACAAACTACCTTCCATAATGACAAGGCTACCATCCATTGGAGTAACAAAAATCTCGACAACGGACTACCTTCCATAATGACAAGGCTACCATCCATTTGAGTAACAAAAATATCGACAAAAAAGTAACCTCCATAATGACAAGGCTACCATCCATTGGAGTAACAAAAATCTCGACAACAGAGTACCTTCCATAATAACAAGGCTACCATCCATTGGAGTAACAAAAATCTCGACAACATACTACCTTCAATAATGACAAGGCTACCATCCATTGGAGTAACAAAAATATCAACAACAGAGTACCTTCCATAATGACAAGGCTACCATCCGTTGGAGTAACAAAAATCTCGACACCAGAGTACCTTCCATGATGACCAGGCTACAATTCATTAGAATAAAAAAAATCTTGACATCAGACTATGTCCCATAATGACAAGGCTACCATCAATTGGAGTAACAAAAATCTCGACAACAGACTACCTTCCATAATGACAAGGCTACCATCCATTGGAGTAACAAAAATTTCGAAAACAGAGTACCTTCCATAATGACATTGCTACCATCCATTGGAGTAACAAAAATTTCGACAATAAGCTACCTTCCACAATGACAAGGCTACCATCCATTGGAGTATCAGAAATCATAACGACAAACTACCTTCCATAATGATAAGGCTACCATCCATTGGACTAACAAAAATATGAACAAAAGACTACCTTCCATAATGACAAGGCTACCATCCATTGGAGTAACAAAAATCTCGACAACAAACTACCTTCCATAATGAGAAGGCTACCACACATTGGAGTAACCGATATCTCAATGAAAAACTACCTTCCATAATGACAAGGCTGCCATCCATTGGAGTAACAAAAATCTCGACAACGGACTACCTTCCATAATGACAAGGCTACCATCCATTTGAGTAACAAAAATATCGACAAAAAAGTAACCTCCATAATGACAAGGCTACCATCCATTAGAGTAACAAAAATCTCGACAACAGAGTACCTTCCATAATGACAAGGCTACCATCCATTGGAGTAACAAAAATCTCGACAACATACTACCTTCAATAATGGAAAGGCTACCAGCCATTGGAGTAACAAAAATATCGACAACAGAGTACCTTCCATAATGAAAAGGCTACCATCCGTTGGAGTAACAAAAATCTCGACAACAGAGTACCTTCCATAATGACAAGGCTTCAATCCATTAGAATAACAAAAATCTTGACATCAGACTATGTCCCATAATGACAAGGCTACCATCAATTGGAGTAACAAAAATCTCGACAACAGACTACCTTCCATAATGACAAGGCTACCATCCATTGGAGTAACAAAAATTTCGACAACAGAGTACCTTCCACAATGACATTGCTACCATCCATTGGAGTAACAAAAATCTCGACAACAAGCTACCTTCCACAATGACAAGGCTACCATCCATTGGAGTAACAGAAATCATAACGACAAACTACCTTCCATAATGATAAGGATACCATCCATTGGACTAACAAAAATCTAAACAAAAGAAAACCTTCCATAATGACAAGGCTACCATCCATTGGAGTAACAAAAATCTCGACAGTAGACTACCTTCCATGATGACAAGGCTACCATCCAATGGAATAAAATAAATATCGACAACAGACTACCTTCCATAATGACAAGGCTAACATCCATTGGATTAAAAAAAATATGAACAAAAGACTAGCTTCCATAATGACAAGCCTATCACACATTGGAGTAACAAATATCTTAATGACAAACTACCTTCCATAATGGCAAGG
The DNA here is from genome assembly GCA_948472305.1 of Vicia faba. Classification (NCBI taxonomy): domain Eukaryota; kingdom Viridiplantae; phylum Streptophyta; class Magnoliopsida; order Fabales; family Fabaceae; genus Vicia; species Vicia faba. The sequence continues at coordinate 590,453,973 of OX451741.1, read as the reverse complement.
CAACCATCCATTGGAGTAAAAAAAATATCGACAACAGAGTACCTTCCATAATGACAAGGCTACCACCATTTGGAGTCAAAAAGATATCTACAATAGACTACCTTCCATAATGATAAGGCTACCATCCATTGGAGTAACAAAAATATCGACAACAAACTACCTTCCATAATGAGAATGCAACCATCCATTGGAATAATAAAAATATCAACAACGGATTAACTTCCATAATGACAAGGCTACAATCCATTGGAGTAACAAAAATATTAACAACAGACTACGTCCTATAATGACAAGGCTACCATCAATTGGAGTAAAAAAATTTTCGACAACAGACTACCTTCCATAATGACAAGGCTACCATCCATTGGAGTAACAAAAATCTTGACAATAGACTACCTTCAATAATGACAAGGCTACCATCCATTGGAGTAACAAAAATATCGACAATAGAGTACCTTCCATAATGACAAGGCTACCATCCATTGGAGTAACAAAAATCTCGACAACAGAGTACCTTCCATAATGACAAGACTACAATCCAATAGAATAACAAAAATATTGACATCAGACTATGTCCCATAATGACAAGGCTACCATCAATTGGAGTAACAAAAATCTCGACAACAGACTACCTTCCATAATGACAAGGCTACCATCCATTGGAGTAACAAAAATTTCGACAACAGAGTACCTTCCATAATGACATTGCTACCATCCATTGGAGTAACAAAAATCTCGACAATAAGCTACCTTCCACAATGACAAGGCTACCATCCATTGGAGTATCAGAAATCATAACGACAAACTACCTTCCATAATGATAAGGCTACCATCCATTGGACTAACAAAAATCTGAACAAAAGACTACCTTCCATAATGACAAGGCTACCATCCATTGGAGTAACAAAAATCTCGACAACAGACTACCTTCCATAATGACAAGGCTACCATCCATTGGAGTAACAAAAATATCGACAACAGAGTACCTTCCATAATGACAAGGCTACCATCCATTGAAGTAACAAAAATCTCGACAACAAGCTACCTTCCACAATGACAAGGCTACCATCCATTGGAGTAAAAGAAATCATAACGACAAACCACCTTCCATAATGATAAGGCTACCATCCATTGGACTAACAAAAATCTGAACAAAAGACTACCTTCCATAATGACAAGGCTACCATCCATTGGAGTAACAAAAATCTCGACAACAAACTACCTTCCATAATGACAAGGCTGCCACACATTGGAGTAACAGATATCTCATTGACAAACTACCTTCCATAATGACAAGGCTACCATCCATTGGAGTAACAAAAATCTCGACAACGGACTACCTTTCATAATGACAAGGCTACCATCCATTTGAGTAACAAAAATATCGACAACAAAGTAACCTCCATAATGACAAGGCTACCATCCATTGGAGTAACAAAAATCTCGACAATAGAGTACCTTCCATAATGACAAGGCTACCATCCATTGGAGTAACAAAAATCTCGACAACAGACTACCTTCAATAATGACAAGGCTACCATCCATTGGAGTAACAAAAATATCGACAATAGAGTACCTTCCATAATGACAAGGCTACCATCCATTGGAGTAACAAAAATCTCGACAACAGAGTACCTTCCATAATGACAAGGCTACAATCCATTAGAATAAAAAAAATCTTGACATCAGACTATGTCCCATAATGACAAGGCTACCATCAATTGGAGTAACAAAAATCTCGACAACAGACTACCTTCCATAATGACAAGGCTACCATCCATTGGAGTAACAAAAATTTCGACAACAGAGTACCTTCCACAATGACATTGCTACCATCCATTGGAGTAACAAAAATCTCGACAACAAGCTACCTTCCACAATGACAAGGCTACCATCCATTGGAGTAACAGAAATCATAACGACAAACTACCTTCCATAATGATAAGGATACCATCCATTGGACTAACAAAAATCTAAACAAAAGAAAACCTTCCATAATGACAAGGCTACCATCCATTGGAGTAACAAAAATCTCGACAATAGACTACCTTCCATAATGACAAGGCTAACATCCATTGGATTAAAAAAAATATGAACAACAGACTAGCTTCCATAATGACAAGCCTATCACACATTGGAGTAACAAATATCTTAATGACAAACTACCTTCCATAATGGCAAGGCAACCATCCATTGGAGTAAAAAAAATATCGACAACAGAGTACCTTCCATAATGACAAGGCTACCACCATTTGGAGTCAAAAAGATATCTACAATAGACTACCTTCCATAATGATAAGGCTACCATCCATTGGAGTAACAAAAATATCGACAACAGACTACCTTCCATAATGAGAATGCAACCATCCATTGGAATAATAAAAATATCAACAATGGATTAACTTCCATAATGACAAGGCTACAATCCATTGGAGTAACAAAAATATTAACAACAGACTACGTCCTATAATGACAAGGCTACCATCAATTGGAGTAAAAAAATTTCGACAACAGACTATCTTCCATAATGACAAGGCTACCATCCATTGGAGTAACAAAAATCTTGACAATAGACTACCTTCAATAATGACAAGGCTACCATCCATTGGAGTAACAAAAATATTGATAATAGAGTACCTTCCATAATGACAAGGCTACCATCCATTGGAGTAACAAAAATCTCGACAACAGAGTACCTTCCATAATGACAAGGCTACAATCCAATAGAATAACAAAAATCTTGACATCAGACTATGTCCCATAATGACAAGGCTACCATCAATTGGAGTAACAAAAATCTCGACAACAGACTACCTTCCATAATGACAAGGCTACCATCCATTGGAGTAACAAAAATTTCGACAACAGAGTACCTTCCATAATGACATTGCTACCATCCATTGGAGTAACAAAAATCTCGACAATAAGCTACCTTCCATAATGACAAGGCTACCATCCATTAGAGTATCAGAAATCATAACGACAAACTACCTTCCATAATGATAAGGCTACCATCCATTGGACTAACAAAAATCTGAACAAAAGACTACCTTCCATAATGACAAGGCTACCATCCATTGGAGTAACAAAAATCTCGACAACAAACTACCTTCCATAATGACAAGGCTACCACACATTGGAGTAACCGATATCTCAATGACAAACTACCTTCCATAATGACAAGGCTACCATCCATTGGAGTAACAAAAATCTCGACAACGGACTACCTTCCATAATGACAAGGCTACCATCCATTTGAGTAACAAAAATATCGACAAAAAAGTAACCTCCAAAATGACAAGGCTACCATCCATTGGAGTAACAAAAATTTCGACAACATACTATCTTCCATAATGACAAGGCTACCATCCATTGGAGTAACAAAAATCTTGACAATAGACTACCTTCAATAATGACAAGGCTACCATCCATTGGAGTAACAAAAATATCGACAATAGAGTACCTTCCATAATGACAAGGCTACCATCCATTGGAGTAACAAAAATCTCGACAACAGAGTACCTTCCATAATGACAAGGCTACAATCCAATAGAATAACAAAAATCTTGACATCAGACTATGTCCCATAATGACAAGGCTACCATCAATTGGAGTAACAAAAATCTCGACAACAGACTACCTTCCATAATGACAAGGCTACCATCCATTGGAGTAACAAAAATTTCGACAACAGAGTACCTTCCATAATGACATTGCTACCATCCATTGGAGTAACAAAAATCTCGACAATAAGCTACCTTCCACAATGACAAGGCTACCATCCATTGGAGTATCAGAAATCATAACGACAAACTACCTTCCATAATGATAAGGCTACCATCCATTGGACTAACAAAAATCTGAACAAAAGACTACCTTCCATAATGACAAGGCTACCATCCATTGGAGTAACAAAAATCTCGACAACAGACTACCTTCCATAATGACAAGGCTACCATCCATTGGAGTAACAAAAATATCGACAACAGAGTACCTTCCATAATGACAAGGCTACCATCCATTGGAGTAACAAAAATCTCGACAACAAGCTACCTTCCACAATGACAAGGCTACCATCCATTGGAGTAAAAGAAATCATAACGACAAACCACCTTCCATAATGATAAGGCTACCATCCATTCACTAACAAAAATCTGAACAAAAGACTACCTTCCATAATGACAAGGCTACCATCCATTGGAGTAACAAAAATCTCGACAACAAACTACCTTCCATAATGACAAGGCTACCACACATTGGAGTAACAGATATCTCATTGACAAACTACCTTCCATAATGACAAGGCTACCATCCATTGGAGTAACAAAAATCTCGACAACGGACTACCTTTCATAATGACAAGGCTACCATCCATTTGAGTAACAAAAATATCGACAACAAAGTAACCTCCATAATGACAAGGCTACCATCCATTGGAGTAACAAAAATCTCGACAATAGAGTACCTTCCATAATGACAAGGCTACCATCCATTGGAGTAACAAAAATCTCGACAACAGACTACCTTCAATAATGACAAGGCTACCATCCATTGGAGTAACAAAAATATCGACAATAGAGTACCTTCCATAATGACAAGGCTACCATCCATTGGAGTAACAAAAATCTCGACAACAGAGTACCTTCCATAATGACAAGGCTACAATCCATTAGAATAAAAAAAATCTTGACATCAGACTATGTCCCATAATGACAAGGCTACCATCAATTGGAGTAACAAAAATCTCGACAACAGACTACCTTCCATAATGACAAGGCTACCATCCATTGGAGTAACAAAAATTTCGACAACAGAGTACCTTCCACAATGACATTGCTACCATCCATTGGAGTAACAAAAATCTCGACAACAAGCTACCTTCCACAATGACAAGGCTACCATCCATTGGAGTAACAGAAATCATAACGACAAACTACCTTCCATAATGATAAGGATACCATCCATTGGACTAACAAAAATCTAAACAAAAGAAAACCTTCCATAATGACAAGGCTACCATCCATTGGAGTAACAAAAATCTCAACAGTAGACTACCTTCCATAATGACAAGGCTACCATCCAATGGAATAAAAAAAATATCGACAACAGACTACCTTCCATAATGACAAGGCTAACATCCATTGGATTAAAAAAAATATGAACAACAGACTAGCTTCCATAATGACAAGCCTATCACACATTGGAGTAACAAATATCTTAATGACAAACTACCTTCCATAATGGCAAGGCAACCATCCATTGGAGTAAAAAAAATATCGACAACAGAGTACCTTCCATAATGACAAGGCTACCACCATTTGAAGTCAAAAAGATATCTACAATAGACTACCTTCCATAATGATAAGGATACCATCCATTGGAGTAACAAAAATATCGACAACAGACTACCTTCCATAATGAGAATGCAACCATCCATTGGAATAATAAAAATATCAACAACGGATTAACTTCCATAATGACAAGGCTACAATCCATTGGAGTAACAAAAATATTAACAACAGACTACGTCCTATAATGACAAGGCTACCATCAATTGGAGTAAAAAAAATTTCGACAACAGACTATCTTCCATAATGACAAGGCTACCATCCATTGGAGTAACAAAAATCTTGACAATAGACTACCTTCAATAATGACAAGGCTACCATCCATTGGAGTAACAAAAATATCGACAATAGAGTACCTTCCATAATGACAAGGCTACCATCCATTGGAGTAACAAAAATCTCGACAACAGAGTACCTTCCATAATGACAAGACTACAATCCAATAGAATAACAAAAATCTTGACATCAGACTATGTCCCATAATGACAAGGCTACCATCAATTGGAGTAACAAAAATCTCGACAACAGACTACCTTCCATAATGACAAGGCTACCATCCATTGGAGTAACAAAATTTTCGACAACAGAGTACCTTCCATAATGACATTGCTACCATCCATTGGAGTAACAAAAATCTCGACAATAAGCTACCTTCCACAATGACAAGGCTACCATCCATTGGAGTATCAGAAATCATAACGACAAACTACCTTCCATAATGATAAGGCTACCATCCATTGGACTAACAAAAATCTGAACAAAAGACTACCTTCCATAATGACAAGGCTACCATCCCTTGGAGTAACAAAAATCTCGACAACAAACTACCTTCCATAATGACAAGGCTACCACACATTGGAGTAACCGATATCTCAATGACAAACTACCTTCCATAATGACAAGGCTACCATCCATTGGAGTAACAAAAATCTCGACAACGGACTACCTTCCATAATGACAAGGCTACCATCCATTTGAGTAACAAAAATATCGACAAAAAAGTAACCTCCAAAATGACAAGGCTACCATCCATTGGAGTAACAAAAATTTCGACAACAGACTACCTTCCATAATGACAAGGCTACCATCCATTGGAGTAACAAAAATCTTGACAATAGACTACCTTCAATAATGACAAGGCTACCATCCATTGGAGTAACAAAAATATCGACAATAGAGTACCTTCCATAATTACAAGGCTACCATCCATTGGAGTAACAAAAATCTCGACAACAGAGTACCTTCCATAATGACAAGGCTACAATCCAATAGAATAACAAAAATCTTGACATCAGACTATGTCCCATAATGACAAGGCTACCATCAATTGGAGTAACAAAAATCTCGACAACAGACTACCTTCCATAATGACAAGGCTACCATCCATTGGAGTAACAAAAATTTCGACAACAGAGTACCTTCCATAATGACATTGCTACCATCCATTGGAGTAACAAAAATCTCGACAATAAGCTACCTTCCATAATGACAAGGCTACCATCCATTGGAGTATCAGAAATCATAACGACAAACTACCTTCCATAATGATAAGGCTACCATCCATTGGACTAACAAAAATCTGAACAAAAGACTACCTTCCATAATGACAAGGCTACCATCCATTGGAGTAACAAAAATCTCGACAACAAACTACCTTCCATAATGACAAGGCTACCACACATTGGAGTAACCGATATCTCAATGACAAACTACCTTCCATAATGACAAGGCTACCATCCATTGGAGTAACAAAAATCTCGACAACGGACTACCTTCCATAATGACAAGGCTACCATCCATTTGAGTAACAAAAATATCGACAAAAAAGTAACCTCCAAAATGACAAGGCTACCATCCATTGGAGTAACAAAAATCTCGACAATAGAGTACCTTCCATAATGACAAGGCTACCATCCATTGGAGTAACAAAAATCTCGACAACATACTACCTTCAATAATGACAAGGCTACCATCCATTGGAGTAACAAAAATATCGACAACAGAGTAACTTCCATAATGACAAGGCTACCATCCGTTGGAGTAACAAAAATCTCAACAATAGAGTACCTTCCATAATGACCAGGCTACAATCCATTAGAATAACAAAAATCTTGACATCAGACTATGTCCCATAATGACAAGGCTACCATCAATTGGAGTAACAAAAATCTCGACAACAGACTACCTTACATAATGACAAGGCTACCATCCATTGGAGTAACAAAAATTTCGACAACAGAGTACCTTCCATAATGACATTGCTACCATCCATTGGAGTAACAAAAATCTCGACAATAAGCTACCTTCCACAATGACAAGGCTATCATCCATTGGAGTATCAGAAATCATAACGACAAACTACCTTCCATAATGATAAGGCTACCATCCATTGGACTAACAAAAATCTAAACAAAAGACTACCTTCCATAATGACAAGGCTACCATCCATTGGAGTAACAAAAATCTCGACAAAAAACTACCTTCCATAATGAGAAGGCTACCACACATTGGAGTAACCGATATCTCAATGACAAACTACCTTCCATAATGACAAGGCTACCATCCATTGGAGTAACAAAAATCTCGAAAACGGACTACCTTCCATAATGACAAGGCTACCATCCATTTGAGTAACAAAAATATCGACAAAAAAGTAACCTCCATAATGACAAGGCTACCATCCATTGGAGTAACAAAAATCTCGACAACAGAGTACCTTCCATAATGACAAGGCTACCATCCATTGGAGTAACAAAAATCTCGACAACATACTACCTTCAATAATGACAAGGCTACCATCCATTGGAGTAACAAAAATATCGACAACAGAGTACCTTCCATAATGACAAGGCTACCATCCGTTGGAGTAACAAAAATCTCGACAACAAAGTACCTTCCATAATGACAAGGCTACAATCCATTAGAATAACAAAAATCTTCACATCAGCCTATGTCCCATAATGACAAGGCTACCATCAATTGGAGTAACAAAAATCTCGACAACAGACTACCTTCCATAATGACAAGGCTACCATCCATTGGAGTAACAAAAATATCGACAACAGAGTACCTTCCATAATGACAAGGCTACCATCCATTGGAGTAACAAAAATCTCGACAACAAGCTACCTTCCATAATGACAAGGCTACCATCCATTGGAGTAACAGAAATCATAACGACAAACCACCTTCCATAATGATAAGGCTACCATCCATTGGACTAACAAAAATCTGAACAAAAGACTACCTTCCATAATGACAAGGCTACCATCCATTGGTTAGGTCAAACAGTCAAAAATTGCTTTTGTGCAGTCAAAACCCTAAAAATGACCATTTTGCCATTTTGGTGATCTGATCAAATTTCTTGTGGAGTTGTGATCCAAACTTGATCAAATGATTCATATGAGTTCATAATGTTGATGTGGGTCAAATTTTTAGGAAGTTTGACTGTCAATTGGCCACAATTGACTTTTTCCCCAATACAACTGATTTCTAGGTCTACTATCCAATTGACTGGGCAAAGATTGGAATCAAGGCTTGAAACTTGGTATGGATAAACTTGTAGGTCCAACATGAAGCATGAAAGTCACTTTGGGCCTCTTAGGTCAAAACATCCATGTGCAAACTCAAACCCTAATTTGGGTCAACAGTGAAAGGAGGGGTCTTGAGCAGAGCCAACCCTAGCTTGATCTTGAGTTCAATGGGTCTTGTGATGAGCAAATGTTGATGAAAAGGGAGGGAAAATTTTAGGGTACAACAGTTGCCCCTGTTCAATCTTCTTGCACCTGAAGAGTTAGATTGGCAAGTTTGCCTTTCGCGTCTCGAAGGTAAAAGGAGATTGGACACTAGAGTGCCCTTAAATTTGCACTCGTCAGAACATAGGTGCGGGAATGGGCTTAAAGATGCCATTTGCAGATGGGATTAAAGATGCCATCTGGAAAGTGACAGAATCTTGTCGGAGGATGGGCTTACAGATGCCATCTGGAATGTATGTTGTAGGTGAAAGAAATGAGTATCAGAAAGGTGTCCATGTTTTGGAACATCTCTGAACTGGGGGTCTGAATAAGCAATAGATTGACATCCGTGTTTGGAGAATCCGCGAACTGTTTTCAGAAGTCTTGAATCTGAACAAGTAATAGATTAACATCCGTGTCTGGAGAATCCATAAACTATTTTCAGAAGTCTGAGTTTATCAATCTTATCCTGAAAAGGGTAAAATATTAGCCGAAACACAAAGTTATGTTGCATGAAATGTATGACGCAATGTATGTTATATCAATGTTTATGATATGAATGTAATGAATGCGCATGTAAGCTGATGAGTTATCTTGCTGAGGAAGACGAATCCTGGATAATGAAATCTTTGACTGCTGTCGGGGAAAGTAAATCCTTGACTGCTGCAGGGGATTGAAAATCCTTTGATCATTGAAAACGAGAAGTCCTGGGACCACTATTGGGGACTCAGGAGCTTTGGGTTCTATGCCAATCTACTGGGGACTCCTGGACGAGAGTCTTCATTCTGTTAACGATTAACTGTTATCTGGTCGATCTCCATGCTTTCACAGAAACTTGTATTTCCATCTGGTCATAATCCAGGCTTCACAATAACTTATTGAGCTGTTATCCGGTCAAATCCGGGCTTCACGGCTTGTGTTAAAGATATACCACTATCTGGTCGACTCCAGGTTTCGTAGTATTCTTGGCTGCTGTCTGGTCGTAATCCAGGCTTCACCGAAACTTATATTTCCATCTGGTCGTAATCCAGGCTTCATAAGGATACCATCCATTGGAGTATAAAAATCTCAACAATAGACTACCTTCCATAATGATAAGGCTACAATCAATTAGAATAAAAAAAATCTCGACATCAGACTACGTCCCATAATGACAAGGCTACCATCTATTGGAGTAACAAAAATCTCGACAACAGACTACCTTCCATAATGACAAGGCTACCATCCATTGGAGTAACAAAAATCTCGACAACAGAGTACCTTCCATAATGACAAGGCTACCACACATTGGAGTAACAGATATCTCAATGACAAACTACCTTCCATAATGACAAGGCTACCATCCATTGGTGTACAAAAAATATCGACAACAGACTACCTTTCATAATGACAAGGATACCACCCATTGGAGTAAAAAAGATATCTACAACTGACTACCTTCCATAATGATAAGGCTACCATCCATTGGAGTAACAAAAATATCGACAATAGACTACCTTCTGTAATGATAAAGCTACCTTCCATTGGAGTAAAAAAAATATGAATAAAAGACTACGTTCCATAATGACAAGGCTACCATCCATTGGAGTAACGGAAATAATAACGACAAACTACCTTCCCTAATGACAAGGCTACCATCCATTAGAGTAACAAAAATCTCGACAATAGAATACCTTCCATAATGACAAGGCTACCATCCATTCGAGTAACAAAAATATCAACAACGGACTACCTTCCATAATGACAAGGCTACCGTCCATTGCAGTAACAAAAATATTGACAACAGAGTACCTTCCATAATGACAAGGCTACCATCCATTGGAGTAACAAAAATCTCAACAACAGAGTACCTTCCATAATGACAAGGCTATAATCCATTGGATTAACAAAAATATTGACAATAGACTACGTCCCATAATTATAAGGCTACAATCCATTGGAGTAACAAAAATCTCGACAACAGACTACCTTCCATAATGACAAGGATACCATCCATTGGAGCATAAAAATCTCGACATCAGACTACGTCCCATAATGACAAGGCTACCATCCATTGGAGTAACAAAAATCTCGACATCAGACTACATTCCATAATGACAAGGCTACCATCCATTGGAGTAACAAAAATCTCGGCAACAGACTACCTTTCATAATGACAAGGATACCATACATTGGAGTATAAAAATATCAACAACAAACTAACTTCTATAATGACAAGGCTACAATCAATTAGAATAACAAAAATCTCGACATCAGACTACGTCCCATAATGACAAGCCTACCATCCATTAGAGTAACAAAAATCTAGACAACAGACTATCGTCCATAATGACAAGGCAACCATCCATTTGAGTAACAAAAATATCGACAACAGAGTACCTTCCATAATGACAAGGCTACAATCAATTAGAATAACAAAAATTTCGACATCAGACTACGTCCCATTATGACAAGGCTACCAACAATTGGAGTAACAGAAATATCGACATCAGAGTACCTTCCATAATGACAAGGCTACCATCCATTGGAGTAACAAAAATATCAATAACAGAGTACCTTCCATAATGACAAGGCTACCATCCATTGGAGTAACATAAATCTCGACAACAAACTACCTTTCATAATGACAAGGCTACCATCAATTGGAGTAACATAAATCATAACAAAAAACTACCTTCCATAATGATAAAGCTACAATCCATTGGAGTAACAAAAATCTTGACAACAAACTTACTTCCATAATTACAAGGCTACCATCCATTAAAGTAAAAAAATATCGACAACAGACTACCTTCCATAATGACAAGGTTACCATCCTTTAGAATAACAAAAATCTCGACATCAGACTACCTTCCATAATGACAAGGCTACCATCCAATGGAATAACAAGAATCTAGACAATAGACTACCTTCTATAATGACAAGGATATCATCCATTGAATTAACAAAAATTTGAACAACAGACTAGCTTCCATAATGACAAGGCTATCGCACATTGGAGTAACAGATATCTCAATTACAAACTACCTTCCAAAATGACAAGGCTGCCATCCATTGGAGTAACAGAAATATCGACAACAGAGTACCATCCATAATGATAAGGCTACCATCAATTGGAGTAACAAAAATCTCGACAACAGACTACCTTCCATAATGACAAGGCTATAATCAATTAGAATAACAAAAATCTCAAAATCAGACTACGTCCCATAATGACAAGGCTACCATCCATTGGAGTAATAAAAATCTCGACAATAGACTACCTTCCATAATGAAAAGGCTACCATCCATTGCAGTAACAAAAATCTCGACAACAGAGAACCTTCCATAATGACAAGTCTTCCATCCTTTGGAGTAACAGAAATCATAACGACAAACTACCTTCCATAATGATAAGGCTACCATCCATTAGAGTAACAAAAATTTAAACAAAAGAATACCTTCCATAATGAAAAGGATGCCATCCATTGGAGCATAAAAATATCAACAATAGACTACCTTCCATAATGACAAGGCTATAAACAATTAGAATAACAAAAATCTCGACATCAGACTACGTCCCATAATGACAAGGCTACCATCCATTTTAGTAACAAAAATCTGGACAAAAGACTACCTTCCATAATTACAAGGCTTCCATCCATTGGAATAACAAAAACCTCGACAACAGACTACCTTCCATAATGACAAGACTACCATCCATTGGAGTAACAAAAATCTCGACATCAGACTACGTCCCATAATGACAAGGCTACCATCCATTGGAGTAACAAAAATCTCGACAACAGACTACCTTCCATAATGACAAGGCTACCATCCATTGGAGTAACAAAAATCTCGACAACAGAGTACCTTCCAAAATGACAAGGCTACAATCCATTACAGTAACAAAAATATTGACAACAGACTACGTCCCATAATGACAAGGCTACCATCCAATGGAATAACAAAAATCTAGACAATAGACAACCTTATATAATGACAAGGATACCATCCATTGGATTAATAAAAATCTGAACAACAGACTAGCTTCCATAATGACAAGGCTATTACACATTGGAGTAACAGATATCTCAAATACAAACTACCATCAATAATGACAAGGCTACCATCCATTGGAGAAACAAAAATATCGACAACAGAGTACCTTCCATAATGACAAGGCTACCATCCATTGGAGTAACAAAAATCTCGACAACAGAGTACCTTCCATAATGACAAGGCTACAATCCATTGGAGTAACAAAAATATTGACAACAGACTACGTCCTATAATGACAAGGCTACCATCCATTGGAGTAACAAAAATCTCGACAACAGACTACCTTCCATAATGACAAGGATACCATCCATTGGAGTATAAATATCTCAACAACAGACTACCTTCCATAATGACAAGTCTATAATTAATTAGAATAACAAAAATCTCTTCGTTAGACTACGTCCAATAATGACAAGGCTAGCATCCATTGGAGTAACAAAAATATCGACAACAGACTACCTTCCATAATGACAAGGCTACCATCCTTTGGAGTAACAAAAGAATACCTTCCATAATGACAAGGATACCATCCATTGGAGTATAAAAATATCAACAACCGAGTACCTTCCATAATGACAAGGCTACGATCCATTAGAATAACAAAAATATTGACAACAGACTACGTCCCATAATGACAAGGCTATCATCCAATGGAATAACAAAAATCTAGACAATAGACAACCTTCTATAATGACAAGGATACCATCCATTGGAATAACAAAAATCTGAACAACAGACTAGCTTCCATAATGACAAGGCTATCACACATTGGAGTAACAAATATCTCAATTACAAACTACCATCCATAATGACAAGGCTACCATCCATTGGAGTAACAGAAATATCGACATCAGAGTACCTTCCATAATGGCAAGGCTACCATTCATTGGAGTAACAAAAATCTCGACAACAGAGTACCTTCCATAATGACAAGGCTACCATCCATTGGAGTAACATAAATCTCGACAACAAACTACCTTTCATAATGACAAGGCTACCATCAATTGGAGTAACATAAATCATAACAAAAAACTACCTTCCATAATGATAAAGCTACCATCCATTGGAGTAACAAAAATCTTGACAACAAACTTACTTCCATAATGACAAGGCTACCATCCATTAAAGTAAAAAAATATCGACAACAGACTACCTTCCATAATGACAAGGTTACCATCCATTAGAATAACAAAAATCCCGACATCAGACTACCTTCCATAATGATAAGGCTACCATCGAATGGAATAACAAGAATCTAGACAATAGACTACCTTCTATAATGACAAGGATACCATCCATTGAATTAACAAAAATTTGAACAACAGACTAGCTTCCATAATGACAAGGCTATCGCACATTGGAGTAACAGATATCTCAATTACAAACTACCTTCCAAAATGACAAGGCTGCCATCCATTGGAGTAACAGAAATATCGACAACAGAGTACCATCCATAATGATAAGGCTACCATCAATTGGAGTAACAAAAATCTCGACAACAAACTACCTTCCATAATGACAAGGCTATAATCAATTAGAATAACAAAAATCTCAAAATCAGACTACGTCCCATAATGACAAGGATACCATCCATTGGAGTAATAAAAATCTCGACAATAGACTACCTTCCATAATGACAAGGCTACCATCCATTGCAGTAACAAAAATCTCGACAACAGAGAACCTTCCATAATGACAAGTCTACCATCCATTGGAGTAACAGAAATCATAACGACAAACTACCTTCCATAATGATAAGGCTACCATCCATTGGAGTAACAAAAATTTAAACAAAAGAATACCTTCCATAATGAAAAGGATACCATCCATTGGAGCATAAAAATATCAACAATAGAATACCTTCCATAATGACAAGGCTATAAACAATTAGAATAACAAAAATCTCGACATCAGACTACGTCCTATAATGACAAGGCTACCATCCATTTTAGTAACAAAAATATGAACAAAAGACTACCTTCCATAATTACAAGGCTACCATCCATTGGAATAACAAAAACCTCGACAACAGACTACCTTCCATAATGACAAGGCTACCATCCATTGGAGTAACAAAAATCTCGACATCAGACTACGTCCCATAATGACAAGGCTACCATCCATTGGAGTAACAAAAATCTCGACAACAGACTACCTTCCATAATGACAAGGCTACCATCCATTGGAGTAACAAAATTTTCGACAACAGAGTACCTTCCAAAATGACAAGGCTACAATCCATTACAGTAACAAAAATATTGACAACAGACTACGTCCCATAATGACAAGGCTACCATCCAATGGAATAACAAAAATCTAGGCAATAGACAACCTTATATAATGATAAGGATACCATCCATTGGATTAATAAAAATCTGAACAACAGTCTAGCTTCCATAATGACAAGGCCATTACACATTGGAGTAACAGATATCTCAATTACAAACTACCATCCATAATGACAAGGCTACCATCCATTGGAGAAACAAAAATATCGACAACAGAGTACCTTCCATAATGACAAGGCTACCATCCATTGGAGTAACAAAAATCTCGACAACAGAGTACCTTCCATAATGACAAGGCTACAATCCATTGGAGTAACAAAAATATTGACAACAGACTACGTCCCATAATGACAAGGCTACCATCCATTGGAGTAACAAAAATCTCGACAACAGACTACCTTCCATAATGACAAGGATACAATCCATTAGAGTATAAATATCTCAACAACAGACTACCTTCCATAATGACAAGTCTATAATTAATTAGAATAACAAAAATCTCTTCGTCAGACTACGTCCAATAATGACAAGGCTAGCATCCATTGGAGTAACAAAAATATCGACAACAGACTACCTTCCATAATGACAAGGCTACCATCCTTTGGAGTAACAAAAGAATACCTTCCATAATGACAAGGATACCATCCATTGGAGTATAAAAATATCAACAACCGAGTACCTTCCATAATGACAAGGCTATGATCCATTAGAATAATAAAAATATTGACAACAGACTACGTCCCATAATGACAAGGCTATCATCCAATGGAATAACAAAAATCTAGACAATAGACAACCTTCTATAATGACAAGGATACCATCCATTGGATTAACAAAAATCTGAACAACAGACTAGCTTCCATAATGACAAGGCTATCACACATTGGAGTAACAAATATCTCAATTACAAACTACCATCCATAATGACAAGGCTACCATCCATTGGAGTAACAGAAATATCGACATCAGAGTACCTTCCATAATGGCAAGGCTACCATTCATTGGAGTAATAAAAATCTCGACAACAGAGTACCTTCCATAATGACAAGGCTACAATCAATTGGAGTAACAAAAATATTGACAACAGACTACGTCCCATAATGACAAGGCTACCATCCAATGGAATAACAAAAATCTAGACAATAGACAACCTTCTATAATGACAAGGATACCATCCATTGGATTAACAAAAATCTGAACAACAGACTAGCTTCCATAATGACAAGGCTATCACACATTGGAGTAACATATATCTTAATTACAAACTACCATCCATAATGACAAGGCTACCATCCATTGGAGTAATAGAAATATCGACAACAGAGTACCTTCCATAATGGCAAGGCTACCAGCCATTGGAGTAACAAAAATCTCGACAACAGAGTAGCTTCCATAATGAAAAGGCTACAATCCATTGGAGTAACAAAAATTTGACAACAAACTACGTCCCATAATGACAAGGCTACCATCCATTTGAGTAACAAAAATCTCGACAACAGACTACCTTCCATAATGTCAAGGCTACCATCCATTGGAGTAACAAAAATCTCGAGAACAGACTACCTTCCATAATGATAAGGATACCATCCATTGGAGTAACAGAAATCATAACGACAAACTACCTTCCAAAATGACAAGGCTACCATCCATTGGAGTAACAAAAATCTGAAGAAAAGACTACGTCCCAAAATGACAAGGCTACCATCCATTGGAGTAACAAAAATCTCGACAACAAACTACCTTCCATAATGACAAGGCTACCATCCATTATAGTAAAAAAATTTGAACAACAGACTACCTTCCATAATGACAAGCTACCACACATTGGAGTAACTGATATCTCAATAACAAAATAACTTCCATAATGACAAGGCTACCATCCATTGGAGTAACGAAAATATCGACAACAGACTACCTTCCATAATGATAAGGCTACCACCCATTGGAGTAAAAAAGATTTCTACAATAGACTACCTTCCATAATGAGAAGGCTACCATCCATTGGAGTAACAAAAATATCGACAACAGACTACCTTCCATAATGAAAATGCTACAATCCATTGGAGTAATAAAAATATCAACAACAGACTAAATTCCAGAATGACAAGGCTACCATCCATAGTAGTAAAAAAAAATTCGACAACAAAATACCTTCCATAATGACAAGGCTACCATCAATTGGAGTAACAAAAATCTCGACAACAGACTACCTTCCAGAATGACAAGGCTACCATCCAATGGAATAACAAAAATCTTGACAATAGACTACCTTCCATAATGACAATGCTACCACACATTGGAGTAACATATATCTCAATGACAAACTACCTTCCATAATGACAAGGCTACCATCCATTAGAGTAACAAAAATATCGACAACAGTCTACCTTCCATAATGACAAGGCTACTACCCATTGGAGTAAAAAATATATCTACAATAGACTACCTTCCATAATGATAAAGCTACCATCCATTGAAGTAACAAAAACATCGACAACAGACTACCTTCTGTAATGATAATGCTATCATCCATTGGAGTAACAAAAATCTGAACAAAAGACTACCTTCAATAATAACAAGGCTACCATCCATTGGAGTAACAAAAATCATAACGAAAAACTACCTTCCATAATGATAAGGCTACCATCCATTGGAGTAAGAAAAATCTCGACAACAAACTACCTTCCATAATGACGAGGCTAAGATCCATTGGAGTAACAAAAATCTCGACAACAGACTACCTTCCATATTGACAAGGCTACCAACCATTGGAGTAAGAAAAATCTCAACAATAAACTACCTTCCATAATGACAAGCCTACCATCCATTGGAGTAACAAAAATCTCGACAATAGAGTACCTTCCATAATGACAAGGCTACAATCCATTGGAGTAACAAAAATATTGACAACAAACTACGTCCCATAATGACAAGGCTACCATCCATTGGAGTAACAAAAATTACGACAACAAACTACCTTCCATAATGACAAGGCTACCATCCATTGGAGTAACAAATATCTCGACAACAAACTATCTTCCATAATGAAAAGGTTACCATCCATTAGAATAACAAAAATCTTGACATCAAACTACCTTCCATAATGACACGGCTACCATCCAATGGAATAACAAAAATCTTGACGACAGACTACCTTCCAGAATGACAAGGCTACCACACATTGGAGTAACAAATTTCTCAATGACAAACTACCTTCCATAATGACAAGGCTACCATCCATTGGAGTAACAAAAATATCGACAACAACTTACCTTCCATAATGACAAGGCTACCACCCATTGCAGTAAAAAATATATCTACAATAGACTACCTTCCATAATGATAAGGCTATCATCCATTGGAGTAACAAAATTATCGAAAACAGACTACCTTCTGTAATGATAAGGCTACCATCCATTGGAGTAACAAAAATATGAACAAAAGACTACCTTCCATAATGACAAGGCTACCATCCATTGGAGTAACAAAAATCACAACGACAAACTACCTTCCATAATGACAAGGCTACCATCCATTGGAGTATCAAAAATCTGAATAAAAGACTACCTTCAATAATTACAAGGCTACCATCCATTGGAGTAAGAAAAATCTCGACAACAAACTACCTTCCATAATGACAAGGATACCATCAATTGGAGTAACAAAAAAATCGACAATAGAGTACCTTCCATAATGACAAGGCTACCATCCATTGGAGTAAAAAAAATCTCGACAACAAGGAACCTTCCATAAAGACAAGGCTACAATCCATTGGAGTAAATAAATCTCGACAACAAACTACCTTCCATAATGACAAGGTTACCATCCATTAGAATAACAAAAATCTCGACATCAAACTACCTTCCATAATGACAAGGATACCATCCAATGGAATAACAAAAATCTTGATAATAGACTACCTTCCATAATGACAATGCTACCACACATTGGAGTAACATATATCTCAATGTCAAACTACCTTCCATAATGACAAGGCTACCATCCATTGGAGTAACAAAAATATCGACAACAGTCTACCTTCCATAATGACAAGGCTACAACCCATTGGAGTAAAAAAGATATCTACAATAGACTACCTTCCATAATGATAAAGCTACTATCCATTGGAGTAACAAAAATATCGACAACAGACTACCTTCTGTAATGATAATGCTACCATCCATTGGAGTAACAAAAATCTGAACAAAAGACTACCTTCCATAATGACAAGGCTACCATCCATTGGAGTAACCAAAATATCGACAATAGACTACCTTCCATAATGATAAGGCTACCACCCATTGTAGTAAAAAAGATATCTACAATAGACTACCTTCCATAATGATCAGGCTACCATCCATTAGAGTAACAAAAATATCGACAACATACTACCTTCCATAATGACAACGCTACCATCCATTGGAGTAATAAAAATATTAACAACGGACTAACTTCCAAAATGATCAGGCTACCATCCATTGTAGTAACAAAAATATCGACAAGAAACTACCTTCCATAATGACAAGGCTACCATCAATTGGAGTAAAAAAATTTGGACAACAGACTTCCTTCGATAATGACAAGGCTACCATCCATTGGAGTATTAAAAATAACGACAACAGAGTACCTTCCATAATGACAAGGCTACCATCCATTGGAGTAACAAAAATCTTGACAACAGATTACCTTCCATAATTAAAAGGCTACCATCCATCGGAGTAAAAAAATCTCGACAACAGACTACCTTCCAGAATGACAAGGTTACCATCCATTAGAATAACAAAAATCTCGACATCAAACTACCTTCCATAATGACAAGGCTACCATCCAATGGAATAACAAAAATCTTGACAATAGACTACCTTCCATAATGACAAGGCTACTACCCATTGGAGTAAAAAAGATATCTACAATAGACTACCTTCCATAATGATAAAGCTACCATCCATTGAAGTAACAAAAATATCGACAACAGACTACCTTCTGTAATGATAATGCTACCATCCATTGGAGTAACAAAAATCTGAACAAAAGAGTACCTTCAATAATAACAAGGCTACCATCCATTGGAGTAACAAAAATCATAACGACAAACTACCTTCCATAATTACAAGGCTACCATCCATTGGAGTATCAAAAATCTGAATAAAAGACTACCTTCAATAATTACAAGGCTACCATCCATTGGAGTAAGAAAAATCTCGATAACAAACTACCTTCCATAATGACAAGGATACCATCAATTGGAGTAACAAAAAAATCGACAATAGTGTACCTTCCATAATGACAAGGCTACCATCCATTGGAGTAAAAAAAATCTCGACAACAGAGAACCTTCCATAAAGACAAGGCTACAATCCATTGGAGTAAAAAAATCTCGACAACAAACTACCTTCCATAATGACAAGGTTACCATCCATTAGAATAACAAAAATCTCGACATCAAACTACCTTCCATAATGACAAGGATACCATCCAATGGAATAACAAAAATCTTGATAATAGACTACCTTCCATAATGACAATGCAACCACACATTGGAGTAACATATATCTCAATGTCAAACTACCTTCCATAATGACAAGGCTACCATCCATTGGAGTAACAAAAATATCGAAAACAGTCTACCTTCCATAATGACAACGCTACAACCCATTGGAGTAAAAAAGATATCTACAATAGACTACCTTCCATAATGATAAAGCTACTATCCATTGGAGTAACAAAAATATCGACAACAGACTACCTTCTGTAATGATAATGCTACCATCCATTGGAGTAACAAAAATCTGAACAAAAGACTACCTTCCATAATGACAAGGCTACCATCCATTGGAGTAACCAAAATATCGACAATAGACTACCTTCCATAATGATAAGGCTACCACCCATTGTAGTAAAAAAGATATCTACAATAGACTACCTTCCATAATGATCAGGCTACCATCGATTGGAGTAACAAAAATATCGACAACATACTACCTTCCATAATGACAACGCTACCATCCATTGGAGTAATAAAAATATTAACAACGGACTAACTTCCAAAATGATCAGGCTACCATCCATTGTAGTAACAAAAATATCGACAAGAAACTACCTTCCATAATAACAAGGCTACCATCAATTGGAGTAAAAAAATTTGGACAACAGACTTCCTTCCATAATGACAAGGCTACCATCCATTGGAGTATTAAAAATAACGACAACAGAGTACCTTCCATAATGACAAGGCTACCATCCATTGGAGTAACAAAAATCTTGACAACAGATTACCTTCCATAATTAAAAGGCTACCATCCATCGGAGTAAAAAAATCTTGACAACAGACTACCTTCCAGAATGACAAGGTTACCATCCATTAGAATAACAAAAATCTCGACATCAAACTACCTTCCATAATGACAAGGCTACCATCCAATGGAATAACAAAAATCTTGACAATAGACTACCTTCCATAATGACAAGGCTAATACCCATTGGAGTAAAAAAGATATCTACAATAGACTACCTTCCATAATGATAAAGCTACCATCCATTGAAGTAACAAAAATATCGACAACAGACTACCTTCTGTAATGATAATGCTACCATCCATTGGAGTAACAAAAATCTGAAAGAAAGAGTACCTTCAATAATAACAAGGCTACCATCCATTGGAGTAACAAAAATCATAACGACAAACTACCTTCCGTAATGATAAGGCTACCATCCATTGGAGTAAGAAAAATATCGACAACAAACTACCTTCCATAATGACGAGGCTAAGATCCATTGGAGTAACAAAAATCTCGACAACAGACTACCTTCCATACTGACAAGGCTACCAACCATTGGAGTAAGAAAAATCTCGACAACAATCTACCTTCCATAATGACAAGCCTACCATTCATTGGAGTAAAAAAAATATCGACAACAGAGTACCTTCCTTAATGACAAGGCTACCATCCATTGGAGTAACAAAAATCTCGCAATAGATTACCTTCCATAATGACAAGGCTACAATCCATTGCAGTAAAAAAAATATTGACAACAAACTACGTCCCATAATGACAAGGCTACAATCCATTGGAGTAACAAAAATCACGACAACAAACTACCTTCCATAATGACAAGGCTACCATCCATTGGAGTAATAAATATCTCGACAACAAACTATCTTCCATAATGAAAAGGTTACAATCCATTAGAATAACAAAAATCTTGACATCAAACTACCTTCCATAATGACAAGGCTACCATCCAATGGAATAACAAAAATCTTGACAACAGACTACCTTCCAGAATTAAAAGGCTACCACACATTGGAGTAACAGATATCTCAATGACAAACTACCTTCCATAATGACAAGGCTACCATCCATTGGAGTAACAAAAATTTTGACAACAACCTACCTTCCATAATGACAAGGCTACCACCCATTGGAGTAAAAAATATATCTACAATAGACTACTTTCCATAATGATAAGGCTATCATCCATTGCAGTAACAAAATTATCGAAAACAGACTACCTTCTGTAATGATAAGGCTACCATCCATTTGAGTAACAAAAATATGAACAAAAGACTACCTTCCATAATGACAAGGCTACCATCCATTGGAGTAACAAAAATCATAACGACAAACTACCTTCCATAATGACAAGGCTACCATCCATTAGAGTATCAAAAATCTGAATAAAAGACTACCTTCGATAATTACAAGGCTACCATCCATTGGAGTAAGAAAAATCTCGACAACAAACTACCTTCCATAATGACAAGGATACAATCAACTGGAGTAAAAAAAATATCGACAATAGAGTACCTTCCATAATGACAAGGCTACCATCCATTGGAGTAAAAAAAATCTCGACAACAGAGAACCTTCCATAAAGACAAGGCTACAATCCATTGGAGTAAAAATAATATTGACAACAGACTATGTCCCATAATGACAAGGCTACCATCAACTGGAGAAACAAAAATCACGACAACAAACTACCTTCCATAATGACAAGGCTACCATCCATTAGAGTAACAAAAATGACGACAACAAACTACCTTCCATATTGACAAGGCTACCATCCATTGGAGTAATAAAAATCTCGACAATAGACTACCTTCCATAATGAAAAGGTTACCATCCATTAAAATAACAAAAATCTTGACATCAGACTACCTTCCATAATTACAAGGCTACAATCCTTTGGAGTAACAAAAATCTCGACAACAAACTACCTTCCATAATGACAAGGCTACCATCCATTGGAGTAACAAAAATGTCGACAACAGACTACCTTCCAGAATGACAAGGATACCATCCATTGGAGTAACAAAAATATCGACACTAGAGTACCTTCCATAATGACAAGGCTACCATCCATTGGTTTAACCAAAATCTCGACAATAGAGTACCTTCCATAATGACAAGGCTACAATCCATTGGAGTAAAAAAAATATTGACAACAGACTATGTCCCATAATGACAAGGCTACCATCAATTGGAGTAACAAAAATCACGACAACAAACTACCTTCCATAATGACAAGGCTACCATCCATTGGAGTAACAAAAATCTCGACAACAGATTACCTTCCATGATGACAAGGCTACCATCCATAGGAGTAACAGAAATCATAACGACAAACTACCTTTCATAAAGACAAGGCTACCATCCGTGGAGTAACAAAAATCTAAAGAACATACTACGTTCCATAATGACAAGGCTACCATCCATTGGATTAACAAAAATTTGAACATCAGACTAGCTTCCATAATGACAAGGCTACCACACATTGGAGTAACAGATATCTCAATGACAAATTACCTTCCATAATGACAAGGCTACCATCCATTGGAGTAACAAAAATATCGACAACAGACTACCTTCCATAATGACAAGGCTACCACCCATTGGAGTAAAAAATATATCTACAATACACTACATTCCCCAATGATAAGGCTACCATCCATTGGAGTAACAAAAATATCAGCAACAGACTAACTTCCATAATGACAATTCCACCATCCATTGGAGTAATAAAATTATCAACAACAGACTAACTTCCAGAATGACATGGCTACCATCCATTGTAGTAACAAAAATATCGACAATAGACTACCTTCCATAATGACAAGGCTACCATCCATTGGAGTAACAAAAATCTCGACAACAGAATACCTTCCATAATAAAAAGGTTACCATCCATTAGAATAATATAAATATTGACATCAGACTACCTTCCATAATGACAAGGCTACCATCCAATGGAATAAAAAAAATCTTGACAACAGACTACCTTCCATAATGACAAGGCTACCACACATTGGAGTAACAGATATCTCAATGACAAACTACCTTCCATAATGATAAGGCTACCATCCATTGGAGTAATAAAAATATCGACAACATCATACCTTCCATAATGAGAAGGCTACCACCCATTGGAGTAAAAAATATGTCTACAATAGACTACCTTCCATAATGATAAGGCTACCATCCATTGGAGTAACAAAATTATCGAAAACATACTACCTTCTGTAATGATAAGGCTACCATCCATTGGAGTAAGAAAAATCTGATTAAAAGACTACCTTCCATAATGACAAGGCTACCATCCATTGGAGTAACAAAAATCATAACGACAAACTACCTTCTATAATGACAAGGCTACCGTCCATTGGAGTATAAAAAATTTGAACAAAAGACTACCTTTTATAATTACAAGGCTACCATCCATTGGAGTAAGAAAAATCTCGACAACAAACTACCTTCCATAATGACAAGTATATCATCCATTGGAGTAACAAAAATATCGAAAACAGAGTACCTTCCATAATGACAAGGCTACCATCCATTGGAGTAACAAAAATCTCGACAACAGAGAACCTTCCAAAAGACAAGGCTACAATCCATTGGAGTAAAAAAAATATTGATAACAGAGTATGTCCCATAATGACAAGGCTACCATCAATTGGAGTAACAAAAATCACGACAACAAACTACCTTCCATAATGACAAGGCTACCATCCATTGGAGTAACAAAAATATTGACAACAAACTACCTTCCATAATGACAAGGCTACCATCCATTGGAGTAACAAAAATCTCGACAACAGACTACCTTCCATAATGAAAAGGTTACCATCCATTAAAATAAAAAAAATCTTGACATCAGACTACCTTCCATAATTACAAGGCTATCATCCAATGGAATAACAAAAATCTTGACAACAGACTACCTTCCAGATTTACAAGGCTACCACACATTGGAGTAACATATATCTCAATGACAAACTACCTTCCATAATGACAAGGCTACCATCCATTGGAGTAACAAAAATATCGACAACAGCGTACCTTCCATAATGACAAGGCTACCACCTAAAGGAGTAAAAAATATATCTACAATAGACTACCTTCCATAATGATAAGGCTACCATCCATTGGAGTAACAAAAAGATCGACAACAGACTACCTTCTATAATGATAAGGCTACCATCCATTGGAGTAACAAAAATTTGAACAAAAGACTACCTTCCATAATGACATGGCTACCATCCATTGGAGTAAAAGAAATCATAACGACAAACTACCTTCCATAATGACAAGGCTACCATCCAATGGATTACAAAAATATGAACAAAATACTACCTTCCATAATTACAAGGCTACCATCCATTGGAGTAACAAAAATCTCGACAACAAACTACCTTCCATAATGACAAGCCTACCATCCATTGGAGTAACAAAAATATTGACAACAACCTACCTTCCATAATGACAAGGCTACCACCCATTGGAGTAAAAAATATATCTACAATAGACTTCCTTCCATAATGATAAGGCTATCATCCATTGGAGTAACAAAATTATCGAAAACATACTACCTTCTGTAATGATAAGGCTACCATCCATTGGAGTAACAAAAATATGAACAAAAGTTTACCTTCCATAATGACAAGGCTACCATCCATTGGAGTAACAAAAATCATAACGACAAACTACCTTCCATAATGACAAGGATACCATCCATTGGAGTATCAAAAATCTGAATAAAAGACTACCTTCGATAATTACAAGGCTACCATCCATTGGAGTAAGAAAAATCTCGAAAACAACTACCTTCCATAATGACAAGGATACCATCCATTGGAGTAACAAAAATATCGACAATAGAGTACCTTCCATAATGACAAGGCTACCATCCATTGGAGGAACAAAAATCTCGACAACACAGAACCTTCAATAAAGACAAGGCTACAATCCATTGGAGTAAAAAAAATATTGACAACAAACTATGTCCCATAATGTCAAGGCTACCATCAATTGGAGAAACAAAAATCACGACAACAAACTACCTTCCATAATGACAAGGCTACCATCCATTGGAGTAACAAAAATCACGACAACAAACTACCTTCCATAATGACAAGGCTACCATTCATTGGAGTAATAAAAATCTCGACAATAGACTACCTTCCATAATGAAAAGGTTACCATCCATTAAAATAACAAAAATCTTGACATCAGACTAGCTTCCATAATGACAAGGCTACCATCCAATGGAATAAAAAAAATCTTGACAATAGACTACCTTCCAGAATGACAAGGGTACCACACATTGGTGTAACAGATATCTCAATGACAAACTACCTTGCATAATGACAAGGATACCATCCATTGGAGTAACATAAATATCGACAACAGCCTACCTTGTATAATGACAAGGCTACCACCCATTGGAATAAAAAATATATCTACAATAGACTACCTTCCATAATGATAAGGCTACCATCCATTGGAGTAACAAAAATATCAACAACAGACCAACTTCCATAATGAAAATTCCACCATCCATTGGAGTAATAAAATTATCAACAACAGACTAACTTCCACAATGACAAGGATACCATCCATTGTAGTAACAAAAATATCGACAATAGACTACCTTCCATAATGACAAGGCTACCATCCATTGGAGTAACAAAAATCTCGACAACAGAATACCTTCCATAATAAAAAGGTTACCATCCATTAGAATAATAAAAATCTTGACATCAGACTACCTTCCATAATGACAAGGCTACCATCCAATGGAATAACAAAAATCTTGATAACAGACTACCTTCCATAATGACAAGGCTACCACACATTGGAGTAACAGATATCTCAATGAAAAACTACCTTCCATAATGACAAGGCTACCATCCATTGGAGAAATAAAAATATCGACAACAGCCTACCTTCCATAATGACAAGGCTACCACCCATTGGAGTAAAAAATATATCTACAATAGACTACCTTCCATAACGATAAGGCTACCATCCATTGGAGTAACAAAATTATCAAAAACAGACTACCTTCTGTAATGATAAGGCTACCATCCATTGGAGTAACAAAAATCTGAACAAAAGACTACCTTCCATAATGACAAGGCTACCATCCATTGGAGTAACAAAAATCATAACGACAAACTACCTTCCATAATGACAAGCCTACCGTCCATTGGAGTATAAAAAATCTAAACAAAAAACTACCTTTCATAATTATAAGGCTACCATCCATTGGAGTAAGAAAAATCTCGACAACAAACTACCTTCCATAATGACAACGATATCATCCATTGGAGTAACAAAAATATCGACAATAGAGTACCTTCCATAATGACAAGGCTACCATCCATTGGAGTAACAAAAATCTCGACAACAGAGAACCTTCCATAAAGACAAGGCTAGAATCCATTGGAGTAAAAAAAATATTGAAAACAAACTATGTCCCATAATGTCAAGGCTACCATCAATTGGAGAAACAAAAATGACGACAACAAACTACCTTCCATAATGACAAGGCTACCATCCATTGGAGTAACAAAAATCACGACAACAAACTACCTTCCATAATGACAAGGCTACCATTCAGTGGAGTAATAAAAATCTCGACAATAGACTACCTTCCATAATGAAAAGGTTACCATCCATTAAAATAACAAAAATCTTGACATCAGACTAGCTTCCATAATGACAAGGCTACCATCCAATGGAATAAAAAAAATCTTGACAATAGACTACCTTCCAGAATGACAAGGGTACCACACATTGGTGTAACAAATATCTCAATGACAAACTACCTTGCATAATGACAAGGATACCATCCATTGGAGTAACATAAATATCGACAACAGCCTACCTTGTATAATGACAAGGCTACCACCCATTGGAGTAAAAAATATATCTACAATAGACTACCTTCCATAATGATAAGGCTACCATCCATTGGAGTAACAAAAATATCAACAACAGACCAACTTCCATAATGACAATTCCACCATCCATTGGAGTAATAAAATTATCAACAACAGACTAACTTCCATAGTGACAAGGATACCATCCATTGTAGTAACAAAAATATCGACAATAGACTACCTTCCATAATGACAAGGCTACCATCCATTGGAGTAACAAAAATCTAGACAACAGAATACCTTCCATAATAAAAAGGTTACCATCCATTAGAATAATAAAAATCTTGACATCAGACTACCTTCCATAATGACAAGGCTACCATCCAATGGAATAACAAAAATCTTGATAACAGACTACCTTCCATAATGACAAGGCTACCACACATTGGAGTAACAGATATCTCAATGAAAAACTACCTTCCATAATGACAAGGCTACCATCCATTGGAGTAATAAAAATATCGACAACAACCTACCTTCCATAATGACAAGGCTACCACCCATTGGAGTAAAAAATATATCTACAATAGACTACCTTCCATAACGATAAGGCTACCATCCATTGGAGTAACAAAATTATCAAAAACAGACTACCTTCTGTAATGATAAGGCTACCATCCATTGGAGTAACAAAAATCTGAACAAAAGACTACCTTCCATAATGACAAGGCTACCATCCATTGGAGTAACAAAAATCATAACGACAAACTACCTTCCATAATGACAAGCCTACCGTCCATTGGAGTATAAAAAATCTAAACAAAAAACTACCTTTCATAATTATAAGGCTACCATCCATTGGAGTAAGAAAAATCTCGACAACAAACTACCTTCCATAATGACAAGGATATCATCCATTGGAGTAACAAAAATATCGACAATAGAGTACCTTCCATAATGACAAGGCTACCATCCATTGGAGTAACAAAAATCTCGACAACAGAGAACCTTCCATAAAGACAAGGCTACAATCCATTGGAGTAAAAAAAATATTGACAACAGAGTATGTCCCATAATGACAAGGCTACCATCAATTGGAGTAACACAAATCACGACAACAAACTACCTTCCATAATGACAAGGCTACCATCCATTGGAGTAACAAAAATCACGACAACAAACTAACTTCCATAATGACAAGGCTACCATCCATTGGAGTAACAAAAATCTCGACAACAGACTACCTTCCATAATGAAAAGGTTACCATCCATTAAAATAAAAAAAATCTTGACATCAGACTACCTTCTATAATTAGAAGGCTAGCATCCAATGGAATAACAAAAATATTGACAACAGACTACCTTCCAGATTTACAAGGCTACCACACATTGGAGTAACATATATCTCAATGACAAACTTCCTTCCATAATGACAAGGCTTCCATCCATTGGAGTAACAAAAATATCGACAACAACGTACCTTCCATAATGACAAGGCTACCACCTATTGGAGTAAAAAATATATCTACAATAGACTACCTTCCATAATGATAAGGCTAGCATCCATTGGAGTAACAAAAAGATCGACAACAGACTACCTTCTATAATGATAAGGCTACCATCCTTTGGAGTAACAAAAATCTGAACAAAAGACTACCTTCCATAATGACATGGCTACCATCCAATGGAGTAAAATAAATCATAACGACAAACTACCTTCCATAATGACAAGGCTACCATCCAATGGATTACAAAAATATGAAAAAAATACTACCTTCCATAATTACAAGGCTACCATCCATTGGAGTAACAAAAATCTCGACAACAAACTACCTTCCATAATGACAAGGCTACCATCCATTGGAGTAACAAAAATCATAACGACAAACTACCTACCATAATGACAAGGATACCATCCATTGGAGTATCAAAAATCTGAATAAAAGACTACCTTCAATAATTACAAGGCTACCATCCATTGGAGTAACAGAAATCATAACGACAAACTACCTTTCATAATGACAAGGCTACCATCCGTGGAGTAACAAAAATCTAAACAACAAACTACGTTCCATAATGACAAGGCTACCATACATTGGATTAACAAAAATTTGAACAACAGACTAGCTTCCATAATGACAAGGCTACCACACATTGGAGTAACAAATATCTCAATGACAAATTACCTTCCATAATGACAAGGCTACCATCCATTTGACTAACAAAAATATCGACAACAGACTACCTTCCATAATGACAAGGCTACCACCCATTGGAGTAAAAAATATATCTACAATAGACTACATTCCATAATGATAAGGCTACCATCCATTAGAGTAACAAAAATATCACAACAGACTAACTTCCATAATGACAATTCCACCATCCATTGGAGTAATAAAATTATCAACAACAGACTTTGTTCCAGAATGACAAGGCTACCATTCATTGTAGTAACAAAAATATCGACAATAGACTACCTTCCATAATTACAAGGCTACCATTCATTGGAGTATCAAAAATCTCGACAACAGAATACCTTCCATAATAAAAAGGTTATCATCCATTAGAATAATCAAAATCTTGACATCAGACTACCTTCCATAATGACAAGTCTACCATCCAATGGAATAACAAAAATCTTGACAACAGACTACCTTCCATAATGACAAGGCTACCACACATTGGAGTAACAGATATCTCAATGACAAACTACCTTCCATAATGACAAGGCTACCTTCCATTGGATTAATAAAACTATCGACAACAACCTACCTTCCATAATGACAAGGCTACCACCCATTGGAGTAAAAAATATATCTACAATAGATTACCTTCCATAATGATAAGGCTACCATCCATTGGAGTAACAAAATTATCGAAAACAGCCTACCTTCTGTAATGATAAGGCTACCATCCATTGGAGTAACAAAAATCTGAACAAAAACTACCTTCTATAATGACAAGGCTACCATCCATTGGAGTAACAAAAATCATAACGACAAACTACCTTCCATAATGACAAGGCTACCGTCTATTGGAGTATAAAAAATCTGAACAAAAGACTACCTTTCATAATTACAAGGCTACCATCCATTGGAGTAAGAAAAACAAACTACCTTCCATAATGACAATGATACCATCCATTGGAGTAACAAAAATGTCTACACCAGAGTACCTTCCATAATGACAAGGCTACAATCCAAAGGAGTAACAGAAATCATAATGACGAACTACCTTTCATAATGACAAGGCTACCATCCATTGGAGTAACAAAAATATGAACAAAAGACTACCTTCCATAATGACAAGGTTACCATCCATTAGACTAACAAAAATCTTGACATCAGACTACCTTCTATAATGACAAGGCTACCATCCAATGGAATAACAAAAATCTCGAAAATAGAGTACCTTCCATAATGACAAGGCTACCATCCATTGGATTAACAAAAATCTGAACAACAGACTAGCTTCTATAATGACAAGGCTACCACACATTGGAGTAACAGATATGTCGATGACAAATTACCATCCATAATGACAAGGCTACCATCCATTGGAGTAACAAAAATATCGACAATAGACTACCTTCCATAATTATAAGGCTACCACCCATTGGAGTAAAAAATATATCAACAACAAAGTACCTTCCATAATGACATGGCTACCATCCATTGGAGTAACAAAAATCTCGACGAACAGACTACCTTCCATAATTATAAGGCTTCCACCCATTGGAGTAAAAAATATATCTATAATAGACTACCTTCCCTAATAATAAGGCTACCATCCATTGGAGTAACAAAAATATCGACAACAGACTACCTTCCATAATGACAATGCCACCATCCATTAGAGTAATAAAATTATCAACAATGGACTAACTTCCATAATGACAAGGCTACCATCCATTGTAGTTACAAAAATATCGACAACAGACTACCTTCCATAATGACAAGGCTACCATCCATTGGAGTAACAAAAATCTGGACAACAAACTACCTTCGATAATGACAAGGCTTCCATCCATTGGAGTAACAAAAATATCGACAATAGAGTACCTTCCCTAACGACAAGGCTACCATCCATTGGAGTAACAAAAATATTGACAACAGACTATGTCCCATAATGACATGGCTACCATCAATTGGAGTAACAAAAATCACGACAACAAACTACCTTCCATAATGACAAGGCTACCATCCATTGGAGTAACAAAAATCTCGACAATAGACTACCTTCCACAATGACAAGGCTACCATCCATAGGAGTAGCAGAAATCATAACGACAAACTACCTTTCATAATGACAAGGCTACCATCCATTGGAGTAACAAAAATCTGAACAAAAGACTACCTTCCATAATGTCAAGACTTACATCCGTTGGAGTAACAAAAATATCGACAACACACTACCTTCCATAATAACAAGGTTACCATCCATTAGAGTAAAAAAATCTCGACAACATACTACCTTCCTTAATGACAGGGTTACCATCCATTA
Organism: Vicia faba; assembly: GCA_948472305.1. Taxonomy (NCBI): domain Eukaryota; kingdom Viridiplantae; phylum Streptophyta; class Magnoliopsida; order Fabales; family Fabaceae; genus Vicia; species Vicia faba. The sequence continues at coordinate 590,420,888 of OX451741.1, read as the reverse complement.
GAAAAACAAAGACCTCGACATCAGACTACCTTCCATAATGACAAGGCTACCATCCAATGGAATAACAAAAATCTTGATAATAGACTACCTTCCATAATGACAAGGATACCATTCATTGGATTAACAAAAATCTGAACAACAAACTAGCTTCCATAATGACAAGGCTACCACACATTGGAGTAACAAATATCTCAATGACAAATTACCTTCCATAATGACAAGGCTACCATCCATTGGAGTAACAAAAATATCGACAACAGATTACCTTCCATAATGACAAGGCTACCACCCATTGGAGTAAAAAATATATCTACAATAGACTACCTTCCATAATGATAAGGCTACCATACATTGGAGTAACAAAAATATTGACAACAGACTACCTGCCATAATGACAATGCCACCATCCATTGGAGTAATAAAATTATCAACAACGAACTATGTCCCATAATGACAAGGCTACCATCCATTGTAGTAACATAAATATCGACAACAGACTACCTTCCATAATGACAAGGCTACCATCCATTGGAGTAAAAAATATATCTACAATAGACTAACTTACATAATGATAAGGCTACCATCCATTGGAGTAACAAAAATAACGATAACATACTACCTTCCATAATGACAATGCCACCATCCATTGGAGTAATAAAATTATCAACAACGGACTAACTTCCAGAATGACAAGGCTACCATCCATTGTAGTAACAAAAATATCGACAACAGACTACGTTCCATAATGACAAGGCTACCATCCATTGGAGTAACAAAAATCTGGACAACAGACTACCTTCCATAATGATAAGGCTACCATCCATAATGACAAGGCTACCATCCATTGTAGTAACAAAAATATCGACAACATAGTACCTTCCATAATGACAAGGCTACCGTCCATTGGAGTAACAAAAATGTCGACAACAGACTACCTTCCATAATGACAATGATACCATCCATTGGAGTAACAAAAATATCTACACCAGAGTACCTTCCATAATGACAAGGCTACAATCCAAATGAGTAACAGAAATCATAATGACAAACTACTTTTCATAATGACAAGGCTACCATCCATTGGAGTAACAAAAATCTGAACAAAAGACTACCTTCCATAATGACAAGGCTACCATCCATTAGAGTAAAAAAATCTCGACAACATACTACCTTCCATAATGACAAGGTTACCATCCATTAGAATAACAAAAATCTCGACATCAGACTACCTTCTATAATGACAAGGCTACCATCTAATGGAATAACAAAAATCTCGACAATAGACTACCTTCCATAATGACAAGGCTACCATCCATTGGATTAACAAAAATCTGAACATAAGACTAGCTTCTATAATGACAAGGCTACCACACATTGGAGTAACAGATATCTCGATGACAAATTACCGTCCATAATGACAAGGCTACCATCCATTGGAGTAAAAAAAATATCGATAATAGACTACCTTCCATAATTATAAGGCTACCACCCATTGGAGAAACAAAAATGTCGACAACAGACTACCTTCCATAATGACTATGATACCATCCATTGGAGTAACAAAAATATCGACAACAGACTACCTTCCATAATGACAAGGCTACCATCCATTGGAGTAACAAAAATTTGGACAACAAAGTACCTTCGATAATGACAAGGCTTCCATCCATTGGAGTAACAAAAATATTGACAATAGAGTACCTTCCCTAATGACAAGGCTACCATCCATTGGAGTAACAAAAATATTGACAACAGACTATGTCCCATAATGACAAGGCTACCATCAATAAGAGTAACAAAAATCACGACAACAAACTACCTTCCATAATGACAAGGCTACTATCCATTGGAGTAACAAAAATCTCGACAACAGACTACCTTCCATAATGACAAGGCTACCATCCATAGGAGTAACAGAAATCCTAACGACAAACTACCTTTCATAATGACAAGGCTACCATCCATTGGAGTAACAAAAATCTAAACAAAAGACTACCTTCCATAATGACAAGACTACCATCCGTTGGAGTAACAAAAATATCGACAACACACTACCTTCCATAATGACAAGGTTACCATCCATTAGAGTAAAAAAATCTCGACAACATACTACCTTCCATAATGACAAGGTTACCATCCATTAGAAAAACAAAAATCTCGACATCAGACTACCTTCTATAATGACAAGGCTACCATCCAATGGAATAACAAAAATCTCGACAATAGACTACCTTCCATAATGACAAGGCTACCATCCATTGGATTAACAATAATCTGAACATAAGCCTAGCTTCTATAATGACAAGGCTACCACACATTGGAGTAACAGGTATCTCGATGACAAATTACCTTCCATAATGACAAGGCTACCATCCATTGGAGTAACAAAAATATCGATAATAGACTACCTTCCATAATTATAAGGCTACCACCCATTGGAGAAACAAAAATGTCAACAACATACTACCTTCCATAATGACAAGGCTACCATCCATTAGAGTAAAAAAATCTCGACAACATACTACCTTCCATAATGACAAGGTTACCATCCATTAGAATAACAAAAATCTCGACATCAGATTACCTTCTGTAATGACAAGGCTACCATCCAATGGAATAACAAAAATCTCGACAATAGACTACCTTCCATAATGACAAGGCTACCATCCATTGCATTAACAAAAATCTGAACATAAGACTAGCTTCTATAATGACAAGGCTACCACACATTGGAGTAACAGATATCTCGATGACAAATTACCATCCATAATGACAAGGCTACCATTCATTGGAGTAAAAAAAATATCGATAATAGACTACCTTCCATAATTATAAGGCTACCACCCATTCGAGAAACAAAAATGTCGACAACAGACTACCTTCCATAATGACAACGATACCATCCATTGGAGTAACAAAAATATCGACAACAGACTACCTTCCATAATGACAAGGCTACCATCCATTTGAGTAACAAAAATTCGGACAACAAACTACCTTCGATAATGACAAGGCTTCCATCCATTGGAGTAACAAAAATATTGACAATAGAGTACCTTCCCTAATGACAAGGCTATCATCCATTGGAGTAACAAAAATATTGACAACAGACTATGTCCCATAATGACAAGGCTACCATCAATAGGAGTAACAAAAATCACGACAACAAATTACCTTCCATAATGACAAGGCTACCATCCATTGGAGTAGCAAAAATCTCGACAACAGACTACCTTCCATAATGACAAGGCTACCATCCATAGGAGTAACAGAAATCATAACGACAAACTACCTTTCATAATGACAAGGCTACCATCCATTGGAGTAACAAAAATCTGAACAAAAGACTACCTTCCATAATGACAAGACTACCATCCGTTGGAGTAACAAAAATATCGACAACACACTACCTTCCATAATGACAAGGTTACCATCCATTAGAGTAAAAAATTCTCGACAACATACTACCTTCCATAATGACAGGGTTACCATCCATTAGAAAAACAAAAATCTCAACATTAGACTACCTTCCATAATGACAAGGTTATCATCCAATCGAATAACAAAAATCTTGATAATAGACTACCTTCCATAATGACAAGGATACCATCCATTGGATTAACAAAAATCTGAACAACAAACTAGCTTCCATAATGACAAGGCTACTACACATTGGAGTAACAAATATATCAATGACAAATTACCTTCCATAATGACAAGGCTACCATCCATTGGAGTAACAAAAATATCGACAACAGACTACCTTCCATAATGACAAGGCTACCACCCATTGGAGTAAAAAATATATCTACAATAGACTACCTTCCATAATGATAAGGCTACCATACATTGGAGTAACAAAAATATCGACAACAGACTACCTTCCATAATGACAATGCCACCATCCATTGGAGTAATAAAATTATCAACAACGGACTATGTCCCATAATGACAAGGCTACCATCCATTGTAGTAACATAAATATCGACAACAGACTACCTTCCATAATGACAAGGCTACCATCCATTGGAGTAAAAAATATATCTACAATAGACTAACTTACATAATGATAAGGCTACCATCCACTAGAGTAACAAAAATATCGACAACAGACTACCTTCCATAATGACAATGCCACCATCCATTGGAGTAATAAAATTATCAACAACGGACTAACTTCCAGAATGACAAGGCTACCATCCATTGTAGTAACAAAAATATCGACAACAGACTACCTTCCATAATGACAAGGCTACCATCCATTGAAGTAACAAAAATCTGGACAACAGACTACCTTCCATAATGTCAAGGCTACTGTTGTACCCCAAAATTTTCCCTCCCATATTCTTCAAGAATTGCCAAGTCAAGCTGCAAAATTCCCCAAGGGTTGCACAGTTAAAGAGCCTTCTGAACAGTCAAAATTAGGGTTTTGGTTCTGATCAAGAAAATGAAGTTTCCAAGGGTCCAATGGAGTCCCACATGCATACAAATATGGTCAAGCATCCTCATACAAATTTTCAAGACTTTCAGCACAAAATTGCACAGTCAAAACCCTAATTGCACTACAGTCGACTGTAGGGGCAAAATGGTCATTTGACAGTCAAAAGTTCAAATTTTTGGTCAACATATCATTTTGAAGCCACAAACATCATTTGATCAATGCTTGATCATGATTCTCAAAGCTTGGCTCAAAAAATCATCAAGATGCAAAAGTTTCCTTATTTGGACAGTTGAAAAAGTCAACTGTAAATTGACCAGGGCATAACTTTCACATGGATTATCAGAAAAATTCCATCCAAAGCTCATTTTGAAGAGAAAGACATTTCCTACAACTCATATTCATACTTCAAGTCCAAGAAATGCTCTCACAAAAAGTTATCAATTTCAACATTATAGGTCATTTTCAAAAGTCAACAAAAAGGGACTTTAAGTCAAAGGCCATAACTTGAGATTGGTAAATCCAAATGCCATAGGACCAAAGACATTGGTTAGAGGACTCAAATACCTTTCCAAAATGTCAAAGAAAATGAGCAAAGCTTAAAAATTGAGCAAGTTATGCCTTGTGGAAGTTGGGAAATGTTTGGATATTTTGAAAAGTCAACATTGATTCAAATGACCTAAAATTGCTAATGGGCCTATTTTTCTTCCACAATTCATTATACAAGGCATGTGCACGACCACTAGGCCCAAAGGGAAGTTTTTCTCCATTTTTATTTATTTATTTGGATTTTTTATTATTAATAATTCATTTAATTAAATAAAATACATGAAAAATACAAAAACTAATGAAATAAAATCTTTTTGTGCAGAAAATACTCTCATTGGACACTCAAGATTCGTGCATAATCATTTGTGGAAGGTTTTGCCATGATTTGTACAAAATAGTATGAAAAAAAGATTGAAAAAGATCTTGAAAAATCAAATCTTTCAAGTCATGAATGCCAAGCTTTTTGTTTGATTTCCTTGACCTAATTCACTCAATACATAAGCCTGAGCAATACCTAATGCTAAAGAACCACTAAGCTGCGCTACAGACTGAGAACAAAACTTGAGTTTTTGGTTAAAAATTTGAAATATGAAAATAAGGTTAGAGGGCGATTCAAGCTGAGATATTCATCTCATCACCTTCCTGAGACCTTCAGCAACGTGCCTGAATAGATTTCCACGTCCCTAACGTCTTGAATCATTGTACAGAAGTCACACTTTTCCACTTTTTTTTCATAATCGTGTTTTAACAATTATGCATTTTCATGGCATTTTAATTGTGGATTCATACTAAGTGAAGCATTCTGAAGCTAACCCTATCATTTAATTGAGCTTTCATGCGTCATTGGAGATTTCGCCATTATCGTTTTTTAGGGTTACAGGAATTGCAATTTGGGGCTTTACACCCAAAGAAAAATTGAGACTCGAGACCTGGACCATTAGAATCAGCGTGTCTGGACGATCAAGAATCCACCCTCGCGCTCAATTTATGAGCGTCCTAGAGCTATTCGTTATTTTCTGGAAAGGGACCTTTTAGAAAGCTTGCAAAACCGTCGCTTATTGCCTTTGTGTTTCAGAAAAAAAAACACAACGAAGAGGATGACTCGGTGGCATAAGCTGATTGGTTAATTTAAAAATTCGCGCGGAAATACGCATTAGCTTTTGTTTTATTTTATAATGTTTGTTGTTTATTTGATTAACAAAGTGATTCAGTGGCGCAGCTGGCAAGGAAGTGAATTGATGACATTCAGGACCTGGGTTCGATCCCAGGTCCCCACCCCCTTTCTATGTTATTTTCCTTTTAACGCTTATGTGCAGTTTCCATGTTGGAGTCCACCATACACCCACAATCACAAGCGTGCCACGCGTTTGTTGGGATCAATCACAAGGCTGAGAGTTGGAGAACATCATAGATCCAGGTCAACGCGTGTGTATGCTCCCAGGGAAAGTCAACTAAGGCCTGAAACGTGTTGGGCCAAATTGATAAAGACCAACCTCCACTTTGGGGACAGACACCCCCCCTAGGTATGAATTTCTATTTCTTTTCTTTATTTTAATTATTTTCAAATATCATTTTTTTCAGTTTCTTTAATTTAATATTTTCACAAATAATATCAAAAACACCATAAAAAAATAAGAAAAGAGAAAAAATAATAAATATTTTTTATTTTAATATTTCTTGTAAATTAATTCATTTAGTTTTAATTTAGGGTTTAATTGTAATACTTTTTTAATAAAAATATAAAAAATATAGAATTAGGGTTTATGATAATTTTTATTCCTTTTTATTTTTCTTTCATAATAATTAAAATATTAAATATTTATTTTGTAATTAAATTGCATGTAAATTAATTAGGGTTAATTTTAGGTCAAAATTTAATCTTTTCTTAACAAATAAAAATTGTAGAATAGGTTTAATTTCAATTAATTTTTCCCCATTAAAATCATAAAATACCAAAAATGCAAAAAAACAATTCCTTTTTAATTAATTAATCATTTAATTTAATTTTGCAAAAAGGGTTCAACGGCCTCGTTTTTAATTCTTATTCGCATGTTTATTTTATTTCGCTTAATATTTATGTATCTCTTCCAAGGCCTTGTAATTAATTGCTCGCACTTTACTTTTACTTTACTTTCTTTATTTTTTTGTCAAATCGGGTCCTGGTTTAATTTTGGCGATGTGGACCCGCGCCTTTTGTAATAGCTTTAGACTTTTACTTTTCCCGCAATTTTTAACTGTTAATCAAGGCATGAAAGAATGTATGACTAAAATAAAAACAAGCGTAGATCACCAATAACATGACAAAAGACAAAAATACTTGAAAACGACACACCAATCACACACCACCCCTAGGGTACGCCTCACTGTTGCCTTGCCCCGAAAGGTGATCGTCGAGTAGAGGACGTTTTAGTAAGTCCTCATGATCCAGGAGCCTGGCATGAGGGTAGCTTCTAAGGTGTCTTCCCATTACTTCGGTGATCACACTGTTGCCTTGCCCCTCGAAACGTGGCCATCGACTATGGGATGTCTTAGTGAGTCCTTATGTCCCATTGATCTGGTTGCCTCAAAACAAGTTGCCTCGGAATAGTCGCCTCGGAATAAAAGATCAATGGCATAAGGGTAGCTTCTAAGGTGTCTTACCTTTGCTCGGTGACCACAATGTCCCTAAAACTCGAATTGACCCGAACACCTCCAACGGTGGTGCTACCTACCTCTCAATGGTGGGATGGCACTACTTTAAAGGACATTTACACAGACGAATTCCTTAGGGTAGGTAGACGACTCTAGATACTTTCTCTAATTCCAAAACAAATCAAAAATACTTTTTCACACTGACATCTTTTCAAAAAGCTCTCAAAAGCAATTTTTCAAACACTCTTGAGGACTGATACAAGAGTCGAACTGGAATTTTCCAAGAACTTTTTTAAAACCCACAGTTGAAAAGCAAACAAACCATTTTTGAAAACACAATGAGCAAGTATCTAAGAGCCCATGGATAACCATGGATAGAAAGGGTGCTAACACATTCCCTTTCTATAATCTACCTCCCGAATCGAGAGCAATCTCTTTTAAGGAATTTTTCTGTGCTTTTGTCCTTTCCAATTGGAGAAAATAAAAGACGGTGGCGACTCTTGCTTCCGCGACATTTCGCGAACCAGCGTTAAACAGTCAGTTCCAGATCCACCGATCACAGAACTGGCGACTCTGCTGGGGATAAGAACTTAAAGTGAGGTGTACCTTAGGGTTAGTTCATAACTGTGTTTTCAATTGCTTTCCTTGTTTGCTTTAAATTGTGGGACTGTCTTGGGAGTTCTATAGATCCTAAACCCGGATCTGGGGGATACCTTCTTAGAAAGTGGCAACAAGACTGTGAGGGAACTGTGCGGGGTATACCGACATGGTTGAAACAGTCTGCTACGTTGATGTGGCACTTTGGTGTGTACCGGTAACCCTTGAGTTCAGTCAAGGAGAGTACGGGGCCTCCGCGTGGTGTCGTGAAGCATCAACAGACCTTAGGAACCTTAATTGAACTATCTTGGCCTCTTTAGGGTAGTGAGATAACTGACTTTGGTGCAGTCCGAGGTTGGTTGATACTCGATACTACACTCAATTGAGGGTTGCTTTCCTAGAATATTTCGGTCGCCAGTTCAGTGGCTAAATCGAAACGATGAACAATGAAAGCAATCCCGTGATATTGGGACCCTTAGAACCCGGTTACTCATGATAGGACAGGATGAACCCACCAAATTCAAGAGGGTACTACCCAGACCCCATGCTGGCCTTAAACCCTAAGGGCTTGTCTTGTGTGCCTTGTGTGCCTTACATGTTTGTCTTTGTAAATATCTGTGGTGTATTTAATCATAGCATCATGACATCATCCAGCATCATATGCATTGACTAACCATTTCAGGGGTTCGAATCTTCATCTTTGTTCTTGTTTTGTAGGACATGGAAACTGTTCGTAGAAAGACAATTCAAGTCAGTCTTGTAAGGATCCCTCCTCAGCTTAAGGAACTTATATCCAGGATTCCCGAGAACTCTTCATTCAGTGAAAGGCATGGAAGTCTCATCAGCTTGGTCAATACCAACATTGAGGAAGATATGATAAAGGTCCTGTTCCAGTTCTTTGACCCTCTGCATCACTGTTTCACCTTCTTGGACTATCAGTTGGTACCTACATTGGAGGAGTTCTCCCGGATCCTGAGGATCCCTATCCTTGATCAGCTACCCTTCAACGGTAAGGAAAAGGAACCTAAGCTTGAAGAGATTGCTAAAGCCTTGCACCTACAGTCATCTGACCTCAAGGGACATTGGGAAGTTAGAAGTTGTATCAAAGGGTTCTTAGCCAGGTTTCTGTTTGAAAAAGCCCATGAATGTTGGAACTCCCTTGACTTACAGGCTTTTGAAGAAGTGGTGGCCCTCCTTGTTTATGGTTTGGTGTTGTTCCCTAACCCAGATCAGCTTATTGATATCAGTGCTGTCCAGATCTTTATGTGAAGGAATCCTATACCTACGTTGCTGGGGGACATCCTTCACTCATGTTACACTCGAACCAGGAGAAAAAGAGGTGTCCTTATGTGTTGCACTCCTCTCCTGGGAAGGTGGTTTATTTCGCACCTTCCACAATCAGTTTTGAAGAACGAGCGGGGTTTGAGGTGGTCACAACGATTGATGACTCTTACACATGCAGATATACATTGGTGCTCTCGGTCCAGAGAGGATGTCACTATCATTGATCGTTGTGGGGAGTACCCTAATGTTCCTTTACTTGGAATCAGAGGAGGTATTACTTACAACCCGTGCCTGGCTTGGAGGCAGTTTGGTTATGCTCGGAGGGATGGTCCTCATGACATGTTAATTCCTGACATAGTTTTTGACTTTGACAACGATACTCAAGGACTCCGCCAGAGATTTATCAAAGTTTGGAGGATGCCAAGTAGGATAGATAGCAAGACACTGGGGCACAGGAACTCCATCCCATTGGAACCTTATCTCAAGTGGGTACGAACCCGCTCCCAGAAGTTAGTGATGCCTTATCCTCATATGCTCCCAGTAATCAAAGAACCAGTCTTGGAAGGAGAAGTGTCCTACACTATTCAGCACCCTGATATGCCCACATCCTGGGAAGAGATGTAGAAGAGCTGGATCCAGCTTAAGGAAGAACGGAATTCTCTTGAGACCAGTCTACATGCCAGTGAAAAGAAGGTCTTGGAGCTCACCCGCCTGTTGCATGAGGAGAAGAATCTCAACAATTACATAGCTCCAAAGAGAATGCGTAGTGTCTTTTGGGATTGATTTGCTTTGTAATTTGTGCCCATGAGGCCTTGATGTACTAAACAATTATTTCCTTAATGATAACGTGTGTTCCTTTTTGTCTACAACAAATTTGAACTTTCGAACCCTTGAATGCATTGCATAAACACATATCATTCATCATATGCATAGCAGGTTTTCCTCTTTTCAGGTTGCTTACAGTTCTTCGCTGTTTATTTCAGCATCATGAATCCTGACTCATCATCAACTGAGATGTCCATCAAGGCTCTTCAGGCGCAGAATGCACAATTTCAGGAATTAATCATGGGTTTGGCTCAAGGCCAGGAAGAATTGAAGACTCTGCTCCTGAAGAAGGATAAGAAGAAGAGAAGAACTGTTCTGTTTAGCTCGGGCCGAAGGTTTGGTAATACTCTGCAGAATGAAGAGGCTGGTTCTTCTATTGGCAAGGGTGCTCCTCAGGCAGAAAAAGGTCCTAGTCCGGTAGTCTCCGACAACGAGACTGATTTTGATGAAGAGCAGTATCCTCCTGCAGAAGACCGTTACAAGCAACTGGAGGATAGGTTGAATGCTATGGAGATACAACAAGTACCTGGGCTGGATTTTGGAGATTTGGGTTTGTCTACTGGTGTGATCATTCCTCGGAAATTCAAAGCACCATCCTTCACTAAATATGACGGGGCGTCTTGTCCCAAGCTACATCTCAGGTCCTATGTTCGGAAGATTCAACCATACTCAGCGGATAAGAATTTATGGATCCACTTCTTCCAGGAGAGTCTTTCAGGGACTCATCTCGAATGGTTCTATCAGCTGGATGGGACCAAGGTTCGTAACTGGGAGGAGTTGGCTACTGCTTTCTACAAGCAGTATCAATATAATGCCGACCTTGCCCCTACACGTACCCAACTCCAGGGTATGTCGTTAGGTTCAAGTGAAGGTTTTAAGGAGTACGCTCAGAAGTAGAGGGATCTGGCAGGCAGGGTGCAGCCTCCGTTGACTGATCGGGAGTTGGTAGATATGTTCTTGGGGACCCTATCTGGGCCGTTTTTCAACCATCTTATCGGGAATTCGTCTGCAGGGTTCACTGATCTGATTCTGACTAGAGAGAGAATTGAGGCTGGGTTGAAGTCTGGAAAGATTCTGAAGGGTGCATCATCTAGTTCTGAGAAGAAACCCTTCAAAAAGGAGGCTAGTGCTGTATATGGCTCCCGGAGATCAGAGAGAACTGAGCGCCGCCAATCTGTCAGTGCGGTAACGATTGCCAAGCCTGCTGCCGCTCCTCGGCCGACCAATCCTCAAAGGGCTGAAAGACCCCGGAGAGAGTTTACCCGTTTGAGTATGACCTTGTCGCAGATCTTACCACAGTTGCTCTCAACCAACTTAGTGACCATCAAAGAGGCTCCGAAGTTTCTGAATACTACATCTCCTAAGTACAACCCGAATGCCCATTGTGCGTACCATTCTGATAGCCCGGGACATTCTACTGATGACTGTTGGGCATTAAGGAATAAGGTGCAAGACCTTATCGACGCGAAAGAGATACAGTTTGAGGCACCTGAGAAGCCCAATGTGATAAATGCTCCTATGCCTCAGCATGGAGTAAACGCTGTCGATGAAGATGTTTACGCTGTTTCTGTGGATGATCTAGCTACTCCTTTGAAGACTATCAAGAGGAACCTACTGCTGGCCGGTTTATTTCCGGGTTGCAGTGAGGGTTGCCTGTTCTGTGCTGTTTCCCCATCTGGTTGTCCCTTGCTGAAGTTGGGCATCCAAAGCCTAATGGATAGCAAGGAGATTCTGTTTAAGAAGTCTGCTGTTCAGTTGGTTCCGAAAGAAGAAGTTTCTGTAGTCACTATCTTCAATAATTCAATCAGGGCTCTCCCGAAGAAGCCTGTTCAAATCATGACTGTCGCACCTGTTGTTATCACTATTCCGGGGCCTCTTCCCTACGTATCTGATAAAGCTGTCCCCTGGCATTATGGGGCCGATGTGTATGTAAACGGGATTAAACAAGAATTCAACACTGGCGCAAGCATCTGTGATATCACTGGCCCAGCCAAGGTTACCCGCAGTGGCAGGCTCTTCTCGCCTGACATTGCACCGCCTGCTGCTCGAAGACCACTCCTTATAACTCCTACAAGTGTACCTGTTCCTATTGCTGATCAAGTTGTTTCTCCTGCTGCCGAGTCATCCAATGCTCGGGGCAAAGGAATTGAAGTTGAGCCTGCCCAGATGGAGGCACCTGTACCTATAACTGCTGAGGCCTCCCAACAAGAGATGGAGGAAATCTTGAAAATTATAAAGAAGAGTGACTTCAAAATTGTGGAACAGCTGGGGCACACGCCCTCCAAAATCTCCATGCTCTCTTTATTGTTGTGCTCCGAGGCCCATGCTAAGGCCTTAATCTCCTTCCTCAAGACAGCCCATGTGCCACAGGAGACATCTGCAGTCAAGTTCACTGATTACGTAGCAAATCTGACAGCAGACAATGGCCTGGGTTTCTCAGATGCTGATCTGACTGCGAAAGGAAGAGACCACAATGATGCTCTGCATGTCTCCATCGAATGCAGGGGCACTACTCTGGCACATATATTGGTGGATACTGGTTCGTCCTTAAACGTGCTACCCAAGAAGGCTTTGGACCGTTTAGATTGTGAAGGCCTGGAATTGAAACCCAGCAATATCATCGTCAGGGCCTTTGACGGTTCAAAAAGGATGGTTCATGGAGAGGTTGACATTCCCATTCGTGTGGGTTCTCAGGTGTTCGACTCTACCTTTTATGTGATGGATATCCGTCCATCGTACTCTTGTCTACTGGGTCGACCTTGGATCCATAAAGCTGGGGCAGTGACCTCTACCTTGCACCAGAAGCTGAAATACCCCGTCAGAGGGAAGATCGTCACTGTGCAGGGAGAGGAGGAGTATATGGTAAGCCACCTGAATTCCTTCAGATACATTGAGATGGACGGGGAGTTTATTGAAACCCCCTTTCAGCATTTCGAGGAGGTGCTTCCAATTTCAGCAGCAGTGGCCGCAGTGAATGTTCCTTTGAAGATGGCTTCCCTAAAGGATGCCCGGGCTGTGGTTCAAAAAGGTGAATGTGCTAACTGGGGCAGGCTTCCCGACTTTACACAGAAAACTGATAAATTTGGACTGGGTTTTACTGCAGAGGGTCAGAAAGCTAGGCGGAAAGCGAAGACCAGAAGACCTCTGGTGGTCATTACAAATCCAGGAGTGAATGCTGTTGGTGAAAACAATGAAGTGGACGAAGCAGAATTCAATAGTTGGATCTACCCGACGACCAAAGGCGGATTGACCAATTGGATTGCTAAGGACCATACTCATGTTACTTTTGTTATGCAGTAATAAACTTCCTTGTTTTGTTATTTTGTAATAAACAATAAACTCTATGGCCCGGTGTCTTACCCGAGGCACTGTGGTTTTATTTGTGAGGGCATATAAATTGTCATTTCATATATCATAAATGAAAGTCTTGGACGTTTTCTCGCATTACAAATCTTATGCTCCTTTTCTGTCTTTCTTTCCTTTACATATATTTCAAAACAGCTGTATTTACACACACTCACTCATACAGGTTTCAATCCACTCTGGATCTCACTGGTAACGACTCTGTTACCGCCAGTTATGACTTCGAAAATCCGATCAACTTAGCCGAAGACGAAGGTGAAGATGATTGCGAAGTGCCTGGTGAGCTTGCAAGACTGTTACTCCAGGAAGAGAAGGCAATTCAACCACATGAAGAGCCAGTGGAAGTAATAAACTTGGGTACTGAAGAAGACAGGAAAGAGGTAAAAATTGGTGCCAACCTAGAGCTCAGCGTGAAGCAACGGTTGACTCAGATGCTACATGATTATATGGAGATCTTTGCCTGGTCCTATGAAGACATGCCCGGGTTGGATACCGACATTGTGGTCCATCACTTGCCAACTAAGGAAGATTGCCCTCCGGTTAAGCAAAAGGTCCGTCGGATGCGTCCAGAGATGTCTGAAAAGATTAAAGCCGAGGTTATGAAGCAGTTCGACGCTGGGTTCCTTGCAGTGACTTCTTACCCTCAGTGGGTTGCTAATGTGGTGCCGGTACCTAAGAAGGACGGTAAGGTCAGAATGTGTGTTGACTACAGGGATCTGAACAGGGCCAGCCCCAAAGATGACTTCCCTTTACCTCACATTGATATCCTTGTTGATAATATAGCTCAGCACAAGGTGTTCTCTTTCATGGATGGCTTTTCAGGTTACAATCAGATCAAGATGGCACCTGAAGACATGGAGAAGACTACCTTTGTTACTCAGTGGGGCACCTTCTGTTACAAGGTCATGCCATTCGGGTTGAAGAATGTTGGGGCAACCTACCAACGTGCCATGGTGGCCTTATTTCATGACATGATCCATCATGAGATAGAGGTGTATGTGGACGACATGATCGCAAGGTCCCAGACTGAAGAAGAACACCTAGATCATCTGCAGAAGTTGTTTGACCGGTTGAAACTGTATAAGCTGAGATTGAACCCGAACAAGTGCACCTTCGGGGTAAGATCTGGAAAGTTGCTAGGCTTCGTGGTCAGTGATAAGGGCATTCAAGTGGACCCTGCTAAGGTCAAAGCTATTCAAGAAATGCCAGTTCCTAAGACAGAGAAGGAAGTCAGAGGCTTTTTAGGACGCCTGAATTACATTGCTCGATTAATCTCACACCTAACTGCTACCTGTGAGCCAATCTTGAAGCTGCTGAAGAAAGATCAGGTAGTACGTTGGAACGATGAATGTCAGGCTGCTTTTGACAGAATCAAAGAGTATCTCCAAGAACCACCCATCCTTATGCCACCGGTTGAAGGGAGACCTCTGATACTATATCTAACAGTGCTTGACAACTCAATGGGGTGTGTGCTGGGGCAGCATGACGAGTCTGTCCGAAAAGAGCATGCCATTTATTACCTTAGCAAAAAGTTTACCGACTGCGAGACCCGATACTCACTGCTTGAGAAAACTTGCTGCGCTTTGGTATGGGCTGCTCGCCGGCTGAGACAGTATATGCTGACTCACACTACCTTGTTGATCTCAAAGATGGATCCGATAAAGTACATATTCGAAAAGCCTGCTCTGTCGGGGAGAATTGCAAGATGGAAAATGATCTTGACGGAATACGACATTCAGTACACGACCCAGAAAGCCATCAAGAGAAGTGTATTGGCAGACCACTTGGCACATCAGGCCGTAGACGACTATCAGTCAATGAACTTCGAATTTCCGGATGAAAGCATCATGATAGTGACTGATTGTGAAGTACCTAGACCGGATGTAGGACCTGACGAAGGATCCCGATGGTCTATGCACTTTGACAGAGCCTCCAACGCTTTGGGTAACGGTATCGGCGCCATAATCATATCTCCTCAAGGCACTCATACTCCGCTCACCGCCCGACTATGTTTTAACTGTACCAACAACATGGTGGAGTATGAGGCGTGCATCATGGGTATTCAAGCTGCGATCGATCTAAGGATCAAGTTTCTGAGTGTCTTCGGAGATTCCGCTCTTGTGATCAATCAGATCAAAGGAGAGTGGGATACGAAACATCCGAATCTTATTCCTTACAGAGAATGTGTGTTGACCTTGATCCCTCACTTCACGAAGATAACCTTTGAACACTTTCCAAGAGAAGAGAATCAGCTGGCGGACGCGTTAGCTACAATGTCTTCTATGTTCAAGGTCAAATGGGACAATGAGGCTCCCCGGATCATCATCCGGAAACTGGACGAACCGGCATACTGTTGCGATCTCGAGACTGAATTGGTGACTGAGAAGCCTTGGTACCATGAGGTGAAGAGATATCTGGAAGCTCAGGAATATCCTGAAGGTGCATCTGTCAATGATAAGAAGTTTCTGAGAAGGTTCGCGGCCAAGTTCTTCCTTAGCAACGGCATCTTGTACAAGCGAAACCATGATTCAACCTTACTGCGTTGTGTGGATAAGACTGAAGCAGAAAGGATCATGGAAGAGCTACATGAAGGGACCTTTGGCACACACTCCAGTGGACATACAATGGCAAAGAAGATCCTTCGGGCAGGGTATTACTGGTCCACAATGGAAGCTGACTGCTACCAACATTCCCGGACATGCCACAAGTGCCAGATATACGCAGACAAGGTGCATGTTCCTCCAGTTCCCTTGAATGTTCTGACTGCGCCTTGGCCGTTCGCAATGTGGGGCATAGACATGATCGGTGAGATTAAACCTACGGCATCTAACGGACATCGCTTCATCCTGGTAGCGATTGACTATTTCACAAAGTGGGTCGAAGCAGCATCCTATGCTACGGTAACCAAGACTGTTGTGGCACGGTTCATTCGGCATAACTTGATCTGTCGATACGGCGTCCCTGAGAGAATTATTACAGATAACGGTACCAATCTGAATAATAAGATGATCACTGAGCTCTGCGAACAGTTCAAAATACAGCACCACAATTCTTCTCCTTACAGACCGAAGATGAATGGGGCTGTAGAAGCAGCAAATAAGAACATCAAGAAGATCGTGCAGAAGATGACAGTGACTTATAAGGATTGGCATGAGATGTTACCGTTCGCTCTACATGGGTACCGTACCTCAGCCAGGACGTCAACCGGGGCAACTCCTTTCTCCTTGGTTTATGGTATGGAGGCGGTCTTACTGATCGAAGTGCAAATATCCTCTCTCCGGATAATGAAGGATGCAAATCTGAATGAGGATGACTGGATCCAGACACGACTTTATTAGCTCAACCTTATTGATGAAAAGAGACTTGCTGCTATCTGTCATGGTCAGACGTATCAGAAATGGATGATCAGGGCATTTAACAAAAAGGTCAGACCACAGGAATATCAAGTTGGGGATCTGGTGATCAAACGAATCTACCTTCCTCAGAGTGATCCAAGGGGCAAGTGGACCCCTACGTACGAAGGGCCATTTTTGGTTAAGCATGTGTTCTCAGGGGGAGCCATGATTTTAACCAATATGGATGGTGACGACCTTCCTCACCCCGCCAATGCAGACATAGTAAAAAGATACTACGCATGAAAAAAGACCCGCTAGGCTGACATGCCTAGGCAAAAATTAGGGCTTCCCGGCGAACCAAAAGGGTTCGGGCAAAATGAGGGATGAAAAGAAAAAATCTGTACACCCGGCAAGTCGAAAACCTGAAAAGGCGGCTTGGGCAAAAATGGGTATCCCGGTGGACCGAAAACCCGAAAGGGCGGTCCAGGCAAAAATTAGGGATAAAAGCGTAATACTATGTCTCATTGATCACTTTGCATCCAGAATCCGGTATCTACATCAAGTTCAAACGGCATCGATCAGTCAGCTTCACCTTCAACCAAGGTCATCAAGTGATGAGACGCTCGGAGATATAATGGCAATAGCAGAGTTGAAACCCAGTGGGATCATTCATTTCACACAGCTGTTTTATTTTCTGTTGTACAAAGTCTGTATAAACTCTTTTGTTCGGCGGCGTTCTCTTACTAGGACGTCAGCCTCTTGTACACAAAAACGCCTATTTTCAGGCATTTCAAAATCAATACAAATATACTTTTTAGTTAAAAGTGCCAATTGTTTTTCTTTTTCTGTTTTGTTTTGCGAAGAACGTCCAAGGTTCAATTTGTGATATATGCATTGACAATAATTTGCTAACTCATGAATATTTGCATACAAAACAAAGGATTAATTACAGGTAACATTAGAAACAGGGGCAATAAAAGAGTTGTCTAAGCAACCTAATTGTTCTATCCTCCAAGGTATCAAGGCGAGTTCAGTTGAGGAACATAACCAGTATATCTTGATTCCCCAGAGAGTGAGCCAGCAAGTCAGTGCACTCTCCCCGAGCAAAGCTACAATCAAACCCTAAAGAAAGTTGGGTATCCTCCAGCAGATCCCAACATTCCCCAGCAGTATACATGCATTCTTAACAAGCATCCCCGGCAGTCTTGGTCTAAAGATTGTTCCTCGGCGGCATATCAAATATTCAGTGGAGTCACTTCCCCGATGCAATTCAAAACTTCCCCAAGAGAGTCCAATCCAGTCCCCCAGGAAAGTTGGAATCCATCTCCCCAGGCAGTAAGCTTATCCCCAGTAGATTCTGGAAGCTTATCCTCGCAGAGCACGAACGCGTCGCCCGGCTTTATTCAAAGAGTTATTTCCTTACCAGAATATAACTGGGTTATCCTCAGCCAAAAGCCACGGAAAGATCGTCCTCAGCGAAGTCTTCTTATCCCCAGCGAAGTCTAGTAACACTTCCAACACAACCATGGTATCCCCAGTAAAGTTACCATCAATATCTCAACAAAGTACCTCTCTCCCCACAGAGTATTGCTTCCCAGCAAGATCGCTAGAGTACTTTTCTCCCCGCAGAATATTCCATTCGCCAAGTTTATTCCCCAACGGAGTTATCTTCTCCTACTGGTATTCTTGCAACTACCATCCCTAGCGGAAGCAAAGATCTATTCTTCAACATCAGCCCAGGATATGACGTCCCGGCACCCGTCAAGGATTTACTTTCCTAGCGAAAACATACATTCCTAAACATTCTCATACATTATTATAGCATGCATAGACGCATCATATCTTACAAGTCTCATTTATGTTGAGAACATCATTGCTTCGTCCATATCATGCATTGCATATGACTGACCTTTACCTTTCAGGAAAGATGCAGATAAATTCTCAATCATATTCCAAGACCTAGACCGGTTCAGTTAAATCGACTCCAAAGATTTTCCTGGTTATTATCCAGTCAAAGGCGTTCTCTGGTCTAGTTAAACCGACTCCTAAAGGTTTTTCTTTTGAAGACTCAGTTGAAGACTCCAAAGACCTTGTCCGGTTCAGTTAATCGACTCCAAAGATTTCTTAACCAATCCAAGGCCTTCTCTAGTCCAGCTAAATCGACCCCAAACAGATTTTTCTGATGAAGACTCAGTAGAAATTATCAAAGGTTTTTCTCAAACATCCGCTTTTGAGATTATAATTTCCTATGGTTCTCTCCCCAGTATTGTGGAGGTGATAATTCCATTCCAGGTTTTTCTCAAACGTCCACTTTTGAGATTATAATTTCTTATGGTTCTCTCCCCAATGTTGTGGAGATGATAATTCCATTTCAGGTTTTTCTCAAACGTCCGCTTTTGAGATTATAATTTCCTATGGTTCTCTCCCCAATGTTGCGGAGACGATAATTCCATTCCAGGTTTTTCTCAAACGTCCGCTTTTGAGATTATAATTTCCTATGGTTCTCTCCCAAATGCTGCGAAGACGATAATTCCATTTCAGGTTTTTCTCAAACGTCCGCTTTTGAGATTATAATTGCCTATGGTTCTCTCCCCGATCCTGCGGAGATGGTAATTCCCACCAAGATTTTCTCAAACTGCTGTTAAGGTTAAGATCATCCAAGGTTCTCTCACCGTTCCTGTTGAGGTAGTAACCATCCCTGGTTCATTCATCACCGCTTGAAGATCCATACTTAGCTCCTGTAACCAGTCAGGACATATCTATACAAAGCATCTGAAGACTAGCTCCTGCAACATGTCAGGTAATCATTCTTCTTTTTTGCACAGTCAAAACCCTAATTGCACTACAGTCGACTATAGGGGCAAAATGGTCATTTGACAGTCAAAAGTTCAAATTTTTGGTCAACATATCATTTTGAAGCCACAAACATCATTTGATCAATGCTTGATCATGATTCTCAAAGCTTGGCTCAAAAAATCATCAAGATGCAAAAGTTTCCTTATTTGGACAGCTGAAAAAGTCAACTGTAAATTGACCAGGGCATAACTTTCACATGGATTATCAGAAAAATGCCATCCAAAGCTCATTTTGAAGAGAAAGACATTTCCTACAACTCATCTTCATACTTCAAGTCCAAGAAATGCTCTCACAAAAAGTTATCAATTTCAACATTATAGGTCATTTTCAAAAGTCAACAAAAAGGGACTTTAAGTCAAAGGCCATAAATTGAGATTGGTAAATCAAAATTACATGGGACCAAAGACATTGGTTAGAGGACTCAAAGACCTTTCCAAAATGTCCAAGAACATGAGCAAAGCTTAAAAATTGAGCAAGTTATGCCTTGTGGAAGTTGGGAAATCTTTGGATATTTTGAAAAGTCAACATTGATTCAAATGACCTAAAATTGCTAATGGGCCTATTTTTCTTCCACAATTCATTATCCAAGGCATGTGCACGACCATTAGGCCCAAAGGGAAGTTTTTCTCCATTTTTATTTATTTATTTGGATTTTTTATTATTAATAATTCATTTAATTAAATAAAATACATGAAAAATACAAAAACTAATGAAATAAAATCTTTTTGTGCAGAAAATACTCTCATTGGACACTCAAGATTCGTGCATAATCATTTGTGGAAGGTTTTGCC
The DNA here is from genome assembly GCA_948472305.1 of Vicia faba. NCBI lineage: Eukaryota > Viridiplantae > Streptophyta > Magnoliopsida > Fabales > Fabaceae > Vicia > Vicia faba. The sequence goes on along the minus strand of OX451741.1, from coordinate 590,400,219 downwards.
ATGATTTGTACAAAATAGTATGAAAAAAAGATTGAAAAAGATCTTGAAAAATCAAATCTTTCAAGTCATGAATGACAAGCTTTTTGTTTGATTTCCTTGACCTAATTCACTCAATACATAAGCCTGAGCAAGACCTAATGCTAAAGAACCACTAAGCTGCGCTACAGACTGAGAACAAAACTTGAGTTTTTGGTTAAAAATTTGAAATCTGAAAACAAGGTTAGGGGGCGATTCAAGCTGAGATATTCATCTCATCACCTTCCTGAGACCTTCAGCAACGTGCCTGAATAGATTTCCACGTCCCTAACGTCTTGAATCATTGTACAGAAGTCACACTTTTCCACTTTTTTTTCATAATCGTGTTTTAACATTTATGCATTTTCATGGCATTTTAATTGTGGATTCATACTAAGTGAAGCATTCTGAAGCTAACCATATCATTTAATTGAGCTTTCATGCGTCATTGGAGATTTCGCCATTATCGTTTTTTAGGGTTACAGGAATTGCAATTTGGGGCTTTACACCCAAAGAAAAATTGAGACTCGAGACCTGGACCATTGGAATCAGCGTGTCTGGACGATCAAGAATCCACCCTCGCGCTCAATTTATGAGTGTCCTAGAGCTATTCGTTATTTTCTGGAAAGGGACCTTTTAGAACGCTTGCAAAACCGTCGCTTATTGCCTTTGTGTTTCAGAAAAAAAACACAACGAAGAGGATGACTCGGTGGCATAAGCTGATTGGTTAATTTAAAAATTCGCGCGGAAATACGCATTAGCTTTTGTTTTATTTTATAATGTTTGTTGTTTATTTGATTAACAAAGTGATTCAGTGGCACAGCTGGCAAGGAAGTGAATTGATGACATTCAGGACCTGGGTTCGATCCCAGGTCCCCACCCCCTTTCTATGTTATTTTCCTTTTAACGCTTATGTGCAGTTTCCATGTTGGAGTCCACCATACACTCACAATCACAAGCGTGCCACGCGTTTGTTGGGATCAATCACAAGGCTGAGAGTTGGAGAACATCATAGATCCAGGTCAACGCGTGTGTATGCTCCCAGGGAAAGTCAACTAAGTCCTGAAACGTGTTGGGCCAAATTGATAAAGACCAACCTCCACTTTGGGGACAGACACCCCCCCTAGGTATGAATTTCTATTTCTTTTCTTTATTTTAATTATTTTCAAATATCATTTTTTTCAGTTTCTTTAATTTAATATTTTCACAAATAATATCAAAAACACCATAAAAAAATCAGAAAAGAGAAAAAATAATAAATATTTTTTATTTTAATATTTCTTGTAAATTAATTCATTTAGTTTTAATTTAGGGTTTAATTGTAATAATTTTTTAATAAAAATATAAAAAATATAGAATTAGGGTTTATGATAATTTTTATTCCTTTTTATTTTTCTTTCATAATAATTAAAATATTAAATATTTATTTTGTAATTAAATTGCATGTAAATTAATTAGGGTTAATTTTAGGTCAAAATTTAATCTTTTCTTAACAAATAAAAATTGTAGAATAGGTTTAATTTTAATTAATTTTTCCCCATTAAAATCATAAAATACCAAAAATGCAAAAAAACAATTCCTTTTTAATTAATTAATCATTTAATTTAATTTTGCAAAAAGGGTTCAACGCCCTCGTTTTTAATTCTTATTCGCATGTTTATTTTATTTCGCTTAATATTTATGTATCTCTCCCAAGGCCTTGTAATTAATTTCTCGCACTTTACTTTTACTTTACTTTCTTTATTTTTTTGTCAAATTGGGTCCTGGTTCAATTTTGGCGATGTGGACCCGCGCCTTTTGTAATAGCTTTAGACTTTTACTTTTCCCGCAATTTTTAACTGTTAATCAAGGCATGAAAGAATGTATGACTAAAATAAAAACAAGCATAGATCACCAATAACATGACAAAAGACAAAAATACTTGAAAACGACACACCAATCACACACCACCCCTAGGGTACGCCTCACTGTTGCCTTGCCCCGAAAGGTGATCGTCGAGTAGAGGACGTTTTAGTAAGTCCTCATGATCTAGGAGACTGGCATGAGGGTAGCTTCTAAGGTGTCTTCCCATTACTCCGGTGATCACATTGTTGCCTTGCCCCTCGAAACGTGGTCGTCGACTATGGGACGTCTTAGTGAGTCCTTATGTCCCATTGATCTGGTTGCCTCAAAACAAGTTGCCTCGGAATAGTCGCCTCGGAATAAAAGATCAATGGCATAAGGGTAGCTTCTAAGGTGTCTTACCTTTGCTCGGTGACCACAATGTCCCTAAAACTCGAATTGACCCGAACACCTCCAACGGTGGTGCTACCTACCTCTCAATGGTGGGATGGCACTACTTTAAAGGACATTTACACAAACGAATTCCTTAGGGTAGGTAGACGACTCTAGATACTTGCTCTAATTCCAAAACAAATCAAAAATACTTTTTCACACTGACACCTTTTCAAAAAGCTCTCAAAAGCAATTTTTCAAACACTCTTGAGGACTGATACAAGAGTCGAACTGGAATTTTCCAAGAACTTTTTTAAAACCCACAGTTGAAAAGCAAACAAACCATTTTTGAAAACACAATGAGCAAGTATCTAAGAGCCCATGGATAACCATGGATAGAAAGGGTGCTAACACTTTCCCTTTCTATAATCTACCTCCCGAACCGAGAGCAATCTCTTTTAAGGAATTTTTCTGTGCTTTTGTCCTTTCCAATTGGAGAAAATAAAAGACGGTGGCGACTCTTGCTTCCGCGACATTTCGCGAACCAGCGTTAAACAGTCAGTTCCAGATCCACCGATCACAACTACCATCCATTGCAGTAATAAAAATATCGACAATAGAGTACCTTCCGTAATTAAAAGGCTACCATCCATTCGAGTAACAAAAATATTGATTACAAAGGACCTTCCATAATGACAAGGCTACAATCCATTGGAGTAACAAAAATATTGACAACAGACTATGTCCCATAATGACAAGGCTACCATCAACTGGAGTAACTAAAATCACGACAACAAACTACCTTTCATAATGACAAGGCTACCATCCATTGGAGTAACAAAAATATCGACAATAGACTACCTTCCACAATGACAAGGCTACCATCCATAGGAGTAACATAAATCATAACGACAAACTACCTTTCATAATGACAAGGCTACCATCCATTGGAGTAACAAAAATCTGAACAAAAGACTACCTTCCATAATGACAAGGTTGCCATCCGTTGGAGTAACAAAAATCTCGACAACAAACTACCTTCCATAATGACAAGGCTACCATCCATTAGAGTAAAAAAATATCGACAACATACTACCTTTCATAATTACAAGGCTACCATCCAACGGAATAACAAAATTCTCGACAACAAACTACATTCCATAATGACAAGGATACCATCCATTGGATTAACAAAAATCTGAACAACAAAGTAGCTTCCATAATGACAAGGCTACCACACATTGGAGTAACAAATATCTCAATGACAAATTACCTTCCATAATGACAAGGCTACCATCCATTGGAGTAACAAAAATATCGACAACATACTACCTTCCATAATGACAAGGCTACCACCCATTGGAGTAAAAAATATATCTACAACAGACTACCTTCCATAATGACAATGCCACAATTGGTTGGAGTAATAAAACTATCAACAACGGACTAACTTCCAGAATGACAAGGCTACCATCCATTGTAGTAACATAAATATCGACAACAGACTACCTTCCATAATGACAAGGCTACCATCCATTGGAGTAACAAAAATCTGGACAACGGACTACCTTTCATAATGATAAGGCTACCATCCATTGGACTAATAAAAATAATGACAACAAAGTACCTTCCATAATGACACGGATACCATCCATTGGAGTAATAAAAATCTCGACAATAGATTACCTTCCATAGTGAAAAGGCTACCATCCATCGAAGTAAAAAAATCTCGACATCAGACTACCTTCCATAAAAACAAGGATACCATCCATTAGAATAACAAAAATCTCGACATCAGACTACCTTCCATAATGACAAGGCTACCATCTAATGGAATAACAAAAATCTCGACAATAGACTACCTTCCATAATGACAATGCTACCACACATTGGAGTAACACATATCTCAATGACAAACTACCTTCCATAATGACAAGGCTACCATCCATTGGAGTAACAAAAATATCGACAACAGACTACCTTCCATAATTGCAAGGCTACCACCCATTGGAGTAAAAAATATATTTATAATAGACTACCTACCATAATGATAAAGCTACAATCCGTTAGAGTAACAAAAATATCGACAACAAACTACCTTCTGTAATGATAACGCTACCATCCATTGGAATAACAAAAATCTGAACAAAGGACTACCTTCCATAATGACAAGGCTACCATCCATTGGAGTAACAGAAATCATAACGACAAACTACCTTACATAATGACAAGGCTACCATCCATTGGATTAACAAAAATATGAACAATAAACTAGCTTCCATAATGACAAGGCTACAACACATTGGAGTAATAGATATCTCAATGACAAATTACCTTCCATAATGACAAGGCTACTGTCCATTGGAGTAACAAAAATATCGACCACAGACTACCTTCCATAATGACAAGGCTACCATCCATTGGAGTAAAAGAAATCATAACGACAAACTACCTTCCATAATTACAAGGCTACCATCCATCGGAGTAACAAAAATCTCGACAACAAACTACCTTCCATAATGACAAGGCTACCATCAATTGGAGTAACAAAAATGTCGACAACAGAATACCTTCCATAATGACAAGGATACAATCCATTGGAGTAAAAAAAAATATTGACAACAGACTATGTCCCATAATGACAAGGATACCATCAATTGGAGTAACAAAAATCACGACAACAAACTACCTTCCATAATGATAAGGCATTCATCCATTGGAGTAACAAAAATCTCGACAACAGACTACCTTCCATAATGACAAGGCTACCATCCATAGGAGTAACAGAAATCATAACGACAAACTACCTTTCTTAATGACAAGGCTATCATCCGTGGAGTAAAAAAAATCTGAACAAGAGACTACGTTCCATAATGACAAGGCTACCACACATTGGAGTAACATATATCTCAATGACAAATTACCTTCCATATAGACAACGCTACCATCCATATGAGTAACAAAAATATCGACAACAGACTACCTTCCACAATGACAAGGCTACCACCCATTGGAGTAAAAAATATGTCTACAATAGAATACCTTCCATAATGATAAGGCTACCATCCATTGGAGTAACAAAAATATCGACAACAGACTACCTTACATAATGACAATGCAACCATCCATTAGAGTAATAAAATTATCAACAATGGACTAACTTCCAGAATGACAAGGCTACCATCCATTGTAGTAACAATAATATCGACAATAGACTACCTTCCATAATGACAAGGATACCATCCATTGGAGTAACAAAAATCTCGACAACAAACTACCTTCCATAATGACAAGGCTACCATCCAATGGAATAACAAAAATCTTGACAACAGACTACCTTCCATAATGACAAGGCTACCACACATTGGAGTAACATATATCTCAATGACAAACTACCTTCCATAATGATAAGGCTACCATCCATTGGAGTAACAAAAATATAGACAACAGACTACCTTCTGTAATGATAAGGCTACCATCCATTGGAGTAACAAAAATCTGAACAGAAGACTACCTTCCATAATGACAAGGCTACCATCCATTAGAGTAAAATAAATCATAACGACAAACTACCTTCCATAATGACAAGGCTACCATCCAATGGAGTTAAAAAAATCTGAACAAAAGACTACCTTCCATAATTACAAGGCAACCATTCACTGGAGTAACAAAAATGTCGACAACAAACTACCTTCCATAATGACAATGATACCATCCATTGGAGTAACAAAAATATCAACAACAGAGTACCTTCCATAATGACAAGGCTACCATCCATTGGAGTAACAAAAATATCGAAAACAAACTACCTTCCATAATGACAAGGCTACCATCCATTGGAGTAACAAAAATGTCGACAACAGACTACCTTCCATAATGACAATGATACCATCCATTGGAGTAACAAAAATATCTACACCAGAGTACCTTCCGTAATGACAAGGCTAACATCCAAAGGAGTAACAAAAATCATAATGACAAACTACCTTTCATAATGACAAGGCTACCATACATTGGAGTAACAAAAATCTTGACAACATACTACCTTCCATAATGACAAGGTTACCATCCATTAGAATAACAAAAATCTCGACATCAGACTACCTTCTATAATGACAAGGCTACCATCCAATGGAATAACAAAAATCTCGACAATAGACTACCTTCCATAATGACAAGGCTACCATCCATTGGATTAACAAAAATCTGAACATAAGACTAGCTTCTATAATGACAAGGCTACCACACATTGGAGTAACAGATATCTCGATGACAAATTACCTTCCATAATGACAAGGCTACCATACATTGGAGTAACAAAAATATCGATAATAGACTACCTTCCATAATTATAAGGCTACCACCCATTGGAGAAACAAAAATGTCAACAACAGACTACCTTCCATAATGACAAGGCTACCATCCATTAGAGTAAAAAAATCTCGACAACATACTACCTTCCATAATGACAAGGTTACCATCCATTAGAATAACAAAAATCTCGACATCAGACTACCTTCTATAATGACAAGGCTACCATCCAATGGAATAACAAAAATCTCGACAATAGACTACCTTCCATAATGACAAGGCTACCATCCATTGGATTAACAAAAATCTGAACATAAGACTAGCTTCTATAATGACAAGGCTACCACACATTGGAGTAAAAGATATCTCGATGACAAATTACCGTCCATAATGTCAAGGCTACCATCCATTTGAGTAAAAAAATATCGATAAGAGACTACCTTCCATAATTATAAGGCTACCATCCATTGGAGTAACAAAAATTTGGACAACAAACTACCTTCGATAATGACAAGGCTTCCATCCATTGGAGTAACAAAAATATTGACAATAGAGTACCTTCCCTAATGACAAGGCTAACATCCATTGGAGTAACAAAAATATTGACAACAGACTATCTTCCATAATGACAAGGCTACCACCCATTGGAGTAACAAAAATCTCGACAACAGACTACCTTCCATAATGACAAGGCTACCATCCATTGGAGTAACAAAAATATCGACAACAGACTACCTTCCATAATGACAAGGCTACCACCCATTGGAGTAAAAAATATATCTACAATAGACTACCTTCCATAATGATAAGGCTACCATACATTGGAGTAACAAAAATATCGACAACAGACTACCTTCCATAATGACAATGCCACCATCCATTGGAGTAATAAAATTATCAACAACGGACTATGTCCCATAATGACAAGGCTACCATCCATTGTAGTAACATAAATATCGACAACAGACTACCTTCCATAATGACAAGGCTACCATCCATTTGAGTAAAAAATATATCTACAATAGACTAACTTACATAATGATAAGGCTACCATCCACTAGAGTAACAAAAATATCGACAACAGACTACCTTCCATAATGACAATGCCACCATCCATTGGAGTAATAAAATTATCAACAACGGACTAACTTCCAGAATGACAAGGCTACCATCCATTGTAGTAACAAAAATATCGACAACAGACTACCTTCCATAATGACAAGGCTACCATCCATTGAAGTAACAAAAATCTGGACAACAGACTACCTTCCATAATGACAAGGCTACCATCCATTGCAGTAACAAAAATATCGACAACAGAGTACCTTCCATAATTAAAAGGCTACCATCCATTGGAGTAACAAAAATCTTGATTACAAAGGACCTTCCATAATGACAAGGCTACAATCCATTGGAGTAACAAAAATATTGACAACAGACTATGTCCCATAATGACAAGGCTACCATCAACTGGAGTAACAAAAATCACGACAACAAACTACCTTCCATAATGACAAGGCTACCATCCATTGGAGTAACAAAAATATCGACAATATTCTACCTTCCACAATGACAAGGCTACCATCCATAGGAGTAACATAAATCATAACGACAAACTACCTTTCATAATGACAAGGCTACCATACATTGGAGTAACAAAAATATCGATAATAGACTACCTTCCATAATTATAAGGCTACCACCCATTGGAGAAACAAAAATGTCAACAACAGACTACCTTCCATAATGACAAGGCTACCATCCATTAGAGTAAAAAAATCTCGACAACATACTACCTTCCATAATGACAAGGTTACCATCCATTAGAATAACAAAAATCTCGACATCAGACTACCTTCTATAATGACAAGGCTACCATCCAATGGAATAACAAAAATCTCGACAATAGACTACCTTCCATAATGACAAGGCTACCATCCATTGGATTAACAAAAATCTGAACATAAGACTAGCTTCTATAATGACAAGGCTACCACACATTGGAGTAAAAGATATCTCGATGACAAATTACCGTCCATAATGTCAAGGCTACCATCCATTTGAGTAAAAAAATATCGATAAGAGACTACCTTCCATAATTATAAGGCTACCATCCATTGGAGTAACAAAAATTTGGACAACAAACTACCTTCGATAATGACAAGGCTTCCATCCATTGGAGTAACAAAAATATTGACAATAGAGTACCTTCCCTAATGACAAGGCTAACATCCATTGGAGTAACAAAAATATTGACAACAGACTATGTCCCATAATGACAAGGCTACCATCACTAGGAGTAACAAAAATCACGACAACAAACTACCTTCCATAATGACAAGTCTACCATCCATTGGAGTAACAAAAATCTCGACAACAGACTACCTTCCATAATGACAAGGCTACCATCCATTGGAGTAACAAAAATATCGACAACAGACTACTTTCCATAATGACAAGGCTACCACCCATTGGAGTAAAAAATATATCTACAATAGACTACCTTCCATAATGATAAGGCTACCATACATTGGAGTAACAAAAATATCGACAACAGACTACCTTCCATAATGACAATGCCACCATCCATTGGAGTAATAAAATTATCAACAACGGACTATGTCCCATAATGACAAGGCTACCATCCATTGTAGTAACATAAATATCGACAACAGACTACCTTCCATAAAGACAAGGCTACCATCCATTTGAGTAAAAAATATATCTACAATAGACTAACTTACATAATGATAAGGCTACCATCCACTAGAGTAACAAAAATATCGACAACAGACTACCTTCCATAATGACAATGCCACCATCCATTGGAGTAATAAAATTATCAACAACGGACTAACTTCCAGAATGACAAGGCTACCATCCATTGTAGTAACTAAAATATCGACAACAGACTACCTTCCATAATGACAAGGCTACCATCCATTGAAGTAACAAAAATCTGGACAACAGACTACCTTCCATAATGACAAGGCTACCATCCATTGCAGTAACAAAAATATCGACAACAGAGTACCTTCCATAATTAAAAGGCTACCATCCATTGGAGTAACAAAAATCTTGATTACAAAGGACCTTCCATAATGACAAGGCTACAATCCATTGGAGTAACAAAAATATTGACAACAGACTATGTCCCATAATGACAAGGCTACCATCAACTGGAGTAACAAAAATCACGACAACAAACTACCTTCCATAATGACAAGGCTACCATCCATTGGAGTAACAAAAATATCGACAATAGACTACCTTCCACAATGACAAGGCTACCATCCATAGGAGTAACATAAATCATAACGACAAACTACCTTTCATAATGACAAGGCTACCATCCATTGGAGTAACAAAAATCTGAACAAAAGACTACCTTCCATAATGACAAGGTTGCCATCCGTTGGAGTATCAAAAATCTCGACAACAAACTACCTTCCATAATGACAAGGCTACCATCCATTAGAGTAAAAAAATATCGACAACATACTACCTTTCATAATTACAAGGTTACCAACCATTAGAATAACAAAAATCTTGACATTAAACTACCTTCCAAAATGACAAGGCTACCATCCAACGGAATAACAAAATTCTCGACAACAAACTACCTTCCATAATGACAAGGATACTAACCATTGGATTAACAAAAATCTGAACAACAAAGTAGCTTCCATAATGACAAGGCTACCACACATTGGAGTAACAGATATCTCAATGACAAATTACCTTCCATAATGACAAGGCTACCATCCATTGGAGTAACAAAAATATCGACAACATACTACCTTCCATAATGACAAGGCTACCACCCATTGGAGTAAAAAATATATCTACAACAGACTACCTTCCATAATGACAATGCCACAATTGGTTGGAGTAATAAAATTATCAACAATGGACTAACTTCCAGAATGACAAGGCTACCATCCATTGGAGTAACAAAAATATCGACAACAGAGTACCTTCCATAATGAAAAGGCTACCATCCATTGGAGTAACAAAAATGTCGACAACAAACTACCTTCCATAATGACAATGATACCATCCATTGGAGTAACAAAAATATCAACAACAGACTACCTTCCATAATGACAATGATGCCATCCATTGGAGTAACAAAAATATCTACACTAGAGTACCTTCCGTAATGACAAGGCTAACATCCAAAGGAGTAACAGAAATCATAATGACAAACTACCTTTCATAATGACAAGGCTACCATCCATTGGAGTAACAAAAATATCGACAACATACTACCTTCCATAATGACAAGGTTACCATCCATTAGAATAACAAAAGTCTCGACATCAGACTACCTTCTATAATGACAAGGCTACCATCCAATGGAATAACAAAAATCTCGACAATAGACTACCTTCCATAATGACAAGGCTACCATCCATTGGATTAACAAAAATCTGAACATAAGACTAGCTTCTATAATGACAAGGCTACCACACATTGGAGTAACAGATATCTCGATGACAAATTACCTTCCATAATGACAAGGCTACCATACATTGGAGTAACAAAAATATCGATAATAGACTACCTTCCATAATTATAAGGCTACCACCCATTGGAGAAACAAAAATGTCAACAACAGACTACCTTCCATAATAACAAGGCTACCATCCATTAGAGTAAAAAAATCTCGACAACATACTACCTTCCATAATGACAAGGTCACCATCCATTAGAATAACAAAAATCTCGACATCAGACTACCTTCTATAATGACAAGGCTACCATCCAATGGAATAACAAAATTCTCGACAATAGACTACCTTCCATAATGACAAGGCTACCATCCATTGGATTAACAAAAATCTGAACATAAGACTAGTTTCTATAATGACAAGGCTACCACACATTGGAGTAACAGATATCTCGATGACAAATTACCGTCCATAATGACAAGGCTACCATCTATTGGAGTAAAAAAAATATCGATAATAGACTACCTTCCATAATTATAAGGCTACCACCCATTCGAGAAACAAAAATGTCGACAACAGACTACCTTCCATAATGACAACGATACCATCCATTGGAGTAACAAAAATATCGACAACAGACTACCTTCCATAATGACAAGGCTACCATCCATTGGAGTAACAAAAATTTGGACAACAAACTACCTTCGATAATGACAAGGCTTCCATCCAATGGAGTAACAAAAATATTGACAATAGAGTACCTTCCCTAATGACAAGGCTAACATCCATTCGAGTAACAAAAATATTGACAACAGACTATGTCCCATAATGACAAGGCTACCATCACTAGGAGTAACAAAAATCACGACAACAAACTACCTTCCATAATGACAAGGCTACCATCCATTGGAGTAACAAAAATCTCGACAACAGACTACCTTCCATAATGACAAGGCTACCATCCATTGGAGTAACAAAAATATCGACAACAGACTACCTTCCATAATGACAAGGCTACCACCCATTGGAGTAAAAAATATATCTACAATAGACTACCTTCCATAATGATAAGGCTACCATACATTGGAGTAACAAAAATATCGACAACAGACTACCTTCCATAATGACAATGCCACCATCCATTGGAGTAATAAAATTATCAACAACGGACTAACTTCCAGAATGACAAGGCTACCATCCATTGTAGTAACAAAAATATCGACAACAGACTACCTTCCATAATGACAAGGCTACCATCCATTGAAGTAACAAAAATCTGGACAACAGACTACCTTCCATAATGACAAGGCTACCATCCATTGCAGTAACAAAAATATCGACAACATAGAACCTTCCATAATTAAAAGGCTACCATCCATTGGAGTAACAAAAATCTTGATTACAAAGGACCTTCCATAATGACAAGGCTACAATCCATTGGAGTAACAAAAATATTGACAACAGACTATGTCCCATAATGACAAGGCTACCATCAACTGGAGTAACAAAAATCACGACAACAAACTACCTTCCATAATGACAAGGCTACCATCCATAGGAGTAACATAAATCATAACGACAAACTACCTTTCATAATGACAAGGCTACCATCCATTGGAGTAACAAAAATCTGAACAAAAGACTACCTTCCATAATGACAAGGTTGCCATCCGTTGGAGTAACAAAAATCTCGACAACAAACTACCTTCCATAATGACAAGGCTACCATCCATTAGAGTAAAAAAATATCGACAACATACTACCTTTCATAATTACATGGTTACCAACCATTAGAATAACAAAAATCTTGACATCAGACTACCTTCCAAAATGACAAGGCTACCATCCAACGGAATAACAAAATTTTCGACAACAAACTACCTTCCATAATGACAAGGATACCATCCATTGGATTAACAAAAATCTGAACAACAAAGTAGCTTCCATAATGACAAGGCTACCACACATTGGAGTAACAGATATCTCAATGACAAATTACCTTCCATAATGACAAGGCTACCATCCATTGGAGTAACAAAAATATCGACAACATACTACCTTCCATAATGACAAGGCTACCACCCATTGGAGTAAAAAATATATCTACAACAGACTACCTTCCATAATGACAATGCCACAATTGGTTGGAGTAATAAAATTATCAACAACGGACTAAATTCCAGAATGACAAGGCTACCATTCATTGTAGTAACATAAATATCGACAACAGACTACCTTCCATAATGACAAGGCTACCATCCATTGAAGTAACAAAAATCTGGACAACAGACTACCTTCCATAATGACAAGGCTACCATCCATTGCAGTAACAAAAATATCGACAACAGAGTACCTCCCATAATTAAAAGGCTACCATCCATTGGAGTAACAAAAATCTTGATTACAAAGGACCTTCCATAATGACAAGGCTACAATCCATTGGAGTAACAAAAATATTGACAACAGACTATGTCTCATAATGAGAAGGTTACCATCAATAGGAGTAACAAAAATCACGACAACAAACTACCTTCCATAATGACAAGGCTACCATCCATTGGAGTAACAAAAATCTCGACAACAGACTACCTTCCATAATGACAAGGCTACCATCCATAGGAGTAACAGAAATCATAACGACAAACTACCTTTCATAATGACAAGGCTACCATCCATTGGAGTAACAAAAATCTGAACAAAAGACTACCTTCCATAATGACAAGACTTCCATCCGTTGGAGTAACAAAAATATCAACAACACACTACCTTCCATAATGACAAGGTTACCATCCATTAGAGTAAAAAAATCTCGACAACATACTACCTTCCATAATGACAGGGTTACCATCCATTAGAAAAACAAAAATCTCAACATCAGACTACCTTCCATAATGACAAGGCTACCATCCAATCGAATAACAAAAATCTCGATAATAGACTACCTTCCATAATGACAAGGATACCATCCATTGGATTAACAAAAATCTGAATAACGAACTAGCTTCCATAATGACAAGGCTACCACACATTGGAGTAACAAATATCTCAATGACAAATTACCTTCCATAATGACAAGGCTACCATCCATTGGAGTAACAAAAATATCGACAACAGACTACCTACCATAATGACAAGGCTACCACCCATTGGAGTAAAAAATATATCTACAATAGACTACCTTCCATAATGATAAGGCTACCATACATTGGAGTAATAAAAATATCGACAACAGACTACCTTCCATAATGACAATGCCACCATCCATTGGAGTAATAAAATTATCAACAACGGACTATGTCCCATAATGACAAGGCTACCATCCATTGTAGTAACATAAATATCGACAACAGACTACCTTCCATAATGACAAGGCTACCATCCATTGGAGTAAAAAATATATCTACAATAGACTAACTTACATAATGATAAGGCTACCATCCACTAGAGTAACAAAAATATCGGCAACAGACTACCTTCCATAATGACAATGCCACCATCCATTGGAGTAATAAAATTATCAAAAACGGACTAACTTCCAGAATGACAAGGCTACCATCCATTGTAGTAACAAAAATATCGACAACAGACTACATTCCATAATGACAAGGCTACGATCCATTGAAGTAACAAAAATCTGGACAATAGACTACCTTCCATAATGACAAGGCTACCATCCATTGCAGTAACAAAAATATCGACAACAGAGTACCTTCCATAATTAAAAGGCTACCATCCATTGGAGTAACAAAAATCTTGATTACAAAGGACCTTCCATAATGACAAGGCTACAATCCATTGGAGTAACAAAAATATTGACAACAGACTATGTCCCATAATGACAAGGCTACCATCAACTGGAGTAACAAAAATCACGACAACAAACTACCTTCCATAATGACAAGGCTACCATCCATTGGAGTAACAAAAATATCGACAATAGACTACCTTCCACAATGACAAGGCTACCATCCATAGGAGTAACATAAATCATAATGACAAACTACCTTTCATAATGACAAGGCTACCATCCATTGGAGTAACAAAAATCTGAACAAAAGACTACCTTCCATAATGACAAGGTTGCCATCAGTTGGAGTAACAAAAATCTCGACAACAAACTACCTTCCATAATCACAAGGCTACCATCCATTAGAGTTAAAAAATATCGACAACATACTACCTTTCATAATTACAAGGTTACCAACCATTAGAATAACAAAAATCTAGACATCAGACTACCTTCCAAAATAACAAGGCTACCATCCAACGGAATAACAAAATTCTCGACAACAAACTACCTTCCATAATGACAAGGATACCATCCATTGGATTAACAAAAATCTGAACAACAAAGTAGCTTCCATAATGACAAGGCTACCACACATTGGAGTAACAGATATCTCAATGACAAATTACCTTCCATAATGACAAGGCTACCATCCATTGGAGTAACAAAAATATCGACAACATACTACCTTCCATAATGACAAGGCTACCACCCATTGGAGTAAAAAATATATCTAGAACAGACTACCTTCCATAATGACAATGCCACAATTGGTTGGAGTAATAAAATTATCAATAACGGACTAACTTCCAGAATGACAAGGCTACCATCCATTGTAGTAACATAAATATCGACAACAGACTACCTTCCATAATGACAAGGCTACCATCCATTGGAGTAACAAAAATCTGGACAACGGACTACCTTTCATAATGATAAGGCTACCATCCATTGGACTAATAAAAATAATGACAACAAAGTACCTTCCATAATGACACGGATACCATCCATTGGAGTAATAAAAATCTCGACAATAGATTACCTTCCATAGTGAAAAGGCTACCATCCATCCAAGTAAAAAAATCTCGACATCAGACTACCTTCCATAAAAACAAGGTTACCATCCATTTGAATAACAAAAATCTCGACATCAGACTACCTTCCATAATGACAAGGCTACCATCTAATGGAATAACAAAAATCTCGACAATAGACTACCTTCCATAATGACAATGCTACCACACATTGGAGTAACAGATATCTCAATGATAAACTACCTTCCATAATGACAAGGCTACCATCCATTGGAGTAACAAAAATATCGACAACAGACTACCTTCCATAATGACAAGGCTACCACCCATTGGAGTAAAAAATATATCTACAATAGACTACCTTCCATAATGATAAGGCTACCATACATTGGAGTAACAAAAATATCGACAACAGACTACCTTCCATAATGACAATGCCACCATCCATTGGAGTAATAAAATTATCAACAACGGACTATGTCCCATAATGACAAGGCTACCATCCATTGGAGTAACAGAAATATCGACAACAGACTACCTTCCATAATGACAAGGCTACCATCCATTGGAGTAAAAAATATATCTACAATAGACTAACTTACATAATGATAAGGCTACAATCCACTAGAGTAACAAAAATATCGGAAACAGACTACCTTCCATAATGACAATGCCACCATCCATTGGAATAATAAAATTATCAAAAACGGACTAACTTCCAGAATGACAAGGCTACCATCCATTGTAGTAACAAAAATATCGACAAGAGACTACCTTCCATAATGACAAGGCTACCATCCATTGAAGTAACAAAAATCTGGACAACAGACTACCTTCCATAATGACAAGGCTACCATCCATTGCAGTAACAAAAATATCGATAACAGAGTACCTTCCATACTTAAAAGGCTACCATCCATTGGAGT
This sequence comes from Vicia faba, assembly GCA_948472305.1. Taxonomy (NCBI): domain Eukaryota; kingdom Viridiplantae; phylum Streptophyta; class Magnoliopsida; order Fabales; family Fabaceae; genus Vicia; species Vicia faba. The sequence goes on along the minus strand of OX451741.1, from coordinate 590,383,478 downwards.
AACAAAAATCTTGATTACAAAGGACCTTCCATAATGACAAGGCTACAATCCATTGGAGTAACAAAAATATTGACAACAGACTATGTCCCATAATGACAAGGCTACCATCAACTGGAGTAACAAAAATCACGACAACAAACTACCTTCCACAATGACAAGGCTACCATCCATAGGAGTAACATAAATCATAACGACAAACTACCTTTCATAATGACAAGGCTACCATCCATTGGAGTAACAAAAATCTGAACAAAAGACTACCTTCCATAATGACAAGGTTGCCATCCGTTGGAGTAACAAAAATCTCGACAACAAACTACCTTCCATAATGACAAGGCTACCATCCATTAGAGTTAAAAAATATCGACAACATACTACCTTTCATAGTTACAAGGTTACCAACCATTAGAATAACAAAAATCTTGACATCAGACTACCTTCCAAAATGACAAGGCTACCATCCACGGGAATAACAAAATTCTCGACAACAAACTACCTTCCATAATGACAAGGATACCATCCATTGGATTAACAAAAATCTGAACAACAAAGTAGCTTCCATAATGACAAGGCTACCACACATTGGAGTAAGAGATATCTCAATGACAAATTACCTTCCATAATGACAAGGCTACCATCCATTGGAGTAACAAAAATATCGACAACATACTACCTTCCATAATGACAAGGCTACCACCCATTGCAGTAACAAAAATATTGACAACAGAGTACCTTCCATAATTAAAAGGCTACAATCCATTGGAGTAACAAAAATCTTGATTACAAAGGACCTTCCATAATGACAAGGCTACAATCCATTAGAGTAACAAAAATATTTACAATAGACTATGTCCCATAATGACAAGGCTACCATCAACTGGAGTAACAAAAATCACGACAACAAACTACCTTCCATAATGACAAGGCTACCATCCATTGGAGTAACAAAAATATCGACAATAGACTACCTTCCACAATGACAAGGCTACCATCCATAGGAGTAACATAAATCATAACGACAAACTACCTTTCATAATGACAAGGCTACCATCCATTGGAGTAACAAAAATCTGAACAAAAGACTACCTTCCATAATGACAAGGTTGCCATCCGTTGGAGTAACAAAAATCTCGACAACAAACTACCTTCCATAATGACAAGGCTACCATCCATTAGAGTTAAAAAATATCGACAACATACTACCTTTCATAGTTACAAGGTTACCAACCATTAGAATAACACAAATCTTGACATCAGACTACCTTCCAAAATGACAAGGCTACCATCCAACGGAATAACAAAATTCTCGACAACAAACTACCTTACATAATGATAAGGATACCATCCATTGGATTAACAAAAATCTGAACAACAAAGTAGCTTCCATAATGACAAGGCTACCACACATTGGAGTAACAGATATCTCAATGACAAATTACCTTCCATAATGACAAGGCTACCATCCATTGGAGTAACAAAAATATCGACAACATACTACCTTCCATAATGACAAGGCTACCACCCATTGGAGTAAAAAATATATCTAGAACAGACTACCTTCCATAATGACAATGCCATAATTGGTTGGAGTAATAAAATTATCAATAACGGACTAACTTCCAGAATGACAAGGCTACCATCCATTGTAGTAACATAAATATCGACAACATACTACCTTCCATAATGACAAGGCTACCATCCATTGGAGTAACAAAAATCTGGACAACGGACTACCTTTCATAATGATAAGGCTACCATCCATTGGACTAATAAAAATAATGACAACAAAGTACCTTCCATAATGACACGGATACCATCCATTGGAGTAATAAAAATCTCGACAATAGATTACCTTCCATAGTGAAAAGGCTACCATCCATCGAAGTAAAAAAATCTCGACATCAGACTACCTTCCATAAAAACAAGGTTACCATCCATTAGAATAACAAAAATCTCGACATCAGACTACCTTCCATAATGACAAGGCTACCATCTAATGGAATAACAAAAATCTCGACAATAGACTACCTTCCATAATGACAATGCTACCACACATTGGAGTAACAGATATCTCAATGACAAACTACCTTCCATAATGACAAGGCTACCATCCATTGGAGTAACAAAAATATCGACAACAGACTACCTTCCATAATTGCAAGGCTACCACCCATTGGAGTAAAAAATATATTTATAATAGACTACCTTCCATAATGATAACGCTACCATCCATTGGAATAACAAAAATCTGAACAAAGGACTACCTTCCATAATGACAAGGCTACCATCCATTGGAGTAACAGAAATCATAACGACAAACTACCTTACATAATGACAAGGCTACCATCCATTGGATTAACAAAAATCTGAACAATAGACTAGCTTCCATAATGACAAGGCTACAACACATTGGAGTAATAGATATCTCAATGACAAATTACCTTCCATAATGACAAGGCTACTGTCCATTGGAGTAACAAAAATATCGACAACAGACTACCTTCCATAATGACAAGGCTACTATCCATTAGAGTAAAAGAAATCATAACGACAAACTACCTTCCATAATGACCAGGCTACCATCCAATGGATTACAAAAATCTGAACAAAATACTACCTTCCATAATTACAAGGCTACCATCCATCGGAGTAACAAAAATCTCGACAACAAACTACCTTCCATAATGACAAGGCTACCATTAATTGGAGTAACAAAAATGTCGACAATAGACTATCTTCCATAATGACAAGGATACCATCCATTGGAGTAACAAAAATATCGATAATAGAGTACCTTCCATAATGACAAGGCTACCATCCATTAGAGTAACAAAAATCTCGACAACAGAGTACCTTCCATAATGACAAGGCTACAATCCATTGGAGTAAAAAAAATATTGACAACAGACTATGTCTCATAATGACAAGGCTACCATCAATTGGAGTAACAAAAATCACGACAACAAACTACCTTCCATAATGATAAGGCATTCATCCATTGGAGTAACAAAAATCTCGACAACAGACTACCTTCCATAATGACAAGGCTACCATCCATAGGAGTAACAGAAATCATAACGACAAACTACCTTTCTTAATGACAAGGCTATCATCCGTGGAGTAACAAAAATCTGAACAAGAGACTACGTTCCATAATGATAAGGCTACCATCCATTGGATTAACAAAAATTTGAACAACAAACTAGCTTCCATAATGACAAGGCTACCACACATTGGAGTAACATATATCTCAATGACAAATTACCTTCCATATAGACAAGGCTACCATCCATATGAGTAACAAAAATATCGACAACAGACTACATTCATCAATGACAAGGCTACCACCCATTGGAGTAAAAAATATGTCTACAATAGAATACCTTCCATAATGATAAGGCTACCATCCATTGGAGTAACAAAAATATCGATAACAGACTACCTTCCATAATGACAATGCAACCATCCATTAGAGTAATAAAATTATCAACAATGGACTAACTTCCAGAATGACAAGGCTACCATCCATTGTAGTAACAATAATATCGACAATAGACTACCTTCCATAATGACAAGGCTACCATCCATTGGAGTAACAAAAATCCCGACAACAGACTACCTTCCATAATGACAAGGCTACCATCCAATGGAATAACAAAAATCTTGACAACAGACTACCTTCCATAATGACAAGGCTACCACACATTGGAGTAACATATATCTCAATGACAAACTACCTTCCATAATGATAAGGCTACCATCCATTGGAGTAACAAAAATATCGACAACAGACTACCTTCTGTAATGATAAGGCTACCATCCATTGGAGTAACAAAAATCTGAACAGAAGACTACCTTCCATAATGACAAGGCTACCATCCATTAGAGTAAAATAAATCATAACGACAAACTACCTTCCATAATGACAAGGCTACCATCCAATGGAGTTAAAAAAATCTGAACAAAAGACTACCTTCCATAATTACAAGGCAACCATTCACTGGAGTAACAAAAATCTCGACAACAAACTACCTTCCATAATGACAAGGCTACCGTCCATTGGAGTAACAAAAATATCGACAACAGAGTACCTTCCATAATGAAAAGGCTACCATCCATTGGAGTAACAAAAATGTCGACAACAAACTACCTTCCATAATGACAATGATACCATCCATTGGAGTAACAAAAATATCAACAATAGAGTACCTTCCATAATGACAAGGCTACCATCCATTGGAGTAACAAAAATATCGAAAACAAACTACCTTCCATAATGACAAGGCTACCATCCATTGGAGTAACAAAAATGTCGACAACAGACTACCTTCCATAATGACAATGATACCATCCATTGCAGTAACAAAAATATTTACACCAGAGTACCTTCCATAATGACAAGGCTAACATCCAAAGGAGTAACAGAAATCATAATGACAAACTACCTTTCATAATGACAAGGCTACCATCCATTGGAGTAACAAAAATCTCGACAACATACTACCTTCCATAATGACAAGGTTACCATCCATTAGAATAACAAAAATCTCGACATCAGACTACCTTCTATAATGACAAGGCTACCATCCAATGGAATAACAAAAATCTCGACAATAGACTACCTTCCATAATGACAAGGCTACCATCCATTGGATTAACAAAAATCTGAACATAAGACTAGCTTCTATGATGACAAGGCTACCACACATTGGAGTAACAGATATCTCGATGACAAATTACCTTCCATAATGACAAGGCTACCATACATTGGAGTAACAAAAATATCGATAATAGACTACCTTCCATAATTATAAGGCTACCACCCATTGGAGAAACAAAAATGTCAACAACAGACTACCTTCCATAATGACAAGGCTACCATCCAACAGAGTAAAAAAATCTCGACAACATACTACCTTCCATAATGACAAGGTTACCATCCATTAGAATAACAAAAATCTCGACATCATACTACATTCTATAACGACAAGGCTACCATCCAATGGAATAACAAAAATCTAGACAATAGACTACCTTCCATAATGACAAGGCTACCATCCATTGGATTAACAAAAATCTGAACATAAGACTAGCTTCTATAATGACAAGGCTACCACACATTGGAGTAACAGATATCTCGATGACAAATTACCGTCCATAATGACAAGGCTACCATCCATTGGAGTAAAAAAATATCGATAATAGACTACCTTCCATAATTATAAGGCTACCACCCATTCGAGAAACAAAAATGTCGACAACAGACTACCTTCCATAATGACAACGATACCATCCATTGGAGTAACAAAAATATCGACAACAGACTACCTTCCATAATGACAAGGCTACCATCAATTGGAGTAACAAAAATTTGGACAACAAACTACCTTCGATAATGACAAGGCTTCCATCCATTGGAGTAACTAAAATATTGACAATAGAGTACCTTCCCTAATGACAAGGCTAACATCCAATGGAGTAACAAAAATATTGACAACAGACTATGTCCCATAATGACAAGGCTACCATCAATAGGAGTAACAAAAATCACGACAACAAACTACCTTCCATAATGACAAGGCTACCATCCATTGGAGTAACAAAAATCTCGACAACAGACTACCTTCCATAATGACAAGGCTACCATCCATAAGAGTAACAGAAATCATAACGACAAACTACCTTTCATAATGACAAGGCTACCATCCATTGGAGTAACAAAAATCTGAACAAAAGACTACCTTCCATAATGACAAGACTACCATCCGTTGGAGTAATAGATATCTCAATGACAAATTACCTTCCATAATGACAAGGCTATTGTCCATTGGAGTAACAAAAATATCGACAACAGACTACCTTCCATAATGACAAGGCTACCATCCATTGGAGTAAAAGAAATCATAACGACAAACTACCTTCCATAATGACCAGGCTACCATCCAATGGATTACAAAAATATGAACAAAATACTACCTTCCATAATTACAAGGCTACCATCCATCGGAGTAACAAAAATCTCGACAACAAACTTCGCTCCATAATGACAAGGCTACCATCATTGGAGTAACAAAAATGTCGACAACAAAGTACCTTCCATAATGACAAGGATACCATCCATTGGAGTAACAAAAATATCGATAATAGAGTACCTTCCATAATGACAAGGCTACCATCCATTAGAGTAACAAAAATCTCGAAAACAGAGTACCTTCCATAATGACAAGGCTACAATCCATTGGAGTAAAAAAAATATTGACAACAGACTATGTCCCATAATGACAAGCCTACCATCAATTGGAGTAACAAAAATCACGACAACAAACTACCTTCCATAATGACAAGGAATTCATCCATTGGAGTAACAAAAATCTCGACAACAGACTACCTTCCATAATGACAAGGCTACCATCCATAGGAGTAACAGAAATCATAACGACAAACTACCTTAATGACAAGGCTATCATCCGTGGAGTAACAAAAATCTGAAAAAGAGACTACGTTCCATAATGACAAGGCTACCATTCATTGGATTAACAAAAATTTGAACAACAAACTAGCTTCCATAATGACAAGGCTACCACACATTGGAGTAACATATATCTCAATGAAAAATTACCTTCCATATAGACAAGGCTACCATCCATATGAGTAACAAAAATATCGACAACAGACTACCTTCCACAATGACAAGGCTACCACCCATTGGAGTAAAAAATATGTCTACAATAGAATACCTTCCATAATGATAAGGCTACCGTCCATTGGAGTAACAAAAATATCGACAACAGACTAACTTCCATAATGACAATGCAACCATCCATTAGAGTAATAAAATTATCAACAATGGACTAACTTCTAGAATGACAAGGCTACCATCCATTGTAGTAACAATAATATCGACAATAGACTACCTTTCATAATGACAAGGATACCATCCATTGGAGTAACAAAAATCTCGACAACAGACTACCTTCCATAATGACAAGGCTACCATCCAATGGAATAACAAAAATCTTGACAACAGACTACCTTCCATAATGACAAGGCTACCACACGTTGGAGTAACATATATCTCAATGAGAAACTACCTTCCATAATGATAAGGCTACCATCCATTGGAGTAACAAAAATATCGACAACAGACTACCTTCTGTAATGATAAGGCTACCATCCATTGGAGTAACAAAAATCTGAACAGAAGACTACCTTCCATAATGACAAGGCTACCATCCATTAGAGTAAAATAAATCATAACGACAAACTACCTTCCATAATGACAAGGCTACCATCCAATGGAGTTACAAAAATCTGAACAAAAGACTACCTTCCATAATTACAAGGCAACCATTCAATGGAGTAACAAAAATCTCGACAACAAACTACCTTCCATAATGACAAGGCTACCATCCATTGGAGTAACAAAAATCTCGACAATAGACTACCTTCCATAATGACAATGATACCATCCATTGGAGTAACAAAAATATCGAAAACAGAGTACCTTCCATAATGACAAGACTACCATCCATTGGAGTAACAAAAATCTCGACAACCGACTACCTTCCATAATGACAAGGCTACCATCCATAGGAGTAACAGAAATCATAACGACAAACTACCATTCATAATGACAAGGCTACCATCCATTGGAGTAACAAAAATCTGAACAAAAGACTACCTTCCATAATGACAAGGCTACCATACATTAGAGTAAAAAAATCTCGACAACATACTACCTTCCATAATGACAAGTTTACCATCCATTAGAATATCAAAAATCTCGACATCAGACTACCTTCTATAATGACAAGGCTACTATCCAATGGAATAACAAAAATCTCGACAATAGACTACCTTCCATAATGACAAAGCTATCATCCATTGGATTAACAAAAATCTGAACAACAGACTAGCTTCTATAATGACAAGGCTATCATCCATTGTAGTAACATAAATATCGACAACAGACTACCTTCTATAATGACAAGGCTACCATCCATTGGAGTAACAAAAATATGGACAACAAACTACCTTCCATAATGACAAGGCTACCATCTATTGGAGTAACAAAAATATTGACAACAGAGTACCTTCCAGAATGACAAGGCTACAATCCATTGGAGTAACAGAAATCTCGACAACAAACTATGTCCCACAATGACAAGGCTACCATCAACTGGAGTAACAAAAATCATGACAACAAACTACTTTCCATAATTACAAGGCTACCATCCATTGGAGTAACAAAAATCTCGACAACAGACTACCTTCCATAATGACAAGGCTACCATCCATAGGAGTAACAGAAATCATAACGACAAACTACCTTTTATAATGACAAGGCTACCATCCATTGGAGTAACAAAAATATGAACAAGAAACTACCTTCCATAATGACAAGGCTACCATCCGTTGGAGTAACAAAAATCTCGACAACACACTACCTTCCATAATGACAAGGCTACTATCCATTAGAGTAAAAAAATCTTGACAACATACTACCTTCCATAATGACAAGGTTACCATCCATTAGAATAACAAAAATCTCGACATCAGACTACCTTCCATAATGACAAGGCTACCATCCAATGGAATAACAAAAATATCGACAATAGATTACCTTTCATAATGACAAGGCTACCATCCATTGGATTAACAAAAATATGAATAACATACTAGCTTCCATAACGACAAGGCTACCACGCATTGGAGTAACAAATATCTCAATGAAAAATTACCTTCCATAATGACAAGGCTACCATCCATTGGAGTAACAAAAATATCGACAATAGACTACCTTCCATAATGACAAGGCTACCACCCATTGGAGTAAAAAATATATCTACAATAGACTAACTTCCATAATGATAAGGCTACCATCCATTGGAGTAATAAAAATATCGACAACAGACTACCTTGCATAATAACAATGCCACCATCCATTGGATTAATAAAATTATCAACAACAGACTAACTTCAAGAATGACAAGGCTACCATCCATTGTAGTAACAAAAATATCGACAACAGACTACCTTCCATAATGACAAGGCGACCATCCAATGGAGTAACAAAAATCTGGACAACGGACTACCTTCCATAATGATAAGGCTACCATCCATGGGACTAATAAAAATAACGACAACAAAGTACATTCCATAATGACACGGCTACCATCCATTGGAGTAACAAAAATATCGACAACAGATTACCTTCCATAATAAAAAGGCTACCATCCATCGAAGTAAAAAATCTCAACATCAGGCTACCTTCCATAAGGACAAGGTTACCATCCATTAGAATAACAAAAATCTCGACATCAGACTACCTTCCATAATGACAAGGCTACCATCCAATGGAATAACAAAAATCACGACAATAGACTACCTTCCATAATGATAAGGCTACCATCCATTGGAGTAATAGATATCTCAATGACAAATTACCTTCCATAATGACAAGGCTACCATCCATTGGAGTAACAAAAATATCGACAAACAAACTACCTTCCATAATGACAAGGATACCACCCATTGGAGTAAAAAAGATATCTACGATAGACTACCTTCCATAATGATAAAGCTACCATCCGTTGGAGTAACAAAAATATCGACAACAGACTACCTTCTGTAATGATAACGCTACCATCCATTGGACTAACAAAAATCTGAACAATGGACTACCTTCCATAATGACAAGGCTACCATCCATTGGAGTAACATAAATCATAACGACAAACTACCTTTCATAATGACAAGGCTACCATCCATTGGATTAACAAAAATCTGAACAACAGACTACCTTCCATAATGACAAGGCTCCCATCCATTGGAGTAACAAAAATCTGGACAACAGACTACCTTCCATAATGACAAGGCTACAATCCATTGGAGTAATAAAAATTACGACAACAAAGTACCTTCCATAATGACAAGGCTACCATCCATCGGAGTAAAAAAGTCTCGACATCAGACTAAGTTCCCTAAGGACAAGGTTACCATCCATTAGAATAACAAAAATCTCGACATCAAACTACCTTCCATAATGACAAGGCTACCATCCAATGGAATAACAAAAATCTCAACAATAGACTACCTTCCATAATGACAATGCTACCACACATTGGAGTAACAGATATCTCAATGACAAACTACCTCCCATAATGACAATGCTACCATCCATTGGAGTAACAAAAATATCGACAAAAACCTACCTTCCATAATAACAAGGCTACCACCCATTGGAGTAAAAAAGTTATCAACAATAGACTACCTTCCATAATGATAAGGCTACCATCCGTTGGAGTAACAAAAATATCGACAACAGACTACCTTCTGTAATGATAAGGCTACCATCCATTGGAGTAACAGAAATCATAACGACAAACTACCTTCCATAATGACAATGCGACCATCCATTGGAGTAATAAAATTATCAACAACGGGCTAACTTCCAGAATGACAAGGCTACCATCCATTGTAGTAACAAAAATATCGACAACAGACTACCTTTCATAATGATAAGGCTACCATCCAATGGAGTAACAAAAATCTGGACAACGGACTACCTTACATAATGATAAGGCTACCATCCATGGGACTAATAAAAATAACGACAACAAAGTACATTCCATAATGACACGGCTACCATCCATTGGAGTAACAAAAATCTCGACAACAGATTAACTTCCATAATAAAAAGGCTACCATCCATCGAAGTAAAAAATCTCAACATCAGGCTACCTTCCATAAGGACAAGGTTACCATCCATTAGAATAACAAAAATCTCGACATCAGACTACCTTCCATAATGACAAGGCTACCATCCAATGGAATAACAAAAATCACGACAATAGACTACCTTCCATAATGACAAGGCTACCATCCATTGGAGTAATAGATATCTCAATGACAAATTACCTTCCATAATGACAAGGCTACCATCCATTGGAGTAACAAAAATATCGACAACAAACTACCTTCCATAATGACAAGGATACCACCCATTGGAGTAAAAAAGATATCTACGATAGACTACCTTCCATAATGATAAAGCTACCATCCGTTGGAGTAACAAAAATATCGACAACAGACTAACTTCTGTAATGATAACGCTACCATCCATTGGACTAACAAAAATCTGAACAAAGGACTACCTTCCATAATGACAAGGCTACCATCCATTGGAGTAACAAAAATCATAACGACAAACTACCTTCCATAATGACAAGGCTACCATCCTTTGGAGTAATAAAAATATGAACAAAATACTACCTTCCATAATTACAAGTCTACCATCTGTTGGAGTAACAAAAATCTCGACAGCAAACTACGTTCCATAATGACAAGGCTACCATCCATTGGAGTAACGAAAATCTCAACAACAGACTACCTTCCATAATGACAAGGCTACCATCCATTGGAGTAACCAAAATATCGACAATAGAGTACCTTCCATAATGACAACGCTACCACACATTGGAGTAACATATATCTCAATAAAAAACTAACTTCCATAATGACAAGGCTACCATCCATTGGAGTAACAAAAATATCGACAACAGCCTACCTTCCATAATGACAAGGATACCACCCATTGGAGTAAAAAAGATATCTACAATAGACTACCTTCCATAATGATAAGTCTACCATCCATTGGAGTAACAAAAATATCGACAACAGACTACCTTCCATAATGACAAGGCTACCATCCATTGGAGTAACAAAAATCAGAACAAAAGACTACCTTCCATAATGACGAGGCTATCATCCAATGGAGTAACAAAAATCTGAACAAAAGACTACCTTCCATAATTACAAGGCTACCATCCATTGGAGTGACAAAAATCTCGACAACAGACTACCTTCCATAATGACAAGGCTACCATCCAATGGAGTAACAAAAATATCGATAACAAAATACCTTCCATAATGACAATGCTACCATCCAATGGAATAAAAAAAATGTCGACAATAGACTACCTTCCATAATGACAATGCTACCACACATTGAAGTAACAGATATCTCAATAAAAAACTAACTTCCATAATGACAAGGCTACCATCCATTGGAGTAACAAAAATATCGACAACAGCCTACCTTCCATAATGATAAGGCTACCACCCATTGGAGTAAAAAATATATCTACAATAGACTAACTTCCATAATGATAAGGCTACCATCCATTGGAGTAACAAAAATATTGAGAACAGACTACCTTCTGTAATGATAATGCTACCATCCATTGGACTACCAAAAATCTGAACAAAGGACTACCTTCCATAATGACAAGGCTACCATTCATTGGAGTAACATAAATCATAACAATAAACTCCCTTCCATAATGACAAGGCTACCATCCATTTGATTAACAAAAATATAAACAATAGACTAGCTTCCACAATGAAAAGGCTACCACACATTGGAGTAAAAAAAATCTCGACAACAGACTACCTTCCATAATGACACCGCTACCATCCAATGGAGTAACAAAAATATCGACAACAGAGTACCTTCCATAATGACAAGGCTACCATCCATTGGAGTACCAAAAATCTCGACAACATAGTACCTTCCATAATGACAAGGCTACAATCCATTGGAGTAACAAAAATATTGACAACAGACTACGTCCCAAAATGACAAGGCTACCATCAATTAGAGTAACCAAAATCTCGACAATAGACTACCTTCCATAATGGCAAGGCTACCATCCAATGGAATAACAAAATTCTCGATAACAGACTACCTTCTATAATGACAAGGCTACCACACATTGGAGTAATAGATATCTCAATGACAAACTACCTTCCATAATGACAAGGCTACCGTCCATTAGAGTAAAAAAAATATTGACAACAAACTACCTTCCATAATGACAAGGCTACCATCCATTGGAGTAACAAAAATATGAACAACAGACTACCTTCCATAATGATAAGGCTACCACACAATGGAGTAACATAAATCATAACGACAAACAACCTTCCTTAATGGCAAGACTACCATCCATTGGAGTAACAAAAATCTCGACAACAGACTAATTTCTAGAATGACAAGGCTACCATCCATTGGAGTAACAAAAATATCGCTAACAGAGTACCTTCCATAATGACAAAGTTACCATCCATTGGAGTAACAAAATTCTAGACAACAGACTACCTTCCATAATGACAAGGCTACAATCCATTGAAGTAACAAAAATATTGACAACAGACTACGTCCCATAATGACAAGGCTACCATCCATTGGAATAAAACAAATATCGACAACAAACTACCTTCCATAATGACAAGGCTACCACCCATTGGAGTAAAAAATATATTTATATTATACTACCTTCCATAATGATAAGGCTACCATCCATTGGAGTAACAAAAATATCCACAATAGACTACCTTCGGTAATGACAAGGCTACCATTCATTGGAGTAACAAAAATCTGAACAAAACACTACCTTCCATAATGGCTAGGCTACCATCCATTGGCGTAACATAAATCATAACGACAGACAACCTTCCATAATGACTTGACTACCATCCATTAGAGTAACAAAAATCTAGACAACAGACTACCTTCCATAATGACAAGGCTACCATCAATTGGAGTAACAAAAATTTGGACAACAAACTACCTTCGATAATGACAAGGCTTCCATCCATTGGAGTAACTAAAATATTGACAATAGAGTACCTTCCCTAATGACAAGGCTAACATCCAATGGAGTAACAAAAATATTGACAACAGACTATGTCCCATAATGACAAGGCTACCATCAATAGGAGTAACAAAAATCACGACAACAAACTACCTTCCATAATGACAAGGCTACCATCCATTGGAGAAACAAAAATCTCGACAACAGACTACCTTCCATAATGACAAGGCTACCATCCATAAGAGTAACAGAAATCATAACGACAAACTACCTTTCATAATGACAAGGCTACCATCCATTGGAGTAACAAAAATCTGAACAAAAGACTACCTTCCATAATGACAAGACTACCATCCGTTGGAGTAATAGATATCTCAATGACAAATTACCTTCCATAATGACAAGGCTATTGTCCATTGGAGTAACAAAAATATCGACAACAGACTACCTTCCATAATGACAAGGCTACCATCCATTGGAGTAAAAGAAATCATAACGACAAACTACCTTCCATAATGACCAGGCTACCATCCAATGGATTACAAAAATATGAACAAAATACTACCTTCCATAATTACAAGGCTACCATCCATCGGAGTAACAAAAATCTCGACAACAAACTTCGCTCCATAATGACAAGGCTACCATCATTGGAGTAACAAAAATGTCGACAACAAAGTACCTTCCATAATGACAAGGATACCATCCATTGGAGTAACAAAAATATCGATAATAGAGTACCTTCCATAATGACAAGGCTACCATCCATTAGAGTAACAAAAATCTCGAAAACAGAGTACCTTCCATAATGACAAGGCTACAATCCATTGGAGTAAAAAAAATATTGACAACAGGCTATGTCCCATAATGACAAGCCTACCATCAATTGGAGTAACAAAAATCACGACAACAAACTACCTTCCATAATGACAAGGAATTCATCCATTGGAGTAACAAAAATCTCGACAACAGACTACCTTCCATAATGACAAGGCTACCATCCATAGGAGTAACAGAAATCATAACGACAAACTACCTTAATGACAAGGCTATCATCCGTGGAGTAACAAAAATCTGAAAAAGAGACTACGTTCCATAATGACAAGGCTACCATCCATTGGATTAACAAAAATTTGAACAACAAACTAGCTTCCATAATGACAAGGCTACCACACATTGGAGTAACATATATCTCAATGAAAAATTACCTTCCATATAGATAAGGCTACCATCCATATGAGTAACAAAAATATCGACAACAGACTACCTTCCACAATGACAAGGCTACCACCCATTGGAGTAAAAAATATGTCTACAATAGAATACCTTCCATAATGATAAGGCTACCATCCATTGGAGTAACAAAAATATCGACAACAGACTAACTTCCATAAT
The DNA here is from genome assembly GCA_948472305.1 of Vicia faba. Classification (NCBI taxonomy): domain Eukaryota; kingdom Viridiplantae; phylum Streptophyta; class Magnoliopsida; order Fabales; family Fabaceae; genus Vicia; species Vicia faba. Next base: position 590,368,425 of record OX451741.1, on the reverse strand, counting down.
GACAATGCAACCATCCATTAGAGTAATAAAATTATCAACAATGGACTAACTTCTAGAATGACAAGGCTACCATCCATTGTAGTAACAATAATATCGACAATAGACTACCTTTCATAATGACAAGGATACCATCCATTGGAGTAACAAAAATCTCGACAACAGACTACCTTCCATAATGACAAGGCTACCATCCAATGGAATAACAAAAATCTTGACAACAGACTACCTTCCATAATGACAAGGCTACCACACATTGGAGTAACATATATCTCAATGAGAAACTACCTTCAATAATGATAAGGCTACCATCCATTGGAGTAACAAAAATATCGACAACAGACTACCTTCTGTAATGATAAGGCTACCATCCATTGGAGTAACAAAAATCTGAACAGAAGACTACCTTCCATAATGACAAGGCTACCATCCATTAGAGTAAAATAAATCATAACGACAAACTACCTTCCATAATGACAAGGCTACCATCCAATGGAGTTACAAAAATCTGAACAAAAGACTACCTTCCATAATTACAAGGCAACCATTCAATGGAGTAACAAAAATCTCGACAACAAACTACCTTCCATAATGACAAGGCTACCATCCATTGGAGTAACAAAAATCTCGACAATAGACTACCTTCCATAATGACAATGATACCATCCATTGGAGTAACAAAAATATCGAAAACAGAGTACCTTCCATAATGACAAGACTACCATCCATTGGAGTAACAAAAATCTCGACAACTGACTACCTTCCATAATGACAAGGCTACCATCCATAGGAGTAACAGAAATCATAACGACAAACTACCATTCATAATGACAAGGCTACCATCCATTGGAGTAACAAAAATCTGAACAAAAGACTACCTTCCATAATGACAAGGCTACCATACATTAGAGTAAAAAAATCTCGACAACATACTACCTTCCATAATGACAAGTTTACCATCCATTAGAATATCAAAAATCTCGACATCAGACTACCTTCTATAATGACAAGGCTACTATCCAATGGAATAACAAAAATCTCGACAATAGACTACCTTCCATAATGACAAAGCTATCATCCATTGGATTAACAAAAATCTGAACAACAGACTAGCTTCTATAATGACAAGGCTATCATCCTTTGTAGTAACATAAATATCGACAACAGACTACCTTCTATAATGACAAGGCTACCATCCATTGGAGTAACAAAAATATGGACAACAAACTACCTTCCATAATGACAAGGCTACCATCTATTGGAGTAACAAAAATATTGACAACAGAGTACCTTCCAGAATGACAAGGCTACAATCCATTGGAGTAACAGAAATCTCGACAACAAACTATGTCCCACAATGACAAGGCTACCATCAACTGGAGTAACAAAAATCATGACAACAAACTACTTTCCATAATTACAAGGCTACCATCCATTGGAGTAACAAAAATCTCGACAACAGACTACCTTCCATAATGACAAGGCTACCATCCATAGGAGTAACAGAAATCATAACGACAAACTACCTTTTATAATGACAAGGCTACCATCCATTGGAGTAACAAAAATATGAACAAGAAACTACCTTCCATAATGACAAGGCTACCATCCGTTGGAGTAACAAAAATCTCGACAACACACTACCTTCCATAATGACAAGGCTACTATCCATTAGAGTAAAAAAATCTTGACAACATACTACCTTCCATAATGACAAGGTTACCATCCATTAGAATAACAAAAATCTCGACATCAGACTACCTTCCATAATGACAAGGCTACCATCCAATGGAATAACAAAAATATCGACAATAGATTACCTTTCATAATGACAAGGCTACCATCCATTGGATTAACAAAAATATGAATAACATACTAGCTTCCATAACGACAAGGCTACCACGCATTGGAGTAACAAATATCTCAATGAAAAATTACCTTCCATAATGACAAGGCTACCATCCATTGGAGTAACAAAAATATCGACAATAGACTACCTTCCATAATGACAAGGCTACCACCCATTGGAGTAAAAAATATATCTACAATAGACTAACTTCCATAATGATAAGGCTACCATCCATTGGAGTAATAAAAATATCGACAACAGACTACCTTGCATAATAACAATGCCACCATCCATTGGATTAATAAAATTATCAACAACAGACTAACTTCAAGAATGACAAGGCTACCATCCATTGTAGTAACAAAAATATCGACAACAGACTACCTTCCATAATGACAAGGCGACCATCCAATGGAGTAACAAAAATCTGGACAACGGACTACCTTCCATAATGATAAGGCTACCATCCATGGGACTAATAAAAATAACGACAACAAAGTACATTCCATAATGACACGGCTACCATCCATTGGAGTAACAAAAATATCGACAACAGATTACCTTCCATAATAAAAAGGCTACCATCCATCGAAGTAAAAAATCTCAACATCAGGCTACCTTCCATAAGGACAAGGTTACCATCCATTAGAATAACAAAAATCTCGACATCAGACTACCTTCCATAATGACAAGGCTACCATCCAATGGAATAACAAAAATCACGACAATAGACTACCTTCCATAATGATAAGGCTACCATCCATTGGAGTAATAGATATCTCAATGACAAATTACCTTCCATAATGACAAGGCTACCATCCATTGGAGTAACAAAAATATCGACAAACAAACTACCTTCCATAATGACAAGGATACCACCCATTGGAGTAAAAAAGATATCTACGATAGACTACCTTCCATAATGATAAAGCTACCATCCGTTGGAGTAACAAAAATATCGACAACAGACTACCTTCTGTAATGATAACGCTACCATCCATTGGACTAACAAAAATCTGAACAATGGACTACCTTCCATAATGACAAGGCTACCATCCATTGGAGTAACATAAATCATAACGACAAACTACCTTTCATAATGACAAGGCTACCATCCATTGGATTAACAAAAATCTGAACAACAGACTACCTTCCATAATGACAAGGCTCCCATCCATTGGAGTAACAAAAATCTGGACAACAGACTACCTTCCATAATGACAAGGCTACAATCCATTGGAGTAATAAAAATTACGACAACAAAGTACCTTCCATAATGACAAGGCTACCATCCATCGGAGTAAAAAAGTCTCGACATCAGACTAAGTTCCCTAAGGACAAGGTTACCATCCATTAGAATAACAAAAATCTCGACATCAAACTACCTTCCATAATGACAAGGCTACCATCCAATGGAATAACAAAAATCTCAACAATAGACTACCTTCCATAATGACAATGCTACCACACATTGGAGTAACAGATATCTCAATGACAAACTACCTCCCATAATGACAATGCTACCATCCATTGGAGTAACAAAAATATCGACAAAAACCTACCTTCCATAATAACAAGGCTACCACCCATTGGAGTAAAAAAGTTATCAACAATAGACTACCTTCCATAATGATAAGGCTACCATCCGTTGGAGTAACAAAAATTACGACAACAGACTACCTTCTGTAATGATAAGGCTACCATCCATTGGAGTAACAGAAATCATAACGACAAACTACCTTCCATAATGACAATGCGACCATCCATTGGAGTAATAAAATTATCAACAACGGGCTAACTTCCAGAATGACAAGGCTACCATCCATTGTAGTAACAAAAATATCGACAACAGACTACCTTTCATAATGATAAGGCTACCATCCAATGGAGTAACAAAAATCTGGACAACGGACTACCTTACATAATGATAAGGCTACCATCCATGGGACTAATAAAAATAACGACAACAAAGTACATTCCATAATGACACGGCTACCATCCATTGGAGTAACAAAAATCTCGACAACAGATTAACTTCCATAATAAAAAGGCTACCATCCATCGAAGTAAAAAATCTCAACATCAGGCTACCTTCCATAAGGACAAGGTTACCATCCATTAGAATAACAAAAATCTCGACATCAGACTACCTTCCATAATGACAAGGCTACCATCCAATGGAATAACAAAAATCACGACAATAGACTACCTTCCATAATGACAAGGCTACCATCCATTGGAGTAATAGATATCTCAATGACAAATTACCTTCCATAATGACAAGGCTACCATCCATTGGAGTAACAAAAATATCGACAACAAACTACCTTCCATAATGACAAGGATACCACCCATTGGAGTAAAAAAGATATCTACGATAGACTACCTTCCATAATGATAAAGCTACCATCCGTTGGAGTAACAAAAATATCGACAACAGACTAACTTCTGTAATGATAACGCTACCATCCATTGGACTAACAAAAATCTGAACAAAGGACTACCTTCCATAATGACAAGGCTACCATCCATTGGAGTAACAAAAATCATAACGACAAACTACCTTCCATAATGACAAGGCTACCATCCTTTGGAGTAATAAAAATATGAACAAAATACTACCTTCCATAATTACAAGTCTACCATCTGTTGGAGTAACAAAAATCTCGACAGCAAACTACGTTCCATAATGACAAGGCTACCATCCATTGGAGTAACGAAAATCTCAACAACAGACTACCTTCCATAATGACAAGGCTACCATCCATTGGAGTAACCAAAATATCGACAATAGAGTACCTTCCATAATGACAACGCTACCACACATTGGAGTAACATATATCTCAATAAAAAACTAACTTCCATAATGACAAGGCTACCATCCATTGGAGTAACAAAAATATCGACAACAGCCTACCTTCCATAATGACAAGGATACCACCCATTGGAGTAAAAAAGATATCTACAATAGACTACCTTCCATAATGATAAGTCTACCATCCATTGGAGTAACAAAAATATCGACAACAGACTACCTTCCATAATGACAAGGCTACCATCCATTGGAGTAACAAAAATCAGAACAAAAGACTACCTTCCATAATGACGAGGCTGTCATCCAATGGAGTAACAAAAATCTGAACAAAAGACTACCTTCCATAATTACAAGGCTACCATCCATTGGAGTAACAAAAATCTCGACAACAGACTACCTTCCATAATGACAAGGCTACCATCCAATGGAGTAACAAAAATATCGATAACAAAATACCTTCCATAATGACAATGCTACCATCCAATGGAATAAAAAAAATGTCGACAATAGACTACCTTCCATAATGACAATGCTACCACACATTGAAGTAACAGATATCTCAATAAAAAACTAACTTCCATAATGACAAGGCTACCATCCATTGGAGTAACAAAAATATCGACAACAGCCTACCTTCCATAATGATAAGGCTACCACCCATTGGAGTAAAAAATATATCTACAATAGACTAACTTCCATAATGATAAGGCTACCATCCATTGGAGTAACAAAAATATTGAGAACAGACTACCTTCTGTAATGATAATGCTACCATCCATTGGACTACCAAAAATCTGAACAAAGGACTACCTTCCATAATGACAAGGCTACCATCCATTGGAGTAACATAAATCATAACAATAAACTACCTTCCATAATGACAAGGCTACCATCCATTTGATTAACAAAAATCTAAACAATAGACTAGCTTCCACAATGAAAAGGCTACCACACATTGGAGTAAAAAAAATCTCGACAACAGACTACCTTCCATAATGACACCGCTACCATCCAATGGAGTAACAAAAATATCGACAACAGAGTACCTTCCATAATGACAAGGCTACCATCCATTGGAGTACCAAAAATCTCGACAACATAGTACCTTCCATAATGACAAGGCTACAATCCATTGGAGTAACAAAAATATTGACAACAGACTACGTCCCATAATGACAAGGCTACCATCAATTAGAGTAACCAAAATCTCGACAATAGACTACCTTCCATAATGGCAAGGCTACCATCCAATGGAATAACAAAATTCTCGATAACAGACTACCTTCTATAATGACAAGGCTACCACACATTGGAGTAATAGATATCTCAATGACAAACTACCTTCCATAATGACAAGGCTACCGTCCATTAGAGTAAAAAAAATATTGACAACAAACTACCTTCCATAATGACAAGGCTACCATCCATTGGAGTAACAAAAATATGAACAACAGACTACCTTCCATAATGATAAGGCTACCACACAATGGAGTAACATAAATCATAACGACAAACAACCTTCCATAATGACAAGACTACCATCCATTGGAGTAACAAAAATCTCGACAACAGACTAATTTCTAGAATGACAAGGCTACCATCCATTGGAGTAACAAAAATATCGCTAACAGAGTACCTTCCATAATGACAAAGTTACCATCCATTGGAGTAACAAAATTCTAGACAACAGACTACCTTCCATAATGACAAGGCTACAATCCATTGAAGTAACAAAAATATTGACAACAGACTACGTCCCATAATGACAAGGCTACCATCCATTGGAATAAAACAAATATCGACAACAAACTACCTTCCATAATGACAAGGCTACCACCCATTGGAGTAAAAAATATATTTATATTATACTACCTTCCATAATGATAAGGCTACCATCCATTGGAGTAACAAAAATATCCATAATAGACTACCTTCGGTAATGACAAGGCTACCATTCATTGGAGTAACAAAAATCTGAACAAAACACTACCTTCCATAATGGCTAGGCTACCATCCATTGGCGTAACATAAATCATAACGACAGACAACCTTCCATAATGACTTGACTACCATCCATTAGAGTAACAAAAATCTAGACAACAGACTACCTTCCATAATGACAAGGCTACCATCCATTGGAGTAACAAAAATCTCGACAACAGGCTACCTTCCATAATGACAAGGTTACCATCCTTTAGAGTAAAAAAAATCTCGACATCAGACTACCTTCCATAATGACAAGGATACCATCCAATGGAATAACAAAATTCTTGACAACAGACTACCTTCCATAATTACAATGCTACCATACATTGGAGTAACAGATATCTCAATGACAAACTACCTTCCATAATGACAAGGCTACCATCCATTGGAGTAAAAAAATATCAACAACAAACTACCTTCCATAATGACAAGGCTACCACCCATTGGAGTAAAAAAGATATCTATATTATACTACCTTCCATAATGATGAGGCTACCATCCATTGGAGTAACAAAAATATCAACAACAGACTACCTTCTGTATTGACAAGGCTACTATTCATTGGAGTAACAAAAATCTGAACAAAAGACTACCTTCCATAATGACAAGGCTACCATCCGTTGGAGTAACAGAAATCATAACGACAGACAACCTTCCATAATGACAAGACTACCATCCATTAGAGTAACAAAAATCTCGACAACAGACTACCTTTCATAATGACAAGGCTACCACCCATTAGAGTAATAAAAATATCAACAACGGACTACTTTCTAGAATGACAAGGCTACCATCCATTGTAGTAACAAAAATATCGACAACAGACTACCTTCCATAATGACAAGGCTACCATGCATTGGAGTAACAAAAATCTCGACAACAGACTACCTTCCATAATGACAAGGCTACCATCCATTGGAGTAACAAAAATATCAACAACAGAGTACCTTCCATAATGACAAAGCTACCATCCATTGGTGTAACAAAAATCTCGACAACAGACTACCTTCCATAATGACAAGCCTACAATCCATTGAAGTAATAAAAATATTGACAACAGACTACGTCCCATAATGACAAGGCTACAATCCATTGGAATAATAAAAATCTCGACAACCAACTACCTTCCATAATGACAAGGATACCATCCATTGGAGTATAAATATCTCGACAACAGACTACCTTCCATAATGACAAGGTTACCATCCATTAGAATAACAAAAATCTCGACATCAGAGTACCTTCCATTATGACAAGGCTACCATCCAACGGAATAACAAAATTCTCGACAATAGACTACCTTCCATAATGACAAGGCTACCATCCATTGGAGTAACAAAAATCTCGACAACAGACTACCTTCCATAATGACAAGGTTACCATCCTTTGGAGTAAAAAAAATATCGACATCAGACTACCTTCCATAATGACAAGGCTACCATCCAATGGAATAACAAAATTATTGACAACAGACTACCTTCCATAATGACAAGGCTACCACACATTGGAGTAACAGATATCTCAATGACAAACAACCTTCCATAATGACAAGGCTACCATCCATTGGAGTAAAAAAAATATCGACAACAAACTACCTTCCATAATGACAAGGCTACAACCCATTGGAGTAAAAAAGATATTTATATTATACTACCTTCCATAATGATAAGGCTACCATCCATTGGAGTAACAAAAATATCCACAACAGACTACCTTCTGTAATGACAAGGCTACCATTCACTGGAGTAACAAAAATCTGAACAATAGACTACCTTCCATAATGACAAGGCTACCATCCGTTGGAGTAACAGAAATCATAACGACAGACAACCTTCCATAATGACAATACTACCATCCATTGGAGTAACAAAAATCTCGACAACAGACTACCTTTCATAATGACAAGGCTACCACCCATTAGAGTAATAAAAATATCAACAACGAACTACTTTCTTGAATGACAAGGCTACCATCCACTGTAGTAACAAAAATATCGACAACAGACTACCTTCCATAATGACAAGGCAACCATGCATTGGAGTAACAAAAATATCGACAACAGACTACCTTCCATAATGACAAGGCTACCATCCATTGGAGTAACAAAAATATCGACAATAGAGTACCTTCCATAATGACAAAGCTACCATCCATTGGTGTAACAAAAATCTCGACAACAGACTACCTTCCATAATGACAAGGCTACAATCCATTGAAGTAATAAAAATATTGACAACAGACTACGTCCCATAATGACAAGGCTACCATCCATTGGAGTAACAAAAATCTCGACAACCAACTACCTTCCATAATGACAAGGATACCATCCATTGGAGTATAAATATCTCGACAAAAGACTACCTTCCATAATGACAAGGTTACCATCCATTAGAATAACAAAAATCTCGACATCAGAGTACCTTCCATAATGATAAGGCTACCATCCAACGGAATAACAAAATTCTCGACAATAGACTACCTTCCATAATGACAAGGCTACCATCCATTGGAGTAACAAAAATCTCGACAACAGACTACCTTCCATAATGACAAGGTTACCATCCTTTGGAGTAAAAAAAATATTGACATCAGACTACCTTCCATAATGATAAGGCTACCATCCAATGGAATAACAAAATTCTCGACAACAGACTACCTTCCATAATGACAAGGCTACGACACATTGGAGTAACAAATATTTTAATGACAAACTACCTTCCATGATGACAAGGCTACCATCCATTGGAGTAAAAAAAATATCGACAACAAACTACCTTCCATAATGACAAGGCTATCATTCATTGGAGTAACAAAAATCAGAACAAAAGACAACCTTCCATAAAGACTAGGCTACCATCCATTGGAGTAACCGAAATCATAACGACAAACAACCTTCCATAATGACAATACTACCATCCATTGGAGTAACAAAAATCTCGACAATAGACTACCTTTCATAATGACAAAGCTACCATCCATTGGAGTAATAAAAATATTAACAACAGACTAATTTATAGAATGACAAGGCTACAATCCATTGTAGAAACAAATATATCGACAACAGATTACCTTCCATAATGACAAGGCTACCATCCATTGGAGTAACAAAGATCTCGACAACAGACTACCTTCCATAATGATAAGGCTACCATCCATTGATGTAACAAAAATATCGACAACAGAGTACCTTCCATAATGACAAAGCTACCATCCATTGGAGTAACAAAAATCTCGACAACAGACTACCTTCCATAATGACAAGGCTACCATCCATTGGAGTAACAAAAATATCGAAAACATAGTACCTTCCATAATGACAAAGCTACCATCCATTGGAGTAACAAAAATCTAGACAACCGACTACCTTCCATAATGACAAGGCTACTATCCTTTGGATTAAAAAATATCTCGACATCAGACTACCTTCCATAATGACAAGGCTACCATCCAATGGAATAACAAAATTCTCGACAAATTACAACCTTCCATAATGACAAGGCTAACACACATTGATGTAACAGATATCTCAATGACAAACTACCTTCCATAATGACAAGGCTACCATCCATTGGAGTAAAACAAATATCGACAACAAACTACCTTCCATAATGAGAAGGCTACCACCCATTGGAGTAAAAAATATATCTATATTATACTACCTTCCATAATGATAAGGCTACCATCCATTGGAGTAACAAAAATATCCACAATAGACTACCTTCTGTAATGACAAGGCTACCATTCATTGGACTAACAAAAATCTGAACAAAAGACTACCTTCCATAATGGCTAGGCTACCATCCATTGGAGTAACAGAAATCATAACGACAGACAACCTTCCATAATGACAAGACTACCATCCATTGGAGTAACAAAAATCTAGACAACAAACTACCTTCCATAATGACAAGGCTACCATCCATTGGAGTAACAAAAATCTCGACAACAGACTACCTTCCATAATGACAAGGTTACCATCCTTTGGAGTAAAAAAAATCTCGACATTAGACTACCTTCCATAATGACAAGGCTACCATCCAATGGAATAACAAAATTCTCAACAACAGACTACCTTCCATAATGACAAGGCTACCACACATTGGAGTAACAGATATATCAATGACAAACTACCTTCCATAATGATAAGGCTACCATCCATTGGAGTAAGAAAAATATCAACTACAAACTACCTTCCATAATGAAAAGGCTACAACCCATTGGAGTAAAAAAGATATATATATATATTATACTACCTTCCATAATGATAAGGCTACCATCCATTGGAGTAACAAAAATATCAACAACAGACTACCTTCTGTAATGACAAGGCTACCATTCATTGGAGTAACAAAAATCTGAACAAAAGACTACCTTCCATAATGGCTAGGCTACCATCCATTGGAGTAACAGAAATCATAACGACAGACAACCTTCCATAATGACAAGACTACCATCCATTGGAGTAACAAAAATCTAGACAACAAACTACCTTCCATAATGACAAGGCTACCATCCATTGGAGTAACAAAAATATCGACAACAGACTACCTTCCATAATGACAACGTTACCATCCTTTGGAGTAAAAAAAATCTCGACATTAGACTACCTTCCATAATGACAAGGCTACCATCCAATGGAATAACAAAATTCTCAACAACAGACTACCTTCCATAATGACAAGGCTACCACACATTGGAGTAACAGATATATCAATGACAAACTACCTTCCATAATGATAAGGCTACCATCCATTGGAGTAAGAAAAATATCAACTACAAACTACCTTCCATAATGAAAAGGCTACAACCCATTGGAGTAAAAAAGATATATATATTATACTACCTTCCATAATGATAAGGCTACCATCCATTGGAGTAACAAAAATATCAACAACAGACTACCTTTTCTAATGACAAGGCTACCATTCATTGGAGTAACAAAAATCTGAACAAAAGACTACCTTCCATAATGGCTAGGCTACCATCCATTGGAGTAACAGAAATCATAACGACTGACTACCTTCCATAATGACAAGACTACCATCCATTGGAGTAAAAAAAATTTAGACAACAGACTACCTTCCATAATGACAAGGCTACCACCCATTAGAGTAATAAATATATCAACAACGAACTACTTTTAGAATGACAAGGCTACCATCCACTGTAGTAAAAAAAATATCGACAACAAACTACCTTCCATAATGACAAGGCTACCATGCATTGGAGTAACAAAAATCTCGACAACAGACTACCTTCCATAATGACAAGGCTACCATCCATTGGGGTAACAGATATCTCAATGACAAACTACCTTCAATAATGACAAGGCTACCATCCATTGGAGTAAAAAAAATATCAACAACAAACTACCTTCCATAATAACAAGGCTACCACCCATTGGAGTAAAAAAGATATCTATATTATACTACCTTCCATAATGATAAGGCTACCATCCATTGGAGTAACAAAAATATCCACAACAGACTACCTTCTGTAATGACAAGGCTAACATTCATTGGAGTAACAAAAATCTGAACAAAAGACTACCTTCCATAATGACAAGGCTACCATCCGTTGAAGTAACAGAAATCATAACGACAGAAAACCTTCCATAATAACAAGACTACCATCCATTGGAGTAAAAAAAATCTCGACAACAGACTACCTTTCATAATGACAAGGCTAACACCCATTGGAGTAATAAAAATATCAACAATGGACTACTTTCTAGAATGACAAGGCTACCATCCACTGTAGTAACAAAAATATCGACAACAAACTACCTTCCATAATGACAAGGCTACCATGCATTGGAGTAACAAAAATCTCGACAATAGACTACCTTCCATAATGACAAGGCTACCATCCATTGGAGTAACAAAAATATCGACAACAGAGTACCTTCCATAATGACAAAGCTACCATCCATTGGAGTAACAAAAATCTTGCCAACAGACTACCTTCCATAATGATATGGGTACAATCCATTGGAGTAATAAAAATATTGACAACAGACTACGTCCCATAATAACAAGGCTACCATCCATTGGAGTAACAAAAATCTAAAAACCAACTACCTTCCATAATGACAAGGATACCATCCATTGGAGTATAAAAATCTCGACAATAGACTACCTTCCAAAATGACAAGGCTACCATCCATTGGAGAAACAAAAATCTCGACAAAAGACTACCTTCCATAATGACAAGGCTACCATCCATGGGAGTAAAAAAAATATCGACAACAGAGTACCTTCCATAATGACAAGGCTACCATTCATTGGAGTAACAAAAATCTCGACAATAGAGTACCATCCATAATGACAAGGCTACAATCCATTGGAATAACAAAAATATTGACAACAGACTATCTCCCATAATGACAAAGCTACCATCCATTAGAGTAACAAAAATCTCGACAACAGACAACCTTCCATAATGAGAAGGCTACCATCCATTGGAGTAAAAAAAATATCGACAACAAACTACCTTGCATAATGACAAGGCTACCATCCATTGGAGTAACAAAAATATCGACAACAGACTACCTTCTGTAATGACAAGGCTACCATCCAATGGAGTAACAAAAGTCTGAACAAAAGACTACCTTCCATAATGACATGGCTACCATCCATTGGAGTAACATAAATCATAACTACAGACTGCCTTCCATAATGAAACGACAACCATCCATTGGAGTAACAAAAATCTCGACAACAGACTACCTTCCAAAAGGACAAGGCTACCATCCATTGGAGTAAAAAAAATCTCAACAACAGACTACCTTCCATAATGACAAGGCTACCATCCATGGGAGTAACAAAAATATCGACAACAGAGTACCTTCCATAATGACAAGGCTACCATCCATTGGAGTAACAAAAATCTCGACAATAGAGTACCTTCCATAATGACAAGACTACCATTCATTGGAGTAACAAAAATACCGACAACAGACTACATTCCATAATGACAAGGCTACCATCCATTGGAGTAATAAAAATATCAACAACAGACTAATTTCCAGAATGACAAGGATACCATCCATTATAGTAAAAAAAATATCGACCACAGAGTACCTTCCATAATGACAAGGCTACCATCCATTGGAGTAACAAAAATATCGACAATAGAGTTCCATCCATAATGACAAGGCTATAATCCATTGGAATAACAAAAATATCGACTACAGACTACCATCCATTGGAGTAACAAAAATCTCAACAACACACTACCTTCCGAAATGACAAGGTTACGATACATTGAAATAAAAAAAATCCAGACATCAGACTACCTTCGATAATGACAAGGCTACCATCCAATGAAATAACAAAAATCTCGACAATAGACTACCTTCCATAATGACAAGGATACCATCCATTGGATTAACAAAAATCTGAACAACAGACTAGCTTCCATAATGACAAGGCTACCACACATTGGAGTAACAGATATCTCAACGACAAACTACCTTTCATAATGACAAGGGAACCATCCATTGGAGTAACAAAAATATCTACAACAGAGTACCTTCCATAATGACAAAGCTACCATCCATTGGATTAACAAAAATCTCGACAACAGGCTACCTTCCATAATGATAAGGCTACAATCCATTGAAGTAACAAAAACATTGACAACAGATTACGTCCCATAATGACAAGGCTACCATCCATTGGAATAACAAAAATCTCGCCAACAGACTACCTTCCATAATGACAAGGCTACCATCTATTGGATTAACAAAAATCTGAACAACAGACTAGCTTCCATAATGACAAGGCTACCACACATTGGAGTAACAGATATCTCAACGATAAACAAACTTCCATAATGACATGGCAACCATCCATTGGAGAAACAAAAATATCGACAACAGAGTACCTTCCATAATGACAAAGCTACCATCCATTGGAGTAACAAATATCTTGACAACAGACTACCTTCCATAATGATAAGGCTACAATCCATTGATGTAACAAAAATATTGACAACAGACTACGTCCCATAATGACAAGGCTATCATACATTGGAGTAACAAAAATCTCGACAACAAACTACCTTCCATAATGACAAGGATACCATTCATTGGAGTATACAAATCGCAGCAACAGACTACCTTCCATAATGACAAGGTTACCATCCATTAGAATAACAAAAATCTCGACATCAGACTACCTTCCATAATGACAAGGCTACCATCCAATGGAATAACAAAATTCTCGACAACAGACTACCTTCCATAATGACAAGGCTACCACACATTGGAGTAACGAATATCTCAATGACAAACAACCTTCCATAATGACAAGGCTACCATCCATTATAGTAAAAAAAATATCAACAACAGACTACCTTCCATAATGACAAGGCTACCATCCATTCGAGTAACAAAAATATCGACAACAGACTAACTTCCATAATAACAAGGCTACCATCCATTGGAGTAACAAAAATATCGACAACAAAGTACCTTCCATAATGACAAAGCTACCATCCATTGGAGTAACAAAAATCTCGACATAGACTACCTTCCATAATGACAAGGCTACAATCCATTGAAGTAACAAAAATATTGATAATAGATTACGTCCTATAATGACAAGGCTACCCTTCATTGGAGTAACAAAAATCTCGACAACATACTACCTTCCATAATGACAAGGATACCATCCATTAGAGTATAAAAATCTCGACATCAGACTACCTTCCATAATGACAAGGCTACCATCCAACGGAATAACAAAATTCTCGACAACAGACTACCTTCCATAATGACAAGGCTACCACACATTGGAGTAACAGATATCTCAATGACAAACTATCTTCCATAATGACAAGGCTACCATCCATTGGAGTAAAAAAAATATTGACAACAAACTACCTTCCATAATGACAAGGCTACCACCCATTGTAGTAAAAAAGATATATATATATATATATATATATATATATATATATATATATATATATATATATATATATATATATATATATATATATATTATACTACCTTCCATAATGATAAGGCTACCAACCATTTGAGTAACAAAAATATCGAAAACATACTACCTTCTGTAATGACATGGCTACCATCCATTGGAGTAACAAAAATCTGAACAAAAGACTACCTTCCATAATGACAAGGCTACCATCCATTTGAGTAACAGAAATCATAACGACAGAGTACCTTCCATAATGAAAAGACTACCATCCATTGTATTAACAAAAGTCTCGACAACAAACTACCTTCCATAATGACAAGGCTACCATCCATTGGAGTAACAAAAATCTCGACCACAGACTACCTTCCATGATGACAAGGCTACCATCCATTGGAGTAACAAAAATATCGACAACAGAGTACCTTCCATAATGACAAGGTTACCATCCAATGGAATAACAAAATTCCCGACAACAGACTACCTTCCATAATGACAAGGCTACCATCCAATGGAATAACAAAATTCTCAACAACAGACTACCTTCCATAATGACATGGCTACCACACATTGGAGTAACAGATATCTCAATGACAAACTACCTTCCATAATGACAAGGTTACCATCCATTGGAGTAAAAAAAATATCGACAACAAACTACCTTCCATAATGACAAGGCTACCATCCATTGGAGTAATAAAAATATCAACAACGGACTACTTTCTAGAATGACAAGGCTACCATCCACTGTAGTAACAAAAATATCGACAACAAACTACCTTCCATAATGACAAGGCTACCATGCATTGGAGTAACAAAAATCTCGACAATAGACTACCTTCCATAATGACAAGGCTACCATCCATTGGAGTAACAAAATATCGACAACAGAGTACCTTCCATAATGACAAAGCTACCATCCATTGGAGTAACAAAAATCTTGACAACAGACTACCTTCCATAATGATATGGGTACAATCCATTGGAGTAATAAAAATATTGACAACAGACTACGTCCCATAATAACAAGGCTACCATCCATTGGAGTAACAAAAATCTAGACAACCAACTACCTTCCATAATGACAAGGATACCATCCATTGGAGTATAAAAATCTCGACAACAGACTACCTTCCAAAATGACAAGGCTACCATCCATTGGAGAAACAAAAATCTCGACAAAAGACTACCTTCCATAATGACAAGGCTACCATCCATGGGAGTAAAAAAAATATCGACAACAGAGTACCTTCCATAATGACAAGGCTACCATTCATTGGAGTAACAAAAATCTCGACAATAGAGTACCATCCATAATGACAAGGCTACAATCCATTGGAATAACAAAAATATTGACAACAGACTATCTCCCATAATGACAAAGCTACCATCCATTAGAGTAACAAAAATCTCGACAACAGACAACCTTCCATAATGAGAAGGCTACCATCCATTGGAGTAAAAAAAATATCGACAACAAACTACCTTGCATAATGACAAGGCTACCATCCATTGGAGTAACAAAAATATCGACAACAGACTACCTTCTATAATGACAAGGCTACCATCCAATGGAGTAACAAAAGTCTGAACAAAAGACTACCTTCCATAATGACATGGCTACCATCCATTGGAGTAACATAAATCATAACTATAGACTACCTTCCATAATGAAAAGACAACCATCCATTGGAGTAACAAAAATCTCGACAACAGACTACCTTCCAAAAGGACAAGGCTACCATCCATGGGAGTAACAAAAATATCGACAACAGAGTACCTTCCATAATGACAAGGCTACCATACATTGGAGTAACAAAAATCTCGACAATAGAGTACCTTCCATAATGAAATGACTACCATTCATTGGAGTAACAAAAATACCGACAACAGACTACATTCCATAATGACAAGGCTACCATCCATTGGAGTAATAAAAATATCAACAACAGACTAATTTCCAGAATGACAAGGATACCATCCATTATAGTAAAAAAAATATCGACCACAAAGTACCTTCCATAATGACAAGGCTACCATCCATTGGAGTAACAAAAATATCGACAATAGAGTTCCATCCATAATGACAAGGCTATAATCCATTGGAATGACAAAAATCTCGACTACAGACTACCATCCATTGGAGTAACAAAAATCTCGACAACACACTACCTTCCGAAATGACAAGGTTACGATACATTGAAATAAAAAAAATCCAGACATCAGACTACCTTCGATAATGACAAGGCTACCATCCAATGAAATAACAAAAATCTCGACAATAGACTACCTTCCATAATGACAAGGATACCATCCATTGGATTAACAAAAATCTGAACAACAGACTAGCTTCCATAATGAAAAGGCTACCGCACACTGGAGTAACAGATATCTCAACGACAAACTACCTTTCATAATGACAAGGGAACCATCCATTGGAGTAACAAAAATATCTACAACAGAGTACCTTCCATAATGACAAAGCTACCATCCATTGGATTAACAAAAATCTCGACAACAGGCTACCTTCCATAATGATAAGGCTACAATCCATTGAAGTAACAAAAACATTGACAACAGATTACGTCCAATCATGACAAGGCTACCATCCATTGGAGTAAGAAATTTTTTGACAACAGACTACCTTCCATAATGATAAGGATACCATCCATTGGAGTATAAAAATCTCGACAATAGACTACCTTACATAATGACAAGGTTACCATCCATTAGAATAACAAAAATCTCGACAACAGACTACCTTCCATAATGACAAGGCTACCACACATTGGTGTAACAGATATCTCAATGACAAACTACCTTCCATAATGACAAGGTTACCATCCATTGGAGTAAAAAAAATATCGAAAACAAGCTACCTTCAATAATGACAAGGCTACCACCCATTGGAGTAAAAAAGATATCTATATTATACTACCTTCAATAATGATAAGGCTACCATCCATTGGAGTAACAAAAATATCCACAACAGACTACCTTCTATAATGACAAGGTTACCATTCATTGGAGTAACAAAAATCTGAACAAAAGACTACCTTCCATAATGACAAGGCAACCATCCATTGGAGTAACAGAAATCATAACGACAGACAACCTTCCATAATGACAAGACTACCATCCATTGGAGTAACAAAAATCTCGACAACAGACTACCTTCCAAAATAACAAGGTTACCATACATTGGAATAACAAAAATCCTGACATCAGACTACCTTCCATGATGACAAGGCTACCATCCAATGGAATAACAAAAATATCGACAACAGACTACCTGCCATAATGACAAGGCTACCATCTATTGGATTAACAAAAATCTGAACAACAGACTAACTTCCATAATGATAAGGCTACCACACATTGGAGTAACAAATATCTCAACGATAAACTACCTTCCATAATGACAAGGCAACCATCCATTGGAGTAACAAAAATATCGACAACAAAGTAACTTCCATAATGACAAAGCTACCATCCATTGGAGTAACAAAAATCTCGATAATAGACTACCTTCAATAATGATAAGGCTACAATCCATTGAAGTAACAAAAATATTGACAACAGACTACGTCCCATAATGACAAGGCTACCATCCAATGGAATAACAAAAATCTCCCCAACAGACTACCTTCCATATTGACAAGGCTACCATCCATTGGATTAACAAAAATCTGAACAACAGACTAGCTTCCATAATGACAAGGCTACCATACATTGGAGTAACAGATATCTCAACGATAAACAACCTTCCATAATGACAAGGCAACCATCCATTGGAGAAACAAAAATATCGACAACAGAGTACCTTCCATAATGACAAAGCTACCATCCATTGGAGTAACAAAAATCTTGACAACAGACTACCTTCCATAATGATAAGGCTACAATCCATTGATGTAACAAAAATATTGACAACAGACTACGTCCCGTAATGACAAGGCTATCATACATTGGAGTAACAAAAATCTCGACAACAAACTACCTTCCATAATGACAAGGATACCATTCATTGGAGTATACAAATCGCAGCAACAGACTACCTTCCATAATGACAAGGTTACCATCCATTAGAATAACAAAAATCTCGACATCAGACTACCTTCCATAATGACAAGGCTACCATCCAATGGAATAACAAAATTCTCGACAACAGACTACCTTCCATAATGACAAGGCTACCACACATTGGAGTAACGAATATCTCAATGACAAACAACCTTCCATAATGACAAGGCTACCATCCATTATAGTAAAAAAAATATCAACAACAGACTACCTTCCATAATGACAAGGCTACCATCCGTTCGAGTAACAAAAATATCGACAACAGACTAACTTCCATAATAACAAGGCTACCATCCATTGGAGTAACAAAAATATCGACAACAAAGTACCTTCCATAATGACAAAGCTACCATCCATTGGAGTAACAAAAATCTCGACATAGACTACCTTCCATAATGACAAGGCTACAATCCATTGAAGTAACAAAAATATTGACAATAGATTACGTCCTATAATGACAAGGCTACCCTTCATTGGAGTAACAAAAATCTCGACAACATACTACCTTCCATAATGACAAGGATACCATCCATTAGAGTATAAAAATCTCGACATCAGACGACCTTCCATAATGACAACGCTACCATCCAACGGAATAACAAAATTCTCGACAACAGACTACCTTCCATAATGACAAGGCTACCACACATTGGAGTAACAGATATCTCAATGACAAACTATCTTCCATAATGACAAGGCTACCATCCATTGGAGTAAAAAAAATATTGACAACAAACTACCTTCCATAATGACAAGGCTACCACCCATTGGAGTAAAAAAGATATATATATATATATATATATATATATATATATATATATATATATATATATATATATATATATATATATATATTATACTACCTTCCATAATGATAAGGCTACCAACCATTTGAGTAACAAAAATATCGAAAACATACTACCTTCTGTAATGACAAGGCTACCATCCATTGGAGTAACAAAAATCTGAACAAAAGACTACCTTCCATAACGACAAGGCTACCATCCATTGGAGTAACAGAAATCATAACGACAGAGTACCTTCCATAATAAAAAGACTACCATCCATTGTATTAACAAAAGTCTCGACAACAAACTACCTTCCATAATGACAAGGCTACCATCCATTGGAGTAACAAAAATCTCGACAACAGACTACCTTCCATGATGACAAGGCTACCATCCATTGGAGTAACAAAAATATCGACAACAGAGTACCTTCCATAATGACAAGGTTACCATCCAATGGAATAACAAAATTCCCGACAACAGACTACCTTCCATAATGACAAGGCTACCATCCAATGGAATAACAAAATTCTCGACAACAGACTACCTTCCATAATGACATGGCTACCACACATTGGAGTAACAGATATCTCAATGACAAACTACCTTCCATAATGTCAAGGCTACCATCCATTGGAGTAAAAAAAATATCGACAACAAACTACCTTCCGTAATGACAAGGCTACCATCCATTGGAGTAATAAAAATATCAACAACAGACTAATTTCCAGAATGACAAGGCTACCATCCATTGTAGTAACAAAAATATCGACAATAGACTACCTTCCATAATGACAAGGCTACCATCCATTCGAGTAACAATAATATCAACAACAGAATACCTTCCATAATGTCAAGGCTACCATCCATTGGAGTAACAAAAATATCAACAACAAAGTACCTTCAATTATGACAAAGCTACCATCCATTGGAGTAACAAAAATGTCGACAATAGACTACCTTCCATAATGACAAGGCTACAATCCATTAAAGTAACAAAAATATTGACAATAGACTACGTCCCATAATGACAAGGCTACCATTCATTGGAGTAACAAAAATCTCGACAACAGACTACCTTCCATAATGACAAGGATACCATCCATTGGAGTATAAAAATCTCGACATCAGACTACCTTCCATAATGACAAGGCTACCATCCAACAGAATAACAAAATTCTCGACAACAGACTACCTTCCATAATGACAAGGCTAACACACATTGGAGTAACAGATATCTCATTGCCAAACTACCTTCCATAATGACAAGGCTACCATCCATTTGAGTAAAAAAAATATTGACAACAAACTACCTCCCATAATGATAAGGCTACCATCCATTGGAGTAACAAAAATATCGAAAACAGACTACCTTCTGTAATGACAAGGCTACCATCCAATGGAGTAACAAAAATCTCGACAACAGACTACCTTCCATAATGACAAGGCTACCATCCATTGGAGTAACAAAAATATCGACAACAGAGTACCTTCCATAATGACAAGGCTACCATCCAATGGAATAACAAAATTCCCGACAACAGACTACCTTCCATAATGACAAGGCTACCACACATTGGTGTAACAGATATCTCAATGACAAACTACCTTCCATAATGACAAGGCAACCATCCATTGGAGTAACAAAAATATAGACAACAAAGTACCTTCAGTAATGACAAAGCTATCATCCATTGGAGTAACAAAAATTTCGACAACAGACTACCTTCCATAATGATAAGGCTCGATCCATTGATGTAACAAAAATATTGACAACAGACTACGTCCTATAATGACAAGGCTACCATCCATTGGAGTAACAAAAATCTCGACAACAGACTACCTTCCATAATTACAAGGATACCATTCATTGGAGTATAAAAATCTCGACAACAGACTACCTTCCATAATAACAAGGCTACCATCCAATGGAATAACAAAATTCTCCACAACAGACTACCTTCCATAATGACAAGGCTACCACATATTGGAGTAACAGATATCTCAATGACAAACTACCTTCCATAATGACACGGTTACTATCCATTGGAGTAAAAAAAAATGGACAACAAACTACCTTCCATAATGACAAGGCTACCACCCATTTGATTAAAAAAGATATCTATATTATACTACCTTCCATAATGATAAGGCTACCATCCATTGGAGTAACAAAAATATCCACAACAGACTACCTTGTGTAATGAAAAGGCTACCATCCATTGGAGTAACATAAATCATAACGACAGACAACCTTCCATAATGACAAGACTACCATCCATTGGACGAACAAAAATATCGACAACAGACTACCTTCCATAATGACAAAGCTACCATCGATTAGAGTAACAAAAATCTCGACAATAGACTACCTTCCAAAATGACAAGGCTACAATCCATTGAAGTACCAAAAATATTGACAACAGACTACGTCCCATAATGACAAGGCTACCATTCATTGGAATAACAAAAATCTCAACATCAGACTACCTTCCATAATGACAAGGCTACCATCCAACAAAATAAAAAAATTCTCGACAACAGACTACCTTCCATAATGACAAGGCTACCACACATTGGAGTAACAGATATCTCAATGACAAACTACCTTCCATAATGGCAAGGCTACCACCCATTGGAGTAAAAAAGATATCTATATTATACTACCTTCCATAATTATAAGGCTACCATCCATTGGAGTAACAAAAATATCGACAACAGACTACCTTCTGTAATGACAAGGCTACCATCCAATGGAGTAACAAAAATCTGAACAAAAGACTACCTTCCATAATAACAAGGCTACCATCCATTGGAGTAACAGAAATCATAACGACAGAGTACCTTCCATAATGAAAAGACTACCATCCATTAGAGTAACAAAAATCTCGACAACAGACTACCTTTCAAAATGACAAGGCTACCATCCATTGGAGTAACAAAAATCTCGACAACAGACTACCTTCCATAATGACAAGGCTACCATCCATTGGAGTAACAAAAATATCAACAACAGAGTACCTTCCATAATGATAAGGCTACCATCCAATGGAATAACAAAATTCTCAACAACAGACTACCTTCCACAATGACAAGGCTACCACACATTAGAGTGACAGATATCTCAATGACAAACTACCTTTCATAATGACAAGGCTACCATCCATTGTAGTAACAAAAATATCGACAATAGACTACCTTCCATAATGACAAGGCTACCATCCATTCGAGTAACAATAATATCGACAACAGACTACCTTCCATAATGTCAAGGCTACCATCCATTGGAGTAACAAAAATATCAACAACAAAGTACCTTCAATAATGACAAAGCTACCATCCATTGGAGTAACAAAAATGTCGACAATAGACTACCTTCCATAATGACAAGGCTATAATCCATTAAAGTAACAAAAATATTGACAATAGACTACGTCCCATAATGACAAGGCTACCATTCATTGGAGTAACAAAAATCTCGACAACAGACTACCTTCCATAATGACAAGGATACCATCCATTGGAGTATAAAAATCTCGACATCAGACTACCTTCCATAATGACAAGGCTACCATCCAACAGAATAACAAAATTCTCGACAACAGACTACCTTCCATAATGACAAGGCTAACACACATTGGAGTAACAGATATCTCATTGCCAAACTACCTTCCATAATGACAAGGCTACCATCCATTTGAGTAAAAAAAATATTGACAACAAACTAACTCCCATAATGATAAGGCTACCATCCATTGGAGTAACAAAAATATCGAAAACAGACTACCTTCTGTAATGACAAGGCTACCATCCAATGGAGTATCAAAAATCTCGACAACAGACTACCTTCCATAATGACAAGGCTACCATTCATTGGAGTAACAAAAATATCGACAACAGAGTACCTTCCATAATGACAAGGCTACCATCCAATGGAATAACAAAATTCCCGACAACAGACTACCTTCCATAATGACAAGGCTACCACACATTGGTGTAACAGATATCTCAATGACAAACTACCTTCCATAATGACAAGGCAACCATCCATTGGAGTAACAAAAATATAGACAACAAAGTACCTTCCATAATGACAAAGCTATCATCCATTGGAGTAACAAAAATTTCGACAACAAACTACCTTCCATAATGATAAGGCTCGATCCATTGATGTAACAAAAATATTGACAACAGACTACGTCTTATAATGACAAGGCTACCATCCATTGGAGTAACAAAAATCTCGACAACAGACTACCTTCCATAATTACAAGGATACCATTCATTGGAGTATAAAAATCTCGACAACAGACTACCTTCCATAATAACAAGGCTACCATCCAATGGAATAAAAAAATTCTCCACAACAGACTACCTTCCATAATGACAAGGCTACCACATATTGGAGTAACAGATATCTCAATGACAAACTACCTTCCATAATGACACGGTTACTATCCATTGGAGTAAAAAAAATGGACAACAAACTACCTTCCATAATGACAAGGCTACCACCCATTTGATTAAAAAAGATATCTGTATTATACTACCTTCCATAATGATAAGGCTACCATCCATTGGAGTAACAAAAATATCCACAAAAGACTACCTTGTGTAATGAAAAGGCTACCATCCATTGGAGTAACAGAAATCATAACGACAGACAACCTTCCATAATGACAAGACTACCATCCATTGGACGAACAAAAATATCGACAACAGACTACCTTCCATAATGACAAAGCTACCATCGATTAGAGTAACAAAAATCTCGACAATAGACTACCTTCCAAAATGACAAGGCTATAATCCATTGAAGTACCAAAAATATTGACAACAGACTACGTCCCATAATGACAAGGCTACCATTCATTGGAATAACAAAAATCTCAACATCAGACTACCTTCCATAATGACAAGGCTACCATCCAACAAAATAAAAAAATTCTCGACAACAGACTACCTTCCATAATGACAAGGCTACCACACATTGGAGTAACAGATATCTCAATGACAAACTACCTTCCATAATGGCAAGGCTACCACCCATTGGAGTAAAAAAGATATCTATATTATACTACCTTCCATAATTATAAGGCTACCATCCATTGGAGTAACAAAAATATCGACAACAGACTACCTTCTGTAATGACAAGGCTACCATCCAATGGAGTAACAAAAATCTGAACAAAAGACTACCTTCCATAATAACAAGGCTACCATCCATTGGAGTAACAGAAATCATAACGACAGAGTACCTTCCATAATGAAAAGACTACCATCCATTAGAGTAACAAAAATCTCGACAACAGACTACCTTTCAAAATGACAAGGCTACCATCCATTGGAGTAACAAAAATCTCGACAACAGACTACCTTCCATAATGACAAGGCTACCATCCATTGGAGTAACAAAAATATCAACAACAGAGTACCTTCCATAATGATAAGGCTACCATCCAATGGAATAACAAAATTCTCAACAACAGACTACCTTCCACAATGACAAGGCTACCACACATTAGAGTGACAGATATCTCAATGACAAACTACCTTTCATAATGACAAGGCTACCATCCATTGTAGTAACAAAAATATCGACAATAGACTACCTTCCATAATGACAAGGCTACCATCCATTCGAGTAACAATAATATCGACAACAGACTACCTTCCATAATGTCAAGGCTACCATCCATTGGAGTAACAAAAATATCAACAACAAAGTACCTTCAATAATGACAAAGCTACCATCCATTGGAGTAACAAAAATGTCGACAATAGACTACCTTCCATAATGACAAGGCTATAATCCATTAAAGTAACAAAAATATTGACAATAGACTACGTCCCATAATGACAAGGCTACCATTCATTGGAGTAACAAAAATCTCGACAACAGACTACCTTCCATAATGACAAGGATACCATCCATTGGAGTATAAAAATCTCGACATCAGACTACCTTCCATAATGACAAGGCTACCATCCAACAGAATAACAAAATTCTCGACAACAGACTACCTTCCATAATGACAAGGCTAACACACATTGGAGTAACAGATATCTCATTGCCAAACTACCTTCCATAATGACAAGGCTACCATCCATTTGAGTAAAAAAAATATTGACAACAAACTAACTCCCATAATGATAAGGCTACCATCCATTGGAGTAACAAAAATATCGAAAACAGACTACCTTCTGTAATGACAAGGCTACCATCCAATGGAGTAACAAAAATCTCGACAACAGACTACCTTCCATAATGACAAGGCTACCATTCATTGGAGTAACAAAAATATCGACAACAGAGTACCTTCCATAATGACAAGGCTACCATCCAATGGAATAACAAAATTCCCGACAACAGACTACCTTCCATAATGACAAGGCTACCACACATTGGTGTAACAGATATCTCAATGACAAACTACCTTCCATAATGACAAGGCAACCATCCATTGGAGTAACAAAAATATAGACAACAAAGTACCTTCCATAATGACAAAGCTATCATCCATTGGAGTAACAAAAATTTCGACAACAAACTACCTTCCATAATGATAAGGCTCGATCCATTGATGTAACAAAAATATTGACAACAGACTACGTCTTATAATGACAAGGCTACCATCCATTGGAGTAACAAAAATCTCGACAACAGACTACCTTCCATAATTACAAGGATACCATTCATTGGAGTATAAAAATCTCGACAACAGACTACCTTCCATAATAACAAGGCTACCATCCAATGGAATAAAAAAATTCTCCACAACAGACTACCTTCCATAATGACAAGGCTACCACATATTGGAGTAACAGATATCTCAATGACAAACTACCTTCCATAATGACACGGTTACTATCCATTGGAGTAAAAAAAATGGACAACAAACTACCTTCCATAATGACAAGGCTACCACCCATTTGATTAAAAAAGATATCTGTATTATACTACCTTCCATAATGATAAGGCTACCATCCATTGGAGTAACAAAAATATCCACAAAAGACTACCTTGTGTAATGAAAAGGCTACCATCCATTGGAGTAACAGAAATCATAACGACAAACAACCTTCCATAATGACAAGACTACCATCCATTGGACGAACAAAAATATCGACAACAGACTACCTTCCATAATGACAAAGCTACCATCGATTAGAGTAACAAAAATCTCGACAATAGACTACCTTCCAAAATGACAAGGCTATAATCCATTGAAGTACCAAAAATATTGACAACAGACTACGTCCCATAATGACAAGGCTACCATTCATTGGAATAACAAAAATCTCAACATCAGACTACCTTCCATAATGACAAGGCTACCATCCAACAAAATAAAAAAATTCTTGACAACAGACTACCTTCCATAATGACAAGGCTACCACACATTGGAGTAACAGATATCTCAATGACAAACTACCTTCCATAATGGCAAGGCTACAACCCATTGGAGTAAAAAAGATATCTATATTATACTACCTTCCATAATTATAAGGCTACCATCCATTGGAGTAACAAAAATATCGACAACAGACTACCTTCTGTAATGACAAGGCTACCATCCAATGGAGTAACAAAAATCTGAACAAAAGACTACCTTCCATAATGACAAGGCTACCATCCATTGGAGTAACAGAAATCATAACGACAGAGTACCTTCCATAATGAAAAGACTACCATCCATTAGAGTAACAAAAATCTCGACAACAGACTACCTTTCAAAATGACAAGGCTACCATCCATTGGAGTAACAAAAATCTCGACAACAGACTACCTTCCATAATGACAAGGCTACCATCCATTGGAGTAACAAAAATATCAACAACAGAGTACCTTCCATAATGATAAGGCTACCATCCAATGGAATAACAAAATTCTCAACAACAGACTACCTTCCACAATGACAAGGCTACCACACATTAGAGTGACAGATATCTCAATGACAAACTACCTTTCATAATGACAAGGCTACCATCCATTGGAGTAAAAAAAATATCGACAACAAACTACCTTCCATAATGACAAGGCTACCACCCATTGAACTAAAAAAGATATATAGATTATACTACCTTCCATAATGATAAAGGTACAATCCATTGGAGTAACAAAAATATCCACAATAGACTACCTTCTGTAATGACAAGGCTACCATTCATTGGAGTAACAAAAAACTGAACAAAAGACTACCTTCCATAATGACAAGGCTACCATTCGTTGGAGTAATAGAAATCATAACGACAGACAACCTTCCATAATGACAAGACTACCGTCCATGGGAGTAACAAAAATATCGAAAACAAACTACATTCCATAATGACATGGCTACCATCCATTGGAGTAATAAAAATATCAACATCAGACTAATTTCCAGAATGACAAGGCTACCATCCATTGTAGTAACAAAAATATCGGCAACAAACTACCTTCCATAATGAAAAGGCTACCATCCATTGGAGTAACGAAAATCTCGACAACAGACTACCTTCCATAATGACAAGGCTACCATCCATTGGAGTAACAAAAATATAGACAATAGAGTACCTTCCATAATGACAAAGCTACCATCCATTGGAGTAACAAAAATATTGAAAATAAACTACCTTCCATAATGACAAGGCTACAATCCATTGAAGTAACAAAAATATTGACAACAGACTACGTCCCATAATGACAAGGCTTCCATTCATTGGAGTAACAAAAATATCGACAACAGACTACCTTCCATAATGACAAGGTTACAATCCATTAGAGTAACAAAAATCTCGACATCGGACTACCTTCCATAATGACAAGGCTACCATCCAACGGAATAACAAAATTCTCGACAACAGACTACCTTCCATAATGACAAGGCTACCACACATTGGAGTAACAGATATCTCAATGACAAACTACCTTCCATAATGACGAAGGCTACCATCCATTGGAGTAAAAAAATATCGATAACAAACTACCTTCCATAATGACAAGGTTACCATCCATTAGAATAACAAAAATCTCGACATCAGACTACCTTCCATAATGATAAGGCTACCATCCAACAAAATAAGAAAATTCTGGACAACAGACGACCTTCCATAATGACGAGGCTACCACACATTGGAGTAACAGATATCTCAATGACAAACTACCTTCCATAATGACAAGGCTACCACCCATTGGAGTAAAAAAGATATCTATATTATACTACCTTCCATAATGATAAGGCTACCATCCATTGGAGTGACAAAAATATCGACAACAGACTACCTTCTCTAATGACAAGGCAACCATCCAATGGAGTAACAAAAATATGAACAAAAGACTACCTTCCATAACGACATGGCTTCCATCCATTGGAGTAACAGAAATCATAACGAAAGAGTACCTTCCATAATGAAAAGACTACCATCCATTGTATTAACAAAAATCTCAACAACAGACTACCTTCCATAATGACAAGGCTACCATCCATTGGAGTAACAAAAATCTCGACAACAGACTACCTTCCATAATGACAAGGCTACCATCCATTGGAGTAACAAAAATATCGACAACATAGTACCTTCCATAATGACAAGGCTACCATCCAATGGAATAACAAAATTCCCGACAACAGACTACCTTCCATAATGACAGGGCTACCACACATTGGTGTAACATATATCTCAATGACAAACTACCTTCCATAATGACAAGGCTACCATCCATTGGATTAACAAAAATCTGAACAACAGACTAGCTTCCATAATGACAGGGCTACCACACATTGGAGTAACAGATATCTCAACGACAAACTACCTTCCATAATGACAAGGAAACCATCCATTGGAGTAACAAAAATATAGACAACAAAGTACCTTCCATAATGACAAAGCTCCCATCCATTGGAGTAACAAAAATCTCGACAACAGACTACCTTCCATAATGATAAGGCTACAATCCATTGATGTAACAAAAATATTGACAACAGACTACGTCCCATAATGACAAGGCTACCATCCATTGGAGTAACAAAAATCTCGACAACAGACTACCTTCCATAATAACAAGGCTACCATCCATTGGAGTAACAAAAATATCGACAACAGAGTACCTTCCATAATGACAAGGCTACCATCCAATGGAATAACAAAATTCTCAACAACAGACTACCTTCCATAATGACAAGGCTACCACACATTGAAGTGACAGATATCTCAATGACAAACTACCTTTTATAATGACAAGGCTACCATCCATTAGAGTAAAAAAAATATCGACAACAAACTACCTTCCATAATGACAAGGCTACCACCCATTGGACAAAAAAAGATATATTGATTATACTACCTTCCATAATGATAAGGGTACAATCCATTGGAGTAACAAATAAATCCACAACAGACTACCTTCTGTAATGACAAGGCTACCATTCATTGGAGTAACGAAAAACTGAACAAAAGACTACCTTCCATAAAGACAAGACTACCATCCGTTGGAGTAACAGAAATCATAACGAAAGACAACCTTCCATAATGACAAGACTACCGTCCGTTGGAGTAACAAAAATCACGACAACAGACTACATTCCATAATGACATGTCTACCATCCATTGGAGTAATAAAAATATCAACAACAGACTAATTTCCATAATGACAAGGCTACCATCCATTGTAGTAACAAAAATATCGGCAACAGACTACCTTCCATAATGACAAGTCTACCATCCATTGGAGTAACGAAAATCTCGACAACAGACTACCTTCCATAATGACAAGGCTACCATCCAATGGAGTAACAAAAATATGAACAAAAGACTACCTTCCATAACGACAAGGCTACGATCCATTGGAGTAACAGAAATCATAACGAAAGAGTACCTTCCATAATGAAAAGACTACCATCCATTGTATTAACAAAAATCTCGACAACAGACTACCTTCCATAATGACAAGGCTACCATCCATTGGAGTAACAAAAATCTCGACAACAGACTACCTTCCATAATGACAAGGCTACCATCCATTGGAGTAACAAAAATATCGACAACAGAGTACCTTCCATAATGACAAGGCTACCATCCAATGGAATAACAAAATTCCCGACAACAGACTACCTTCCATAATGACAAGGCTACCACACATTGGTGTAACAAATATCTCAATGACAAACTACCTTCCATAATGACAAGGCTACCATCCATTGGATTAACAAAAATTTGAACAACAGACTAGCTTCCATAATGACAGGGCTACCACACATTAGAGTAACAAATATCTCAACGACAAACTACCTTCCATAATGACAAGGCAACCATCCATTGGAGTAACAAAAATATAGACAACAAAGTACCTTCCATAATGACAAAGCTACCATCCATTGGAGTAACAAAAATCTCGACAACAGACTACCTTCCATAATGATAAGGCTACAATCCATTGATGTAACAAAAATATTGACAACAGACTACGTCCCATAATGACAAGGCTACCATCCATTGGAGTAACAAAAATCTCGACAACAGACTACCTTCCATAATTACAAGGATACCATTCATTGGAGTATAAAAATCTCGACAACAAAATACCTTCCATAATGACAAGGCTACCATCCATTGGAGTATAAAAATCTCGACAACAGACTACCTTCCATGATGACAAGGTTACAATCCATTATAATAACACAAATATCGACAACAGACTACCTTCCATAATGACAAGACTACCATCCATTGGACTAACAAAAATATCGACAACAGACTACCTTCCATAATGACAAGGCTACCATCCATTGGAGTAACAAAAATATCGAACACAGAGTACCGTCCATAATGACAAAGGTACCATCCATTGGAGTAACAAAAATATCGACAATAGACTACCTTCCAAAATGACAAGGCTACAATCCATTGAAGTAACAAAAATATTGACAACAGACTACGTCCCATAATGAAAAGGCTACCATTCATTGGAGTAACAAAAATCTCGACAACAGACTACCTTCAATAATGACAAGGATACCATCCATTGGAGTATAAAAATCTCGACAACAGACTACCTTCCATGATGACAAGGTTACAATCCATTATAATAACACAAATATCGACAACAGACTACCTTCCATAATGAAAAGGCTACCATCCAACGGAATAACAAAATTCTCGACAATAGACTTCCTTCCATAATGACAAGGCTACCAGACATTGGAGTAACAGATATCTCAATGACAAACTACCTTCCATAATGACAAGGCTATCATCCATTGGAGTAAAAAAAATATCGACAACAAACTACCTTCCATAATGACAAGGTTACAATCCATTAGAATAACAAAAATCTCGACATCAGACTACCTTCCATAATGACAAGGCTACCATCCAACAGAATAAAAAAATTCTCGACAACAGACTACCTTCCATAATGACAAGGCTACCCCACATTGGAGTAACAGATATCTCAATGACAAACTACCTTCCATAATGGAAAGGCTACCACCCATTGGAGTAAAAAAGATATCTATATTATACTACCTTGCATAATGATAAGGCTACCATCCATTGGAGTAACAAAAATATCGACAACAGACTACCTTCTGTAATGACAAGGCTACCATCCAATGGAGTAACAAAAATCTGAACAAAAGACTACCTTCCATAACGACAAGGCTACCATCCATTGGAGTAACAAAAATCATAACGACAGAGTACCTTCCAGAATGAAAAGACTACCATCCATTGGAGAAACAAAAATCTCGACAACAGACTACCTTTCAAAATAACAAGGCTACCATCCACTGGAGTAACAAAAATCTCGACAACAGACTACCTTCCATAATGACAAGGCTACCATCCATTGGAGTAACAAAAATATCGACAACAGAGTACCTTCCATAATGACAAGGCTACCATCCAATGGAATAACAAAATTCCCGACAACAGACTACCTTCCATAATGACAAGGCTACCACACATTGGTGTAACAAATATCTCAATGACAAACTACCTTCCATAATGACAAGGCTACCATCCATTGGATTAACAAAAATTTGAACAACAGACTAGCTTCCATAATGACAGGGCTACCACACATTGGAGTAACAAATATCTCAACGACAAACTACCTTCCATAATGACAAGGCAACCATCCATTGGAGTAACAAAAATATAGACAACAAAGTACCTTTCATAATGACAAAGCTACCATCCATTGGAGTAACAAAAATCTCGATAACAGACTACCTTCCATAATGATAAGGCTACAATCCATTGATGTAACAAAAATATTGACAACAGACTACGTCCCATAATGACAAGGCTACCATCCATTGGAGTAACAAAAATCTCGACAACAGACTACCTTCCATAATTACAAGGATACCATTCATTGGAGTATAAAAATCTCGACAACAAACTACCTTCCATAATGACAAGGCTACCATCAAAAGGAATAATAAAATTCTCCACAACACACTACCTTCCATAATGACAAGGCTACCACACATTGGAGTAACAAATATCTCAATGACAAACTACCTTCCATAATGACAAGGTTACTATCCATTGGAGTAAAAAAAATATGGACAACAAACTACCTTCCATAATGACAAGGCTACCACCCATTGGATTAAAAAAGATATCTATATTATACTACCTTCCATAATGATAAGACTACCATCCATTGGAGTAACAAAAATATCCACAACAGACTACCTTGTGTAATGAAAAGGCTACCATTCATTGGAGTAATAAAAATTTGAACAAAAGATTACCATCCATAATGACAAGGCTACCATCCATTGGAGTAACATAAATCATAACGATAGACAACCTTCCATAATGACAAGACTACCATCCATTGGACTAACAAAAATATCGACAACAGACTACCTTCCATAATGACAAGGCTACCATCCATTGGAGTAACAAAAATATCGAACACAGAGTACCGTCCATAATGACAAAGGTACCATCCATTGGAGTAACAAAAATATCGACAATAGACTACCTTCCAAAATGACAAGGCTACAATCCATTGAAGTAACAAAAATATTGACAACAGACTACGTCCCATAATGAAAAGGCTACCATTCATTGGAGTAACAAAAATCTCGACAACAGACTACCTTCCATAATGACAAGGATACCATCCATTGGAGTATAAAAATCTCGACAACAGACTACCTTCCATGATGACAAGGTTACAATCCATTATAATAACACAAATATCGACAACAGACTACCTTCCATAATGAAAAGGCTACCATCCAACGGAATAACAAAATTCTCGACAATAGACTACCTTCCATAATGACAAGGCTACAACACATTGGAGTAACAGATATCTCAATGACAAACTACCTTCCATAATGACAAGGCTACCATCCATTGGATTAACAAAAATTTGAACAACAGACTAGCTTCCATAATGACAGGGCTACCACACATTGGAGTAACAAATATCTCAACGACAAACTACCTTCCATAATGACAAGGCAACCATCCATTGGAGTAACAAAAATATAGACAACAAAGTACCTTCCATAATTACAAAGCTACCATCCATTGGAGTAACAAAAATCTCGACAACAGACTACCTTCCATAATGATAAGGCTACAATCCATTGATGTAACAAAAATATTGACAACAGACTACGTCCCATAATGACAAGGCTACCATCCATTGGAGTAACAAAAATCTCGACAACAGACTACCTTCCATAATTACAAGGATACCATTCATTGGAGTATAAAAATCTCGACAACAAAATACCTTCCATAATGACAAGGCTACCATCCATTGGAGTATAAAAATCTCGACAACAGACTACCTTCCATGATGACAAGGTTACAATCCATTATAATAACACAAATATCGACAACAGACTACCTTCCATAATGACAAGACTACCATCCATTGGACTAACAAAAATATCGACAACAGACTACCTTCCATAATGACAAGGCTACCATCCATTGGAGTAACAAAAATATCGAACACAGAGTACCGTCCATAATGACAAAGGTACCATCCATTGGAGTAACAAAAATATCGACAATAGACTACCTTCCAAAATGACAAGGCTACAATCCATTGAAGTAACAAAAATATTGACAACAGACTACGTCCCATAATGAAAAGGCTACCATTCATTGGAGTAACAAAAATCTCGACAACAGACTACCTTCAATAATGACAAGGATACCATCCATTGGAGTATAAAAATCTCGACAACAGACTACCTTCCATGATGACAAGGTTACAATCCATTATAATAACACAAATATCGACAACAGACTACCTTCCATAATGAAAAGGCTACCATCCAACGGAATAACAAAATTCTCGACAATAGACTTCCTTCCATAATGACAAGGCTACCAGACATTGGAGTAACAGATATCTCAATGACAAACTACCTTCCATAATGACAAGGCTATCATCCATTGGAGTAAAAAAAATATCGACAACAAACTACCTTCCATAATGACAAGGTTACAATCCATTAGAATAACAAAAATCTCGACATCAGACTACCTTCCATAATGACAAGGCTACCATCCAACAGAATAAAAAAATTCTCGACAACAGACTACCTTCCATAATGACAAGGCTACCCCACATTGGAGTAACAGATATCTCAATGACAAACTACCTTCCATAATGGAAAGGCTACCACCCATTGGAGTAAAAAAGATATCTATATTATACTACCTTGCATAATGATAAGGCTACCATCCATTGGAGTAACAAAAATATCGACAACAGACTACCTTCTGTAATGACAAGGCTACCATCCAATGGAGTAACAAAAATCTGAACAAAAGACTACCTTCCATAACGACAAGGCTACCATCCATTGGAGTAACAAAAATCATAACGACAGAGTACCTTCCAGAATGAAAAGACTACCATCCATTGGAGAAACAAAAATCTCGACAACAGACTACCTTTCAAAATAACAAGGCTACCATCCACTGGAGTAACAAAAATCTCGACAACAGACTACCTTCCATAATGACAAGGCTACCATCCATTGGAGTAACAAAAATATCGACAACAGAGTACCTTCCATAATGACAAGGCTACCATCCAATGGAATAACAAAATTCCCGACAACAGACTACCTTCCATAATGACAAGGCTACCACACATTGGTGTAACAAATATCTCAATGACAAACTACCTTCCATAATGACAAGGCTACCATCCATTGGATTAACAAAAATTTGAACAACAGACTAGCTTCCATAATGACAGGGCTACCACACATTGGAGTAACAAATATCTCAACGACAAACTACCTTCCATAATGACAAGGCAACCATCCATTGGAGTAACAAAAATATAGACAACAAAGTACCTTTCATAATGACAAAGCTACCATCCATTGGAGTAACAAAAATCTCGACAACAGACTACCTTCCATAATGATAAGGCTACAATCCATTGATGTAACAAAAATATTGACAACAGACTACGTCCCATAATGACAAGGCTACCATCCATTGGAGTAACAAAAATCTCGACAACAGACTACCTTCCATAATTACAAGGATACCATTCATTGGAGTATAAAAATCTCGACAACAAACTACCTTCCATAATGACAAGGCTACCATCAAAAGGAATAATAAAATTCTCCACAACACACTACCTTCCATAATGACAAGGCTACCACACATTGGAGTAACAAATATCTCAATGACAAACTACCTTCCATAATGACAAGGTTACTATCCATTGGAGTAAAAAAATATGGACAACAAACTACCTTCCATAATGACAAGGCTACCACCCATTGGATTAAAAAAGATATCTATATTATACTACCTTCCATAATGATAAGACTACCATCCATTGGAGTAACAAAAATATCCACAACAGACTACCTTGTGTAATGAAAAGGCTACCATTCATTGGAGTAATAAAAATTTGAACAAAAGATTACCATCCATAATGACAAGGCTACCATCCATTGGAGTAACATAAATCATAACGATAGACAACCTTCCATAATGACAAGACTACCATCCATTGGACTAACAAAAATATCGACAACAGACTACCTTCCATAATGACAAGGCTACCATCCATTGGAGTAACAAAAATATCGAACACAGAGTACCGTCCATAATGACAAAGGTACCATCCATTGGAGTAACAAAAATATCGACAATAGACTACCTTCCAAAATGACAAGGCTACAATCCATTGAAGTAACAAAAATATTGACAACAGACTACGTCCCATAATGAAAAGGCTACCATTCATTGGAGTAACAAAAATCTCGACAACAGACTACCTTCCATAATGACAAGGATACCATCCATTGGAGTATAAAAATCTCGACAACAGACTACCTTCCATGATGACAAGGTTACAATCCATTATAATAACACAAATATCGACAACAGACTACCTTCCATAATGAAAAGGCTACCATCCAACGGAATAACAAAATTCTCGACAATAGACTACCTTCCATAATGACAAGGCTACAACACATTGGAGTAACAGATATCTCAATGACAAACTACCTTCCATAATGACAAGGCTACCATCCATTGGATTAACAAAAATTTGAACAACAGACTAGCTTCCATAATGACAGGGCTACCACACATTGGAGTAACAAATATCTCAACGACAAACTACCTTCCATAATGACAAGGCAACCATCCATTGGAGTAACAAAAATATAGACAACAAAGTACCTTCCATAATTACAAAGCTACCATCCATTGGAGTAACAAAAATCTCGACAACAGACTACCTTCCATAATGATAAGGCTACAATCCATTGATGTAACAAAAATATTGACAACAGACTACGTCCCATAATGACAAGGCTACCATCCATTGGAGTAACAAAAATCTCGACAACAGACTACCTTCCATAATTACAAGGATACCATTCATTGGAGTATAAAAATCTCGACAACAAAATACCTTCCATAATGACAAGGCTACCATCCATTGGAGTATAAAAATCTCGACAACAGACTACCTTCCATGATGACAAGGTTACAATCCATTATAATAACACAAATATCGACAACAGACTACCTTCCATAATGACAAGACTACCATCCATTGGACTAACAAAAATATCGACAACAGACTACCTTCCATAATGACAAGGCTACCATCCATTGGAGTAACAAAAATATCGAACACAGAGTACCGTCCATAATGACAAAGGTACCATCCATTGGAGTAACAAAAATATCGACAATAGACTACCTTCCAAAATGACAAGGCTACAATCCATTGAAGTAACAAAAATATTGACAACAGACTACGTCCCATAATGAAAAGGCTACCATTCATTGGAGTAACAAAAATCTCGACAACAGACTACCTTCAATAATGACAAGGATACCATCCATTGGAGTATAAAAATCTCGACAACAGACTACCTTCCATGATGACAAGGTTACAATCCATTATAATAACACAAATATCGACAACAGACTACCTTCCATAATGAAAAGGCTACCATCCAACGGAATAACAAAATTCTCGACAATAGACTTCCTTCCATAATGACAAGGCTACCAGACATTGGAGTAACAGATATCTCAATGACAAACTACCTTCCATAATGACAAGGCTATCATCCATTGGAGTAAAAAAAATATCGACAACAAACTACCTTCCATAATGACAAGGTTACAATCCATTAGAATAACAAAAATCTCGACATCAGACTACCTTCCATAATGACAAGGCTACCATCCAACAGAATAAAAAAATTCTCGACAACAGACTACCTTCCATAATGACAAGGCTACCCCACATTGGAGTAACAGATATCTCAATGACAAACTACCTTCCATAATGGAAAGGCTACCACCCATTGGAGTAAAAAAGATATCTATATTATACTACCTTGCATAATGATAAGGCTACCATCCATTGGAGTAACAAAAATATCGACAACAGACTACCTTCTGTAATGACAAGGCTACCATCCAATGGAGTAACAAAAATCTGAACAAAAGACTACCTTCCATAACGACAAGGCTACCATCCATTGGAGTAACAAAAATCATAACGACAGAGTACCTTCCAGAATGAAAAGACTACCATCCATTGGAGAAACAAAAATCTCGACAACAGACTACCTTTCAAAATAACAAGGCTACCATCCACTGGAGTAACAAAAATCTCGACAACAGACTACCTTCCATAATGACAAGGCTACCATCCATTGGAGTAACAAAAATATCGACAACAGAGTACCTTCCATAATGACAAGGCTACCATCCAATGGAATAACAAAATTCCCGACAACAGACTACCTTCCATAATGACAAGGCTACCACACATTGGTGTAACAAATATCTCAATGACAAACTACCTTCCATAATGACAAGGCTACCATCCATTGGATTAACAAAAATTTGAACAACAGACTAGCTTCCATAATGACAGGGCTACCACACATTGGAGTAACAAATATCTCAACGACAAACTACCTTCCATAATGACAAGGCAACCATCCATTGGAGTAACAAAAATATAGACAACAAAGTACCTTTCATAATGACAAAGCTACCATCCATTGGAGTAACAAAAATCTCGACAACAGACTACCTTCCATAATGATAAGGCTACAATCCATTGATGTAACAAAAATATTGACAACAGACTACGTCCCATAATGACAAGGCTACCATCCATTGGAGTAACAAAAATCTCGACAACAGACTACCTTCCATAATTACAAGGATACCATTCATTGGAGTATAAAAATCTCGACAACAAACTACCTTCCATAATGACAAGGCTACCATCAAAAGGAATAATAAAATTCTCCACAACACACTACCTTCCATAATGACAAGGCTACCACACATTGGAGTAACAAATATCTCAATGACAAACTACCTTCCATAATGACAAGGTTACTATCCATTGGAGTAAAAAAAATATGGACAACAAACTACCTTCCATAATGACAAGGCTACCACCCATTGGATTAAAAAAGATATCTATATTATACTACCTTCCATAATGATAAGACTACCATCCATTGGAGTAACAAAAATATCCACAACAGACTACCTTGTGTAATGAAAAGGCTACCATTCATTGGAGTAATAAAAATTTGAACAAAAAATTACCATCCATAATGACAAGGCTACCATCCATTGGAGTAACAGAAATCATAACGATAGACAACCTTCCATAATGACAAGACTACCATCCATTGGACTAACAAAAATATCGACAACAGACTACCTTCCATAATGACAAGGCTACCATCCATTGGAGTAACAAAAATATCGAACACAGAGTACCGTCCATAATGACAAAGGTACCATCCATTGGAGTAACAAAAATATCGACAATAGACTACCTTCCAAAATGAAAAGGCTACAATCCATTGAAGTAACAAAAATATTGACAACAGACTACGTCCCATAATGAAAAGGCTACCATTCATTGGAGTAACAAAAATCTCGACAACAGACTACCTTCCATAATGACAAGGATACCATCCATTGGAGTATAAAAATCTCGACAACAGACTACCTTCCATGATGACAAGGTTACAATCCATTATAATAACACAAATATCGACAACAGACTACCTTCCATAATGAAAAGGCTACCATCCAACGGAATAACAAAATTCTCGACAATAGACTACCTTCCATAATGACAAGGCTACCACACATTGGAGTAACAGATATCTCAATGACAAACTACCTTCCATAATGACAAGGCTATCATCCATTGGAGTAAAAAAAATATCGACAACAAACTACCTTCAATAATGACAAGGTTACAATCCATTAGAATAACAAAAATCTCGACATCAGACTACCTTCCATAATGACAAGGCTACCATCAAACAGAATAAAAAAATTCTCGACAACAGACTACCTTCCATAATGACAAGGCTACCCCACATTGGAGTAACAGATATCTCAATGACAAACTACCTTCCATAATGGAAAGGCTACCACCCATTGGAGTAAAAAAGATATCTATATTATACTACCTTGCATAATGATAAGGCTACCATCCATTGGAGTAACAAAAATATCGACAACAGACTACCTTCTGTAATGACAAGGCTACCATCCAATGGGGTAACAAAAATCTGAACAAAAGACTACCTTCCATAACGACAAGGCAACCATCCATTGGAGTAACAAAAATCATAACGACAGAGTACCTTCCATAATGAAAAGACTACCATCCATTGGAGCAACAAAAATCTCGACAACAGACTACCTTTCAAAATGACAAGGCTACCATCCACTGGAGTAACAAAAATCTTGACAACAGACTACCTTCCATAATGACAAGGCTACCATCCATTGGAGTAACAAAAATATCGACAACAGAGTACCTTCCATAATGACAAGGCTACCATCCAATGGAATAACAAAATTCCCGACAACAGACTACCTTCCATAATGACAAGGCTACCACACATTGGTGTAATAGATATCTCAATGACAAACTACCTTCCATAATGACAAGGCTACCATCCATTGGATTAACAAAAATTTGAATAACAGACTAGCTTCCATAATGACAGGGCTACCACACATTGGTGTAACAAATATCTCAACGACAAACTACCTTCCATAATGACAAGGCAACCAACCATTGGAGTAACAAAAATATAGACAACAAAGTACCTTCCATAATGACAAAGCTACCATCCATTGGAGTAACAAAACTCTCGACAACAGACTACCTTCTATAATGATAAGGCTACAATCCATTGATGTAAAAAAAATATTGACAATAGACTACGTCTCATAATGACAAGGC
The DNA here is from genome assembly GCA_948472305.1 of Vicia faba. Lineage (NCBI taxonomy): Eukaryota > Viridiplantae > Streptophyta > Magnoliopsida > Fabales > Fabaceae > Vicia > Vicia faba. The sequence goes on along the minus strand of OX451741.1, from coordinate 590,326,187 downwards.
TACCAACCATTGGAGTAACAAAAATCTCGACAACAGACTACCTTCTATAATTACAAGGATACCATTCATTGAAGTATAAAAATCTCGACAACAAACTACCTTCCATAATGACAAGGCTACCATCCAATGGAATAATAAAATTCTCCACAATAGACTACCTTCCATAATTACAAGGCTACCACACATTGGAGTAACATATATCTCAATGACAAACTACCTTATATAATGACAAGGTTACTATCCATTGGAGTAAAAAAATATGGACAACAAACTACCTTCCATAATGACAAGGCTACCACCCATTGGATTAAAAAAGATATCTATATTATACTACCTTCCATAATGATAAGGCTACCATCCATTGGAGTAACAAAAATATCCACAACAGACTACCTTGTGTAATGAAAAGGCTAGCATTCATTGGAGTAACAAAAATTTGAACAAAAGATTACCATCCATAATGACAAGGTTACCATCCATTGGAGTAACAGAAATCATAACGACAGACAACCTTCCATAATGACAAGACTACCATCCATTGGACTAACAAAAATATCGATAACAGACTACCTTCCATAATGACAAGGCTACCATCCATTGGAGTAACAAAAATCTCGACAATAGACTACCTTCCAAAATGACAAGGCTACATTCCATTGAAGTAACAAAAATATTGACAACAGACTACGTCCCATAATGAGAAGGCTACCATTCATTGGAATAACAAAAATATTGACAACAGACTACCTTCCATAATGACAAGGATACCATCCATTAGAGTATAAAAATCTCGACAACAGACTACCTTCCATAATGACAAGGTTACAATCCATTAGAATAACAAAAATCTCGACATCAGACTACCTTCCATAATAACAAGGCTACTATCCAACGGAATAACAAAGTTCTCGACAACAGACTACCTTCCATAATGAGAAGGCTACCACACATTGGAGTAACAGATATCTCAATGATAAACTACCTTCCATAATGACAAGGCTATCATCCATTGGAGTAAAAAAAATATCGACAACAAACTACCTTCCATAATGAAAAGGTTACAATCCATTAGAATAACAAAAATCTCGACATCAGACTACTTTCCATAATGACAAGGCTACCATCCAACAGAATAAAAAAATTCTCGACAACAGACTACCTTCCATAATGACAAGGCTACCACACATTGGGGTAATAGATATCGACAAACTACCTTCCATAATGGAAAGGCTACCACCCATTGGAGTAAAAAAGATATCTATATTATACTACCTTCCATAATGATAAGGCTACAATCCATTGGAGTAACAAAAATATCGACAACAGACTACCTTCTGTAATGACAAGGCTACCATCCAATGGAGTAACAAAAATCTGAACAAAAGACTACCTTCCATAATGACAAGGCTACCATCCATTGGAGTAACAGAAATCATAACGACAGAGTACCTTCCATAATGAAAAGACTACCATCCATTGGAGTAACTAAGATCTCGACAACAAACTACCTTTCAAAATGACAAGGCTACCATCCACTGGAGTAACAAAAATCTCGACAACAGACTACCTTCCATAATGACAAGGCTACCATCCATTGGAGTAACAAAAATATCGACAACAGAGTACCTTCCATAATGACAAGGCTACCATCCAATGGAATAACAAAATTCTCAACAACAGACTACCTTCCATAATGACAAGGCTACCACACATTGGAGTGACAGATATCTCAATGACAAACTACCTTTCATAATGACAAGGCTACCATCCATTGGAGTAAAAAAATATCGACAACAAACTACCTTCCATAATGACAAGGCTACCACCCATTGGACTAAAAAAGATATATAGATTGTACTACCTTCCATAATGATAAGGGTAAAATCCATTGGAGTAACAAAAATATCCATAACAGACTACCTTCTGTAATGACAAGGCTACCATTCATTGGAGTAACAAAAAACTGAACAAAAGACTACCTTTCATAATGACAACGCTACCATCCGTTGGAGTAACAAAAATCATAACGACATATAACCTTCCATAATGACAAGACTACCATCCATTGGAGTAACAAAAATCTCGACAACAGACTACATTCCATAATGACATGGCTACCATCCATTGGACTAATAAAAATATCAACGACAGACTAATTTCCAGAATGACAAGCCTATCATCCATTGTAGTAACAAAAATATCGGCAACAGACTACCTTCCATAATGACAAGGCTACCATCCATTGGAGTAACGAAAATCTCGACAACAGACTACCTTCCATAATGACAAGGCTACCATCCATTGGAGTAACAAAAATATCGACAACAGAGTATCTTCCATAATGACAAAGCTACCATCCATTGGAGTAACAAAAATCTCGACAATAGACTACCTTCCACAATGACAAGGCTACAATCCATTGAAGTAACAAAAATATTGACAACAGACTATGTCCCATAATGACAAGGCTTCCATTCATTGGAGTAACAAAAATCTCGACAACAGAATACCTTCCATAATGACAAGGATACCATCTATTGGAGTATAAAAATCTCGACAACAGACTACCTTCCATAATGACAAGGTTACAATCCATTAGAATAAAAAAAATCTCGACATCAGACTACCTTCCATAATGATAAGGCTACCATCCAACAGAATAAAAAAATTCTCGACAACAGACTACCTTCCATAATGACGAGGCTACCACACATTGGAGTAACAGATATCTCAATGACAAACTACCTTCCATAATGACAAGGCTACCACCCATTGGAGTAAAAAAGATATCTATATTATACTACCTTCTATAATGATAAGGCTACCATCCATTGGAGTGACAAAAATATCGACAACAGACTACCTTTTGTAATGACAAGGCTACCATCCAATGGAGTAACAAAAATCTGAATAAAAGACTACCTTCCATAATGACAAGGCTACTATCCATTGGAGTAACAAAAATCTCGACAACAGACTACCTTCCATAATAACAAGGCTACCATCCATTGAAGTAACAAAAATCTCGACAACAGTCTACCTTCCATAATGAAAAAGATACCATCCATTGGAATAACAAAAATCACGAAAATAAACTACTTTCCATAATGACAAGGCTACCATCCAAAGGAATTACAAAAATCTAGACAACATACTACCTTCCATAATGACAAGGCTACCATCCATTGGAGTAACAAAAATCTCGACAAGAGACTACCTTCCATAATGACAAGGCTACCATCCATTGGAGTACCTTCCATAATGACAAGGCTACCATCCATTGGAGTAACAAAAATATAGACAATAGAGTACCTTCCATAATGACAAAGCTACCATCCATTGGAGTAACAATAATCTAGACAATAGACTACCTTCCATAATAACAAGGCTACAATCCATTGAAATAACAAAAATATTGACAACAGACTACCTTCCATAATGACAAGGATACCATCCATTGGAGTATAAAAATCTCGACAACAGACAGCCTTCAATAAGGACAAGGTTACAATCCATTAGAATAACAAAAATCTCGTAATCAGACTACCTTCCATAATGACAAGGCTACCATCCAACGAAATAACAAAATTCTCGATAACAGACTACCTTCCATAATGACAAGGCTACCACACATTAGAGTAACAGATATCTCAATGACAAACTACCTTCCTTAATGACAAGGCTGCCATCCATTGGAATAAAACAAATATCGACAATAAACTACCTTCCATAATGACAAGGCTACCACCCATTGGAGTAAAAAAGATATCTATATTATACTACCTTCCATAATGATAAGGCTACCATCCATTGGAGTAACAAAAATATCGACAACAGACTACCTTTTGTAATGACAAGGCTACCATCCAATGTAGTAACAAAAATTTGAACAAAAGACTACCTTCCATAATGACAAGGCTACCATCCATTGGAGTAACAAAAATCACAACGACAAAGTACCTTCCATAATGAAAAGAATACCATCCAATTGAGTAACAAAAATCTCGACAATAGACTACCTTCCATAATGACAAGGCTACCATCCATTGGAGTAACAAAAATCTCGACAACAGACTACCTTCCATAATGACAAGGCTACCATCCATTGGAGTAACAAAAATATTGACAATAGACTACCTTCAATAATGACAAGGCTACCATCCATTGGAGTAACAAAAATCTCGACAACAGACTACCTTCCAAAATGACAAGGTTACCATACATTGGAACAACAAAAATCCTGACATCAGACTACCTTCCATAATGACAAGCCTACCATCCAATGGAATAACAAAAATCTCGACAACAAACTACCTCCCATAATGACAAGGCTACCATTCATTAGAGTAACAAAAATGTCGACAACAGACTACCTTCCATAATGACAAGGATACCATCCATTAGAGTATAAAAATCTCGACAAAAGACAACCTTCCATGAGGTCAAGGTTACAATCCATTAGAATAACAAAAATATCGACATTAGACTACCTTCCACAATGATAAGGCTACAACACATTGGAGTAACAGATATCTCAATGAAAAACTAACTTCCATAATGACAAGGCTACCAACCATTGGATTAAAAAAAATATCGACAACAAACTACCTTCCATAATGACAAGGCTTCCACCCATTGGAGTAAAAAAGATATCTATATTATACTAACTTCCATAATGATTAGGCTAGCAACCATTGGAGTAACAAAAATATCGACAAAAGACTACCTTCTATAATGACAAGGCTACCATCCAATGGAGTAACAACAATCTGAACAAAAGACTAACTTCCATAATGACAAGGCTACCTTCCATTGGAGTAACAGAAATCATAACGACAAAGTACCTTCCATAATGAAAAGACTATCATCCATTGGAGTAACAAAAATCCTGACAAAAGACTACCTTCCATAATGACAAGGCTACCATCCATTGGAGTAACAAATATCTCGACAACAGACTACATTCCATAATGACAAGGCTACCATCCATTGGAGTAACAAAAATATCGACAACAAACTACCTTCCATAATGACAAGGCTACCATCCATTGGAGTAACGAAAATCTCGACAACAGACTACCTTTCAAAATGAAAAGGTTACCATACATTGGAATAACAAAAATCCTGACATCAGACTACCTTCCATAATGACAAGGCTACCATCCAATGGAATAACAAAAATCTGAACAACAGACTAGCTTCCATAATGACAAGGCTACCACACATTGGAGTAACAGATATCTCAACGACTAACTACCTTCCATAATGACAAGGCTACCATCCATTAGAGTAACAAAAACATCGACAACAAACTACCTTCCATAATGAAAAGGATACCATCCATTGGAGTAAAAAAATCTCGACAACAAACTTGCTTCCATAATGAAAAGGCTACCACACATTGGAGTAACAAATATCTCAACGACGAACTACCTTCCATAATCACAAGGCTAGCATCCATTGGAGTAACAAAAACATCGACAACAGACTACCTTCAATAATGACAAGGATACCACCATTGGAGTAACAAAAATCTCGACAACAAAATAGCTTCCATAAGGACAAGGCTACCATCCATTGAAGTAACAAAAATCTCGACAACAAACTACCTTCCATAATGACAAAGTTACCATCCATTGGAATAACAAAAATCACGAAAACAGACTACCTTCCATAATGACAAGGCTACGATCCAAAGGAATAACAAAAATCTAGACAACAAACTACCTTCCATAATGACAAGGCTAACATCCATTGGAGTAACAAAAATCTCTACAAGAGAATGCCTTCCATAATGACAAGGCTACCATCCATTAGAGTAACAAAAATATCGACAACAGACTACCTTCCATAATGACAACGTTTCCATTCTTTGGAGTAACAAAAATCTCGACAACAGACTTCCTTCTGTAATGATAAGGCTACCATCCATTGGAGTAACAAAAATATCGACAATAGACTACTTTCCATAATGACAAGGCTACAATCCATTGAAGTAACCAAAATATTGACAACAGACTACGTCCCATAATGACAAGGCTATCATTCATTGGAGTAACAAAAATATCGACAACAAACTACCTTCCATAATGACAAGTATACCATCCATTGGAGTATAAAAATCTCGACAATAGACAACCTTCCATAAGGACAAGGTTACAATCCATTAGAATAACAAAAATCTCGACATCAGACTACCTTCCAGAATGACAAGGCTACCATCCAACGGAATAACAAATTTCTCGACAACAGACTACCTTCCATAATGACAAGGCTACCACACATTAGAGTAATAGATAACTCAATGACAAACTACCTTCCATAATGACAAGGCTACCATCCATTGGAATAAAAAAAATATCGACAACAATCTACCTTCCATAATGACAAGGCTACCACCCATTGGAGTAAAAAAGATATCTATATTATACTACCTTCCATAATGATAAGGCTACCATCCATTGGAGTAACAAAAATATCGACAACAGAATACCTTCTGTAATGACAAGTTACCATCCAATGGAGTAACAAAAATCTGAACAAAAGACTACCTTCCATAATGACAAGGCTATCATCCATTGGAGTAACAGAAATCCTAACGATAGAGTACCTTCCATAATGAAAAGACTACCATCCATTGGAGTAACAAAAATCTCGGCAATAAAATACCTTCCATAATGAAAAGGCTACCATCCATTGGAGTAGCAAAAATCTTGACAACAGACTACCTTCCATAATGACAAGGCTACCATCCATTGGAGTAACAAAAATCTCGACAACAGACTACCTTTCAAAATGACAAGGTTACCATACATTGGAATAACAAAAATTCTGATACAGACTACCTTCCATAATGACAAGGCTACCATCCAATGGAATAACAAAAATCTGAACAACAGACTAGCTTCCATAATGACAAGGCTACCACACATTGGAGTAACAGATATCTCAACGACTAACTACCTTCAATAATGACAAGGCTACCATCCATTGGAGTAACAAAAATATCGACAACAAACTACCTTCCATAATGAAAAGGATACCATCCATTGGAGTAACAAAAATCTCGACAACAAACTTGCTTCCATAATGATAAGGATACCACACATTGGAGTAACAAATATCTCAACGACAAACTACCTTCCATAATTACAAGGGTACCATCCATTAGAGTAACAAAAATAACGACAACAGACTACCTTCCATAATGACAAGGATACCATCCATTGGAGTAACAAAAATCTCGACAACAACCTAAATTCCATAATGAAAAAGTACCATCCATTGGAATAACAAAAATCACAAAAAAAACTAACTTCCATAATCACAAGGCTAGCATCCATTTGAGTTACAAAAACATCGACAACAGACTACCTTCCATAATGACAAGGCTACATCCATTAGAGTAACAAAAATATAGACAATAGAATAGCTTCCATAAGGACAAGGCTACCATCCATTGAAGTAACAAAAATATCGACAACAGACTACCTTCCATAATGACAAAGTTACCATCCATTGGAATAACAAAAATCACGAAAACAGACTACCTTCCATAATGACAAGGCTACCATCCAAAGGAATAACAAAAACTCGACAACAGACTACCTTCCATAATGACAAGGCTACCATCCATTAGAGTAACAAAAATCTCAACAAGAGAATACCTTCCATAATGACAAGGCTACCATCCATTGGAGTAACAAAAATCTCGACACCAGACTACCTTCCATAATGACAAGGCTATCATCCATTGGAGTAACAAAAATATCGACAATAGAGTACCTTAAATAATGACAAAGCTACCATTCAATGGAGTAACAAAAATCTAGACAATAGACTACGTCCCATAATGACAAGGCTACCATTCATTGGAGTAACAAAAATCTCGACAACTGAGTACTTTCCATAATGACAAGGATACCATCCATTGGAGTATAAAAATCTCGACAACAGACAACCTTCCATAAGGACAAGGTTACAATCCATTAGAATAACAAAAATCTCGACATCAGACTACCTTCCATAATGACAAGGCTACCATCCAACGGAATAACAAAATTCTCAACAACAGACTACCTTCCATAATGACAAGGCTACCACAAATTAGAGTAACAGATATCTCAATGACAAATTACCTTCGATAATGACAAGGCTACCATCCATTGGAATAAAATAAATATCGACAACAAAGTACCTTCCATAATGACAAGGCTACCACCCATTGGAGTAAAAAAGATATCTATATTATATTACCTTCCATAATGATAAGGCTACCATCCATTGGAGTAACAAAAATATGGACAACAGACTACCTTCTATAATGACAAGGCTACCATCCAATGGAGTAACAAAAATCTGAACAAAAGACTACCTTCCATAATGACAAGGCTACCATCCATTGAAGTAACATAAATCATAATGACAGAGTACCTTCCATAATGAAAAGACTACCATCCATTGGAGTAACAAAAATCTCGACAACAGACTACCTTCCATAATGACAAGGCTACCATCCATTGGAGTTACAAAAATCTCGACAACAAACTACCTTCCATGATAACAAGACTACCATCCATTGGAGTAACAAAAATATTGACAACAAACTACCTTCCATAATGACAAGGCTACCATCCATTGGAGTAACAAAAATCTCGACAACAGACTCCTTTCCAAAATGAAAAGGTTACCATACATTGGAATAACAAAAATCCTGACATCAGACTACCTTCCATAATGACAAGGCTACCATCCAATGGAATAACAAAAATATCGACAACAGACTACCTTCCATAATGACAAGGCTACCATCCAATGGTGTAACAAAAATCTGAACAAAAGACAACCTTCCATAATGACAAGGCTACCATCCATTGGAGTAACAGAAATCATAAAGACAGAGTACCTTCTATAATGAAAAGACTACCATCCATTGGAGTAACAAAAATCTCGACAACAGACTACCTTCTATAATGACAATGCTACCATCCATTGGAGTAACAAAAATCTCGACAACAAACTACCTTCCATAATGACAAGGCTACCATCCATTGGAGTAACAAAAATATTGACAACAGACTACCTTCCATAATGACAAGGCTACCATCCATTGGAGTGACAAAAATCTTGACAACGAACTACCTTCCATAATCACAAGGCTAGCATCCATTGGAGTAACAAAAACATCGACAACAGACTACCTTCAATAATGACAAGGATACCACCATTGGAGTAACAAAAATCTCGACAACAAAATAGCTTCCATAAGGACAAGGCTACCATCCATTGAAGTAACAAAAATCTCGACAACAAACTACCTTCCATAATGACAAGGCTACCATCCATTAGAGTAACAAAAATATCGACAACAGACTACCTTCCATAATGACAAAGCTACCATCCATTGGGGTAACAAAAATCTCGACAATAGACTACCTTCCATAATGACAAGGCTACAATCCATTGAAGTAACAAAAATATTGACAACAGACTATGTCCCGTAATGACAAGGCTACCATTCATTGGAGTAACAAAAATCTCGACAACAGACTACCTTCCATAATGACAAGGATACCATCCATTGGAGTATAAAAATCTCGAAAACAGACTACCTTCCATATTGACAAGGTTACAATCCATTAGAATAACAAAAATCTCGACATCAGACTACCTTCCATAATGACAAGGCTACCATCCAACAGAATAACAAAATTCTCGACAACAGACTACCTTCCATAATGATAAGGCTACCACACATTGGAGTAACAAATATCTCAATGACAAATAACCTTCCATAATGACAAGGCTACCATCCATTGGAGTAAAAAAAATATCGACAACAGACTACCTTCCATAATGACAAGGCTACATCCATTAGAGTAACAAAAATCTCGACAACAAAATAGCTATAATAAGGACAAGGCTACCATCCATTGAAGTAACAAAAATCTCGACAACAGACTACCTTCCATAATGACAAAGTTACCATCCATTGGAATAACAAAAATCACGAAAACAGACTACCTTCCATAATGACAAGGCTACCATCCAAAGGAATAACAAAAATCTAGACAACAAACTACCTTCCATAATGACAAGGCTACCATTCATTGGAGTAACAAAAATCTCGACAAGAGAATACCTTCCATAATGACAAGGCTACCATCCATTGGAGTAACAAAAATATCGACAATAGAGTACCTTCAAATAATGACAAAGCTACCATCCATTGGAGTAACAAAAATCTCGACAATAGACTACCTTCCATAATGACAAGGCTAAAATCCATTGGAGTATAAAAATCTCGACAACAGATAGCCTTCCATAAGGACAAGGTTACATTCCATTAGAATAACAAAAATCTCGACATCAGACTACCTTCCATAATGACAAGGCTACCATCCAACGGAATAAAAAAATTCTCCACAACAGACTACCTTCCATAATGACAAGGCTACCACACATTAGAGTAACAAATATCTCAATGACAAACTACCTTCCATAATGACAAGGCTACCATCCATTGGAATAAGAAAAATATTGACAACAAACTACCTTCCATAATGACAAGGCTACCACCCATTGGAGTAAAAAAAAATTCTATATTATACTACCTTCCATAATGATAAGGCTACCATCCATTGGAGTAACAAAAATATCGACTACAGACTACCTTCTGTAATGACAAGGCTACCATCCATTGGAGTAACAAAAATCTCGACAACAGACTACCTTCCATAATGACAAGGCTACCATCCATTGGAGTAACAAAAATCTTGACAACATACTACCTCCCATAATGACAAGTCTACCATCCATTGGAGTAACAAAAATATTGACAACAAACTACCTTCCATAAAGACAAGGCTACCATCCATTGGAGTAACAAAAATATCGACAACAGACTACCTTCCAAAATGAAAAGGTTACCATACATTGGAATAACAAAAATCCTGACATCAGACTACCTTCCATAATGACAAGGCTACCATCCAATGGAATAACAAAAATATCGACAACAGACTACCTTCTGTAATGACAGGGCTACCATCCAATGGAGTAACAAAAATATGAACAAAAGACTACCTTCCATAATGACAAGACTACCATCCATTGGTGTAACAAAAATCTCGCCAACAGACTACCTTCCATAATGACAAGGCTACCATCCAATGGAATAACAAAACTCTGAACAACTGACTACCTTCCATAATGACAAGGCTACCATCCATTGGAGTAATAGATATCTCAACAACTAACTACCTTCCATAATGACAAGGCTACCATCCATTAGAGTAACAAAAATATCGACAACAAACTACCTTCCATAATGACAAAGCTACCATCCATTGGGGTAACAAAAATCTCGACAATAGACTACCTTCCATAATGACAAGGCTACAATCCATTAAAGTAATAAAAATATTGACAACAGACTATGTCCCATAATGACAAGGCTACCATTCATTGGAGTAACAAAAATCTCGACAACAGACTACCTTCCATAATGACAAGGATACCATCCATTGGAGTATAAAAATTTCGACAACAGACTACCTTCCATAATGACAAGGTTACAATCCATTAGAATAACAAAAATCTCGACATCAGACTACCTTCCAAAATGACAAGGCTACCATCCAACAGAATAACAAAATTCTCGACAACAGACTACCTTCCATAATGATAAGGCTACCACACATTGGAGTAACAGATATCTCAATGAAAAAATACCTTCCATAATGACAAGGATACCATCCATTGGAGTAAAAAAAATATTGACAACAGACTACCTTCCATAATGACAAGGCTACATCCATTAGAGTAACAAAAATCTCGACAACAGAATAGCTTCCATAAGGACAAGGCTACCATCCATTGAAGTAACAAAAATCTCGACAACAGACTACCTTCCATAATGACAAAGTTACCATCCATTGGAATAACAAAAACCATGAAAACAGACTACCTTCCATAATGACAAGGCTACCATCCAAAGGAATAACAAAAATCTAGACAACAAACTACCTTCCATAATGACAAGGCTACCATCCATTGGAGTCACAAAAATATCGACAATAGAGTACCTTCCATAATGACAAAGCTACCATCCATTGGAGTAACAAAAATCTCGACAATAGACTACCTTCCATAATGACAAGGCTACAATCCATTGAAGTAACAAAAATATTGACAACAGACTACGTCCCATAATGACAAGGCTACCATTTATTATAGTAACAAAAATATCGACAACAGACTACCTTCCATAATGACAAGGATACCATCCATTGGAGTATAACAATCTGGACAACAGACAGCCTTCCATAAGGACAAGGTTACAATCCATTAGAATAACAAAAATCTCGACATCAGACTACCTTCCATAATGACAAGGCTACCATCCAACGGAATAACAAAATTCTCGACAACAGACTACCTTCCATAATGACAAGGCTACCACACATTAGAGTAACAGATATCTCAATGACAAACTACCTTCCATAATGACAAGGCTACCATCCATTGGAGTAAATAAGATATCTATATTATACTACCTTTCATAATGATAAGGCTATCATCCATTGGAGTAACAAAAATATCGACAACAGACTACCTTCTGTAATGACAAGGCTACCATCCAATGGAGTAACAAAAATCTGAACAAAAGACTACCTTCCATAATGGCAAGGCTACCATCCATTGGAGTAACAGAAATCATAACGACAGAGTACCTTCCATAATGAAAAGACTACCATCCATTGGAGTAACAAAAATATCGACAACAGACTACCTTACATAATGACAAGGCTACCATCCAATGGAGTAACAGAAATCTTGACAACAGACTACCTTCCATAATGACAAGGCTACCATCCATTGGCGTAACAAAAATCTCGACAATAGACTACCTTTCAAAATGGCAAGGTTACCATACATTGGAATAACAAAAATCCTGACATCAGACTACCTTCCATAATGATAAGGCTACCATCCAATGGAATAACAAAAATTTGAACAACAAACTAGCTTCCATAATGACAAGGCTACCACACATTGGAGTAACAGATATCTCAACGACTAACTACCTTCAATAATGATAAGGCTACCATCCATTGGAGTAACAAAAATATCGACAACAGACTACCTTCCATAATGAAAAGGATACCATCCATTAGAGTAACAAAAATCTCGACAACAAACTTGCTTCAATAATGACAAGGCTACCACACATTGGAGTAACAAATATCTCAAGGACAAACTACCTTCCATAATTACAAGGGTACTATCCATTAGAGTAACAAAAATAACGACAACAGACTACCTTCCATAATGACAAGGATACCATCCATTGGAGTAACAAAAATCTCGACAACAACCTAAATTCCATAATGACAAAGTACCATCCATTGGAATAACAAAAATCACGAAAAAAACTAACTTCCATAATCACAAGGCTAGCATCCATTGGAGTTACAAAAACATCGACAACAGACTACCTTCCATAATGACAAGGCTACATCCATTAGAGTAACAAAAATCTCAACAACATAATAGCTTCCATAAGGACAAGGCTACCATCCATTGAAGTAATAAAAATATCGACAACAGACTACCTTCCATAATGACAAAGTTACCATCCATTGGAGTAACAAAAATATTGACAATAGAGTACCTTCCATAATGACAAAGCTACCATCCATTGGAGTAACAAAAATCTAGACAATAGACTACCTTCCACAATGACAAGGCTACAATCCATTGAAGTAACAAAAATATTTACAACATACTACGTCCCATAATGACAAGGCTACCATTCATTGGAGTAACAAAAATCTCGACAACGGACTACCTTCCATAATGACAAGGATACCATCCATTGGAGTATAAAAATCTCGACAACAGACAACCTTCCATAAGGACAAGGTTACAATCCATTAGAATAACAAAAATCTCGACATCAGACTACCTTCCATAATGACAAGGCTACCATCCAACGGAATAACAAAATTCTCGACAACAGACTATCTTCCATAATGATAAGGCTACCACACACTAGAGTAACAAATATCTCAATGACAAACTACCTTCCATAATGACAAGACTACCATCCATTGGAAATAAAAAAATCGACAACAAACTACCTTCCATAATGACAAGGCTACCACCCATTGGAGTAAAAAAGATATCTATATTATACTACCTTCCATAATGATAAGGCTACCATCCATTGGAGTAACAAAAATATCGACAACAGACTACCTTCTGTAATGACAAGGCTACCATCCAATGTAGTAACAAAAATTTGAACAAAAGACTACCTTCCATAATGACAAGGCTACCATCCATTGGAGTAACAAAAATCACAACGACAGAGTACCTTCCATAATGAAAAGAATACCATCCATTGGAGTAACAAAAATCTCGACAATAAACTACCTTCTATAATGACAAGGCTACCATCCATTGGAGTAACAAAAATCTCGACAACAGACTACCTTCTATAATGACAAGGCTACCATCCATTGGAGTAACAAAAATCTAGACAACAGACTACCTTCCAAAATGACAAGGTTACCATACATTGGAACAACAAAAATCCTGACATCAGACTACCTTCCATAATGACAAGGCTACCATCCAATGGAATAACAAAAATGTCGACAACAAACTACCTCCCATAATGACAAGGCTACCATTCATTAGAGTAACAAAAATGTCGACAACAGACTACCTTCCATAATGACAAGGATACCATCCATTAGAGTATAAAAATCTCGACAAAAGACATCCTTCCATAAGGTCAAGGTTACAATCCATTAGAATAACAAAAATATCGACATTAGACTACCTTCAACAATGATAAGGCTACCACACATTGGATTAACAGATATCTCAATGAAAAACTAACTTCCATAATGACAAGGCTACCAACCATTGGATTAAAAAAAATATCGACAACAAACTACCTTCCATAATGACAAGGCTTCCACCCATTGGAGTAAAAAAGATATCTATATTATACTACCTTCCATAATGATTAGGCTACCAACCATTGGAGTAACAAAAATATCGACAAAAGACTACCTTCTATAATGACAAGGCTACCATCCAATGGAGTAACAAAAATCTGAACAAAAGACTACCTTACATAATGACAAGGCTACCTTCCATTGGAGTAACAAAAATCATAACGACAAAGTACCTTCCATAATGAAAAGACTATCAGCCATTGGTGTAACAAAAATCCTGACAACAGACTACCTTCCATAATGACAAGGCTACCATCCATTGGAGTAACAAATATCTCGACAACAGACTACATTCCATAATGACAAGGCTACCATCCATTTGAGTAACAAAAATATCGACAACAAACTACCTTCCATAATGACAAGGCTACCATCCATTGGAGTAACGAAAATCTCGACAACGGACTACCTTTCAAAATGACAAGGTTACCGTACATTGGAATAACAAAAATCCTGACATCAGACTACCTTCCATAATGACAAGGCTACCATCCAATGGAATAACAAAAATCTGAACAACAGACTAGCTTCCATAATGACAAGGCTACCACACATTGGAGTAACAGATATCTCAACGACTAACTACCTTCCATAATGACAAGGCTACAATCCATTAGAGTAACAAAAACATCGACAACAAACTACCTTCCATAATGAAAAGGATACCATCCATTGGAGTAAAAAAAATCTCGACAACAAACTTGCTTCCATTATGACAAGGCTACCACACATTGGAGTAACAAATATCTAAACGACAAACTACCTTCCATAATCACAAGCCTAGCATCCATTGGAGTAACAAAAACATCGACAACAGACTACCTTCAATAATGACAAGGATACCATCCATTGGAGTAACAAAAATCTCGACAACAAAATAGCTTCCATAAGGACAAGGCTACCATCCATTGAAGTAACAAAAATCTTGACAACAGACTACCTTCCATAATGACAAAGTTACCATCCATTGGAATAACAAAAATCACGAAAACAGACTACCTTCCATAATGATAAGGCTACGATCCAAAGGAATAACAAAAATCTAGACAACAAACTACCTTCCATAATGACAAGGCTACCATCCATTGGAGTAACAAAAATCTCGACAAGAGAATACCTTCCATAATGACAAGGCTACCATCCATTAGAGTAACAAAAATATCGACAACAGACTACCTTCCATAATGACAACGCTTCCATTTATTGGAGTAACAAAAATCTCGACAACAGACTTCCTTTTGTAATGATAAGGCTACCATCCGTTGGAGTAACAAAAATCTCGACAAATGACTACCTTCCATAATGACAAGGCTACAATCCATTGAAGTAACCAAAATATTGACAACAGACTACGTCCCATAATGACAAGGCTATCATTCATTGGAGTAACAAAAATACGACAACAGACTACCTTCCATAATGACAAGGATACCATCCATTGGAGTATAAAAATATCGACAACAGACAACCTTCCATAAGGACAAGGTTACAATCCATTAGAATAACAAAAATCTCGACATCAGACTACCTTCCAGAATGACAAGGCTACCATCCAACGGAATAACAAATTTCTCGACAACAGACTACCTTCCATAATGACAAGGCTACCACACATTAGAGTAATAGATAACTCAATGACAAACTACCTTCCATAATGACAAGGCTACCATCCATTGGAATAAAAAAATTATCGACAACAATCTACCTTCCATAATGACAAGGCTACCACCCATTGGAGTAAAAAAGATATCTATATTATACTACCTTCCATAATGATAAGGCTACCATCCATTGGAGTAACAAAAATATCGATAACAGACTACCTTCTGTAATGACAAGCTACCATCCAATGGAGTAAAAAAAATCTGAACAAAAGACTACCTTCCATAATGACAAGGCTACCATCCATTGGAGTAACAGAAATCCTAACGATAGAGTACCTTCCATAATGAAAAGACTACCATCCATTGGAGTAACAAAAATCTCGGCAATAGACTACCTTCCATAATGACAAGGCTACCATCCATTGGAGTAGCAAAAATCTTGACAACAGACTACCTTCCATAATGACAAGGCTACCATCCATTGGAGTAACAAAAATCTCGACAACAGACTACCTTTCAAAATGACAAGGTTACCATACATTGGAATAACAAAAATTCTGACATCAGACTACCTTCCATAATGACAAGGCTACCATCCAATGGAATAACAAAAATCTGAACAACAGACTAGCTTCCATAATGACAAGGCTACCACACATTGGAGTAACAGATATCTCAACGACTAACTACCTTCAATAATGACAAGGCTACCATCCATTGGAGTAACAAAAATATCGACAACAAACTACCTTCCATAATGAAAAGGATACCATCCATTGGAGTAACAAAAATCTCGACAACAAACTTGCTTTCATAATGACAAGGATACCACACATTGGAGTAACAAATATCTCAACGACAAACTACCTTCCATAATTACAAGGGTACCATCCATTAGAGTAACAAAAATAACGACAACAGACTACCTTCCATAATGACAAGGATACCATCCATTCGAGTAACAAAAATCTCGACAACAAACTAAATTCCATAATGACAAAGTACCATCCATTGGAATAATAAAAATCAAGAAAAAAACTAACTTCCATAATCACAAGGCTAGCATCCATTTGAGTTACAAAAACATCGACAACAGACTACCTTCCATAATGACAAGGCTACATCCATTAGAGTAACAAAAATCTCGACAATAGAATAGCTTCCATAAGGATAAGGCTACCATCCATTGAAGTAACAAAAATATCGACAACAGACTACCTTCCATAATGACAAAGTTACCATCCATTGGAATAACAAAAATCACGAAAACAGACTACCTTCCATAATGACAAGGCTACCATCCAAAGGAATAACAAAAATCTCGACAACAGACTACCTTCCATAATGACAAGGCTACCATCCATTGGAGTAACAAAAATCTCAACAAGAGAATACCTTCCATAATGACAAGGCTACCATCCATTGGAGTAACAAAAATCTCGACACCAGACTACCTTCCATAATGACAAGGCTATCATCCATTGGAGTAACAAAAATATCGACAATAGAGTACCTTCAATAATGACAAAGCTACCATCCAATGGAGTAACAAAAATCTAGACAATAGACTACCTTCCACAATGACAAGGCTACAATCCATTGAAGTAACAAAAATATTGACAACAGACTACCTTCCATAATGACAACGCGACCATCCAACGGAATAACAAAATTCTCGACAACAGACTACCTTCCATAATGACAAGGCTACCACAAATTAAAGTAACAGATATCTCAATGACAAATTACCTTCCATAATGACAAGGCTACCATCCATTGGAATAAAATAAATATCGACAACAAAGTACCTTCCATAATGACAAGGCTACCACCCATTGGAGTAAAAAAGATATCTATATTATATTACCTTCCATAATGATAAGGCTACCATCCATTGGAGTAACAAAAATATCGAAAACAGACTACCTTCTGTAATGACAAGGCTACCATCCAATGGAGTAACAAAAATCTGAACAAAAGACTACCTTCCATAATGACAAGGCTACCATCCATTGAAGTAACATAAATCATAATGACAGAGTACCTTCCATAATGAAAAGACTACCATCCATTGGAGTAACAAAAATCTCGACAACAGACTACCTTCCATAATGACAAGGCTACCATCCATTGGAGTTACAAAAATCTCGACAACAAACTACCTTCCATGATGACAAGGCTACCATCCATTGGAGTAACAAAAATATTGACAACAAACTACCTTCCATAATGACAAGGCTACCATCCATTGGAGTAACAAAAATCTCGACAACAGACTCCTTTCCAAAATTAAAAGGTTACCATACATTGGAATAACAAAAATCCTGACATCAGACTACCTTCCATAATGACAAGGCTACCATCCAATGGAATAACAAAAATCTCGACAACAGACTACCTTCCATAATGACAAGGCTACCATCCAATGGAGTAACAAAAATCTGAACAAAAGACAACCTTCCATAATGACAAGGCTACCATCCATTGGAGTTACAAAAATCATAACGACAGAGTACCTTCTATAATGAAAAGACTACCATCCATTGGAGTAACAAAAATCTCGACAACAGACTACCTTCCATAATGACAATGCTACCATCCATTAGAGTAACAAAAATATTGACAACAGACTACCTTCCATAATGACAAGGCTACCATCCATTGGAGTGACAAAAATCTCGACAACAGACTACCTTCCAAAATGATAAGGTTACCATACATTGGAATAACAAAAATCCTGACATTAGACTACCTTCCATAATGACAAGGCTACCATCCAATGGAATAACAAAAATCTCGACAAAAAACTACCTTCCATAATGACAAGGCTACCATCCATTAGATTAACAAAAATCTGAACAACAGACTAGATTCCATAATGACAAGGCTACCACACATTGGAGTAACAGATATCTCAACAACTAACTACCTTCCATAATGTCAAGGCTACTATCCATTAGAGTAACAAAAATATCGACAACATACTACCTTCCATAATGACAAAGCTACCATCCAT
Source organism: Vicia faba (assembly GCA_948472305.1). Classification (NCBI taxonomy): domain Eukaryota; kingdom Viridiplantae; phylum Streptophyta; class Magnoliopsida; order Fabales; family Fabaceae; genus Vicia; species Vicia faba. The sequence continues at coordinate 590,306,535 of OX451741.1, read as the reverse complement.
TGGGGTAACAAAAATCTCGACAATAGACTACCTTCCATAATGACAAGGCTACAATCCATTGAAGTAACAAAAATATTGACAACAGACTATGTCCCGTAATGACAAGGCTACCATTCATTGGAGTAACAAAAATCTCGACAACAGACTACCTTCCATAATGACAAGGATACCATCCATTGGAGTATAAAAATCTCGAAAACAGACTACCTTCCATAATGACAAGGTTACAATCCATTAGAATAACAAAAATCTCGACATCAGACTACCTTCCATAATGACAAGACTACCATCCAACAGAATAACAAAATTCTCGACAACAGACTACCTTCCATAATGATAAGGCTACCACACATTGGAGTAACAAATATCTCAATGAGAAACTACCTTCCATAATGACAAGGCTACCATCCATTGGAGTAAAAAAAATATCGACAACAGACTACCTTCCATAATGACAAGGCTACATCCATTAGAGTAACAAAAATCTCGACAACAAAATAGCTATAATAAGGACAAGGCTACCATCCATTGAAGTAACAAAAATCTCGACAACAGACTACCTTCCATAATGACAAAGTTACCATCCATTGGAATAACAAAAATCACGAAAACAGACTACCTTCCATAATGACAAGGCTACCATCCAAAGGAATAACAAAAATCTAGACAACAAACTACCTTCCATAATGACAAGGCTACCATTCATTGGAGTAACAAAAATCTCGACAAGAGAATACCTTCCATAATGACAAGGCTACCATCCATTGGGGTAACAAAAATATCGACAATAGAGTACCTTCCATAATGACAAAGCTACCATCCATTGGAGTAACAAAAATCTCGACAATAGACTACCTTCCATAATGACAAGGCTACAATCCATTGGAGTATAAAAATCTCGACAACAGACAGCCTTCCTTAAGGACAAGGTTACAATCCATTAGAATAACAAGAATCTCGACATCAGACTACCTTCCATAATGACAAGGCTACCATCCAACGGAATAACAAAATTCTCGACAACAGACTACCTTCCATAATGACAAGGCTACCACACATTAGAGTAACAAATATCTCAATGACAAACTACCTTCCATAATGACAAGGCTACCATCCATTGGAATAAGAAAAATATTGACAACAAACTACCTTCCATAATGACAAGGCTACCACCCATTGGAGTAAAAAAAAATTCTATATTATACTACCTTCCATAATGATAAGGCTACCATCCATTGGAGTAACATAAATATCGACAACAGACTACCTTCTGTAATGACAAGGCTACCATCCATTGGAGTAACAAAAATCTCGACAACAGACTACCTTCCATAATGACAAGGCTACCATCCATTGGAGTAACAAAAATCTTGACAACATACTACCTCCCATAATGACAAGGCTACCATCCATTGGAGTAACAAAAATATTGACAACAAACTACCTTCCATAATGACAAGGCTACCATCCATTGGAGTAACAAAAATATCGACAACAGACTACCTTCCAAAATGAAAAGGTTACCATACATTGGAATAACAAAAATCCTAACATCAAACTACCTTCCATAATGACAAGGCTACCATCCAATGGAATAACAAAAATATCGACAACAGACTACCTTCTGTAATGACAGGGCTACCATCCAATGGAGTAACAAAAATCTGAACAAAAGACTACCTTCCATAATGACAAGGCTACCATCCATTGGAGTAACAAAAATCATAACGACAGAGTACCTTCTATAATGAAAAGACTACCATCCATTGGAGTAACAAAAATCTCGACAACAGACTACCTTCCATAATGACAATGCTACCATCCATTGGAGTAACAAAAATCTCGACAACAGACTACCTTCCATAATGACAAGGCTACCATCCATTGGAGTAACAAAAATATTGACAACAGACTACCTTCCATAATGACAAGGCTACCATCCATTGGAGTGACAAAAATCTCGACAACAGACTACCTTCCAAAATGACAAGGTTACCATACATTGGAATAACAAAAATCCTGACATTAGACTACCTTCCATAATGACAAGGCTACCATCCAATGGAATAACAAAAATCTCGACAAAAAACTACCTTCCATAATGACAAGGCTACCATCCATTGGATTGACAAAAATCTGAACAACAGACTAGATTCAATAATGAGAAGGCTACCACACATTGGAGTAACAGATATCTCAACAACTAACTACCTTCCATAATGTCAAGGCTACTATCCATTAGAGTAACAAAAATATCGACAACAGACTACCTTCCATAATGACAAAGCTACCATCCATTGGGGTAACAAAAATCTCGACAATAGACTACCTTCCATAATGACAAGGCTACAATCCATTGAAGTAACAAAAATATTGACAACAGACTATGTCCCATAATGACAAGCTACCATTCATTGGAGTAACAAAAATCTCGACAACAGACTACCTTCCATAATGACAAGGATACCATCCATTGGAGTATAAAAATCTCGAAAACAGACTACCTTCCATAATGACAAGGTTACAATCCATTAGAATAACAAAAATCTCGACATCAGACTACCTTCCATAATGACAAGACTACCATCCAACAGAATAACAAAATTCTCTACAATAGACTACCTTCCATAATGATAAGGCTACCACACATTGGAGTAACAAATATCTCAATGACAAACTACCTTCCATAATGACAAGGCTACCATCCATTGGAGTAAAAAAAATATCGACAACAGACTACCTTCCATAATGACAAGGCTACATCCATTAGAGTAACAAAAATCTCGACAACAAAATAGCTATAATAAGGACAAGGCTACCATCCATTGAAGTAACAAAAATCTCGACAACAGACTACCTTCCATAATGACAAAGTTACCATCCATTGGAATAACAAAAATCACGAAAACAGACTACCTTCCATAATGACAAGGCTACCATCTAAAGGAATAACAAAAATCTAGACAACAAACTACCTTCCATAATGACAAGGCTACCATCCATTGGAGTAACAAAAATATCGACAATAGAGTACCTTCCATAATGACAAAGCTACCATCCATTGGAGTAACAAAAATCTCGACAATAGACTACCTTCCATAATGACAAGGCTACAATCCATTGGAGTATAAAAATCTCGACAACAGACAGCCTTCCATAAGGACAAGGTTACAATCCATTAGAATAACAAAAATCTCAACATCAAACTACCTTCCATAATGACAAGGCAACCATCCAACGGAATAACAAAATTCTCGACAACAGACTACCTTCCATAATGACAAGGCTACCACACATTAGAGTAACAAATATCTCAATGACAAACTACCTTCCATAATGGCAAGGCTACCATCCATTGGAATAAGAAAAATATTGACAACAAACTACCTTCCATAATGACAAGGCTACCACCCATTGGAGTAAAAAAAATTTCTATATTATACTACCTTCCATAATGATAAGGCTACCATCCATTGGAGTCACAAAAATATCGACAACAGACTACCTTCCATAATGACAAGGCTACCATCCAATGGAATAACAAAAATCTGAACAACAGACTAGCTTCCATAATGACAAGGCTACCACACATTGGAGTAACAGATATCTCAACAACTAACTACCTTCCATAATGACAAGGCTACCATCCATTAGAGTAACAAAGATATCGAGAACAAACTACCTTCCATAATGACAAAGCTACCATCCATTGGGGTAACAAAAATCTCGACAATAGACTACCTTCCATAATGACAAGGCTACAATCCATTGAAGTAATAAAAATATTGACAACAGACTATGTCCCATAATGACAAGGCTACCATTCATTGGAGTAACAAAAATCTCGACAACAGACTACCTTCCATAATGACAAGGATACCATCCATTGGAGTATAAAAATTTCGACAACAGACTACCTTCCATAATGACAAGGTTATAATCCATTAGAATAACAAAAATCTCGACATCAGACTACCTTCCAAAATGACAAGGCTACCATCCAACAGAATAACAAAATTCTCGACAACAGACTACCTTCCATAATGAGAAGGCTACCACACATTGGAGTAACAGATATCTCAATGACAAAATACCTTCCATAATGACAAGGCTACCATCCATTGGAGTAAAAAAAATATCGACAACAGACTACCTTCCATAATGACAAGGCAACATCCATTAGAGTAACAAAAATCTCGACAACAGAATAGCTTCCATAAGGACAAGGCTACCATCCATTGAAGTAACAAAAATCTCGACAACAGACTACCTTCCATAATGACAAAGTTACCATCCATTGGAATAACAAAAACCATGAAAACAGACTACCTTCCATAATGACAAGGCTACCATCCAAAGGAATAACAAAAATCTAGACAACAAACTACCTTCCATAATTACAAGGCTACCATCCATTAGAGTAACAAAAATCTCGACAAGAGAATACCTTCCATAATGACAAGGTTACAATCCATTGGAGTAACAAAAGTCTCGACAACAAACTACCTTCCATAATGACAAGGCTACCATCCATTGGAGTCACAAAAATATCGACAATAGAGTACCTTCCATAATGACAAAGCTACCATCCATTGGAGTAACAAAAATCTCGACAATAGACTACCTTCCATAATGACAAGGCTACAATCCATTGAAGTAACAAAAATATTGACAACAGACTACGTCCCATAATGACAAGGCTACCATTTATTGGAGTAACAAAAATATCGACAACAGACTACCTTCCATAATGACAAGGATACCATCCATTGGAGTATAACAATCTCGACAACAGACAGCCTTCCATAAGGACAATGTTACAATCCATTAGAATAACAAAAATCTCGACATCAGACTACCTTCCATAATGACAAGGCTACCATCCAACGGAATAACAAAATTCTCGACAATAGACTACCTTCCATAATGACAAGGCTACCACACATTAGAGTAACAGATATCTCAATGACAAACTACCTTCCATAATGACAAGGCTACCATCCAATGGAATAACAAAAATCTGAACAACAGACTAGCTTCCATAATGACAAGGCTACCATCCAATGGAATAACAAAAATCTCGACAACAGACTACCTTCCATAATGACAAGGCTACCATCCAATGGAGTAACAAAGATCTGAACAAAAGACTACCTTCCATAATGACAAGGCTACCATCCATTGGAGTAACAGAAATCATAACGACAGAGTACCTTCCATAATGAAAAGACTACCATCCATTGGAGTAACAAAAATCTCGACAACAGACTACCTTCCATAATGACAAAGCTACCATCCATTGGAGTAACAAAAATCTCGACAACAGACTACCTTCCATAATGACAAGTCTACCATCCATTGGAGTAACAAAAATATTGACAACAAACTACCTTCCATAATGACAAGGCTACCATCCATTGGAGTAACAAAAATCTCGACAACAGACTACCTTCCAAAATGAAAAGGTTACCATACATTGGAATAACAAAAATCCTGACATCAGACTACCTTCCATAATGACAAGGCTACCATCCAATGGAATAACAAAAATCTCGACAACAGACTACCTTCCATAATGACAAGGCTACCATCCAATGGAGTAACAAAAATCTGAACAAAAGACTACCTTCCATAATGACAAGGCTACCATCCATTGGAGTAACAGAAATCATAACGACATAGTACCTTCCATAATGAAAAGAATACCATCCATTGGAGTAACAAAAATCTCGACAAAAGACTACCTTCCATAATGACAAGGCTACCATCCATTGGAGTAACAAAAATCTCGACAACAGACTACCTTCAATAATGACAAGGCTACCATCCATTGGAGTAACAAAAATATTGACAACAAACTACCTTCCATAATGACAAGGCTACCATCCATTGGAGTAACAAAAATCTGGACAACAGACTACCTTCCCAAATGAAAAGGTTACCATACATTGGAATAACAAAAATCCTGACATCAGACTACCTTCCATAATGACAAGGCTACCATCCAATGGAATAACAAAAATCTCGACAACAGACTACCTTCCATAATGACAAGGCTACCATCCAATGGAGTAACAAAAATCTGAACAAAAGACTACCTTCCATAATGACAAGGCTACCATCCATTGGAGTAACAGAAATCATAACGACAGAGTACCTTCCATAATGAAACGAATACCATCCATTGGAGTAACAAAAATCTCGACAAAAGACTACCTTCCATAATGACAAGGCTACCATCCATTGGAGTAACAAAAATCTCGACAACAGACTACCTTCCATAATGACAAGGCTACCATCCATTGGAGTAACAAAAATATTGACAACAAACAACCTTCCATAATTTAAAGGCTACCATCCATTGGAGTAACAAAAATCTCGACAACAGACTACCTTCCCAAATGAAAAGGTTACCATACATTGGAATAACAAAAATCCTGACATCAGACTACCTTCCATATGACAAGGCTACCATCCAATTGAATAACAAAAATCTCGACAACAGACTACCTTCCATAATGACAAGGCTACCATCCAATGGAGTAACAAAGATCTGAACAAAAGACTACCTTCCATAATGACAAGGCTACCATCCATTGGAGTAACAGAAATCATAACGACAGAGTACCTTCCATAATGAAAAGACTACCATCCATTGGAGTAACAAAAATATCGACAACAGACTACCTTCCATAATGACAAGGCTACCATCCATTGGAGTAACAAAAATCTCGACAACAGACTACCTTCCATAATGACAAGGCTACCATCCATTGGAGTAACAAAAATATTGACAACAAACTACCTTCCATAATGACAAGGCTACCATCCATTGGAGTAACAAAAATCTCGACAACAGACTACCTTCCAAAATGAAAAGGTTACCATACATTGGAATAACAAAAATCCTGACATCAGACTACCTTCCATAATGACAAGGCTACCATCCAATGGAATAACAAAAATCTCGACAACAGACTACCTTCCATAATGACAAGGCTACCATCCAATGGGGTAACAAAAATCTGAACAAAAGACTACCTTCCATAATGACAAGGCTACCATCCATTGGAGTAACAGAAATCATAACGACAGAGTACCTTCCATAATGAAAAGAATACCATCCATTGGAGTAATAAAAATCTCGACAAAAGACTACCTTCCATAATGACAAGGCTACCATCCATTGGAGTAACAAAAATCTCGACAACAGACTACCTTCCATAATGACAAGGCTACCATCCATTGGAGTAACAAAAATATTGACAACAAACTACCTTCCATAATGACAAGGCTACCATCCATTGGAGTAACAAAAATCTCGACAACAGACTACCTTCCAAAATGAAAAGGTTACCATACATTGGAATAACAAAAATCCTGACATCAGACTACCTTCCATAATGACAAGGCTACCATCCAATGGAATAACAAAAATCTCGACAACAGACTACCTTCCATAATGACAAGGCTACCATCCAATGGAGTAACAAAAATCTGAACAAAAGACTACCTTCCATAATGACAAGGCTACCATCCATTGGAGTAACAGAAATCATAACGACAGAGTACCTTCCATAATGAAAAGAATACCATCCATTGGAGTAACAAAAATCTCGACAAAAGACTACCTTCCATAATGACAAGGCTACCATCCATTGGAGTAACAAAAATCTCGACAAAAGACTACCTTCCATAATGACAAGGCTACCATCCAATGGAATAACAAAAATCTCGACAACAGACTACCTTCCATAATGACAAGGCTACCATCCAATGGAGTAACAAAAATCTGAACAAAAGACTACCTTCCATAATGACAAGGCTACCATCCATTGGAGTAACAGAAATCATAACGACAGAGTACCTTCCATAATGAAAAGAATACCATCCATTGGAGTAACAAAAATCTCGACAAAAGACTACCTTCCATAATGACAAGGCTACCATCCATTGGAGTAACAAAAATCTCGACAACAGACTACCTTCCATAATGACAAGGCTACCATCCATTGGAGTAACAAAAATATTGACAACAAACTACCTTCCATAATTTAAAGGCTACCATCCATTGGAGTAACAAAAATCTCGACAACAGACTACCTTCCCAAATGAAAAGGTTACCATACATTGGAATAACAAAAATCCTGACATCAGACTACCTTCCATATGACAAGGCTACCATCCAATGGAATAACAAAAATCTCGACAACAGACTACCTTCCATAATGACAAGGCTACCATCCAATGGAGTAACAAAGATCTGAACAAAAGACTACCTTCCATAATGACAAGGCTACCATCCATTGGAGTAACAGAAATCATAACGACAGAGTACCTTCCATAATGAAAAGACTACCATCCATTGGAGTAACAAAAATATCGACAACAGACTACCTTCCATAATGACAAGGCTACCATCCATTGGAGTAACAAAAATCTCGACAACAGACTACCTTCCATAATGACAAGGCTACCATCCATTGGAGTAACAAAAATATTGACAACAAACTACCTTCCATAATGACAAGGCTACCATCCATTGGAGTAACAAAAATCTCGACAACAGACTACCTTCCAAAATGAAAAGGTTACCATACATTGGAATAACAAAAATCCTGACATCAGACTACCTTCCATAATGACAAGGCTACCATCCAATGGAATAACAAAAATCTCGACAACAGACTACCTTCCATAATGACAAGGCTACCATCCAATGGAGTAACAAAAATCTGAACAAAAGACTACCTTCCATAATGACAAGGCTACCATCCATTGGAGTAACAGAAATCATAACGACAGAGTACCTTCCATAATGAAAAGAATACCATCCATTGGAGTAACAAAAATCTCGACAAAAGACTACCTTCCATAATGACAAGGCTACAATCCATTGGAGTAACAAAAATCTCGACAACAGACTACCTTCCATAATGACAAGGCTACCATCCATTGGAGTAACAAAAATATTGACAACAAACTACCTTCCATAATGACAAGGCTACCATCCATTGGAGTAACAAAAATCTCGACAACAGACTACCTTCCAAAATGAAAAGGTTACCATACATTGGAATAACAAAAATCCTGACATCAGACTACCTTCCATAATGACAAGGCTACCATCCAATGGAATAACAAAAATCTCGACAACAGACTACCTTCCATAATGATAAGGCTACCATCCAATGGAGTAACAAAAATCTGAACAAAAGACTACCTTCCATAATGACAAGGCTACCATCCATTGGAGTAACAGAAATCATAACGACAGAGTACCTTCCATAATGAAAAGAATACCATCCATTGGAGTAACAAAAATCTCGACAAAAGACTACCTTCCATAATGACAAGGCTACCATCCATTGGAGTAACAAAAATCTCGACAAAAGACTACCTTCCATAATGACAAGGCTACCATCCAATGGAATAACAAAAATCTCGACAATAGACTACCTTCCATAATGACAAGGCTACCATCCAATGGAGTAACAAAAATCTGAACAAAAGACTACCTTCCATAATGACAAGGCTACCATCCATTGGAGTAACAGAAATCATAACGACAGAGTACCTTCCATAATGAAAAGAATACCATCCATTGGAGTAACAAAAATCTCGACAAAAGACTACCTTCCATAATGAAAAGGCTACCATCCATTGGAGTAACAAAAATCTCGACAACAGACTACCTTCCATAATGACAAGGCTACCATCCATTGGAGTAACAAAAATATTGACAACAAACTACCTTCCATAATGACAAGGCTACCATCCATTGGAGTAACAAAAATCTCGACAACAGACTACCTTCCAAAATGAAAAGGTTACCATACATTGGAATAACAAAAATCCTGACATCAGACTACCTTCCATAATGACAAGGCTACCATCCAATGGAATAACAAAAATCTCGACAACAGACTACCTTCCATAATGACAAGGCTACCATCCAATGGAGTAACAAAAATCTGAACAAAAGACTACCTTCCATAATGACAAGGCTACCATCCATTGGAGTAACAGAAATCATAACGACAGAGTACCTTCCATAATGAAAAGAATACCATCCATTGGAGTAACAAAAATCTCGACAAAAGACTACCTTCCATAATGACAAGGCTACCATCCATTGGAGTAACAAAAATCTCGACAAAAGACTACCTTCCATAATGACAAGGCTACCATCCAATGGAATAACAAAAATCTCGACAACAGACTACCTTCCATAATGACAAGGCTACCATCCAATGGAGTAACAAAAATCTGAACAAAAGACTACCTTCCATAATGACAAGGCTACCATCCATTGGAGTAACAGAAATCATAACGACAGAGTACCTTCCATAATGAAAAGAATACCATCCATTGGAGTAACAAAAATCTCGACAAAAGACTACCTTCCATAATGACAAGGCTACCATCCATTGGAGTAACAAAAATCTCGACAAAAGACTACCTTCCATAATGACAAGGCTACCATCCAATGGAATAACAAAAATCTCGACAACAGACTACCTTCCATAATGACAAGGCTACCATCCAATGGAGTAACAAAAATCTGAACAAAAGACTACCTTCCATAATGACAAGGCTACCATCCATTGGAGTAACAGAAATCATAACGACAGAGTACCTTCCATAATGAAAAGAATACCATCCATTGGAGTAACAAAAATCTCGACAAAAGACTACCTTCCATAATGACAAGGCTACCATCCATTGGAGTAACAAAAATCTCGACAACAGACTACCTTCCATAATGACAAGGCTACCATCCATTGGAGTAACAAAAATATTGACAACAAACTACCTTCCATAATTTAAAGGCTACCATCCATTGGAGTAACAAAAATCTCGACAACAGACTACCTTCCCAAATGAAAAGGTTACCATACATTGGAATAACAAAAATCCTGACATCAGACTACCTTCCATATGACAAGGCTACCATCCAATGGAATAACAAAAATCTCGACAACAGACTACCTTCCATAATGACAAGGCTACCATCCAATGCAGTAACAAAGATCTGAACAAAAGACTACCTTCCATAATGACAAGGCTACCATCCATTGGAGTAACAGAAATCATAACGACAGAGTACCTTCCATAATGAAAAGACTACCATCCATTGGAGTAACAAAAATATCGACAACAGACTACCTTCCATAATGACAAGGCTACCATCCATTGGAGTAACAAAAATCTCGACAACAGACTTTCTTCCATAATGACAAGGCTACCATCCATTGGAGTAACAAAAATATTGACAACAGACTACCTTCCATAATGACAAGGCTACCATCCATTGGAGTAACAAAAATCTCGACAACAGACTACCTTCCAAAATGAAAAGGTTACCATACATTGGAATAACAAAAATCCTGACATCAGACTACCTTCCATAATGACAAGGCTACCATCCAATGGAATAACAAAAATCTCGACAACAGACTACCTTCCATAATGACAAGGCTACCATCCAATGGAGTAACAAAAATCTGAACAAAAGACTACCTTCCATAATGACAAGGCTACCATCCATTGGAGTAACAGAAATCATAACGACAGAGTACCTTCCATAATGAAAAGAATACCATCCATTGGAGTAAAAAAAATCTCGACAAAAGACTACCTTCCATAATGACAAGGCTACCATCCATTGGAGTAACAAAAATCTCGACAACAGACTACCTTCCATAATGACAAGGCTACCATCCATTGGAGTAACAAAAATATTGACAACAAACTACCTTCCATAATTACAAGGCTACCATCCATTGGAGTAACAAAAATCTCGACAACAGACTACCTTCCCAAATGAAAAGGTTACCATACATTGGAATAACAAAAATCCTGACATCAAACTACCTTCCATATGACAAGGCTACCATCCAATGGAATAACAAAAATCTCGACAACAGACTACCTTCCATAATGACAAGGCTACCATCCAATGGAGTAACAAAAATTTGAACAAAAGACTACCTTCCATAATGAGAAGGCTACCATCCATTGGAGTAACAGAAATTATAACGACAGAGTACCTTCCATAATGAAAAGACTACCAACCATTGGAGTAACAAAAATCTCGACAACAAACTACCTTCTATGATGACAAGGCTACCATCCATTGGAGTAACAAAAATCTCGACAACAGACTACCTTCCATAATGACAAGGCTACCATCCATTGGAGTAACAAAAATCTCAACAACAGAATACCTTTCATAATGACAAGGCTACCATCCATTGGAGTAACAAAAATACTTACATCAGACTACCTTCCATAATGACAAGGCTACCATCGAACGGAATAACAAAAATCTCGACAACAGACTTCCATAATGACAAGGCTACCATCCATTGGATTAACAAAAATCTGAACAACAGCCTAGCTTCCATAATGACATGGCTACCATCCATTAGAGTAACAAAAATATCGACAATAGACTACCTTCCGTAATGACAAAGCTACCATCCATTGGAATAACAAAAATCATGAAAACAGACTACCTTCCATAATGACAAGGCTACCATCCAAAGGAATAACAAATATCTAGACAACAAACTACCTTCCATAATGATAAGGCTAACATCCATTGGAGTAACAAAAATCTTGACAAGAGAATACCTTCCATAATGACAAGGCTACAATCCATTGGAGTAACAAAAATCTCGACAAAAAACTACCTTCCATAATGACAAGGCTACCATCGATTGGAGTAACAAAAATATCGACAATAGAGTACCTGCCATAATGACAAAGCTACCATCCATTGGAGTAACAAAAATCTTGACAATAAACTACCTTCCATAATGACAAGGCCACAATCCATTGAAGTAACAAAAATATTGACAACAGACTACGTCCCATAATGACAAGGCTACCATTTATTGGAGTAACAAAAATATCGACAACAGACTACCTTCCATAATGACAAGGATACCATCCATTGGAGTATAAAAATCTCGACAACAGACAACCTTCCATAAGGACAAGGCTACCATCCAACAGAATAACAAAATTCTTGACAACAGACTACCTTCCATAATGACAAGGATACCACACATTTGAGTAACTAAATATCTCAATGACAAACTACCTTCCATAATGACAAGGCTACCATCCATTGGAATATAAAAAATATCGACAACAAACTACCTTCCATAATGACAAGGCTACAACCCATTGGAGTAAAAAAGATATCTATATTATACTACCTTCCATAATGATAAGGCTACCATCCATTGGAGTAACAAAAATATCGACAACAGACTACCTTTTGTAATGACAAGGCTACCATCCAATGGAGTAACAAAAATCTGAACAAAAGACTACCTTCCATAATGACAAGGCTACCATCCATTGTAGTACAAGAAATCATAACGACAGAGTACCTTCCATAATGAAAAGACTACCATCCATTGGAGTAACAAAAATCTCGACAACATACTACCTTCCATAATGACAAGGCTACCATCAATTGGAGTAACAAAAATCTTGACAACAGACTACATTCCATAATGACAAGGCTACCATCCATTGGAGTAACAAAAATATAGACAACAAACTACCTTTCAAAATTGCAAGGTTACCATACATTGGAATAACAAAAATCCTGACATCAGACTACATTCCATAATGACAAGGCTACCATCCAATGGAATAACAAAAATCTGAACAACAGACTAGCTTCCATAATGACAAGACTACCACACATTGGAATAACAGATATCTCAACGAATAACTACCTTCAATAATGACAAGGCTACCATCCATTGGAGTAACAAAAATATCGACAACAGACTACCTTCCATAATGAAAAGGATACCATCCTTTGGAGTAACAAAAATCTCGACAACAAACTTGCTTCCATAATTACAAGGCTACCACACATTGGAGTAACAAATAACTCAACGACAAACTACCTTCCATAATGACAAGGCTACCATCCATTAGAGTAACAAAAATATCGACAATAGACTACCTTCCATAATGACAAAGCTACCATCCATTGGAATAACAAAAATCACGAAAACAGACTACCTTCCATAATGACAAGGATACCATCCAAAGGAATAACAAAAATCACGAAAAAAACTAACTTCCATAATCACAAGGCTAGCATCCATTTGAGTTACAAAAACATCGACAACAGACTACCTTCCATAATGACAAGGCTACATCCATTAGAGTAACAAAAATCTCGACAACAGAATAGCTTCCATAAGGACAAGGCTACCATCCATTGAAGTAACAAAAATATCGACAACAGACTACCTTCCATAATGACAAAGTTAACATCCATTGGAATAACAAAAATCACGAAAACAGACTACCTTCCATAATGAAAAGGCTACCATCCAATGGAATAACAAAAATCTAGACAACAAACTACCTTCCATAATGACAAGGCTACCATGCATTGGAGTAACAAAAATCTCGACAAGAGAATACCTTCCATAATGACAAGGCTACCATCCATTGGAGTGACAAAAATCTCGACAACAGACTACCTTCCAAAATGAAAAGGTTACCATACATTGGAATAACAAAAATCCTGACATCAGACTACCTTCCATAATGACAAGGCTACCATCCATTGAAGTAACAAAAATATCGACAATAGAGTACCTTCCATAATGACAAAGCTACCATCCATTGGAGTAACAAAAATCTTGACAATAGACTACCTTCCACAATGACAAGGCTACAATCCATTGAAGTAACAAAAATATTGACAACATACTATGTCCCATAATGACAAGGCTACCATTCTATGGAGTGACAAAAATCTCGACAACGGACTACCTTCCATAATGCAAGGATACCATCCATTGGAGTATAAAAATCTCGACAACAGACAGCCTTCCATAAGGAAAAGGTTACAATACATTAGAATAACAAAAATATCGACATCAGACTACCTTCCAAAATGACAAGGCAACCATCCAACGGAATAACAAAATTCTCGACAAAGACTACCTTCCATAATGATAAGGCTACCACACACTAGAGTAACATATATCTCAATGACAAACTACCTTCCATAATGACAAGGCTACCATCCATTGGAAAAAAAAATATCGACAACAAACTACCTTCCATAATGACAAGGTTACCACCCATTGGAGTAAAAAAGATATCTATATTATACTACCATCCATAATGATAAGGCTACCATCCATTGGAGTAACAAAAATATCGACAATAGACTACCTTCTTTAATTACAAGGCTACCATCCAATGGAGTAACAAAAATATTGACAACAGACTACCTTCCATAATGACAAGGCTACCATCCATTGGAGTAACAAAATCCCGATAACAGACTACCTTCCATATTGACAAAGCTACAATCCATTGGAGAAACAGACTTCCTTCGATAATGACAAGGCTACCATCCGCTGGAGTAAAAAAAATCTCGACAATATACTACCTTCCATAATGACAAGGGTACCATCATTGGAGAAACAAAAATATCCACAAGAGACTACCTTCCATAATGACAAGGCTACCATCCAAAGGAATAAAAAAAATCACGAAAAAAACTAACTTCCATAATCACAAGGCTAGCATCCATTGGAGTTACAAAAACATCGACAACAGACTACCTTCCATAATGACAAGGCTACATCCATTAGAGTAACAAAAATCTCGACAACAGAATAGCTTCCATAAGGACAAGGCTACCATCCATTGAAGTAACTAAAATATCGACAACAGACTACCTTCCATAATGACAAAGTTACCATCCATTGGAATAACAAAAATCACGAAAACAGACTACCTTCCATAATGACAAGGCTACCATCCAATGGAATAACAAAAATCTAGACAACAAACTACCTTCCATAATGACAAGGCTACCATGCATTGGAGTAACAAAAATCTCGACAAGAGAATACCTTCCATAATGACAAAGCTACCATCCATTGGAGTGACAAAAATCTCGACAACAGACTACCTTCCAAAATGAAAAGGTTACCATACATTGGAATAACAAAAATCCTGACATCAGACTACCTTCCATAATGACAAGGCTACCATCCATTGAAGTAACAAAAATATCGACAATAGAGTACCTTCCATAATGACAAAGCTACCATCCATTGGAGTAACAAAAATCTAGACAATAGACTACCATCCACAATGACAAGGCTACAATCCGTTGAAGTAACAAAAATATTGACAACATACTATGTCCCATAATGACAAGGCTACCATTCTATGGAGTGACAAAAATCTCGACAACGGGCTACCTTCCATAATGCAAGGATACCATCCATTGGAGTATAAAAATCTCGACAACAGACAACCTTCCATAAGGAAAAGGTTACAATACATTAGAATAACAAAAATCTCGACAAAGACTACCTTCCATAATGATAAGGCTACCACACACTAGAGTAACAGATATCTCAATGACAAACTACCTTCCATAATGACAAGGCTACCATCCATTGGAAAAAAAATATATCGACAACAAACTACCTTCCATAATGACAAGGTTACCACCCATTGGAGTAAAAAAGATATCTATATTATACTACCATCCATAATGATAAGGCTACCATCCATTGGAGTAACAAAAATATCGACAATAGACTACCTTCTTTAATTACAAGGCTACCATCCAATGGAGTAACAAAAATCTGAACAAAAGACTACCTTCCATAATGACAAGGCTACCATCCATTGGAGTAACAGAAATCATAACGACAAAGTACCTTCCATAATGAAAAGACTACCATCCATTGGAGTAACAAAAATCTCGACAACAGACTACCTTCCATAATGACAAGGCTACCATCCATTGGAGTAACAAAAATCTCGACAACAGACTACCTTCCATAATGACAAGGCTACCATCCATTGGAGTAACAAAAATATTGACAACAGACTACCTTACATAATGACAAGGCTACCATCCATTGGAGTAACAAAATACCGATAACAGACTACCTTCCATAATGACAAAGCTACAATCCATTGGAGAAACAGACTTCCTTCGATAATGACAAGGCTACCATCCGCTGGAGTAAAAAAAATCTCGACAATATACTACCTTCCATAATGACAAGGGTACCATCATTGGAGTAACAAAAATATCCACAAGAGACTACCTTCCATAATGACAAGGCTACAATCCATTGGAGTATCAAAAATCTCGATAACAGACTACCTTCCATAATGACAAGGCTACCATCCATTGGAGTAACAAAAATATCAACAAAAGACTAGCTTCCATAATGACAAGGCTACCATCCATTGGAGTAACAAAAATCTCGACTATAGACTACCTTCGATAATGACAAGGCTACCATCCATTGGAGTAACAAAAATCTCGAAACAGACTACCTTCCATAATGACAAGGCTACCATCAACTGTAGTAACAAAAATATCGACAAAAGACTGCCTTCCATAATGACAAGGCTACCATCCTTTGGACTAAGAAAAATCTCGACAACAGACTACCTTCCATAATGACAAGGTTACCATCCATTGGAATAACAAAAATCTCGACAATAGAGTACCTTCCATAATGACAAGTCTACCATCCATTGGAGTAACACAAATCTGAACAACAGACCACTGTCCTTAATGACAAGGCTACCATCCTTTGGAGTAACAAAAAAACACAACGACATACTACCTTACATAGTGACAAGCCTACCATCCATTTAAGTCACAAAAATCTCGACAACAGACTATCTTTGATAATGACAAGGCTACCATCCATTGGAGTAACAAAAATCTCGAAACAGACTACCTTCCATAATGAGAAGGCTACCATCCACTGTAGTAACAAAAATATAGACAAAAGACTACCTTCCATAATGACAAGGCTACCATCCTTTGGACTAACAAAAATCTCGACAACAGACTACCTTCCATAATGAAAAGGCTACCTTCCATTGGAATAACAAAAATATCGACAACACAGTACCTTCCGTAATGACAAGTCTACCATCCATTGGAGTAACACAAATGTGAACAACAGACTAGCTTCCATAATGACAAGGTTACCATACATTGGAGTAACAAAAATCCCGATAACAGACTACCTTCCATAATGACAAAGCTACCATCCATTGGAGAAACAGAAATCTCGACAACAGACTACCTTCGATAATGACAAGGCTACCATCCGTTGGAGTAAAAAAATTCTCGACAATATACTACCTTCCATAATGACAAGGGTACCATCATTGGAATAACAAAAATATCCACAAGAGACTACCTTCCATAATGACAAGGATACCATCCATTGGAGTAACAAAAATCTCGACAACATACTACCTTCCATAATAACTAGGCTACCATCCATTGGAGTAACAAAGATATCGCCAACAGACTACCTTCCATAACGAAAAGGCTAAAATCCATTATAGTAACAAAAATCTCGACAATAGACTACCTTCCATAATGACAAGGCTTCCATCCATTAATGTAACAAAATCTAAAAACGGAACTCCCTTCCATAATGACAAGGCTACCATCCATTGGAGTAACAAAACCTCAACAACGAACTACCTTCCATAATTACAAGGATACCATCCATTGGAGTAACAAAATCTCCACAATGAACTACCTTCCATAATGACAAGGCTACCATCCATTGGAGTAACAAAATCTCAACAATGAACTACCTTCCATAATGACAACGCTACCAGCCATTTGAGTAACAAAATCTCAAAAATGAACTACCTTCCATAATGACAATTCTATCATCCATTGGAGAAACAAAATATCAAGAATGAATTACCTTCCGTAATGACAAGGATACCATTAATTAGAGTAACAAAATCTCGACAACAAATTACCTTCCATAATGACAAGCCTACCATCCATTGGAGTAACAAAATCTCAACAACAAACTACCTTCCATAATGAGAAGGCTACCATCCATTGGAGTAACAAAATCTCAACAACAAACTACCTTCCATATTGACAAGGCTACCATCCATTGGAGTAACAAAATCTAAACAATGAACACCTTCAATAATGACAAGGCTACCATCCATTGGAGTAACAAAATCTCAATAATGAACTACCTTCCATAATGATAAGGCTATTATCCATTGGGGAAACAAAATCTCAACAATGAACTACCATTCGTAATGACAAGGATACCATCAATTAGAATAACAAAATCTCAACAACTAACTACCTTCCATAATGACAAGGCTACCATCCATTGGAGTAAAAAAATCTCAACAACGACCTACCGTCCATATTGACAAGGCTACCATCCATTGGAGTAACAAAATCTAAACAATGAACTACCTTCCATAATGACAAGGCTACCATCCATTGGAGTAACAAAATCTCAACAATGAACTACCTTCCATAATGATAAGGCTATTATCCATTGGAGAAACAAAATCTGAACAATGAACTACCATTTGTAATGACAAGGATACCATCAATTATAGTAACAAAATCTCAATAACGAACTACCTTCCATAATGACAAGCCTACAATCCATTGCAGTAACAAAATCTCAACAATGAACTAGCTTCCATAATGACAAGGCTACCATCCATTGGAGTAACAAAATCTAAAAATCGAACAACCTTCCATAATGACAAGGTTATCATCCTTTGGAGAAACAAAATCTCAACAATGTACAACCTTCCGTAATGACAAGGATACCATGAATTAGAGTAACAAAATCTCAACAACGAACTACCTTCCATAATGACAAGGCTACCATCCATTAAATAACAAAATCTCAAAACCGAACTACCTTCCTTAATGACAGGGCTAGCATCCATTGGAGTTAAAAAATCTCAACAACAAACTACCTTCCATAATGACAAGGCTACCATCCATTGGAGTAACAAAAATCTCGACAACAGACTACCTTCCATAATGACTAGGCTACCATCCATTGGAGTAACAAAGATATCGACAACAGAACACCTTCCATAACGAAAAGGCTAAAATCCATTGTAGTAAAAAAAATCTCGATAATAGACTACCTTCCATAATGACAAGGCTACCATCCATTATAGTAACAAAAATCTCGACAATAGAGTACCTTCCGTAATGACAAGTCTACCATCCATTGGAGTAACACAAATCTGAACAACAAACCACCATCCTTAATGACAAGGCTACCATCCTTTGGAGTAACAAAAAATCACAACGACAGACTACTTTCCATAATGACAAGGCTACCATTCATTGTAGTGACAAAAATCTCGAAAACAGACTACCTTCCATAATGACAAGGCTACCATCCATTGGAGTAACAAAAATATCAACAAGAGACTAGCTTCCATAATGACAAGGCTACCATCCATTGGAGTAACAAAAATCTCGACAATAGACTACCTTCGATAATGACAAGGCTACCATCCATTGGAGTAACAAAAATCTCGAAACAGACTACCTTCCATAATGACAAGGCTACCATCCACTGTAGTAACAAAAATATCGACAAAAGACTGCCTTCCATAATGACAAGGCTACCATCCTTTGGACTAAGAAAAATCTCGACAACAGACTACCTTCCATAATGACAAGGCTACCATCCATTCGAATAACAAAAATCTCGACAATAGAGTACCTTCCGTAATGACAAGTCTACCATCCATTGGAGTAACACAAATCTGAACAACAGACCACTGTCCTTAATGACAAGGCTACCATCCTTTGGAGTAACAAAAAATCACAACGACATACTACCTTACATAGTGACAAGCCTACCATCCATTGGAGTAACAAAAATCTCGACAACAGACTACCTTCGATAATGACAAGGCTACCATCCATTGGAGTAACAAAAATCTCGAAACAGACTACCTTATGTAATGACAAGGCTACCATCCACTGTAGTAACAAAAATATAGACAAAATACTACCTTCCATAATGACAAGGCTACCATCCTTTGGACTAACAAAAATCTCGACAACAGACTACCTTCCATAATGAAAAGGCTACTGTCCATTGGAATAACAAAAATATCGACAACACAGTACCTTCCGTAATGACAAGTCTACCATCCATTGGAGTAACACAAATCTGAACAACAGACTAGCTTCCATAATGACAAGGCTACCATACATTGGAGTAACAAAAATCCCGATAACAGACTACCTTCCATAATGACAAAGCTACCATCCATTGGAGAAACAGAAATCTCGACAACAGACTACCTTCCATAATGACAAGGGTACCATCATTGGAGTAACAAAAATATCCACAAGAGACTACCTTCCATAATGACAAGGCTACCATCCATTGGAGTAACAAAAATCTCGACAACAGACTACCTTCCATAATGACTAGGCTACCATCCATTGGAGTAACAAAGATATCGACAACAGACTACCTTCCATAACGAAAAGGCTAAAATCCATTATAGTAACAAAAATCTCGACAATAGACTACCTTCCATAATGACAAGGCTTCCATCCATTAATGTAACAAAATCTCAAAACGGAACTCCCTTCCATAATGACAAGGCTACCATCCATTGGAGTAACAAAATCTCAACAACGAACTACCTTCCATAATGACAAGGATACCATCCATTGGAGTAACAAAATCTCAACAATGAACTACCTTCCATAATGACAAGGCTACCATCCATTGGAGTAACAAAATCTCAACAATGAACTACCTTCCATAATGACAAGGCTACCATCCATTTGAGTAACAAAATCTCAAAAATGAACTACCTTCCATAATAACAATTCTATCATCCATTGGAGAAACAAAATATCAAGAATGAATTAACTTCCGTAATGACAAGGATTCCATTAATTAGAGTAACAAAATCTCAACAACAAATTACCTTCCATAATGACAAGCCTACCATCCATTGGAGTAACAAAATCTCAACAACAAACTACCTTCCATAATGACAAGGCTACCATCCATTGGAGTAACAAAATCTCAACAACAAACTACCTTCCATATTGAACAGGCTACCATCCATTGGAGTAACAAAATCTAAACAATGAACTACCTTCAATAATGTCAAGGCTACCATCCATTGGAGTAACAAAATCTCAATAATGAACTACCTTCCATAATGATAAGGCTATTATCCATTGGAGAAACAAAATCTCAACAATGAACTACCATTCGTAATGACAAGGATACCATCAATTAGAATAACAAAATCTCAACAACTAACTACCTTCCATAATTAAAAGTCTACCATCTATTGGAGTAAAAAAATCTCAACAAAGAACTACCTTCCATAATGACAAGGCTACCATCCATTGGAGTAAAAAAATCTCAACATCGACCTACCGTCCATATTGACAAAGCTACCATCCATTGGAGTAACAAAATCTAAACAATGAACTACCTTCCATAATGACAAGGCTACCATCCATTGGAGTAACAAAATCTCAACAATGAACTACCTTCCATAATGATAAGGCTATTATCCATTGGAGAAACAGAATCTCAACAATGAACTACCATTTGTAATGACAAGGATACCATCAATTAGAGTAACAAAATCTCAATAACGAACTACCTTCCATAATGACAAGGCTACCATCCATTGGAGTAACAAAATCTAATAATGGAACAACCTTCCATAATGACAAGGTTATCATCCTTTGGAGAAACAAAATCTCAACAATGTACAACCTTCCGTAATGACAAGGATACCATGAATTAGAGTAACAAAATCTCAACAACGAACTACCTTCCATAATGACAAGGCTACCATTCATTGGAGTTAAAAAATCTCAACAACAAACTACCTTCCAAAATGACAAGGCTACCATCCATTAAATAACAAAATCTCAAAACCGAACTACCTTCCTTAATGACAAGGCTAGCATCCATTGGAGTTAAAAAATCTCAACAACAAACTACCTTCCATAATGACAAGGCTACCATCCATTGGAGAAACAAAATCTCAACATTGAACTTCCTTCCGTAATGACAAGGATACCATCAATTAGAGTAAAAAAATCTCAACAATAAACTAGCTTCAATAATGACAAGCCTACCATCCATTGGAGTAACAAAATCTCAACAACGAACTACCTTCCATAATGACAAGGCTACCATCCATTAATGTAACAAAATCTCAAAACGGAACTCCCTTCCATAATGACAAGGCTACCATCCATTGGAGTAACAAAATCTCAACAACAAACTACCTTCCATAATGAAAAGGTTACCATCCATTGGAGTAACAAAATCTCAACAATGAACTACCTTCCATAATGACAAGGCTACCATCCATTTGAGTAACAAAATCTCAAAAATGAACTACCTTCCATAATGACAATGCTATAATCCATTGGAGAAACAAAATCTCAATAATGAACTACCTTCCGCAATGACAAGGATACCATTAATTAGAGTAACAAAATCTCAACAACAAACTACCTTCCATAATGAAAAGCCCACCATCCATTGGAGTAACAAAATCTCAATAACAAACTACCTTCCATAATGACAAGGCTATCATCCATTAAAGTAACAAAATCCCAAAACCGAACGACCATCCATAATGACAAGGCTACTATCCATTGGAGTAACAAAATCTCAACAATGAACTACCTTCCATAATGACAAGGCTACCATCCATTGGAGTATCAAAATCTCAAAAACGAACTACCTTCCATAATGACAAGGCTATCATCCTTTGGAGAAACAAAATCTCAACAATGTACAACCTTCCGTAATGACAAGGCTACCATTCATTGGAGTTAAAAAATCTCAACAATAAACTACATTCCAAAATGACAAGGCTACCATCCATTAATTAACAAAATCTCAAAACCGAACTACCTTCCATAATGAGAAGGCTACCATCCATTGGAGTAACAAAATCTCAACAATGAACTACCTTCTATAATGACAAGGCTACAATCCATTGGAGTAACAAAATCTCAACAATGAACTACCTTCCATAATGACAAGGGAACAATCCATTGGAGTAACAAAATCTCAAAAATTAACTACCTTCCATAATGACAAGGCTACCATCCATTGGAGTAACAAAATCTCAACAACAAACTACCTTCCATATTGACAAGGCTACCATCCATTGGAGTAACAAAATCTCAAAAACGAACTACCTTCCATAATGACAGGGCTATCATCCTTTGGAGAAACAAAATCTCAACAATGTACAACCTTCCGTAATGACAAGGATACCATCAATTAGAGTAACAAAATCTCAAAACCGAACTACCTTCCTTAATGACAAGGCTACCATTTATTGGAGTAACAAAATCTCAACAACAAACTACCTTCCATAATGACAAGGCTACCATCCATTGGAGTAGCAAAATCTCAACAATGAACTACCTTCCATAATGACAAGGGAACAATCCATTGGAGTATCAAAATCTCAAATATGAACTACCTTCCATAATTACAAGGCTATCATCCATTGGAGAAACAAAATCTCAACATTGAACTACCTTCCGTAATGACAAGGATACCATCAATTAGAGTAAAAAAATCTCAACAATAAACTAGCTTCAATAATGACAAGGCTACCATCCATTGGAGTAACAAAATATCAACAACGAACTACCTTCCATAATGACAAGGCTATCATCCATTGGAGTAACAAAATCTCAACAATGAACTACCTTCCATAATGACAAGGCTACCATCCATTTGAGTAACAAAATCTCAAAAATGAACTACCTTCCATAATGACAATGCTATAATCCATTGGAGAAACAAAATCTCAATAATGAACTACCTACCGCAATGACAAGGATACCATTAATTAGAGTAAGAAAATCTCAACAACAAACTACCTTCCATAATGACAAGCCCACCATCCATTGGAGTAACAAAATCTCAACAACAAACTACCTTCCATAATGACAAGGCTACCATCCATTAATGTAACAAAATCTCAAAACGGAACTCCCTTCCATAATGACAAGGCTACCATCCATTGGAGTAACAAAATCTCAACAACGAACTACCTTCCATAATGAAAAGGTTACCATCCATTCGAGTAACAAAATCTCCACAATGAACTACCTTCCATAATGACAAGGCTACCATCCATTTGAGTAACAAAATCTCAAAAATGAACTACCTTCCATAATGACAATGCTATAATCCATTGGAGAAACAAAATCTCAATAATGAACTACCTACCGCAATGACAAGGATACCATTAATTAGAGTAAGAAAATCTCAACAACAAACTACCTTCCATAATGACAAGCCCACCATCCATTGGAGTAACAAAATCTCAATAACAAACTAAGTTCCATAATGACAAGGCTATCATCCATTAAAGTAACAAATTCTCAAAACCGAACGATCATCCATAATGACAAGGCTACTATCCATTGGAGTAACAAAATCTCAACAATGAACTACCTTCCATAATGACAAGGCTACCATCCATTGGAGTAACAAAATCTCAAAAACGAACTACCTTCCATAATGACAAGGCTACCATCATTTGGAGAAACAAAATCTCAACAATGTACAACCTTCCGTAATGACAAGGATACCATCAAATAGAGTAACAAAATCTCAACAACGAACTACCTTCCATAATGACAAGGCTACCATTCATTGGAGTTAAAAAATCTCAACAATAAACTACATTCCAAAATGACAAGGCTACCATCCATTAATTAACAAAATCTCAAAACCGAACTACCTTCCATAATGAGAAGGCTATCATCCTTTGGAGAAAAAAAATCTCACCAATGAACTACCTTCTATAATGACAAGGCTACCATCCATTGGAGTAACAAAATCTCAAAACCGAACTACCTTCCTTAATGACAAGGCTACCATTTATTGGAGTAACAAAATCTCAACAACAAACTACCTTCAATAATGACAAGGCTACCATCCATTGGAGTAGCAAAATCTCAACAATGAACTACCTTCCATAATGAGAAGGGAACAATCCATTGGAGTATCAAAATCTCAAATATGAACTACCTTCCATAATTACAAGGCTATCATCCATTGGAGAAACAAAATCTCAACATTGAACTACCTTCTGTAATGACAAGGATACCATCAATTAGAGTAAAAAAATCTCAACAATAAACTAGCTTCAATAATGACAAGCCTACCATCCATTGGAGTAACAAAATCTCAACAACAAACTACCTTCCATAATGACAAGGCTACCATCCATTAATGTAACAAAATCTCAAAACGGAACTCCCTTCCATAATGACAAGGCTACCATCCATTGGAGTAACAAAATATCAACAACGAACTACCTTCCATAATGACAAGGCTACCATCCATTGGAGTAACAAAATCTCAACAATGAACTACCTTCCATAATGACAAGGCTACCATCCATTTGAGTAACAAAATCTCAAAAATGAACTACCTTCCATAATGACAATGCTATAATCCATTGGAGAAACAAAATCTCAATAATGAACTACCTACCGCAATGACAAGGATACCATTAATTAGAGTAAGAAAATCTCAACAACAAACTACCTTCCATAATGACAAGCCCACCATCCATTGGAGTAACAAAATCTCAACAACAAACTACCTTCCATAATGACAAGGCTACCATCCATTAATGTAACAAAATCTCAAAACGGAACTCCCTTCCATAATGACAAGGCTACCATCCATTGGAGTAACAAAATCTCAACAACGAACTACCTTCCATAATGAAAAGGTTACCATCCATTGGAGTAACAAAATCTCAACAATGAACTACCTTCCATAATGACAAGGCTACCATCAATTTGAGTAACAAAATCTCAAAAATGAACTACCTTCCATAATGACAATGCTATAATCCATTGGAGAAACAAAATCTCAATAATGAACTACCTTCCGCAATGACAAGGATACCATTAATTAGAGTAACAAAATCTCAACAACAAACTACCTTCCATAATTAAAAGCCCACCATCCATTGGAGTAACAAAATCTCAATAACAAACTAAGTTCCATAATGACAAGGCTATCATCCATTAAAGTAACAAATTCTCAAAACCGAACGATCATCCATAATGACAAGGCTACTATCCATTGGAGTAACAAAATCTCAACAATGAACTACCTTCCATAATGACAAGGCTACCATCCATTGGAGTAACAAAATCTCAAAAACGAACTACCTTCCATAATGACAAGGCTATCATCCTTTGGAGAAACAAAATCTCAACAATGTACAACCTTCCGTAATGACAAGGATACCATCAAATAGAGTAACAAAATCTCAACAACGAACTACCTTCCATAATGACAAGGCTACCATTCATTGGAGTTAAAAAATCTCAACAATAAACTACATTCCAAAATGACAAGGCTACCATCCATTAATTAACAAAATCTCAAAACCGAACTACCTTCCTTAATGACAAGGCTACCATTTATTGGAGTAACAAAATTTCAACAACAAACTACCTTCCATAATGACAAGGCTACCATCCATTGGAGTAGCAAAATCTCAACAATGAACTACCTTCCATAATTACAAGGCTATCATCCATTGGAGAAACAAAGTCTCAACATTGAACTACCTTCCGTAATGACAAGGATACCATCAATTAGAGTAAAAAAATCTCAACAATAAACTAGCTTCAATAATAACAAGCCTACCATCCATTGGAGTAACAAAATCTCAACAACGAACTACCTTCCATAATGACAAGGCTACCATCCATTAATGTAACAAAATCTCAAAACGGAACTCCCTTCCATAATGACAAGGCTACCATCCATTGGAGTAACAAAATATCAACAACGAACTACCTTCCATAATGACAAGGCTACCATCCATTGGAGTAACAAAATCTCAACAATGAACTACCTTCCATAATGACAAGGCTACCATCCATTTGAGTAACAAAATCTCAAAAATGAACTACCTTCCATAATGACAATGCTATAATCCATTGGAGAAACAAAATCTCAATAATGAACTACCTACCACAATGACAAGGATACCATTAATTAGAGTAAGAAAATCTCAACAACAAACTACCTTCCATAATGACAAGCCCACCATCCATTGGAGTAACAAAATCTCAACAACAAACTACCTTCCATAATGACAAGGCTACTATCCATTAAAGTAACAAAATCTCAACAACAAACTACCTTCCATATTGACAAGGCTACCATCCATTGGAGTAACAAAATCTAAACAATGAACTACCTTCCATAATGACAAGGCTACCATTCATTGGAGTTAAAAAATACCAACAATAAACTACCTTCCAAAATGACAAGGCTACCATCCATTAAATAACAAAATCTCAAAACCGAATAACCTTCCATAATGACAAGGCTACCATCCATTGGAGTAACAAAATCTCAACAATAAACTACCTTCCATAATGACAAGGTTACCATCCATTGGAGTACCAAAATCTCAACAATGAACTACCTTCCATAATGACAAGGGAACAATCCATTGGAGTAACAAAATCTCAAAAATGAACTACCTTCCATAATGACAAGGCTACCATCCATTGGAGTAACAAAATCTCAACAACAAACTACCTTCCATATTGACAAGGCTACCATCCATTGGAGTAACAAAATCTAAACAATGAACTACCTTCCATAATGACAAGGCTACCAGCCATTGGAGTAACAAAATATCAACAATGAACTACCTTTCATAATGACAAGGCTATCATACATTTGGGAAACAAAATCTCAACAATGAACTACCTTCCGTAATGACAAGGTTACCATAAATTAGAGTAACAAAATCTCAATAACAAACTACCTTCCATAATGAAAAGTCTACCATCTATTGTAGTAAAAAAATCTCAACAAAGAACTACCTTCTATAATGACAAGCCTACCATCCATTGCAGTAACAAAATCTCAACAATTTACTACCTTCCATAATAACAAGGCTACCATCCATTGGAGTAACAAAATCTCAAAAACGAACTACCTTCCATAATGACAAGGCTATCATCCTTTGGAGAAACAAAATCTCAACAATGTACAACCTTCCATAATAACAAGGATACCATCAATTAGAGTAACAAAATCTCAACAACGAACTACCTTCCATAATGACAAGGCTACCATTCATTGGAGTTAAAAAATCTCAACAATAAACTACCTTCCAAAATGACAAGGCTACCATCCATTAAATAACAAAATCTCAAAACCGAACTACCTTCCATAATGACAAGGCTACCATCCATTGGAGTAACAAAATCTCAACAATGAACTACCTTCCAAAATGACAAGGCTACCATCCATTGGAGTAAAAAAATCTAAACAATGAACTACCTTCCATAATGACAAGGCTACCAGCCATTGGAGTAACAAAATATCAACAATGAACTGCCTTCCATAATGACAAGGCTATCATCCATTGGAGAAACAAAATCTCAAAAATGAACTACCTTCCGTAATGACAAGGTTACCATAAATTAGATTAACAAAATCTCAACAACGAACTACCTTCCATAATGAAAATTCTACCATCTATTGGAGTAAAAAAATATCAACAAAGAACTACCTTCCACAATGACAAGCCTACCATCCATTGCAGTATCAAAATCTCAACAATGAACTACCTTCCATAATGACAAGGCTACCATCCATTGGAGTAACAAAATCTCAAAAATGAACTACCTTCCATAATGACAAGGCTATCATCCTTTAGAGAAACAAAATCTTAACAATGTACAACCTTCCGTAATGACAAGGATACCATCAATTAGAGTAACAAAATCTCAACAACGAACTACCTTGCATAATGACAAGGCTACCATCCATTGGAGTTAAAAAATCTCATCAATAAACTACATTCCAAAATGACAAGGCTACCATGCATTAAATAACAAAATCTCAAAACCGAACTACCTTCCATAATGACAAGGCTACCATCCACTGGAGTAACAAAATCTCAACAACGAACTACCTTCCATAATGACAAGGCTATCATCCTTTGGAGAAACAAAATCTCAACAATGTACAACCTTCCGTAATGACAAGGATACCATCAATTAGAGTAACAAAATCTCAAAACCGAACTACCTTCCTTAATGACAAGGCTACCATCCATTGGAGTAACAAAATCTCAACAACAAACTACCTTCCATAATGAAAAGTCTACCATCTATTGGAGTAAAAAAATCTCAACAAAGAACTACCTTCCATAATGACAAGCCTACCATCCATTGCAGTAACAAAATCTCAACAATTTACTACCTTCCATAATAACAAGGCTACCATCCATTGGAGTAACAAAATCTCAAAAACGAACTACCTTCCATAATGACAAGGCTATCATCCTTTGGAGAAACAAAATCTCAACAATGTACAACCTTCCATAATAACAAGGATACCATCAATTAGAGTAACAAAATCTCAACAACGAACTACCTTCCATAATGACAAGGCTACCATTCATTGGAGTTAAAAAATCTCAAGAATAAACTACCTTCCAAAATGACAAGGCTACCATCCATTAAATAACAAAATCTCAAAACCGAACTACCTTCCATAATGACAAGGCTACCATCCATTGGAGTAACAAAATCTCAACAATGAACTACCTTCCATAATGACAAGGCTACCATCCATTGGAGTAACAAAATCTCAACAATGAACTACCTTCCATAATGACAAGGGATCAATCCATTGGAGTAACAAAATCTCAAAAATGAACTACCTTCCATAATGACAAGGCTACCATCCATTGGAGTAACAAAATCTCAACAACAAACTACCTTCCGTATTGACAAGGCTACCATCCATTGGAGTAACAAAATCTAAACAATGAACTACCTTCCATAATGAAAAGTCTACCATCTATTGGAGTAAAAAAATCTCAACAAAGAACTACCTTCCATAATGACAAGCCTACCATCCATTCCAGTAACAAAATCTCAACAATTTATTACCTTCCATAATGACAAGGCTACCATCCATTGGAGTAACAAAATCTCAAAAATGAACTACCTTCCATAATGACAAGGCTATCATCCTTTGGAGAAACAAAATCTCAACAATGTACAACCTTCCGTAATGACAAGGATACCATCAATTAGAGTAACAAAATCTCAACAACGAACTACCTTCCATAATGACAAGGCTACCATTCATTGGAGTTAAAAAATCTCAACAATAAACTACCTTCCAAAATGACAAGGCTACCATCCATTAAATAACAAAATCTCAAAACCGAACTACCTTCCTTAATGACAAGGCTACCATCCATTGGAGTAACAAAATCTCAACAATGAACTACCTTCCATAATGACAAGGGAACAGTCCATTGGAGTAACAAAATCTCAAAAATTAACTACCTTCCATAATGACAAGGCTACCATCCATTGGAGTAACAAAATCTCGACAACAAACTACCTTCCATATTGACAAGGCTACCATCCATTGGAGTAACAAAATCTCAACAATGAACTACCTTCCATAATGACAAGGGAACAATCCATTGGAGTAACAAAATCTCAAAAATGAACTACCTTCCATAATGACAAGGCTACCATCCATTGGAGTAACAAAATCTCGACAACAAACTACCTTCCATATTGACAAGGCTACCATCCATTTGAGTAACAAAATCTAAACAATGAACTACCTTCCATAATGACAAGGCTACCATCCATTGGAGTAACAAAATCTCAACAATGAACTACCTTCCATAATGACAAGGGAACAATCCATTGGAGTAACAAAATCTCAAAAATGAACTACCTTCCATAATGACAAGGCTACCATCCATTGGAGTAACAAAATCTCAACAACAAACTACCTTCCCTATTAACAAGGCTACCATCCATTGGAGTAACAAAATCTAAAAAACGAACTACCTTCCATAATGACAAGGCTATCATCCTTTGAAGAAACAAAATCTCAACAATGTACAACCTTCCGTAATGACAAGGATACCATCAATTAGAGTAACAAAATCTCAAAACCGAACTACCTTCCTTAATGACAAGGCTACCATCCATTGGAGTAACAAAATCTCAACAACAAACTACCTTCCATAATGAAAAGTCTACCATCTATTGGAGTAAAAAAATCTCAACAAAGAACTACCTTCCATAATGAAAAGTCTACCATCTATTGGAGTAAAAAAATCTCAACAAAGAACTACCTTCCATAATGACAAGCCTACCATCCATTGCAGTAACAAAATCTCAACAATTTACTACCTTCCATAATAACAAGGCTACCATCCATTGGAGTAACAAAATCTCAAAAACGAACTACCTTCCATAATGACAAGGCTATCATCCTTTGGAGAAACAAAATCTCAACAATGTACAACCTTCCATAATAACAAGGATACCATCAATTAGAGTAACAAAATCTCAACAACGAACTACCTTCCATAATGACAAGGCTACCATTCATTGGAGTTAAAAAATCTCAAGAATAAACTACCTTCCAAAATGACAAGGCTACCATCCATTAAATAACAAAATCTCAAAACCGAACTACCTTCCATAATGACAAGGCTACCATCCATTGGAGTAACAAAATCTCAACAATGAACTACCTTCCATAATGACAAGGCTACCATCCATTGGAGTAACAAAATCTCAACAATGAACTACCTTCCATAATGACAAGGGATCAATCCATTGGAGTAACAAAATCTCAAAAATGAACTACCTTCCATAATGACAAGGCTACCATCCATTGGAGTAACAAAATCTCAACAACAAACTACCTTCCGTATTGACAAGGCTACCATCCATTGGAGTAACAAAATCTAAACAATGAACTACCTTCCATAATGAAAAGTCTACCATCTATTGGAGTAAAAAAATCTCAACAAAGAACTACCTTCCATAATGACAAGCCTACCATCCATTCCAGTAACAAAATCTCAACAATTTATTACCTTCCATAATGACAAGGCTACCATCCATTGGAGTAACAAAATCTCAAAAATGAACTACCTTCCATAATGACAAGGCTATCATCCTTTGGAGAAACAAAATCTCAACAATGTACAACCTTCCGTAATGACAAGGATACCATCAATTAGAGTAACAAAATCTCAACAACAAACTACCTTCCATAATGACAAGGCTACCATTCATTGGAGTTAAAAAATCTCAACAATAAACTACCTTCCAAAATGACAAGGCTACCATCCATTAAATAACAAAATCTCAAAACCGAACTACCTTCCTTAATGACAAGGCTACCATCCATTGGAGTAACAAAATCTCAACAATGAACTACCTTCCATAATGACAAGGGAACAGTCCATTGGAGTAACAAAATCTCAAAAATGAACTACCTTCCATAATGACAAGGCTACCATCCATTGGAGTAACAAAATCTCGACAACAAACTACCTTCCATATTGACAAGGCTACCATCCATTGGAGTAACAAAATCTCAACAATGAACTACCTTCCATAATGACAAGGGAACAATCCATTGGAGTAACAAAATCTCAAAAATGAACTACCTTCCATAATGACAAGGCTACCATCCATTGGAGTAACAAAATCTCGACAACAAACTACCTTCCATATTGACAAGGCTACCATCCATTTGAGTAACAAAATCTCAACAATGAACTACCTTCCATAATGACAAGGGAACAATCCATTGGAGTAACAAAATCTCAAAAATGAACTACCTTCCATAATGACAAGGCTACCATCCATTGGAGTAACAAAATCTCAACAACAAACTACCTTCCCTATTAACAAGGCTACCATCCATTGGAGTAACAAAATCTAAAAAACGAACTACCTTCCATAATGACAAGGCTATCATCCTTTGGAGAAACAAAATCTCAACAATGTACAACCTTCCGTAATGACAAGGATACCATCAATTAGAGTAACAAAATCTCAAAACCGAACTACCTTCCTTAATGACAAGGCTACCATCCATTGGAGTAACAAAATCTCAACAACAAACTACCTTCCATAATGACAAGGCTACCATCCATTGGAGTAGCAAAATCTCAACAATGAACTACCTTCCATAATGACAAGGGAACAATCCTTTGGAGTATCAAAATCTCAAAAATGAACTACCTTCCATAATTACAAGGCTATCATCCATTGGAGAAACAAAATCTCAACATTGAACTACCTTCCGTAATAACAAGGATACCATCAATTAGAGTAAAACAATCTCAACAATAAACTAGCTTCAATAATGACAAGCCTACCATCCATTGGAGTAACAAAATCTCAACAACGAACTACCTTCCATAATGACAAGGCTACCATCCATTAATGTAACAAAATCTCAAAACGGAACTCCCTTCCATAATGACAAGGCTACCATCCATTGGAGTAACAAAATCTCAACAACAAACTACCTTCCATAATGACAAGGCTACCATCCATTGGAGTAACAAAATCTCAACAATGAACTACCTTCCATAATGACAAGGCTACCATCCATTTGAGTAACAAAATCTCAAAAATGAACTACCTTCCATAATGACAATGCTATAATCCATTGGAGAAACAAAATCTCAATAATGAACTACCTTCCGCAATGACAAGGATACCATTAATTAGAGTAAGAAAATCTCAACAACAAACTTACCTTCCATAATGACAAGCCCACCATCCATTGGAGTAACAAAATCTCAACCACAAACTACCTTCCATAATGACAAGGCTACCATCCATTAAAGTAACAAAATCTCAAAACTGAACGACCTTCCATAATGACAAGGCTACCATCCATTGGAGTAACAAAATATCAACAAAAAACTACATTCCATAATGACAATGCTATAATCCATTGGAGTAACAAAATCTAAACAATGAACTACCTTCCATAATGACAAGGCTACCATCCATTGGAGTAACAAAATCTCAACAATGAACTACCTTCCATAATGACAAGGTTACTATCCATTGGAGTAACAAAATCTCAACAATGAACTACCTTCCATAATGACAAGGGAACAATCCATTGGAGTAACAAAATCTAAAAAATGAACTACCTTCCATAATGACAAGGCTACCATCCATTGGAGTAACAAAATCTCAACAAAAAAACTACCTTCCATATTGACAAGGCTACCATCCATTGGAGTAACAAAATCTAAACAATGAACTACCTTCCATAATGACAAGGCTACCATCCATTGGAGTAACAAAATCTCAACAATGAACTACCTTCCATAATGATAAGGCTATTATCCATTGGAGAAACAAAATCTCAACAATGAACTACCGTTCGTAATGACAAGGATACCATCAATAAGAGTAACAAAATCTCAACAACTAACTACCTTCCATAATGAAAAGTCTACCATCTATTGGAGTAAAAAAATCTCAACAAACAACTACCTTCCATAATGACAAGGCTACCATCCATTGGAGTAACAAAATCTCAACCACAAACTACCTTCCATAATGACAAGGCTACCATCCATTAAAGTAACAAAATCTCAAAACCGAACGACCTTCCATAATGACAAGGCTACCATCCATTGGAGTAACAAAATATCAACAAAAAACTACATTCCATATTAACAAGGCTACCATCCATTGGAGTAACAAAATCTAAACAATGAACTACCTTCCATAATGACAAGGCTACCATCCATTGGAGTAACAAAATCTCAACAATGAACTACCTTCCATAATGACAAGGTTACTATCCATTGGAGTAACAAAATCTCAACAATGAACTACCTTCCATAATGACAAGGGAGCAATCCATTGGAGTAACAAAATCTCAAAATTGAACTACCTTCCATAATGACAAGGCTACCATCCATTGGAGTAACAAAATCTCAACAACAAATTACCTTCCATATTGACAAGGCTACCATCCATTGGAGTAACAAAATCTAAACAACGAACTACCTTCCATAATGACAAGGCTACCATCCATTGGAGTAACAAAATCTCAACAATGAACTACCTTCCATAATGATAAGGCTATTATCCATTGGAGAAACAAAATCTCAACAATGAACTACCGTTCGTAATGACAAGGATACCATCAATTAGAGTAACAAAATCTCAACAACTAACTACCTTCCATAATGAAAAGTCTACCATCTATTGGAGTAAAAAAATCTCAACAAACAACTACCTTCCATAATGACAAGGCTACCATCAATTGGATTAAAAAAATCTAAACAATGAACTACCTTCCATAATAACAAGGCTACCAGCCATTGGAGTAACAAAATATCAACAATGAACTACCTTTCATAATGACAAGGCTATCATACATTTGGGAAACAAAATCTCAACAATGAACTACCTTCCGTAATGACAAGGTTACCATAAACTAGAGTAACAAAATCTCAACAACAAACTACCTTCCATAATGAAAAGTCTACCATCTATTGGAGTAAAAAAATCTCAACAAAGAACTACCTTCCATAATGGCAAGCCTACCATCCATTGCAGTAACAAAATCTCAACAATTTACTACCTTCCATAATAACAAGGCTACCATCCATTGGAGTAACAAAATCTCAAAAACGAACTACCTTCCATAATGACAAGGCTATCATCCTTTGGAGAAACAAAATATCAACAATGTACAACCTTCCATAATAACAAGGATACCATCAATTAGAGTAACAAAATCTCAACAACAAACTACCTTCCATAATGACAAGGCTACCATTCATTGGAGTTAAAAAATATCAACAATAAACTACCTTCCAAAATGACAAGGCTACCATCCATTAAATAACAAAATCTCAAAAGCGAACTACCTTCCATAATGACAAGGCTACCATCCATTGGAGTAACAAAATCTCAACAATGAACTACCTTCCATAATGACAAGGCTACCATCCATTGGAGTAACAAAATCTCAACAATGAACTACCTTCCATAATGACAAGGGAACAATCCATTGGAGTAACAAAATCTCAAAAATGAACTACCTTCCATAATGACAAGGCTACCATCCATTGGAGTAACAAAATCTCAACAACAAACTACCTTCTGTATTGACAAGGCTACCATCCATTGGAGTAACAAAATCTAAACAATGAACTAACTTCCATAATGAAAAGTCTACCATCTATTGGAGTAAAAAAATCTCAACAAAGAACTACCTTCCATAATGACAAGCCTACCATCCATTGCAGTAACAAAATCTCAACAATTTACTACCTTCCATAATGACAAGGCTACCATCCATTGGAGTAACAAAATCTCAAAAACGAACTACCTTCCATAATGACAAGGCTCTCATCCTTTGGAGAAACAAAATCTCAACAATGTACAACCTTCCATAATGACAAGGATACCATCAATTAGAGTTTCAAAATCTCAACAACGAACTACCTTCCATAATGACAAGGCTACCATTCATTGGAGTTAAAAAATCTCAACAATAAACTACCTTCCAAAATGACAAGGCTACCATCCATTAAATAACAAAATCTCAAAACCGAACTACCTTCCTTAATGACAAGGCTACCATCCATTGGAGTAACAAAATTTTAACAATGAACTACCTTCCATAATGACAAGGCTACCATCCATTGGAGTAACAAAATCTCGACAACAAACTACCTTCCATATTGTCAAGGCTACCATCCATTGGAGTAACAAAATCTACACAATGAACTACCTTCCATAATGACAAGGCTACCATCCATTGGAGTAACAAAATCTCAACAATGAACTACCTTCCGTAATGACAAGGTTACCATAAATTAGATTAACAAAATCTCAATAACGAACTACCTTCCATAATGAAAAGTCTACCATCTATTGGAGTAAAAAAATCTCAACAAAGAACTACCTTCCACAATGACAAGCCTACCATCCATTGCAGTAACAAAATCTCAACAATGAACTACCTTCCATAATGACAAGGCTACCATCCATTGGAGTAACAAAATCTCAAAAACGAACTACCTTCCATATTGACAAGGCTATCATCCTTTGGAGAAACAAAATCTCAACAATGTACAACCTTCCGTAATGACAAGGATACCATCAATTAGAGTAACAAAATATCAACAACGAACTACCTTCCATAATGACAAGGCTACCATTCATTGGAGTTAAAAAATCTCATCAATAAACTACATTCCAAAATGACAAGGCTACCATCCATTAAATAACAAAATCTCAAAACCGAACTACCTTCCATAATGACAAGGCTACCATCCATTGGAGTAACAAAATCTCAACAATGAACTACCTTCCATAATGACAAGGCTACCATCCATTGGAGTAACAAAATCTCAACAATGAACTACCTTCCATAATGACAAGGGAACAATCCATTGGAGTAACAAAATCTCAAAAATGAACTACCTTCCATAATGACAAGGCTACCATCCATTGGAGTAACAAAATCTCAACAACAAACTACCTTCCATATTGACAAGGCTACCATCCATTGGAGTAACAAAATCTAAACAATGAACTACCTTCCATAATGACAAGGCTACCATTCATTGGAGTTAAAAAAACTCAACAACAAACTACCTTCCAAAATGACAAGGCTACCATCCATTAAATAACAAAATCTCAAAACCAAACTACCTTCCTTAATGACAAGGCTACCATCCATTGGAGTAACAAAATCTCAACAACAAACTACCTTCCATAATGACAAGGCTACCATCCATTGGAGTAGCAAAATCTCAACAATGAACTACCTTCCATAATGACAAGGGAACAATCCATTGAAGTATCAAAATCTCAAAAATGAACTACCTTCCATAATTACAAGGCTATCATCCATTGGAGAAACAAAATTTCAACATTGAACTAACTTCTGTAATGACAAGGATACCATCAATTAGAGTAAAAAAATCTCAACAATGAAATAGATTCAATAATGACAAGGCTACCATCCATTGGAGTAACAAAATCTCAAAAACGAACTACCTTCCATAATGACAAGGCTATCATCCTTTGGAGAAACAAAATCTCAACAATGTACAACCTTCCGTAATGACAAGGATACCATCAATTAGAGTAACAAAATCTCAACAACGAACTACCTTCCATAATGACAAGGCTACCATTCATTGGAGTTAAAAAATCTCATCAATAAACTACATTCCAAAATGACAAGGCAACCATCCATTAAATAACAAAATCTCAAAACCGAACTACCTTCCATAATGACAAGGCTACCATCCATTGGAGTAACAAAATCTCAACAATGAACTACCTTCCATAATGACAAGGCTACCATCCATTGGAGTAACAAAATCTCAACAATGAACTACCTTCCATAATGACAAGGGAACAATCCAATGGAGTAACAAAATCTCAAAAATGAACTACCTTCCATAATGACAAGGCTACCATCCATTGGAGTAACAAAATCTCAACAACAAACTACCTTCCATATTGACAAGGCTACCATCCATTGGAGTAATAAAATCTAAACAATGAACTACCTTCCATAATGACAAGGCTACCATTCATTGGAGTTAAAAAATCTCAACAACAAACTACCTTCAAAAATGACAAGGCTACCATCCATTAAATAACAAAATCTCAAAACCGAACTTCCTTCCTTAATGACAAGGCTACCATCCATTGGAGTAACAAAATCTCAACAACAAACTACCTTCCATAATGACAAGGCTACCATCCATTGGAGTAGCAAAATCTCAACAATGAACTACCTTCCATAATGACAAGGGAACAATCCATTGGAGTATCAAAATCTCAAAAATGAACTACCTTCCATAATTACAAGGCTATCATCCATTGGAGAAACAAAATTTCAACATTGAACTAACTTCCGTAATGACAAGGATACCATCAATTAGAGTAAAAAAATCTCAACAATGAAATAGCTTCAATAATGACAAGCCTACCATCCATTGTAGTAACAAAATCTCAACAATGAACTACCTTCCATAATGACAAGGCTACCATCCATTAATGTAACAAAATCTCAAAACGGAACTCCCTTCCATATTGAAAAGGCTACCATCCATTGGAGTAACAAAATCTCAACAACGAACTACCTTCCATAATGACAAGGCTACCATCCATTGGATTAACAAAATCTCAACAATGAACTACCTTCCATAATGACAAGGCTACCATCCATTGGAGTAACAAAATCTCAACAATGAACTACCTTCCATAATGACAAGGCTACCATCCATTAATGTAACAAAATCTCAAAATGGAACTCCCTTCCATAATGACAAGGCTACCATCCATTGGAGTAACAAAATCTCAACAACGAACTACCTTCCATAATGACAAGGCTACCATCCATTGGAGTAACAAAATCTCAACAATGAACTACCTTCCATAATGACAAGGCTACCATCGATTTGAGTAACAAAATCTCAAAAATGAACTACCTTCCATAATGACAATGCTATCATCCATTGGAGAAACAAAATCTGAACAACAAACTACCTTCCATAATGACAAGCCTACCATCCATTGGAGTAACAAAATCTCAACAACAAACTACCTTCCATAATGACAAGGCTACCATCCATTAAAGTAACAAAATCTCAAAACCGAACGACCTTCCATAATGACAAGGCTATCATTCATTGGAGTAACAAAATATCAACAACAAACTACATTCCATATTGACAAGGCTACCATCCATTGGAGTAACAAAATCTAAACAATGAAATACCTTCCATAATGACAAGGCTACCATCCATTGGAGTAACAAAATCTCAACAATGAACTACCTTCCATAATGACAAGGCTACCATACATTTCAGTAACAAAATCTCAAAAATGAACAACCTTCCATAATGACAATGTTATCATCCATTGGAGAAACAAAATCTGAACAATGAACTACCTTCCGTAATTACAAGGATACCATTAATTAGAGTAACAAAATCTCAACAACAAACTACCTTCAATAATGACAAGCCTACCATCCATTGGAGTAACAAAATCTCAGCAACAAACTACCTTCCATAATGACAAGGCTATTATCCATTGGAGAAACAAAATCTCAACAATGAACTACCGTTCGTAATGACAAGGATACCATCAATTAGAGTAACAAAATCTCAACAACTAACTACCTTCCATAATGAAAAGTCTACCATCTATTGGAGTAAAAAAATCTCAACAAACAACTACCTTCCATAATGACAAGGCTACCATCAATTGGATTAAAAAAATCTAAACAATGAACTACCTTCCATAATAACAAGGCTACCAGCCATTGGAGTAACAAAATATCAACAATGAACTACCTTTCATAATGACAAGGCTATCATACATTTGGGAAACAAAATCTCAACAATGAACTACCTTCCGTAATGACAAGGTTACCATAAATTAGAGTAACAAAATCTCAACAACAAACTACCTTCCATAATGAAAAGTCTACCATCTATTGGAGTAAAAAAATCTCAACAAAGAACTACCTTCCATAATGACAAGCCTACCATCCATTGCAGTAACAAAATCTCAACAATTTACTACCTTCCATAATAACAAGGCTACCATCCATTGGAGTAACAAAATCTCAAAAACGAACTACCTTCCATAATGACAAGGCTATCATCCTTTGGAGAAACAAAATATCAACAATGTACAACCTTCCATAATAACAAGGATACCATCAATTAGAGTAACAAAATCTCAACAACAAACTACCTTCCATAATGACAAGACTACCATTCATTGGAGTTAAAAAATATCAACAATAAACTACCTTCCAAAATGACAAGGCTACCATCCATTAAATAACAAAATCTCAAAACCGAACTACCTTCCATAATGACAAGGCTACCATCCATTGGATTAACAAAATCTCAACAATGAACTACCTTCCATAATGACAAGGCTACCATCCATTGGAGTAACAAAATCTCAACAACAAACTACCTTCCGTATTGACAAGGCTACCATCCATTGGAGTAACAAAATCTAAACAATGAACTACCTTCCATAATGAAAAGTCTACCATCTATTGGAGTAAAAAAATCTCAACAAAGAACTACCTTCCATAATGACAAGCCTACCATCCATTGCAGTAACAAAATCTCAACAATTTACTACCTTCCATAATGACAAGGCTACCATCCATTGGAGTAACAAAATCTCAAAAACGAACTACCTTCCATAATGACAAGGCTCTCATCCTTTGGAGAAACAAAATCTATACAATGTACAACCTTCCATAATGACAAGGATACCATCAATTAGAGTATCAAAATCTCAACAACGAACTACCTTCCATAATGACAAGGCTACCATTCATTGGAGTTAAAAAATCTCAACAATAAACTACCTTCCAAAATGAAAAGGCTACCATCCATTAAATAACAAAATCTCAAAACCGAAATACCTTCCTTAATGACAAGGCTACCATCCATTGGAGTAACAAAATCTCAACAATGAACTACCTTCCATAATGACAAGGGAACAATCCATTGGAGTAACAAAATCTCAAAAATGAACTACCTTCCATAATGACAAGGCTACCATCCATTGGAGTAACAAAATCTCGACAACAAACTACCTTCCATATTGACAAGGCTACCATCCATTGGAGTAACAAAATCTACACAATGAACTACCTTCCATAATGACAAGGCTACCATCCATTGGAGTAACAAAATCTCAACAATGAACTACCTTCCGTAATGACAAGGTTACCATAAATAAGATTAACAAAATCTCAACAACGAACTACCTTCCATAATGAAAAGTCTACCATCTATTGGAGTAAAAAAATCTCAACAAAGAACTACCTTCCACAATGACAAGCCTACCATCCATTGCAGTAACAAAATCTCAACAATGAACTACCTTCCATAATGACAAGGCTACCATCCATTGGAGTAACAAAATCTCAAAAACGAACTACCTTCCATAATGACAAGGCTATCATCCTTTGGAGAAACAAAATCTCAACAATGTACAACCTTCCGTAATGACAAGGATACCATCAATTAGAGTAACAAAATCTCAACAACGAACTACCTTCCATAATGACAAGGCTACCATTCATTGGAGTTAAAAAATCTCATCAATAAACTACATTCCAAAATGACAAGGCTACCATCCATTAAATAACAAAATCTCAAAACCGAACTACCTTCCATAATGACAAGGCTACCATCCATTGGAGTAACAAAATCTCAACAATGAACTACCTTCCATAATGACAAGGCTACCATCCATTCGAGTAACAAAATCTCAACAATGAACTACCTTCCATAATGACAAGGGAACAATCCATTGGAGTAACAAAATCTCAAAAATGAACTACCTTCCATAATGACAAGGCTACCATCCATTGGAGTAACAAAATCTCAACAACAAACTACCTTCCATATTGACAAGGCTACCATCCATTGGAGTAACAAAATCTAAACAATGAACTACCTTCCATAATGACAAGGCTACCATTCATTGGAGTTAAAAAATCTCAACAACAAACTACCTTCCAAAATGACAAGGCTACCATCCATTAAATAACAAAATCTCAAAACCGAACTACCTTCCTTAATGACAAGGCTACCATCCATTGGAGTAACAAAATCTCAACAACAAACTACCTTCCATAATGACAAGGCTACCATCCATTGGAGTAGCAAAATCTCAACAATGAACTACCTTCCATAATGACAAGGGAACAATCCATTGGAGTATCAAAATCTCAAAAATGAACTACCTTCCATGATTACAAGGCTATCATCCATTGGAGAAACAAAATTTCAACATTGAACTTACTTCTGTAATGACAAGGATACCATCAATTAGAGTAAAAAAATCTCAACAATGAAATAGCTTCAATAAGGACAAGGCTACCATCCATTGGAGTAACAAAATCTCAAAAACGAACTACCTTCCATAATGACAAGGCTATCATCCTTTGGAGAAACAAAATCTCAACAATGTACAACCTTCCGTAATGACAAGGATACCATCAATTAGAGTAACAAAATCTCAACAACGAACTACCTTCCATAATGACAAGGCTACCATTCATTGGAGTTAAAAAATCTCATCAATAAACTACATTCCAAAATGACAAGGCTACCATCCATTAAATAACAAAATCTCAAAACCGAACTACCTTCCATAATGACAAGGCTACCATCCATTGGAG
The DNA here is from genome assembly GCA_948472305.1 of Vicia faba. Classification (NCBI taxonomy): domain Eukaryota; kingdom Viridiplantae; phylum Streptophyta; class Magnoliopsida; order Fabales; family Fabaceae; genus Vicia; species Vicia faba. The sequence continues at coordinate 590,262,547 of OX451741.1, read as the reverse complement.
TAACAAAATCTCAACAATGAACTACCTTCCATAATGACAAGGCTACCATCCATTGGAGTAACAAAATCTCAACAATGAACTACCTTCCATAATGACAAGGGAACAATCCAATGGAGTAACAAAATCTCAAAAATGAACTACCTTCCATAATGACAAGGCTACCATCCATTGGAATAACAAAATCTCAACAACAAACTACCTTCCATATTGACAAGGCTACCATCCATTGGAGTAACAAAATCTAAACAATGAACTACCTTCCATAATGACAAGGCTACCATTCATTGGAGTTAAAAAATCTCAACAACAAACTACCTTCAAAAATGACAAGGCTACCATCCATTAAATAACAAAATCTCAAAACCGAACTACCTTCCTTAATGACAAGGCTACCATCCATTGGAGTAACAAAATCTCAACAACAAACTACCTTCCATAATGACAAGGCTACCATCCATTGGAGTAGCAAAATCTCAACAATGAACTACCTTCCATAATGACAAGGGAACAATCCATTGGAGTATCAAAATCTCAAAAATGAACTACCTTCCATAATTACAAGGCTATCATCCATTGGAGAAACAAAATTTCAACATTGAACTAACTTCCGTAATGACAAGGATACCATCAATTAGAGTAAAAAAATCTCAACAATGAAATAGCTTCAATAGTGACAAGCCTACCATCCATTGTAGTAACAAAATCTAAACAATGAACTACCTTCCATAATGACAAGGCTACCATCCATTAATGTAACAAAATCTCAAAACGGAACTCCCTTCCATAATGACAAGGCTACCATCCATTGGAGTAACAAAATCTCAACAACGAACTACCTTCCATAATGACAAGGCTACCATCCATTGGAGTAACAAAATCTCAACAATGAACTACCTTCCATAATGACAAGGCAACCATCCATTGGAGTAACAAAATCTCAACAATGAACTACCTTCCATAATGACAAGGCTACCATCCATTAATGTAACAAAATCTCAAAATGGAACTCCCTTCCATAATGACAAGGCTACCATCCATTGGAGTAACAAAATCTCAACAACGAACTACCTTCCATAATGACAAGGCTACCATCCATTGGAGTAACAAAATCTCAACAATGAACTACCTTCCATAATGACAAGGCTACCATCCATTGGAGTAACAAAATCTCAAAAATGAACTACCTTCCATAATGACAATGCTATCATCCATTGGAGAAACAAAATCTGAACAATGAACTACCTTCCGTAATTACAAGGATACCATTAATTAGAGTAACAAAATCTCAACAACAAACTACCTTCCATAATGACAAGGCTACCATCCATTAATGTAACAAAATCTCAAAACGGAACTCCCTTCCATAATGACAAGGCTACCATCCATTGGAGTAACAAAATCTCAACAACGAACTACCTTCCATAATGACAAGGCTACCATCCATTGGAGTAACAAAATCTCAACAATGAAATACCTTCCATAATGACAAGGCTACCATCCATTGGAGTAACAAAATCTCAACAATGAACTACCTTCCATAATGACAAGGCTACCATCCATTTCAGTAACAAAATCTCAAAAATGAACTACCTTCCATAATGACAATGTTATCATCCATTGGAGAAACAAAATCTGAACAATGAACTACCTTCCGTAATTACAAGGATACCATTAATTAGAGTAACAAAATCTCAACAACAAACTACCTTCAATAATGACAAGCCTACCATCCATTGGAGTAACAAAATCTCAGCAACAAACTACCTTCCATAATGACAAGGCTATTATCCATTGGAGAAACAAAATCTCAACAATGAACTACCGTTCGTAATGACAAGGATACCATCAATTAGAGTAACAAAATCTCAACAACTAACTACCTTCCATAATGAAAAGTCTACCATCTATTGGAGTAAAAAAATCTCAACAAAAAACTACCTTCCATAATGACAAGGCTACCATCAATTGGATTAAAAAAATCTAAACAATGAACTACCTTCCATAATAACAAGGCTACCAGCCATTGGAGTAACAAAATATCAACAATGAACTACCTTTCATAATGACAAGGCTATCATACATTTGGGAAACAAAATCTCAACAATGAACTACCTTCCGTAATGACAAGGTTACCATAAATTAGAGTAATAAAATCTCAACAACAAACTACCTTCCATAATGAAAAGTCTACCATCTATTGGAGTAAAAAAATCTCAACAAAGAACTACCTTCCATAATGACAAGCCTACCATCCATTGCAGTAACAAAATCTCAACAATTTACTACCTTCCATAATAACAAGGCTACCATCCATTGGAGTAACAAAATCTCAAAAACGAACTACCTTCCATAATGACAAGGCTATCATCCTTTGGAGAAACAAAATATCAACAATGTACAACCTTCCATAATAACAAGGATACCATCAATTAGAGTAACAAAATCTCAACAACAAACTACCTTCCATAATGACAAGACTACCATTCATTGGAGTTAAAAAATATCAACAATAAACTACCTTCCAAAATGACAAGGCTACCATCCATTAAATAACAAAATCTCAAAACCGAACTACCTTCCATAATGACAAGGCTACCATCCATTGGATTAACAAAATCTCAACAATGAACTACCTTCCATAATGACAAGGCTACCATCCATTGGAGTAACAAAATCTCAACAACAAACTACCTTCCGTATTGACAAGGCTACCATCCATTGGAGTAACAAAATCTAAACAATGAACTACCTTCCATAATGAAAAGTCTACCATCTATTGGAGTAAAAAAATCTCAACAAAGAACTACCTTCCATAATGACAAGCCTACCATCCATTGCAGTAACAAAATCTCAACAATTTACTACCTTCCATAATGACAAGGCTACCATCCATTGGAGTAACAAAATCTCAAAAACGAACTACCTTCCATAATGACAAGGCTCTCATCCTTTGGAGAAACAAAATCTCAACAATGTACAACCTTCCATAATGACAAGGATACCATCAATTAGAGTATCAAAATCTCAACAACGAACTACCTTCCATAATGACAAGGCTACCATTCATTGGAGTTAAAAAATCTCAACAATAAACTACCTTCCAAAATGAAAAGGCTACCATCCATTAAATAACAAAATCTCAAAACCGAAATACCTTCCTTAATGACAAGGCTACCATCCATTGGAGTAACAAAATCTCAACAATGAACTACCTTCCATAATGACAAGGGAACAATCCATTGGAGTAACAAAATCTCAAAAATGAACTACCTTCCATAATGACAAGGCTACCATCCATTGGAGTAACAAAATCTCGACAACAAACTACCTTCCATATTGACAAGGCTACCATCCATTGGAGTAACAAAATCTACACAATGAACTACCTTCCATAATGACAAGGCTACCATCCATTGGAGTAACAAAATCTCAACAATGAACTACCTTCCGTAATGACAAGGTTACCATAAATAAGATTAACAAAATCTCAACAACGAACTACCTTCCATAATGAAAAGTCTACCATCTATTGGAGTAAAAAAATCTCAACAAAGAACTACCTTCCACAATGACAAGCCTACCATCCATTGCAGTAACAAAATCTCAACAATGAACTACCTTCCATAATGACAAGGCTACCATCCATTGGAGTAACAAAATCTCAAAAACGAACTACCTTCCATAATGACAAGGCTATCATCCTTTGGAGAAACAAAATCTCAACAATGTACAACCTTCCGTAATGACAAGGATACCATCAATTAGAGTAACAAAATCTCAACAACGAACTACCTTCCATAATGACAAGGCTACCATTCATTGGAGTTAAAAAATCTCATCAATAAACTACATTCCAAAATGACAAGGCTACCATCCATTAAATAACAAAATCTCAAAACCGAACTACCTTCCATAATGACAAGGCTACCATCCATTGGAGTAACAAAATCTCAACAATGAACTACCTTCCATAATGACAAGGCTACCATCCATTCGAGTAACAAAATCTCAACAATGAACTACCTTCCATAATGACAAGGGAACAATCCATTGGAGTAACAAAATCTCAAAAATGAACTACCTTCCATAATGACAAGGCTACCATCCATTGGAGTAACAAAATCTCAACAACAAACTACCTTCCATATTGACAAGGCTACCATCCATTGGAGTAACAAAATCTAAACAGTGAACTACCTTCCATAATGACAAGGCTACCATTCATTGGAGTTAAAAAATCTCAACAACAAACTACCTTCCAAAATGACAAGGCTACCATCCATTAAATAACAAAATCTCAAAACCGAACTACCTTCCTTAATGACAAGGCTACCATCCATTGGAGTAACAAAATCTCAACAACAAACTACCTTCCATAATGACAAGGCTACCATCCATTGGAGTAGCAAAATCTCAACAATGAACTACCTTCCATAATGACAAGGGAACAATCCATTGGAGTATCAAAATCTCAAAAATGAACTACCTTCCATGATTACAAGGCTATCATCCATTGGAGAAACAAAATTTCAACATTGAACTTACTTCTGTAATGACAAGGATACCATCAATTAGAGTAAAAAAATCTCAACAATGAAATAGCTTCAATAAGGACAAGGCTACCATCCATTGGAGTAACAAAATCTCAAAAACGAACTACCTTCCATAATGACAAGGCTATCATCCTTTGGAGAAACAAAATCTCAACAATGTACAACCTTCCGTAATGACAAGGATACCATCAATTAGAGTAACAAAATCTCAACAACGAACTACCTTCCATAATGACAAGGCTACCATTCATTGGAGTTAAAAAATCTCATCAATAAACTACATTCCAAAATGACAAGGCTACCATCCATTAAATAACAAAATCTCAAAACCGAACTACCTTCCATAATGACAAGGCTACCATCCATTGGAGTAACAAAATCTCAACAATGAACTACCTTCCATAATGACAAGGCTACCATCCATTGGAGTAACAAAATCTCAACAATGAACTACCTTCCATAATGACAAGGGAACAATCCAATGGAGTAACAAAATCTCAAAAATGAACTACCTTCCATAATGACAAGGCTACCATCCATTGGAATAACAAAATCTCAACAACAAACTACCTTCCATATTGACAAGGCTACCATCCATTGGAGTAACAAAATCTAAACAATGAACTACCTTCCATAATGACAAGGCTACCATTCATTGGAGTTAAAAAATCTCAACAACAAACTACCTTCAAAAATGACAAGGCTACCATCCATTAAATAACAAAATCTCAAAACCGAACTACCTTCCTTAATGACAAGGCTACCATCCATTGGAGTAACAAAATCTCAACAACAAACTACCTTCCATAATGACAAGGCTACCATCCATTGGAGTAGCAAAATCTCAACAATGAACTACCTTCCATAATGACAAGGGAACAATCCATTGGAGTATCAAAATCTCAAAAATGAACTACCTTCCATAATTACAAGGCTATCATCCATTGGAGAAACAAAATTTCAACATTGAACTAACTTCCGTAATGACAAGGATACCATCAATTAGAGTAAAAAAATCTCAACAATGAAATAGCTTCAATAGTGACAAGCCTACCATCCATTGTAGTAACAAAATCTCAACAATGAACTACCTTCCATAATGACAAGGCTACCATCCATTAATGTAACAAAATCTCAAAACGGAACTCCCTTCCATAATGACAAGGCTACCATCCATTGGAGTAACAAAATCTCAACAACGAACTACCTTCCATAATGACAAGGCTACCATCCATTGGAGTAACAAAATCTCAACAATGAACTACCTTCCATAATGACAAGGCTACCACCCATTGGAGTAACAAAATCTCAACAATGAACTACCTTCCATAATGACAAGGCTACCATCCATTAATGTAACAAAATCTCAAAATGGAACTCCCTTCCATAATGACAAGGCTACCATCCATTGGAGTAACAAAATCTCAACAACGAACTACCTTCCATAATGACAAGGCTACCATCCATTGGAGTAACAAAATCTCAACAATGAACTACCTTCCATAATGACAAGGCTACCATCCATTGGAGTAACAAAATCTCAAAAATGAACTACCTTCCATAATGACAATGCTATCATCCATTGGAGAAACAAAATCTGAACAATGAACTACCTTCCGTAATTACAAGGATACCATTAATTAGAGTAACAAAATCTCAACAACAAACTACCTTCCATAATGACAAGCCTACCATCCATTGGAGTAACAAAATCTCAACAACAAACTACCTTCCATAATGACAAGGCTACCATCCATTAAAATAACAAAATCTCAAAACCGAACGACCTTCCATAATGACAAGGCTACCATTCATTGGAGTAACAAAATATCAACAACAAACTACATTCCATATTGACAAGGCTACCATCCATTGGAGTAACAAAATCTAAACAATGAACTACCTTCCATAATGACAAGGCTACAATCCATTGGAGTAACAAAATCTCAACAATGAACTACCTTCCATAATGACAAGGCTACTATCCATTTGAGTAACAAAATCTCAAAAATGAACTACCTTCCATAATGACAATGTTATCATCCATTGGAGAAACAAAATCTGAACAATGAACTACCTTCCGTAATTACAAGGATACCATTAATTAGAGTAACAAAATCTCAACAACAAACTACCTTCCATAATGACAAGCCTACCATCCATTGGAGTAACAAAATCTCAGCAACAAACTACCTTCCATAATGACAAGGCTACCATCCATTAAAGTAACAAAATCTCAAAACCGAACGACCTTCCATAATGACAAGGCTACCATCCATTGGAGTAACAAAATCTCAACAATGAACTACCTTCCATAATGACAAGGCTACCATCCATTGGAGTAACAAAATCTCAACAATGAACTACCTTCCATAATGACAAGGGAACAATCCAATGGAGTAACAAAATCTCAAAAATGAACTACCTTCCATAATGACAAGGCTACCATCCATTGGAATAACAAAATCTCAACAACAAACTACCTTCCATATTGACAAGGCTACCATCCATTGGAGTAACAAAATCTAAACAATGAACTACCTTCCATAATGACAAGGCTACCATTCATTGGAGTTAAAAAATCTCAACAACAAACTACCTTCAAAAATGACAAGGCTACCATCCATTAAATAACAAAATCTCAAAACCGAACTACCTTCCTTAATGACAAGGCTACCATCCATTGGAGTAACAAAATCTCAACAACAAACTACCTTCCATAATGACAAGGCTACCATCCATTGGAGTAGTAAAATCTCAACAATGAACTACCTTCCATAATGACAAGGGAACAATCCATTGGAGTATCAAAATCTCAAAAATGAACTACCTTCCATAATTACAAGGCTATCATCCATTGGAGAAACAAAATTTCAACATTGAACTAACTTCCGTAATGACAAGGATACCATCTATTAGAGTAAAAAAATCTCAACAATGAAATAGCTTTAATAATGACAAGCCTACCATCCATTGTAGTAACAAAATCTCAACAACGAACTACCTTCCATAATGACAAGGCTACCATCCATTAATGTAACAAAATCTCAAAACGGAACTCCCTTCCATAATGACAAGGCTACCATCCATTGGAGTAACAAAATCTCAACAACGAACTACCTTCCATAATGACAAGGCTACCATCCATTGGAGTAACAAAATCTCAACAATGAACTACCTTCCATAATGACAAGGCTACCATCCATTGGAGTAACAAAATCTCAACAATGAACTACCTTCCATAATGACAAGGCTACCATCCATTAATGTAACAAAATCTCAAAATGGAACTCCCTTCCATAATAACAAGGCTACCATCCATTGGAGTAACAAAATCTCAACAACAAACTCCCTTCCATAATGACAAGCCTACCATCCATTGGAGTAACAAAATCTCAACAACAAACTACCTTCCATAATGACAAGGCTACCATCCATTAAAATAACAAAATCTCAAAACCGAACGACCTTCCATAATGACAAGGCTACCATTCATTGGAGTAACAAAATATCAACAACAAACTACATTCCATATTGACAAGGCTACCATCCATTGGAGTAACAAAATCTAAACAATGAACTACCTTCCATAATGACAAGGCTACCATCCATTGGAGTAACAAAATCTCAACAATGAACTACCTTCCATAATGACAAGGTTACCATCCATTGGAGTAACAAAATCTCAACAATGAACTACCTTCCATAATGACAAGGGAACAATCCATTGGAGTAACAAAATCTCAAAAATGAACTACCTTCCATAATGACAAGGCTACCATCCATTGGAGTAACAACATCTCAACAACAAACTACCTTCCATATTGAAAAGGCTACCATCCATTGGAGTAACAAAATCTAAACAATGAACTACCTTCCATAATGACAAGGCTACCATCCATTGGAGAAACAAAATCTTAACAATGAACTACCGTTCGTAATGACAAGGATACCATCAATTAGAGTAACAAAATCTCAACAACTAACTACCTTCCATAATGAAAAGTCTACCATCTATTGGAGTAAAAAAATCTCAACAAACAACTACCTTCCATAATGACAAGGCTACCATCCATTGGAGTAAAAAAATCTAAACAATGAACTACCTTCCATAATAACAAGGCTACCAGCCATTGGAGTAACAAAATATCAACAATGAACTACCTTCCATAATGACAAGGCTATCATACATTGGGGAAACAAAATCTCAACAATGAACTACCTTCCGTAATGACAAGGTTACCATAAATTAGAGTAACAAAATCTTAACAACAAACTACCTTCCATAATGAAAAGTCTACCATCTATTGGAGTAAAAAAATCTCAACAAAGAACTACCTTCCATAATGACAAGCCTACCATCCATTGCAGTAACAAAATCTCAACAATTTACTACCTTCCATAATAACAAGGCTACCATCCATTGGAGTAACAAAATCTCAAAAACGAACTACCTTCCATAATGACAAGGCTATCATCCTTTGGAGAAACAAAATCTCAACAATGTACAACCTTCCATAATAACAAGGATACCATCAATTAGAGTAACAAAATCTCAACAACGAACTACCTTCCATAATGACAAGGCTACCATTCATTGGAGTTAAAAAATCTCAACAATAAACTACCTTCCAAAATGACAAGGCTACCATCCATTAAATAACAAAATCTTAAAACCGAACTACCTTCCATAATGACAAGGCTACCATCCATTGGAGTAACAAAATCTCAACAATGAACTACCTTCCATAATGACAAGGGTACCATCCATTGGAGTAACAAAATCTCAACAATGAACTACCTTCCATAATGACAAGGGAACAATCCATTGGAGTAACAAAATCTCAAAAACGAACTACCTTCCATAATGACAAGGCTACCATCCATTGGAGTAACAAAATCTCAACAACAAACTACCTTCTGTATTGACAAGGCTACCATCCATTGGAGTAACAAAATCTCAACAATGAACTACCTTCCATAATGAAAAGTCTACCATATATTGGAGTAAAAAAATCTCAACAAAGAACTACCTTCCATAATGACAATCCTACCATCCATTGCAGTAACAAAATCTCAACAATTTACTACCTTCCATAATGACCAGGCTACCATCCATTGGAGTAACAAAATCTCAAAAACGAACTACCTTCCATAATGACAAGGCTATCATCCTTTGGAGAAACAAAATCTCAACAATGTACAACCTTCCGTAATGACAAGGATACCATTAATTAGAGTAACAAAATCTCAACAACGAACTACCTTCCATAATGACAAGGCTACAATTCATTGGAGTTAAAAAATCTCAACAATAAACTACCTTCCAAAATGACAAGGCTACCATCCATTAAATAACAAAATCTCAAAACCGAACTACTTTCCATAATGACAAGGCTACCATCCATTGGAGTAACAAAATCTCAACAATGAACTACCTTCCATAATGACAAGGTTACCATCCATTGGAGTAACAAAATCTCAACAACAAACTACCTTCCATATTGACAAGGCTACCATCCATTGGAGTAACAAAATCTAAACAATGAACTACCTTCCATAATGACAAGGGAACAATCCATTGGAGTATCAAAATCTCAAAAATGAACTACCTTCCATAATTACAAGGCTATCATCCATTGGAGAAACAAAATTTCAACATTGAACTAACTTCCGTAATGACAAGGATACCATCAATTAGAGTAAAAAAATCTCAACAATGAAATAGCTTCAATAATGACAAGCCTACCATCCATTGTAGTAACAAAATCTCAATAATGAACTACCTTCCATAATGACAAGCCTACCATCCATTAATGTAACAAAATCTCAAAACGGAACTCCCTTCCATAATGACAAGGCTACCATCCATTGGAGTAACAAAATCTCAACAACGAACTACCTTCCATAATGACAAGGCTACCATCCATTGGAGTAACAAAATCTCAACAATGAACTACCTTCCATAATGACAAGGCTACCATCCATTGGAGTAACAAAATCTCAACAATGAACTACCTTCCATAATGACAAGGCTACCATCCATTAATGTAACAAAATCTCAAAATGGAACTCCCTTCCATAATGACAAGGCTACCATCCATTGGAGTAACAAAATCTCAACAACGAACTACCTTCCATAATGACAAGGCTACCATCCATTGGAGTAACAAAATCTCAACAATGAACTACCTTCCATAATGACATGGCTACCATCCATTTGAGTAACAAAATCTCAAAAATGAACTACCTTCCATAATGACAATGCTATCATCCATTGGAGAAACAAAATCTGTACAATGAACTACCTTCCATAATTACAAGGATACCATTAATTAGAGTAAGAAAATCTCAACAACAAACTACCTTCCATAATGACAAGCCTACCATCCATTGGAGTAACAAAATCTCAGCAACAAACTACCTTCCATAATGACAAGGCTACCATCCATTAAAGTAACAAAATCTCAAAACCGAACGACCTTCCATAATGACAAGGCTACCATCCATTGGAGTAACAAAATATCAACAAAAAACTACATTCCATATTGACAAGGCTACCATCCATTGGAGTAACAAAATCTAAACAATGAACTACCTTCCATAATGACAAGCCTACCATCCATTGGAGTAACAAAATCTAAACAACAAACTACCTTCCATAATGACAAGGCTACCATCCATTAAAGTAACAAAATCTCAAAACCGAACGACCTTCCATAATGACAAGGCTACCATTCATTGGAGTAACAAAATATCAACAACAAACTACATTCCATATTGACAAGGCTACCATCCATTGGAGTAACAAAATCTAAACAATGAACTACCTTCCATAATGACAAGGCTACCATCCATTGGAGTAACAAAATCTCAACAATGAACTACCTTCCATAATGACAAGGCTACCATCCATTTGAGTAACAAAATCTCAAAAATGAACTACCTTCCATAATGACAATGTTATCATCCATTGGAGAAACAAAATCTGAACAATGAACTACCTTCCGTAATTACAAGGATACCATTAATTAGAGTAAGAAAATCTCAACAACAAACTACCTTCCCTAATGACAAGCCTACCATCCATTGGAGTAACAAAATCTCAGCAACAAACTACCTTCCATAATGACAAGGCTACCATCCATTAAAGTAACAAAATCTCAAAACCGAACGACCTTCCATAATGACAAGGCTACCATCCATTGGAGTAACAAAATATCAACAAAAAACTACATTCCATATTGACAAGGCTACCATCCATTGGAGTAACAAAATCTAAACAATGAACTACCTTTCATAATGACAAGGCTACCATCCATTGGAGTAACAAAATCTCAACAATGAACTACCTTCCATAATGACAAGGTTACCATCCATTGGAGTAACAAAATCTCAACAATGAACTACCTTCCATAATGACAAGGGAACAATCCATTGGAGTAACAAAATCTCAAAAATGAACTACCTTCCATAATGACAAGGCTACCATCCATTGGAGTAACAAAATCTCAACAACAAACTACCTTCCATATTGAAAAGGCTACCATCCATTGGAGTAACAAAATCTAAACAATGAACTACCTTCCATAATGACAAGGCTACCATCCATTGGAGAAACAAAATCTCAACAATGAACTACCGTTCGTAATGACAAGGATACCATCAATTAGAGTAACAAAATCTCAACAACTAACTACCTTCCATAATGAAAAGTCTACCATCTATTGGAGTAAAAAAATCTCAACAAACAACTACCTTCCATAATGACAAGGCTACCATCCATTGGAGTAAAAAAATCTAAACAATGAACTACCTTCCATAATAACAAGGCTACCAGCCATTGGAGTAACAAAATATCAACAATGAACTACCTTCCATAATGACAAGGCTATCATACATTGGGGAAACAAAATCTCAACAATGAACTACCTTCCGTAATGACAAGGTTACCATAAATTAGAGTAACAAAATCTCAACAACAAACTACCATCCATAATGAAAAGTATACCATCTATTGGAGTAAAAAAATCTCAACAAAGAACTACCTTCCATAATGACAAGCCTACAATCCATTGCAGTAACAAAATCTCAACAATTTACTACCTTCCATAATAACAAGGCTACCATCCATTGGAGTAACAAAATCTCAAAAACGAACTACCTTCCATAATGACAAGGCTATCATCCTTTGGAGAAACAAAATCTCAACAATGTACAACCTTCCATAATAACAAGGATACCATCAATTAGAGTAACAAAATCTCAACAACGAACTACCTTCCATAATGACAAGGCTACCATTCATTGGAGTTAAAAAATCTCAACAATAAAGTACCTTCCAAAATGACAAGGCTACCATCCATTAAATAAAAAAATCTTAAAACCGAACTACCTTCCATAATGACAAGGCTACCATCCATTGGAGTAACAAAATCTAAACAATGAACTACCTTCCATAATGACAAGGCTACCATCCATTGGAGTAACAAAATCTCAACAATGAACTACCTTCCATAATGACAAGGGAACAATCCATTGGAGTAACAAAATCTCAAAAATGAACTACCTTCCATAATGACAAGGCTACCATCCATTGGAGTAACAAAATCTCAACAACCAACTACCTTCTGTATTGACAAGGCTACCATCCATTGGAGTAACAAAATCTAAACAATGAACTACCTTCCATAATGAAAAGTCTACCATCTATTGGAGTAAAAAAATCTCAACAAAGAACTACCTTCCATAATGATAATCCTACCATCCATTGCAGTAACAAAATCTCAACAATTTACTACCTTCCATAATGACAAGGCTACCGTCCATTGGAGTAACAAAATCTCAAAAACGAACTACCTTCCATAATGACAAGGCTATCATCCTTTGGAGAAACAAAATCTCAACAATGTACAACCTTCCGTAATGACAAGGATACCATTAATTAGAGTAACAAAATCTCAACAACGAACTACCTTCCATAATGACAAGGCTACAATTCATTGGAGTTAAAAAATCTCAACAATAAACTACCTTCCAAAATGACAAGGCTACCATCCATTAAATAACAAAATCTCAAAACCGAACTACTTTGCATAATGACAAGGCTACCATCCATTGGAGTAACAAAATCTCAAAAATGAACTACCTTCCATAATGACAAGGTTACCATCCATTGGAGTAAGAAAATCTCAACAACAAACTACCTTCCATATTGACAAGGCTACCATCCATTAGAGTAACAAAATCTCAACAACGAACTACCTTCCATAATGACAAGGCTACCATTCATTGGAGTTAAAAAATCTCAATAATAAACTACCTTCCAAAATGACAAGGCTACCATCCATTAAATAACAAAATCTCAAAACCGAACTACCTTCCATAATGATAAGGCTACCATCCATTGGAGTAACAAAATCTCAACAATGAACTACCTTCCATAATCACAAGGTAATAATCCATTGGAGTAACAAAATCTCAAAAATGAACTACCTTCCATAATGACAAGGCTACCATCCATTGGAGTAACAAAATCTCAACAACAAACTAACTTCCATATTGACAAGGCTACCATCCATTGGAGTAACAAAATCTAAACAATGAACTACCTTCCATAATGACAAGGCTACCATCCATTAATGTAACAAAATCTCAAAATGAAACTCCCTTCCATAATGACAAGGCTACCATCCATTGGAGTAACAAAATCTCAACAATGAACTACCTTCCATAATCACAAGGTAATAATCCATTGGAGTAACAAAATCTCAAAAATGAACTACCTTCCATAATGACAAGGCTACCATCCATTGGAGTAACAAAATCTCAACAACAAACTAACTTCCATATTGACAAGGCTACCATCCATTGGAGTAACAAAATCTAAACAATGAACTACCTTCCATAATGACAAGGCTACCATCCATTAATGTAACAAAATCTCAAAATGAAACTCCCTTCCATAATGACAAGGCTACCATCCATTTGAGTAACAAAATCTCAAAAATGAACTACCTTCCATAATGACAATGCTATCATCCATTGGAGAAACAAAATCTGAACAATGAACTACCTTCCGTAATTACAAGGATACCATTAATTAGAGTAACAAAATCTCAACAACAAACTACCTTCCATAATGACAAGCCTACCATCCATTGGAGTAACAAAATCTCAACAACAAACTACCTTCCATAATGACAAGGCTACCATCCATTAAAGTAACAAAATCTCAAAACCGAATAACCTTCCATAATGACAAGGCTACCATCCGTTGGAGTAACAAAATCTCAACAACAAACTACATTCCATATTGACAAGGCTACCATCCATTGGAGTAACAAAATCTAAACAATGAACTACCTTCCATAATGACAAGGCTACCATCCATTGGAGTAACAAAATCTCAACAATGAACTACCTTCCATAATGACAAGGCTACCATCCATTTGAGTAACAAAATCTCAAAAATGAACTACCTTCCATAATGACAATGCTATCATCCATTGGAGAAACAAAATCTGAACAATGAACTACCTTCCGTAATTACAAGGATACCATTAATTAGAGTAACAAAATCTCAACAACAAACTACCTTCCATAATGACAAGCCTACCATCCATTGGAGTAACAAAATCTCAACAACAAACTACCTTCCATAATGACAAGGCTACCATCCATTAAAGTAACAAAATCTCAAAACCGAACGACCTTCCATAATGACAAGGCTACCATCTATTGAAGTAACAAAATATCAACAACAAACTACATTCCATATTGACAAGGCTACCATCCATTGAAGTAACAAAATCTAAACAATGAAATACCTTCCATAATGACAAGGCTACAATCCATTGGAGTAACAAAATCTCAACAATGAACTACCTTCCATAATGACAAGGTTACCATCCATTGGAGTAACAAAATCTCAACAATGAACTACCTTCCATAATGACAAGGGAACAATCCATTGGAGTAACAAAATCTCAAAAATGAACTACCTTCCATAATGACAAGGCTACCATCCATTGGAGTAAAAAAATCTCAACAACAAACTACCTTCCATATTGACAAGGCTACCATCCATTGGAGTAAATAAATCTAAACAATGAACTACCTTCCATAATGACAAGGCTACCATCCATTGGAGTAACAAAATCTCAACAATGAACTACCTTCCATAATGATAAGGCTATTATCCATTGGAGAAACAAAATCTCAACAATGAACTACCGTTCGTAATGACAAGGATACCATCAATTAGAGTAACAAAATCTCAACAACTAACTACCTTCCATAATGAAAAGTCTACCATCTATTGGAGTAAAAAAATCTCAACAAACAACTACCTTCCATAATGACAAGGCTACCATCCATTGGAGTAAAAAAATCTAAATAATGAACTACCTTCCATAATAACAAGGCTACGAGCCATTGGAGTAACAAAACATCAACAATGAACTACCTTCCATAATGACAAGGCTATCAAACATTGGGGAAACAAAATCTCAACAATGAACTACCTTCGGTAATGACAAGGTTACCATAAATTAGAGTAACAAAATCTCAACAACAAACTACCTTCCATAATGAAAAGTCTACCATCTATTGGAGTAAAAAAATCTCAACAAAGAACTACCTTCCATAATGACAAGCCTACCATCCATTGCAGTAACAAAATCTCAACAATTTACTACCTTCCATAATAACAAGGCTACCATCCATTGGAGTAACAAAATCTCAAAAACGAACTACCTTCCATAATGACAAGGCTATCATCCTTTGGAGAAACAAAATCTCAACAATGTACAACCATCCATAATAACAAGGATACCATCAATTAGAGTAACAAAATCTCAACAACGAACTACCTTCCATAATGACAAGGCTACCATTCATTGGAGTTAAAAAATATCAACAATAAACTACCTTCCAAAATGACAAGGCTACCATCCATTAAATAACAAAATCTCAAAACCGAACTACCTTCTATAATGACAAGGCTACCATCCATTGGAGTAACAAAATCTCAACAATGAACTACCTTCCATAATGACAAGGCTACCATCCATTGGAGTAACAAAATCTCAACAATGAACTACCTTCCATAATGACAAGGGAACAATCCATTGGAGTAACAAAATCTCAAAAATGAACTACCTTCCATAATGAGAATGCTACCATCCATTGGAGTAAAAAAATCTCAACAACAAACTACCTTCCGTATTGACAAGGCTACCATCCATTGGAGTAACAAAATCTAAACAATGAACTACCTTCCATAATGAAAAGTCTACCATCTATTGGAGTAATAAAATCTCAACAAAGAACTACCTTCCATAATGAAAAGCCTACCATCCATTGCAGTAACAAAATCTCAACAGTTTACTACTTTCCATAATGACAAGGCTGCCATCAATTGGAGTAACAAAATCTCAAAAACGAACTTCCTTCCATAACGACAAGGCTATCATCCTTTGGAGAAAAAAAATCTCAACAATGTACAACCTTCCGTAATGACAAGGATACCATTAATTAGAGTAACAAAATCTCAACAACGAACTACCTTCCATAATGACAAGGCTACCATTCATTGGAGTTAAAAAATCTCAACAATAAACTACCTTCCAAAATGACAAGGCTACCATCCATTAAATAACAAAATCTCAAAACCGAACTACCATCCATAATGACAAGACTACCATCCATTGGAGTAACAAAATCTCAACAATGAACTACCTTCCATAATGACAAGGCTACCATCCATTGGAGTAACAAAATCTCAACAATGAACTACCTTCCATAATGACAAGGGAACAATCCATTGGAGTAACAAAATCTCAAAAATGAACTACCTTCCATAATGAGAATGCTACCATCCATTGGAGTAACAAAATCTCAACAATAAACTACCTTCCGTATTGACAAGGCTACCATCCATTGGAGTAACAAAATCTAAACAATGAACTACCTTCCATAATGAAAAGTCTACCATTTATTGGAGTAATAAAATCTCAACAAAGAACTACCTTCCATAATGACAAGCCTACCATCCATTGCAGTAACAAAATCTCAACAGTTTACTACTTTCCATAATGACAAGGCTTCCATCAATTGGAGTAACAAAATCTCAAAAACGAACTTCCTTCCATAATGACAAGGCTATCATCCTTTGGAGAAAAAAATCTCAACAATGTACAACCTTCCGTAATGACAAGGATACCATTAATTAGAGTAACAAAATCTCAACAACGAACTACCTTCCATAATGACAAGGCTACCATTCATTGGAGTTAAAAAATCTCAACAATAAACTACCTTCCAAAATGACAAGGCTACCATCCATTAAATAACAAAATCTCAAAATCGAACTACCTTCCATAATGACAAGACTACCATCCATTGGAGTAACAAAATCTCAACAATGAACTACCTTCCATAATGACAAGGTTACCATCCATTGGAGTAACAAAATCTCAACAATGAACTACCTTCCATAATGACAAGGGAACAATCCATTGGAGTAACAAAATCTCAAAAATGAACTACCTTCCATAATGACAAGGCTACCATCCATTGGAGTAACAAAATCTCAACAACAAACTACCTTCCATATTAACAAGGCTACCATCCATTGGAGTAACAAAATCTAAACAATGAACTACCTTCCATAATGAAAAGGCTACCATCCATTGGAGTAACAAAATCTCAACAATGAACTACCTTCCATAATGAAAAAGCTATTATCCATTGGAGACACAAAATCTCAACAATGAACTACCGTTCGTAATGACAAGGATACCATCAATTAGAGTAACAAAATCTCAACAACTAACTCCCTTCCATAATGAAAAGTCTACCATCTATTGGAGTAAAAAAATCTCAACAAAGAACTACCTTCCATAATGACAAGGCTACCATCCATTGGAGTAAAAAAATCTAAACAATGAACTACCTTCCATAATAACAAGGCTACCAGCCATTGGAGTAACAAAATATCAACAATGAACTACCTTCCATAATGACAAGGCTATCATCCATTGGGGAAACAAAATCTCAACAATGAACTACCTTCCGTAATGACAAGGTTACCATAAATTAGAGTAACAAAATCTCAACAACAAACTACCTTCCATAATGAAAAGTCTACCATCTATTGGAGTAAAAAAATCTCAATAAAGAACTACCTTCCATAATGACATGCCTACCATCCATTGCAGTAACAAAATATCAACAATGAACTACCTTCCATAATGACAAGGCTACCATCCATTGGAGTAACAAAATCTCAAAAACGAACTACCTTCCATAATGACAAGGCTATCATCCTTTGGAGAAACAAAATCTCAACAATGTACAACCTTCCGTAATGACAAGGATACCATCAATTAGAGTAACAAAATCTCAACAATGAACTACCTTCCATAATGACAAGGCTACCATTCATTGGAGTTAAAATATCTCAATAATAAACTACCTTCCAAAATGACAAGGCTACCATCCATTAAATAACAAAATCTCAAAACCGAACTACCTTCCATAATGACAAGGCTACCATCCATTGGAGTAACAAAATCTCAATAATGAACTACCTTCCATAATGACAAGGCTACCATCCATTGGAGTAACAAAATCTCAACAATGAACTACCTTCCATAATGAGAAGGGAATAATCCATTGGAGTAACAAAATCTCAAAAATGAACTACCTTCCATAATGACAAGGCTACCATCCATTGGAGTAACAAAATCTCAACAACAAACTAACTTCCATATTGACAAGGCTACCATCCATTGGAGTAACAAAATCTAAACAATGAACTACCTTCCATAATGACAAGGCTACCATCCATTGGAGTAACAAAATCTCAACAATGAACTACCTTCCATAATGATAAGGCTATTATCCATTGGAGAAACAAAATCTCAACAATGAACTACCGTTCGTAATGACAAGGATACCATCAATTAGAGTAACAAAATCTCAACAACTAACTACCTTCCATAATGAAAAGTCTACCATCTATTGGAGTAAAAAAATCTCAACAAAGAACTACCTTCCATAATGACAAGGCTACCATCCATTGGAGTAAAAAAATCTAAACAACAAACTACCTTCCATAATGACAAGGCTATCATCCTTTGGAGAAACAAAATCTCAACAATGTACAACCTTCCATAATGACAAGGATACCATCAATTAGAGTAACAAAATCTCAACAACGAACTACCTTCCATAATGACAAGGCTACCATTCATTGGAGTTAAAAACTCTCAACAATAAACTACCTTCCAAAATGACAAGGCTACCATCCATTAAATAACAAAATCTCAAAACCGAACTACCTTCCATAATGACAAGGCTACCATCCATTGGAGTAACAAAATCTCAACAATGAACTACCTTCCATAATGACAAGGTTACCATTCATTGGAGTAACAAAATCTCAACAATGAACTACCTTCCATAATGACAAGGGAACAATCCATTGGAGTAACAAAATCTCAAAAATGAACTACCTTCCATAATGACAATGCTATCATCCATTGGAGAAACAAAATCTCAACAACAAACTACCTTCTGTAATGACAAGGATACCATTAATTAGAGTAACAAAATCTCAACAACAAACTACCTTCCATAATGACAAGCCCACCATCCATTGGAGTAACAAAATCCCAACAATGAACTACCTTCCATAATGATAAGTCTATTATCCATTGGAGAAACAAAATCTCAACAATGAACTACCGTTCGTAATGACAAGGATACCAATAATTAGAGTAACAAAATCTCAACAACTAACTACCTTCCATAATGAAAAGTCTACCATCTATTGGAGTAAAAAAATCTCAACAAAGAACTACCTTCCATAATGACAAGGCTACCATCCATTGGAGTAAAAAAATCTAAACAATGAACTACCTTCCATAATAACAAGGCTACCAGCCATTGGAGTAACAAAATATCAATAATGAACTACCTTCCATAATGACAAGGCTATCATCCATTGGGGAAACAAAATCTCAACAATGAACTACCTTCCGTAATGACAAGGTTACCATAAATTAGAGTAACAAAATCTCAACAACAAACTACCTTCCATAATGAAAAGTCTACCATCTATTGGAGTAAAAAAATCTCAACAAAGAACTACCTTCCATAATGACAAGCCTACCATCCATTGCAGTAACAAAATATCAACAATGAACTACCTTCCGTAATGACAAGGCTACCATCCATTGAAGTAACAAAATCTCAACAATGAATTACCTTCCATAATGACAAGGCTATCATCCTTTGGAGAAACAAAATCTCAACAATGTACAACCTTCCGTAATGACAAGGATACCATCAATTAGAGTAACAAAATCTCAACAACGAACTACCTTCCATAATGACAAGGCTACCATTCATTGGAGTTAAAAACTCTCAACAATAAACTACCTTCCAAAATGACAAGGCTACCATCCATTAAATAACAAAATCTCAAAACTGAACTACCTTCCATAATGACAAGGCTACCATCCATTGGAGTAACAAAATCTCAACAATGAACTACCTTCCATAATGACAAGGTTACCATTCATTGGAGTAACAAAATCTCAACAATGAACTACCTTCCATAATGACAAGGGAACAATCCATTGGAGTAACAAAATCTCAAAAATGAACTACCTTCCATAATGACAATGCTATCATCCATTGGAGAAACAAAATCTCAACAACAAACTACCTTCTGTAATGACAAGGATACCATTAATTAGAGTAACAAAATCTCAACAACAAACTACCTTCCATAATGACAAGCCCACCATCCATTGGAGTAACAAAATCTCAACAATGAACTACCTTCCATAATGATAAGTCTATTATCCATTGGAGAAACAAAATCTCAACAATGAACTATCGTTCGTAATGACAAGGATACCAATAATTAGAGTAACAAAATCTCAACAACTAACTACCTTCCATAATGAAAAGTCTACCATCTATTGGAGTAAAAAAATCTCAACAAAGAACTACCTTCCATAATGACAAGGCTACCATCCATTGGAGTAAAAAAATCTAAACAATGAACTACCTTCCATAATAACAAGGCTACCAGCCATTGGAGTAACAAAATATCAACAATGAACTACCTTCCATAATGACAAGGCTATCATCCATTGGGGAAACAAAATCTCAACAATGAACTACCTTCTGTAATGACAAGGTTACCATAAATTAGAGTAACAAAATCTCAACAACAACCTACCTTCCATAATGAAAAGTCTACCATCTATTGGAGTAAAAAAATCTCAACAAAGAACTACCTTCCATAATGACAAGCCTACCATCCATTGCAGTAACAAAATATCAACAATGAACTACCTTCCATAATGACAAGGCTACCATCCATTGGAGTAACAAAATCTCAAAAATGAACTACCTTCCATAATGACAAGGCTATCATCCTTTGGAGAAACAAAATCTCAACAATGTACAACCTTCCGTAATGACAAGGATACCATCAATTAGAGTAACAAAATCTCAACAACGAACTACCTTACATAATGACAAGGCTACCATTCATTGGAGTTAAAAAATCTTAACAATAAACTACCTTCCAAAATGACAAGGCTACAATCCATTAAATAACAAAATCTCAAAACCAAACTACCTTCCATAATGACAAGGCTACCATCCATTGGACTAACAAAATCTCAACAATGAACTACCTTCCATAATGACAAGGCTACCATCCATTGGAGTAACAAAATCTCAACAATGAACTACCTTCCATAATGACAAGGGAACAATCCATTGGAGTAACAAAATCTCAAAAATGAACTACCTTCCATAATGACAAGGCTATCATCCATTGGAGAAACAAAATCTCAACATTGAACTACCTTCCGTAATGACAAGGATACCATCAATTAGAGTAACAAAATCACAACAACGAACTAGCTTCAATAATGACAAGCCTACAATCCATTGGAGTAACAAAATCTCAACAACAAACTACGTTCCATAATGACAAGGCTACCATCCATTAGAGTAACAAAATCTCAACAACGAACTACCTTCCATAATGACAACGCTACCATCCATTGGAGTAACAAAATCTCGACAATGAACTACCTTCCATAATGACAATGCTACCATCCATTGGAGAAAAAAAATCTCAACAATGAACTACCTTCCATAATGACAAGGCTGCCATCCATTTGTGTAACAAAATCTCAAAAATGAACTACCTTCCATAATGACAATGCTATCATCCATTGGAGAAACAAAATTTCAACAATGAACTACCTTCTGTAATGACAAGAATACCATTAATTAGAGTAACAAAATCTCAACAACAAACTACCTTCCATAATGACAAGCCTACCATCCATTGGAGTAACAAAATCTCAACAATAAACTACCTTCCATATTTACAAGGCTACCATCCATTAAAGTAACAAAATCTCAAAACTGAACGACCTTCCATAATGACAAGGCTACCATCCATTGGAGTAACAAAATCTCAATAACAAATTACCTTCCATATTGACAAGGCTACCATCCATTGGAGTAACAAAATCTAAACAATGAACTACCTTCCATAATGACAAGGCTACCATCCATTGGAGTAACAAAATCTCAACAATGAACTACCTTCCATAATGACAAGGGAACAATCCATTGGAGTAACAAAATCTCAAAAATGAACTACCTTCCATAATGACAAGGCTATCATCCATTGGAGAAACAAAATCTCAACATTGAACTACCTTCCGTAATGACAAGGATACCATCAATTAGAGTAACAAAATCTCAACAACGAACTAGCTTCAATAATGACAAGCCTACAATCCATTGGAGTAACAAAATCTCAACAACAAACTACCTTCCATAATGACAAGGCTACCATCCATTAATGTAACAAAATCTCAAAACCAAACTCCCTTCCATAATGACAAGGCTACCATCCATTAGAGTAACAAATCTCAACAACAAACTACCTTCCATAATGACAACGCTACCATCCATTGGAGTAACAAAATCTCAACAATGAACTACCTTCCATAATGACAATGCTACCATCCATTGGAGAAACAAAATCTCAACAATGAACTACCTTCCATAATGACAAGGCTGCCATCCATTTGTATAACAAAATCTCAAAAATGAACTACCTTCCATAATGACAATGCTATCATCCATTGGAGAAACAAAATTTCAACAATGAACTACCTTCTGTAATGACAAGGATACCATTAATTAGAGTAACAAAATCTCAACAACAAACTACCTTCCATAATGACAAGCCTACCATCCATTGGAGTAACAAAATCTCAACAATAAACTACCTTCCATATTTACAAGGCTACCATCCATTAAAGTAACAAAATCTCAAAACTGAACGACCTTCCATAATGACAAGGCTACCATCCATTGGAGTAACAAAATCTCAATAACAAATTACCTTCCATATTGACAAGGCTACCATCCATTGGAGTAACAAAATCTAAACAATGAACTACCTTCCATAATGACAACGCTACCATCCATTGGAGTAACAAAATCTCAATAATGAACTACCTTCCATAATGATAAGGCTATTATCCATTGGAGAAACAAAATCTCAACAATGAACTACCATTCGTAATGACAAGGATACCATAAATTAGAGTAACAAAATCTCAACAACTAACTACCTTCCATAATGAAAAGTCTACCATCTATTGTAGTAAAAAAATCTCAACAAAGAACTACCTTCCATAATGACAAGGCTACCATCCATTGGAGTAAAAAAATCTAAACAATAAACTACCTTCCCTAATGACAAGGCTACCAACCATTGGAGTAACAAAAACTCAACAATGAAATACCTTCCATAATGACAAGGCTATCATCCATTGGAGAAACAAAATCTCAACAATGATCTACCTTCCGTATTGACAAGGTTACCATAAATTAGAGTAACAAAATCTCAACAACGAACTACCTTCCATAATGAAAAGAATACCATCCATTGGAGTAAAAAAATCTCAACAAAGAACTACCTTCATTAATGACAAGGCTACCATCCATTGGAGTAACAAAATCTCAACAACAAACTACCTTCTATAATGACAAGGCACCCATCCATTGGAGTGACAAAATCTCAAAAATGAACTACCTTCCATAATGACAAGGCTATCATCCATTGGAGAAACAAAATCTCAACAATGAACTACCTTCCGCAATGACAAGGATACCATCAGTTAGAGTAAAAAAATCTCAACAGCAAACTATCTTCCATAATGACAAGGCTACCATCCATTAAAGTAACAAAATCTAAAAACCGAACGACCTTCCATAATGACAAGGCTACCATCCATTCGAGTAACAAAATCTCAACAAAGAACTGCCTTCCATAATGACAAGGCTACCATCCATTGGAATAACAAAATCTAAAAAATGAACTAACTTCCATAATTACAAGTATACCATCAATTAAAGTAACAAAATCTCAACAATGAACTACCTTCCATAATGACAACCATACCATCCATTGGAGTAAAAAAATCTCAACAAAAAACTACCTTATGTAATGACTAGGTTACCATAAATTAGATTAAAAAAATCTCAACAACGAACTACCTTCCATAATGAAAAGTCTACCATCCATTGGAGTAAAAAAATCTCAACAAAGAACTACCTTCCATAATGACAAGGCTACCATCCATTGGAGTAACAAAATCTCAACAATAAACTCCCTTCCATAATGACAAGGCTACCAGCCATTGGAGTAACAAAATCTCAACAATGAACTACCTTCCATAATGACAAGGTTGTCATCCATTGGAGAAAAAAATCTCAACAATGAACTCACTTCCGTAATGAGAAGGATACCATCAATTAGAGTAACAAAATCTCAACAACAAACTACATTCCATAATGAAAAGTCTACCATCCATTGGAGTAACAAAATCTCAAGAACAAACTACCTTCCATAATGACAGGGCTACCATCCATTAAAGTAACAAAATCTCAAAACCGAACCACCTTCCATAATGAAAAGTCTACCATCTATTGGAGTAAAAAAATCTCAACAAAGAACTACCTTCCATAATGACAAGCCTACCATCCATTGCAGTAACAAAATCTCAACAATTTACTAAATTCCATAATGACAAGGCTACCATCCATTGGAGTAACAAAATCTCAAAAACGAACTACCTTCCATAATGACAAGGCTATCATCCTTTGGAGAAACAAAATCTAAACAATGTACAACCTTCCGTAATGACAAGGATACCATTAATTAGAGTAACAAAATCTCAACAACGAATTACCTTCCATAATGACAAGGCTACCATTCATTGGAGTTAAAAAATCTCAACAATAAACTACCTTCCAAAATGACAAGGCTACCATCCATTAAATAACAAAATCTAAAAACCGAACTACCTTCCATAATGACAAGGCTACCATCCATTGGAGTAACAAAATCTCAACAATGAACTACCTTCCATAATGACAAGGTTACCATCCATTGGAGTAACAAAATCTCAACAATGAACTACCTTCCATAATGACAAGGGAACAATCCATTGGAGTAACAAAATCTCAAAAATGAACTACCTTCCATAATGACAAGGCTACCATCCATTGGAGTACCAAAATCTCAACAACAAACTACCTTCCATATTGACAAGGCTACCATCCATTGGAGTAACAAAATCTAAACAATGAACTACCTTCCATAATGACAAGACTACCATCCATTGGAGTAACAAAATATCAACAATGAACTACCTTCCATAATGATATGGCTATTATCCATTGGAGACACAAAATCTCAACAATGAACTACCGTTCGTAATGACAAGGATACCATCAATTACAGTAACAAAATCTCAACAACTAACTACCTTCCATAATGAAAAGTCTACCATCTATTGGAGTAAAAAAATCTCAACAAAGAACTACCTTCCATAATTACAAGGCTACCATCCATTGGAGTAAAAAAATCTAAACAATGAACTACCTTCCATAATAACAAGGCTACCAGCCATTGGAGTAACAAAATATCAACAATGAACTACCTTCCATAATGACAAGGCTATCATCCATTGGGGAAACAAAATCTCAACAATGAACTACCTTCCGTAATGACAAGGTTACCATAAATTAGAGTAACAAAATCTCAACAACAAACTACCTTCCATAATGAAAAGTCTACCATCTATTGGAGTAAAAAAATCTCAACAAAGAACTACCTTCCATAATGACAAGCCTACCATCCATTGCAGTAACAAAATCTCAACAATGAACTACCTTCCATAATGACAAGGCTACCATCCATTGGAGTAACAAAATCTCAAAAACAAACTACCTTCCATAATGACAAGGCTATCATCCTTTGGAGTAACAAAATCTCAACAACGAACTACCTTCCATAATGACAAGGCTACCATCCATTGGAGTAACAAAATCTCAACAATGAACTACCTTCCATAATGGCAAGGCTACCATCCATTGGAGAAACAAAATCTCAACAATGAACTACCTTCCATAATGACAAGGCTACCATCCATTTGTGTTACAAAATCTCAAAAATGAACTACCTTCCATAATGACAAGGCTACCATCCATTGGAGTAAAAAAATCTAAACAATGAACTACCTTCCCTAATGACAAGGCTACCAGCCATTGGAGTAACAAAAACTCAACAATGAACTACCTTCCATAATGACAAGGCTATCATCCATTGGAGAAACAAAATCTCAACAATGATCTACCTTCCGTAATGACAAGGTTACCATAAATTAGAGTAACAAAATCTCAACAACGAACTACCTTCCATAATGAAAAGACTACCATCCATTGCAGTAAAAAAATCTCAACAAAGAACTACCTTCATTAATGACAAGGCTACCATCCATTGGAGTAACAAAATCTCAACAACAAACTACCTTCTATAATGACAAGGCACCCATCCATTGGAGTAACAAAATCTCAAAAATGAACTACCTTCCATAATGACAAGGCTATCATCCATTGGAGAAACAAAATCTCAACAATGAACTACCTTCCGTAATGACAAGGATACCATCAGTTAGAGTTAAAAAATCTCAACAACAAACTACCTTCCATAATGACAAGGCTACCATCCATTAAAGTAACAAAATCTAAAAACTGAACGACCTTCCATAATGACAAGGCTACCATCCATTCGAGTACCAAAATCTCAACAATGAACTACCTTCCATAATGACAAGGCTACCATCCATTGGAGTAACAAAATCTAAACAATGAACTAACTTCCATAATTACAAGTATACCATCAATTAGAGTAACAAAATCTCAACAACGAACTACCTTCCATAATGACAACCATACCATCCATTGGAGTAAAAAAATCTCAACAAAAAACTACCTTCCATAATGACAAGGCTACCATCCATTGGAGTAACAAAATCTCAATAACAAACTACCTTCCATAATGACAAGGCTACCATCCATTAGAGTAACAAAATCTAAACAATGAACTACCTTCCATAATGCCAAGGCTACCAGCCATTGGAGTAACAAAATCTCAACAATGAACTACCTTCCATAATGACAAGGATATCATCCATTGGAGAAATAAAATCTCAACAATGAACTACCTTCTGTAATGACTAGGTTACCATAAATTAGAGTAAAAAAATCTCAACAACGAACTACCTTCCATAATGAAAAGTCTACCATCCATTGGAGTAAAAAAATCTCAACAAAGAACTACCTTCCATAATGACAAGGCTACCATCCATTGGAGTAACAAAATCTCAACAATAAACTCCCTTCCATAATGACAAGGCTACCAGCCATTGGAGTAACAAAATCTCAACA
Organism: Vicia faba; assembly: GCA_948472305.1. Taxonomy (NCBI): domain Eukaryota; kingdom Viridiplantae; phylum Streptophyta; class Magnoliopsida; order Fabales; family Fabaceae; genus Vicia; species Vicia faba. The sequence continues at coordinate 590,234,135 of OX451741.1, read as the reverse complement.
ATGAACTACCTTCCATAATGACAAGGCTGTCATCCATTGGAGAAACAAAATCTCAACAATGAACTCACTTCCGTAATGACAAGGATACCATCAATTAGAGTAACAAAATCTCAACAACAAACTACATTCCATAATGAAAAGTCTACCATCCATTGGAGTAACAAAATCTCAAGAACAAACTACCTTCCATAATGACAGGGCTACCATCCATTAAAGTAACAAAATCTCAAAACCGAACCACCTTCCATAATGAAAAGTCTACCATCTATTGGAGTAAAAAAATCTCAACAAAGAACTACCTTCCATAATGACAAGACTACCATCCATTGGAGTTAAAAAATCTAAACAATGAACTACCTTCCATAATAACAAGGCTACCAGCCATTGGAGTGACAAAATATCAACAATGAACTAACTTCCATAATGACAAGGCTATCATCCATTGGGGAAACAAAATCTCAACAATGAACTACCTTCCGTAATGACAAGGTTACCATAAATTAGAGTAACAAAATCTCAACAACAAACTACCTTCCATAATGAAAAGTCTACCATCTATTGGAGTAAAAAAATCTCAACAAAGAACTACCTTCCATAATGACAATCCTACCATCCATTGCAGTAACAAAATCTCAACAATGAACTACCTTCCATAATGACAAGGCTACCATCCATTGGAGTAACAAAATCTCAAAAACGAACTACCTTCCATAATGACAAGGCTATCATCCTTTGGAGAAAAAAAATCTCAACAATTTACAACCTTCCGTAATGACAAGGATACCATCAATTAGAGTAACAAAATCTCAACAACGAACTACCTTCCATAATGACAAGGCTACCATTCATTGGAGTTAAAAAATCTCAATAATAAACTACCTTCCAAAATGACAAGGCTACCATCCATTAAATAACAAAATTTTAAAACCGAACTACCTTCCATAATGACAAGGCTACCATCCATTGGAGTAACAAAATCTCAACAATGAACTACCTTCCATAATGACAAGGCTACCATCCATTGGAGTAACAAAATCTCAACAATGAACTAGCTTTCATAATGACAAGGGAATAATCCATTGGAGTAACAAAATCTCAAAAATGAACTACCTTCCATAATGACAAGGCTACCATCCATTGGAGTAACAAAATCTCAACAACAAACTAACTTCCATATTGACAAGGCTACCATCCATTGGAGTAACAAAATCTAAACAATGAACTACCTTCCATAATGACAAGGCTACCATCCATTGGAGTAACAAAATCTCAACAATGAAGTACCGTTCGTAATGACAAGGATACCATCAATTAGAGTAACAAAATCTCAACAACTATCTACCTTCCATAATGAAAAGCTACCATCCATTGGAGTAACAAAATCTCAACAACGAACTACCTTCCATAAAGACAAGGCTACCATCCATTGGAGTAACAAAATCTAAACAATGAACTACCTTCCATAATGCCAAGGCTACCAGCCATTGGAGTAACAAAATCTCAACAATGAACTACCTTCCATAATGACAAGGATATCATCCATTGGAGAAATAAAATCTCAACAATGAACTACCTTCTGTAATGACTAGGTTACCATAAATTAGAGTAAAAAAATCTCAACAACGAACTACCTTCCATAATGAAAAGTCTACCATCCATTGGATTAAAAAAATCTCAACAATGAACTACCTTCCATAATGACAAGCCTACCATCCATTGCAGTAACAAAATCTCAACAATGAACTACCTTCCATAATGACAAGGCTACCATCCATTGGAGTAACAAAATCTCAAAAACGAACTACCTTCCATAATGACAAGGCTATCATCCTTTGGAGAAACAAAATCTCAACAATTTACAACCTTCCGTAATGACAAGGATACCATCAATTAGAGTAACAAAATCTCAACAACGAATTACCTTCCATAATGACAAGGCTACCATTAATTGGAGTTAAAAAATCTCAATAATAAACTACCTTCCAAAATGACAAGGCTACCATCCATTAAATAACAAAATCTCAAAACCGAACTACCTTCCATAATGATAAGGCTACCATCCATTGGAGTAACAAAATCTCAACAATGAACTACCTTCCATAATGACAAGGCTACCATCCATTGGAGTAACAAAATCTTAACAGTGAACTACCTTCCATAATGATAAGGGAATAATCCATTAGAGTAACAAAATCTCAAAAATGAACTACCTTCCATAATGACAAGGCTACCATCCATTGGAGTAACAAAATCTCAACAACAAACTAACTTCCATATTGACAAGGCTACCATCCATTGGAGTAACAAAATCTAAACAATGAACTACCTTCCATAATGACAAGGCTACCATCCATTGGAGTAACAAAATCTCAACAATGAAGTACCGTTCGTAATGACAAGGATACCATCAATTAGAGTAACAAAATCTCAACAACTATCTACCTTCCATAATGAAAAGCTACCATCTATTGGAGTAAAAAAATCTTAACACAGAACTACCTTCCATAATGACAAGGCTACCATCCATTGGAGTAAAAAAATCTAAACAATGAACTACCTTCCATAATGACAAGGCTACCATCCATTGGAGTAAAAAAATCTAAACAATGAACTACCTTCCATACTGACAAGGCTATCATCCATTGGGGAAACAAAATCTCAACAATGAACTACCTTCCGTAATGACAAGGTTACCATAAATTAGAGTAACAAAATCTCAACAACAAACTACCTTCCATAATGAAAAGTCTACCATCTATTGGAGTAAAAATATCTCAACAAAGAACTACCTTCCATAATGACAAGCCTACCATCCATTGCAGTAACAAAATATCAACAATGAACTACCTTCCATAATGACAAGGCTACCATCCATTGGAGTAACAAAATCTCAAAAACGAACTACCTTCCATCATGACAAGGCTATCATCCTTTGGAGAAACAAAATCTCAAAAATATATAACCTTCCGTAATGACAAGGATACCATCAATTAAAGTAACAAAATCTCAACAACGAACTACCTTACATAATGACAAGGCTACCATTCATTGGAGTTAAAAAATCTTAACAATAAACTACCTTCCAAAATGACAAGGCTACCATCCATGAAATAACAAAATCTCAAAACCGAACTACCTTCCATAATGACAAGGCTACCATCCATTGGAGTAACAAAATCTCAACAATGAACTACCTTCCATAATGACAAGGCTACCATCCATTGGAGTAACAAAATCTCAACAATGAACTACCTTCCATAATGACAAGGGAACAATCCATTGGAGTAACAAAATCTCAAAAATGAACTACCTTCCATAATGACAAGGCTATCATCCATTGGAGAAACAAAATCTCAACATTGAACTACCTTCCGTAATGACAAGGATACCATCAGTTAGAGTAAAAAAATCTCAACAGCAAACTACCTTCCATAATGACAAGGCTACCATCCATTAAAGTAACAAAATATAAAAACCGAACGACCTTCCATAATGACAAGGCTACCATCCATTCGAGTAACAAAATCTCAACAATGAACTACCTTCCATAATGACAAGGCTACCATCCATTGGAGTAAAAAAATCTAAACAATGAACTAATTTCCATAATTACAAGTATACCATCAATTAGAGTAACAAAATCTCAACAACGAACTACCTTACATAATGACAACCATACCCTCCATTGGAGTAAAAAAATCTCAACAAAAAACTACCTTCCATAATGACAAGGCTACCATCCATTAAATTTAAAAAATCTCAAAACCGAACTACCTTCCATAATGACAAGGCTACCATCCATTGAGTAACAAAATCTCAATAACGAACTACCTTCCATAAAGACAAGGCTACCATCCATTGGAGTAATAAAATCTAAACAATGAACTACCTTCCATAATGCCAAGGCTACCAGCCATTGGAGTAACAAAATCTCAACAATGAACTACCTTCCATAATGACAAGGATATCATCCATTGGAGAAATAAAATCTCAACAATGAACTACCTTCTGTAATGACTAGGTTACCATAAATTAGAGTAAAAAAATCTCAACAACGAACTACCTTCCATAATGAAAAGTCTACCATCCATTGGATTAAAAAAATCTCAACAAAGAACTACCTTCCATAATGACAAGGCTACCATCCATTGGAGTAACAAAATCTCAACAATAAACTCCCTTCCATAATGACAAGGCTACCAGCCATTGGAGTAACAAAATCTCAACAATGAACTACCTTCCATAATGACAAGGCTGTCATCCATTGGAGAAACAAAATCTCAACAATGAACTCACTTCCGTAATGACAAGGATACCATCAATTAGAGTAACAAAATCTCAACAACAAACTACATTCCATAATGAAAAGTCTACCATCCATTGGAGTAACAAAATCTCAAGAACAAACTACCTTCCATAATGACAGGGCTACCATCCATTAAAGTAACAAAATCTCAAAACCGAACCACCTTCCATAATGAAAAGTCTACCATCTATTGGAGTAAAAAAATCTCAACAAAGAACTACCTTCCATAATGACAAGCCTACCATCCATTGCAGTAACAAAATCTCAACAATTTACTACCTGCCATAATAACAAGGCTACCATCCATTGGAGTAACAAAATCTCAAAAACGAACTACCTTCCATAATGACAAGGTTACCATCCATTGGAGTAACAAAATATCAACAATGAACTACCTTCCATAATGACAAGGGAATAATCCATTGGAGTAACAAAATCTCAAAAATGAACTACCTTCCATAATGACAAGGCTACCATCCATTGGAGTAACAAAATCTCAACAACAAACTAACTTCCATATTGACAAGGCTACCATCCATTGGAGTAACAAAATCTAAACAATGAACTACCTTCCATAATGACAAGGCTACCATCCATTGGAGTAAAAAAATCTCAACAATGAACTACCTTCCATAATGATAAGGCTATTATCCATTGGAGAAACGAAATCTCAACAATGAAGTACCGTTCGTAATGACAAGGATACCATCAATTAGAGTAAAAAAATGTCAACAACTAACTACCTTCCATAATGAAAAGCTACCATCTATTGGAGTAAAAAAATCTCAACACAGAACTACCTTCCATAATGACAAGGCTACCATCCATTGGGTAAAAAAAATCTAAACAATGAACTACCTTCCATAATAACAAGGCTACCAGCCATTGGAGTAACAAAATATCAACAATGAACTACCTTCCATAATGACAAGGCTATCATCCATTGGGGAAACAAAATCTCAACAATGAACTACCTTCCGTAATGACAAGGTTACCATAAATTAGAGTAACAAAATCTCAACAACAAACTACCTTCCATAATGAAAAGTCTACCATCTATTGGAGTAAAAATATCTCAACAAAGAACTACCTTCCATAATGACAAGCCTACCATCCATTGCAGTAACAAAATATCAACAATGAACTACCTTCCATAATGACAAGGCTACCATCCATTGGAGTAACAAAATCTCAAAAACGAACTACCTTCCATAATGACAAGGCTATCATCCTTTGGAGAAACAAAATCTCAAAAATATATAACCTTCCGTAATGACAAGGATACCATCAATTAAAGTAACAAAATCTCAACAACGAACTACCTTACATAATGACAAGGCTACCATTCATTGGAGTTAAAAAATCTTAACAATAAACTACCTTCCAAAATGACAAGGCTACCATCCATGAAATAACAAAATCTCAAAACCGAACTACCTTCCATAATGACAAGGCTACCATCCATTGGAGTAACAAAATCTCAACAATGAACTACCTTCCATAATGACAAGGCTACCATCCATTGGAGTAACAAAATCTCAACAATGAACTACCTTCCATAATGACAAGGGAACAATCAATTGGAGTAACAAAATCTCAAAAATGAACTACCTTCCATAATGACAAGGCTATCATCCATTGGAGAAACAAAATCTCAACATTGAACTACCTTCCGTAATGACAAGGATACCATCAGTTAGAGTAAAAAAATTACAACAGCAAACTACCTTCCATAATGACAAGGCTACCATCCATTAAAGTAACAAAATATAAAAACCGAACGACCTTCCATAATGACAAGGCTACCATCCATTCGAGTAACAAAATCTCAACAATGAACTACCTTCCATAATGACAAGGCTACCATCCATTGGAGTAACAAAATCTAAACAATGAACTAACTTCCATAATTACAAGTATACCATCAATTAGAGTAACAAAATCTCAACAACGAACTACCTTACATAATGACAACCATACCCTCCATTGGAGTAAAAAAATCTCAACAAAAAACTACCTTCCATAATGACAAGGCTACCATCCATTAAATTTAAAAAATCTCAAAACCGAACTACCTTCCATAATGACAAGGCTACCATCCATTGGAGTAACAAAATCTCAACAACGAACTACCTTCCATAAAGACAAGGCTACCATCCATTGGAGTAATAAAATCTAAACAATGAACTACCTTCCATAATGCCAAGGCTACCAGCCATTGGAGTAACAAAATCTCAACAATGAACTACCTTCCATAATGACAAGGATATCATCCATTGGAGAAATAAAATCTCAACAATGAACTACCTTCTGTAATGACTAGGTTACCATAAATTAGAGTAAAAAAATCTCAACAACGAACTACCTTCCATAATGAAAAGTCTACCATCCATTGGATTAAAAAAATCTCAACAAAGAACTACCTTCCATAATGACAAGGCTACCATCCATTGGAGTAACAAAATCTCAACAATAAACTCCCTTCCATAATGACAAGGCTACCAGCCATTGGAGTAACAAAATCTCAACAATGAACTACCTTCCATAATGACAAGGCTGTCATCCATTGGAGAAACAAAATCTCAACAATGAACTCACTTCCGTAATGACAAGGATATCGTCAATTAGAGTAACAAAATCTCAACAACAAACTACATTCCATAATGAAAAGTCTACCATCCATTGGAGTAACAAAATCTCAAGAACAAACTACCTTCCATAATGACAGGGCTACCATCCATTAAAGTAACAAAATCTCAAAACCGAACCACCTTCCATAATGAAAAGTCTACCATCTATTGGAGTAAAAAAATCTCAACAAAGAACTACCTTCCATAATGACAAGCCTACCATCCATTGCAGTAACAAAATCTCAACAATTTACTACCTGCCATAATAACAAGGCTACCATCCATTGGAGTAACAAAATCTCAAAAACGAACTACCTTCCATAATGACAAGGTTACCATCCATTGGAGTAACAAAATATCAACAATGAACTACCTTCCATAATGACAAGGGAATAATCCATTGGAGTAACAAAATCTCAAAAATGAACTACCTTCCATAATGACAAGGCTACCATCCATTGGAGTAACAAAATCTCAACAACAAACTAACTTCCATATTGACAAGGCTACCATCCATTGGAGTAACAAAATCTAAACAATGAACTACCTTCCATAATGACAAGGCTACCATCCATTGGAGTAAAAAAATCTCAACAATGAACTACCTTCCATAATGATAAGGCTATTATCCATTGGAGAAACGAAATCTCAACAATGAAGTACCGTTCGTAATGATAAGGATACCATCAATTAGAGTAAAAAAATCTCAACAACTAACTACCTTCCATAATGAAAAGCTACCATCTATTGGAGTAAAAAAATCTCAACACAGAACTACCTTCCATAATGACAAGGCTACCATCCATTGGGTAAAAAAAATCTAAACAATGAACTACCTTCCATAATAACAAGGCTACCAGCCATTGGAGTAACAAAATATCAACAATGAACTACCTTCCATAATGACATGGCTATCATCCATTGGGGAAACAAAATCTCAACAATGAACTACCTTCCGTAATGACAAGGTTACCATAAATTAGAGTAACAAAATCTAAACAACAAACTAACTTCCATAATGAAAAGTCTACCATCTATTGGAGTAAAAATATCTCAACAAAGAACTACCTTCCATAATGACAAGCCTACCATCCATTGCAGTAACAAAATATCAACAATGAACTACCTTCCATAATGACAAGGCTACCATCCATTGGAGTAACAAAATCTCAAAAACGAACTACCTTCCATAATGACAAGGCTATCATCCTTTGGAGAAACAAAATCTCAACAATATACAACCTTCCGTAATGACAAGGATACCATCAATTAGAGTAACAAAATCTCAACAACGAACTACCTTACATAATGACAAGGCTACCATTCATTGGAGTTAATAAATCTTAACAATAAACTACCTTCTAAAATGACAAGTCTACCATCCATTAAATAACAAAATCTCAAAACCGAACTACCTTCCATAATGACAAGGCTACCATCCATTGGAGTAACAAAATCTCAACAACGAACTACCTTCCATGATGACAAGGCTACCATCCATTGGAGTAACAAAATCTCAACAATGAACTACCTTCCATAATGGCAAGGCTACCATCCATTGGAGAAACAAAATCTCAACAATGAACTACCTTCCATAATGACAAGGCTACCATCCATTTGTGTAACAAAATCTCAAAAATGAACTACCTTCCATAATGACAATGCTATCATCCATTGGAGAAACAAAATTTCAACAACAAACTACCTTCCAAAATGAAAAGTCTACCATCTATTGGAGTAAAAAAATCTCAACAAAGAACTACCTTCCATAATGACAAGCCTACCATCCATTGCAGTAACAAAATATCAACAATGAACTACCTTCCATAATGACAAGGCTACCATCCATTGGAGTAACAAAATCTCAAAAAGGAACTACCTTCCATAATGACAAGGCTATCATCCTTTGGAGAAACAAAATCTCAACAATGTACAACCTTCGGTAATGACAAGGATACCATCAATTAGAGTAACAAAATCTCAAAACCGAACTACCTTACATAATGACAAGGCTACCATTCATTGGAGTTAAAAAATCTTAACAATAAACTACCTTCCAAAATGACAAGGCTACAATCCATTAAATAACAAAATCTCAAAACCGAACTACCTTCCATAATGACAAGGCTACCATCCATTGGAGTAACAAAATCTCAACAATGAACTACCTTCCATAATGACAAGGCTACCATCCATTGGAGTAACAAAATCTCAACAATGAACTACCTTCCATAATGACAAGGGAACAATCCATTGGAGTAACAAAATCTCAAAAATGAACTACCTTCCATAATGACAAGGCTATCATCCATTGGAGAAACAAAATCTCAACATTGAACTACCTTCCGTAATGACAAGGATACCATCAATTAGAGTAACAAAATCTCAACAACGAACTAGCTTCAATAATGACAAGCCTACAATCCATTGGAGTAACAAAATCTCAACAACAAACTACCTTCCATAATGACAAGGCTACCATCCATTAATGTAACAAAATCTCAAAACCAAACTCCCTTCCATAATGACAAGGCTACCATCCATTACAGTAACAAAATCTCAACAACGAACTACCTTCCATAGTGACAAGGCTACCATCCATTGGAGTAACAAAATCTCAACAATGAACTACCTTCCATAATGACAAGGCTACCATCCATTGGAGAAACAAAATCTCAACAATGAACTACCTTCCATAATGACAAGGCTACCATCCATTTGTGTAACAAAATCTCAAAAATGAACTACCTTCCATAATGACAATGCTATCATACATTGGAGAAACAAAATTTCAACAACGAACTACCTTCTGTAATGACAAGGATACCATTAATTAGAGTAACAAAATCTCAACAACAAACTACCTTCCATAATGACAAGCCTACCATCCATTGGAGTAACAAAATCTCAACAACAAACTACCTTCCATATTTACAAGGCTACCATCCATTAAAGTAACAAAATCTCAAAACTGAACGACCTTCCATAATGACAAGGCTACCATCCATTGGAGTAACAAAATCTCAATAACAAACTACCTTCCATATTGACAAGGCTACCATCCATTGGAGTAACAAAATCTCAACAATGAACTACCTTCCATAATGGCAAGGCTACCATCCATTGGAGAAACAAAATCTCAACAATGAACTACCTTCCATAATGACAAGGCTACCATCCATTTGTGTAACAAAATCTCAAAAATGAACTACCTTCCATAATGACAATGCTATCATCCATTGGAGAAACAAAATTTCAACAACAAACTACCTTCCAAAATGAAAAGTCTACCATCTATTGGAGTAAAAAAATCTCAACAAAGAACTACCTTCCATAATGACAAGCCTACCATCCATTGCAGTAACAAAATATCAACAATGAACTACCTTCCATAATGACAAGGCTACCATCCATTGGAGTAACAAAATCTCAAAAAGGAACTACCTTCCATAATGACAAGGCTATCATCCTTTGGAGAAACAAAATCTCAACAATGTACAACCTTCGGTAATGACAAGGATACCATCAATTAGAGTAACAAAATCTCAAAACCGAACTACCTTACATAATGACAAGGCTACCATTCATTGGAGTTAAAAAATCTTAACAATAAACTACCTTCCAAAATGACAAGGCTACAATCCATTAAATAACAAAATCTCAAAACCGAACTACCTTCCATAATGACAAGGCTACCATCCATTGGAGTAACAAAATCTCAACAATGAACTACCTTCCATAATGACAAGGCTACCATCCATTGGAGTAACAAAATCTCAACAATGAACTACCTTCCATAATGACAAGGGAACAATCCATTGGAGTAACAAAATCTCAAAAATGAACTACCTTCCATAATGACAAGGCTATCATCCATTGGAGAAACAAAATCTCAACATTGAACTACCTTCCGTAATGACAAGGATACCATCAATTAGAGTAACAAAATCTCAACAACGAACTAGCTTCAATAATGACAAGCCTACAATCCATTGGAGTAACAAAATCTCAACAACAAACTACCTTCCATAATGACAAGGCTACCATCCATTAATGTAACAAAATCTCAAAACCAAACTCCCTTCCATAATGACAAGGCTACCATCCATTGCAGTAACAAAATCTCAACAACGAACTACCTTCCATAGTGACAAGGCTACCATCCATTGGAGTAACAAAATCTCAACAATGAACTACCTTCCATAATGACAAGGCTACCATCCATTGGAGAAACAAAATCTCAACAATGAACTACCTTCCATAATGACAAGGCTACCATCCATTTGTGTAACAAAATCTCAAAAATGAACTACCTTCCATAATGACAATGCTATCATACATTGGAGAAACAAAATTTCAACAACGAACTACCTTCTGTAATGACAAGGATACCATTAATTAGAGTAACAAAATCTCAACAACAAACTACCTTCCATAATGACAAGCCTACCATCCATTGGAGTAACAAAATCTCAACAACAAACTACCTTCCATATTTACAAGGCTACCATCCATTAAAGTAACAAAATCTCAAAACTGAACGACCTTCCATAATGACAAGGCTACCATCCATTGGAGTAACAAAATCTCAATAACAAACTACCTTCCATATTGACAAGGCTACCATCCATTGGAGTAAAAAAATCTAAACAATGAACTACCTTCCATAATGACAAGGCTACCATCCATTGGAGTAACAAAATCTCAACAATGAACTACCTTCCATAATGATAAGGCTATTATCCATTGGAGAAACAAAATCTCAACAATGAACTACCATTCGTAATGACAAGGATACCATAAATTAGAGTAACAAAATCTCAACAACTAACTACCTTCCATAATGAAAAGTCTACCATTTATTGGAGTAAAAAAATCTCAACAAAGAACTACCTTCCATAATGACAAGGCTACCATCCATTGGATTAAAAAAATCTAAACAATGAACTACCTTCCATAATGACAAGGCTACCAGCCATTGGAGTAACAAAAACTCAACAATGAACTACCTTCCATAATGACAAGGCTATCATCCATTGGAGAAACAAAATCTCAACAATGATCTACCTTCCGTAATGACAAGGTTACCATAAATTAGAGTAACAAAATCTCAACAACGAACTACCTTCCATAATGAAAAGACTACCATCCATTGCAGTAAAAAAATCACAACAAAGAACTACCTTCATTAATGACAAGGCTACCATCCATTGGAGTAACAAAATCTCAACAACAAACTACCTTCTATAATGACAAGGCACCCATCCATTGGAGTAACAAAATCTCAAAAATGAACTACCTTCCATAATGACAAGGCTATCATCCATTGGAGAAATAAAATCTCAACAATGAACTACCTTCCGTAATGACAAGGATACCATCAGTTAGAGTAAAAAAATCTCAACAGCAAATTACCTTCCATAATGACAAGGCTACCATCCATTAAAGTAACAAAATCTAAAAACCGAACGACCTTCCATAATGACAAGGCTACCATCCATTCGAGTAATAAAATCTCAACAATGAAGTACCTTCCATAATGACAAGGCTACCATCCATTGGAGTAACAAAATCTAAACAATGAACTAACTTCCATAATTACAAGGATACCATCAATTAGAGTAACAAAATCTCAACAACGAACTACCTTCCATAATGACAACCATACCATCCATTGGAGTAAAAAAATCTCAACAAAAAACTACCTTCCATAATGACAAGGCTAGCATCCATTAAATTAGAAAAATCTCAAAACCGAACTACCTTCCATAATGACAAGGCTACCATCCATTGGAGTAACAAAATCTCAACAACGAACTACCTTCCATAATGACAAGGCTACCATCCATTGGAGTAACAAAATCTAAACAATGAACTACCTTCCATAATGACAAGGCTACCAGCCATTGGAGTAACAAAATCTCAACAATGAACTACCTTCCATAATGACAAGGATATCATCCATTGGAGAAATAAAATCTCAACAATGAACAACCTTCTGTAATGACTAGGTTACCATAAATTAGAGTAAAAAAATCTCAACAACGAACTACCTTCCATAATGAAAAGTCTACCATCTATTGGAGTAAAAAAATCTCAACAAAGAACTACCTTCCATAATGACAAGGCTACCATCCATTGGAGTAACAAAATCTCAACAATAAACTACCTTCCATAATGACAAGGCTACCAACCATTGGAGTAACAAAATCTCAAGAACAAACTACCTTCCATAATGACAGGGCTACCATCCATTAAAGTAACAAAATCTCAAAACCGAACTACCTTCCATAATGATAAGGGAACAATCCATTGGAGTAACAAAATCTCAAAAATGAACTACCTTCCATAATGACAAGGCTATCATCCATTGGAGAAACAAAATCTCAACATTGAACTACCTTCCGTAATGACAAGGATACCATCAATTAGAGTAACAAAATCTCAACAACGAACTAGCTTCAATAATGACAAGCCTACCATCCATTGGAGTAACAAAATCTAAACAACAAACTACCTTCCATAATGACAAGGCTAACATCCATTAATGTAACAAAATCTCAAAACCTAACTCCCTTCCATAATGACAAGGCTACCATCCATTGGAGTAACAAAATCTCAACAACGAACTACCTTCCATAATGACAAGGCTACCATCCATTGGAGTAACAAAATCTCAATAATGAACTACCTTCCATAATGACAAGGCTACCATCCATTGGAGAAACAAAATCTCAACAATGAACTACCTTCCATAATGACAAGGCTACCATCCATTTGTGTAACAAAATCTCAAAAATGAACTACATTCCATAATGACAATGCTATCATCCATTGGAGAAACAAAATTTCAACAATGAACTACCTTCTGTAATGACAAGGATACCATTAATTAGAGTAACAAAATCTCAACAACAAACTACCTTCCATAATGACAAGCCTACCATCCATTGGAGTAACAAAATCTCAACAACAAACTACCTTCCATATTTACAAGGCTACCATCCATTAAAGTAACAAAATCTCAAAACCGAACGACCTTCCATAATGACAAGGCTACCATCCATTGGAGTAACAAAATATCAATAACAAACTACCTTCCATATTGACAAGGCTACCATCCATTGGAGTAACAAAATCTAAACAATGAACTACCTTCCATAATGACAAGGCTACCATCCATTGGAGTAACAAAATCTCAACAATGAACTACCTTCCATAATGATAAGGCTATTATCCATTGGAGAAACAAAATCTCAACAATGAACTACCATTCGTAATTACAAGGATACCATAAATTAGAGTAACAAAATCTCAACAACTAACTACCTTCCATAATGAAAAGTCTACCATCTATTGGAGTAAAAAAATCTCAACAACGAACTACCTTCCATAATGACAAGGCTACCATCCATTGGAGTAACAAAATCTCAATAATGAACTACCTTCCATAATGACAAGGCTACCATCCATTGGAGAAACAAAATCTCAACAATGAACTACCTTCCATAATGACAAGGCTACCATCCATTTGTGTAACAAAATCTCAAAAATGAACTACATTCCATAATGACAATGCTATCATCCATTGGAGAAACAAAATTTCAACAATGAACTACCTTCTGTAATGACAAGGATACCATTAATTAGAGTAACAAAATCTCAACAACAAACTACCTTCCATAATGACAAGCCTACCATCCATTGGAGTAACAAAATCTCAACAACAAACTACCTTCCATATTTACAAGGCTACCATCCATTAAAGTAACAAAATCTCAAAATCGAACGAACTTCCATATTGACAAGGCTACCATCCATTGGAGTAACAAAATATCAATAACAAACTACCTTCCATATTGACAAGGCTACCATCCATTGGAGTAACAAAATCTAAACAATGAACTACCTTCCATAATGACAAGGCTACCATCCATTGGAGTAACAAAATCTCAACAATGAACTACCTTCCATAATGATAAGGCTATTATCCATTGGAGAAACAAAATCTCAACAATGAACTACCATTCGTAATTACAAGGATACCATAAATTAGAGTAACAAAATCTCAACAACTAACTACCTTCCATAATGAAAAGTCTAC
The DNA here is from genome assembly GCA_948472305.1 of Vicia faba. Lineage (NCBI taxonomy): Eukaryota > Viridiplantae > Streptophyta > Magnoliopsida > Fabales > Fabaceae > Vicia > Vicia faba. Next base: position 590,219,095 of record OX451741.1, on the reverse strand, counting down.
CATCTATTGGAGTAAAAAAATCTCAACAAATAACTACCTTCCATAATGACAAGGCTACCATCCATTGGAGTAAAAAAAATCTAAACAATGAACTACCTTCCATAATGACAAGGCTACCAGCCATTGGAGTAACAAAATCTCAACAATGAACTACCTTCCATAATCACAAGGCTATCATCCATTGAAGAAACAAAATCTCAACAATGAACTACCTTCCGTAATGACAAGGTTACCATAAATTAGAGTAACAAAATCTCAACAACGAACTACCTTCCATAATGAAAAGACTACCATCCATTGAAGTAAAAAATCTCAACAAAGAACTACATTCATTAATGACAAGGATACCATCCATTGGAGTAACAAAATCTCAACAACAAACTACCTTCTATAATGACAAGGCACCAATCCATTAGAGTAACAAAATCTCAAAAATGAACTACCTTCCATAATGACAAGGCTATCATCCAGTGGAGAAACAAAATCTCAACAATGAACTACCTTCCGTAATGACAAGGATACCATCAGGTAGAGTAAAAAAATCTCAACAGCAAACTACCTTCCATAATGACAAGGCTACCATCCATTAAAGTAACAAAATCTCAAAACTGAATGACCTTCCATATTGACAAGGCTACCATCCATTCGAGTAACAAAATCTCAACAATGAACTACCTTCCATAATGACAAGGCTACCATCCATTGGAGTAACAAAATCTAAACAATGAACTAACTTCCATAATTACAAGGATACCATCAATTAGAATAACAAAATCACAACAACGAACTACCTTCCATAATGACAACCATACCATCCATTGGAGTAAAAAACTCTCAACAAAAAACTACCTTCCATAATGACAAAGCTACCATCCATTGGAGTAACAAAATCTCAACAATGAACTACCTTCCATAATGACAAGGCTACCATCCATTGGAGTAACAAAATCTAAACAATGAACTACCTTCCATAATGACAAGGATACCAGCCATTGGAGTAACAAAATCTCAACAACGAACTACCTTCCATAATGACAAGGCTATCATCCATTGGAGAAATAAAATCTCAACAATGAACTACCTTCTGTAATGACTAGGTTACCATAAATTAGAGTAAAAAAATCTCAACAACGAACTACCTTCCATAATGAAAAGTCTACCATCCATTGGAGTAAAAAAATCTCAACAAAGAACTACCTTCCATAATGACAAGGCTACCATCCATTGGAGTAACAAAATCTCAACAATAAACTACCTTTCATAATGACAAGGCTACCAGCCATTGGAGTAACAAAATCTCAACAATGAACTACCTTCCATAATGACAAGGCTGTCATCCATTGGAGAAACAAAATCTCAACAATGAACTACCTTCCGTAATGACAAGGATACCATCAATTAGAGTAACAAAATCTCAACAACAAACTACATTCCATAATGAAAAGTCTACCATCCATTGGAGTAACAAAATCTCAAGAACAAACTACCTTCCATAATGACAGGGCTACCATCCATTAAAGTAACAAAATCTCAAAACTGAACTACCTTCCATAATGACAAGGATACCATCCATCGGAGTAACAAAATCTCAACAAAAAACTACCTTCCATAATGACAAGGCTACCATCCATTGGAGTAACAAAATCTCAATAATAAACTACCTTCCATAATGACAAGGCTACCAGCCATTGGAGTAACAAAATCTCAACAATGAACTACCTTCTATAATGACAAGGCTATCATCCATTGGAGAAACAAAATTTCAACAATGAACTGCCTTCCGTGATGACAAGGATACCATCAATTAGAGTAACAAAATCTCAACCACAAACTACCTTCCATAATGAAAAGTCTACCATCCATTGGAGCAACAACATCTCAAGAACAAACTACCTTCCATAATGACATGGCTACCATCCGTTAAAGTAACAAAATCTCAAAACTGAAATACCTTCCATAATGACAAGGCTACCATCCATCGGAGTAACAAAATCTCAACAAAGAACTACCTTCCATAATGACAAGGCTACCATCCATTGGAGTAACAAAATCTCAACAATGAACTACCTTCCATAATAACAAGGCTACCATCCATTGGAGTAATAAAATCTCAACAACGAACTACCTTCCATAATGAAAAGACTACCATCCATTGAAGTAAAAAAATCTCAACAAAGAACTACCTTCATTAATGACAAGGCTACCATCCATTGGAGTAACAAAATCTCAACAACAAACTACCTTCTATAATGACAAGGCACCCATCCATTGGAGTAACAAAATCTCAAAAATGAACTACCTTCCATAATGAAAGGCTATCATCCATTGGAGAAACAAAATCTCAACAATGAACTACCTTCCGTAATGACAAGGATACCATCAGTTAGAGTAACAAAATCTCAACAACGAACTACCTTCCATAATGAAAATTCTACCATCCATTGGAGTAACAAAATCTCAAGAACAAACTACCTTCCATAATGACAAGGCTACCATCCATTAAAGTAACAAAGTCTCAAAACCGAACGACCTTCCATAATGACAAGGCTACCATCCATTCGAGTAACAAAATCTCAACAATGAACTACCTTCCATAATGACAAGGCTACCATCCATTGGAGTAACAAAATCTAAACAATGAACTAACTTCCATAATTACAAGGATACCATCAATTAGAGTAACAAAATCTCAACAACGAACTACCTTCCATAATGACAACCATACCATCCATTGGAGTAAAAAAATCTCAACAAAAAACTAGCTTCCATAATGACAAGGCTAACATCCATTAAATTAAAAAAATCTCAAAACCGAACTACCTTCCATAATGACAAGGCTACCATCCATTGGAGTAACAAAATCTAAACAACGAACTACCTTCCATAATGACAAGGCTACCATCCATTGGAGTAACAAAATCTAAACAATGAACTACCTTCCATAATGACAAGGCTACCAGCCATTGGAGTAACAAAATCTCAACAATGAACTACCTTCTATAATGACAAGGCTATCATCCATTGGAGAAACAAAATCTCAACAATGAACTACCTTCTGTAATGACTAGGTTACCATAAATTAGAGTAAAAAAATCTCAACAACGAACTACCTTCCATAATGAAAAGTCTACCATCCATTGGAGTAAAAAAATCTCAACAAAGAACTACCTTCCATAATGACAAGGCTACCATCCATTGGAGTAACAAAATCTCAACAATAAACTACCTTCCATAATGACAAGGCTACCAGCCATTGGAGAAACAAAATCTCAACAATGAACTGCCTTCCGTAATGACAAGGATACCATCAATTAGAGTAACAAAATCTCAACAACGAACTACCTTCCATAATGAAAAGTCTACCATCCATTGGAGTAACAAAATCTCAAGAACAAACTACCTTCCATAATGACAGGGCTACCATCCATTAAAGTAACAAAATCTCAAATCGAACTACCTTCCATAATGACAAGGCTACCATACATCAGAGTAACAAAATCTCAACAAAGAACTACCTTCCATAATGACAAGGCGACCATCCATTGGAGTAACAAAATCTAAACAATAAACTACCTTCAATAATGACAAGGCTACCAACCATTGGAGTAACAAAATCTCAACAATGAACTACCTTCTATAATGACAAGGCTATCATCCATTGGAGAAACAAAATCTCAACAATGAACTGCCTTTCATAATGACAAGGATACCATCAATTAGAGTAACAAAATCTCAACAATGAACTACCTTCTGTAAAAACAAGGATACCATCAATTAGAGTAACAAAATCTCAACAACGAACTACCTTGCATAATTACAAGGCTACCATCCAGTGGAGTAACAAAATCTCAACAACAAACTACCTTCCATAATGACAAGGCTACCATCCATTAAAGTAACAGAATCTCAAAACCGAACTACCTTCCAAAATGACAAGGCTACCATCCATTGGAGTAACAAAATCTCAACAACGAACTTCCATCCATAATGACAAGGCTACCATTCATTGTAGTAACAAAATCTAAACAATGAACTACCTTCCATAATGACAAGGCTACCATCCATTGGAGTAACAAAATCTCAACAATGAACTACCTTCCATAATGATAAGGCTATTATCCATTGGAGAAACAAAATCTCAACAATGAACTACCATTCGTAATTACAAGGATACCATAAATTAGAGTAACAAAATCTCAACAACTAACTACCTTCCATAATGAAAAGTCTACCATCTATTGGAGTAAAAAAATCTCAACAAATAACTACCTTCCATAATGACAAGGCTACCATCCATTGGAGTAAAAAAAATCTAAACAATGAACTACCTTCCATAATGACAAGGCTACCAGCCATTGGAGTAACAAAAACTCAACAATGAACTACCTTCCATAATCACAAGGCTATCATCCATGGAAGAAACAAAATCTCAACAATGAACTACCTTCCGTAATGACAAGGTTACCATAAATTAGAGTAACAAAATCTCAACAACGAACTACCTTCCATAATGAAAAGACTACCATTCATTGAAGTAAAAAATCTCAACAAAGAACTACATTCATTAATGACAAGGATACCATCCATTGGAGTAACAAAATCTCAACAACAAACTACCTTCTATAATGACAAGGCACCCATCCATTGGAGTAACAAAATCTCAAAAATGAACTACCTTCCATAATGACAAGGCTATCATCCATTGGAGAAACAAAATCTCAACAATGAACTACCTTCCGTAATGACAAGGATACCATCAGTTAGAGTAACAAAATCTCAACAACGAACTACCTTCCATAATGAAAATTCTACCATCCATTGGAGTAACAAAATCTCAAGAACAAACTACCTTCCATAATGACAAGGCTACCATCCATTAAAGTAACAAAGTCTCAAAACCGAACGACCTTCCATAATGACAAGGCTACCATCCATTCGAGTAACAAAATCTCAACAATGAACTACCTTCCATAATGACAAGGCTACCATCCATTGGAGTAACAAAATCTAAACAATGAACTAACTTCCATAATTACAAGGATACCATCAATTAGAGTAACAAAATCTCAACAACGAACTACCTTCCATAATGACAACCATACCATCCATTGGAGTAAAAAAATCTCAACAAAAAACTAGCTTCCATAATGACAAGGCTAACATCCATTAAATTAAAAAAATCTTAAAACCGAACTACCTTCCATAATGACAAGGCTACCATCCATTGGAGTAACAAAATCTAAACAACGAACTACCTTCCATAATGACAAGGCTACCATCCATTGGAGTAACAAAATCTAAACAATGAACTACCTTCCATAATGACAAGGCTACCAGCCATTGGAGTAACAAAATCTCAACAATGAACTACCTTCTATAATGACAAGGCTATCATCCATTGGAGAAACAAAATCTCAACAATGAACTACCTTCTGTAATGACTAGGTTACCATAAATTAGAGTAAAAAAATCTCAACAACGAACTACCTTCCATAATGAAAAGTCTACCATCCATTGGAGTAAAAAAATCTCAACAAAGAACTACCTTCCATAATGACAAGGCTACCATCCATTGGAGTAACAAAATCTCAACAATAAACTACCTTCCATAATGACAAGGCTACCAGCCATTGGAGTAACAAAATCTCAACAATGAACTACCTTCCATAATGACAAGGCTATCATCCATTGGAGAAACAAAATCTCAACAATGAACTGCCTTCCGTAATGACAAGGATACCATCAATTAGAGTAACAAAATCTCAACAACGGACTACCTTCCATAATGAAAAGTCTACCATCCATTGGAGTAACAAAATCTCAAGAACAAACTACCTTCCATAATGACAGGGCTACCATCCATTAAAGTAACAAAATCTCAAATCGAACTACCTTCCATAATGACAAGGCTACCATACATCAGAGTAACAAAATCTCAACAAAGAACTACCTTCCATAATGACAAGGCGACCATCCATTGGAGTAACAAAATCTAAACAATAAACTACCTTCCATAATGACAAGGCTACCAGCCATTGGAGTAACAAAATCTCAACAATGAACTACCTTCTATAATGACAAGGCTATCATCCATTGGAGAAACAAAATCTCAACAATGAACTGCCTTTCATAATGACAAGGATACCATCAATTAGAGTAACAAAATCTCAACAATGAACTACCTTCTGTAAAAACAAGGATACCATCAATTAGAGTAACAAAATCTCAACAACGAACTACCTTGCATAATGACAAGGCTACCATCCAGTGGAGTAACAAAATCTCAACAACAAACTACCTTCCATAATGACAAGGCTACCATCCATTAAAGTAACAGAATCTCAAAACCGAACTACCTTCCAAAATGACAAGGCTACCATCCATTGGAGTAACAAAATCTCAACAACGAACTTCCATCCATAATGACAAGGCTACCATTCATTGTAGTAACAAAATCTAAACAATGAACTACCTTCCATAATGACAAGGCTACCATCCATTGGAGTAACAAAATCTCAACAATGAACTACCTTCCATAATGATAAGGCTATTATCCATTGGAGAAAGAAAATCTCAACAATGAACTACCATTCGTAATTACAAGGATACCTTAAATTAGAGTAACAAAATCTCAACAACTAACTACCTTCCATAATGAAAAGTCTACCATCTATTGGAGTAAAAAAATCTCAACAAATAACTACCTTCCATAATGACAAGGCTACCATCCATTGGAGTAAAAAAAATCTAAACAATGAACTACCTTCCATAATGACAAGGCTACCAGCCATTGGAGTAACAAAAACTCAACAATGAACTACCTTCCATAATCACAAGGCTATCATCCATGGAAGAAACAAAATCTCAACAATGAACTACCTTCCGTAATGACAAGGTTACCATAAATTAGAGTAACAAAATCTCAACAACGAACTACCTTCCATAATGAAAAGACTACCATTCATTGAAGTAAAAAATCTCAACAAAGAACTACATTCATTAATGAAAAGGATACCATCCATTGGAGTAACAAAATCTCAACAACAAACTACCTTCTATAATGACAAGGCACCCATCCATTGGAGTAACAAAATCTCAAAAATGAACTACCTTCCATAATGACAAGGCTATCATCCAGTGGAGAAACAAAATCTCAACAATGAACTACCTTCCGTAATGACAAGGATACCATCAGTTAGAGTAAAAAAATCTCAATAGCAAACTACCTTCCATAATGACAAGGCTACCATCCATTAAAGTAACAAAATCTCAAAACCAAACAACCTTCCATAATGACAAGGCTACCATCCATTCGAGTAACAAAATCTCAACAATGAACTACCTTCCATAATGACAAGGCTACCATCCATTGGAGTAACAAAATCTAAACAATGAACTAACTTCCATAATTACAAGGATACCATCAATTAGAGTAACAAAATCACAACAACGAACTACCTTCCATAATGACAACCATACCATCCATTGGAGTAAAAAACTCTCAACAAAAAACTACCTTCCATAATGACAAAGCTACCATCCATTGGAGTAACAAAATCTCAACAATGAACTACCTTCCATAATGACAAGGCTACCATCCATTGGAGTAACAAAATCTAAACAATGAACTACCTTCCATAATGACAAGGATACCAGCCATTGGAGTAACAAAATCTCAACAACGAACTACCTTCCATAATGACAAGGCTATCATCCATTGGAGAAATAAAATCTCAACAATGAACTACCTTCTGTAATGACTAGGTTACCATAAATTAGAGTAAAAAAATCTCAACAACGAACTACCTTCCATAATGAAAAGTCTACCATCCATTGGAGTAAAAAAATCTCAACAAAGAACTACCTTCTATAATGACAAAGCTACCATCCATTGGAGTAACAAAATCTCAACAATAAACTACCTTTCATAATGACAAGGCTACCAGCCATTGGAGTAACAAAATCTCAACAATGAACTACCTTCCATAATGACAAGGCTGTCATCCATTGGAGAAACAAAATCTCAACAATGAACTACCTTCCGTAATGACAAGGATACCATCAATTAGAGTAACAAAATCTCAACAACAAACTACATTCCATAATGAAAAGTCTACCATCCATTGGAGTAACAAAATCTCAAGAACAAACTACCTTCCATAATGACAGGGCTACCATCCATTAAAGTAACAAAATCTCAAAACTGAACTACCTTCCATAATGACAAGGCTACCATCCATTGGAGTAACAAAATCTCAATAATAAACTACCTTCCATAATGACAAGGCTACCAGCCATTGGAGTAACAAAATCTCAACAATGAACTACCTTCTATAATGACAAGGCTATCGTCCATTGGAGAAACAAAATTTCAACAATGAACTGCCTTCCGTGATGACAAGGATACCATCAATTAGAGTAACAAAATCTCAAAAACGAACTACCTTCCATAATGAAAAGTCTACCATCCATTGGAGTAACAAAATCTCAAGAACAAACTACCTTCCATAATGACAGGGCTACCATCCATTAAAGTAACAAAATCTCAAAACTGAAGTACCTTCAATAATGACAAGGCTACCATCCATCGGAGTAACAAAATCTCAACAAAGAACTACCTTCCATAATGACAAGGCTACCATCCATTGGAGTAACAAAATCTCAACAATGAACTACTTTCCATAATAACAAGGCTACCATCCATTGGAGTAACAAAATCTCAACAACGAACTACCTTCCATAATGAAAAGACTACCATCCATTGAAGTAAAAAAATCTCAACAAAGAACTACCTTCATTAATGACAAGGCTACCATCCATTGGAGTAACAAAATCTCAACAACAAACTACCTTCTATAATGACAAGGCACCCATCCATTGGAGTAACAAAATCTCAAAAATGAACTACCTTCCATAATGACAAGGCTATCATCCATTGGAGAAACAAAATCTCAACAATGAACTACCTTCCGTAATGACAAGGATACCATCAGTTAGAGTAACAAAATCTCAACAACGAACTACCTTCCATAATGAAAATTCTACCATCCATTGGAGTAACAAAATCTCAAGAACAAACTACCTTCCATAATGACAAGGCTACCATCCATTAAAGTAACAAAATCTCAAAACCGAACGACCTTCCATAGTGACAAGGCTACCATCCATTCGAGTAACAAAATCTCAACAATGAACTACCTTCCATAATGACAAGGCTACCATCCATTGGAGTAACAAAATCTAAACAATGAACTAACTTCCATAATTACAAGGATACCATCAATTAGAGTAACAAAATCTCAACAACCAACTACCTTCCATAATGACAACCATACCATCCATTGGAGTAAAAAAATCTCAACAAAAAACTAAATTCCATAATGACAAGGCTAACATCCATTAAATTAAAAAAATCTCAAAACCGAACTACCTTCCATAATGACAAGGCTACCATCCATTGGAGTAACGAAATCTCAACAACGAACTACCTTCCATAATGACAAGGCTACCATCCATTGGAGTAACAAAATCTAAACAATGAACTACCTTCCATAATGACAAGGCTACCAGCCATTGGAGTAACAAAATCTCAACAATGAACTACCTTCTATAATGACAAGGCTACCAGCCATTGGAGTAACAAAATCTCAACAATGAACTACCTTCCATAATGACAAGGCTATCATCCATTGGAGAAACAAAATCTCAACAATGAACTGCCTTCCGTAATGACAAGGATACCATCAATTAGAGTAACAAAATCTCAACAACGAACCACCTTCCATAATGAAAAGTCTACCATCCATTGGAGTAACAAAATCTCAAGAACAAACTACCTTCCATAATGACAGGGCTACCATCCATTAAAGTAACAAAATCTCAAATCGAACTACCTTCCATAATGACAAGGCTACCATACATCGGAGTAACAAAATCTCAACAAAGAACTACCTTCCATAATGACAAGGCGACCATCCATTGGAGTAACAAAATCTCAACAATAAACTACCTTCCATAATGACAAGGCTACCAGCCATTGGAGTAACAAAATCTCAACAATGAACTACCTTCTATAATGACAAGGCTATCATCCATTGGAGTAACAAAATCTCAACAATGAACTGCCTTTCATAATGACAAGGATACCATCAATTAGAGTAACAAAATCTCAACAATGAACTACCTTCTGTAAAAACAAGGATACCATCAATTAGAGTAATAAAATCTCAACAACGAACTACCTTGCATAATGACAAGGCTACCATCCAGTGGAGTAACAAAATCTCAACAACAAACTACCTTCCATAATGACAAGGCTACCATCCATTAAAGTAACAGAATCTCAAAACCGAACTACCTTCCATAATGACAAGGCTACCATCCATTGGAGAAACAAAATCTCCACAAGAACTACCTTCCGTAATGACAAGGATACAATCAATTAGAGTAACAAAATCTCAACAACGAACTACATTCCATAATGACAAGGCTACCATCCATTAGAGTTACAAAATCTCAACAACAAACTACCTTCCATAATGACAAGGCTACCATCCATTAAAGTAACAAAATCTCAAAACCGAACTACCTTCCATAATGTCAAGGCTACCATCCATTGGAGTAACAAAATCTCAAAACCTAACTACCTTCCATAATGTCAAGGCTACCATCCGTTGGAGTAACAAAATCTCAACAACTAACTACCTTTCATAATGATAGGGCTACCAGCCATTGGAGTAACAAAATCTCAACAATGAACTACCTTTCAGAATGACAAGGCTATCATCCATTGGAGAAACAAAATCTCAACAATGAACTACCTTCCGTAATGACAAGGATACCATCAATTAGAGTAACGAAATGTCAACAAAGAACTACCTTCCATAATGATAAGGCTACCATTAATTGGAGGAACAAAATATCCACAATGAACTACCTTTCATAATGACAAGGCTATCATCCATTGGAGTAAAAAAATCTCAAAAATGAACTACCTTCCAAAATAACAAGGCTATCATCCATTGGAGAAACAAAATTTCAACAATGTACTACATTCCTAATGACAAGGATACCATCAATTAGAGTAACAATATCTCAACAATGAACTACCTTCCATAATAACAAGGCTACCATCCATTGGAGTAACAAAATCTCAAAAATGAACTACCTACCATAATGCCAAGGCTACCATCCATTGGAGTAACAAAATCTCAACAATGAACTACCTTCCATCATAACAAGGCTACCATCCATTGGAGTAACAAAATCTCAAAAAGGAACTACCTACCATAATGCCAAGGCTATCATCCATTGGAGAAACAAAATCTCAACAATGAACTACCTTTCGTAATGATAAGGATACCATCGATTAGACTAAAAAATTCTCAACAACGAACTACCATCCATAATGACAAGCTACCAGCCATTGGAGTAACAAAATCTCAACAACAAACTACCTTCCATAATGACAAGGCTACCATCCATTAAAGTAACAAAATCTCAAAACCGAACTACCTTCCATAATGATAAGGCTACCATCCATTGGAGTAAAAAAATCTCAACAAAGAACTACCTTCCATAATGACAAGGCTACCATCCATTAGAATAACAAAATCTCAACAATGACATACCTTCCACAATGACAAGGCTACCAGCCATTGGAGTAACAAAATCTCAACAATGAACTGCCTTCCGTAATGACAAGGATACCATCAATTAGAGTAACAAAATCTCAACAACGAACTACCTTCCATAATGAAAAGTCTACCATCCGTTGGAGTAACAAAATCTCAAGAACAAACTACTTTCCATAATGATAGGGCTACCATCCATTAAAGTAACAAAATCTCAAAACTGAACTACCTTCCATAATGACAAGGCTACCATCCATCGGAGTAACAAAATCTCAACAAAGAACTACCTTCCATAATGATAAGGCTACCATCCATTAGAGTAACAAAATCTCAACAATAAACTACCTTCCATAATGACAAGGCTACCAGCCATTGGAGTAACAAAATCTCAACAATGAACTACCTTCTATAATGACAAGGCTATCATCCATTGGAGAAACAAAATCTCAACAATGAACTGCCTTCCGTAATGACAAGGATACCATCAATTAGAGTAACAAAATCTCAACAACGAACTACCTTCCATAATGAAAATTCTACCATCCATTGGAGTAACAAAATCTCAAGAACAAACTACCTTCCATAATGACAGGGCTACCATCCATTAAAGTAACAAAATCTCAAAACCGAAGTACCTTCCATAATGACAAGGCTACCATCCATCGGAGTAACAAAATCTCAACAAAGAACTACCTTCCATAATGACAAGGCTACCATCCATTGGAGTAACAAAATCTCAACAATGAACTACCTTCCATAATAACAAGGCTACCATCCATCGGAGTAACAATATCTCAACAACGAACTACCTTCCATAATGAAAAGACTACCATCCATTGAAGTAAAAAAATCTCAACAAAGAACTACCTTCATTAATGACAAGGCTACCATCCATTGGAGTAACAAAATCTCAACAACAAACTACCTTCTATAATGACAAGGCACCCATCCATTGGAGTAACAAAATCTCAAAAATGAACTACCTTCCATAATGTTAAGGCTATCATCCATTGGAGAAACAAAATCTCAACAATGAACTACCTTCCGTAATGACAAGGATACCATCAGTTAGAGTAAAAAAATCTCAACAACAAACTACCTTCCATAATGACAAGGATACCATCCATTAAAGTAACAAAATATCAAAACTGAACGACCTTCCATAATGACAAGGCTACCATCCATTCGAGTAACAAAATCTCAACAATGAACTACCTTCCATAATGACAAGACTACCATCCATTGGAGTAACAAAATCTAAACAATGAACTAACTTCCATAATTACAAGGATACCATCAATTAGAGTAACAAAATCTCAACAACGAACTACCTTCCATAATGACAACCATACCATCCATTGGAGTAAAAAAATCTCAACAAAAAACTACATTCCATAATGACAAGGCTACCATCCATTAAATTAAAAAAATCTCAAAACCGAACTACCTTCCATAATGACAAGGCTACCATCCATTGGAGTAACAAAATCTCAACAACGAACTACCTTCCATAATGACAAGGCTACCATCCATTGGAGTAACAAAATCTAAACAATGAACTACCTTCCATAATGACAAGGCTACCAGCCATTGGAGTAACAAAATCTCAACAATGAACTACCTTCCATAATGACAAGGCTATCATCCATTGGAGAAACAAAATCTCAACAATGAACTGCCTTCCGTAATGAGAAGGATACCATCAATTAGAGTAACAAAATCTCAACAACGAACTACCTTCAATAATGAAAAGTCTACGATCCATTGGAGTAACAAAATCTCAAGAACAAACTACCTTCCATAATGACAAGGCTACCATCCATTAAAGTAACAAAATCTCAAAACCGAACTACCTTCCATAATGACAAGGTTACCATCCATCGGAGTAACAAAATCTCAACAACGAACTACCTTGCATAATGACAAGGCTACCATCCATTGGAGTAACAAAATCTCAACAATAAACTGCCTTCCATAATGACAAGGCTACCAGCCATTGGAGTAACAAAATCTCAACAATGAACTACCTTCTATAATGACAAGGCTATCATCCATTGGAGAAACAAAATCTCAACAATGAACTTCCTTCCGTAATGATAAGGATACCATCAATTAGAGTAACAAAATCTCAACAACGAACTACATTCCATAATGAAAAGTCTACCATCCATTGGAGTAACAAAATCTCAAGAACAAACTACCTTCCATAATGACAGGGCTACCATCCATTAAAGTAACAAAATCTCAAAACCGAAGTACCTTCCATAATGACAAGGCTATCATCCATTGGAGAAACAAAATCTCAACAATGAACTGCCTTCTGTAATCACTAGGTTACCATAAATTAGAGTAAAAAAATCTCAACAACGAACTACCTTCCATAATAACAAGGCTACCGTCCATTGGAGTAACAAAATCTCAACAAAGAACTACCTTCCAAAATGACAAGGCTACCAACCATTGGAGAAACAAAATCTTAACAATGAACTACCTTCGGCAAAAACAAGGATACCATCAATTAGAGTAACAAAATCTCAACAACGAACTACATTCCATAATGACAAGGCTACCATCCATTAGAGTTACAAAATCTCAACAACAAACTACCTTCCATAATGACAAGGCTACCAACCATTAAAGTAACAAAATCTCAACACCGAACTACCTTCCATAATGTCAAGGCTACCATCCATTGGAGTAACAAAATCTCAAAACCTAACTACCTTCCATAATGTCAAGGCTACCATCCGTTGGAGTAACAAAATCTCAGCAACTTACTACCTTTCATAATGACAGGGATACCAGCCATTGGAGTAACAAAATCTCAACAATGACCTACCTTCCAGAATGACAAGGCTATCATACATTGGAGAAACAAAATCTCAACAATGATCTACCTTCCGTAATGACAAGGATACCATCAATTAGAGTAACGAAATCTCAACAAAGAACTACCTTCCATAATGACAAGGCTACCATCCATTGGAGTAACAAAATATCCACAATGAACTACCTTTCATAATGACAAGGCTATCATCCATTGGAGTAAAAAAATCTCAAAAATGAACTACCTTCCAAAATGACAAGGCTATCATCCATTGGAGAAACAAAATTTCAAAAATGAACTACATTCCTAATGACAAGGATACCATCAATCAGAGTAACAATATCTCAACAATGAACTACCTTCCATAATAACAAGGCTACCATCCATTGGAGTAACAAAATCTTAAAAATGAACTACCTACCATAATGCCAAGGCTACCACCCATTGGAGTAACAAAATCTCAACAATGAACTACCTTCCATAATAACAAGGCTACCATCCATTGGAGTAACAAAATCTAAAAAAGGAACTACCTACCATAATGCCAAGGCTATCATCCATTGGAGAAACAAAACTCAACAATGAACTACCTTTCGTAGTGATAAGCATACCATCGATTAGAGTAAAAAAATATCAACAACAAACTACCATCCATAATGACAAGGCTACCATCCATTAAAGTAACAAAATCTCAAAACCGAACGACCTTCCATAATGACAAGGCTACCATCCATTCGAGTAACAAAATCTCAACAATGAACTACCTTCCATAATGACAAGGCTACCATCCATTGGAGTAACAAAATCTAAACAATGAACTAACTTCCATAATTACAAGGATACCATCAATTAGAGTAACAAAATCTCAACAACCAATTATCTTCCATAATGACAACCATACCATCCATTGGAGTAAAAAAATCTCAACAAAAAACTACCTTCCATAATGACAAGGCTAACATCCATTAAATTAAAAAAATCTCAAAACCGAACTACCTTCCATAATGACAAGGCTACCATCCATTGGAGTAAAAAAATCTCAACAACGAACTACCTTCCATAATGACAAGGCTACCATCCATTGGAGTAACAAAATCTAAACAATGAATTACCTTCCATAATGACAAGGCTACCAGCCATTGGAGTAACAAAATCTCAACAATGAACTACCTTCCATAATGACAAGGCTATCATCCATTGGAGAAACAAAATCTCAACAATGAACTACCTTCTGTAATGACTAGGTTACCATAAATTAGAGTAAAAAAATCTCAACAACGAACTACCTTCCATAATGGAAAGTCTACCATCCATTGGAGTAAAAAAATCTCAACAAAGAACTACCTTTCATAATGACAAGGCTACCATCCATTGGAGTAATAAAATCTCAACAATAAACTACCTTCCATAATGACAAGGCTACCATCCATTGGAGTAACAAAATCTCAACAATGAACTACCTTTCATAATGACAAGGCTATCATCCATTGGAGAAACAAAATCTCAACAATGAACTTCCTTCCGTAATGACAAGGATACCATCAATTAGAGTAACAAAATCTCAAGAACAAACTACCTTCCATAATGACAGGGCTACCATCCATTAAAGTAACAAAATCTCAAAACCGAAGTACCTTCCATAATGACAAGGCTACCATCCATCGGAGTAACAAAATCTCAACAAAGAACTTCCTTCCATAATGACAAGGCTACCATCCATTGGAGTAACAAAATCTCAACAATGAACTACCTTCCATAATCACAAGGCTACCTTCCATTGGAGTAACAAAATCTCAAAAACGAACTACCTTCCATAATGACAAGGCTACCAGCCATTGGAGTAACAAAATCTCAACAATGAACTACCTTCCATAATGACAAGGCTATCATCCATTGGAGAAACAAAATCTCAACAATGAACTACCTTCTGTAAAAACAAGGATACCATCAATTAGAGTAACAAAATCTCAACAACGAACTACCTTGCATAATGACAAGGCTACCATCCAGTGGAGTAACAAAATCTCAACAACGAACTACCTTGCATAATGACAAGGCTACAATCCATTAAAGTAACAGAATCTCAAAACCGAACTACCTTCCATAATGACAAGGCTACCATCCATTGGAGTAACAAAATCTCAACAACGAACTTCCATCCATAATGACAAGGCTACCATTCATTATAGTAACAAAATCTAAAAAATGAACTACCTTTCATAATGACAAGGCTATCATCCATTGGAGAAACAAAATCTCCACAATGAACTACCTTCCGTAATGACAAGGATACAATCAATTAGAGTAACAAAATCTCAACAACGAACTACATTCCATAATGACAAGGCTACCATCCATTAGAGTTACAAAATCTCAACAACAAACTACCTTCCATAATGACAAGGCTACCATCCACTAAAGTAACAAAATCTCAAAACCGAACTACCTTCCATAATGTCAAGGCTACCATCCATTGGAGTAACAAAATCTCAAAACCTAACTACCTTCCATAATGTCAAGGCTACCATCCGTTGGAGTAACAAAATCTCAACAATGAACTACCTTCCAGAATGACAAGGCTATCATCCATTGGAGAAACAAAATCTCAACAATGAACTACCTTCCGTAATGACAAGGATACCATCAATTAGAGTAACGAAATATCAACAAAGAACTACCTTCCATAATGATAAGGCTACCATCCATTGGAGGAACAAAATATCCACAATGAACTACCTTTCATAATGACAAGGCTATCATCCATTGGAGTAAAAAAATCTCAAAAATGAACTACCTTCCAAAATAACAAGGCTATCATCCATTGGAGAAACAAAATTTCAACAATGTACTACATTCCTAATGACAAGGATACCATCAATTAGAGTAACAATATCTCAACAATGAACTACCTTCCATAATAACAAGGCTACCATCCATTGGAGTAACAAAATCTCAAAAATGAACTACCATCCATAATGACAAGGCTACCAGCCATTGGAGTAACAAAATCTCAACAACAAACTACCTTCCATAATGACAAGGCTACCATCCATTAAAGTAACAAAATCTCAAAACCGAACTACCTTCCATAATGATAAGGCTACCATCCATTGGAGAAACAAAATCACAACAAAGAACTACCTTCCATAATGACAAGGCTACCATCCATTGGAGTAACAAAATCTCAACAATGACCTACCTTCCACAATGACAAGGCTACCAGCCATTGGAGTAACAAAATCTCAACAATGAACTGCCTTCCGTAATGACAAGGATACCATCAATTAGAGTAACAAAATCTCAACAACGAACTACCTTCCATAATGAAAAGTCTACCATCCATTGGAGTAACAAAATCTCAAGAACAAACTACCTTCCATAATGACAGGGCTACCATCCATTAAAGTAACAAAATCTGAAAACCGAACTACCTTCCATAATGACAAGGCTACCATCCATCGGAGTAACAAAATCTCAACAAAGAACTACCTTCCATAATGATAAGGCTACCATCCATTGGAGTAACAAAATCTCAACAATAAACTACCTTCCATAATGACAAGGCTACCAGCCATTGGATTAACAAAATCTCAACAATGAACTACCTTCTATAATGACAAGGCTATCATCCATTGGAGAAACAAAATCTCAACAATGAATTACCTTCCGTAATGACAAGGATACCATCAATTAGAGTAACAAAATCTCAACAACAAACTACCTTCCATAATGAAAAGTCTACCATCCATTGGAGTAACCAAATCTCAAGAACAAATTACCTTCCATAATGACAGGGCTACCATCCATTAAAGTAACAAAATCTCAAAACCGAAGTACCTTCCATAATTACAAGGCTACCATCCATCGGAGTAACAAAATCTCAACAAAGAACTACCTTCCATAATGACAAGGCTACCATCCATTGGAGTAACAAAATCTCAACAATGAACTACCTTCCATAATAACAAGGCTACCATCCATCGGAGTAACAAAATCTCAACAACGAACTACCTTCAATAATGAAAAGACTACCATCCATTGAAGTAAAAAAATCTCAACAAAGAACTACCTTCATTAATGACAAGGCTACCATCCATTGGAGTAACAAAATCTCAACAACAAACTACCTTCTATAATGACAAGGCACCCATCCATTAGTGTAACAAAATCTCAAAAATGAACTACCTTCCATAATGATAAGGCTATCATCCATTGGAGAAACAAAATCTCAACAATGAACTACCTTCCGTAATGACAAGGATACCATCAGTTAGAGTAAAAAAATCTCAACAACAAACTACCTTCCATAATGACAAGGCTACCATCCATTAAAGTAACAAAATCTGAAAACCGAACTACCTTCCATAATGACAAGGCTACCATCTATCGGAGTAACAAAATCTCAACAAAGAACTACCTTCCATAATGATAAGGCTACCATCCATTGGAGTAACAAAATCTCAACAATAAACTACCTTCCATAATGACAAGGCTACCAGCCATTGGATTAACAAAATCTCAACAATGAACTACCTTCTATAATGACAAGGCTATCATCCATTGGAGAAACAAAATCTCAACAATGAATTGCCTTCCGTAATGACAAGGATACCATCAATTAGAGTAACAAAATCTCAACAACAAACTACCTTCCATAATGAAAAGTCTACCATCCATTGGAGTAACCAAATCTCAAGAACAAACTACCTTCCATAATGACAGGGCTACCATCCATTAAAGTAACAAAATCTCAAAACCGAAGTACCTTCCATAATTACAAGGCTACCATCCATCGGAGTAACAAAATCTCAACAAAGAACTACCTTCCATAATGACAAGGCTACCATCCATTGGAGTAACAAAATCTCAACAATGAACTACCTTCCATAATAACAAGGATACCATCCATCGGAGTAACAAAATCTCAACAACGAACTACCTTCAATAATGAAAAGACTACCATCCATTGAAGTAAAAAAATCTCAACAAAGAACTACCTTCATTAATGACAAGGCTACCATCCATTGGAGTAACAAAATCTCAACAACAAACTACCTTCTATAATGACAAGGCACCCATCCATTAGTGTAACAAAATCTCAAAAATGAACTACCTTCCATAATGATAAGGCTATCATCCATTGGAGAAACAAAATCTCAACAATGAACTACCTTCCGTAATGACAAGGATACCATCAGTTAGAGTAAAAAAATCTCAACAACAAACTACCTTCCATAATGACAAGGCTACCATCCATTAAAGTAACAAAATATCAAAACCGAACGACCTTCCATAATGACAAGGCTACCATCCATTCGAGTAACAAAATCTCAACAATGAACTACCTTCCATAATGACAAGGCGACCATCCATTGGAGTAACAAAATCTAAACAATGAACTAACTTCCATAATTACATGGATACCATCAATTAGAGTAAGAAAATCTCAACAACGAACTACCTTCCATATTGACAACCATACCATCCATTGGAGTAAAAAAATCTCAACAAAAAACTACATTCCATAATGACAAGGCTACCATCCATTAAATTAAAAAAATCTCAAAACCGAACTACCTTCCATAATGACAAGGCTACCATCCATTGGAGTAACAAAATCTCAACAACGAACTACCTTCCATAATGACAAGGCTACCATCCATTGGAGTAGCAAAATCTAAACAATGAACTACCTTCCATAATGACAAGGCTATCATCCATTGGAGAAACAAAATCTCAACAATGAACTACCTTCTGTATTGACTAGGTTACCATAAATTAGAGTAAAAAAATCTCAACAACGAACTACCTTCCATAATGAAAAGTCTACCATCCATTGGAGTAAAAAAATCTCAACAAAGAACTACCTTCCATAATGACAAGGCTACCATCCATTGGAGTAACAAAATCTCAACAATAAACTACCTTCCATAATGACAAGGCTACCAGCCATTGGAGTAACAAAATCTCAACAATGAACTACCTTCCATAATGACAAGGCTATCATCCATTGGAGAAACAAAATCTCAACAATGAACTGCCTTCCGTAATGAGAAGGATACCATCAATTAGAGTAACAAAATCTCAACAATGAACTACCTTCCATAATGAAAAGTCTACGATCCATTGGAGTAACAAAATCTCAAGAACAAACTACCTTCCATAATGACAAGGCTACCATCCATTAAAGTAACAAAATCTCAAAACCGAACTACCTTCCATAATGACAAGGTTACCATCCATCAGAGTAACAAAATCTCAACAAAGAACTACCTTCCATAATGACAAGGCTACCATCCATTGGAGTAACAAAATCTCAACAATGAACTACCTTCTATAATGACAAGGCTATCATCCATTGGAGAAACAATATCTCAACAATGAACTGCCTTCCGTAATGACAAGGATACCATCAGTTAGAGTAACAAAATCTCAACAACGAACTACCTTCCATAATGAAAAGTCTACCATCCATTGGAGTAACAAAATCTCAAGAACAAACTACCTTCCATAATGACAGGGCTACCATCCATTAAAGTAACAAAATCTCAAAACCGAAGTACCTTCCATAATGACAAGGCTACCATCCATCGGAGTAACAAAATCTCAACAAACAACTACCTTCCATAATGACAAGGCTACCATCCATTGGAGTAACAAAATCTCAACAATGAACTACCTTCCATAATCACAAGGCTACCATCTATTGGAGTAACAAAATCTCAAAAACGAACTACCTTCCAAAATGACAAGGCTACCAGCCATCGGAGTAACAAAATCTTAAAAATGAACTACCTTCCATAATGACAAGGCTATCATCCATTGGAGAAACAAAATCTCAACAATGAACTACCTTCTGCAAAAACAAGGATACCATCAATTAGAGTAACAAAATCTCAACAACGAACTACATTCCATAATGACAAGGCTACCATCCATTAGAGTTACAAAATCTCAACAACAAACTACCTTCCATAATGACAAGGCTACCATCCATTAAAGTAACAAAATCTCAAAACTGAACTACCTTCCATAATGTCAAGGCTACCATCCATTGGAGTAACAAAATCTCAAAACCTAACTACCTTCCATAATGTCAAGGCTACGATCCGTTGGAGTAACAAAATCTCAACAACTAACTACCTTTCATAATGACAGGGCTACCAGCCATTGGAGTAACAAAATCTCAACAATGAACTACCTTCCAGAATGACAAGGCTATCATCCATTGGAGAAACAAAATCTCAACAATGATCTACCTTCCGTAATGGCAAGGATACCATCAATTAGAGTAACGAAATCTCAACAAAGAACTACCTTCCATAATGACAAGGCTACCATCCATTGGAGTAACAAAATATCCACAATGAACTACCTTTCATAATGACAAGGCTATCATCCATTGGAGTAAAAAAATATCAAAAATGAACTACCTTCCAAAATGACAAGGCTATCATCCATTGGAGAAACAAAATTTCAAAAATGAACTACCTACCATAATGCCAAGGCTACCACCCATTGGAGTAACAAAATCTCAACAATGAACTACCTTCCATAATAAGAAGGCCACCATCCATTGGAGTAACAAAATCTAAAAAAGGAACTACCTACCATAATTCCAAGGCTACCATCCATTGGAGAAACAAAATCTCAACAATGAACTACCTTTCGTAATGATAAGGATACCATCGATTAGAGTAAAAAAATCTCAACAACAAACTACCATCCATAATGACAAGGCTACAAACCATTGGAGTAACAAAATCTCAACAATAAACTACCTTCCATAATGACAAGGCTAAAATCCATTAAAGTAACAAAATCTCAAAACCGAACTACCTTCCATAATGATAAGGCTACCATCCATTGGAGTAACAAAATCTTAACAATGAACTACCTTCCATAATGACAAGGCTACCATCCATTGTAGTAAGAAAATCTCAACAATGACCTACCTTCCACAATGACAAGGCTACCATCCATTGGAGTAACAAAATCTCAAAACCTAACTACCTTCCATAATGTCAAGGCTACCATCCGTTGGAGTAACAAAATCTCAACAACTAACTACCTTTCATAATGACACGGCTACCAGCCATTGGAGTAACAAAATCTAAACAATGAACTACCTTCCATAATGACAAGGCTACCAGCCATTGGGGTAACAAAATCTCAACAATAAACTACCTTCCATAATGACAAGGCTATCATCCATTGGAGAAACAAAATCTCAACAATGAACTACCTTCTGTATTGACTAGGTTACCATAAATTAGAGTAAAAAAATCTCAACAACGAACTACCTTCCATAATGAAAAGTCTACCATCCATTGGAGTAAAAAAATCTCAACAAAGAACTACCTTCCATAATGACAAGGCTACCATCCATTGGAGTAACAAAATCTCAACAATAAACTACCTTCCATAATGACAAGGCTACCAGCCATTGGAGTAACAAAATCTCAACAATGAACTACCTTCCATAATGACAAGGCTATCATCCATTGGAGAAACAAAATCTCAACAATGAACTGCCTTCCGTAATGAGAAGGATACCATCAATTAGAGTAACAAAATCTCAACAATGAACTACCTTCCATAATGAAAAGTCTACGATCCATTGGAGTAACAAAATCTCAAGAACAAACTACCTTCCATAATGACAAGGCTACCATCCATTAAAGTAACAAAATCTCAAAACCGAACTACCTTCCATAATGACAAGGTTACCATCCATCAGAGTAACAAAATCTCAACAAAGAACTACCTTCCATAATGACAAGGCTACCATCCATTGGAGTAACAAAATCTCAACAATGAACTACCTTCTATAATGACAAGGCTATCATCCATTGGAGAAACAATATCTCAACAATGAACTGCCTTCCGTAATGACAAGGATACCATCAGTTAGAGTAACAAAATCTCAACAACGAACTACCTTCCATAATGAAAAGTCTACCATCCATTGGAGTAACAAAATCTCAAGAACAAACTACCTTCCATAATGACAGGGCTACCATCCATTAAAGTAACAAAATCTCAAAACCGAAGTACCTTCCATAATGACAAGGCTACCATCCATCGGAGTAACAAAATCTCAACAAACAACTACCTTCCATAATGACAAGGCTACCATCCATTGGAGTAACAAAATCTCAACAATAAACTACCTTCCATAATCACAAGGCTACCATCTATTGGAGTAACAAAATCTCAAAAATGAACTACCTTCCAAAATGACAAGGCTACCAGCCATCGGAGTAACAAAATCTTAACAATGAACTACCTTCCATAATGACAAGGCTATCATCCATTGGAGAAACAAAATCTCAACAATGAACTACCTTCTGCAAAAACAAGGATACCATCAATTAGAGTAACAAAATCTCAACAACGAACTACATTCCATAATGACAAGGCTACCATCCATTAGAGTTACAAAATCTCAACAACAAACTACCTTTCATAATGACAAGGCTACCATCCATTAAAGTAACAAAATCTCAAAACTGAACTACCTTCCATAATGTCAAGGCTACCATCCATTGGAGTAACAAAATCTCAAAACCTAACTACCTTCCATAATGTCAAGGCTACGATCCGTTGGAGTAACAAAATCTCAACAACTAACTACCTTTCATAATGACAGGGCTACCAGCCATTGGAGTAACAAAATCTCAACAATGAACTACCTTCCAGAATGACAAGGCTATCATCCATTGGAGAAACAAAATCTCAACAATGATCTACCTTCCGTAATGGCAAGGATACCATCAATTAGAGTAACGAAATCTCAACAAAGAACTACCTTCCATAATGACAAGGCTACCATCCATTGGAGTAACAAAATATCCACAATGAACTACCTTTCATAATGACAAGGCTATCATCCATTGGAGTAAAAAAATATCAAAAATGAACTACCTTCCAAAATGACAAGGCTATCATCCATTGGAGAAACAAAATTTCAAAAATGAACTACCTACCATAATGCCAAGGCTACCACCCATTGGAGTAACAAAATCTCAACAATGAACTACCTTCCATAATAACAAGGCCACCATCCATTGGAGTAACAAAATCTAAAAAAGGAACTACCTACCATAATTCCAAGGCTATCATCCATTGGAGAAACAAAATCTCAACAATGAACTACCTTTCGTAATGATAAGGATACCATCGATTAGAGTAAAAAAATCTCAACAACAAACTACCATCCATAATGACAAGGCTACCAGCCATTGGAGTAACAAAATCTCAACAATAAACTACCTTCCATAATGACAAGGCTACAATCCATTAAAGTAACAAAATCTCAAAACCGAACTACCTTCCATAATGATAAGGCTACCATCCATTGGAGTAACAAAATCTTAACAATGAACTACCTTCCATAATGACAAGGCTACCATCCATTGTAGTAACAAAATCTCAACAATGACCTACCTTCCACAATGACAAGGCTACCATCCATTGGAGTAACAAAATCTCAAAACCTAACTACCTTCCATAATGTCAAGGCTACCATCCGTTGGAGTAACAAAATCTCAACAACTAACTACCTTTCATAATGACACGGCTACCAGCCATTGGAGTAACAAAATCTCAACAATGAACTACCTTCCAGAATGACAAGGCTATCTTCCATTGGAGTAACAAAATCTCAAAAACGAACTACCTTCCAAAATGACAAGGCTACCAGCCATCGGAGTAACAAAATCTTAACAATGAACTACCTTCCATAATGACAAGGCTATCATCCATTGGAGAAACAAAATCTCAACAATGAACTACCTTCTGCAAAAACAAGGATACCATCAATTAGAGTAACAAAATCTCAACAACGAACTACATTCCATAATGACAAGGCTACCATCCATTAGAGTTACAAAATCTCAACAACAAACTACCTTCCATAATTACAAGGCTACCATCCATTAAAGTAACAAAATCTCAAAACTGAACTACCTTCCATAATGTCAAGGCTACCATCCATTGGAGTAACAAAATCTCAAAACCTAACTACCTTCCATAATGTCAAGGCTACGATCCGTTGGAGTAACAAAATCTCAACAACTAACTACCTTTCATAATGACAGGGCTACCAGCCATTGGAGTAACAAAATCTCAACAATGAACTACCTTCCAGAATGACAAGGCTATCATCCATTAGAGAAACAAAATCTCAACAATGATCTACCTTCCGTAATGGCAAGGATACCATCAATTAGAGTAACGAAATCTCAAGAAAGAACTACCTTCCATAATGACAAGGCTACCATCCATTGGAGTAACAAAATATCCACAATGAACTACCTTTCATAATGACAAGGCTATCATCCATTGGAGTAAAAAAATATCAAAAATGAACTACCTTCCAAAATGACAAGGCTATCATCCATTGGAGAAACAAAATTTCAAAAATGAACTACCTACCATAATGCCAAGGCTACCACCCATTGGAGTAACAATATCTCAACAATTAACTACCTTCCATAATAACAAGGCCACCATCCATTGGAGTAACAAAATCTAAAAAAGGAACTACCTACCATAATGCCAAGGCTATCATCCATTGGAGAAACAAAATCTCAACAATGAACTACCTTTCGTAATGATAAGGATACCATCGATTAGAGTAAAAAAATCTCAACAACAAACTACCATCCATAATGACAAGGCTACCAGCCATTGGAGTAACAAAATCTCAACAATAAACTACCTTCCATAATGACAAGGCTACAATCCATTAAAGTAACAAAATCTCAAAACCGAACTACCTTCCAGAATGATAAGGCTACCATCCATTGGAGTAACAAAATCTTAACAATGAACTACCTTCCATAATGACAAGGCTACCATCCATTGTAGTAACAAGATCTCAACAATGACCTACCTTCCACAATGACAAGGCTACCATCCATTGGAGTAACAAAATCTCAAAACCTAACTACCTTCCATAATGTCAAGGCTACCATCCGTTGGAGTAACAAAATCTCAACAACTAACTACCTTTCATAATGACACGTCTACCAGCCATTGGAGTAACAAAATCTCAACAATGAACTACCTTCCAGAATGACAAGGCTATCATCCATTGGAGAAACAAAATCTCAACAATGATCTACCTTCCGTAATGGCAAGGATACCTTTAATTAGAGTAACGAAATCTCAACAAAGTACTACCTTCCATAATGACAAGGCTACCATCCATTGGAGTAACAAAATATCCACAATGAACTACGTTTCATAATGACAAGGCAATCATCCATTGGAGAAAAAAAATATCAAAAATGAACTACCTTCCAAAATGACAAGGCTATCATCCATTGGAGAAAGAAAATTTCAAAAATGAACTACATTCCTAATTACAAGGATAACATCAATTAGAGTAACAATATCTCAACAATGAACTACCTTCCATAATAACAAGGCTACCATCCATTGGAGTAACAAAATCTCAAAAATGAACTACCTACCATAATGCCAAGGCTACCACCCATTGGAGTAACAAAATCTCAACAATGAACTACCTTCCATAATAACAAGGCTACCATCCATTGGAGTAACAAAATCTAAAAAAGGAACTACCTACCATAATGCCAAGGCTATCATCCATTGGAGAAACAAAATCTCAACAATGAACTACCTTTCGTAATGATAAGGATACCATCGACTAGAGTAAAAAAATCTCAACAACAAACTACCATCCATAATGACAAGGCTACCAGCCATTGGAGTAACAAAATCTCAACAACAAACTACCATCCATAATGACAAGGCTACCATCCATTAAAGTAACAAAATCTCAAAACCGAACGACCTTCCATAATGACAAGGCTACCATCCATTCGAGTAACAAAATCTCAACAATGAACTACCTTCCATAATGACAAGGCTACCATCCATTGGAGTAACAAAATCTAAACAATGAACTAACTTCCATAATTACAAGGATACCATCAATTAGAGTAACAAAATCTCAACAACCAACTACCTTCCATAATGACAACCATACCATCCATTGGAGTAAAAAAATCTCAACAAAAAACTACCTTCCATAATGACAAGGCTAACATCCATTAAATTAAAAAAAATCTCAAAACCGAACTACCTTCCATAATGACAAGGCTACCATCCATTGGAGTAAAAAAATCTCAAAAACGAACTACCTTCCATAATGACAAGGCTACCATCCATTGGAGTAACAAAATCTAAACAATGAACTACCTTCCATAATGACAAGGCTACCAGCCATTGGAGTAACAAAATCTCAACAATGAACTACCTTCCATAATGACAAGGCTATCATCCATTGGAGAAACAAAATCTCAACAATGAACTACCTTCTGTAATGACTAGGTTACCATAAATTAGAGTAAAAAAATCTCAACAACGAACTACCTTCCATAATGAAAAGCCTACCATCCATTGGAGTAAAAAAACCTCAACAAAGAACTACCTTCCATAATGACAAGGCTACCATCCATTGGAGTAACAAAATCTCAACAATAAACTACCTTCCATAATGACAAGGCTACCAGCCATTGGAGTAACAAAATCTCAACAATGAACTACCTTCCATAATGACAAGGCTATCATCCATTGGAGAAACAAAATCTCAACAATGAACTGCCTTCCGTAATGACAAGGATACCATCAATTAGAGTAACAAAATCTCAACATCGAACTACCTTCCATAATGAAAAGTCTACCATCCATTGGAGTAACAAAATCTTAAGAGCAAACTACCTTCCATAATGACAGCGCTACCATCAATTAGAGTAACAAAATCTCAAAATCGAACTACCTTCCATAATGACAAGGCTACCATACATCGGAGTAACAAAATCTCAACAAAGAAGTACCTTCCATAATGACAGCGCTACCATCCATTAAAGTAACAAAATCTCAAAATCGAACTACCTTCCATAATGACAAGGCTACCATACATCGGAGTAACAAAATCTCAACAAAGAACTACCTTCCATAATGACAAGGCGACCATCCATTGGAGTAACAAAATCTCAACAATGAACTGCCTTCCATAATGACAAGGCTACCAGCCATTGGAGTAACAAAATCTCAACAATGAACTACCTTCTATAATGACAAGGCTATCATCCATTGGAGAAACAAAATCTCAACAATGAACTGCCTTCCGTAATGACAAGGATACCATCAATTAGAGTAACAAAATCTCAACAACGAACTTCCTTCCATAATGAAAAGTCTACCATCCATTGGAGTAACAAAATCACAAGAACAAACTACCTTCCATAATGACAGGGCTACCATCCATTAAAGTAACAAAATCTTAAAACCGAAGTACCTTCCATAATGACAAGGCTACCATCCATCGGAGTAAAAAAATCTCAACAAAGAACTTCCTTCCATAATGACAAGGCTACCATCCATTGGAGTAACAAAATCTCAACAATGAACTACCTTCCATAATCACAAGGCTACCATCCATTGGAGTAACAAAGTCTCAAAAACGAACTACCTTCCATAATGACAAGGCTACCAGCCATTGGAGTAACAAAATCTCAACAATGAACTACCTTCCATAATGACAAGGCTATCATCCATTGGAGAAACAAAATCTCAACAATGAACTACCTTCTGTAAAAACAAGGATACCATCAATTAGAGTAACAAAATCTCAAAAGCGAACTACCTTGCATAATGACAAGGCTACCATCCAGTGGAGTAACAAAATCTCAACAACAAACTACCTTCCATAATGACAAGGCTACCATCCATTAAAGTAACAGAATCTCAAAACCGAACTACCTTCCATAATGACAAGGCTACCATCCATTGGAGTAACAAAATCTCAACAACGAACTTCCATCCATAATGACAAGGCTAACATTCATTGTAGTAACAAAATCTAAAAAATGAACTACCTTTCATAATGACAAGGCTATCATCCATTGGAGAAACAAAATCTCCACAATGAACTACCTTCCGTAATGACAAGGATACAATCAATTAGAGTAACAAAATCTCAACAACGAACTGCATTCCATAATGACAAGGCTACCATCCATTAGAGTTACAAAATCTCAACAACAAACTACCTTCCATAATGACAAGGCTACCATCCACTAAAGTAACAAAATCTCAAAACCGAACTACCTTCCATAATGTCATGGCTACCATCCATTGGAGTAACAAAATCTCAAAACCTAACTACCTTCCATAATGTCAAGGCTACCATCCGTTGGAGTAACAAAATCTCAACAACTAACTACCTTTCATAATGACAGGGCTACCAGCCATTGGAGTCACAAAATCTCAACAATGAACTACCTTCCAGAATGACAAGGCTATCATCCATTGGAGAAACAAAATCTCAACAATGAACTACCTTCCGTAATGACAAGGATACCATCAATTAGAGTAACGAAATATCAACAAAGAACTACCTTCCATAATGATAAGGCTACCATCCATTGGAGGAACAAAATATCCACAATGAACTACCTTTCATAATGACAAGGCTATCATCCATTGGAGTAAAAAAATCTCAAAAATGAACTACCTTCCAAAATAACAAGGCTATCATCCATTGGAGAAACAAAATTTCAACAATGTACTACATTCCTAATGACAAGGATACCATCAATTAGAGTAACAATATCTCAACAATGAACTACCTTCCATAATAACAAGGCTACCATCCATTGGAGTAACAAAATCTCAAAAATGAACTACCATCCATAATGACAAGGCTACCAGCCATTGGAGTAACAAA
Organism: Vicia faba; assembly: GCA_948472305.1. Taxonomy (NCBI): domain Eukaryota; kingdom Viridiplantae; phylum Streptophyta; class Magnoliopsida; order Fabales; family Fabaceae; genus Vicia; species Vicia faba. Next base: position 590,188,869 of record OX451741.1, on the reverse strand, counting down.
ATCTCAACAACAAACTATCTTCCATAATGACAAGGCTACCATCCATTAAAGTAACAAAATCTCAAAACCGAACTACCTTCCATAATGATAAGGCTACCATCCATTGGAGAAACAAAATCTCAACAAAGAACTACCTTCCATAATGACAAGGCTACCATCCATTGGAGTAACAAAATCTCAACAATGACCTACCTTCCACAATGACAAGGCTACCAGCCATTGGAGTAACAAAATCTCAACAATGAACTGCCTTCCGTAATGACAAGGATACCATCAATTAGAGTAAAAAAATCTCAACAACGAACTACCTTCCATAATGAAAAGTCTACCATTCATTGGAGTAACAAAATCTCAAGAAAAAACTACCTTCCATAATGACAGGGCTACCATCTATTAAAGTAACAAAATTTGAAAACCGAACTACCTTCCATAATGACAAGGCTACCATCCATCGGAGTAACAAAATCTCAACAAAGACCTACCTTCCATAATGATAAGGCTACCATCCATTGGAGTAACAAAATCTCAACAATAAACTACCTTCCATAATGACAAGGCTACCAGCCATTGGATTAACAAAATCTCAACAATGAACTACCTTCTATAATGACAAGGCTATCATCCATTGGAGAAACAAAATCTCAACAATGAACTGCCTTCCGTAATGACAAGGATACCATCAATTAGAGTAACAAAATCTCAACAACGAACTACCTTCCATAATGAAAAGTCTACCATCCATTGGAGTAACAAAATCTCAAGAACAAACTACCTTCCATAATGACAGGGCTACCATCCATTAAAGTAACAAAATCTCAAAACCGAAGTACCTTCCATAATTACAAGGTTACCATCCATCGGAGTAACAAAATCTCAACAAAGAACTACCTTCCATAATGACAAGGCTACCATCCATTGGAGTAACAAAATCTCAACAATGAACTACCTTCCATAATGACAAGGGAACAATCCATTGGAGTAACAAAATCTCAAAAATGAACTACCTTCCATAATAACAAGGCTACCATCCATTGGAGTAACAAAATCTCAAAAATAAACTACCATCCATAATGACAAGGCTACCAGCCATTGGAGTAACAAAATCTCAACAACAAACTACCTTCCATAATGACAAGTCTACCATCCATTAAAGTAACAAAATCTCAAAACCGAACTACCTTCCATAATGATAAGGCTATCATCCATTGGAGAAACAAAATCTCAACAAAGAACTACCTTCCATAATGACAAGGCTACCATCCATTGGAGTAACAAAATCTCAACAATGGCCTACCTTCCACAATGACAAGGCTACCAGCCATTGGAGTAACAAAATCTCAACATCGAACTGCCTTCCGTAATGACAAGGATACCATCAATTAGAGTAACAAAATCTCAACAACGAACTACCTTCCATAATAAAAAGTCTACCATCCATTGGAGTAACAAAATCTCAAGAAAAAACTACCTTCCATAATGACAGGGCTACCATCCATTAAAGTAACAAAATCTGAAAACCGAACTACCTTCCATAATGACAAGGCTACCATCCATCGGAGTAACAAAATCTCAACAAAGAACTACCTTCCATAATGATAAGGCTACCATCCATTGGAGTAACAAAATATCAACAATAAACTACCTTCCATAATGACAAGGCTACCAGCCATTGGATTAACAAAATCTCAACAATGAACTACCTTCTATAATGACAAGGCTATCATCCATTGGAGAAACAAAATCTCAACAATGAACTGCCTTCCGTAATGACAAGGATACCATCAATTAGAGTAACAAAATCTCAACAACGAACTACCTTCCATAATGAAAATTCTACCATCCATTGGAGTAACAAAATCTCAAGAACAAACTACCTTCGATAATGACAGGGCTACCATCCATTAAAGTAACAAAATCTCAAAACCGAAGTACCTTCCATAATTACAAGGCTACCATCCATCGGAGTAACAAAATCTAGACAAAGAACTACCTTCCATAATGACAAGGCTACCATCCATTGGAGTAACAAAATCTCAACAATGAACTACCTTCCATAATAACAAGGCTACCATCCATCGGAGTAACAAAATCTCAACAACGAACTACCTTCAATAATGAAAAGACTACCATCCATTGAAGTAAAAAAATCTCAACAAAGAACTACCTTCATTAATGACAAGGCTACCATCCATTGGAGTAACAAAATCTCAATAACAAACTACCTTCTATAATGACAAGGCACCGATCCATTGGAGTAACAAAATCTCAAAAATGAACTACCTTCCATAATGATAAGGCTATCATCCATTGGAGAAACAAAATCTCAACAATGAACTACCTTCCGTAATGACAAGGATACCATCAGTTAGAGTAAAAAAATCTCAACAACAAACTACCTTCCATAATGACAAGGCTACCATCCATTAAAGTAACAAAATATCAAAACCGAACGACCTTCCATAATGACAAGGCTACCATCCATTCGAGTAACAAAATCTCAACAATGAACTACCTTCCATAATGACAAGGCGACCATCTATTGGAGTAACAAAATCTAAACAATGAACTAACTTCCATAATTACAAGGATACCATCAATTAGAGTAACAAAATCTCAACAACGAACTACCTTCCATAATGACAACAATACCATCCATTGGAGTAAAAAAATCTCAACAAAAAACTACATTCCATAATGACAAGGCTACCATCCATTAAATTAAAAAAATCTCAAAACCGAACTACCTTCCATAATGACAAGGCTACCATCCATTGGAGTAACAAAATCTCAACAACGAACTACCTTCCATAATGACAAGGCTACCATCCATTGGAGTAACAAAATCTAAACAATGAACTACCTTCCATAATGACAAGGCTACCAGCCATTGGGGTAACAAAATCTCAACAATAAACTACCTTGCATAATGACAAGGCTATCATCCATTGGAGAAACAAAATCTCAACAATGAACTACGTTCTGTATTGACTAGGTTACCATAAATTAGAGTAAAAAAATCTCAACAACGAACTACCTTCCATAATGAAAAGTCTACCATCCATTGGAGTAAAAAAATATCAACAAAGAACTACCTTCCATAATGACAAGGCTACCATCCATTGGAGTAACAAAATCTCAACAATAAACTACCTTCCATAATGACAAGGCTACCAACCATTGGAGTAACAAAATCTCAACAATGAACTACCTTCCATAATGACAAGGCTATCATCCATTGGAGAAACAAAATCTCAACAATGAACTGCCTTCCGTAATGAGAAGGATACCATCAATTAGAGTAACAAAATCTCAACAATGAACTACCTTCCATAATGAAAAGTCTACGATCCATTGGAGTAACAAAATCTCAAGAACAAACTACCTTCCATAATGACAAGGCTACCATCCATTAAAGTAACAAAATCTCAAAACCGAACTACCTTCCATAATGACAAGGTTACCATCCATCAGAGTAACAAAATCTCAACAAAGAACTACCTTCCATAATGACAAGGCTACCATCCATTGGAGTACCAAAATCTCAACAATAAACTACCTTCCATAATGAAAAGGCTACCAGCCATTGGAGTAACAAAATATCAACAATGAACTACCTTCTATAATGACAAGGCTATCATCCATTGGAGAAACAAAATCTCAAGAATGAACTGCTTTCCGTAATGACAAGGATACCATCAATTAGAGTAACAAAATCTCAACAACGAACTACCTTCCATAATGAAAAGTCTACCATCCATTGGAGTAACAAAATATCAAGAACAAACTACCTTCCATAATGACAGGGCTACCATCCATTAAAGTAACAAAATCTCAAAACCGAAGTACCTTCCATAATGACAAGGCTACCATCCATCGGAGTAACAAAATCTCAACAAACAACTACCTTCCATAATGACAAGGCTACCATCCATTGGAGTAACAAAATCTCAACAATGAACTACCTTCCATAATAACAAGGCTACCATCCATTGGAGTAACAAAATCTCAAAAACGAACTACCTTCCAAAATGACAAGGCTACCAGCCATCGGAGTAACAAAATCTTAACAATGAACTACCTTCCATAATGACAAGGCTATCATCCATTGGAGAAACAAAATCTCAACAATGAACTACCTTATGCAAAAACAAGGATACCATCAATTAGAGTAACAAAATCTCAACAACGAACTACATTCCATAATGACAAGGCTACCATCCATTAGAGTTACAAAATCTCAACAACAAACTACCTTCCATAATGACAAGGCTACCATCCATTAAAGTAACAAAATCTCAAAACCGAACTACCTTCCATAATGTCAAGGCTACCATCCATTGGAGTAACAAAATCTCAAAACCTAACTACCTTCCATAATGTCAAGGCTACCATCCGTTGGAGTAACAAAATCTCAACAACTAACTACCTTTCATAATGACAGGGCTACCAGCCATTGGAGTAACAAAATCTCAACAATGAACTACCTTCCAGAATGACAAGGCTATCATCCATTGGAGAAACAAAATCTCAACAATGATCTACCATCCGTAATGGCAAGGATACCATCAATTAGAGTAACGAAATCTCAACAAAGAACTACCTTCCATAATGACAAGGCTACCATCCATTGGAGTAACAAAATCTAAAAAAGGAACTACCTACCATAATGCCAAGGCTATCGTCCATTGGAGAAACAAAATCTCAACAATGAACTACCTTTCGTAATGATAAGGATACCATCGATTAGAGTAAAAAAATCTCAACAACAAACTACCATCCATAATGACAAGGCTACCAGCCATTGGAGTAACAAAATCTCAACAATAAACTACCTTCCATAATGACAAGGCTACCATCCATTAAAGTAACAAAATCTCAAAACCGAACTACCTTCCATAATGATAAGGCTACCATCCATTGGAGTAACAAAATCTTAAAAATGAACTACCTTCCATAAAGACAAGGCTACCATCCATTGGAGTAACAAAATCTCAACAATGACCTACCTTCCACAATGACAAGGCTACCAGCCATTGGAGTAACAAAATATCAACAACAAACTACCTTCCATAATGACAAGGCTACCATCCATTAAAGTAACAAAATCTATAAACCGAACTACCTTCCGTAATGGCAAGGCTACCATCCACTAGAGTAACAAAATCTCAACAATGAACTATCTTCCATAATGACAAGGCTACCATCCATTGGAGTAACAAAATATCAACAATGAACTACCTTCCATAATGACAAGGCTACCAGCCATTGGAGTAACAAAATCTCAACAATGAACTATCTTCCATAATGACAAGGCTATCATCCATTGGAGAAACAAAATCTCAACAAAGAACTACCTTCCATAATGACAAGGCTACCATCCATTGGAGTAACAAAATCTCAACAATGGCCTACCTTCCACAATGACAAGGCTACCAGCCATTGGAGTAACAAAATCTCAACATCGAACTGCCTTCCGTAATGACAAGGATACCATCAATTAGAGTAACAAAATCTCAACAACGAACTACCTTCCATAATAAAAAGTCTACCATCCATTGGAGTAACAAAATCTCAAGAAAAAACTACCTTCCATAATGACAGGGCTACCATCCATTAAAGTAACAAAATCTGAAAACCGAACTACCTTCCATAATGACAAGGCTACCATCCATCGGAGTAACAAAATCTCAACAAAGAACTACCTTCCATAATGATAAGGCTACCATCCATTGGAGTAACAAAATATCAACAATAAACTACCTTCCATAATGACAAGGCTACCAGCCATTGGATTAACAAAATCTCAACAATGAACTACCTTCTATAATGACAAGGCTATCATCCATTGGAGAAACAAAATCTCAACAATGAACTGCCTTCCGTAATGACAAGGATACCATCAATTAGAGTAACAAAATCTCAACAACGAACTACCTTCCATAATGAAAATTCTACCATCCATTGGAGTAACAAAATCTCAAGAACAAACTACCTTCGATAATGACAGGGCTACCATCCATTAAAGTAACAAAATCTCAAAACCGAAGTACCTTCCATAATTACAAGGCTACCATCCATCGGAGTAACAAAATCTAGACAAAGAACTACCTTCCATAATGACAAGGCTACCATCCATTGGAGTAACAAAATCTCAACAATGAACTACCTTCCATAATAACAAGGCTACCATCCATCGGAGTAACAAAATCTCAACAACGAACTACCTTCAATAATGAAAAGACTACCATCCATTGAAGTAAAAAAATCTCAACAAAGAACTACCTTCATTAATGACAAGGCTACCATCCATTGGAGTAACAAAATCTCAATAACAAACTACCTTCTATAATGACAAGGCACCGATCCATTGGAGTAACAAAATCTCAAAAATGAACTACCTTCCATAATGATAAGGCTATCATCCATTGGAGAAACAAAATCTCAACAATGAACTACCTTCCGTAATGACAAGGCGACCATCTATTGGAGTAACAAAATCTAAACAATGAACTAACTTCCATAATTACAAGGATACCATCAATTAGAGTAACAAAATCTCAACAACGAACTACCTTCCATAATGACAACAATACCATCCATTGGAGTAAAAAAATCTCAACAAAAAACTACATTCCATAATGACAAGGCTACCATCCATTAAATTAAAAAAATCTCAAAACCGAACTACCTTCCATAATGACAAGGCTACCATCCATTGGAGTAACAAAATCTCAACAACGAACTACCTTCCATAATGACAAGGCTACCATCCATTGGAGTAACAAAATCTAAACAATGAACTACCTTCCATAATGACAAGGCTACCAGCCATTGGGGTAACAAAATCTCAACAATAAACTACCTTGCATAATGACAAGGCTATCATCCATTGGAGAAACAAAATCTCAACAATGAACTACGTTCTGTATTGACTAGGTTACCATAAATTAGAGTAAAAAAATCTCAACAACGAACTACCTTCCATAATGAAAAGTCTACCATCCATTGGAGTAAAAAAATATCAACAAAGAACTACCTTCCATAATGACAAGGCTACCATCCATTGGAGTAACAAAATCTCAACAATAAACTACCTTCCATAATGACAAGGCTACCAACCATTGGAGTAACAAAATCTCAACAATGAACTACCTTCCATAATGACAAGGCTATCATCCATTGGAGAAACAAAATCTCAACAATGAACTGCCTTCCGTAATGAGAAGGATACCATCAATTAGAGTAACAAAATCTCAACAATGAACTACCTTCCATAATGAAAAGTCTACGATCCATTGGAGTAACAAAATCTCAAGAACAAACTACCTTCCATAATGACAAGGCTACCATCCATTAAAGTAACAAAATCTCAAAACCGAACTACCTTCCATAATGACAAGGTTACCATCCATCAGAGTAACAAAATCTCAACAAAGAACTACCTTCCATAATGACAAGGCTACCATCCATTGGAGTACCAAAATCTCAACAATAAACTACCTTCCATAATGAAAAGGCTACCAGCCATTGGAGTAACAAAATATCAACAATGAACTACCTTCTATAATGACAAGGCTATCATCCATTGGAGAAACAAAATCTCAAGAATGAACTGCTTTCCGTAATGACAAGGATACCATCAATTAGAGTAACAAAATCTCAACAACGAACTACCTTCCATAATGAAAAGTCTACCATCCATTGGAGTAACAAAATATCAAGAACAAACTACCTTCCATAATGACAGGGCTACCATCAATTAAAGTAACAAAATCTCAAAACCGAAGTACCTTCCATAATGACAAGGCTACCATCCATCGGAGTAACAAAATCTCAACAAACAACTACCTTCCATAATGACAAGGCTACCATCCATTGGAGTAACAAAATCTCAACAATGAACTACCTTCCATAATAACAAGGCTACCATCCATTGGAGTAACAAAATCTCAAAAACGAACTACCTTCCAAAATGACAAGGCTACCAGCCATCGGAGTAACAAAATCTTAACAATGAACTACCTTCCATAATGACAAGGCTATCATCCATTGGAGAAACAAAATCTCAACAATGAACTACCTTATGCAAAAACAAGGATACCATCAATTAGAGTAACAAAATCTCAACAACGAACTACATTCCATAATGACAAGGCTACCATCCATTAGAGTTACAAAATCTCAACAACAAACTACCTTCCATAATGACAAGGCTACCATCCATTAAAGTAACAAAATCTCAAAACCGAACTACCTTCCATAATGTCAAGGCTACCATCCATTGGAGTAACAAAATCTCAAAACCTAACTACCTTCCATAATGTCAAGGCTACCATCCGTTGGAGTAACAAAATCTCAACAACTAACTACCTTTCATAATGACAGGGCTACCAGCCATTGGAGTAACAAAATCTCAACAATGAACTACCTTCCAGAATGACAAGGCTATCATCCATTGGAGAAACAAAATCTCAACAATGATCTACCATCCGTAATGGCAAGGATACCATCAATTAGAGTAACGAAATCTCAACAAAGAACTACCTTCCATAATGACAAGGCTACCATCCATTGGAGTAACAAAATCTAAAAAAGGAACTACCTACCATAATGCCAAGGCTATCGTCCATTGGAGAAACAAAATCTCAACAATGAACTACCTTTCGTAATGATAAGGATACCATCGATTAGAGTAAAAAAATCTCAACAACAAACTACCATCCATAATGACAAGGCTACCAGCCATTGGAGTAACAAAATCTCAACAATAAACTACCTTCCATAATGACAAGGCTACCATCCATTAAAGTAACAAAATCTCAAAACCGAACTACCTTCCATAATGATAAGGCTACCATCCATTGGAGTAACAAAATCTTAAAAATGAACTACCTTCCATAAAGACAAGGCTACCATCCATTGGAGTAACAAAATCTCAACAATGACCTACCTTCCACAATGACAAGGCTACCAGCCATTGGAGTAACAAAATATCAACAACAAACTACCTTCCATAATGACAAGGCTACCATCCATTAAAGTAACAAAATCTATAAACCGAACTACCTTCCGTAATGGCAAGGCTACCATCCACTAGAGTAACAAAATCTCAACAATGAACTATCTTCCATAATGACAAGGCTACCATCCATTGGAGTAACAAAATATCAACAATGAACTACCTTCCATAATGACAAGGCTACCAGCCATTGGAGTAACAAAATCTCAACAATGAACTACCTTCCATAATGACAAGGCTATCATCCATTGGAGAAACAAAATCTCAACAATGAACTACCTTCTGTAAAAACAAGGATACCATCAATTAGAGTAAAAAAATCTCAACAACGAACTACCTTGCATAATGACAAGGCTACCATCCAGTGGAGTAAAAAAATCTCAACAAAAAACTACCTTCCATAATGACAAGGCTACCATCCATTAAAGTAACAGAATCTCAAAACCGAACTACCTTCCATAATGACAAGGCTACCATCCATTGGAGTAACAAAATCTCAACAACGAACTTCCATCCATAATGACAAGGCTACCATTCATTGTAGTAACAAAATCTAAAAAATGAACTACCTTTCATAATGACAAGGCTATCATCCATTATAGAAACAAAATCTCCACAATGAACTACCTTCCGTAATGACAAGGATACAATCAATTAGAGTAACAAAATCTCAACAACGAACTACATTCCATAATGACAAGGTTACCATCCATTTGAGTTACAAAATCTCAACAACAAACTACCTTCCATAATGACAAGGGTACCATCCATTAAAGTAACAAAATCTCAAAACCGGAATACCTTCCGTAATGTCAAGGCTACCATCCATTGGAGTAACAAAATCTTAAAACCTAACTACCTTCCATAATGTCAAGGCTACCATCCATTGGAGTAACAAAATCTCAAAAAGGAACTACCTACCATAATGCCAAGGCTATCATCCATTGGAGAAACAAAATCTCAACAATGAACTACCTTTCATAATGATGAGGATACCATTGATTAGAGTAAAAAAATCTCAACAACAAACTACCATCCATAATGACAAGGCTACCAGCCATTGGAGTAAGAAAATCTCAACAACAAACTACCTTCCATAATGACAAGGCTACCATCCATTAAAGTAACAAAATCTCAAAACCGAACTACCTTCCATAATGATAAGGCTACCATCCATTGGAGTAACAAAATCTTAACAATGAACTACCTTCCATAATGACAAGGCTACCATCCATTGGAGTAACAAAATATCAACAATGACCTACCTTCCACAATGACAAGACTACCAGCCATTGGAGTAACAAAATATCAACAACAAACTACCTTCCATAATGACAAGGCTACCATCCATTAAAGTAACAAAATTTATAAACCGAACTACCTTCCGTAATGACAAGGCTACAATCCATTAGAGTAACAAAATCTCAACAATGAACTATCTTCCATAATGACAAGGCTACCATCCATTGGAGTAACAAAATATCAACAATGAACTTCCTTCCATAATGACAAGGCTACCAGCCATTGGAGTAACAAAATCTCAACAATTAACTACCTTCCATAATGACAAGGCTATCATCCATTGGAGAAACAAAATCTCAACAATGAACTACCTTCTGTAAAAACAAGGATACCATCAATTAGAGTAAAAAAATCTCAACAACAAACTACCTTGCATAATGACAAGGCTACCATCCAGTGGAGTAACAAAATCTCAACAAAAAACTACCTTCCATAATGACAAGGCTACCATCCATTAAAGTAACAGAATCTCAAAACCGAACTACCTTCCATAATGAAAAGGCTACCATCCATTGGAGTAACAAAATCTCAACAACGAACTTCCATCCATAATGACAAGGCTACCATTCATTGTAGTAACAAAATCTAAAAAATGAACTACCTTTCATAATGACAAGGCTATCATCCATTGGAGAAACTAAATCTCCATAATGAACTACCTTCCGTAATGACAAGGATACAATCAATTAGAGTAACAAAATCTCAACAACGAACTACATTCCATAATGACAAGGTTACCATCCATTAGAGTTACAAAATCTCAACAACAAACTACCTTCCATAATGACAAGGCTACCATCCATTAAAGTAACAAAATCTCAAAACCGAAATACCTTCCGTAATGTCAAGGCTACCATCCATTGGAGTTACAAAATCTCAAAACCTAACTACCTTCAATAATGTCAAGGCTACCATCCATTGGAGTAACAAAATCTCAAAAAGGAACTACCTACCATAATGCAAAGGCTATCATCCATTGGAGAAACAAAATCTCAACAATGAACTACCTTTCGTAATGATAAGGATACCATCGATTAGAGTAAAAAAATCTCAACAATAAACTACCATCCATAATGAAAAGGCTACCAGCCATTGGAGTAACAAAATCTCAACAACAAACTACCTTCAATAATGACAAGGCTACCATCCATTAAAGTAACAAAATCTCAAAACCGAACTACCTTCCATAATGACAAGGCTACCATCCATTGGAGTAACAAAATATCAACAATGAACTACCTTCCATAATAACAAGGCTACCATCCATTGGAGTAACAAAATCTCAAAAACGAACTACCTTCCAAAATGACAAGGCTACCAACCATCGGAGTAACAAAATCTTAACAATGAACTACCTTCCATAATGACAAGGCTATCATCCATTGGAGAAACAAAATCTCAACAATGAACTACCATCTGCAAAAACAAGGATACCATCATTTAGAGTAACAAAATCTCAACAACGAACTACATTCCATAATGACAAGGCTACCATCCATTAGAGTTACAAAATCTCAACAACAAACTACCTTCCATAATGACAAGGCTACCATCCATTAAAGTAACAAAATCTCAAAACCGAACTACCTTCCATAATGTCAAGGCTACCATCCATTGGAGTAACAAAATCTCAAAACCTAACTACCTTCCATAATGTCAAGGCTACCATCCGTTGGAGTAACAAAATCTCAACAACTAACTACCTTTCATAATGACAGGGCTACCAGCCATTGGAGTAACAAAATCTCAATAATGAACTACCTTCCAGAATGACAAGGCTATCATCCATTGGAGAAACAAAATCTCAACAATGATCTAACTTCCGTAATGGCAAGGATACCATCAATTAGAGTAACGAAATCTCAACAAAGAACTACCTTCCATAATGACAAGGCTACCATCCATTGGAGTAACAAAATATCCACAATGAACTACCTTTCATAATGACAAGGCTATCATCCATTGGAGTAAAAAAATATCAAAAATGAACTACCTTCCAAAATGACAAGGCTATCATCCATTGGAGAAACATAATTTAAAAAATGAACTACATTCCTAATTACAAGGATAACATCAATTAGAGTAACAATATCTCAACAATGAACTACATTCCATAATAACAAGGCTACCATCCATTGGAGTAACAAAATCTCAAAAATGAACTACCTACCATAATGCCAAGGCTACCACCCATTGGAGTAACAAAATCTCAACAATGAACTACCTTCCATAATAACAAGGCTACCATCCATTGGAGTAACAAAATCTAAAAAAGGAACTACCTACCATAATGCCAAGGCTATCATCCATTGGAGAAACAAAATCTCAACAATGAACTACCATTCGTAATGATAAGGATACCATCGATTAGGGTAAAAAAATCTCAACAACAAACTACCATCCATAATGACAAGGCTACCAGCCATTGAAGTAACAAAATCTCAACAATAAACTACCTTCCATAATGACAAGGCTACCATCCATTAAAGTAACAAAATCTCAAAACCGAACTACCTTCCATAATGATAAGGATACCATCCATTGGAGTAACAAAATCTTAAAAATGAACTACCTTCCATAATGACAAGGCTACCATCCATTGGAGTAACAAAATTTCAACATTGACCTACCTTCCAAAATGACAAGGCTACCAGCCATTGGAGTAACAAAATATCAACAACAAACTACCTTCCATAATGACAAGGCTACCATCCATTAAAGTAACAAAATCTATAAACCGAACTACCTTCCGTAATGGCAAGGCTACCATCCAGTAGAGTAACAAAATCTCAACAATGAACTATCTTCCATAATGACAAGGCTACCATCCATTGGAGTAACAAAATATCAACAATGAACTACCTTCCATAATGACAAGGCTACCAGCCATTGGAGTAACAAAATCTCAACAATGAACTACCTTCCATAATGACAAGGCTATCATCCATTGGAGAAACAAAATCTCAACAATGAACTACCTTCTGTAAAAACAAGGATACCATCAATTAGAGTAAAAAAATCTCAACAACGAACTACCTTGCATAATGACAAGGCTACCATCCAGTGGAGTAACAAAATCTCAACAAAAAACTACCTTCCATAATGACAAGGCTACCATCCATTAAAGTAACAGAATCTCAAAACCGAACTACCTTCCATAATGACAAGGCTACCATCCATTGGAGTAACAAAATCTCAACAACGAACTTCCATCCATAATGACAAGGCTACCATTCATTGTAGTAACAAAATCTAAAAAATGAACTACCTTTCATAATGACAAGGCTATCATCCATTATAGAAACAAAATCTCCACAATGAACTACCTTCCGTAATGACAAGGATACAATCAATTAGAGTAACAAAATCTCAACAACGAACTACATTCCATAATGACAAGGCTACCATCCATTTGAGTTACAAAATCTCAACAACAAACTACCTTCCATAATGACAAGGGTACCATCCATTAAAGTAACAAAATCTCAAAACCGGAATACCTTCCGTAATGTCAAGGCTACCATCCATTGGAGTAACAAAATCTCAAAACCTAACTACCTTCCATAATGTCAAGGCTACCATCCATTGGAGTAACAAAATATCAAAAAGGAACTACCTACCATAATGCCAAGGCTATCATCCATTGGAGAAACAAAATCTCAACAATGAACTACCTTTCGTAATGATAAGGATACCATTGATTAGAGTAAAAAAATCTCAACAACAAACTACCATCCATAATGACAAGGCTACCAGCCATTGGAGTAAGAAAATCTCAACAACAAACTACCTTCCATAATGACAAGGCTACCATCCATTAAAGTAACAAAATCTCAAAACCGAACTACCTTCCATAATGATAAGGCTACCATCCATTGGAGTAACAAAATCTTAACAATGAACTACCTTCCATAATGACAAGGCTACCATCCATTGGAGTAACAAAATCTCAACAATGACCTACCTTCCATAATGACAAGACTACCAGCCATTGGAGTAACAAAATATCAACAACAAACTACCTTCCATAATGACAAGGCTACCATCCATTAAAGTAACAAAATTTATAAACCGAACTACCTTCCGTAATGACAAGGCTACAATCCATTAGGGTAACAAAATCTCAACAATGAACTATCTTCCATAATGACAAGGCTACCATCCATTGGAGTAACAAAATATCACCAATGAACTACCTTCCATAATGACAAGGCTACCAGCCATTGGAGTAACAAAATCTCAACAATTAACTACCTTCCATAATGACAAGGCTATCATCCATTGGAGAAACAAAATCTCAACAATGAACTACCTTCTGTAAAAACAAGGATACCATCAATTAGAGTAAAAAAATCTCAACAACGAACTACCTTGCATAATGACAAGGCTACAATCCAGTGGAGTAACAAAATCTCAACAAAAAACTACCTTCCATAATGACAAGGCTACCATCCATTAAAGTAACAGAATCTCAAAACCGAACTACCTTCCATAATGACAAGGCTACCATCCATTGGAGTAACAAAATCTCAACAACGAACTTCCATCCATAATGACAAGGCTACCATTCATTGTAGTAACAAAATCTAAAAAATGAACTACCTTTCATAATGACAAGGCTATCATCCATTGGAGAAACTAAATCTCCACAATGAACTACCTTCCGTAATGACAAGGATACAATCAATTAGAGTAACAAAATCTCAACAACGAACTACATTCCATAATGACAAGGCTACCATCCATTAGAGTTACAAAATCTCAACAACAAACTACCTTCCATAATGACAAGGCTACCATCCATTAAAGTAACAAAATCTCAAAACCGAAATACCTTCCGTAATGTCAAGGCTACCATCCATTGGAGTTACAAAATCTCAAAACCTAACTACCTTCAATAATGTCAAGGCTACCATCCATTGGAGTAACAAAATCTCAAAAAGGAACTACCTACCATAATGCAAAGGCTATCATCCATTGGAGAAACAAAATCTCAACAATGAACTACCTTTCGTAATGATAAGGATACCATCGATTAGAGTAAAAAAATCTCAACAATAAACTACCATCCATAATGAAAAGGCTACCAGCCATTGGAGTAACAAAATCTCAACAACAAACTACCTTCAATAATGCCAAGGCTACCATCCATTAAAGTAACAAAATCTCAAAACCGAACTACCTTCCATAATGATAAGGCTACCATCCATTGGAGTAACAAAATCTCAACAATGAACTACCTTCCATAATGACAAGGTTACCATCCATTGGAGTAAATAAATCTCAACAATGACCTACCTTCCACAATGACAAGGCTACCAGCCATTGGAGTAACAAAATATCAACAACAAACTACCTTCCATAATGATAAGGCTACCATCCATTAAAGTAACAAAATCTATAAACCGAACTACCTTCCGTAATGACAAGGCTACCATCCATTAGAGTAACAAAATCTCAACAATGAACTATCTTCCATAATGACAAGGCTACCATCCATTGGAGTAACAAAATATCAACAATGAACTACCTTCCATAATGACAAGGCTACCAGCCATTGGAGTAACAAAATCTCAACAATGAACTACCATCCATAATGACAAGCTATCATCTATTGGAGAAACAAAATCTCAACAATGAACTACCTTCTGTAAAAACAAGGATACCATCATTTAGAGTAAAAAAATCTCAACAACGAACTACCTTGCATAATGACAAGGCTACCATCCAGTGGAGTAACAAAATCTCAACAAAAAACTACCTTCCATAATGACAAGGATACCATCCATTAAAGTAACAAAATCTCAAAACCGAACTACCTTCCATAATGACAAGGCTACCATCCATTGGAGTAACAAAATCTCAACAACGAACTTCCATCCATAATGACAAGGCTACCATTCATTGTAGTAACAAAATCTAAAAAATGAACTACCTTTCATAATGACAAGGCTATCATCCATTGGAGAAACAAAATCTCCACAATGAACTACCTTCCGTAATGACAAGGATACAATCAATTAGAGTAACAAAATCTCAACAACGAACTACATTCCATAATGACAAGGCTACCATCCATTAGAGTTACAAAATCTCAACAACAAACTACCTTCCATAATGACAAGGCTACCATCCATTAAAGTAACAAAATCTCAAAACCGAAATACCTTCCGTAATGTCAAGGCTACCATCCATTGGAGTAACCAAATCTCAAAACCTAACTACCTTCCATAATGTCAAGGCTACCATCCGTTGGAGTAACAAAATCTCAACAACTAACTACCTTTCATAATGACAGGGCTACCAGCCATTGGAGTAACAAAATCTCAACAATGAACTACCTTCCAGAATGACAAGGCTATCATCCATTGGAGAAACAAAATCTCAACAATGAACTGCCTTCCGTAATGACAAGGATACCATCAATTAGAGTAACAAGATCTCAACAACGAACTACCTTCCATAATGACAAGGCTACCATCCATTAAAGTAACAAAATCTCAAAACCGAAATACCTTCCGTAATGTCAAGGCTACCATCCATTGGAGTAACCAAATCTCAAAACCTAACTACCTTCCATAATGTCAAGGATACCATCCGTTGGAGTAACAAAATCTCAACAACTAACTACCTTTCATAATGACAGGGCTACCAGCCATTGGAGTTACAAAATCTCAACAATGAACTACCTTCCAGAATGACAAGGCTATCATCCATTGGATAAACAAAATCTCAACAATGAACTACCTTCCATAATGACAAGGATACCATCAGTTAGAGTAACAAAATCTCAACAAAGAACTACCTTCCATAATGACAAGGCTACCATCCATTGGAGTAACAAAATCTCAACAATAAACTACCTTCGATAATGACAAGGCTACCAGCCATTGGAGTAACAAAATCTCAACAATGAACTACCTTCTATAATGACAAGGCTATCATCCATTGGAGAAAAAAAATCTCAACAATGAACTGCCTTCCGTAATGACAAGGATACCATCAATTAGAGTAACAAAATCTCAACAACGAACTACCTTCCATAATGAAAAGTCTACCATCCATTGGAGTAACAAAGTCTCAAGAACAAACTACTATCCATAATGACAGGGCTACCATCCATTAAAGTAACAAAATCTCAAAACTGAAGTACCTTCCATAATGACAAGGCTACCATCCATCGGAGTAACAAAATCTCAACAACGAACTACCTTCCATAATGACAAGGCTACCAGCCATTGGAGTAACAAAATCTCAACAATGAACTACCTTCCATAATGACAAGGCTATCACCCATTGGAGAAACAAAATCTCAACAATGAACTGCCTTCCGTAATGACAAGGATACCATCAATTAGAGTAACAAAATCTCAACAACGAACTACCTTCCATAATGAAAAGTCTACCATCCATTGGAGTAACAA
This sequence comes from Vicia faba, assembly GCA_948472305.1. NCBI lineage: Eukaryota > Viridiplantae > Streptophyta > Magnoliopsida > Fabales > Fabaceae > Vicia > Vicia faba. The sequence continues at coordinate 590,171,124 of OX451741.1, read as the reverse complement.
AATCTCAAGAACAAACTACCTTCCATAATGACAGGGCTACCATACATTAAAGTAACAAAATCTCAAAACCGAACTACCTTCCATAATGACAAGGCTACCATCCATCGGAGTAACAAAATCTCAACAAAGAACTACCTTCCATAATGACAAGGCTACCATCCATTGGAGTAACAAAATCTCAACAATAAACTACCTTCCATAATGACAAGGCTACCAGCCATTGGAGTAACAAAATCTCAATAATGAACTACCTTCTATAGTGACAAGGCTATCATCCATTGGAGAAACAAAATCTCAACAATGAACTGCCTTCCGTAATGAAAAGGATACCATCTATTAGAGTAACAAAATCTCAACAACGAACTACCTTCCATAATGAAAAGTCTACCATCCATTGGAGTAACAAAATCTCAAGAACAAACTACCTTCCATAATGACAGGGCTACCATCCATTAAAGTAACAAAATCTCAAAACCGAACTACCTTCCATAATGACAAGGCTACCATCCATCGGAGTAACAAAATCTCAACAAAGAACTACCTTCCATAATGACAAGGCTACCATCCATTGGAGTAACAAAATCTCAACAATAAACTACCTTCCATAATGACAAGGCTACCATCCATTGGAGTAACAAAATCTCAACAATGAACTACCTTCTATAGTGACAAGGCTATCATCCATTGGAGAAACAAAATCTCAACAATGAACTGCCTTCCCTAATGATAAGGATACCATCAATTAGAGTAACAAAATCTCAACAACGAACTACCTTCCATAATGAAAAGTCTACCATCCATTGGAGTAACAAAATCTCAAGAACAAACTACCTTCCATAATGACAGGGCTACCATCCATTAAAGTAACAAAATCACAAAACCGAAGTACCTTCCATAATAACAAGGCTACCATCCATCGGAGTAACAGAATCTCAACAAAGAACTACCTTCCATAATGACAAGGCTACCATCCATTGGAGTAACAAAATCTCAACAATGAACTACCTTCCATAATAACAAGGCTACCATACATTGGAGTAACAAAATCTCAAAAACGAAATACCTTCCATAATGACAAGGCTACCAGCCATTGGAGTAACAAAATCTCAACAATGAACTACCTTCCATAATGACAAGGCTATCATCCATGGGAGAAACAAAATCTCAACAATGAACTACCTTATGTAAAAACAAGGATACCATCAATTAGAGTAACAAAATCTAAACAACGAACTACATTCCATAATGACAAGGCTACCATCCATTAGAGTTACAAAATCTCAACAACAAACTACCTTCCATAATGACAAGGCTACCATCGATTAAAGTAACAAAATCTCAAAACCGAACTACCTTCCATAATGCAAGGCTACCATCCATTGGAGTAACAAAATCTCAAAACCTAACTACCTTCCATAATGTCAAGGCTACAAACCGTTGGAGTAACAAAATCTCAACAACTAACTACCTTTCATAATGACAGGGCTACCAGCCATTGGAGTAACAAAATCTCAACAATGAACTACCTTCCAGAATGACAAGGCTATCATCCATTGGAGAAACAAAATCTCAACAATGAACTACCTTCCGTAATGACAATGATACCATCAATTAGAGTAACGAAATCTCAACAAAGAACTACCTTCCATAATTACAAGGCTACCATCCATTGGAGTAACAAAATATCCACAATGAACTACCTTTCATAATGACAAGGCTATCATCCATTGGAGTAAAAAAATCTCTAAAATGAACTACCTTCCAAAATGACAAGGCTATCATCCATTGGAGAAACAAAATTTCAAAAATGAACTACATTCCTAATGACAAGGATACCATCAATTAGAGTAACAATATCTCAACAATGAACTACCTTCCATAATAACAAGGCTACCATCCATTGGAGTAACAAAATCTCAAAAATGAACTACCTACCATAATGCCAAGGCTACCATCCATTGGAGTAACAAAATCTGAACAATGAACTACCTTCCATAATAACAAGGCTACCATCCATTGGAGTAACAAAATCTCAAAAAGGAACTACCTACCATAATGCCAAGGCTATCATCCATTGGAGAAACAAAATCTTAATAATGAACTACCTTTCGTAATGATAAGGATACCATCGATTAGAGTAAAAAAATCTCAACAACAAACTACCATCCATAATGACAAGGCTACTAGCCATTGGAGTAACAAAATCTCAACAACAAACTACCTTCCATAATGACAAGGCTACCATCCATTAAAGTAACAAAATCTCAAAACCGAACTACCTTCCATAATCATAAGGCTACCATCCATTGGAGTAACAAAATCTTAACAATGAACTACCTTCCATAATGACAAGGCTACCATCCATTGGAGTAACAAAATCTCAACAATGACCTACCTTCCACAATGACAAGGCTACCAGCCATTGGAGTAACAAAATATCAACAACAAACTACCTTCCATAATGACAAGGCTACCATCCATTAAAGTAAAAAAATCTATAAACCGAAGTACCTTCCGTAATAAAAAGGCTACCATCCATTAGAGTAACAAAATCTCAACAACTAACTACCTTTCATAATGACAGGGCTACCAGCCATTGGAGTAACAAAATCTCAACAATGAACTACCTTCCAGAATGACAAGGCTATCATCCATTGGAGAAACAAAATCTCAACAATGAACTACCTTCCATAATGACAAGGATACCATCAGTTAGAGTAACAAAATCTCAACAAATAACTACCTTCCATAATGACAAGGCTACCATCCATTGGAGTAACAAAATCTCAACAATAAACTACCTTCCATTATGACAAGGCTACCAGTCATTGGAGTAACAAAATCTCAACAAGGAACTACCTTCTATAATGACAAGGCTATCATCCATTGGAGAAACAAAATCTCAACAATGAACTTCCTTCCGTAATGACAAGGATACCATCAATTAGAGTAACAAAATCTCAACAACGAACTACCTTCCATAATGAAAAGTCTACCATCCATTGGAGTAACAAAGTCTCAAGAACAAACTACTATCCATAATGACAGGGCTACCATCCATTAAAGTAACAAAATCTCAAAACCGAAGTACCTTCCATAATGACAAGGATACCATCCATCGGAGTAACAAAATCTCAACAACGAACTACCTTCCATAATGACAAGGCTACCATCCATTGGAGTAACAAAATCTAAACAATGAACTACCTTCCATAATGACAAGGCTACCAGCCATTGGAGTAACAAAATCTCAAAAATGAACTACCTTCCATAATGACAAGGCTACCATCCATTGGAGTAACAAAATCTCAACAATAAAATACCTTCCATAATGACAAGGCTACCAGCCATTGGAGTAACAAAATCTCAACAATGAACTACCTTCCATAATGACAAGGCTATCATCCATTGGAGAAACAAAATCTCAACAATGAACTGCCTTCCGTAATGACAAGGATACCATCAATTAGAGTAACAAAATCTCAACAACGAACTACCTTCCATAATGAAAAGTCTACCATCCATTGGAGTAACAAAATCTCAAGAACAAACTTCCTTCCTTAATGATAGGGCTACCATCCATTAAAGTAACAAAATCTCAAAACCGAACTACCTACCATAATGACAAGGCTACCATCCATTGGAGTAACAAAATCTCAACAAAGAACTACCTTCCATAATGACAAGGCTACCATCCATTGGATTAACAAAATCTCAACAATAAACTACCTTCCATAATGAGAAGGCTACCAGCCATTGGAGTAACAAGATTTCAACAATGAACTACCTTCTATAGTGACAAGGCTATCATCCATTAGAAAAACAAAATCTCAACAATGAACTGCCTTCCGTAATGACAAGGATACCATCAATTAGAGTAACAAAATCTCAACAACGAACTACCTTCCGTAATGACAAGGATACAATCAATTAGAGCAACAAAATCTAAACAACAAACTACATTCCATAATGACAAGGCTACCATCCATTTGAGTTACAAAATCTCAACAACAAACTACCTTCCATAATGACAAGGCTACCATCCATTAAAGTAACAAAATCTCAAAACCGGAATACCTTCCGTAATGTCAAGGCTACCATCCATTGGAGTAACAAAATCTCAAAACCTAACTACCTTCCATAATGTCAAGGCTACCATCCATTAGAGTAACAAAATCTCAAAAAGAAACTACCAACCATAATGCCAAGGCTATCATCCATTGGAGAAACAAAATCTCAACAATGAACTACCTTTCGTAATGATAAGGATACCATTGATTAGAGTAAAAAAATCTCAACAACAAACTACCATCCATAATGACAAGGCTACCAGCCATTGGAGTAAGAAAATCTCAACAACAAACTACCTTCCATAATGACAAGGCTACCATCCATTAAAGTATCAAAATCTCAAAACCGAACTACCTTCCATAATGATAAGGCTACCATCAATTGGAGTAACAAAATCTTAACAATGAACTACCTTCCATAATGACAAGGCTACCATCCATTGGAGTAAAAAAATCTCAACAACAAACTACCATCCATAATGACAAGGCTACCAGCCATTGGAGTAACAAAATATCAACAACAAACTACCTTCCATAATGACAAGGCTACCATCCATTAAAGTAACAAAATCTATAAACCGAACTACCTTCCGTAATGACAAGGCTACAATCCATTAGAGTAACAAAATCTCAACAATGAACTATCTTCCATAATGACAAGGCTACCATCCATTGGAGTAACAAAATATCAACAATGAACTACCTTCCATAATGACAAGGCTACCAGCCATTGGAGTAACAAAATCTCAACAATGAACTACCTTCCATAATGACAAGGCTATCATCCATTGGAGAAACAAAATCTCAACAATGAACTACCTTCTGTAAAAACAAGGATACCATCAATTAGAGTAAAAAAATCTCAACAACGAACTACCTTGCATAATGACAAGGCTACCATCCAGTGGAGTAACAAAATCTCAACAAAAAACTACCTTCCATAATGACAAGGCTACCATCCATTAAAGTAACAGAATCTCAAAACCGAACTACCTTCCATAATGACAAGGCTACCATCCATTGGAGTAACAAAATCTCAACAACGAACTTCCATCCATAATGACAAGGCTACCATTCATTGTAGTAACAAAATCTAAAAAATGAAGTACCTTTCATAATGACAAGGCTATCATCCATTGGAGAAACAAAATCTCCACAATGAACTACCTTCCGTAATGACAAGGATACAATCAATTAGAGTAACAAAATCTCAACAACGAACTACATTCCATAATGACAAGGCTACCATCCATTAGAGTTACAAAATCTCAACAACAAACTACCTTCCATAATGACAAGGCTACCATCCATTAAAGTAACAAAATCTCAAAACCGAAATACCTTCCGTAATGTCAAGGCTACCATCCATTGGAGTAACCAAATCTCAAAACCTAACTACCTTCCATAATGTCAAGGCTACCATCCGTTGGAGTAACAAAATCTCAACAACTAACTACCTTTCATAATGACAGGGCTACCAGCCATTGGAGCAACAAAATCTCAACAATGAACTACCTTCCAGAATGACAAGGCTATCATCCATTGGAGAAACAAAATCTCAACAATGAACTACCTTCCATAATGACAAGGATACCATCAGTTAGAGTAACAAAATCCCAACAAAGAACTACCTTCCATAATGACAAGGCTACCATCCATTGGAGTAACAAAATCTCAACAATAAACTACCTTCCATAATGACAAGGCTACCAGCCATTGGAGTAACAAAATCACAACAATGAACTACCTTCTATAATGACAAGGCTATCATCCATTGGAGAAACAAAATCTCAACAATGAACTGCCTTCCGTAATGACAAGGATACCATCAATTAGAGTAACAAAATCTCAACAACGAACTACCTTCCATAATGAAAAGTATACCATCCATTGGAGTAACAAAGTCTCAAGAACAAACTACTATCCATAATGACATGGCTACCATCCATTAAAGTAACAAAATCTCAAAACCGAAGTACCTTCCATAATGACAAGGCTACCATCCATCGGAGTAACAAAATCTCAACAACGAACTACCTTCTATAATGACAAGGATACCATCCATTGGAGTAACAAAATCTGAACAATGAACTACCTTCCATAATGACAAGGCTACTAGCCATTGGAGTAACAAAATCTCAACAATGAACTACCTTCCATAATGACAAGTCTATCATCCATTGGAGAAACAAAATCTCAACAATGAACTACCTTCTGTAATGACTAGGTTACCATAAATTAGAATAAAAAAATCTCAACAACGAACTACGTTCCATAATGAAAAGTCTACCATCCATTGGAGTAAAAAAATCTCAACAAAGAACTACCTTCCATAATGACAAGGCTACCATCCATTGGAGTAACAAAATCTCAACAATAAACTACCTTCCATAATGACAAGGCTACCAGCCATTGGAGTAACAAAATCTCAACAATGAACTACCTTCCATAATGACAAGGCTATCATCCATTGGAGAAACAAAATCTCAACAATGAACTGCCTTCCGTAATGACAAGGATACCATCAATTAGAGTAACAAAATCTCAACAACGAACTACCTTCCATAATGAAAAGTCTACCATCCATTGGACTAACAAAATCTCAAGAACAAACTACCTTCCATAATGACAGGGCTACCATCCATTAAAGTAACAAAATCTATAAACCGAACTACCTTCCGTAATGACAAGGCTACAATCCATTAGAGTAACAAAATCTCAACAATGAACTATCTTCCATAATGACAAGGCTACCATCCATTGGAGTAACAAAATATCAACAATGAACTACCTTCCATAATGACAAGGCTACCAGCCATTGGAGTAACAAAATCTCAACAATGAACTACCTTCCATAATGACAAGGCTATCATCCATTGGAGAAACAAAATCTCAACAATGAACTACCTTCTGTAAAAACAAGGATACCATCAATTAGAGTAAAAAAATCTCAACAACGAACTACCTTGCATAATGACAAGGCTACCATCCAGTGGAGTAACAAAATCTCAACAAAAAACTACCTTCCATAATGACAAGGCTACCATCCATTAAAGTAACAGAATCTCAAAACCGAACTACCTTCCATAATGACAAGGCTACCATCCATTGGAGTAACAAAATCTCAACAACGAACTTCCATCCATAATGACAAGGCTACCATTCATTGTAGTAACAAAATCTAAAAAATGAAGTACCTTTCATAATGACAAGGGTATCATCCATTGGAGAAACAAAATCTCCACAATGAACTACCTTCCGTAATGACAAGGATACAATCAATTAGAGTAACAAAATCTCAACAACGAACTACATTCCATAATGACAAGGCTACCATCCATTAGAGTTACAAAATCTCAACAACAAACTACCTTCCATAATGACAAGGCTACCATCCATTAAAGTAACAAAATCTCAAAACCGAAATACCTTCCGTAATGTCAAGGCTACCATCCATTGGAGTAACCAAATCTCAAAACCTAACTACCTTCCATAATGTCAAGGCTACCATCCGTTGGAGTAACAAAATCTCAACAACTAACTACCTTTCATAATGACAGGGCTACCAGCCATTGGAGCAACAAAATCTCAACAATGAACTACCTTCCAGAATGACAAGGCTATCATCCATTGGAGAAACAAAATCTCAACAATGAACTACCTTCCATAATGACAAGGATACCATCAGTTAGAGTAACAAAATCCCAACAAAGAACTACCTTCCATAATGACAAGGCTACCATCCATTGGAGTAACAAAATCTCAACAATAAACTACCTTCCATAATGACAAGGCTACCAGCCATTGGAGTAACAAAATCACAACAATGAACTACCTTCTATAATGACAAGGCTATCATCCATTGGAGAAACAAAATCTCAACAATGAACTGCCTTCCGTAATGACAAGGATACCATCAATTAGAGTAACAAAATCTCAACAACGAACTACCTTCCATAATGAAAAGTATACCATCCATTGGAGTAACAAAGTCTCAAGAACAAACTACTATCCATAATGACAGGGCTACCATCCATTAAAGTAACAAAATCTCAAAACCGAAGTACCTTCCATAATGACAAGGCTACCATCCATCGGAGTAACAAAATCTCAACAACGAACTACCTTCTATAATGACAAGGATACCATCCATTGGAGTAACAAAATCTGAACAATGAACTACCTTCCATAATGACAAGGCTACTAGCCATTGGAGTAACAAAATCTCAACAATGAACTACCTTCCATAATGACAAGTCTATCATCCATTGGAGAAACAAAATCTCAACAATGAACTACCTTCTGTAATGACTAGGTTACCATAAATTAGAATAAAAAAATCTCAACAACGAACTACGTTCCATAATGAAAAGTCTACCATCCATTGGAGTAAAAAAATCTCAACAAAGAACTACCTTCCATAATGACAAGGCTACCATCCATTGGAGTAACAAAATCTCAACAATAAACTACCTTCCATAATGACAAGGCTACCAGCCATTGGAGTAACAAAATCTCAACAATGAACTACCTTCCATAATGACAAGGCTATCATCCATTGGAGAAACAAAATCTCAACAATGAACTGCCTTCCGTAATGACAAGGATACCATCAATTAGAGTAACAAAATCTCAACAACGAACTACCTTCCATAATGAAAAGTCTACCATCCATTGGACTAACAAAATCTCAAGAACAAACTACCTTCCATAATGACAGGGCTACCATCCATTAAAGTAACAAAATCTATAAACCGAACTACCTTCCGTAATGACAAGGCTACAATCCATTAGAGTAACAAAATCTCAACAATGAACTATCTTCCATAATGACAAGGCTACCATCCATTGGAGTAACAAAATATCAACAATGAACTACCTTCCATAATGACAAGGCTACCAGCCATTGGAGTAACAAAATCTCAACAATGAACTACCTTCCATAATGACAAGGCTATCATCCATTGGAGAAACAAAATCTCAACAATGAACTACCTTCTGTAAAAACAAGGATACCATCAATTAGAGTAAAAAAATCTCAACAACGAACTACCTTGCATAATGACAAGGCTACCATCCAGTGGAGTAACAAAATCTCAACAAAAAACTACCTTCCATAATGACAAGGCTACCATCCATTAAAGTAACAGAATCTCAAAACCGAACTACCTTCCATAATGACAAGGCTACCATCCATTGGAGTAACAAAATCTCAACAACGAACTTCCATCCATAATGACAAGGCTACCATTCATTGTAGTAACAAAATCTAAAAAATGAAGTACCTTTCATAATGACAAGGGTATCATCCATTGGAGAAACAAAATCTCCACAATGAACTACCTTCCGTAATGACAAGGATACAATCAATTAGAGTAACAAAATCTCAACAACGAACTACATTCCATAATGACAAGGCTACCATCCATTAGAGTTACAAAATCTCAACAACAAACTACCTTCCATAATGACAAGGCTACCATCCATTAAAGTAACAAAATCTCAAAACCGAAATACCTTCCGTAATGTCAAGGCTACCATCCATTGGAGTAACCAAATCTCAAAACCTAACTACCTTCCATAATGTCAAGGCTACCATCCGTTGGAGTAACAAAATCTCAACAACTAACTACCTTTCATAATGACAGGGCTACCAGCCATTGGAGCAACAAAATCTCAACAATGAACTACCTTCCAGAATGACAAGGCTATCATCCATTGGAGAAACAAAATCTCAACAATGAACTACCTTCCATAATGACAAGGATACCATCAGTTAGAGTAACAAAATCCCAACAAAGAACTACCTTCCATAATGACAAGGCTACCATCCATTGGAGTAACAAAATCTCAACAATAAACTACCTTCCATAATGACAAGGCTACCAGCCATTGGAGTAACAAAATCACAACAATGAACTACCTTCTATAATGACAAGGCTATCATCCATTGGAGAAACAAAATCTCAACAATGAACTGCCTTCCGTAATGACAAGGATACCATCAATTAGAGTAACAAAATCTCAACAACGAACTACCTTCCATAATGAAAAGTATACCATCCATTGGAGTAACAAAGTCTCAAGAACAAACTACTATCCATAATGACAGGGCTACCATCCATTAAAGTAACAAAATCTCAAAACCGAAGTACCTTCCATAATGACAAGGCTACCATCCATCGGAGTAACAAAATCTCAACAACGAACTACCTTCTATAATGACAAGGATACCATCCATTGGAGTAACAAAATCTGAACAATGAACTACCTTCCATAATGACAAGGCTACCAGCCATTGGAGTAACAAAATCTCAACAATGAACTACCTTCCATAATGACAAGTCTATCATCCATTGGAGAAACAAAATCTCAACAATGAACTACCTTCTGTAATGACTAGGTTACCATAAATTAGAATAAAAAAATCTCAACAACGAACTACGTTCCATAATGAAAAGTCTACCATCCATTGGAGTAAAAAAATCTCAACAAAGAACTACCTTCCATAATGACAAGGCTACCATCCATTGGAGTAACAAAATCTCAACAATAAACTACCTTCCATAATGACAAGGCTACCAGCCATTGGAGTAACAAAATCTCAACAATGAACTACCTTCCATAATGACAAGGCTATCATCCATTGGAGAAACAAAATCTCAACAATGAACTGCCTTCCGTAATGACAAGGATACCATCAATTAGAGTAACAAAATCTCAACAACGAACTACCTTCCATAATGAAAAGTCTACCATCCATTGGACTAACAAAATCTCAAGAACAAACTACCTTCCATAATGACAGGGCTACCATCCATTAAAGTAACAAAATCTCAAAACCGATCTACCTTCCATAATGACAAGGCTACCATCCATCGGAGTAACAAAATCTAAACAAAGAACTACCTTCCATAATGACAAGGCTACCATCCATTGGAGTAACAAAATCTCAACAATAAACTACCTTCCATAATGACAAGGCTACCAGCCATTGGAGTAACAAAATCTCAACAATGAACTACCTTCTATAGTGACAAGGCTATCATCCATTGGAGTAACAAAATCTCAACAATGAACTACCTTCCGTAATGACAAGGATACAATCAATTAGAGTAATAAAATCTCAACAACGAACTACATTCCATAATGACAAGGCTACCATCCATTAGAGTTACAAAATCTCAACAACAAACTACCTTCCATAATGACAAGGCTACCATCCATTAAAGTAACAAAATCTCAAAACTGAAATACCTTCCGTAATGTCAAGGCTACCATCCATTGGAGTAACCAAATCTCAAAACCTAACTACCTTCCATAATGTCAAGGATACCATCCGTTGGAGTAACAAAATCTCAACAATGAACTACCTTCCATAATGACAAGTCTATCATCCATTGGAGAAACAAAATCTCAACAATGAACTACCTTCTGTAATGACTAGGTTACCATAAATTAGAATAAAAAAATCTCAACAACAAACTACGTTCCATAATGAAAAGTCTACCATCCATTGGAGTAAAAAAATCTCAAGAAAGAACTACCTTCCATAATGACAAGGCTACCATCCATTGGAGTAACAAAATCTCAACAATAAACTACCTTCCATAATGACAAGGCTACCAGCCATTGGAGTAACAAAATCTCAACAATGAACTACCTTCCATAATGACAAGGCTATCATCCATTGGAGAAACAAAATCTCAACAACGAACTGCCTTCCGTAATGACAAGGATACCATCAATTAGAGTAACAAAATCTCAACAACGAACTACCTTCCATAATGAAAAGTCTACCATCCATTGGAGTAACAAAGTCTCAAGAACAAACTACTATCCATAATGACAGGGCTACCATCCATTAAAGTAACAAAATCTCAAAACCGAAGTACCTTCCATAATGACAAGGATACCATCCATCGGAGTAACAAAATCTCAACAACGAACTACCTTCCATAATGACAAGGCTACCATCCATTGGAGTAACAAAATCTAAACAATGAACTACCTTCCACAATGACAAGGCTACCAGCCATTGGAGTAACAAAATCTCAACAATGAACTACCTTCCATAATGACAAGGCTATCATCCATTGGAGAAACAAAATCTCAACAATGAACTACCTTCTGTAATGACTAGGTTACCATAAATTAGAGTAAAAAAATCTCAACAACGAACTACCTTACATAATGAAAAGTCTACCATCCATTGGAGTAAAAAAATCTCAACAAAGAACTACCTTCCATAATGACAAGGCTACCATCCATTGGAGTAACAAAATCTCAACAATAAAATACCTTCCATAATGACAAGGCTACCAGCCATTGGAGTAACAAAATCTCAACAATGAACTACCTTCCATAATGACAAGGCTATCATCCATTGGAGAAACAAAATCTCAACAATGAACTGCCTTCCGTAATGACAAGGATACCATCAATTAGAGTAACAAAATCTCAACAACGAACTACCTTCCATAATGAAAAGTCTACCATCCATTGGAGTAACAAAATCTCAATAACAAACTACCTTCCATAATGATAGGGCTACCATCCATTAATATAACAAAATCTCAAAACCGAACTACCTACCATAATGACAAGGCTACCATCCATTGGAGTAACAAAATCTCAACAAAGAACTACCTTCGATAATGACAAGGCTACCATCCATTGGAGTAACAAAATCTCAACAATAAACTACCTTCCATAATGACAAGGCTACCAGCCATTGGAGTAACAAAATTTCAACAATGAACTACCTTCTATAGTGACAAGGCTATCATCCATTAGAAAAACAAAATCTCAACAATGAACTGCCTTCCGTAATGACAAGGATACCATCAATTAGAGTAACAAAATCTCAACAACGAACTACCTTCCGTAATGACAAGGATACAATCAATTAGAGCAACAAAATCTCAACAACAAACTACATTCCATAATGACAAGGCTACCATCCATTTGAGTTACAAAATCTCAACAACAAACTACCTTCCATAATGACAAGGCTACCATCCATTAAAGTAACAAAATCTCAAAACCGGAATACCTTCCGTAATGTCAAGGCTACCATCCATTAGAGTAACAAAATCTCAAAAAGGAACTACCTACCATAATGCCAAGGCTATCATCCATTGGAGAAACTAAATCTCAACAATGAACTACCTTTCGTAATGATAAGGATACCATTGATTAGAGTAAAAAAATCTCAACAACAAACTACCATCCATAATGACAAGGCTACCAGCCATTGGAGTAAGAAAATCTCAACAACAAACTACCTTCCATAATGACAAGGCTACCATCCATTAAAGTATCAAAATCTCAAAACCGAACTACCTTCCATAATGATAAGGCTACCATCCATTGGAGTAACAAAATCTTAACAATGAACTACCTTCCATAATGACAAGGCTACCATCCATTGGAGTAACAAAATCTCAACAATGACCTACCTTCCACAATGACAAGACTACCAGCCATTGGAGTAACAAAATATCAACAACAAACTACCTTCCATAATGACAAGGCTACCATCCATTAAAGTAACAAAATTTATAAACCGAACTACCTTCCGTAATGACAAGGCTACAATCCATTAGAGTAACAAAATCTCAACAATGAACTATCTTCCATAATGACAAGGCTACCATCCATTGGAGTAACAAAATATCAACAATGAACTACCTTCCATAATGACAAGGCTACCAGCCATTGGAGTAACAAAATCTCAACAATTAACTACCTTCCATAATGACAAGGCTATCATCCATTGGAGAAACAAAATCTCAACAATGAACTACCTTCTGTAAAAACAAGGATACCATCAATTAGAGTAAAAAAATCTCAACAACGAACTACCTTGCATAATGACAAGGCTACCATCCAGTGGAGTAACAAAATCTCAACTAAAAACTACCTTCCATAATGACAAGGCTACCATCCATTAAAGTAACAGAATCTCAAAACCGAACTACCTTCCATAATGACAAGGCTACCATCTATTGGAGTAACAAAATCTCAACAACGAACTTCCATCCATAATGACAAGGCTACCATTCATTGTAGTAACAAAATCTAAAAAATGAACTACCTTTCATAATGACAAGGCTATCATCCATTGGAGAAACTAAATCTCCACAATGAACTACCTTCCGTAATGACAAGGATACAATCAATTAGAGTAACAAAATCTCAACAACGAACTACATTCCATAATGACAAGGCTACCATCCATTAGAGTTACAAAATCTCAACAACAAACTACCTTCCATAATGACAAGGCTACCATCCATTAAAGTAACAAAATCTCAAAACCGAAATACCTTCCGTAATGTCAAGGCTACCATCCATTGGAGTAACAAAATCTCAAAACCTAACTACCTTCAATAATGTCAAGGCTACCATCCATTGGAGTAACAAAATCTCAAAAAGGAACTACCTACCATAATGCAAAGGCTATCATCCATTGGAGAAATAAAATCTTAACAATGAACTACCTTTCGTAATGATAAGGATACCATTGATTAGAGTAAAAAAATCTCAACAACAAACTACCATCCATAATGACAAGGCTACCAGCCATTGGAGTAAGAAAATATACACAACAAACTACCTTCCATAATGACAAGGCTACCATCCATTAAAGTATCAAAATCTCAAAACCGAACTACCTTCCATAATGATAAGGCTACCATCCATTGGAGTAACAAAATCTTAACAATGAACTACCTTCCATAATGACAAGGCTACCATTCATTGGAGTTACAAAATCTCAACAATGACCTACCTTCCATAATGACAAGGCTACCAGCCATTGGAGTAACAAAATATCAACAACAAACTACCTTCCATAATGATAAGGCTACCATCCATTAAAGTAACAAAATCTATAAACCGAACTACCTTCCGTAATGACAAGGCTACCATCCATTAGAGTAACAAAATCTCAACAATGAACTATCTTCCATAATGACAAGGCTACCATCCATTGGAGTAACAAAATATCAACAATGAACTACCTTCCATAATGACAAGGCTACCAGCCATTGGAGTAACAAAATCTCAACAATGAACTACCTTCCATAATGACAAGGCTATCATCCATTGGAGAAACAAAATCTCAACAATGAACTACCTTCTGTAAAAACAAGGATACCATCAATTAGAGTAAAAAAATCTCAACAACAAACTACCTTGCATAATGACAAGGCTACCATCCAGTGGAGTAACAAAATCTCAACAAAAAACTACCTTCCATAATGACAAGGCTACCATCCATTAAAGTAACAGAATCTCAAAACCGAACTACCTTCCATAATGACAAGGCTACAATCCATTGGAGTAACAAAATCTCAACAACGAACTTCCATCCATAATGACAAGGCTACCATTCATTGTAGTAAAAAAATCTAAAAAATGAAGTACCTTTCATAATGACAAGGCTATCATCCATTGGAGAAACAAAATCTCCACAATGAACTACCTTCCGTAATGACAAGGATACAATCAATTAGAGTAACAAAATCTCAACGACGAACTACATTCCATAATGACAAGGCTACCATCCATTAGAGTTACAAAATCTCAACAACAAACTACCTTCCATAATGACAAGGCTACCATCCATTAAAGTAACAAAATCTCAAAACCGAAATACCTTCCGTAATGTCAAGGCTACCATCCATTGGAGTAACCAAATCTCAAAACCTAACTACCTTCCATAATGTCAAGGCTACCATCTGTTGGAGTAACAAAATCTCAACAACTAACTACCTTTCATAATGACAGGGCTACCAGCCATTGGAGTAACAAAATCTCAACAATGAACTACCTTCCAGAATGACAAGGCTATCATCCATGGGAGAAACAAAATCTCAACAATGTACTACCTTCCATAATGACAAGGATACCATCAGTTAGAGTAACAAAATCTCAACAAAGAACTACCTTCCATAATGACAAGGCTACCATCCATTGGAGTAACAAAATCTCAACAATAAACTACCTTCCATAATGACAAGGCTACCAGCCATTGGAGTAACAAAATCACAATAATGAACTACCTTCTATAATGACAAGGCTATCATCCATTGGAGAAACAAAATCTCAACAATGAACTGCCTTCCGTAATGACAAGGATACCATCAATTAGAGTAACAAAATCTCAACAACGAACTACCTTCCATAATGAAAAGTATACCATCCATTGGAGTAACAAAGTCTCAAGAACAAACTACTATCCATAATGACAGGGCTACCATCCATTAAAGTAACAAAATCTCAAAACCGAAGTACCTTCCATAATGACAAGGCTACCATCCATCGGAGTAACAAAATCTCAACAACGAACTACCTTCTATAATGACAAGGATACCATCCATTGGAGTAACAAAATCTGAACAATGAACTACCTTCCATAATGACAAGGCTACCAGCCATTGGAGTAACAAAATCTCAACAATGAACTACCTTCCATAATGACAAGTCTATCATCCATTGGAGAAACAAAATCTCAACAATGAACTACCTTCTGTAATGACTAGGTTACCATAAATTAGAATAAAAAAATCTCAACAACGAACTACGTTCCATTATGAAAAGTCTACCATCCATTGGAGTAAAAAAATCTCAACAAAGAACTACCTTCCATAATGACAAGGCTACCATCCATTGGAGTAACAAAATCTCAACAATAAACTACCTTCCATAATGACAAGGCTACCAGCCATTGGAGTAACAAAATCTCAACAATGAACTACCTTCCATAATGACAAGGCTATCATCCATTGGAGAAACAAAATCTCAACAATGAACTGCCTTCCGTAATGACAAGGATACCATCAATTAGAGTAACAAAATCTCAACAACGAACTACCTTCCATAATGAAAAGTCTACCATCCATTGGACTAACAAAATCTCAAGAACAAACTACCTTCCATAATGACAGGGCTACCATCCATTAAAGTAACAAAATCTCAAAACCGAACTACCTTCCATAATGACAAGGCTACCATCCATCGGAGTAACAAAATCTCAACAAAGAACTACCTTCCATAATGACAAGGCTACCATCCATTGGAGTAACAAAATCTCAACAATAAACTACCTTCCATAATGACAAGGCTACCAGCCATTGGAGTAACAAAATCTCAACAATGAACTACCTTCTATAGTGACAAGGCTATCATCCATTGGAGTAACAAAATCTCAACAATGAACTACCTTCCGTAATGACAAGGATACAATCAATTAGAGTAATAAAATCTCAACAACGAACTATATTCCATAATGACAAGGCTACCATCCATTAGAGTTACAAAATCTCAACAACAAACTACCTTCCATAATGACAAGGCTACCATCCATTAAAGTAACAAAATCTCAAAACCGAAATACCTTCCGTAATGTCAAGGCTACCATCCATTGGAGTAACCAAATCTCAAAACCTAACTACCTTCCATAATGTCAAGGCTACCATCCGTTGGAGTAACAAAATCTCAACAACTAACTACCTTTCATAATGACAGGGCTACCAGCCATTGGAGTAACAAAATCTCAACAATGAACTACCTTCCAGAATGACAAGGCTATCATCCATTGGAGAAACAAAATCTCAACAATGAACTACCTTCCATAATGACAAGCATACCATCAGTTAGAGTAACAAAATATCAACAAAGAACTACCTTCCATAATGACAAGGCTACCATCCATTGGAGTAACAAAATCTCAACAAAAAACTACCTTCCATAATGACAAGGCTACCAGCCATTGGAGTAACAAAATCACAATAATGAACTACCTTCTATAATGACAAGGCTATCATCCATTGGAGAAACAAAATCTCAACAATGAACTGCCTTCCGTAATGACAAGGATACCATCAATTAGAGTAACAAAATCTCAACAACGAACTACCTTCCATAATGAAAAGTATACCATCCATTGGAGTAACAAAGTCTCAAGAACAAACTACTATCCATAATGACAGGGCTACCATCCATTAAAGTAACAAAATCTCAAAACCGAAGTACCTTCCATAATGACAAGGCTACCATCCATCGGAGTAACAAAATCTCAACAACGAACTACCTTCTATAATGACAAGGATACCATCCATTGGAGTAACAAAATCTGAACAATGAACTACCTTCCATAATGACAAGGCTACCAGCCATTGGAGTAACAAAATCTCAACAATGAACTACCTTCCATAATGACAAGTCTATCATCCATTGGAGAAACAAAATCTCAACAATGAACTACCTTCTGTAATGACTAGGTTACCATAAATTAGAATAAAAAAATCTCAACAACGAACTACGTTCCATAATGAAAAGTCTACCATCCATTGGAGTAAAAAAATCTCAACAAAGAACTACCTTCCATAATGACAAGGCTACCATCCATTGGAGTAACAAAATCTCAACAATAAACTACGTTCCATAATGACAAGGCTACCAGCCATTGGAGTAACAAAATCTCAACAATGAACTACCTTCCATAATGACAAGGCTATCATCCATTGGAGAAACAAAATCTCAACAATGAACTGCCTTCCGTAATGACAAGGATACCATCAATTAGAGTAACAAAATCTCAACAACGAACTACCTTCCATAATGAAAAGTCTACCATCCATTGGACTAACAAAATCTCAAGAACAAACTACCTTCCATAATGACAGGGCTACCATCCATTAAAGTAACAAAATCTCAAAACCGAACTACCTTCCATAATGACAAGGCTACCATCCATCGGAGTAACAAAATCTCAACAAAGAACTACCTTCCATAATGACAAGGCTACCATCCATTGGAGTAACAAAATCTCAACAAGAAACTACCTTCCATAATGACAAGGCTACCAGCCATTGGAGTAACAAAATCTCAACAATGAACTACCTTCTATAGTGACAAGGCTATCATCCATTGGAGTAACAAAATCTCAACAATGAACTACCTTCCGTAATGACAAGGATACAATCAATTAGAGTAATAAAATCTCAACAACGAACTACATTTCATAATGACAAGGCTACCATCCATTAGAGTTACAAAATCTCAACAACAAACTACCTTCCATAATGACAAGGCTACCATCCATTAAAGTAACAAAATCTCAAAACTGAAATACCTTCCGTAATGTCAAGGCTACCATCCATTGGAGTAACCAAATCTCAAAACCTAACTACCTTCCATAATGTCAAGGATACCATCCGTTGGAGTAACAAAATCTCAACAACTAACTACCTTTCATAATGACAGGGCTACCAGCCATTGGAGTAACAAAATCTCAACAATGAACTACCTTCCAGAATGACAAGGCTATCATCCATTGGAGAAACAAAATCTCAACAATGAACTACCTTCCATAATGACAAGGATACCATCAGTTAAAGTAACAAAATCTCAACAAAGAACTACCTTCCATAATGACAAGGCTACCATCCATTGGAATAACAAAATCTCACCAATAAACTACCTTCCATAATGACAAGGCTACCAGCCATTGGAGTAACAAAATCTCAACAATGAACTACCTTCTATAATGACAAGGCTATCATCCATTGGAGAAACAAAATCTCAACAATGAACTGCCTTCCGTAATGACAAGGATACCATCAATTAGAGTAACAAAATCTCAACAACGAACTACCTTCCATAATGAAAATTCTACCATCCATTGGAGTAACAAAGTCTCAAGAACAAACTACTATCCATAATGACAGGGCTACCATCCATTAAAGTAACAAAATCTCAAAACCGAAGAACCTTCCATAATGACAAGGCTACCATCCATCGGAGTAACAAAATCTCAACAACGAACTACCTTCCATAATGACAAGGCTACCATCCATTGGAGTAACAAAATCTAAACAATGAACTACCTTCCATAATGACAAGGCTACCAGCCATTGGAGTAACAAAATCTCAACAATGAACTACCTTCCATAATGACAAGGCTATCATCCATTGGAGAAACAAAATCTCAACAATGAACTACCTTCTGTAATGACTAGGCTACCATCCATTGGAGTAACAAAATCTCAACAATGAGCTACCTTCCATAATGACAAGGCTACCATCCATTAAAGTAAAAAAATCTCAAAACCGAAATACCTTCCGTAATGTCAAGGTTACGATCCATTGGAGTAACCAAATCTCAAAACCTAACTACCTTCCATAATGTCAAGGCTACCATCCGTTGGAGTAACAAAATCTCAACAACTAACTACATTTCATAATGACAGGGCTACCAGCCATTGGAGTTACAAAATCTCAACAATGAACTACCTTCCAGAATTACAAGGCTATCATCCATTGGAGAAACAAAATCTCAACAATGAACTAACTTCCATAATGACAAGGATACCATCAGTTAGAGTAACAAAATCTCAACAAAGAACTACCTTCCATAATGACAAGGCTACCATCCATTGGAGTAACAAAATCTCAACAATAAACTACCTTCGATAATGACAAGGCTACCAACCATTGGAGTAACAAAATCTCAACAATGAACTACCTTCTATAATGACAAGGCTATCATCCATTGGAGAAAAAAAATCTCAACAATGAACTGCCTTCCGTAATGACAAGGATACCATCAATTAGAGTAACAAAATCTCAACAACGAACTACCTTCCATAATGAAAAGTCTACCATCCATTGGAGTAACAAAGTCTCAAGAACAAACTATTATCCATAATGACAGGGCTACCATCCATTAAAGTAACAAAATCTCAAAACCGAAGTACCTTCCATAATGACAAGGCTACCATCCATTGGAGTAACAAAATCTCAACAACGAACTACCTTCCATAATGACAAGGCTACCATCCATTGGAGTAACAAAATCTAAACAATGAACTACCTTCCATAATGACAAGGCTACCATCCATTGGAGTAACAAAATCTCAACAATGAACTACCTTCCATAATGACAAGGCTATCATCCATTGGAGAAACAAAATCTCAACAATGAACTGCCTTCCGTAATGACAAGGATACCATCAATTAGAGTAACAAAATCTCAACAACGAACTACCTTCCATAATGAAAAGTCTACCATCCATTGTAGTAACAAAATCTCAAGAACAAACTACCTTCCATAATGACAGGGCTACCATCCATTAAAGTAACAAAATCTCAAAACCGAACTACCTTCCATAATGACAAGGCTACCATCCATCGGAGTAACAAAATCTCAACAAAGAACTACCTTCCATAATGACAAGGCTACCATCCATTGGAGTAACAAAATCTCAACAATAAACTACCTTCCATAATGACAAGGCTACCAGCCATTGGAGTAACAAAATCTCAACAATGAACTACCTTCTATAGTGACAAGGCTATCATCCATTGGAGAAACAAAATCTCAACAATGAACTGCCTTCCGTAATGACAAGGATACCATCAATTAGAGTAACAAAATCTCAACAACGAACTACCTTCCATAATGAAAAGTCTACCATCCATTGGAGTAACAAAATCTCAAGAACAAACTACCTTCCATAATGACAGGGCTACCATCCATTAAAGTAACAAAATCTCAAAACCGAAGTACCTTCCATAATGACAAGGCTACCATCCATCGGAGTAACAAAATCTCAACAAAGAACTACCTTCCATAATGACAAGGCTACCATCCATTGGAGTAACAAAATCTCAACAATGAACTACCTTCCATAATAACAAGGCTACCATACATTGGAGTAACAAAATCTCAAAAACGAAATACCTTCCATAATGACAAGGCTACCAGCCATTGGAGAAACAAAATCTCAACAATGAACTACCTTCTGTAAAAACAAGGATACCATCAATTAGAGTAACAAAATCTAAACAACGAACTACATTCCATAATGACAAGGCTACCATCCATTAGAGTTACAAAATCTCAACAACAAACTACCTTCCATAATGACAAGGCTACCATCCATTAAAGTAACAAAATCTCAAAACCGAACTACCTTCCATAATGCAAGGCTACCATCCATTGGAGTAACAAAATCTCAAAACCTAACTACCTTCCATAATGTCAAGGCTACCATCCGTTGGAGTAACAAAATCTCAACAACTAACTACCTTTCATAATGACAGGGCTACCAGCCATTGGAGTAACAAAATCTCAACAATGAACTACCTTCCAGAATGACAAGGCTATCATCCATTGGAGAAACAAAATCTCAACAATAAACTACCTTCCGTAATGACAATGATACCATCAATTAGAGTAACGAAATCTCAACAAAGAACTACCTTCCATAATTACAAGGCTACCATCCATTGGAGTAACAAAATATCCACAATGAACTACCTTTCATAATGACAAGGCTATCATCCATTGGAGTAAAAAAATCTCTAAAATGAACTACCTTCCAAAATTACAATGCTATCATCCATTGGAGAAACAAAATTTCAAAAATGAACTACATTCCTAATGACAAGGATACCATCAATTAGAGTAACAATATCTCAACAATGAACTACCTTCCATAATAACAAGGCTACCATCCATTGGAGTAACAAAATCTCAAAAATGAACTACCTACCATAATGCCAAGGCTACCATCCATTGGAGTAACAAAATCTGAACAATGAACTACCTTCCATAATAACAAGGCTACCATCCATTGGAGTAACAAAATCTCAAAAAGGAACTACCTACCATAATGCCAAGGCTATCATCCATTGGAGAAACAAAATCTCAATAATGAACTACCTTTCGTAATGATAAGGATACCATCGATTAGAGTAAAAAAATCTCAACAACAAACTACCATCCATAATGACAAGGCTACCAGCCATTGGAATAACAAATTCTCAACAACAAACTACATTCCATAATGACAAGGCTACCATCCATTAAAGTAACAAAATTTCAAAACCGAACTACCTTCCATAATGATAAGGCTACCATCCATTGGAGTAACAAAATCTCAACAATGAATTACCTTCCATAATGACAAGGCTACCATCCATTGGAGTAACAAAATTTTAACAATGACCTACCTTCCACAATGACAAGGCTACTAGCCATTGGAGTAACAAAATATCAACAACAAACTACCTTCCATAATGACAAGGCTACCATCCATTAAAGTAACAAAATCTATAAACCGAACTACCTTCTGTAATAACAAGGCTACCATCCATTAGAGTAACAAAATCTCAACAACTAACTACCTTTCATAATGACAGGGCTACCAGCCATTGGAGTAACAAAATCTCAACAATGAACTACCTTCCAGAATGACAAGGCTATCATCCATTGGAGAAACAAAATCTCAACAATGAACTACCTTCCATAATGACAAGGATACCATCAGTTAGAGTAACAAAATCTCAACAAAGAACTACCTTCCATAATGACAAGGCTACCATCCATTGGAGTAACAAAATCTCAACAATAAACTACCTTCCATAATGACAAGGCTACCAGCCATTGGAGTAACAAAATCTCAACAATGAACTACCTTCTATAATGACAAGGCTATCATCCATTGGAGAAACTCAATCGCAACAATGAACTGCCTTCCGTAATGACAAGGATACCATCAATTAGAGTAACAAAATCTCAACAACAAACTACCTTCCATAATGAAAAGTCTACCATCCATTGGAGTAACAAAGTCTCAAGAACAAACTACTATCCATAATGACAGGGCTACCATCCATTAAAGTAACAAAATCTCAAAACCGAAGTACCTTCCATAATAACAAGGCTACCATCCATTGGAGTAACAAAATCTAAACAATGAACTACCTTCCATAATGACAAGGCTACCATCCATTGGAGTAACAAAATCTAAACAATGAACTACCTTCCATAATGACAAGGCTACCATCCATTGGAGTAACAAAATCTCAACAATGAACTACCTTCCATAATGACAAGGCTATCATCCATTGGAGAAACAAAATCTCAACAATGAACTGCCTTCCGTAATGACAAGGATACCATCAATTAGAGTAACAAAATCTCAACAACGAACTACCTTCCATAATGAAAAGTCTACCATCCATTGTAGTAACAAAATCTCAAGAACAAACTACCTTCCATAATGACAGGGCTACCATCCATTAAAGTAACAAAATCTCAAAACCGAACTACCTTCCATAATGACAAGGCTACCATCCATCGGAGTAACAAAATCTCAACAAAGAACTACCTTCCATAATGACAAGGCTACCATCCATTGGAGTAACAAAATCTCAACAATAAACTACCTTCCATAATGACAAGGCTACCAGCCATTGGAGTAACAAAATCTCAACAATGAACTACCTTCTATAGTGACAAGGCTATCATCCATTGGAGAAACAAAATCTCAACAATGAACTGCCTTCCGTAATGACAAGGATACCATCAATTAGAGTAACAAAATCTCAACAACGAACTACCTTCCATAATGAAAAGTCTACCATCCATTGGAGTAACAAAATCTCAAGAACAAACTACCTTCCATAATGACAGGGCTACCATCCATTAAAGTAACAAAATCTCAAAACCGAAGTACCTTCCATAATGACAAGGCTACCATCCATCGGAGTAACAAAATCTCAACAAAGAACTACCTTCCATAATGACAAGGCTACCATCCATTGGAGTAACAAAATCTCAACAATGAACTACCTTCCATAATAACAAGGCTACCATCCATTAAAGTAAAAAAATCTCAAAACCGAAATACCTTCCGTAATGTCAAGGTTACCATCCATTGGAGTAACCAAATCTCAAAACCTAACTACCTTCCATAATGTCAAGGCTACCATCCGTTGGAGTAACAAAATCTCAACAACTAACTACCTTTCATAATGACAGGGCTACCAGCCATTGGAGTTACAAAATCTCAACAATGAACTACCTTCCAGAATTACAAGGATATCATCCATTGGAGAAACAAAATCTCAACAATGAACTAACTTCCATAATGACAAGGATACCATCAGTTAGAGTAACAAAATCTCAACAAAGAACTACCTTCCATAATGACAAGGCTACCATCCATTGGAGTAACAAAATCTCAACAATAAACTACCTTCGATAATGACAAGGCTACCAACCATTGGAGTAACAAAATCTCAACAATGAACTACCTTCTATAATGACAAGGCTATCATCCATTGGAGAAAAAAAATCTCAACAATGAACTGCCTTCCGTAATGACAAGGATACCATCAATTAGAGTAACAAAATCTCAACAACGAACTACCTTCCATAATGAAAAGTCTACCATCCATTGGAGTAACAAAGTCTCAAGAACAAACTATTATCCATAATGACAGGGCTACCATCCATTAAAGTAACAAAATCTCAAAACCGAAGTACCTTCCATAATGACAAGGCTACCATCCATTGGAGTAACAAAATCTCAACAACGAACTACCTTCCATAATGACAAGGCTACCATCCATTGGAGTAACAAAATCTAAACAATGAACTACCTTCCATAATGACAAGGCTACCATCCATTGGAGTAACAAAATCTCAACAATGAACTACCTTCCATAATGACAAGGCTATCATCCATTGGAGAAACAAAATCTCAACAATGAACTGCCTTCCGTAATGACAAGGATACCATCAATTAGAGTAACAAAATCTCAACAACAAACTACCTTCCATAATGAAAAGTCTACCATCCATTGTAGTAACAAAATCTCAAGAACAAACTACCTTCCATAATGACAGGGCTACCATCCATTAAAGTAACAAAATCTCAAAACCGAACTACCTTCCATAATGACAAGGCTACCATCCATCGGAGTAACAAAATCTCAACAAAGAACTACCTTCCATAATGACAAGGCTACCATCCATTGGAGTAACAAAATCTCAACAATAAACTACCTTCCATAATGACAATGATACCATCAATTAGAGTAACGAAATCTCAACAAAGAACTACCTTCCATAATTACAAGGCTACCATCCATTGGAGTAACAAAATATCCACAATGAACTACCTTTCATAATGACAAGGCTATCATCCATTGGAGTAAAAAAATCTCTAAAATGAACTACCTTCCAAAATTACAATGCTATCATCCATTGGAGAAACAAAATTTCAAAAATGAACTACATTCCTAATGACAAGGATACCATCAATTAGAGTAACAATATCTCAACAATGAACTACCTTCCATAATAACAAGGCTACCATCCATTGGAGTAACAAAATCTCAAAAATGAACTACCTACCATAATGCCAAGGCTACCATCCATTGGAGTAACAAAATCTGAACAATGAACTACCTTCCATAATAACAAGGCTACCATCCATTGGAGTAACAAAATCTCAAAAAGGAACTACCTACCATAATGCCAAGGCTATCATCCATTGGAGAAACAAAATCTCAATAATGAACTACCTTTCGTAATGATAAGGATACCATCGATTAGAGTAAAAAAATCTCAACAACAAACTACCATCCATAATGACAAGGCTACCAGCCATTGGAGTAACAAAATCTCAACAACAAACTACATTCCATAATGACAAGGCTACCATCCATTAAAGTAACAAAATTTCAAAACCGAACTACCTTCCATAATGATAAGGCTACCATCCATTGGAGTAACAAAATCTCAACAATGAACTACCTTCCATAATGACAAGGCTACCATCCATTGGAGTAACAAAATTTTAACAATGACCTACCTTCCACAATGACAAGGCTACCAGCCATTGGAGTAACAAAATATCAACAACAAACTACCTTCCATAATGACAAGGCTACCATCCATTAAAGTAACAAAATCTATAAACCGAACTACCTTCCGTAATAACAAGGCTACCATCCATTAGAGTAACAAAATCTCAACAACTAACTACCTTTCATAATGACA
The DNA here is from genome assembly GCA_948472305.1 of Vicia faba. Classification (NCBI taxonomy): domain Eukaryota; kingdom Viridiplantae; phylum Streptophyta; class Magnoliopsida; order Fabales; family Fabaceae; genus Vicia; species Vicia faba. The sequence goes on along the minus strand of OX451741.1, from coordinate 590,144,184 downwards.
GGGCTACCAGCCATTGGAGTAACAAAATCTCAACAATGAACTACCTTCCAGAATGACAAGGCTATCATCCATTGGAGAAACAAAATCTCAACAATGAACTGCCTTCCGTAATGACAAGGATACCATCAATTAGAGTAACAAAATCTCAACAACGAACTACCTTCCATAATGAAAAGTCTACCATCCATTGTAGTAACAAAATCTCAAGAACAAACTACCTTCCATAATGACAGGGCTACCATCCATTAAAGTAACAAAATCTCAAAACCGAACTACCTTCCATAATGACAAGGCTACCATCCATCGGAGTAACAAAATCTCAACAAAGAACTACCTTCCATAATGACAAGGCTACCATCCATTGGAGTAACAAAATCTCAACAATAAACTACCTTCCATAATGACAAGGCTACCAGCCATTGGAGTAACAAAATCTCAACAATGAACTACCTTCTATAGTGACAAGGCTATCATCCATTGGAGAAACAAAATCTCAACAATGAACTGCCTTCCGTAATGACAAGGATACCATCAATTAGAGTAACAAAATCTCAACAACGAACTACCTTCCATAATGAAAAGTCTACCATCCATTGGAGTAACAAAATCTCAAGAACAAACTACCTTCCATAATGACAGGGCTACCATCCATTAAAGTAACAAAATCTCAAAACCGAAGTACCTTCCATAATGACAAGGCTACCATCCATCGGAGTAACAAATCTCAACAAAGAACTACCTTCCATAATGACAAGGCTACCATCCATTGGAGTAACAAAATCTCAACAATGAACTACCTTCCATAATAACAAGGCTACCATACATTGGAGTAACAAAATCTCAAAAACGAAATACCTTCCATAATGACAAGGCTACCAGCCATTGGAGAAACAAAATCTCAACAATGAACTACCTTCTGTAAAAACAAGGATACCATCAATTAGAGTAACAAAATCTAAACAACGAACTACATTCCATAATGACAAGGCTACCATCCATTAGAGTTACAAAATCTCAACAACAAACTACCTTCCATAATGACAAGGCTACCATCCATTAAAGTAACAAAATCTCAAAACCGAACTACCTTCCATAATGCAAGGCTACCATCCATTGGAGTAACAAAATCTCAAAACCTAACTACCTTCCATAATGTCAAGGCTACCATCCGTTGGAGTAACAAAATCTCAACAACTAACTACCTTTCATAATGACAGGGCTACCAGCCATTGGAGTAACAAAATCTCAACAATGAACTACCTTTCAGAATGACAAGGCTATCATCCATTGGAGAAACAAAATCTCAACAATGAACTACCTTCCGTAATGACAATGATACCATCAATTAGAGTAACGAAATCTCAACAAAGAACTACCTTCCATAATTACAAGGCTACCATCCATTGGAGTAACAAAATATCCACAATGAACTACCTTTCATAATGACAAGGCTATCATCCATTGGAGTAAAAAAATCTCTAAAATGAACTACCTTCCAAAATTACAATGCTATCATCCATTGGAGAAACAAAATTTCAAAAATGAACTACATTCCTAATGACAAGGATACCATCAATTAGAGTAACAATATCTCAACAATGAACTACCTTCCATAATAACAAGGCTACCATCCATTGGAGTAACAAAATCTCAAAAATGAACTACCTACCATAATGCCAAGGCTACCATCCATTGGAGTAACAAAATCTGAACAATGAACTACCTTCCATAATAACAAGGCTACCATCCATTGGAGTAACAAAATCTCAAAAAGGAACTACCTACCATAATGCCAAGGCTATCATCCATTGGAGAAACAAAATCTCAATAATGAACTACCTTTCGTAATGATAAGGATACCATCGATTAGAGTAAAAAAATCTCAACAACAAACTACCATCCATAATGACAAGGCTACCAGCCATTGGAGTAACAAAATCTCAACAACAAACTACATTCCATAATGACAAGGCTACCATCCATTAAAGTAACAAAATTTCAAAACCGAACTACCTTCCATAATGATAAGGCTACCATCCATTGGAGTAACAAAATCTCAACAATGAACTACCTTCCATAATGACAAGGCTACCATCCATTGGAGTAACAAAATTTTAACAATGACCTACCTTCCACAATGACAAGGCTACCAGCCATTGGAGTAACAAAATATCAACAACAAACTACCTTCCATAATGACAAGGCTACCATCCATTAAAGTAACAAAATCTATAAACCGAACTACCTTCCGTAATAACAAGGCTACCATCCATTAGAGTAACAAAATCTCAACAACTAACTACCTTTCATAATGACAGGGCTACCAGCCATTGGAGTAACAAAATCTCAACAATGAACTACCTTCCAGAATGACAAGGCTATCATCCATTGGAGAAACAAAATCTCAACAATGAACTACCTTCCATAATGACAAGGATACCATCAGTTAGAGTAACAAAATCTCAACAAAGAACTACCTTCCATAATGACAAGGCTACCATCCATTGGAGTAACAAAATCTCAACAATAAACTACCTTCCATAATGACAAGGCTACCAGCCATTGGAGTAACAAAATCTCAACAATGAACTACCTTCTATAATGACAAGGCTATCATCCATTGGAGAAACTCAATCGCAACAATGAACTGCCTTCCGTAATGACAAGGATACCATCAATTAGAGTAACAAAATCTCAACAACGAACTACCTTCCATAATGAAAAGTCTACCATCCATTGGAGTAACAAAGTCTCAAGAACAAACTACTATCCATAATGACAGGGCTACCATCCATTAAAGTAACAAAATCTCAAAACCGAAGTACCTTCCATAATAACAAGGCTACCATCCATTGGAGTAACAAAATCTAAACAATGAACTACCTTCCATAATGACAAGGCTACCACCCATTGGAGTAACAAAATCTCAACAATGAACTACCTTCCATAATGACAAGGCTATCATCCATTGGAGAAACAAAATCTCAACAATGAACTACCTTCTGTAATGACTAGGTTACCATAAATTAGAGTAAAAAAATCTCAACAACGAACTACCTTCCATAATGAAAAGTCTACCATCCATTGGAGTAAATAAATCTCAACAAAGAACTACCTTCCATAATGACAAGGCTACTATCCATTGGAGTAACAAAATCTCAACAATAAACTACCTTCCATAATGACAAGGCTACCAGCCATTGGAGTAACAAAATTTCAACAATGAACTACCTTCTATAGTGACAGGGCTATCATCCATTAGAAAAACAAAATCTCAACAATGAACTGCCTTCCGTAATGACAAGGATACCATCAATTAGAGTAACAAAATCTCAACAACGAACTACCTTCCATAATGAAAAGTCTACCATCCATTGGAGTAACAAAATCTCAAGAACAAATTACCTTCCATAATGACAGGGCTACCATCCATTAAAGTAACAAAATCTCAAAACCGAACTACCTTCCATAATGACAAGGCTACCATCCATCGGAGTAACAAAATCTCAACAAAGAACTACCTTCCATAATGACAAGGCTACCATCCATTGGAGTAACAAAATCTCAACAATGAACTACCTTCCATAATAACAAGGCTACCATCCATTGGAGTAACAAAATCTCAAAAACGAACTACCTTCCATAATGACAAGGCTACCAGCCATTTGAGTAACAAAATCTCAACAATGAACTACCTTCCATAATGACAAGGCTATCATCCATTGGAGAAACAAAATCTCAACAATGAACTACCTTCTGTAAAAACAAGGATACCATCAATTAGAGTAACAAAATCAAAACAACAATCTACATTCCATAATGACAAGGCTACCATCCATTAGAGTTACGAAATCTCAACAACAAACTACCTTCCATAATGACAAGGCTACCATCCATTAAAGTAACAAAATCTCAAAACCGAACTACCTTCCATAATGCAAGGCTACCATCCATTGGAGTAACAAAATCTCAAAACCTAACTACCTTCCATAATGTCAAGGCTACCATCCGTTGGAGTAACAAAATCTCAACAACTAACTACCTTTCATAATGACAGGGCTACCAGCCATTGGAGTAACAAAATCTCAACAATGAACTACCTTCCAGAATGACAAGGCTATCATCCATTGGAGAAACAAAATCTCAACAATGAACTACCTTCCGTAATGACAATGATACCATCAATTAGAGTAACAAAATCTTAACAACGAACTACCTTCCATAATGAAAAGTCTACCATCCATTGGAGTAACAAAATCTCAAGAACAAACTACCTTCCATAATGACAGGGCTACCATCCATTAAAGTAACAAAATCTCAAAACCGAAGTACCTTCCATAATGACAAGGCTACCATCCATCGGAGTAACAAAATATCAACAAAGAACTACCTTCCATAATGACAAGGCTACCATCCATTGGAGTAACAAAATCTCAACAATGAACTACCTTCCATAATAACAAGGCTACCATCCATTGGAGTAACAAAATCTCAAAAACGAACTACCTTCCATAATGACAAGGCTACCAGCCATTGGAGTAAAAAAATCTCAACAATGAACTACCTTCCATAATGACAAGGCTATCATCCATTGGAGAAACAAAATCTCAACAATGAACTACCTTCTGTAAAAACAAGGATACCATCAATTAGAGTAACAAAATCTAAACAACGATCTACATTCCATAATGACAAGGCTACCATCCATTAGAGTTACGAAATCTCAACAACAAACTACCTTCCATAATGACAAGGCTACCATCCATTAAAGTAACAAAATCTCAAAACCGAACTACCTTCCATAATGCAAGGCTACCATCCATTGGAGTAACAAAATCTCAAAACCTAACTACCTTCCATAATGTCAAGGCTACCATCCATTGGAGTAACAAAATCTCAAAACCTAACTACCTTCCATAATGACAAGGCTACCAGCCATTGGAGTAACAAAATCTCAACAATGAACTACCTTCCATAATGATAAGGCTATCATCCATTGGAGAAACAAAATATCAACAATGAAGTACCTTCTGTAAAAACAAGGATACCATCAATTAGAGTAACAAAATCTAAACAACAAACTACATTCCATAATGACAAGGCTACCATCCATTAGAGTTACGAAATCTCAACAACAAACTACCTTCCATAATGACAAGGCTACCATCCATTAAAGTAACAAAATCTCAAAACCGAACTACCTTCCATAATGCAAGGCTACCATCCATTGGAGTAACAAAATCTCAAAACCTAACTACCTTCCATAATGTCAAGGCTACCATCCGTTGGAGTAACAAAATCTCAACAACTAACTACCTTTCATAATGACAGGGCTACCAGCCATTGGAGTAACAAAATCTCAACAATGAACTACCTTCCAGAATGACAAGGCTATCATCCATTGGAGAAACAAAATCTCAACAATGAACTACCTTCCGTAATGACAATGATACCATCAATTAGAGTAACAAAATCTTAACAACGAACTACCTTCCATAATGAAAAGTCTACCATCCATTGGAGTAACAAAATCTCAAGAACAAACTACCTTCCATAATGACAGGGCTACCATCCATTAAAGTAACAAAATCTCAAAACCGAAGTACCTTCCATAATGACAAGGCTACCATCCATCGGAGTAACAAAATCTCAACAAAGAACTACCTTCCATAATGACAAGGCTACCATCCATTGGAGTAACAAAATCTCAACAATGAACTACCTTCCATAATAACAAGGCTACCATCCATTGGAGTAACAAAATCTCAAAAACGAAATACCTTCCATAATGACAAGGCTACCAGCCATTGGAGTAACAAAATCTCAACAATGAACTACCTTCCATAATGACAAGGCTATCATCCATTGGAGAAACAAAATCTCAACAATGAACTACCTTCTGTAAAAACAAGGATACCATCAATTAGAGTAACAAAATCTAAACAACGATCTACATTCCATAATGACAAGGCTACCATCCATTAGAGTTACGAAATCTCAACAACAAACTACCTTCCATAATGACAAGGCTACCATCCATTAAAGTAACAAAATCTCAAAACCGAACTACCTTCCATAATGCAAGGCTACCATCCATTGGAGTAACAAAATCTCAAAACCTAACTACCTTCCATAATGTCAAGGCTACCATCCATTGGAGAAACAAAATCTCAACAATGAACTACCTTCCGTAATGACAATGATACCATCAATTAGAGTAACGAAATCTCAACAAAGAACTACCTTCAATAATGACAAGGCTACCATCCATTGGAGTAACAAAATATCCACAATGAACTACCTTTCATAATGACAAGGCTATCATCCATTGGAGTAAAAAAATCTCTAAAATGAACTACCTTCCAAAATGACAAGGCTATCATCCATTGGAGAAACAAAATTTCAAAAATGAACTACATTCTTAATGACAAGGATACCATCAATTAGAGTAACAATATCTCAACAATGAACTACCTTCCTTAATAACAAGGCTACCATCCATTGGAGTAACAAAATCTCAAAAATGAACTACCTACCATAATGCCAAGGCTACCATCCATTGGAGTAACTAAATCTCAACAATGAACTACCTTCCATAATAACAAGGCTACCATCCATTGGAGTAACAAAATCTCAAAAAGGAACTACCTACCATAATGCCAAGGCTATCATCCATTGGAGAAACAAAATCTCAACAATGAACTACCTTTCGTAATGATAAGGATACCATCGATTAGAGTAAAAAAATCTCAACAACAAATTACCATCCATAATGACAAGGCTACCAGCCATTGGAGTAACAAAATCTCAACAACAAACTACCTTCCATAATGACAAGGCTACCATCCATTAAAGTAACAAAATCTCAAAACCGAACTACCTTCCATAATGATAAGGCTACCATCCATTGGAGTAACAAAATCTTAACAATGAACTACCGTCCATAATGACAAGGCTACCATCCATTGGAGTAACAAAATCTCAACAATGACCTACCTTCCACAATGACAAGGCTACCAGCCATTAGAGTAAAAAAATATCAACAACAAACTACCTTCCATAATGACAAGGCTACCATCCATTAAAGTAACAAAATCTATAAACCGAACTACCTTCCGTAATAATAAGGCTACCATCCATTAGAGTAACAAAATCTCAACAATGAACTATCTTCCATAATGACAAGGCTACCATCCATTGGAGTAACAAAATATCAACAATGAACTACCTTCCATAATGACAAGGCTACCAGCCATTGGAGTAACAAAATCTCAACAATGAACTACCTTCCATAATGACAAGGCTATCATCCATTGGAGAAACAAAATCTCAACAATGAACTACCTTCTGTAAAAACAAGGATACCATCAATTAGAGTAACAAAATCTCAACAACGAACTACCTTGCATAATGACAAGGCTACCATCCAGTGGAGTAACAAAATCTCAACAAAAAACTACCTTCCATAATGACAAGGCTACCATCCATTAAAGTAACAGAATCTCAAAACCGAACTACCTTCCATAATGACAAGGCTACCATCCATTGGAGTAAAAAAATCTCAACAACGAACTTCCATCCATAATGACAAGGCTACCATTCATTGTAGTAACAAAATCTAAAAAATGAACTACCTTTCATAATGACAAGGCTATCATCCATTGGAGAAACAAAATCTCCACAATGAACTACCTTCCGTAATGCCAAGGATACAATCAATTAGAGTAACAAAATCTCAACAACGAACTACATTCCATAATGAAAAGGCTACCATCCATTAGAGTTACAAAATCTCAACAACAAACTACCTTCCATTATGACAAGGCTACCATCCATTAAAGTAACAAAATCTCAAAACCGAAATACCTTCCGTAATGTCAAGGCTACCATCCATTAGAGTAACAAAATCTCAAAACCTAACTACCTTCCATAATGCCAAGGCTACCATCCATTGGAGTAACAAAATCTCAAAAAGGAACTACCTACCATAATGCCAAGCCTATCATCCATTGGAGAAACAAAATCTCAACAATGAACTACCTTTCGTAATGATAAGGATACCATCGATTAGAGTAAAAAAATCTCAACAACAAACTACCATCCATAATGACAAGGCTACCAGCCATTGGAGTAACAAAATCTCAACAACAAACTACCTTCCATAATGACAAGGCTACCATCCATTAAAGTAACAAAATCTCAAAACCGAACTACCTTCCATAATGATAAGGCTACCATCCATTGGAGTAACAAAATCTCAACAATGAACTACCTTCCATAATGACAAGGCTACCACCCATTGGAGTAACAAAATCTCAACAATGACCTACCTTCCATAATGACAAGGCTACCAGCCATTGGAGTATCAAAATATCAACAACAAACTAATTTCCATAATGACAAGGCTACCATCCATTAAAGTAACAAAGTCTATAAACCGAACTACCTTCCGTAATGACAAGGCTACCATCCATTAGAGTAACAAAATCTCAACAATGAACTATCTTCCATAATGACAAAGCTACATCCATTGGAGTAACAAAATATCAACAATGAACTACCTTCCATAATGACAAGGCTACCAGCCATTGGAGTAACAAAATCTCAACAATGAACTACCTTCCATAATGACAAGGCTATCATCCATTGGAGAAACAAAATCTCAACAATGAACTACCTTCTGTAAAAACAAGGATACCATCAATTAGAGTAACAAAATCTCAACAAAGAACTACCTTGCATAATGACAAGGCTACCATCCAGTGGAGTAACAAAATCTCAACAAAAAACTACCTTCCATAATGACAAGGCTACCATCCATTAAAGTAACAGAATCTCAAAACCGAACTACCTTCCATAATGACAAGGCTACCATCCATTGGAGTAACAAAATCTCAACAACGAACTTCCATCCATAATGACAAGGCTACCATTCATTGTAGTAACAAAATCTAAAAAATGAACTACCTTTCATAATGACAAGGCTATCATCCATTGGAGAAACAAAATCTCCAAAATGAACTACCTTCCGTAATGACAAGGATACAATCAATTAGAGTAACAAAATCTCAACAACAAACTACATTCCATAATTACAAGGCTACCATCCATTAGAGTTACAAAATCTCAACAACAAACTACCTTCCATAATGACAAGGCTACCATCCATTAAAGTAACAAAATCTCAAAACCGAAATACCTTCCGTAATGTCAAGGCTACCATCCATTGGAGTAACAAAATCTCAAAACCTAACTACCTTCCATAATGTCAAGGCTACCATCCGTTGGAGTAACAAAATCTCAACAACTAACTACCTTTCATAATGACAGGGCTACCAGCCATTGGAGTAACAAAATCTCAACAATGAACTACCTTCCAGAATGACAAGGCTATCATCCATTGGAGAAACAAAATCTCAACAATGAACTACCTACCGTAATGACAAGGATACCATCAGTTAGAGTAACAAAATCTCAACAAAGAACTACCTTCCATAATGACAAGGCTACCATCCATTGGAGTAACAAAATCTCAACAATAAACTACCTTCCATAATGACAAGGCTACCAGCCATTGGAGTAACAAAATCTCAACAATGAACTACGTTCCATAATAACAAGGCTACCATCCATTGGAGTAACAAAATCTCAAAAACGAACTACCTTCCATAATGACAAGGCTACCAGCCATTGGAGTAACAAAATCTCAACAATGAACTACCTTCCATAATGACAAGGCTATCATCCATTGGAGAAACAAAATCTCAACAATAAACTACCTTCTGTAAAAACAAGGATACCATCAATTAGAGTAACAAAATCTAAACAACGAACTACATTCCATAATGACCAGGCTACCATCCATTAGAGATACAAAATCTCAACAACAAACTACCTTCCATAATGACAAGGCTACCATCCATTAAAGTAACAAAATCTCAAAACCGAACTACCTTCCATAATGCAAGGCTACCATCCATTGGAGTAACAAAATCTCAAAACCTAACTACTTTCCATAATGTCAAGGCTACCATCCGTTGGAGTAACAAAATCTCAACAACTAACTACCTTTCATAATGACAGGGCTACCAGCCATTGGAGTAACAAAATCTCAACAATGAACTACCTTCCAGAATGACAAGGCTATCATCCATTGGAGAAACAAAATCTCATCAATGAACTACCTTCCGTAATGACAATGATACCATCAATTAAAGTAACGAAATCTCAACAAAGAACTACCTTCCATAATGACAAGGCTACCATCCATTGGAGTAACAAAATATCCACAATGAACTACCTTTCATAATGACAAGGCTATCATCCATTGGAGTAACAAAATCTCAAAAATGAACTACCTACCATAATGCCAAGGCTACCATCCATTGGAGTAACAAAATCTCAACAATGAACTACCTTCCGTAATAACAAGGCTACCATCCATTAGAGTAACAAAATCTCAACAATGAACTATCTTCCATAATGACAAGGCTACCATCCATTGGAGTAACAAAATATCAACAATGAACTACCTTCCATAATGACAAGGCTACCAGCCATTGGAGTAACAAAATCTCAACAATGAACTACCTTCCATAATGACAAGGCTATCATCCAATGGAGAAACAAAATCTCAACAATGAACTACCTTCTGTAAAAACAAGGATACCATCAATTAGAGTAACAAAATCTCAACAACAAACTACCTTGCATAATGACAAGGCTACCATCCAGTGGAGTAACAAAATCTCAACAAAAAACTACCTTCCATAATGACAAGTCTACCATCCATTAAAGTAACAAAATCTCAAAACCGAACTACATTCCATAATGACAATGATACCATCCATTGGAGTAACAAAATCTCAACAATGAACTTCCATCCATAATGACAAGGCTATCATCCATTGGAGAAACAAAATCTCCAAAATGAACTACCTTCCGTAATGCCAAGGATACAATCAATTAGAGTAACAAAATCTCAACAACGAACTACATTCCATAATGACAAGGCTACCATCCATTAGAGTTACAAAATCTCAACAACAAACTACCTTCCATAATGACAAGGCTACCATCCATTAAAGTAACAAAATCTCAAAACCGAAATACTATCCGTAATGTCAAGGCTACCATCCATTGGAGTAACAAAATCTCAAAACCTAACTACCTTCCATAATGTCAAGGCTACCATCCATTGGAGTAACAAAATCTCAAAAAGGAACTACCTACAATAATGCAAAGGCTATCATCCATTGGAGAAACAAAATCTCAACAATGAACTACCTTTCGTAATGATAAGGATACCATCGATTAGAGTAAAAAAATCTCAACAACAAACTACCATCCATAATGACAAGGCTACCAGCCATTGGAGTAACAAAATCTCAACAACAAACTACCTTCCATAATGACAAGGATACCATCCATTAAAGTAACAAAATCTCAAAACCGAACTACCTTCCATAATGATAAGGCTACCATCCATTGGAGAAACAAAATCTCAACAATGAACTACCTTCCATAATGACAAGGCTACCATCCATTGGAGTAACAAAATATCAACAATGACCTACCTTCCATAATGACAAGGCTACCAGCCATTGGAGTAACAAAATATCAACAACAAACTACCTTCCATAATGACAAGGCTACCATCCATTAAAGTAACAAAGTCTATAAACCGAACTACCTTCCGTAATGAAAAGGCAACCATCCATTAGAGTAACAAAATCTCAACAATGAACTATCTTCCATAATGACAAGGCTACCATCCATTGGAGTAACAAAATATCAACAATGAACTACCTTCCATAATGACAAGGCTACCAGCCATTGGAGTAACAAAATCTCAACAATGAACTACCTTCCATAATGACAAGGCTATCATCCATTGGAGAAACAAAATCTCAACAATGAACTACCTTCTGTAAAAACAAGGATAACATCAATTAGAGTAACAAAATCCCAACAAAGAACTACCTTGCATAATGACAAGGCTACCATCCAGTGGAGTAACAAAATCTCAACAAAAAACTACCTTCCATAATGACAAGGCTACCATCCATTAAAGTAACAGAATCTCAAAACCGAACTACCTTCCATAATGACAAGGCTACCATCCATTGGAGTAACAAAATCTCAACAACAAACTTCCATCCATAATGACAAGGCTACCATTCATTGTAGTAACAAAATCTAAAAAATGAACTACCTTTCATAATGACAAGGCTATCATCCATTGGAGAAACAAAATCTCCACAATGAACTACCTTCCGTAATGACAAGGATACAATTAATTAGAGTAACAAAATCTCAACAACAAACTACATTCCATAATGACAAGGCTACCATCCATTAGAGTTACAAAATCTCAACAACAAACTACCTTCCATAATGACAAGGCTACCATCCATTAAAGTAACAAAATCTCAAAACCGAAATACCTTCCGTAATGTCAAGGCTACCATCCATTGGAGTAACAAAATCTCAAAACCTAACTACCTTCCATAATGTCAAGTCTACCATCCGTTGGAGTAACAAAATCTCAACAACTAACTACCTTTCATAATGACAGGGCTACCAGCCATTGGAGTAACAAAATCTCAACAATGAACTACCTTCCAGAATGACAAGGCTATCATCCAATGGAGAAACAAAATCTTAACAATGAACTACCTTCCGTAATGACAAGGATACCATCAGTTAGAGTAACAAAATCTCAACAAAGAACTACCTTCCATAATGACAAGGCTACCATCCATTGGAGTAACAAAATCTCAACAATAAACTACCTTCCATAATGACAAGGCTACCAGCCATTGGAGTAACAAAATCTCAACAATGAACTACCTTCCATAATGACAAGGCTATCATCCATTGGAGAAACAAAATCTCAACAATGAACTACCTTCTGTAAAAACAAGGATACCATCAATTAGAGTAACAAAATCTCAACAACGAACTACATTCCATAATGACAAGGCTACCATCCATTAGAGTTACAAAATCTCAACAACAAACTACCTTCCATAATGACAAGGCTACTATCCATTAAAGTAACAAAATCTCAAAACCGAACTACCTTCCATAATGTCAAGGCTACCATCCATTGGAGTAACAAAATCTCAAAACCTAACTACCTTCCATAATGTCAAGGCTACCATCCGTTGGAGTAACAAAATCTCAACAACTAACTACCTTTCATAATGACAAGGCTACCAGCCATTGGAGTAACAAAATCTCAACAATGAACTACCTTCCAGAATGACAAGGCTATCATCCATTGGAGAAACAAAATCTCAACAATGAACTACCTTCCGTAATGCCAAGGCTATCATCCATTGGAGTAACAAAATCTCAACAATGAACTACCTTTCGTAATGATAAGGATACCATCGATTAGAGTAAAAAAATCTCAACAACAAACTACCATCCATAATGACAAGGCTACCATCCATTGGAGTAACAAAATCTTAACAATGAACTACCTTCCATAATGAAAAGGCTACCATCCATTGGAGTAACAAAATCTCAACAATGACCTACCTTCCACAATGACAAGGATACCAGCCATTGGAGTAACAAAATATCAACAACAAACTACCTTCCATAATGACAAGGCTACCATCCATTAAAGTAACAAAATCTATAAACCGAACTACCTTCCATAATAACAAGGCTACCATCCATTAGAGTAACAAAATCTCAACAATGAACTATCTTCCATAATAACAAGGCTACCATCCATTGGAGTAACAAAATCTCAACAACGAACTACCTTCCACAATGACAAGGCTACCAGCCATTGGAGTAACAAAATCTCAACAATGAACTACCTTCCATAATGACAAGGCTATCATCCATTGGAGAAACAAAATCTCAACAATGAACTACCTTCTGTAAAAACAAGGATACCATCAATTAGAGTAACAAAATCTCAACAACGAACTACATTCCATAATGACAAGGCTACCATCCATTAGAGTTACAAAATCTCAACAACAAACTACCTTCCATAATGACAAGGCTACTATCCATTAAAGTAACAAAATCTCAAAACCGAACTACCTTCCATAATGTCAAGGCTACCATCCATTGGAGTAACAAAATCTCAAAACCTAACTACCTTCCATAATGTCAAGGCTACCATCCGTTGGAGTAACAAAATCTCAACAACTAACTACCTTTCATAATGACAAGGCTACCAGCCATTGGAGTAACAAAATCTCAACAATGAACTACCTTCCAGAATGACAAGGCTATCATCCATTGGAGAAACAAAATCTCAACAATGAACTACCTTCCGTAATGACAAGGCTACCAGCCATTGGAGTAACAAAATCTCAAAAATGAACTACCTACCGTAATGACAAGGATACCATCAGTTAGAGTAACAAAATCTCAACAAAGAACTACCTTCCATAATGACAAGGCTACCATCCATTGGAGTAACAAAATCTCAAAAACGAACTACCTTCCATAATGACAAGGCTACCAGCCATTGGAGTAACAAAATCTCAACAATGAACTACCTTCCATAATGACAAGGCTATCATCCATTGGAGAAACAAAATCTCAACAATGAACTACCTTCTGTAAAAACAAGGATACCATCAATTAGAGTAACAAAATCCAAACAACGAACTACATTCCATAATGACCAGGCTACAATCCATTAGAGTTACAAAATCTCAACAACAAACTACCTTCCATAATGACAAGGCTACCATCCATTAAAGTAACAAAATCTCAAAACCGAACTACCTTCCATAATGCAAGGCTACCATCCATTGGGGTAACAAAATCTCAAAACCTAACTACCTTCCATAATGTCAAGGCTACCATCCGTTGGAGTAACAAAATATCAACAACTAACTACCTTTCATAATGACAGGGCTACCAGCCATTGGAGTAACAAAATCTCAACAATGAACTACCTTTCAGAATGACAAGGCTATCATCCATTGGAGAAACAAAATCTCAACAATGAACTACCTTCCGTAATGACAATGATACCATCAATTAGAGTAACGAAATCTCAACAAAGAACTACCTTCCATAATGACAAGGCTACCATCTATTGGAGTAACAAAATATCCACAATGAACTACCTTTCATAATGACAAGGCTATCATCCATTGGAGTAACAAAATCTCAAAAATGAACTACCTACCATAATGCCAAGGCTACCATCCATTGGAGTAACAAAATCTCAACAATGAACTACCTTCCAGAATAACAAGGCTACCATCCATTGGAGTAACAAAATCTCAAAAAGGAACTACCTACCATAATGCCAAGGCTATCATCCATTGGAGAAACAAAATCTCAACAATGAACTACCTTTCGTAATGATAAGGATACCATCGATTAGAGTAAAAAAATCTCAACAACAAACTACCATCCATAATGACAAGGCTACCATCCATTGGAGTAACAAAATCTTAACAATGAACTACCTTCCATAATGAAAAGGCTACCATCCATTGGAGTAACAAAATCTCAACAATGACCTACCTTCCACAATGACAAGGATACCAGCCATTGGAGTAACAAAATATCAACAACAAACTACCTTCCATAATGACAAGGCTACCATCCATTAAAGTAACAAAATCTATAAACCGAACTACCTTCCATAATAACAAGGCTACCATCCATTAGAGTAACAAAATCTCAACAATGAACTATCTTCCATAATGACAAGGCTACCATCCATTGGAGTAACAAAATATCAACAATGAACTACCTTCCATAATGACAAGGCTACCAGCCATTGGAGTAACAAAATCTCAACAATGTACTACCTTCCATAATGACAAGGCTATCATCCAATGGAGAAACAAAATCTCAACAATGAACTACCTTCTGTAAAAACAAGGATACCATCAATTAGAGTAACAAAATCTCAACAACGAACTACCTTGCATAATGACAAGGCTACCATCCAGTGGAGTAACAAAATCTCAACAAAAAACTACCTTCCATAATGACAAGTCTACCATCCATTAAAGTAACAAAATCTCAAAACCGAACTACATTCCATAATGACAATGATACCATCCATTGGAGTAACAAAATCTCAACAACGAACTTCCATCCATAATGACAAGGCTACCATTCATTGTAGTAACAAAATCTAAAAAATGAACTACCTTTCATAATGACAAGGCTATCATCCATTGGAGAAACAAAATCTCCAAAATGAACTACCTTCCGTAATGCCAAGGATACAATCAATTAGAGTAACAAAATCTCAACAACGAACTACATTCCATAATGACAAGGCTACCATCCATTAGAGTTACAAAATCTCAACAACAAACTACCTTCCATAATGACAAGGCTACCATCCATTAAAGTAACAAAATCTCAAAACCGAAATACCTTCCGTAATGTCAAGGCTACCATCCATTGGAGTAACAAAATCTCAAAACCTAACTACCTTCCATAATGTCAAGGCTACCATCCATTGGAGTAACAAAATCTCAAAAAGGAACTACCTACAATAATGCCAAGGCTATCATCCATTGGAGAAACAAAATCTCAACAATGAACTACCTTTCGTAATGATAAGGATACCATCGATTAGAGTAAAAAAATCTCAACAACAAACTACCATCCATAATGACAAGGCTTCCAGCCATTGGAGTAACAAAATCTCAACAACAAACTACCTTCCATAATGACAAGGCTACCATCCATTAAAGTAACAAAATCTCAAAACCGAACTACCTTCCATAATGATAAGGCTACCATCCATTGGAGAAACAAAATCTCAACAATGAACTACCTTCCATAATGACAAGGCTACCATCCATTGGAGTAACAAAATCTCAACAATGACCTACCTTCCATAATGACAAGGCTACCAGCCATTGGAGTAACAAAATATCAACAACAAACTACCTTCCATAATGACAAGGCTACCATCCATTAAAGTAACAAAGTCTATAAACCGAACTACCTTCCGTAATGAAAAGGCAACCATCCATTAGAGTAACAAAATCTCAACAATGAACTATCTTCCATAATGACAAGGCTACCATCCATTGGAGTAACAAAATATGAACAATGAACTACCTTCCATAATGACAAGGCTACCAGCCATTGGAGTAACAAAATCTCAACAATGAACTACCTTCCATAATGACAAGGCTATCATCCATTGGAGAAACAAAATCTCAACAATGAACTACCTTCTGTAAAAACAAGGATAACATCAATTAGAGTAACAAAATCCCAACAAAGAACTACCTTGCATAATGACAAGGCTACCATCCAGTGGAGTAAAAAAATCTCAACAAAAAACTACCTTCCATAATGACAAGGCTACCGTCCATTAAAGTAACAGAATCTCAAAACCGAACTACCTTCCATAATGACAAGGCTACCATCCATTGGAGTAACAAAATCTCAACAACGAACTTCCATCCATAATGACAAGGCTACCATTCATTGTAGTAACAAAATCTAAAAAATGAACTACCTTTCATTATGACAAGGCTATCATCCATTGGAGAAACAAAATCTCCACAATGAACTACCTTCCGTAATGACAAGGATACAATTAATTAGAGTAACAAAATCTCAACAACAAACTACATTCCATAATGACAAGGCTACCATCCATTAGAGTTACAAAATCTCAACAACAAACTACCTTCCATAATGACAAGGCTACCATCGATTAAAGTAACAAAATCTCAAAACCGAAATACCTTCCGTAATGTCAAGGCAACCATCCATTGGAGTAACAAAATCTCAAAACCTAACTACCTTCCATAATGTCAAGTCTACCATCCGTTGGAGTAACAAAATCTCAACAACTAACTACCTTTCATAATGACAGGGCTACCAGCCATTGGAGTAACAAAATCTCAACAATGAACTACCTTCCAGAATGACAAGGCTATCATCCACTGGAGAAACAAAATCTCAACAATGAACTACCTTCCGTAATGACAAGGATACCATCAGTTAGAGTAACAAAATCTCAACAAAGAACTACCTTCCATAATGACAAGGCTACCATCCATTGGAGTAACAAAATCTCAACAATAAACTACCTTCCATAATGACAAGGCTACCAGCCATTGGAGTAACAAAATCTCAACAATGAACTACCTTCTATAATGACAAGGCTATCATCAATTGGAGAAACAAAATCTCAACAATGAACTGCCTTCCGTAATGACAAGGATACCATCAATTAGAGTAACAAAATCTCAACAACAAACTACCTTCCATAATGAAAAGTCTACCATCCATTGGAGTAACAAAATCTCAAGAACAAACTACCTTCCATAATGACAGGGCTACCATCCATTAAAGTAACAAAATCTCAAAACCGAAGTACCTTCCATAATGACAAGGCTACCATCCATTGGAGTAACAAAATCTCAACAAAGAACTACCTTCCATAATGACAAGGCTACCATCCATTGGAGTAACAAAATCTCAACAATGAACTACCTTCCATAATAACAAGGCTACCATCCATTGGAGTAACAAAATCTCAACAACGAACTACCTTCCATAATGACAAGGCTACCAGCCATTGGAGTAACAAAATCTCAACAATGAACTACCTTCCATAATGACAAGGCTATCATCCATTGGAGAAACAAAATCTCAACAATGAACTACCTTCTGTAAAAACAAGGATACCATCAATTAGAGTAACAAAATCTCAACAACGAACTACATTCCATAATGACAAGGCTACCATCCATTAGAGTTACAAAATCTCAACAACAAACTACCTTCCATAATGACAAGGCTACTATCCATTAAAGTAACAAAATCTCAAAACCGAACTACCTTCCATAATGTCAAGGCTACCATCCGTTGGAGTAACAAAATCTCAACAACTAACTACCTTTCATAATGACAAGGCTACCAGCCATTGGAGTAACAAAATCTCAACAATGAACTACCTTCCAGAATGACAAGGCTATCATCCATTGGAGAAACAAAATCTCAACAATGAACTACCTTCTGTAATGACAAGGATACCATCAATTAGAGTAACAAAATCTCAACAAAGAACTACCTTCCATAATGACAAGGCTACCATCCATTGGAGTAACAAAATCTCAACAATAAACTACCTTCCATAATGACAAGGCTACCAGCCATTGGAGTAACAAAATCTCAACAATGAACTACCTTCTATAATGACAAGGCTATCATCAATTGGAGAAACAAAATCTCAACAATGAACTGCCTTCCGTAATGACAAGGATACCATCAATTAGAGTAACAAAATCTCAACAACGAACTACCTTCCATAATGAAAAGTCTACCATCCATTGGAGTAACAAAATCTCAAGAACAAACTACCTTCCATAATGACAGGGCTACCATCCATTAAAGTAACAAAATCTCAAAACCGAAGTACCTTCCATAATGACAAGGCTACCATCCATCGGAGTAACAAAATCTCAACAAAGAACTACCTTCCATAATGACAAGGCTACCATCCATTGGAGTAACAAAATCTCAACAATGAACTACCTTCCATAATAACAAGGCTACCATCCATTGGAGTAACAAAATCTCAACAACGAACTACCTTCCATAATGACAAGGCTACCAGCCATTGGAGTAACAAAATCTCAACAATGAACTACCTTCCATAATGACAAGGCTATCATCCATTGGAGAAACAAAATCTCAACAATGAACTACCTTCTGTAAAAACAAGGATACCATAAATTAGAGTAACAAAATCTCAACAACGAACTACATTCCATAATGACAAGGCTACCATCCATTAGAGTTACAAAATCTCAACAACAAACTACCTTCCATAATGACAAGGCTACTATCCATTAAAGTAACAAAATCTCAAAACCGAACTACCTTCCATAATGTCAAGGCTACCATCTGTTGGAGTAACAAAATCTCAACAACTAACTACCTTTCATAATGACAAGGCTACCAGCCATTGGAGTAACAAAATCTCAACAATGAACTACCTTCCAGAATGACAAGGCTATCATCCATTGGAGAAACAAAATCTCAACAATGAACTACCTTCTGTAATGACAAGGATACCATCAATTAGAGTAACAAAATCTCAACAAAGAACTACCTTCCATAATGACAAGGCTACCATCCATTGGAGTAACAAAATATCCATAATGAACTACCTTTCATAATGACAAGGCTATCATCCATTGGAGTAAAAACATCTCAAAAATGAACTACCTTCCAAAATGACAAGGCTATCATCCATTGGAGAAACAAAATTTCAACAATGAACTACATTCCTAATGACAAGGATACCATCAATTAGAGTAACAATATCTCAACAATGAACTACCTTCCATAATAACAAGGCTACCATCCATTGGAGTAACAAAATCTCAAAAATGAACTACCTTCCATAATGCCAAGGCTACCATCCATTGGAGTAACAAAATCTCAACAATGAACTACCTTCCATAATAACAAGGCTACCATCCATTGGAGTAACAAAATCTCAAAAAGGAACTACCTACCATAATGCCAAGGCTATCATCCATTGGAGAAACAAAATCTCAACAATGAACTACCTTTCGTAATGATAAGGATACCATCGATTAGAGTAAAAAAATCTCAAAAACAAACTACCATCCATAATGACAAGGCAACCAGCCATTGGAGTAACAAAATCTCAACAACAAACTACCTTCCATAATGACAAGGCTACCATCCATTAAAGTAACAAAATCTCAAAACCGAACTACCTTCCATAATGATAAGGCTACCATCCATTGGAGTAATAAAATCTCAACAATGAACTACCTTCCATAATGACAAGGCTACCATCCATTGGAGTAACAAAATCTCAACAATGACCTACCTTCCATAATGACAAGGCTACCTGCCATTGGAGTAACAAAAGATCAACAACAAACTACCTTCCATAATGACAAGGCTACCATCCATTAAAGTAACAAAATCTATAAACTGAACTACCTTCCGTAATGACAAGGCTACCATCCATTAGAGTAACAAAATCTCAACAATGAACTATCTTCCATAATGACAAGGCTACCATCCATTGGAGTAACAAAATATCAACAATGAACAACCTTCCATAATGACAAGGCTACCAGCCATTGGAGTAACAAAATCTCAAAAATGAACAACCTTCCATAATGACAAGGCTATCATCCATTAGAGAAACAAAATCTCAACAATGAACTACCTTCTGTAAAAGAAAGGATATCATCAATTAGAGTAACAAAATCTCAACAACGAACTACCTTGCATAATGACAAGGCTACCATCCAGTGGAGTAACAAAATCTCAAAAAAAAACTACCTTCCATAATGACAAGGCTACCATCCATTAAAGTAACAGAATCTTAAAACCGAACTACCTTCCATAATGACAAGGCTACCATCCATTGGAGTAACAAAATATCAACAACAAACTTCCATCTATAATGACAAGGCTACCATTCATTGTAGTAACAAAATCTAAAAAATGAAGTACCTTTCACAATGACAAGGCTATCATCCATTGGAGAAACAAAATCTCCACAATGAACTACCTTCCGTAATGACAAGGATACAATCAATTAGAGTAACAAAATCTCAACAACGAACTACATTCCATAATGACAAGGCTACCATCCATTAGAGTTACAAAATCTCAACAACAAACTACCTCCCATAATGACAAGGCTACCATCCACTAAAGTAACAAAATCTCAAAACCGAAATACCTTCCATAATGTCAAGGCTACCATCCATTGAAGTAACAAAATCTCAAAAGCTAACTACCTTCCATAATGTCAAGGCTACCATCCGTTGGAGTAACAAAATCTCAACGACTAACTACCTTTCATAATGACAGTGCTACCAGCCATTGGAGAAACAAAATCTCAACAATGAACTACCTTCCAGAATGACAAGGCTATCATCCATTGGAGAAACAAAATCTCAACAATGATCTACCTTCCGTAATGACAAGGATACCATCCATTGGAGTAACAAAATATCCGCAATGAACTACCTTTCATAATGACAAGGCTATCATCCATTGGAGTAAAAAAATCTCAAAAATGAATAACCTTCCAAAATGACAAGGCTATTATCCATTGGAGAAACAAAATTTCAACAATGAACTACATTCCTAATGACAAGGATACCATCAATTAGAGTAACAATATCTCAACAATGAACTACCTTCCATAATATCAAGGATACCATCCATTGGAGTAACAAAATCTCAAAAATGAACTACCTACCATAATGCCAAGGCTACCATCCATTGGAGTAACAAAATCTCAACAATGAACTACCTTCCTTAATAACAAGGCTACCATCCATTGGAGTAACAAAATCTCAAAAAGGAACTACCTACCATAATGCCAAGGCTATCATCCATTGGAGTAACAAAATCTCAAAAATGAACAACCTTCCATAATGACAAGGCTATCATCCATTAGAGAAACAAAATCTCAACAATGAACTACCTTCTGTAAAAACAAGGATATCATCAATTAGAGTAACAAAATCTCAACAACGAACTACCTTGCATAATGACAAGGCTACCATCCAGTGGAGTAACAAAATCTCAACAAAAAACTACCTTCCATAATGACAAGGCTACCATCCATTAAAGTAACAGAATCTTAAAACCGAACTACCTTCCATAATGACAAGGCTACCATCCATTGGAGTAACAAAATATCAACAACAAACTTCCATCTATAATGACAAGGCTACCATTCATTGTAGTAACAAAATCTAAAAAATGAAGTACCTTTCACAATGACAAGGCTATCATCCATTGGAGAAACAAAATCTCCACAATGAACTACCTTCCGTAATGACAAGGATACAATCAATTAGAGTAACAAAATCTCAACAACGAACTACATTCCATAATGACAAGGCTACCATCCATTAGAGTTACAAAATCTCAACAACAAACTACCTCCCATAATGACAAGGCTACCATCCACTAAAGTAACAAAATCTCAAAACCGAAATACCTTCCATAATGTCAAGGCTACCATCCATTGAAGTAACAAAATCTCAAAAGCTAACTACCTTCCATAATGTCAAGGCTACCATCCGTTGGAGTAACAAAATCTCAACGACTAACTACCTTTCATAATGACAGTGCTACCAGCCATTGGAGAAACAAAATCTCAACAATGAACTACCTTCCAGAATGACAAGGCTATCATCCATTGGAGAAACAAAATCTCAACAATGAACTACCTTCCGTAATGACAAGGATACCATCCATTGGAGTAACAAAATATCCGCAATGTACTACCTTTCATAATGACAAGGCTATCATCCATTGGAGTAAAAAAATCTCAAAAATGAATAACCTTCCAAAATGACAAGGCTATTATCCATTGGAGAAACAAAATTTCAACAATGAACTACATTCCTAATGACAAGGATACCATCAATTAGAGTAACAATATCTCAACAATGAACTACCTTCCATAATATCAAGGATACCATCCATTGGAGTAACAAAATCTCAAAAATGAACTACCTACCATAATGCCAAGGCTACCATCCATTGGAGTAACAAAATCTCAACAATGAACTACCTTCCTTAATAACAAGGCTACCATCCATTGGAGTAACAAAATCTCAAAAAGGAACTACCTACCATAATGCCAAGGCTATCATCCATTGGAGAAACAAAATCTCAACAATGAACTACCTTCCGTAATGATAAGGATACCATCGTTTAGAGTAAAAAAATCTCAACAACGAACTACCATCCATAATGACAAGGCTACCAGCCATTAGAGTAACAAAATCTCAACAACAAACTACCTTCCATAATGACAAGGCTACCATCCATTGGAATAACAAAATCTCAACAATGACCTACCTTCCACAATGACAAGGCTACCAGCCATTGGAGTAACAAAATATCAACAACAAACTACCTTCCATAATGACAAGGCTACGATCCATTAAAGTAACAAAATCTATAAACTGAACTACCTTCCGTAATGACAAGGCTACCATCCATTTGAGTAACAAAATCTCAAAACCTAACTATCTTCCATAATGACAAGGCTAACATCCATTGGAGGTACAAAATATCAACAATGAACTACCTTCCATAATGACAAGGCTACCAGCCATTGGAGTAACAAAATCTCAACAATGAACTACCTTTCATAATGACAAGGCTATCATCCGTTGGAGAAACAAAATCTCAACAATGAACTACCTTCTGTAAAAATAAAGATACCATCAATTAGAGTAACAAAATCTCAACAATGAACTACCTTGCATAATGACAAGGCTACCATCCAATGGAGTTACAAAATCTCAACAAAAAACTACCTTCCATAATGACAAGGCTACCATCCATTAAAGTAACAGAATCTCAAAACTGAACTACCTTCCATAATGACAAGGCTACCATTCATTGGAGTAACAAAATATCAACAATGAACTACCTTCCATAATGACAAGGCTATAATCCATTGGAGAAAGAAAATCTCCACAATGAACTACCTTCCGTAATGAGAAGGATACCATCAATTAGAGTAACAAAATCTACACAACGAACTACTTTCCATAATGACAAGGCTACCATCCATTGGAGTTATAAAATCTCAACAACAAACTACCTTCCATAATGACAAGGCTACCATCAATTAAAGTAACAAAATCTCAAAACCGAACTACCTTACATAATGTCAAGTCTACCATCCATTTGAGTAACAAAATCTCAAAACCTAACTACCTTCCATAATGACAAGGCTACCATCTATTGGAGTAACAAAATCTCAACAACGAACTACCTTCCATAATGATAAGGCTATCCGCCATTGGAGTAACAAAATCTCAACAATGAACTACCTTCCATAATGAAAAGGCTATCATCCATTGGAGAAACAAAATCTCAATAATGAACTACCTTCCGTAATTACAAGGATACCATCTATTAGATTACCAAAATCTCAACAACGAACTACCTTCCATAATGAAAAGTCTACCATCTATTGGAGTAAAAAAATCTCAACAAAGAACTACCTTCCATAATGACAAGGCTACCATCCATTGGAGTAACAAAATATCCACAATGAACTACCTTTCATAATGACAAGGCTATCATCCATTGGAGTAACAAAATCTCAAAATGATACCTTCCATAATGACAAGCCTATCATCCATTGCAGAAACAAAATCTCAATAATGAACTAACTTCCGTAATAACAAGGATACCATCAATTAGAGTAACTAAATCTCTACAATGAACTACCTTGCATAATGACAAGGCTACCACCCAGTGGAGTAACAAAATATCAACATCAAACTACCTTCCATAATGACAAGGCTTCCATCCATTAAAGTAACAGAATCTCAAAACCGAACTACCTTCCATAATGACAAGGCTACCATCTATAGTAGTAACAAAATCTCAAAAATGAACTACCTTCCATAATTACAAGGCTATCATCCATTGGAGAAACTAAATCTCCCCAATGAACTACCTTCCGTAATGACAAGGATACAATCAATTAGAGTAACAAAATCTCAACAACGAAGTACCTTCCATAATGACAAGGCTATCGTCCATTAGAGTTACAAAATCTTAACAACAAACTACCTTCCATAATGACAAGGCTACCATCCATTAAATTAACAAAATCTCAAAACCAAACTACCTTCCATAATGTCAAGGCTACCATCCATTTGAGTAACAAAATCTCAAAATCTAACTACCTTCCATAATGTCAAGGCTACCATCTGTTGGACTAACAAAATCTCAACAACTAACTACCTTCCATAATGACAAGGCTATCAGCGATTGGAGTAACAAAATCTCAACAATGAACTACCTTCCAGAATGACAAGGCTATCATCCATTGGAGAAACAAAATCTCAACAAAGAACTACCTTCCATAATGACAAGGCTACCATCCATTGGAGTAACAAAATATCCACAATGAACTACCTTTCAAAATGGCAAGGCTACCATCCATTGGAGTAAAAAAATCTCAAAAATGAACTACCTTCCAAACTGACAAGGCTATCATCCATTGGAGAAACAAAATTTCAACAATGAACTACATTTCTAATGACAAGGATACCATCAATTAGAGTAACAAAATCTCAACAATGAACTACCTTCCATAATAACAAGGCTACCATCCATTGGAGTAAAAAAAACTCAAAAATGAACTACCTAACATAATGCCAAGGTTATCATCCATTGGAGAAACAAAATCTCAACAATGAACTACCTTCCATAATGACAAGGATACCATCAATTAGAGTAACAAAATATCAACAATGAACTACCATCCATAATGACAAGGCTACCGTCCATTGGAGTAACAAAATCTCAACAACGAACTACCTTCCATAATTTCAAGGCTACCCTCCATTGGAGTAACAAAATCTCAACATTGAACTACCTTCCATAATGAGAAGGCTACCAGCCATTGGAGTAACAAAATCTCAACAACAAACTACCTTCTATAATGACAAGGCTACCATCCATTAAAGTAACAAAATATCAAAACCGAACTAGCTTTCATAATGACAAGGCTACCATCCATTGGAGTAACAAAATCTCAACAACGAACTATCTTCCATAATGACAAGGCTACCATCCATTGGTTTAAAAAAATCTCAACAATGAACTACCTTCCATAATGACAAGGCTACCAGCCATTGGAGTAACAAAATCTCAACAATGTACTACCTTCCATAATGACAAGGCCATCATCCATTGGAGAAACAAAATCTCAACAACGAACTACCTTCCGTAATGACAAGGATACCACCAATTAGAGTAACAAAATCTCAACAACGAACTACCATCCATAATGAAATGTCTACCATCCATTGGAGTAACAAAATCTCAAGAACAAAATACCTTCCATAATGACAAGACTACCATCCATTAAAGTAACAAAATCTACAAACTGAACTACCTTCCATAATGACAAGGTTACCATCCATTGGAGTAACAAAATCTGAACAACGAACTACATTCCATAATGACAAGGCTACCATCCATTAGAGTTACAAAATTTCAACAACAAACTACCTTCCATAATGATAAGGCTACCATCCATTAAAGTAACAAAATCTCAAAACCGAACTACCTTCCATAATGTCAAGGCTACCATCCATTGGAGTAACAAAATCTCAAAACCTAACTACCTTCCATAATGTCAAGGCTACCATCCGTTGGAGTAACAAAATCTCAACAACTAACTACCTTTCATAATGACAAGGCTACCAGCCATTGGTGTAACAAAATCTCAACAATGAACTACCTTCCAGAATGACAAGGCTATCATCCATTGGAGAAACAAAATCTCAACAATGAACTACCTTCCGTAATGACAAGGATACCATCAATTAGAGTAAAAAAATCTCAACAAAGAACTACCTTCCATAATGACAAGGCTACCATCCATTGGAGTAACAAAATATCCATAATCAACTACCTTTCATAATGACAAGGCTATAATCCATTAGAGTAAAAACATCTCAAAAATGAACTACCTTCCAAAATGACAAGGCTATCATCCATTGGAGAAACAAAATTTCAACAATGAACTACATTCCTAATGACAAGGATACCATCAATTAGAGTAACAATATCTCAACAATGAACTACCTTCCATAATAACAAGCCTACCATCCATTGGAGTAACAAAATCTCAAAAATGAACTACCTACCATAATGCCAACGCTACCATCCATTGGAGTAACAAAATCTCAACAATGAACTACCTTCCATAATAACAACGCTACCATCCATTGGAGTAACAAAATCTCAAAAAGGAACTACCTACCATAATGCCAAGTCTATCATCCATTGGAGAAACAAAATCTCAATAATGAACTACCTTTCGTAATGATAAGGATACCATCGATTAGAGTAAAAAAATCTCAACAACAAACTACCATCCATAATGACAAGGCTACCAGCCATTGGACTAACAAAATCTCAACAACAAACTACCTTCCATAATGACAAGGCTACCATCCATTAAAGTAACAAAATCTCAAAACCGAACTACCTTCCATAATGATAAGGCTACCATCCATTGGAGTAACAAAATCTCAACAATGAACTACCTTCCATAATGACAAGGCTACCATCCATTGGAGTAACAAAATCTCAACAATGACCTACCTTCCATAATGACAAGGCTACCAGCCATTGGAGTAACAAAATCTCAACAACAAACTACCTTCTATAATGACAAGGCTACCATCCATTAAAGTAACAAAATATCAAAACCGAACTACCTTCCGTAATGACAAGGCTACCATCCATTGGAGTAACAAAATCTCAACAACGAACTATCTTCCATAATGACAAGGCAACCAACCATTGGAGTAACAAAATATCAACAATGAACTACCTTCCATAATGACAAGGCTACCAGCCATTGGAGTAACAAAATCTCAACAATGTACTACCTTCCATAATGACAAGGCTATCATCCATTGGAGAAACAAAATCTCAACAACGAACTACCTTCCGTAATGACAAGGATACCACCAATTAGAGTAACAAAATCTCAACAACGAACTACCATCCATAATGAAAAGTCTACCATCCATTGGAGTAACAAAATCTCAAGAACAAAATACCTTCCATAATGACAAGACTACCATCCATTAAAGTAACAAAATCTCAAAACTGAACTACCTTCCATAATGACAAGGTTACCATCCATTGGAGTAACAAAATCTGAACAACGAACTACATTCCATAATGACAAGGCTACCATCCATTAGAGTTACAAAATCTCAACAACAAACTACCTTCCATAATGATAAGGCTACCATCCATTAAAGTAACAAAATCTCAAAACCGAACTACCTTCCATAATGTCAAGGCTACCATCCATTGGAGTAACAAAATCTCAAAACCTAACTACCTTCCATAATGTCAAGGCTACCATCCGTTGGAGTAACAAAATCTCAACAACTAACTACCTTTCATAATGACAAGGCTACCAGCCATTGGAGTAACAAAATCTCAACAATTAACTACCTTCCAGAATGACAAGGCTATCATCCATTGGAGAAACAAAATCTCAACAATGAACTACCTTCCGTAATGACAAGGATACCATCAATTAGAGTAAAAAAATCTCAACAAAGAACTACCTTCCATAATGACAAGGCTACCATCCATTGGAGTAACAAAATATCCATAATGAACTACCTTTCATAATGACAAGGCTATAATCCATTAGAGTAAAAACATCTCAAAAATGAACTACCTTCCAAAATGACAAGGCTATCATCCATTGGAGAAACAAAATTTCAACAATGAACTACATTCCTAATGACAAGGATACCATCAATTAGAGTAACAATATCTCAACAATGAACTACCTTCCATAATAACAAGCCTACCATCCATTGGAGTAACAAAATCTCAAAAATGAACTACCTACCATAATGCCAACGCTACCATCCATTGGAGTAACAAAATCTCAACAATGAACTACCTTCCATAATAACAACGCTACCATCCATTGGAGTAACAAAATCTCAAAAAGGAACTACCTACCATAATGCCAAGTCTATCATCCATTGGAGAAACAAAATCTCAATAATGAACTACCTTTCGTAATGATAAGGATACCATCGATTAGAGTAAAAAAATCTCAACAACAAACTACCATCCATAATGACAAGGCTACCAGCCATTGGACTAACAAAATCTCAACAACAAACTACCTTCCAGAATGACAAGGCTACCATCCATTAAAGTAACAAAATCTCAAAACCGAACTACCTTCCATAATGATAAGGCTACCATCCATTGGAGTAACAAAATCTCAACAATGAACTACCTTCCATAATGACAAGGCTACCATCCATTGGAGTAACAAAATCTCAACAATGACCTACCTTCCATAATGACAAGGCTACCAGCCATTGGAGTAACAAAATCTCAACAACAAACTACCTTCTATAATGACAAGGCTACCATCCATTAAAGTAACAAAATATCAAAACCGAACTACCTTCCGTAATGACAAGGCTACCATCCATTGGAGTAACAAAATCTCAACAACGAACTATCTTCCATAATGACAAGGCAACCAACCATTGGAGTAACAAAATATCAACAATGAACTACCTTCCATAATGACAAGGCTACCAGCCATTGGAGTAACAAAATCTCAACAATGTACTACCTTCCATAATGACAAGGCTATCATCCATTGGAGAAACAAAATCTCAACAACGAACTACCTTCCGTAATGACAAGGATACCACCAATTAGAGTAACAAAATCTCAACAACGAACTACCATCCATAATGAAAAGTCTACCATCCATTGGAGTAACAAAATCTCAAGAACAAAATACCTTCCATAATGACAAGACTACCATCCATTAAAGTAACAAAATCTCAAAACTGAACTACCTTCCATAATGACAAGGTTACCATCCATTGGAGTAACAAAATCTGAACAACGAACTACATTCCATAATGACAAGGCTACCATCCATTAGAGTTACAAAATCTCAACAACAAACTACCTTCCATAATGATAAGGCTACCATCCATTAAAGTAACAAAATCTCGAAACCGAACTACCTTCCATAATGTCAAGGCTACCATCCATTGGAGTAACAAAATCTCAAAACCTAACTACCTTCCATAATGTCAAGGCTACCATCCGTTGGAGTAACAAAATCTCAACAACTAACTACCTTTCATAATGACAAGGCTACCATCCATTGGAGTAACAAAATCTCAACAATGAACTACCTTCCAGAATGACAAGGCTATCATCCATTGGAGAAACAAAATCTCAACAATGAACTACCTTCCGTAATGACAAGGATACCATCAATTAGAGTAACAAAATCTCAACAAAGAACTACCTTCCATAATGACAAGGCTACCATCCATTGGAGTAACAAAATATCCATAATGAACTACCTTTCATAATGACAAGGCTATAATCCATTAGAGTAAAAACATCTCAAAAATGAACTACCTTCCAAAATGACAAGGCTATCATCCATTGGAGAAACAAAATTTCAATAATGAACTACATTCCTAATGACATGGATACCATCAATTAGAGTAACAATATCTCAACAATGAACTACCTTCCATAATAACAAGCCTACCATCCATTGGAGTAACAAAATCTCAAAAATGAACTACCTACCATAATGCCAACGCTACCATCCATTGGAGTAACAAAATCTCAACAATGAACTACCTTCCATAATAACAACGCTACCATCCATTGGAGTAACAAAATCTCAAAAAGGAACTACCTACCATAATGCCAAGTCTATCATCCATTGGAGAAACAAAATCTCAACAATGAACTACCTTTCGTAATGATAAGGATACCATCGATTAGAGTAAAAAAATCTCAACAACAAACTACCATCCATAATGACAAGGCTACCAGCCATTGGACTAACAAAATCTCAACAACAAACTACCTTCCATAATGACAAGGCTACCATCCATTAAAGTAACAAAATCTCAAAACCGAACTACCTTCCATAATGATAAGGCTACCATCCATTGGAGTAACAAAATCTCAACAATGAACTACCTTCCATAATGACAAGGCTACCATCCATTGGAGTAACAAAATCTCAACAATGACCTACCTTCCATAATGACAAGGCTACCAGCCATTGGAGTAACAAAATCTCAACAACAAACTACCTTCTATAATGACAAGGCTACCATCCATTAAAGTAACAAAATATCAAAACCGAACTACCTTCCGTAATGACAAGGCTACCATCCATTGGAGTAACAAAATCTCAACAACGAACTATCTTCCATAATGACAAGGCAACCAACCATTGGAGTAACAAAATATCAACAATGAACTACCTTCCATAATGACAAGGCTACCAGCCATTGGAGTAACAAAATCTCAACAATGTACTACCTTCCATAATGACAAGGCTATCATCCATTGGAGAAACAAAATCTCAACAACGAACTACCTTCCGTAATGACAAGGATACCACCAATTAGAGTAACAAAATCTCAACAACGAACTACCATCCATAATGAAAAGTCTACCATCCATTGGAGTAACAAAATCTCAAGAACAAAATACCTTCCATAATGACAAGACTACCATCCATTAAAGTAACAAAATCTCAAAACTGAACTACCTTCCATAATGACAAGGTTACCATCCATTGGAGTAACAAAATCTGAACAACGAACTACATTCCATAATGACAAGGCTACCATCCATTAGAGTTACAAAATCTCAACAACAAACTACCTTCCATAATGATAAGGCTACCATCCATTAAAGTAACAAAATCTCAAAACCGAACTACCTTCCATAATGTCAAGGCTACCATCCATTGGAGTAACAAAATCTCAAAACCTAACTACCTTCCATAATGTCAAGGCTACCATCCGTTGGAGTAACAAAATCTCAACAACTAACTACCTTTCATAATGACAAGGCTACCATCCATTGGAGTAACAAAATCTCAACAATGAACTACCTTCCAGAATGACAAGGCTATCATCCATTGGAGAAACAAAATCTCAACAATGAACTACCTTCCGTAATGACAAGGATACCATCAATTAGAGTAACAAAATCTCAACAAAGAACTACCTTCCATAATGACAAGGCTACCATCCATTGGAGTAACAAAATATCCATAATGAACTACCTTTCATAATGACAAGGCTATAATCCATTAGAGTAAAAACATCTCAAAAATGAACTACCTTCCAAAATGACAAGGCTATCATCCATTTGAGAAACAAAATTTCAACAATGAACTACATTCCTAATGACAAGGATACCATCAATTAGAGTAACAATATCTCAACAATGAACTACCTTCCATAATAACAAGCCTACCATCCATTGGAGTAACAAAATCTCAAAAATGAACTACCTACCATAATGCCAACGCTACCATCCATTGGAGTAACAAAATCTCAACAATGAACTACCTTCCATAATAACAACGCTACCATCCATTGGAGTAACAAAATCTCAAAAAGGAACTACCTACCATAATGCCAAGTCTATCATCCATTGGAGAAACAAAATCTCAACAATGAACTACCTTTCGTAATGATAAGGATACCATCGATTAGAGTAAAAAAATCTCAACAACAAACTACCATCCATAATGACAAGGCTACCAGCCATTGGACTAACAAAATCTCAACAACAAACTACCTTCCATAATGACAAGGCTACCATCCATTAAAGTAACAAAATCTCAAAACCGAACTACCTTCCATAATGATAAGGCTACCATCCATTGGAGTAACAAAATCTCAACAATGAACTACCTTCCATAATGACAAGGCTACCATCCATTGGAGTAACAAAATCTCAACAATGACCTACCTTCCATAATGACAAGGCTACCAGCCATTGGAGTAACAAAATCTCAACAACAAACTACCTTCTATAATGACAAGGCTACCATCCATTAAAGTAACAAAATATCAAAACCGAACTACCTTCCGTAATGACAAGGCTACCATCCATTGGAGTAACAAAATCTCAACAACAAACTATCTTCCATAATGACAAGGCAACCAACCATTGGAGTAACAAAATATCAACAATGAACTACCTTCCATAATGACAAGGCTACCAGCCATTGGAGTAACAAAATCTCAACAATGTACTACCTTCCATAATGACAAGGCTATCATCCATTGGAGAAACAAAATCTCAACAACGAACTACCTTCCGTAATGACAAGGATACCACCAATTAGAGTAACAAAATCTCAACAACGAACTACCATCCATAATGAAAAGTCTACCATCCATTGGAGTAACAAAATCTCAAGAACAAAATACCTTCCATAATGACAAGACTACCATCCATTAAAGTAACAAAATCTCAAAACTGAACTACCTTCCATAATGACAAGGTTACCATCCATTGGAGTAACAAAATCTGAACAACGAACTACATTCCATAATGACAAGGCTACCATCCATTAGAGTTACAAAATCTCAACAACAAACTACCTTCCATAATGATAAGGCTACCATCCATTAAAGTAACAAAATCTCAAAACCGAACTACCTTCCATAATGTCAAGGCTACCATCCATTGGAGTAACAAAATCTCAAAACCTAACTACCTTCCATAATGTCAAGGCTACCATCTGTTGGAGTAACAAAATCTCAACAACTAACTACCTTTCATAATGACAAGGCTACCATCCATTGGAGTAACAAAATCTCAACAATGAACTACCTTCCAGAATGACAAGGCTATCATCCATTGGAGAAACAAAATCTCAACAATGAACTACCTTCCGTAATGACAAGGATACCATCAATTAGAGTAACAAAATCTCAACAAAGAACTACCTTCCATAATGACAAGGCTACCATCCATTGGAGTAACAAAATATCCACAATGAACTACCTTTCATAATGACAAGGCTATCATCCATTAGAGTAAAAACATCTCAAAAATGAACTACCTTCCAAAATGACAAGGCTATCATCCATTGGAGAAATAAAATTTCAACAATGAACTACATTCCTAATGACAAGGATACCATCAATTAGAGTAACAATATCTCAACAATGAACTACCTTCCATAATAACAAGGCTACCATCCATTGGAGTAACAAAATCTCAAAAATGAACTACCTACCATAATGCCAACGCTACCATCCATTGGAGTAACAAAATCTCAACAATGAACTACATTCCATAATAACAAGGCTACCATCCATTGGAGTAACAAAATCTCAAAAAGGAACTACCTACCATAATGCCAAGTCTATCATCCATTGGAGAAACAAAATCTCAACAATGAACTACCTTTCGTAATGATAAGGATACCATCGATTAGAGTAAAAAAATCTCAACAACAAACTACCATCCATAATGACAAGGCTACCAGCCATTGGACTAACAAAATCTCAACAACAAACTACCTTCCATAATAACAAGGCTACCATCCATTAAAGTAACAAAATCTCAAAACCGAACTACCTTCCATAATGATAAGGCTACCATCCATTGGAGTAACAAAATCTCAACAATGAACTACCTTCCATAATGACAAGGCTACCATCCATTGGAGTAACAAAATCTCAACAATGACCTACCTTCCATAATGACAAGGCTACCTGCCATTGGAGTAACAAAATATCAACAACAAACTACCTTCCATAATGACAAGGCTACCATCCATTAAAGTAACAAAATCTATAAACTGAACTACCTTCCGTAATGACAAGGCTACCATCCATTAGAGTAACAAAATCTCAACAATGAATTATCTTCCATAATGACAAGGCAACCAGCCATTGGAGTAACAAAATATCAACAATGAACTACCTTCCATAATGACAAGGCTACCAGCCATTGGAGTAACAAAATCTCAACAATGAACTACCTTCCATAATGACCAGGCTATCATCCATTAGAGAAACAAAATTTCAACAATGAACTACCTTCTGTAAATACAAGGATACCATCAATTAGAGTAACAAAATCTCAACAACAAACTACCTTGCATAATGACAAGGTTACCATCCAGTGGAGTAACAAAATCTCAACAAAAAACTACCTTCCATAATGACAAGGCTACCATCCATTAAAGTAACAGAATCTCAAAACCGAACTACCTTCCATAATGACAAGGCTACCATCCATTGGAGTAACAAAATATCAACAACGAACTTCCATCCATAATGACAAGGCTACCGTTCATTGTAGTAACAAAATCTAAAAAATGAAGTACCTTTCATAATGACAAGGCTATCATCCACTGGAGAAACAAAATCTCCACAATGAACTACCTTCCGTAATGACAAGGATACAATCAATTAGAGTAACAAAATCTCAACAACGAACTACATTCCATAATGACAAGGCTACCATCCATTAGAGTTACAAAATCTCAACAACAAACTACCTTCCATAATGACAAGACTACCATCCATTAAAGTAACAAAATCTCAAAACCGAAATACCTTCCATAATGTCAAGGCTACCATCCATTGGAGTAACAAAATCTCAAAACCTAACTACCTTCCATAATGTCAAGGCTACCATCCGTTGGAGTAACAAAATCTCAACAACTAACTACCTTTCATAATGACAGGGCTACCAGCCATTGGAGTAACAAAATCTCAACAACAAACTACCTTCTATAATGACAAGGCTACCATCCATTAAAGTAACAAAATATCAAAACCGAACTACCTTCCGTAATGACAAGGCTACCATCCATTGGAGTAACAAAATCTCAACAACGAACTATCTTCCATAATGACAAGGCAACCTGCCATTGGAGTAACAAAATATCAACAATGAACTACCTTCCATAATGACAAGGCTACCAGCCATTGGAGTAACAAAATCTCAACAATGTACTACCTTCCATAATGACAAGGCTATCATCCATTGGAGAAACAAAATCTCAACAATGAACTACCTTCCGTAATGACAAGGATACCACCAATTAGAGTAACAAAATCTCAACAACGAACTACCATCCATAATGAAAAGTCTACCATCCATTGGAGTAACAAAATCTCAAGAACAAAATACCTTCCATAATGACAAGACTACCATCCATTAAAGTAACAAAATCTCAAAACTGAACTACCTTCCATAATGACAAGGTTACCATCCATTGGAGTAACAAAATCTGAACAACGAACTACATTCCATAATGACAAGGCTACCATCCATTAGAGTTACAAAATCTCAACAACAAACTACCTTCCATAATGATAAGGCTACCATCCATTAAAGTAACAAAATCTCAAAACCGAACTACCTTCCATAATGTCAAGGCTACCATCCATTGGAGTAACAAAATCTCAAAACCTAACTACCTTCCATAATGTCAAGGCTACCATCCGTTGGAGTAACAAAATCTCAACAACTAACTACCTTTCATAATGACAAGGCTACCATCCATTGGAGTAACAAAATCTCAACAATGAACTACCTTCCAGAATGACAAGGCTATCATCCATTGGAGAAACAAAATCTCAACAATGAACTACCTTCCGTAATGACAAGGATACCATCAATTAGAGTAACAAAATCTCAACAAAGAACTACCTTCCATAATGACAAGGCTACAATCCATTGGAGTAACAAAATATCCACAATGAACTACCTTTCATAATGACAAGGCTATCATCCATTAGAGTAAAAACATCTCAAAAATGAACTACCTTCCAAAATGACAAGGCTATCATCCATTGGAGAAACAAAATTTCAACAATGAACTACATTCCTAATGACAAGGATACCATCAATTAGAGTAACAATATCTCAACAATGAACTACCTTCCATAATAACAAGGCTACCATCCATTGGAGTAACAAAATCTCAAAAATGAACTACCTACCATAATGCCAACGCTACCATCCATTGGAGTAACAAAATCTCAACAATGAACTACATTCCATAATAACAAGGCTACCATCCATTGGAGTAACAAAATCTCAAAAAGGAACTACCTACCATAATGCCAAGTCTCTCATCCATTGGAGAAACAAAATCTCAACAATGAACTACCTTTCGTAATGATAAGGATACCATCGATTAGAGTAAAAAAATCTCAACAACAAACTACCATCCATAATGACAAGGCTACCAGCCATTGGACTAACAAAATCTCAACAACAAACTACCTTCCATAATAACAAGGCTACCATCCATTAAAGTAACAAAATCTCAAAACCGAACTACCTTCCATAATGATAAGGCTACCATCCATTGGAGTAACAAAATCTCAACAATGAACTACCTTCCATAATGACAAGGCTACCATCCATTGGAGTAACAAAATCTCAACAATGACCTACCTTCCATAATGACAAGGCTACCTGCCATTGGAGTAACAAAATATCAACAACAAACTACCTTCCATAATGACAAGGCTACCATCCATTAAAGTAACAAAATCTATAAACTGAACTACCTTCCGTAATGACAAGGCTACCATCCATTAGAGTAACAAAATCTCAACAATGAATTATCTTCCATAATGACAAGGCAACCAGCCATTGGAGTAACAAAATATCAACAATGAACTACCTTCCATAATGACAAGGCTACCAGCCATTGGAGTAACAAAATCTCAACAATGAACTACCTTCCATAATGACCAGGCTATCATCCATTAGAGAAACAAAATTTCAACAATGAACTACCTTCTGTAAATACAAGGATACCATCAATTAGAGTAACAAAATCTCAACAACAAACTACCTTGCATAATGACAAGGTTACCATCCAGTGGAGTAACAAAATCTCAACAAAAAACTACCTTCCATAATGACAAGGCTACCATCCATTAAAGTAACAGAATCTCAAAACCGAACTACCTTCCATAATGACAAGGCTACCATCCATTGGAGTAACAAAATATCAACAACGAACTTCCATCCATAATGACAAGGCTACCGTTCATTGTAGTAACAAAATCTAAAAAATGAAGTACCTTTCATAATGACAAGGCTATCATCCACTGGAGAAACAAAATCTCCACAATGAACTACCTTCCGTAATGACAAGGATACAATCAATTAGAGTAACAAAATCTCAACAACGAACTACATTCCATAATGACAAGGCTACCATCCATTAGAGTTACAAAATCTCAACAACAAACTACCTTCCATAATGACAAGACTACCATCCATTAAAGTAACAAAATCTCAAAACCGAAATACCTTCCATAATGTCAAGGCTACCATCCATTGGAGTAACAAAATCTCAAAACCTAACTACCTTCCATAATGTCAAGGCTACCATCCGTTGGAGTAACAAAATCTCAACAACTAACTACCTTTCATAATGACAGGGCTACCAGCCATTGGAGTAACAAAATCTCAACAACAAACTACCTTCTATAATGACAAGGCTACCATCCATTAAAGTAACAAAATATCAAAACCGAACTACCTTCCGTAATGACAAGGCTACCATCCATTGGAGTAACAAAATCTCAACAACGAACTATCTTCCATAATGACAAGGCAACCAGCCATTGGAGTAACAAAATATCAACAATGAACTACCTTCCATAATGACAAGGCTACCAGCCATTGGAGTAACAAAATCTCAACAATGTACTACCTTCCATAATGACAAGGCTA
The DNA here is from genome assembly GCA_948472305.1 of Vicia faba. Lineage (NCBI taxonomy): Eukaryota > Viridiplantae > Streptophyta > Magnoliopsida > Fabales > Fabaceae > Vicia > Vicia faba. Next base: position 590,105,052 of record OX451741.1, on the reverse strand, counting down.
TCATCCATTGGAGAAACAAAATCTCAACAATGAACTACCTTCCGTAATGACAAGGATACCACCAATTAGAGTAACAAAATCTCAACAACGAACTACCATCCATAATGAAAAGTCTACCATCCATTGGAGTAACAAAATCTCAAGAACAAAATACCTTCCATAATGACAAGACTACCATCCATTAAAGTAACAAAATCTCAAAACTGAACTACCTTCCATAATGACAAGGTTACCATCCATTCGAGTAACAAAATCTGAACAACGAACTACATTCCATAATGACAAGGCTACCATCCATTAGAGTTACAAAATCTCAACAACAAACTACCTTCCATAATGATAAGGCTACCATCCATTAAAGTAACAAAATCTCAAAACCGAACTACCTTCCATAATGTCAAGGCTACCATCCATTGGAGTAACAAAATCTCAAAACCTAACTACCTTCCATAATGTCAAGGCTACCATCCGTTGGAGTAACAAAATCTCAACAACTAACTACCTTTCATGATGACAAGGCTACCATCCATTGGAGTAACAAAATCTCAACAATGAACTACCTTCCAGAATGACAAGGCTATCATCCATTGGAGAAACAAAATCTCAACAATGAACTACCTTTCGTAATGACAAGGATACCATCAATTAGAGTAACAAAATCTCAACAAAGAACTACCTTCCATAATGACAAGGCTACAATCCATTGGAGTAACAAAATATCCACAATGAACTACCTTTCATAATGACAAGGCTATCATCCATTAGAGTAAAAACATCTCAAAAATGAACTACCTTCCAAAATGACAAGGCTATCATCCATTGGAGAAACAAAATTTCAACAATGAACTACATTCCTAATGACAAGGATACCATCAATTAGAGTAACAATATCTCAACAATGAACTACCTTCCATAATAACAAGGCTACCATCCATTGGAGTAACAAAATCTCAAAAATGAACTACCTACCATAATGCCAACGCTACCATCCATTGGAGTAACAAAATCTCAACAATGAACTACATTCCATAATAACAAGGCTACCATCCATTGGAGTAACAAAATCTCAAAAAGGAACTACCTACCATAATGCCAAGTCTCTCATCCATTGGAGAAACAAAATCTCAACAATGAACTACCTTTCGTAATGATAAGGATACCATCGATTAGAGTAAAAAAATCTCAACAACAAACTACCATCCATAATGACAAGGCTACCAGCCATTGGACTAACAAAATCTCAACAACAAACTACCTTCCATAATGACAAGGCTACCATCCATTAAAGTAACAAAATCTCAAAACCGAACTACCTTCCATAATGATAAGGCTACCATCCATTGGAGTAACAAAATCTCAACAATGAACTACCTTCCATAATGACAAGGCTACCATCCATTGGAGTAACAAAATCTCAACAATGACCTACCTTCCATAATGACAAGGCTACCTGCCATTGGAGTAACAAAATATCAACAACAAACTACCTTCCATAATGACAAGGCTACCATCCATTAAAGTAACAAAATCTATAAACTGAACTACCTTCCGTAATGACAAGGCTACCATCCATTAGAGTAACAAAATCTCAACAATGAATTATCTTCCATAATGACAAGGCAACCAGCCATTGGAGTAACAAAATATCAACAATGAACTACCTTCCATAATGACAAGGCTACCAGCCATTGGAGTAACAAAATCTCAACAATGAACTACCTTCCATAATGACCAGGCTATCATCCATTAGAGAAACAAAATTTCAACAATGAACTACCTTCTGTAAATACAAGGATACCATCAATTAGAGTAACAAAATCTCAACAACAAACTACCTTGCATAATGACAAGGTTACCATCCAGTGGAGTAACAAAATCTCAACAAAAAACTACCTTCCATAATGACAAGGCTACCATCCATTAAAGTAACAGAATCTCAAAACCGAACTACCTTCCATAATGACAAGGCTACCATCCATTGGAGTAACAAAATATCAACAACAAACTTCCATCCATAATGACAAGGCTACCGTTCATTGTAGTAACAAAATCTAAAAAATGAAGTACCTTTCATAATGACAAGGCTATCATCCACTGGAGAAACAAAATCTCCACAATGAACTACCTTCCGTAATGACAAGGATACAATCAATTAGAGTAACAAAATCTCAACAACGAACTACATTCCATAATGACAAGGCTACCATCCATTAGAGTTACAAAATCTCAACAACAAACTACCTTCCATAATGACAAGACTACCATCCATTAAAGTAACAAAATCTCAAAACCGAAATACCTTCCATAATGTCAAGGCTACCATCCATTGGAGTAACAAAATCTCAAAACCTAACTACCTTCCATAATGTCAAGGCTACCATCCGTTGGAGTAACAAAATCTCAACAACTAACTACCTTTCATAATGACAGGGCTACCAGCCATTGGAGAAACAAAATCTCAACAATGAACTACCTTCCAGAATGACAAGGCTATCATCCATTGGAGAAACAAAATCTCAACAATGAACTACCTTCCGTAATGACAAGGATACCATCAGTTAGAGTAACAAAATCTCAACAAAGAACTACCTTCCATAATGACAAGGCTACCATCCATTGGAGTAACAAAATATCCGCAATGAACTACCTTTCATAATGACAAGGCTATCATCCATTGGAGTAAAAAAATCTCAAAAATGAACTACCTTCCAAAATGACAAGGCTATCATCTATTGGAGAAACAAAATTTCAACAATGAACTACATTCCTAATGACAAGGATACCATCAATTAGAGTAACAATATCTCAACAATGAACTACCTTCCATAATATCAAAGCTACCATCCATTGGAGTAACAAAATCTCAAAAATGAACTACCTACCATAATGCCAAGGCTACCATCAATTGGAGTAACAAAATCTCAACAATGAACTACCTTCCATAATAACAAGGCTACCATCCATTGGAGTAACAAAATCTCAAAAAGGAACTACCTACCATAATGCCAAGGCTATCATCCATTGGAGAAACAAAATCTCAACAATGAACTACCTTCCATAATGATAAGGATACCATCGATTAGAGTAAAAAAATCTCAACAAGGAACTACCATCCATAATGACAAGGCTACCAGCCATTAGAGTAACAAAATCTCAACAACAAACTACCTTCCATAATGACAAGGCTGCCATCCATTAAAGTAACAAAATCTCAAAACCGAACTACCTTCCATAATGATAAGGCTACCATCCATTGGAGTAACAAAATCTCAACAATGAACTACCTTCCATAATGACAAGGCTACCATCCATTGGAGTAACAAAATCTCAACAATGACCTACCTTCCATAATGACAAGGCTACCAGCCATTGGAGTAACAAAATATCAACAACAAACTACCTTCCATAATGACAAGGCTACCATCCATTAAAGTAACAAAATCTATAAACTGAACTACCTTCCGTAATGACAAGGCTACACTCCATTAGAGTAACAAAATCTCAACAATGAACTATCTTCCATAATGACAAGGCTACCATCCATTGGAGTAACAAAATATCAACAATGAACTATCTTCCATAATGACAAGGCTACCAGCCATTGGAGTAACAAAATCTAAACAATGAACAACCTTCCATAATGACAAGGCTATCATCCATTAGAGAAACAAAATCTCAACAATGAACTACCTTCTGTAAAAACAAGGTTATCATAAATTGGAGTAACAAAATCTCAACAACGAACTACCTTGCATAATGACAAGGCTACCATCTAGTGGAGTAACAAAATCTCAACAAAAAACTACCTTCCATAATGACAAGGCTACCATCCATTAAAGTAACAGAATCTCAAAATCGAACTACCTTCCATAATGACAAGGCTACCATCCATTGGAGTAACAAAATATCAACAACAAACTTCCATCCATAATGAAAAGGCTACCATTCATTGTAGTAACAAAATCTAAAAAATGAAGTACCTTTCACAATGACAAGGCTATCATCCATTGGAGAAACAAAATCTCCACAATGAACTACCTTCCGTAATGACAAGGATACAATCAATTAGAGTAACAAAATCTCAACAACGAACTACATTCCATAATGACAAGGCTACCATCCATTAGAGTTACAAAATCTCAACAACAAACTACCTTCCATAATGACAAGGCTACCATCCACTAAAGTAACAAAATCTCAAAACCGAAATACCTTCCATAATGTCAAGGCTACCATCCATTGAAGTAACAAAATCTCAAAACCTAACTACCTTCCATAATGTCAAGGCTACCATCCGTTGGAGTAACAAAATCTCAACAACTAACTACCTTTCATAATGACAGGGCTACCAGCCATTGGAGAAACAAAATCTCAACAATGAACTACCTTCCAGAATGACAAGGCTATCATCCATTGGAGAAACAAAATCTCAACAATGAACTACCTTCCGTAATGACAAAGATACCATCCATTGGAGTAACAAAATATCCGCAATGAACTACCTTTCATAATGACAAGGCTATCATCCATTGGAGTAAAAAAATCTCAAAAATGAACTACCTTCCAAAATGACAAGGCTATCATCCATTGGAGAAACAAAATTTCAACAATGAACTACATTCCTAATGACAAGGATACCATCAATTAGAGTAACAATATCTCAACAATGAACTACCTTCCAAAATATCAAGGCTACCATCCATTGGAGTAACAAAATCTCAAAAATGAACTACCTACCATAATGCCAAGGCTACCATCCATTGGAGTAACAAAATCTCAACAATGAACTACCTTCCATAATAACAAGGCTACCATCCATTGGACTAACAAAATCTCAAAAAGGAACTACCTACCATAATGCCAAGGCTATCATCCATTGGAGAAACAAAATCTCAACAATGAACTACCTTCCGTAATGGTAAGGATACCATCGATTAGAGTAAAAAAATCTCAACAACGAACTACCATCCATAATGACAAGGCTACCATGCCTTAGAGTAACAAAATCTCAACAACAAACTACCTTCCATAATGACAAGGCTACCATCCATTGGAGTAACAAAATCTCAACAATGACCTACCTTCCACAATGACAAGGCTACCAGCCATTGGAGTAACAAAATATCAACAACAAACTACCTTCCATAATGACAAGGCTACGATCCATTAAAGTAACAAAATCTATAAACTGAACTACCTTCCGTAATGACAAGGCTACCATCCATTTGAGTAACAAAATCTCAACAATGAACTATCTTCCATAATGACAAGGCTAACATCCATTGGAGTAACAAAATATCAACAATGAACTACCTTCCATAATGACAAGGCTACCAGCCATTGGAGTAACAAAATCTCAACAATGAACTACCTTCTATAATGACAAGGCTATCATCCGTTGGAGAAACAAAATCTCAACAATGAACTACCTTCTGTAAAAATAAGGATACCATCAATTAGAGTAACAAAATCTCAACAATGAACTACCTTGCATAATGACAAGGCTACCATCCAATGGAGTAACAAAATATCAACAATGAACTACCTTCCATAATGACAAGGCTACCAGCCATTGGAGTAACAAAATCTCAACAATGAACTACCTTCCATAATGACAAGGCTATCATCCGTTGGAGAAACAAAATCTCAACAATGAACTACCTTCTGTAAAAACAAGGATACCATCAATTAGAGTAATAAAATCTCAACAAAAAACTACCTTCCATAATGACAAGGCTACCATCCATTAAAGTAACAGAATCTCAAAACTGAACTACCTTCCATAATGACAAGGCTACCATTCATTGGAGTATCAAAATCTCAACAATGAACTTCCATCCATAATGACAAGGCTACCATTCATTGGAGTAAAAAAATCTCAACAATGAACTATCTTCCATAATGACAAGGCTACCATCCATTGGAGTAACAAAATATCAACAATGAACTACCTTCCATAATGACAAGGCTATCATCCATTGGAGAAACAAAATCTCCACAATGAACTACCTTCCGTAATGAGAAGGATACCATCAATTAGAGTAACAAAATCTCAACAACGAACTACCTTCCATAATGACAAGGCTACCATCCATTGGAGTTACAAAATCTCAACAACAAACTAGCTTCCATAATGACAAGGCTACCATCCATTAAAGTAACAAAATCTCAAAACCGAACTACCTTACATAATGTCAAGGCTACCATCCATTTGAGTAACAAAATCTCAAAACCTAACTACCTTCCATAATGTCAAGGCTACCATCCATTAAAGTAACAGAATCTCAAAACCGAACTACCTTCCATAATGACAAGGCTACCATCCATTGGAGTAACAAAATATCAACAACGAACTTCCATCCATAATGACAAGGCTACCGTTCATTGTAGTAACAAAATCTAAAAAATGAAGTACCTTTCATAATGACAAGGCTATCATCCACTGGAGAAACAAAATCTCCACAATGAACTACCTTCTGTAATGACAAGGATACAATCAATTAGAGTAACAAAATCTCAACAACGAACTACATTCCATAATGACAAGGCTACCATCCATTAGAGTTACAAAATCTCAACAACAAACTACCTTCCATAATGACAAGACTACCATCCATTAAAGTAACAAAATCTCAAAACCGAAATACCTTCCATAATGTCAAGGCTACCATCCATTGGAGTAACAAAATCTCAAAAACTAACTACCTTCCATAATGTCAAGGCTACCATCCGTTGGAGTAACAAAATCTCAACAACTAACTACCTTTCATAATGACAGGGCTACCAGCCATTGGAGAAACAAAATCTCAACAATGAACTACCTTCCAGAATGACAAGGCTATCATCCATTGGAGAAACAAAATCTCAACAATGAACTACCTTCCGTAATGACAAGGATACCATCAGTTAGAGTAACAAAATCTCAACAAAGAACTACCTTCCATAATGACAAGGCTACCATCCATTGGAGTAACAAAATATCCGCAATGAACTACCTTTCATAATGACAAGGCTATCATCCATTGGAGTAAAAAAATCTCAAAAATGAACTACCTTCCAAAATGACAAGGCTATCATCCATTGGAGAAACAAAATTTCAACAATGAACTACATTCCTAATGACAAGGATACCATCAATTAGAGTAACAATATCTCAACAATGAACTACCTTCCATAATATCAAAGCTACCATCCATTGGAGTAACAAAATCTCAAAAATGAACTACCTACCATAATGCCAAGGCTACCATCAATTGGAGTAACAAAATCTCAACAATGAACTACCTTCCATAATAACAAGGCTACCATCCATTGGAGTAACAAAATCTCAAAAAGGAACTACCTACCATAATGCCAAGGCTATCATCCATTGGAGAAACAAAATCTCAACAATGAACTACCTTCCATAATGATAAGGATACCATCGATTAGAGTAAAAAAATCTCAACAAGGAACTACCATCCATAATGACAAGGCTACCAGCCATTAGAGTAACAAAATCTCAACAACAAACTACCTTCCATAATGACAAGGCTGCCATCCATTAAAGTAACAAAATCTCAAAACCGAACTACCTTCCATAATGATAAGGCTACCATCCATTGGAGTAACAAAATCTCAACAATGAACTACCTTCCATAATGACAAGGCTACCATCCATTGGAGTAACAAAATCTCAACAATGACCTACCTTCCATAATGACAAGGCTACCAGCCATTGGAGTAACAAAATATCAACAACAAACTACCTTCCATAATGACAAGGCTACCATCCATTAAAGTAACAAAATCTATAAACTGAACTACCTTCCGTAATGACAAGGCTACACTCCATTAGAGTAACAAAATCTCAACAATGAACTATCTTCCATAATGACAAGGCTACCATCCATTGGTGTAACAAAATATCAACAATGAACTATCTTCCATAATGACAAGGCTACCAGCCATTGGAGTAACAAAATCTAAACAATGAACAACCTTCCATAATGACAAGGCTATCATCCATTAGAGAAACAAAATCTCAACAATGAACTACCTTCTGTAAAAACAAGGATATCATAAATTGGAGTAACAAAATCTCAACAACGAACTACCTTGCATAATGACAAGGCTACCATCCAGTGGAGTAACAAAATCTCAACAAAAAACTACCTTCCATAATGACAAGGCTACCATCCATTAAAGTAACAGAATCTCAAAACCGAACTACCTTCCATAATGACAAGGCTACCATCCATTGGAGTAACAAAATATCAACAACAAACTTCCATCCATAATGAAAAGGCTACCATTCATTGTAGTACCAAAATCTAAAAAATGAAGTACCTTTCACAATGACAAGGCTATCATCCATTGGAGAAACAAAATCTCCACAATGAACTACCTTCCGTAATGACAAGGATACAATCAATTAGAGTAACAAAATCTCAACAACGAACTACATTCCATAATGACAAGGCTACCATCCATTAGAGTTACAAAATCTCAACAACAAACTACCTTCCATAATGACAAGGCTACCATCCACTAAAGTAACAAAATCTCAAAACCGAAATACCTTCCATAATGTCAAGGCTACCATCCATTGAAGTAACAAAATCTCAAAACCTAACTACCTTCCATAATGTCAAGGCTACCATCCGTTGGAGTAACAAAATCTCAACAACTAACTACCTTTCATAATGATAGGGCTACCAGCCATTGGAGAAACAAAATCTCAACAATGAACTACCTTCCAGAATGACAAGGCTATCATCCATTGGAGAAACAAAATCTCAACAATGAACTACCTTCCGTAATGACAAAGATACCATCCATTGGAGTAACAAAATATCCGCAATGAACTACCTTTCATAATGACAAGGCTATCATCCATTGGAGTAAAAAAATCTCAAAAATGAACTACCTTCCAAAATGACAAGGCTATCATCCATTGGAGAAACAAAATTTCAACAATGAACTACATTCCTAATGACAAGGATACCATCAATTAGAGTAACAATATCTCAACAATGAACTACCTTCCAAAATATCAAGGCTACCATCCATTGGAGTAACAAAATCTCAAAAATGAACTACCTACCATAATGCCAAGGCTACCATCCATTGGAGTAACAAAATCTCAACAATGAACTACCTTCCATAATAACAAGGCTACCATCCATTGGACTAACAAAATCTCAAAAAGGAACTACCTACCATAATGCCAAGGCTATCATCCATTGGAGAAACAAAATCTCAACAATGAACTACCTTCCGTAATGATAAGGATACCATCGATTAGAGTAAAAAAATCTCAACAACAAACTACCATCCATAATGACAAGGCTACCATGCCATTTGAGTAACAAAATCTCAACAATGAACTATCTTCCATAATGACAAGGCTAACATCCATTGGAGTAACAAAATATCAACAATGAACTACCTTCCATAATGACAAGGCTACCAGCCATTGGAGTAACAAAATCTCAACAATGAACTACCTTCTATAATGACAAGGCTATCATCCGTTGGAGAAACAAAATCTCAACAATGAACTACCTTCTGTAAAAATAAGGATACCATCAATTAGAGTAACAAAATCTCAACAATGAACTACCTTGCATAATGACAAGGCTACCATCCAATGGAGTAACAAAATATCAACAATGAACTACCTTCCATAATGACAAGGCTACCAGCCATTGGAGTAACAAAATCTCAACAATGAACTACCTTCCATAATGACAAGGCTATCATCCGTTGGAGAAACAAAATCTCAACAATGAACTACCTTCTGTAAAAATAAGGATACCATCAATTAGAGTAATAAAATCTCAACAAAAAACTACCTTCCATAATGACAAGGCTACCATCCATTAAAGTAACAGAATCTCAAAACTGAACTACCTTCCATAATGACAAGGCTACCATTCATTGGAGTATCAAAATCTCAACAATGAACTTCCATCCATAATGACAAGGCTACCATTCATTGGAGTAAAAAAATCTCAACAATGAACTATCTTCCATAATGACAAGGCTACCATCCATTGGAGTAACAAAATATCAACAATGAACTACCTTCCATAATGACAAGGCTATCATCCATTGGAGAAACAAAATCTCCACAATGAACTACCTTCCGTAATGAGAAGGATACCATCAATTAGAGTAACAAAATCTCAACAACGAACTACCTTCCATAATGACAAGGCTACCATCCATTGGAGTTACAAAATCTCAACAACAAACTACCTTCCATAATGACAAGGCTACCATCCATTAAAGTAACAAAATCTCAAAACCGAACTACCTTACATAATGTCAAGGCTACCATCCATTTGAGTAACAAAATCTCAAAACCTAACTACCTTTCAAAATGACAAGGCTATCATCCATTGGAGTAAAAAAATCTCAAAAATGAACTACCTTCCAAACTGACAAGGCTATCATCCATTGGAGAAACAAAATTTCAATAATGAACTACATTCCTAATGACAAGGATACCATAAATTAGAGTAACAAAATCTCAACAATGAACTACCTTCCATAATAACAAGGCTACCATCCATTGGAGTAAAAAAAACTCAAAAATGAACTACCTACCATAATGCCAATGCTATCATCCATTGGAGAAACAAAATCTCAACAATGAACTACCTTCCATAATGACAAGGATACCATCAATTAGAGTAACAAAATATCAACAACGAACTACCATCCATAATGACAAGGCTACCGTCCATTGGAGTAACAAAATCTCAACAACGAACTACCTTCCATAATTTCAAGGCTACCCTCCATTGGAGTAACAAAATCTCAACATTGAACTACCTTCCATAATGACAAGGCTACCAGCCATTGGAGTAACAAAATCTCAACAACAACTACCTTCTATAATGACAAGTCTACCATCCATTAAAGTAACAAAATATCAAAACTGAACTAACTTCCATAATGACAAGGCTACCATCCATTGGAGTAACAAAATCTCAACAACGAACTATCTTCCATAATGACAAGGCTACCATCCATTGGTTTAAAAAAATCTCAACAATGAACTACCTTCCAAAATGACAAGGCTACCAGCCATTTGGGTAACAAAATCTCAACAATGTACTACCTTCCATAATGACAAGGCTATCATCCATTGGAGAAACAACATCTCAACAATGAACTACCTTCCGTAATGACAAGGATACCACCAATTAGAGTAACAAAATCTCAACAACGAAGTACCTTCCATAATGAAAAGTCTACCATCCATTGGAGTAACAAAATCTCAAGAACAAAATACCTTCCATAATGACAAGACTACCATCCATTAAAGTAACAAAATCTCAAAACTGAACTACCTTCCATAATGACAAGGTTACCATCCATTGGAGTAACAAAATCTGAACAACGAACTATCTTCCATAATGACAAGGCTACCATCCATTGGAGTAACAAAATCTCAACAATGAACTACCTTCCATAATGACAAGGCTACCATCCATTGGAGTAACAAAATCTAAACAATGAACTACCTTCCATAATGACAAGGTTACCATCCATTGGAGTAACAAAATCTCAACAACGAACTACCTTCCATAATGATAAGGCTATCATCCATTGGAGAAACAAAATCTTAACAATGAACTACCTTCCATAATGAGAAGGCTACCAGCCATTGGAGTAACAAAATCTCAACATTGAACTACCTTCCATAATGACAAGGCTATCATCCGTTGGAGAAACAAAATCTCAACAATGAACTACCTTCTGTAAAAATAAGGATACCATCAATTAGAGTAACAAAATCTCAACAATGAACTACCTTGCATAATGACAAGGCTACCATCCAGTGGAGTAACAAAATCTCAACAAAAAACTACCTTCCATAATGACAAGGCTACCATCCATTAAAGTAACAGAATCTCAAAACTGAACAACCTTCCATAATGACAAAGCTAGCATTCATTGGAGTAACAAAATCTCAACAACGAACTTCCATCAATAATGACAAGGCTACCATCCATTGGAGTAAAAAAATCTCAACAATGAACTATCTTCCATAATGACAAGGCTACCATTCATTGGAGTAACAAAATATCAACAATGAACTACCTTCCATAATGACAAGGCTATCATCCATTGGAGAAACAAAATCTCCTCAATGAACTACCTTCCGTAATGACAAGGATACCATCAATTAGAGTAACAAAATCTCAACAACGAACTACCTTCCATAATGACAAGGCTACCATCCATTGGAGTTACAAAATCTCAACAACAAACTACCTTCCATAATGACAAGGCTACCATCCATTAAATTAACAAAATCTCAAAACCGAACTACCTTCCATAATGTCAAGGCTACCATCCATTGGAGTAACAAAATCTCAAAGCCTAACTACCTTCCATAATGTCAAGGCTACCATCTGTTGGAGTAACAAAATCTCAACAACTAACTACCTTCCATAATGACAAGGCTACCAGCCATTGGAGTAACAAAATCTCAACAATGAACTACCTTCCAGAATGACAAGGCTATCATCCATTGGAGAAACAAAATCTTAACAATGAACTACCTTCCGTAATAACAAGGATACCATCATTTAGAGTAACAAAATCTCAACAAAGAACTACCTTCCATAATGACAAGGCTACCATCCATTGGAGTAACAAAATATCCATAATGAACTACATTTCAAAATGACAAGGCTATCATCCATTGGAGTAAAAAAATCTCAAAAATGAACTACCTTCAAAACTGACAAGGCTACCAGCCATTGGAGTAACAAAATCTCAACATTGAACTACCTTCCATAATGACAAGGCTACCAGCCATTGGAGTAACAAAATCTCAACAACAAACTACCACCTATAATGACAAGGCTACCAACCATTAAAGTAACAAAATATCAAAACCGAACTACCTTCCATAATGACAAGGCTACCATCCATTGGAGTAACAAAATCTCAACAACGAACTATCTTCCATAATGACAAGGCTACCATCCATTGGTTTAAAAAAATCTCAACAATGAACTACCTTCCATAATGACAAGGCTACCAGCCATTGGAGTAACAAAATATCAACAATGAACTACCTTCCGTAATGACAAGGATACCACCAATTAGAGTAACAAAATCACAACAACGAATTACCTTCCATAATGAAAAGTCTACCATCCATTGGAGTAACAAAATCTCAAGAACAAAATACCTTCCATAATGACAAGACTACCATCCATTGAAGTAACAAAATATCAAAACTAAACTACCTTCCATAATGACAAGGTTACCATCCATTGGAGTAACAAAATCTGAACAACGAACTATCTTCCATAATGACAAGGCTACCATCCATTGGAGTAACAAAATCTCAACAATGAACTACCTTCCATAATGACAAGGCTACCTTCCATTGGAGTAACAAAATCTAAACAATGAACTACCTTCCATAATGACAAGGCTAACAGCCATTGAAGTAAAACAATCTCAACAACAAACTACCTTCCATAATGATAAGGCTATCATCCATTGGAGAAACAAAATCTTAACAATGAAATACCATCCATAATGACAAGGATACCATCAATTAGAGTAACAAAATCTCAACAACGAACTACCTTCCATAATGAAAAGTCTACCATCCATTGGAGTAAAAAAATCTCAACAAAGAACTACCTTCCATAATGAGAAGGCTAACATCCATTGGAGTAACAAAATCTCAACAAAGAAGTACCTTCCATAATAACAAGGCTACCATCCATTGGAGTAACAAAATCACAAAAATGAACTACCTTCCATGACAAGGCTATCATCCATTGGAGAAACAAAATCTCTACAATGAACTACCTTCCGTAATGACAGGTATACCATCAATTAGAGTAACAAAATCTCAACAATGAACTACCTTCCATAATGACAAGGCTACCATCCATTTGAGTTACAAAATCTCACCAACAAACTACATTTCATAATGACAAGGCTACCATCCATTAAAGTAAAAAAATGTCAACAATGAACTACCTACCATAATGAAAAGTCTACCATCCATTAAAGTAACAAAATCTCAACACCGAACGATCTTCCATAATGACAAGGCTACCATCCATTGGAGACACAAAATCTTAAAAATGAACTACCATCCGCAATGACAAGGATACCATCCATTGGAGTAACAAAATCTAAACAATGAACTACCTTCCATCATGAAAAGTCTACCATCCATTGGAGTAAAAAAATTTCAACAACAAACTTCTTTCCATAATGATAAGGCTATCATCCATTGGAGTAACAAAATCTCAACAATGAACTACCTTCCATAATAACAAGGCTACCATCCGTTGGAGTAACAAAAACTCAAAAATGAACTACCTTCCATAATGACAAGGCTATAATCCATTGGAGAAACAAAATCTCAACAATGAAGTACCTTCCGTAATGACAAGGATACCATCAATTAGAGTAAAAAAATCTCAACAACGAACTACCTTCCATAATGAAAAGGCTACAATCCACTGGAGTAAAAAAATTTCAACAACGAACTACCTTCCATAATGACAAGGCTACCATCCATTAATGTAAATAAAATCTCAAAACCGGACTACCTTCCATAATGACAAGGCTACCATCCATTGGAGTAACAAAATATCAACAACAAACTACTTTCCATAATAGCAAGGCTACCATCCATTGGAGTAACAAAATCTAAATAATGAACTACCTTCCATAATGACAAGGCTACCAGCCATTGTAGTAACAAAATCTCAACAATGAACTACCTTCCATAATGACAAGTCTATCATCCATCGGAGAAACAAACTCTCAATAATGAACTACCTTCCGTATTGACAAGGTTACCCTAAATTAGAGTAACAAAATCTAAACAATGAACTACCTTCCATAATGACAAGGCTACCAGCCATTGGAGTAACAAAATATCAACAATAAACTACCTTCGATAATGATAAGGCTATCATCCATTGTAGAAACAAAATCTCAACAATGAACTACCTTCCGTAATAACAAGGCTACCATCCATTGGTGTAACAAAATCTAAAAAATGAACTACCTTCCATAATGACAAGGCTATCATCCATTGGAGTAACAAAATCTAAAAAATGAACCACCTTCCATAATGACAAGGCTACTAGCCATTGGAGTAACAAAATCTCAACAATGAACTACATTTCATATTGATAAGGCTATCATCCATTGGAGAAACAAAATCTCAACAATGAACTACCTTTTGTAATGACAAGGATGCCGTCAATTAGAGTAACAAAATCTCAACAACAAACTACCTTCCATAATGAAAAGTCTACCATCCATTGGATTAAAAAAATCTCAACAAAGAACTACCTTCCATAATGACAAGGCTACCATCCATTAGAGTAACAAAATCTCAACAATGAACTACCTTCCATAATGACAAGGCTACCATCCATTGGAGTAACAAAATCTCAAAAATCAACCACCTTCCATAATGACAAGGCTATCATCCATTGGAGAAACAAATTCTAAACAATGAATTACCTTACATAATGACAAGGCTACCAGCCATTGGAGTAACAAAATCTCAACAAAGAACTACCTTATGTAATGACAAGGATACCATCAATTAGAGTAACAAAATCTCAATAATGAACTACCTTCCATAATGAAAAGTCTACCATCCATTGCAGTAAAAAAATATCAACAAAGAACTCCCTTCCATAATGACAAGGATACCACCCATTGGAGTAACAAAATCTCAATAATTAACTACCTTCCATAATGAAAAGGCTACCATCCATTAGAGTAACAAAATCTCAAAAATGAACAACCTTCCATAATGACAAGGCTATCATCCATTGGAGAAACAAAATCTCAACAATGAACTACCTTCTGTAATGACAAGGATACCATCAATTAGAGTAAAACAATCTCAACAATGAACTACCTTCCATAATGAAAAGGCTACAATCCATTGGAGTAAAAAAATCTCAACAACGAACTACCTTCCATAATGACAAGGCTACCATCCATTAATGTAAATAAAATCTCAAAACCAGACTACCTTCCATAATGACAAGGCTACCATCCATTGGAGTAACAAAATCTCAACAACGAACTACTTTCCATAATGGCAAGGCTACCATCCATTGGAGTAACAAAATCTAAATAATGAATTGCCTTCCATAATTACAAGGCTACCAGCCATTGTAGTAACAAAATCTCAACAATGAACTACCTTCCATAATGACAAGGCTATCATCCATTGGAGAAACAAACTCTCAACAATGAACTACCTTCCGTAATGGCAAGGTTACCATAAATTAGAGTAACAAAATCTAAACAATGAACTACCTTCCATAATGACAAAGCTACCAGCCATTGGAGTAACAAAATCTCAATAATGAACTACCTTCCATAATGATAAGGCTATCATCCATTGGAGAAACAAAATCTCAACAATGAACTACCTTCTGTAATAACAAGGCTACCATCCATTGGAGTAACAAAATCTAAAAAATGAACTACCTTCCATAATGACAAGGCTATCATCCATTGGAGAAACAAAATCTCAACAATGAACTACCTTCCGTAATGACAAGGATACCGTCAATTAGAGTAACAAAATCTCAAAAACCAACTCCTTTCCATAATTACAACCCTACCATCCATTGGAGTAAGAAAATCTCAACAACAAACTACCTTCCATAATGACAAGGCTACCATCCATTAAAGTAACAAAATCTCATAACCAAACTACATTCCATAATGACAAGGCTACCATCCATTGGAGTAACAAAATCTCAACAACAAACTACCTTCCATAATGACAAGGCTACCATCCATTGGAGTAACAAAATCTAAACAATGAACTACCTTCCATAATGACAAGGCTACTAGCCATTGGAGTAACAAAATCTCAACAATGAACTACCTTTCATATTGATAAGGCTATCATCCATTGGAGAAACAAAATCTCAACAATGAACTACCTTCTGTAATGACAAGGATACCGTCAATTAGAGTAACAAAATCTCAACAACAAACTACCTTCCATAATGAAAAGTCTACCATCCATTGGATTAAAAAAATCTCAACAAAGAACTACCTTCCATAATGAAAAGTATACCATCTATTGGATTAAAAAAATCTCAACAAAGAATTACCTTCCATAATGACAAGGCTACCATCCATTGGAGTAACAAAATCTCAAAAATGAACCACCTTCCATAATGACAAGGCTATCATCCATTGGAGTAACAAAATCTAAACAATGAACTATCTTACATAATGACAAGGCTACCAGCCATTGGAGTAACAAAATCTCAACAATGAACTACCTTATGTAATGACAAGGATACCATCAATTATAGTAACAAAATCTCAACAACAAACTACCTTCCATAATGAAAAGTGTACCATCCATTGGAGTAAAAAAATCTAAACAAAGAACTACCTTCCATAATGACAAGGCTACCATCCATTGGAGTAACAAAATCTCAACCATTAACTACCTTCCATAATGGAAAGGCTACCATCCATTGGAGTAACAAAATCTCAAAAATGAACCACCTTCCATAATGACAAGGCTATCATCCATTGGAGAAACAAAATCTCAATAATGAACTTCCTTACGTAATGACAAGGATAACATCAATTAGAGTAAAAAAATCTCAACAACGAACTACATTCCATAATGAAATAGATACAATCCATTGGAGTAAAAAAATCTCAACAACGAACTACCTTACATAATGACAAGGCTACCATCCATTAATGTAAATAAATCCTCAAAATCGGACTACCTTCCATAATGACAAGGCTACCATCCATTGGAGTAACAAAATCTCAACAACGAACTACCTTCCATAATGGAAAGGCTACCATCCATTAGAGTAACAAAATCTAAATAATGAACTACCCTCCATAATTACAAGGCTACCAGCCATTGTAGTAACAAAATCTCAACAATGAAATACCTTCCATAATGACAAGGCTATCATCCATTGGAGAAACAAACTCTCAACAATGAACTACCTTCCGTAATGACAAGGGTAACATAAATTAGAGTATCAAAATCTAAACAATGAACTACCTTCGATAATGACAAGGCTACCAGCCATTGGAGTAAGAAAATCTCAACAACGAACTACCTTCCATAATGACAAGGCTACCATCCATTGGAGAAACAAAATCTCAACAATGAACTACCTTCCGTAATAACAAGGCTACCATTCATTGGAGTAACAAAATCTCAAAAATGAACTACCTTCCATAATGACAAGGCTATCATCCATTGGAGAAACAAAATCTCAACAATGAACTACCTTCCGTAATGACAAGGATACCATCAATTAGAGTAACAAAATCTCAAAAACAAACTACCTTCCATAATGACAACCCTACCATCCATTGGAGTAACAAAATATCAATAACAAACTACCTTCCATAATGACAAGGCTACCATCCATTAAAGTAACCAAATCTCAAAATCGAACTACATTCCATAATGACAAGGCTACCATCCATTGGAGTAACAAAATCTCAACAACGAACTACCTTCCATAATGAAAAGGCTACCATCCATTGGAGTAACAAAATCTAAACAATGAACTACCTTCCATAATGACAAGGCTACCAGCCATTGGAGTAACATAATCTCAACAATGAACTACCTTCCATAATGATAAGGCTATCATCCATTGGAGAAACAAAATCTCAACAATGAACTACCTTCCGTAATAACAAGGCTACCATCCATTGGAGTAACAAAATCTAAAAAATGAACTACCTTCCACAATGACAAGGCTATCATCCATTGGATAAACAAAATCTCAACAATGAACTACCTTCCGTAATGACAAGGATACCGTCAATTCGAGTAACAAAATCTCAAAAACAAACTTCCTTCCATAATGACAACCCTACCATCCATTGGAGTAAGAAAATCTCAACAACAAACTACCTTCCATAATGAAAATGCTACCATCCATTAAAGTAAGAAAATCTCAAAACCGAACTACATTCCATAATTACAAGGCTACCATCCATTGGAGTAACAAAATCTCAACAACAAACTATCTTCCATAATGAAAAGGCTACCATCCATTGGAGTAAAAAAATCTAAACAATGAACTACCTTCCATAATGACAAGGCTACCAGCCATTGGAGTAACATAATCTCAACAATGAACTACCTTCCATAATGATAAGGCTATCATCCATTGGAGAAACAAAATCTCAACAATGAACTACCTTCCGTAATAACAAGGCTACCATCCATTGGAGTAACAAAATCTAAAAAATGAACTACCTTCCATCATGACAAGGCTATCATCCATTGGAGAAACAAAATCTCAACAATGAACTACCTTCCGTAATGACATGGATACCGTCAATTAGAGTAACAAAATCTCAAAAATAAACTACCTTCCATAATGACAACCCTACCATCCATTGGAGTAAGAAAATCTCAACAACAAACTACCTTCCATAATGACAAGGCTACCATCCATTAAAGTAACAAAATCTCAAAACCAAACTACATTCCATAATGACAAGGCTACCATCCATTGGAGTAACAAAATCTCAACTACAAACTACCTTCCATAATGACAAGGCTACCATCCATTGGAGTAACAAAATCTAAACAATGAACTACCTTCCATAATGACAAGGATACTAGCCATTGGAGTAACAAAATCTCAACAATGAACTACCTTTCATATTGATAAGGCTATCATCCATTGGAGAAACAAAATCTCAACAATGAACTACCTTCTGTAATGACAAGGATACCGTCAATTAGAGTAACAAAATCTCAACAACAAACTACCTTCCATAATGAAAAGTCTACCATCCATTGGATTAAAAAAATCTCAACAAAGAACTACCTTCTATAATGAAAAGTATACCATTTATTGGATTAAAAAAATCTCAACAAAGAATTACCTTCCATAATGACAAGGCTACCATCCATTGGAGTAACAAAATCTCAAAAATGAACCACCTTCCATAATGACAAGGCTATCATCCATTGGAGAAACAAAATCTAAACAATGAACTATCTTACATAATGACAAGGCTACCAGCCATTGGAGTAACAAAATCTCAACAATGAACTACCTTATGTAATGACAAGGATACCATCAATTATAGTAACAAAATCTCAACAACAAACTACCTTCCATAATGAAAAGTGTACTATCCATTGGAGTAAAAAAATCTAAACAAAGAACTACCTTCCATAATGACAAGGCTACCATCCATTGGAGTAACAAAATCTCAACAATTAACTACCTTCCATAATGGCAAGGCTACCATCCATTGGAGTAACAAAATCTCAAAAATGAACCACCTTCCATAATGACAAGGCTATCATCCATTGGAGAAACAAAATCTCAATAATGAACTTCCTTACGTAATGACAAGGATAACATCAATTAGAGTAAAAAAATATCAACAACGAACTACCTTCCATAATGAAATAGATACAATCCATTGGAGTAAAAATATCTCAACAACTAACTACCTTACATAATGACAAGGCTACCATCCATTAATGTAAATAAAACCTCAAAATCAGACTACCTTCCATAATGACAAGGCTACCATCCATTGGAGTAACAAAATCTCAACAACGAACTACCTTCCATAATGGAAAGGCTACCATCCATTGGAGTAACAAAATCTAAATAATGAACTACCTTCCATAATTACAAGGCTACCAGCCATTGTAGTAACAAAATCTCAACAATGAACTACCTTCCATAATGACAAGGCTATCATCCATTGGAGAAACAAACTCTCAACAATGAACTACCTTCCGTAATGACAAGGTTACCATAAATTAGAGTATCAAAATCTAAACAATGAACTACCTTCCATAATGACAAGGCTACCATCCATTGGAGTAACAAAATATCAACAATGAACTACCTTCCATAATGATAAGGCTATCATCCATTGGAGAAACAAAATCTCAACAATGAACTACCTTCCGTAATAACAAGGCTACCATCCATTGGAGTAACAAAATCTCAAAAATGAACTACCTTCCATAATGACAAGGCTATCATCCATTGGAGAAAAGAAATCTCAACAATGAACTACCTTCCGTAATGACAAGGATACCATCAATTAGAGTAACAAAATCTCAAAAACAAACTACCTTCCATAATGACAACCCTACCATCCATTGGAGTAACAAAATCTCAATAACAAACTACCTTCCATAATGACAAGGCTACCATCCATTAAAGTAACAAAATCTCAAAATCGAACTACATTCCATAATGACAAGGCTACCATCCATTGGAGTAACAAAATCTAAACAATGAACTACCTTCCATAATGACAAGGCTACCAGCCATTGGAGTAACATAATCTTAACAATGAACTACCTTCCATATTGATAAGGCTATCATCCATTGGAGAAAGAAAATCTCAACAATGAACTACCTCCTGTAATGAAAAGGATACCAT
Organism: Vicia faba; assembly: GCA_948472305.1. NCBI lineage: Eukaryota > Viridiplantae > Streptophyta > Magnoliopsida > Fabales > Fabaceae > Vicia > Vicia faba. Next base: position 590,083,593 of record OX451741.1, on the reverse strand, counting down.
CAATAAGAGTAACAAAATCTCAACAACAAACTACCTTCCATAATGAAAAGTATACCATCTATTGGATTAAAAAAATCTCAACAAAGAATTACCTTCCATAATGACAAGGCTACCATCCATTGGAGTAACAAAATCTCAAAAATGAACCACCTTCCATAATGACAAGGCTATCATCCATTGGAGAAACAAAATCTCAACAATGAACTATCTTACATAATGACAAGGCTACCAGCCATTTGAGTAACAAAATGTCAACAATGAACTACCTTATTTAATGACAAGGATACCATCAATTATAGTAACAAAATCTCAACAACAAACTACCTTCCATAATGAAAAGTGTACCATCCATTGGAGTAAAAAAATCTCAACAAAGAACCACGTTCCATAATGACAAGGCTACCATCCATTGGAGTAACAAAATCTCAACAATTAACTACCTTCCATAATGGCAAGGCTACCATCCATTGGAGTAACAAAATCTCAAAAATGAACCACCTTCCATAATGACAAGGCTATCATCCATTGGAGAAACAAAATCTCAATAATGAACTTCCTTACGTAATGACAAGGATAACATCAATTAGAGTAAAAAAATCTCAACAACGAACTACCTTCCATAATGAAATAGATACAATCCATTGGAGTAAAAAAATCTCAACAACGAACTACCTTACATAATGACAACGCTACCATCCATTAATGTAAATAAAACCTCAAAATCGGACTACCTTCCATAATGACAAGGCTACCATCCATTGTAGTAACAAAATCTCAACAACGAACTACCTTCCATAATGGAAAGGCTACCATCCATTGGAGTAACAAAATCTCAACAATGAACTACCTTCCGTAATAACAAGGCTACCATCCATTGGAGTAACAAAATCTAAAAAATGAACTACCTTCCATAATGACAAGGCTATCATCCATTGGAGAAACAAAATCTCAACAATGAACTACCTTCCGTAATGACAAGGATACCATCAATTAGAGTAATAAAATCTCAAAAACAAACTACCTTCCATAATGACAACCCTACCATCCATTGGAGTAACAAAATCTCAATAACAAACTACCTTCCATAATGACAAGGCTACCATCCATTAAAGTAACAAAATCTCAAAATCGAACTACATTCCATAATGACAAGGCTACCATCCATTGGAGTAACAAAATCTAAACAATGAACTACCTTCCATAATGACAAGGCTACCAGCCATTGGAGTAACATAATCTTAACAATGAACTACCTTCCATATTGATAAGGCTATCATCCATTGGAGAAAGAAAATCTCAACAATGAACTACCTCCTGTAATGAAAAGGATACCATCAATAAGAGTAACAAAATCTCAACAACAAACTACCTTCCATAATGAAAAGTATACCATCTATTGGATTAAAAAAATCTCAACAAAGAATTACCTTCCATAATGACAAGGCTACCATCCATTGGAGTAACAAAATCTCAAAAATGAACCACCTTCCATAATGACAAGGCTATCATCCATTGGAGAAACAAAATCTCAACAATGAACTATCTTACATAATGACAAGGCTACCAGCCATTTGAGTAACAAAATGTCAACAATGAACTACCTTATGTAATGACAAGGATACCATCAATTATAGTAAATAAATCTCAACAACAAACTACCTTCCATAATGAAAAGTGTACCATCCATTGGAGTAAAAAAATCTCAACAAAGAACCACGTTCCATAATGACAAGGCTACCATCCATTGGAGTAACAAAATCTCAACAATTAACTACCTTCCATAATGGCAAGGCTACCATCCATTGGAGTAACAAAATCTCAAAAATGAACCACCTTCCATAATGACAAGGCTATCATCCATTGGAGAAACATAATCTCAATAATGAACTTCCTTACGTAATGACAAGGATAACATCAATTAGAGTAAAAAAATCTCAACAACGAACTACCTTCCATAATGAAATAGATACAATCCATTGGAGTAAAAAAATCTCAACAACGAACTACCTTACATAATGACAAGGCTACCATCCATTAATGTAAATAAAACCTCAAAATCGGACTACCTTCCATAATGACAAGGCTACCATCCATTGTAGTAACAAAATCTCAACAACGAACTACCTTCCATAATGGAAAGGCTACCATCCATTGGAGTAACAAAATCTCAACAATGAACTACCTTCCGTAATAACAAGGCTACCATCCATTGGAGTAACAAAATCTAAAAAATGAACTACCTTCCATAATGACAAGGCTATCATCCATTGGAGAAACAAAATCTCAACAATGAACTACCTTCCGTAATGCATTGGATACCGTCAATTAGAGTAACAAAATCTCAAAAACAAACTACCTTCCATAATGACAACCCTACCATCCATTGGAGTAAGAAAATCTCAACAACAAACTACCTTCCATAATGACAAGGCTACCATCCATTAAAGTAACAAAATCTCAAAACCAAACTACATTCCATAATGACAAGGCTACCATCCATTGGAGTAACAAAATCTCAACAACAAACTACCCTCCATAATGACAAGGCTACCATCCATTGGAGTAACAAAATCTAAACAATGAACTACCTTCCATAATGACAAGGCTACTAGCCATTGGAGTAACAAAATCTCAACAATGAACTACCTTTCATATTGATAAGGCTATCATCCATTGGAGAAACAAAATCTCAACAATGAACTACCTTCTGTAATGACAAGGATACCGTCAATTAGAGTAACAAAATCTCAACAACAAACTACCTTCCATAATGAAAAGTCTACCATCCATTGGATTAAAAAAATCTCAACAAAGAACTACCTTCCATAATGAAAAGTATACCATCTATTGGATTAAAAAAATCTCAACAAAGAATTACCTTCCATAATGACAAGGCTACCATCCATTGGAGTAACAAAATCTCAAAAATGAACCACCTTCCATAATGACAAGGCTATCATCCATTGGAGAAACAAAATCTAAACAATGAACTATCTTACATAATGACAAGGCTACCAGCCATTGGAGTAACAAAATCTCAACAATGAACTATCTTATGTAATGACAAGGATACCATCAATTATAGTAACAAAATCTCAACAACAAACTACCTTCCATAATGAAAAGTGTACCATCCATTGGAGTAAAAAAATCTAAACAAAGAACTACCTTCCATAATGACAAGGCTACCATCCATTGGAGTAACAAAATCTCAAAAATGAACCACCTTCCATAATGACAAGGCTATCATCCATTGGAGAAACAAAATCTCAATAATGAACTTCCTTACGTAATGACAAGGATAACATCAATTAGAGTAAAAAAATATCAACAACGAACTACCTTCCATAATGAAATAGATACAATCCATTGGAGTAAAAAAATCTCAACAACTAACTACCTTACATAATGACAAGGCTACCATCCATTAATGTAAATAAAACCTCAAAATCGGACTACCTTCCATAATGACAAGGCTACCATCCATTGGAGTAACAAAATCTCAACAACGAACTACCTTCCATAATGGAAAGGCTACCATCCATTGGAGTAACAAAATCTAAATAATGAACTACCTTCCATAATTACAAGGCTACCAGCCATTGTAGTAACAAAATCTCAACAATGAACTACCTTCCATAATGACAAGGCTATCATCCATTGGAGAAACAAACTCTCAACAATGAACTACCTTCCGTAATGACAAGGTTACCATGAATTAGAGTATCAAAATCTAAACAATGAACTACCTTCCATAATGACAAGGCTACCAGCCATTGGAGTAACAAAATATCAACAATGAACTACCTTCCATAATGATAAGGCTATCATCCATTGGAGAAACGAAATCTAAACAATGAACTACCTTCCGTAATGACAAGGATACCATCAATTAGAGTAACAAAATCTCAAAAACAAACTACCTTCCATAATGACAACCCTACCATCCATTGGAGTAACAAAATCTCAATAACAAACTACCTTCCATAATGACAAGGCTACCATCCATTAAAGTAACAAAATCTCAAAATCGAACTACATTCCATAATGACAAGGCTACCATCCATTGGAGTAACAAAATCTAAACAATGAACTACCTTCCATAATGACAAGGCTACCAGCCATTGGAGTAACATAATCTTAACAATGAACTACCTTCCATATTGATAAGGCTATCATCCATTGGAGAAAGAAAATCTCAACAATGAACTACCTCCTGTAATGAAAAGGATACCATCAATAAGAGTAACAAAATCTCAACAACAAACTACCTTCCATAATGAAAAGTATACCATCTATTGGATTAAAAAAATCTCAACAAAGAATTACCTTCCATAATGACAAGGCTACCATCCATTGGAGTAACAAATTCTCAAAAATGAACCACCTTCCATAATGACAAGGCTATCATCCATTGGAGAAACAAAATCTCAACAATGAACTATCTTACATAATGACAAGGCTACCAGCCATTTGAGTAACAAAATGTTAACAATGAACTACCTTATGTAATGACAAGGATACCATCAATTATAGTAACAAAATCTCAACAACAAACTACCTTCCATAATGAAAAGTGTACCATCCATTGGAGTAAAAAAATCTCAACAAAGAACCACGTTCCATAATGACAAGGCTACCATCCATTGGAGTAACAAAATCTCAACAATTAACTACCTTCCATAATGGCAAGGCTACCATCCATTGGAGTAACAAAATCTAAATAATGAACTACCCTCCATAATTACAAGGCTACCAACCATTGTAGTAACAAAATCTCAACAATGAAATACCTTCCATAATGACAAGGCTATCATCCATTGGAGAAACAAACTCTCAACAATGAACTACCTTCCGTAATGACAAGGGTAACATAAATTAGAGTATCAAAATCTAAACAATGAACTACCTTCCATAATGACAAGGCTACCAGCCATTGGAGTAAGAAAATCTCAACAACGAACTACCTTCCATAATGACAAGGCTACCATCCATTGGAGAAACAAAATCTCAACAATGAACTACCTTCCGTAATAACAAGGCTACCATTCATTGGAGTAACAGAATCTCAAAAATGAACTACCTTCCATAATGACAAGGCTATCATCCATTGGAGAAACAAAATCTCAACAATGAACTACCATCCGTAATGACAAGGATACCATCAATTAGAGTAACAAAATCTCAAAAACAAACTACCTTCCATAATGACAACCCTACCATCCATTGGAGTAACAAAATATCAATAACAAACTACCTTCCATAATGACAAGGCTACCATCCATTAAAGTAACAAAATCTCAAAATCGAACTACATTCCATAATGACAAGGCTACCATCCATTGGAGTAACAAAATCTCAACAACGAACTACCTTCCATAATGAAAAGGCTACCATCCATTGGAGTAACAAAATCTAAACAATGAACTACCTTCCAAAATGACAAGGCTACCAGCCATTGGAGTAACATAATCTCAACAATGAACTACCTTCCATAATGATAAGGCTATCATCCATTGGAGAAACAAAATCTCAACAATGAACTACCTTCCGTAATAACAAGGCTACCATCCATTGGAGTAACAAAATCTAAAAAATGAACTACCTTCCACAATGACAAGGCTATCATCCATTGGATAAACAAAATCTCAACAATGAACTACCTTCAGTAATGACAAGGATACCGTCAATTCGAGTAACAAAATCTCAAAAACAAACTTCCTTCCATAATGACAACCCTACCATCCATTGGAGTAAGAAAATCTCAACAACAAACTACCTTCCATAATGACAAGGCTACCATCCATTAAAGTAACAAAATCTCAAAACCGAACTACATTCCATAATGACAGGGCTACCATCCATTGGAGTAACAAAATCTCAACAACAAACTATCTTCCATAATGAAAAGGATACCATCCATTGGAGTAAAAAAATCTAAACAATGAACTACCTTCCATAATGACAAGGCTACCAGCCATTGGAGTAACATAATCTCAACAATGAACTACCTTCCATAATGATAAGGCTATCATCCATTGGAGAAACAAAATCTCAACAATGAACTACCTTCCGTAATAACAAGGCTACCATCCATTGGAGTAACAAAATCTAAAAAATGAACTACCTTCCATCATGACAAGGCTATCATCCATTGGAGAAACAAAATCTCAACAATGAACTACCTTCCGTAATGACATGGATACTGTTAATTAGAGTAACAAAATCTCAAAAATAAACTACCTTCCATAATGACAACCCTACCATCCATTGGAGTAAGAAAATCTCAACAACAAACTACCTTCCATAATGACAAGGCTACCATCCATTAAAGTAACAAAATCTCAAAACCAAACTACATTCCATAATGACAAGGCTACCATCCATTGGAGTAACAAAATCTCAACTACAAACTACCTTCCATAATGACAAGGCTACCATCCATTGGAGTAACCAAATCTAAACAATGAACTACCTTCCATAATGACAAGGATACTAGCCATTGGAGTAACAAAATCTCAACAATGAACTACCTTTCATATTGATAAGGCTATCATCCATTGGAGAAACAAAATCTCAACAATGAACTACCTTCTGTAATGACAAGGATACCGTCAATTAGAGTAACAAAATCTCAACAACAAACTACCTTCCATAATGAAAAGTCTACCATCCATTGGATTAAAAAAATCTCAACAAAGAACTACCTTCTATAATGAAAAGTATACCATTTATTGGATTAAAAAAATCTCAACAAAGAATTACCTTCCATAATGACAAGGCTACCATCCATTGGAGTAACAAAATCTCAAAAATGAACCACCTTCCATAATGACAAGGCTATCATCCATTGGAGAAACAAAATCTAAACAATGAACTATCTTACATAATGACAAGGCTACCAGCCATTGGAGTAACAAAATCTCAACAATGAACTACCTTATGTAATGACAAGGATACCATCAATTATAGTAACAAAATCTCAACAACAAACTACCTTCCATAATGAAAAGTGTACCATCCATTGGAGTAAAAAAATCTAAACAAAGAACTACCTTCCATAATGACAAGGCTACCATCCATTGGAGTAACAAAATCTCAACAATTAACTACCTTCCATAATGGCAAGGCTACCATCCATTGGAGTAACAAAATCTCAAAAATGAACCACCTTCCATAATGACAAGGCTATCATCCATTGGAGAAACAAAATCTCAATAATGAACTTCCTTACGTAATGACAAGGATAACATTAATTAGAGTAAAAAAATATCAACAACGAACTACCTTCCATAATGAAATAGATACAATCCATTGGAGTAAAAAAATCTCAACAACTAACTACCTTACATAATGACAAGGCTACCATCCATTAATGTAAATAAAACCTCAAAATCGGACTACCTTCCATAATGACAAGGCTACCATCCATTGGAGTAACAAAATCTCAACAACGAACTACCTTCCATAATGGAAAGGCTACCATCCATTGGAGTAACAAAATCTAAATAATGAACTACCTTCCATAATTACAAGGCTACCAGCCATTGTAGTAACAAAATCTCAACAATGAACTACCTTCCATAATGACAAGGCTATCATCCATTGGAGAAACAAACTCTCAACAATGAACTACCTCCCGTAATGACAAGGTTACCATAAATTAGAGTATCAAAATCTAAACAATGAACTACCTTCCATAATGACAAGGCTACCAGCCATTGGAGTAACAAAATATCAACAATGAACTACCTTCCATAATGATAAGGCTATCATCCATTGGAGAAACAAAATCTCAATAATGAACTACCTTCCGTAATAACAAGGCTACCATCCATTGGAGTAACAAAATCTCAAAAATGAACTACCTTCCATAATGACAAGGCTATCATCCATTGGAGAAACGAAATCTCAACAATGAACTACCTTCCGTAATGACAAGGATACCATCAATTAGAGTAACAAAATCTCAAAAACAAACTACCTTCCATAATGACAACCCTACCATCCATTGGAGTAACAAAATCTCAATAACAAACTACCTTCCATAATGACAAGGCTACCATCCATTAAAGTAACAAAATCTCAAAATCGAACTACATTCAATAATGACAAGGCTACCATCCATTGGAGTAACAAAATCTAAACAATGAACTACCTTCCATAATGACAAGGCTACCAGCCATTGGAGTAACATAAACTTAACAATGAACTACCTTCCATATTGATAAGGCTATCATCCATTGGAGAAAGAAAATCTCAACAATGAACTACCTCCTGTAATGAAACGGATACCAACAATAAGAGTAACAAAATCTCAACAACAAACTACCTTCCATAATGAAAAGTATACCATCTATTGGATTAAAAAAATCTCAACAAAGAATTACCTTCCATAATGACAAGGCTACCATCCATTGGAGTAACAAAATCTCAAAAATGAACCACCTTCCATAATGACAAGGCTATCATCCATTGGAGAAACAAAATCTCAACAATGAACTATCTTACATAATGACAAGGCTACCAGCCATTTGAGTAACAAAATGTCAACAATGAACTACCTTATGTAATGACAAGGATACCATCAATTATAGTAACAAAATCTCAACAACAAACTACCTTCCATAATGAAAAGTGTACCATCCATTGGAGTAAAAAAATCTCAACAAAGAACCACGTTCCATAATGACAAGGCTACCATCCATTGGAGTAACAAAATCTCAACAATTAACTACCTTCCATAATGGCAAGGCTACCATCCATTGGAGTAACAAAATCTCAAAAATGAACCACCTTCCATAATGACAAGGCTATCATCCATTGGAGAAACAAAATCTCAATAATAAACTTCCTTACGTAATGACAAGGATAACATCAATTAGAGTAAAAAAATCTCAACAACGAACTACCTTCCATAATGAAATAGATACAATCCATTGGAGTAAAAAAATCTCAACAACGAACTACCTTACATAATGACAAGGCTACCATCCATTAATGTAAATAAAACCTCAAAATCGGACTACCTTCCATAATGACAAGGCTACCATCCATTGTAGTAACAAAATCTCAACAACGAACTACCTTCCATAATGGAAAGGCTACCATCCATTGGAGTAACAAAATCTCAACAATGAACTACCTTCCGTAATAACAAGGCTACCATCCATTGGAGTAACAAAATCTAAAAAATGAACTACCTTCCATAATGACAAGGCTATCATCCATTGGAGAAACAAAATCTCAACAATGAACTACCTTCCGTAATGACATGGATACCGTCAATTAGAGTAACAAAATCTCAAAAACAAACTACCTTCCATAATGACAACCCTACCATCCATTGGAGTAAGAAAATCTCAACAACAAACTACCTTCCATAATGACAAGGCTACCATCCATTAAAGTAACAAAATCTCAAAACCAAACTACATTCCATAATGACAAGGCTACCATCCATTGGAGTAACAAAATCTCAACAACAAACTACCTTCCATAATGACAAGGCTACCATCCATTGGAGTAACAAAATCTAAACAATGAACTACCTTCCATAATGACAAGGCTACTAGCCATTGGAGTAACAAAATCTCAACAATGAACTACCTTTCATATTGATAAGGCTATCATCCATTGGAGAAACAAAATCTCAACAATGAACTACCTTCTGTAATGACAAGGATACCGTCAATTAGAGTAACAAAATCTCAACAACAAACTACCTTCCATAATGAAAAGTCTACCATCCATTGGATTAAAAAAATCTCAACAAAGAACTACCTTCCATAATGAAAAGTATACCATCTATTGGATTAAAAAAATCTCAACAAAGAATTACCTTCCATAATGACAAGGCTACCATCCATTGGAGTAACAAAATCTCAAAAATGAACCACCTTCCATAATGACAAGGCTATCATCCATTGGAGAAACAAAATCTAAACAATGAACTATCTTACATAATGACAAGGCTACCAGCCATTGGAGTAACAAAATCTCAACAATGAACTACCTTATGTAATGACAAGGATACCATCAATTATAGTAACAAAATCTCAACAACAAACTACCTTCCATAATGAAAAGTGTACCATCCATTGGAGTAAAAAAATCTAAACAAAGAACTACCTTCCATAATGACAAGGCTACCATCCATTGGAGTAACAAAATCTCAACAATTAACTACCTTCCATAATGGCAAGGCTACCATCCATTGATGTAACAAAATCTCAAAAATGAACCACCTTCCATAATGACAAGGCTATCATCCATTGGAGAAACAAAATCTCAATAATGAACTTCCTTACGTAATGACAAGGATAACATCAATTAGAGTAAAAAAATCCCAACAACGAACTACCTTCCATAATGAAATAGATACAATCCATTGGAGTAAAAAAATCTCAACAACTAACTACCTTACATAATGACAAGGCTACCATCCGTTAATGTAAATAAAACCTCAAAATCGAACTACCTTCCATAATGACAAGGCTACCATCCATTGGAGTAACAAAATCTCAACAACGAACTACCTTCCATAATGGAAAGGCTACCATCCATTGGAGTAACAAAATCTAAATAATGAACTACCTTCCATAATTACAAGGCTACCAGCCATTGTAGTAACAAAATCTCAACAATGAACTACCTTCCATAATGACAAGGCTATCATCCATTGGAGAAACAAACTCTCAACAATGAACTACCTTCCGTAATGACAAGGTTACCATAAATTAGAGTATCAAAATCTAAACAATGAACTACCTTCCATAATGACAAGGCTACCAGCCATTGGAGTAACAAAATATCACCAATGAACTACCTTCCATAATGATAAGGCTATCATCCATTGGAGAAACAAAATCTCAACAATGAACTACCTTCCGTAATAACAAGGCTACCATCCATTGGAGTAACAAAATCTCAAAAATGAACTACCTTCCATAATGACAAGGCTATCATCCATTGGAGAAACGAAATCTCAACAATGAACTACCTTCCGTAATGACAAGGATACCATCAATTAGAGTAACAAAATCTCAAAAACAAACTACCTTCCATAATGACAACCCTACCATCCATTGGAGTAACAAAATCTCAATAACAAACTACCTTCCATAATGACAAGGCTACCATCCATTAAAGTAACAAAATCTCAAAATCGAACTACATTCCATAATGACAAGGCTACCATCCATTGGAGTAACAAAATCTAAACAATGAACTACCTTCCATAATGACAAGGCTACCAGCCATTGGAGTAACATAATCTTAACAATGAACTACCTTCCATATTGATAAGGCTATCATCCATTGGAGAAAGAAAATCTCAACAATGAACTACCTCCTGTAATGAAAAGGATACCATCAATAAGAGTAACAAAATCTCAACAACAAACTACCTTCCAAAATGAAAATTATACCATCTATTGGATTAAAAAAATCTCAACAAAGAATTACCTTCCATAATGACAAGGCTACCATCCATTGGAGTAACAAAATCTCAAAAATGAACCACCTTCCATAATGACAAGGCTATCATCCATTGGAGAAACAAAATCTCAACAATGAACTATCTTACATAATGACTAGGCTACCAGCCATTTGAGTAACAAAATCTCAACAATGAACTACCTTATGTAATGACAAGGATACCATCAATTATAGTAACAAAATCTCAACAACAAACTACCTTCCATAATGAAAAGTGTACCATCCATTGGAGTAAAAAAATCTCAACAAAGAACCACGTTCCATAATGACAAGGCTACCATCCATTGGAGTAACAAAATCTCAACAATTAACTACCTTCCATAATGGCAAGGCTACCATCCATTGGAGTAACAAAATCTCAAAAATGAACCACCTTCCATAATGACAAGGCTATCATCCATTGGAGAAACAAAATATCAATAATGAACTTCCTTACGTAATGACAAGGATAACATCAATTAGAGTAAAAAAATCTCAACAACGAACTACCTTCCATAATGAAATAGATACAATCCATTGGAGTAAAAAAATCTCAACAACGAACTACCTTACATAATGACAAGGCTACCATACATTAATGTAAATAAAACCTCAAAATCGGACTACCTTCCATAATGACAAGGCTACCATCCATTGGAGTAACAAAATCTCAACAACGAACTACCTTCCATAATGGAAAGGCTACCATCCATTGGAGTAACAAAATCTCAACAATGAACTACCTTCCGTAATAACAAGGCTACCATCCATTGGAGTAACAAAATCTAAAAAATGAACTACCTTCCATAATGACAAGGCTATCATCCATTGGTAAAACAAAATCTCAACAATGAACTACCTTCCGTAATGACAAGGTTACCATAAATTAGAGTAACAAAATCTAAACAATGAACTACCTTCCATAATGATAAGGCTACGAGCCATTGGAGTAACAAAATCTCAACAATGAACTACCTTCCATAATGATAAGGCTACCATCCATTGGAGTATCAAAATCTCAACAATTAACTACATTCCATAATGACAAGGCTACCATCCATTGGAGTAACAAAATCTCAAAAATGAACCACCTTCCATAATGACAAGGCTATCATCCATTGGAGAAACAAAATCTCAACAATGAACTACCTTCCGTAATGAAAAGGATACCATCCATTAAAGTAACAAAATCTCAAAACCGAACTACATTCCATAATGACAAGGCTACCATCCATTGGAGTAAGAAAATCTCAACAACGAACTACCTTCCATAATGACAAGGCTACCATCCATTGGAGTAACAAAATCTAAACCATGAACTACCTTTCATAATGACAAGGCTACCAGCCATTGGAGTAACAAAATCTCAACAACGAACTACCCTCCATGTTGATAAGGCTATCATCCATTGGAGAAACAAAATCTCAACAATGAACTACCTTCCGTAATGACAAGGATACCATCAATTAGAGTAACAAAATCTCAACAACGAACTACTTTCCATAATGAAAAGTCTACCATCCATTGGATTAAAAAAATCTCAACAAAGAACTACCTTCCATAATGATAAGGCTACCATCCATTAGAGTAACAAAATATCAACAATGAACTACCTTCCATAATGACAAGGCTACCATCCATTGGAGTAACATAATCTCAAAAATTAACCACCTTCCATAATGACATGGCTATCATCCGTTAGAGAAACAAAATCTAAACAATGAACTACCTTACATAATGACAAGGCTACCAGCCATTGGAGTAACAAAATCTAAACAATGAACTACCTTATGTAATGACAAGGATACCATCAATTAGAGTAACAAAATCTCAACAACGACCTACCTTCCATAATGAAAAGTCTACCATCCATTGGAGTAAAAAAATCTCAACAAAGAACTACCTTCCATAATGACAAGGCTACCATCCATTGGAGTAACAAAATATCAACAATGAACTACCTTCCATAATGACAAGGCTACCATCCATTGGAGTAACAAAATCTCAACAATGAACTACCTTCCATAATGATAAGGCTACCATCCATTGGAGTATCAAAATCTCAACAATTAACTACCTTCCATAATGACAAGGCTACCATCCATTGGAGTAACAAAATCTCAAAAATGAACCACCTTCCATAATGACAAGGCTATCATCCATTGGAGAAACAAAATCTAAACAATGAACTACCTTCCGTAATGAAAAGGATACCATGCATTAAAGTAACAAAATCTCAAAACCGAACTACATTCCATAATGACAAGGCTACCATCCATTGGAGTAAGAAAATCTCAACAACGAACTACCTTCCATAATGACAAGGCTACCATCCATTGGAGTAACAAAATCTAAACCATGAACTACCTTTCATAATGACAAGGCTACCAGCCATTGGAGTAACAAAATCTCAACAACGAACTACCTTCCATGTTGATAAGGCAATCATCCATTGGAGAAACAAAATCTCAACAATGAACTACCTTCCGTAATGACAAGGATACCATCAATTAGAGTAACAAAATCTCAACAACGAACTACCTTCCATAATGAAAAGTCTACGATCCATTGGATTAAAAAAATCTCAACAAAGAACTACCTTCCATAATGATAAGGCTACCATCCATTAGAGTAACAAAATATCAACAATGTACTACCTTCCATAATGACAAGGCTACCATCCATTGGAGTAACATAATCTCAAAAATGAACCACCTTCCATAATGACAAGGCTATCATCCGTTAGAGAAACAAAATCTAAACAATGAACTACCTTACATAATGACAAGGCTACCAGCCATTGGAGTAACAAAATCTAAACAATGAACTACCTTATGTAATGACAAGGATACCATCAATTAGAGTAACAAAATCTCAACAACGATCTACCTTCCATAATGAAAAGTCTACCATCCATTGGAGTAAAAAAATCTCAACCAAGAACTACCTTCCATAATGACAAGGCTACCATCCATTGGAGTAACAAAATATCAACAATGAACTACCTTCCATAATGACAAGGCTACCATCCATTGGAATAACAAAATCTCAAAAATGAACCACCTTCCATAATGACAAGGCTATCATCCATTGGAGAAACAAAATCTCAAAAATGAACTACCTTCCGTAATGACAAGGCTACCATCCATTGGAGTAAGAAAATCTCAACAACGAACTACCTTCCATAATGACAAGGCTACCATCCATTGGAGTAACAAAATCTAAACCATGAACTACCTTTCATAATGACAAGGCTACCAGCCATTGGAGTAACAAAATCTCAACAATGAACTACCTTCCATGTTGATAAGGCTATCATCCATTGGAGAAACAAAATCTCAACAATGAACTACCTTCCATAATGAGTAGGATACCATCAATTAGAGTAACAAAATCTCAACAACGAACTACCTTCCATAATGAAAAGTCTACCATCCATTGGATTAAAAAAATCTCAACAAAGAACTACCTTCCATAATGATAAGGCTACCATCCATTAGAGTAACAAAATATCAACAATGAACTACCTTCCATAATGACAAGACTACCATCCATTGGAGTAACATAATCTCAAAAATGAACCACCTTCCATAATGACAAGGCTATCATTCGTTAGAGAAACAAAATCTAAACAATGAACTACCTTACATAATGACAAGGCTACCAGCCATTGGAGTAACAAAATCTAAACAATGAACTACCTTATGTAATGACAAGGATACCATCAATTAGAGTAACAAAATCTCAACAACGATCTACCTTCCATAATGAAAAGTATACCATCCATTGGAGTAAAAAAATCTCAACAAAGAACTACCTTCCATAATGACAAGGCTACCATCCATTGGAGTAACAAAATATCAACAATGAACTACCTTCCATAATGACAAGGCTACCATCCATTGTAATAACAAAATCTCAAAAATGAACCACCTTCCATAATGACAAGGCTATCATCCATTGGAGAAACAAAATCTCAAAAATGAACTACCTTCCGTAGTGACAAGGCTACCATCCATTGGAGTAAGAAAATCTCAACAACGAACTACCTTCCATAATGACAAGGCTACCATCCATTGGAGTAACAAAATCTAAACCATGAACTACCTTTCATAATGACAAGGCTACAAGCCATTGGAGTAACAAAATCTCAACAATGAACTACCTTCCATGTTGATAAGGCTATCATCCATTGGAGAAACAAAATCTCAACAATGAACTACCTTCCATAATGAGTAGGATACCATCAATTAGAGTAACAAAATCTCAACAACGAACTACCTTCCATAATGAAAATTCTACCATCCATTGGATTAAAAAAATCTCAACAAAGAACTACCTTCCATAATGATAAGGCTACCATCCATTAGAGTAACAAAATATCAACAATGAACTACCTTCCATAATGACAAGACTACCATCCATTGGAGTAACATAATCTCAAAAATGAACCACCTTCCATAATGACAAGGCTATCATCCGTTAGAGAAACAAAATCTAAACAATGAACTACCTTACATAATGACAAGGCTACCAGCCATTGGAGTAACAAAATCTCAACAATGAACTACCTTATGTAATGACAAGGATACCATCAATTAGAGTAACAAAATCTCAACAACGAACTACCTTCCATAATGAAAAGTCTACCATCCATTGGAGTAAAAAAATCTCAACAAAGAACTACCTTCCATAATGACAGGGCTACCATCCATTGGAGTAACCAAATATCAAGAATGAACTACCTTCCATAATGACAAGGCTACCATCCATTGGAATAACAAAATCTCAAAAATGAACCACCTTCCATAATGACAAGGCTATCATCCATTGGAGAAACAAAATCTCAAAAATGAACTACCTTCCGTAATGACAAGGCTACCATCAATTAGAGTAACAAAATCTCAACAATGAACTACCTTCCATAATGACAAGGCTACCATCCATTGGAGTTACAAAATCTCAACAACAAAATATCTTCCATAATGACAAGGCTACCATCCATTAAAGTAAAAAAATCTCAAAACAAAACTACCTTCCATAATGACAAGGCTACCATCCATTGGAGTAACAAAATTTCAACAATGAACTACCTTCCATAATGACAAGGCTACCAGCCATTGGAGGAACAAAATCTCAACAATGAACTACCTTCCATAATGAGAAGGCTATCATCCATTGGAGAAACAAAATCTAAACAATGAACTACCATCAGTAATGACAAGGATACCATCAATTAGAGTAACAAAATATCAACAACGAACTACCTTCCATAATGAAAAGTCTACCATCCATTGGAGTAACAGAAGCTCAACAATGAACTACATTTCATAATGACAAGGCTACCATCCATTGGAGTAACAAAATATCAACAATGAAGTACCTTCCATAATGACAAAGCTACCAGCCATTGGAGTAACAAAATCTCAACAATGAACTACCTTCCATAATGACAAGGCTATCATCCATTGGGGAAACAAAATCTCAACAATGAACTACCTTCCGTAATGACAAGGTTACCATAAATTAGAGTAACAAAATCTAAACAATGAACTACCTTCCATAATGACAAGGCTATACCAGCCATTGGAGTAACAAAATCTCAACAATGAACTACCTTCCATAATGATAAGGCTATCATACATTGGAGAAACAAAATCTCAACAATGAACTACCTTCCGTAATAACAAGGCTACCATCCATTGGTGTAACAAAATCTAAAAAATGAACTACCTTCCATAATGACAAGGCTATCATTCATTGGAGAAACAAATCTCAACAATGAACTACCTTCCGTAATGAGAAGGATACCATCAATTAGAGTAACAAAATCTCAAAAACAAACTACCTTCCATAAAGACAACCCTACCATCCATTGGAGTAACAAAATCTCAACAACAAACTACCTTCCATGATGACAAGGCTACCATCCATTAAAGTAAGAAAATCTCAAAACCGAACTAAATTCCATGATGACAAGGCTACCATCCATTGGATTAACAAAATATCAACAACGAACTACCTTCCATAATGACAAGGCTACCATCCATTGGAGTAACAAAATCTAAACAATGAACTTCCTTCCATAATGACAAGGCTACCAGCCATTGGAGTAACAAAATTTCAACAATGAACTACCTTCCATATTGATAAGGCTATCATCCATTGGAGAAAAAAAATCTCAACAATGAACTACCTTCTGTAATGACAAGGATACCATCAATTAGAGTAACAAAATCTCAACAAAAAACTACCTTCCATAATGAAAAGTCTACCATCCATTGGATTCAAAAAATCTCAACAAAGAACTACCTCCATAATGACAAGGCTACCATCCATTAGAGTAACAAAATCTCAACAATGAACTACCTTCCATAATGACAAGGCTACCAGCCATTGGAGTAACAAAATCTCAACAATGAACTACCTTATGTAATGAAAAGGATACCATCAATTAGAGTAACAAAATCTCAACACTGAACTACCTTCCATAATGAAAAGTCTACCATCCATTGGAGTAAAAAAATCTCAACAAAGAACTACCTTCCATAATGACAAGGCTACCATCCATTGGAGTAACAAAATCTCAACAATGAACTACCTTCCATAATAACAAGGCTACTATCCATTGGAGTAACAAAATATCAAAAATGAACTAGCTTCCATAATGATAAGGCTATCATCCATTGGAGAAACAAAATCTCAACAATGAACTACCTTCCGTAATGACAGGGATACCATCAATTAGAGTAACAAAATCTCAACAACGAACTACCTTCAATAATGAAAAGTCTACCATCCATTGGAGTAAAAAAATCTCAACAAAGAACTACCTTCCATAATGACAGAGCTACCATCCATTGGAGTAACAAAATCTCAACAATGAACTACCTTCCATAATAACAAGGCTACCATCCATTAGAGTAACAAAATATCAACAATGAACTACCTTCCATAATGACAAGGCTACCATCCATTGGAGTAACATAATCTCAAAAATGAACCACCTTCCATAATGACAAGGCTATCATCCGTTAGAGAAACAAAATCTAAACAATGAACTACCTTACATAATGACAAGGCTACCAGCCATTGCAGTAACAAAATCTCAACAATGAACTACCTTATGTAATGACAAGGATACCATCAATTAGAGTAACAAAATCTCAACAACGAACTACCTTCCATAATGAAAAGTCTACCATCCATTGGAGTAAAAAAATCTCAACAAAGAACTACCTTCCATAATGATAGGGCTACCATCCATTGGAGTAACAAAATATCAACAATGAACTACCTTCCATAATGACAAGGCTACCATCCATTGGAATAACAAAATCTCAAAAATGAACCACCTTCCATAATGACAAGGCTATCATCCATTGGAGAAACAAAATCTCAAAAATGAACTACCTTCCGTAATGACAAGGACACCATCAATTAGAGTAACAAAATCTCACCAACAAACTACCTTCCATAATGACAAGGATACCATCCATTGGAGTTACAAAATCTCAACAACAAAATATCTTCCATAATGACAAGGCTACCATCCATTAAAGTAACAAAATCTCAAAACAAAACTACCTTCCATAATGACAAGGCCACCATCCATTGGAGTAACAAAATTTCAACAATGAACTACCTTCCATAATGGCAAGGCTACCAGCCATTGGAGGAACAAAATCTCAACAATAAACTACCTTTCATAATGAGAAGGCTATCATCCATTGGAGAAACAAAATCTCAACAATGAACTACCATCCGTAATGACAAGGATACCATCAATTAGAGTAACAAAATATCAACAACAAACTACCTTCCATAATGAAAAGTCTACCATCCATTGGAGTAAAAAAATTTCAACAAAGAACTACCTTCCATAATGACAAAGCTACCATCCATTGGAGTAACAAAATCTCAACAATGAACTACCTTCCATAATAACAAGGCTATCATCCATTGTAGAAACAAAATCTCAACAATGAACTACCTTCTGTAATGACAGGGATACCATCAATTAGAGTAACAAAATATCAACAACGAACTACCTTCCATAATGACAAGGCTACCATCCATTAGAGTTACAAAATCTCAACAACAAACTACATTTCATAATGACAAGGCTACCATCCATTGGAGTAACAAAATATCAACAATGAAGTACCTTCCATAATGACAAAGCTACCAGCCATTGGAGTAACAAAATCTCAACAATGAACTACCTTCCATAATGACAAGGCTATCATCCATTGGGGAAACAAAATCTCAACAATGAACTACCTTCCGTAATGACAAGGTTACCATAAATTAGAGTAACAAAATCTAAACAATGAACTACCTTCCATAATGACAAGGCTATACCAGCCATTGGAGTAACAAAATCTCAACAATGAACTACCTTCCATAATGATAAGGCTATCATACATTGGAGAAACAAAATCTCAACAATGAACTACCTTCCGTAATAACAAGGCTACCATCCATTGGTGTAACAAAATCTAAAAAATGAACTACCTTCCATAATGACAAGGCTATCATTCATTGGAGAAACAAATCTCAACAATGAACTACCTTCCGTAATGAGAAGGATACCATCAATTAGAGTAACAAAATCTCAAAAACAAACTACCTTCCATAAAGACAACCCTACCATCCATTGGAGTAACAAAATCTCAACAACAAACTACCTTCCATGATGACAAGGCTACCATCCATTAAAGTAAGAAAATCTCAAAACCGAACTAAATTCCATGATGACAAGGCTACCATCCATTGGATTAACAAAATATCAACAACGAACTACCTTCCATAATGACAAGGCTACCATCCATTGGAGTAACAAAATCTAAACAATGAACTTCCTTCCATAATGACAAGGCTACCAGCCATTGGAGTAACAAAATTTCAACAATGAACTACCTTCCATATTGATAAGGCTATCATCCATTGGAGAAAAAAAATCTCAACAATGAACTACCTTCTGTAATGACAAGGATACCATCAATTAGAGTAACAAAATCTCAACAAAAAACTACCTTCCATAATGAAAAGTCTACCATCCATTGGATTCAAAAAATCTCAACAAAGAACTACCTCCATAATGACAAGGCTACCATCCATTAGAGTAACAAAATCTCAACAATGAACTACCTTCCATAATGACAAGGCTACCAGCCATTGGAGTAACAAAATCTCAACAATGAACTACCTTATGTAATGAAAAGGATACCATCAATTAGAGTAACAAAATCTCAACACTGAACTACCTTCCATAATGAAAAGTCTACCATCCATTGGAGTAAAAAAATCTCAACAAAGAACTACCTTCCATAATGACAGAGCTACCATCCATTGGAGTAACAAAATCTCAACAATGAACTACCTTCCATAATAACAAGGCTACCATCCATTAGAGTAACAAAATATCAACAATGAACTACCTTCCATAATGACAAGGCTACCATCCATTGGAGTAACATAATCTCAAAAATGAACCACCTTCCATAATGACAAGGCTATCATCCGTTAGAGAAACAAAATCTAAACAATGAACTACCTTACATAATGACAAGGCTACCAGCCATTGCAGTAACAAAATCTCAACAATGAACTACCTTATGTAATGACAAGGATACCATCAATTAGAGTAACAAAATCTCAACAACGAACTACCTTCCATAATGAAAAGTCTACCATCCATTGGAGTAAAAAAATCTCAACAAAGAACTACCTTCCATAATGATAGGGCTACCATCCATTGGAGTAACAAAATATCAACAATGAACTACCTTCCATAATGACAAGGCTACCATCCATTGGAATAACAAAATCTCAAAAATGAACCACCTTCCATAATGACAAGGCTATCATCCATTGGAGAAACAAAATCTCAAAAATGAACTACCTTCCGTAATGACAAGGACACCATCAATTAGAGTAACAAAATCTCACCAACAAACTACCTTCCATAATGACAAGGATACCATCCATTGGAGTTACAAAATCTCAACAACAAAATATCTTCCATAATGACAAGGCTACCATCCATTAAAGTAACAAAATCTCAAAACAAAACTACCTTCCATAATGACAAGGCCACCATCCATTGGAGTAACAAAATTTCAACAATGAACTACCTTCCATAATGGCAAGGCTACCAGCCATTGGAGGAACAAAATCTCAACAATAAACTACCTTTCATAATGAGAAGGCTATCATCCATTGGAGAAACAAAATCTCAACAATGAACTACCATCCGTAATGACAAGGATACCATCAATTAGAGTAACAAAATATCAACAACAAACTACCTTCCATAATGAAAAGTCTACCATCCATTGGAGTAAAAAAATTTCAACAAAGAACTACCTTCCATAATGACAAAGCTACCATCCATTGGAGTAACAAAATCTCAACAATGAACTACCTTCCATAATAACAAGGCTATCATCCATTGTAGAAACAAAATCTCAACAATGAACTACCTTCTGTAATGACAGGGATACCATCAATTAGAGTAACAAAATATCAACAACGAACTACCTTCCATAATGACAAGGCTACCATCCATTAGAGTTACAAAATCTCAACAACAAACTACATTTCATAATGACAAGGCTACCATCCATTGGAGTAACAAAATATCAACAATGAAGTACCTTCCATAATGACAAAGCTACCAGCCATTGGAGTAACAAAATCTCAACAATGAACTACCTTCCATAATGACAAGGCTATCATCCATTGGGGAAACAAAATCTCAACAATGAACTACCTTCCGTAATGACAAGGTTACCATAAATTAGAGTAACAAAATCTAAACAATGAACTACCTTCCATAATGACAAGGCTATACCAGCCATTGGAGTAACAAAATCTCAACAGGGAACTACCTTCCATAATGATAAGGCTATCATACATTGGAGAAACAAAATCTCAACAATGAACTACCTTCCGTAATAACAAGGCTACCATCCATTGGTGTAACAAAATCTAAAAAATGAACTACCTTCCATAATGACAAGGCTATCATTCATTGGAGAAACAAATCTCAACAATGAACTACCTTCCGTAATGAGAAGGATACCATCAATTAGAGTAACAAAATCTCAAAAACAAACTACCTTCCATAAAGACAACCCTACCATCCATTGGAGTAACAAAATCTCAACAACAAACTACCTTCCATGATGACAAGGCTACCATCCATTAAAGTAAGAAAATCTCAAAACCGAACTAAATTCCATGATGACAAGGCTACCATCCATTGGATTAACAAAATATCAACAACGAACTACCTTCCATAATGACAAGGCTACCATCCATTGGAGTAACAAAATCTAAACAATGAACTTCCTTCCATAATGACAAGGCTACCAGCCATTGGAGTAACAAAATTTCAACAATGAACTACCTTCCATATTGATAAGGCTATCATCCATTGGAGAAAAAAAATCTCAACAATGAACTACCTTCTGTAATGACAAGGATACCATCAATTAGAGTAACAAAATCTCAACAAAAAACTACCTTCCATAATGAAAAGTCTACCATCCATTGGATTCAAAAAATCTCAACAAAGAACTACCTCCATAATGACAAGGCTACCATCCATTAGAGTAACAAAATCTCAACAATGAACTACCTTCCATAATGACAAGGCTACCAGCCATTGGAGTAACAAAATCTCAACAATGAACTACCTTATGTAATGAAAAGGATACCATCAATTAGAGTAACAAAATCTCAACACTGAACTACCTTCCATAATGAAAAGTCTACCATCCATTGGAGTAAAAAAATCTCAACAAAGAACTACCTTCCATAATGACAAGGCTACCATCCATTGGAGTAACAAAATCTCAACAATGAACTACCTTCCATAATAACAAGGCTACTATCCATTGGAGTAACAAAATATCAAAAATGAACTAGCTTCCATAATGATAAGGCTATCATCCATTGGAGAAACAAAATCTCAACAATGAACTACCTTCCGTAATGACAGGGATACCATCAATTAGAGTAACAAAATCTCAACAACGAACTACCTTCAATAATGAAAAGTCTACCATCCATTGGAGTAAAAAAATCTCAACAAAGAACTACCTTCCATAATGACAGAGCTACCATCCATTGGAGTAACAAAATCTCAACAATGAACTACCTTCCATAATAACAAGGCTACCATCCATTAGAGTAACAAAATATCAACAATGAACTACCTTCCATAATGACAAGGCTACCATCCATTGGAGTAACATAATCTCAAAAATGAACCACCTTCCATAATGACAAGGCTATCATCCGTTAGAGAAACAAAATCTAAACAATGAACTACCTTACATAATGACAAGGCTACCAGCCATTGCAGTAACAAAATCTCAACAATGAACTACCTTATATAATGACAAGGATACCATCAATTAGAGTAACAAAATCTCAACAACGAACTACCTTCCATAATGAAAAGTCTACCATCCATTGGAGTAAAAAAATCTCAACAAAGAACTACCTTCCATAATGATAGGGCTACCATCCATTGGAGTAACAAAATATCAATAATGAACTACCTTCCATAATGACAAGGCTACCATCCATTGGAATAACAAAATCTCAAAAATGAACCACCTTCCATAATGACAAGGCTATCATCCATTGGAGAAACAAAATCTCAAAAATGAACTACCTTCCGTAATGACAAGGACACCATCAATTAGAGTAACAAAATCTCACCAACAAACTACCTTCCATAATGACAAGGATACCATCCATTGGAGTTACAAAATCTCAACAACAAAATATCTTCCATAATGACAAGGCTACCATCCATTAAAGTAACAAAATCTCAAAACAAAACTACCTTCCATAATGACAAGGCCACCATCCATTGGAGTAACAAAATTTCAACAATGAACTACCTTCCATAATGGCAAGGCTACCAGCCATTGGAGGAACAAAATCTCAACAATAAACTACCTTTCATAATGAGAAGGCTATCATCCATTGGAGAAACAAAATCTCAACAATGAACTACCATCCGTAATGACAAGGATACCATCAATTAGAGTAACAAAATATCAACAACAAACTACCTTCCATAATGAAAAGTCTACCATCCATTGGAGTAAAAAAATTTCAACAAAGAACTACCTTCCATAATGACAAAGCTACCATCCATTGGAGTAACAAAATCTCAAAAATGAACTACCTTCCATAATGACAAGGCTATCATCCATTGTAGAAACAAAATCTCAACAATGAACTACCTTCTGTAATGACAGGGATACCATCAATTAGAGTAACAAAATATCAACAACGAACTACCTTCCATAATGACAAGGCTACCATCCATTAGAGTTACAAAATCTCAACAACAAACTACATTTCATAATGACAAGGCTACCATCCATTGGAGTAACAAAATATCAACAATGAAGTACCTTCCATAATGACAAAGCTACCAGCCATTGGAGTAACAAAATCTCAACAATGAACTACCTTCCATAATGACAAGGCTATCATCCATTGGGGAAACAAAATCTCAACAATGAACTACCTTCCGTAATGACAAGGTTACCATAAATTAGAGTAACAAAATCTAAACAATGAACTACCTTCCATAATGACAAGGCTATACCAGCCATTGGAGTAACAAAATCTCAACAATGAACTACCTTCCATAATGATAAGGCTATCATACATTGGAGAAACAAAATCTCAACAATGAACTACCTTCCGTAATAACAAGGCTACCATCCATTGGTGTAACAAAATCTAAAAAATGAACTACCTTCCATAATGACAAGGCTATCATTCATTGGAGAAACAAATCTCAACAATGAACTACCTTCCGTAATGAGAAGGATACCATCAATTAGAGTAACAAAATCTCAAAAACAAACTACCTTCCATAAAGACAACCCTACCATCCATTGGAGTAACAAAATCTCAACAACAAACTACCTTCCATGATGACAAGGCTACCATCCATTAAAGTAAGAAAATCTCAAAACCGAACTAAATTCCATGATGACAAGGCTACCATCCATTGGATTAACAAAATATCAACAACGAACTACCTTCCATAATGACAAGGCTACCATCCATTGGAGTAACAAAATCTAAACAATGAACTTCCTTCCATAATGACAAGGCTACCAGCCATTGGAGTAACAAAATTTCAACAATGAACTACCTTCCATATTGATAAGGCTATCATCCATTGGAGAAAAAAAATCTCAACAATGAACTACCTTCTGTAATGACAAGGATACCATCAATTAGAGTAACAAAATCTCAACAAAAAACTACCTTCCATAATGAAAAGTCTACCATCCATTGGATTCAAAAAATCTCAACAAAGAACTACCTCCATAATGACAAGGCTACCATCCATTAGAGTAACAAAATCTCAACAATGAACTACCTTCCATAATGACAAGGCTACCAGCCATTGGAGTAACAAAATCTCAACAATGAACTACCTTATGTAATGAAAAGGATACCATCAATTAGAGTAACAAAATCTCAACACTGAACTACCTTCCATAATGAAAAGTCTACCATCCATTGGAGTAAAAAAATCTCAACAAAGAACTACCTTCCATAATGACAAGGCTACCATCCATTGGAGTAACAAAATCTCAACAATGAACTACCTTCCATAATAACAAGGCTACTATCCATTGGAGTAACAAAATATCAAAAATGAACTAGCTTCCATAATGATAAGGCTATCATCCATTGGAGAAACAAAATCTCAACAATGAACTACCTTCCGTAATGACAGGGATACCATCAATTAGAGTAACAAAATCTCAACAACGAACTACCTTCAATAATGAAAAGTCTACCATCCATTGGAGTAAAAAAATCTCAACAAAGAACTACCTTCCATAATGACAGAGCTACCATCCATTGGAGTAACAAAATCTCAACAATGAACTACCTTCCATAATAACAAGGCTACCATCCATTAGAGTAACAAAATATCAACAATGAACTACCTTCCATAATGACAAGGCTACCATCCATTGGAGTAACATAATCTCAAAAATGAACCACCTTCCATAATGACAAGGCTATCATCCGTTAGAGAAACAAAATCTAAACAATGAACTACCTTACATAATGACAAGGCTACCAGCCATTGCAGTAACAAAATCTCAACAATGAACTACCTTATGTAATGACAAGGATACCATCAATTAGAGTAACAAAATCTCAACAACGAACTACCTTCCATAATGAAAAGTCTACCATCCATTGGAGTAAAAAAATCTCAACAAAGAACTACCTTCCATAATGATAGGGCTACCATCCATTGGAGTAACAAAATATCAACAATGAACTACCTTCCATAATGACAAGGCTACCATCCATTGGAATAACAAAATCTCAAAAATGAACCACCTTCCATAATGACAAGGCTATCATCCATTGGAGAAACAAAATCTCAAAAATGAACTACCTTCCGTAATGACAAGGACACCATCAATTAGAGTAACAAAATCTCACCAACAAACTACCTTCCATAATGACAAGGATACCATCCATTGGAGTTACAAAATCTCAACAACAAAATATCTTCCATAATGACAAGGCTACCATCCATTAAAGTAACAAAATCTCAAAACAAAACTACCTTCCATAATGACAAGGCCACCATCCATTGGAGTAACAAAATTTCAACAATGAACTACCTTCCATAATGGCAAGGCTACCAGCCATTGGAGGAACAAAATCTCAACAATAAACTACCTTTCATAATGAGAAGGCTATCATCCATTGGAGAAACAAAATCTCAACAATGAACTACCATCCGTAATGACAAGGATACCATCAATTAGAGTAACAAAATATCAACAACAAACTACCTTCCATAATGAAAAGTCTACCATCCATTGGAGTAAAAAAATTTCAACAAAGAACTACCTTCCATAATGACAAAGCTACCATCCATTGGAGTAACAAAATCTCAACAATGAACTACCTTCCATAATAACAAGGCTACCATCCATTGGAGTAACAAAATCTCAAAAATGAACTACCTTCCATAATGACAAGGCTATCATCCATTGTAGAAACAAAATCTCAACAATGAACTACCTTCTGTAATGACAGCGATACCATCAATTAGAGTAACAAAATATCAACAACGGACTACCTTCCATAATGACAAGGCTACCATCCATTAGAGTTACAAAATCTCAACAACAAACTACATTTCATAATGACAAGGCTACCATCCATTGGAGTAACAAAATATCAACAATGAAGTACCTTCCATAATGACAAAGCTACCAGCCATTGGAGTAACAAAATCTCAACAATGAACTACCTTCCATAATGACAAGGCTATCATCCATTGGGGAAACAAAATCTCAACAATGAACTACCTTCCGTAATGACAAGGTTACCATAAATTAGAGTAACAAAATTTAAACAATGAACTACCTTCCATAATGACAAGGCTATACCAGCCATTGGAGTAACAAAATCTCAACAATGAACTACCTTCCATAATGATAAGGCTATCATACATTGGAGAAACAAAATCTCAACAATGAACTACCTTCCGTAATAACAAGGCTACCATCCATCGTAGTAACAAAATCTAAAAAATGAACTACCTTCCATAATGACAAGGCTATCATCCATTGGAGAAACAAAATCTCAACAATGAACTAACTTCTGTAATGAGAAGGATACCATCAATTAGAGTAACAAAATCTCAAAAACAAACTACCTTCCATAAAGACAACCCTACCATCCATTGGAATAACAAAATCTCAACAACAAACTACCTTCCATAATGACAAGGCTACCATCCATTTAAGTAAGAAAATCTCAAAACCGAACTAAATTCCATGATGACAAGGCTACCATCCATTGGATTAACAAAATATCAACAACGAACTACCTTCCATAATGACAAGGCTACCATCCATTGGAGTAACAAAATCTAAACAATGAACTTCCTTCCATAATGACAAGGCTACCAGCCATTGGAGTAACAAAATTTCAACAATGAACTACCTTCCATATTGATAAGGCTATCATCCATTGGAGAAACAAAATCTCAACAATGAACTACCTTCTGTAATGACAAGGATACCATCAATTAGAGTAACAAAATCTCAACAAAAAACTACCTTCCATAATGAAAAGTCTACCATCCATTGGATTCAAAAAATCTCAACAAAGAACTACCTCCATAATGACAAGGCTACCATCCATTAGAGTAACAAAATCTCAACAATGAACTACCTTCCATAATGACAAGGCTACCAGCCATTGGAGTAACAAAATCTCAACAATGAACTACCTTATGTAATGAAAAGGATACCATCAATTAGAGTAACAAAATCTCAACAACGAACTACCTTCCATAATGAAAAGTCTACCATCCATTGGAGTATAAAAATCTCAACAAAGAACTACCTTCCATAATGACAAGGCTACCATCCATTGGAGTAACAAAATCTCAACAATGAACTACCTTCCATAATAACAAGGCTACCATCCATTGGAGTAACAAAATATCAAAAATGAACTAGCTTCCATAATGATAAGGCTATCATCCATTGGAGAAACAAAATCTCAACAATGAACTACCTTCCGTAATGACAGGGATACCATCAATTAGAGTAACAAAATCTCAACAACGAACTACCTTCAATAATGAAAAGTCTACCATCCATTGGAGTAAAAAAATCTCAACAAAGAACTACCTTCCATAATGACAGAGCTACCATCCATTGGAGTAACAAAATCTCAACAATGAACTACCTTCCATAATAACAAGGCTACCATCCATTAGAGTAACAAAATATCAACAATGAACTACCTTCCATAATGACAAGGCTACCATCCATTGGAGTAACATAATCTCAAAAATGAACCACCTTCCATAATGACAAGGCTATCATCCGTTAGAGAAACAAAATCTAAACAATGAACTACCTTACATAATGACAAGGCTACCAGCCATTGGAGTAACAAAATCTCAACAATGAACTACCTTATGTAATGACAAGGATACCATCAATTAGAGTAACAAAATCTCAACAACGAACTACCTTCCATAATGAAAAGTCTACCATCCATTGGAGTAAAAAAATCTCAACAAAGAACTACCTTCCATAATGATAGGGCTACCATCCATTGGAGTAACAAAATATCAACAATGAACTACCTTCCATAATGACAAGGCTACCATCCATTGGAATAACAAAATCTCAAAAATGAACCACCTTCCATAATGACAAGGCTATCATCCATTGGAGAAACAAAATCTCAAAAATGAACTACCTTCCGTAATGACAAGGATACCATCAATTAGAGTAACAAAATCTCAACAACAAACTACCTTCCATAATGACAAGGATACCATCCATTGGAGTTACAAAATCTCAACAACAAAATATCTTCCATAATGACAAGGCTACCATCCATTAAAGTAACAAAATCTCAAAACAAAACTACCTTCCATAATGACAAGGCTACCATCCATTGGAGTAACAAAATTTCAACAATGAACTACCTTCCATAATGGCAAGGCTACCAGCCATTGGAGGAACAAAATCTCAACAATAAACTACCTTCCATAATGAGAAGGCTATCATCCATTGGAGAAACAAAATCTCAACAATGAACTACCATCCGTAATGACAAGGATACCATCAATTAGAGTAACAAAATATCAACAACGAACTACCTTCCATAATGAAAAGTCTACCATCCATTGGAGTAAAAAAATCTCAACAAAGAACAACCTTCCATAATGACAAAGCTACCATCCATTGGAGTAACAAAATCTCAACAATGAACTACCTTCCATAATAACAAGGCTACCATCCATTGGAGTAACAAAATCTCAAAAATGAACTACCTTCCATAATGACAAGGCTATCATCCATTGGAGAAACAAAATCTCAACAATGAACTACCTTCCGTAATGACAGGGATACCATCAATTAGAGTAACAAAATATCAACAACGAACTACCTTCCATAATGACAAGGCTACCATCCATTAGAGTTACAAAATCTCAACAACAAACTACATTTCATAATGACAAGGCTACCATCCATTGGAGTAACAAAATATCAAAAATGAAGTACCTTCCATAATGACAAAGCTACCAGCCATTGGAGTAACAAAATCTCAACAATGAACTACCTTCCATAATGACAAGGCTATCATCCATTGGAGAAACAAAATCTCAACAATGAACTACCTTCCGTAATGACAAGGTTACCATAAATTAGAGTTACAAAATCTAAACAATGAACTACCTTCCATAATGACAAGGCTACCAGCCATTGGAGTAACAAAATTTCAACAATGAACTACCTTCTATAATGATAAGGCTATCATACATTGGAGAAACAAAATCTCAACAATGAACTACCTTCCGTAATAACAAGGCTACCATCCATCGGAGTAACAAAATCTAAAAAATGAACTACCTTCCATAATGACAAGGCTATCATCCATTGGAGAAACAAAATCTCAAAAATGAACTACCTTCCGTAATGAGAAGGATACCACCAATTAGAGTATCAAAATCTCAAAAACAAACTACCTTCCATAAAGACAACCCTACCATCCATTGGAGTAACTAAATCTCAACAACAAACTACCTTCCATAATGACAAGGCTACCATCCATTAAAGTAACAAAATCTCAAAACCGAACTACATTCCATAATGACAAGTCTACCATCCATTGGAGTAACAAAATATCAACAACGAACTACCTTCCATAATGACAAGGCTACCATCCATTGGAGTAACAAAATCTAAACAATGAACTACCTTCCATAATGAGAAGGCTACCAGCCATTGGAGTAAGAAAATCTCAACAATGAACTACCTTCCATATTGATAAGGCTATCATCCATTGGAGAAACAAAATCTCAACAATGAACTACCTTCTGTAATGACAAGGATACCTTCAATTAGAGTAACAAAATCTCAACAAAAAACTACCTTCCATAATGAAAAGTCTACCATCCATTGGATACAAAAAATATCAACAAAGAACTACCTCCATAATGACAAGGCTACCATCCATTAGAGTAACAAAATCTCAACAATGAACTACCTTCCATAATGACAAGGCTACCAGCCATTGGAGTAACAAAATCTCAACAATGAACTACCTTATGTAATGAAAAGGATACCATCAATTAGAATAACAAAATCTCAACAACGAACTACCTTCCATAATGAAAAGTCTACCATCCATTGGAGTAAAAAAATCTCAACAATGAACTACCTTCCGTAATAACAAGGCTACCATCCATCGGAGTAACAAAATCTAAAAAATGAACTACCTTCCATAATGACAAGGCTATTCCATTGGAGAAACAAAATCTCAACAATGAACTACCTTCCGTAATGAGAAGGATACCATCAATTGGAGTAACAAAATCTCAAAAACAAACTACCTTCCATAAAGACAACCCTACCATCCATTGGAGTAACAAAATCTCAACAACAAACTACCTTCCATAATGACAAGGCTACCATCCATTTAAGTAAGAAAATCTCAAAACCGAACTACATTCCATAATGACAAGGCTACCATCCATTGGATTAACAAAATATCAACAACGAACTACCTTCCATAATGACAAGGCTACCATCCATTGGAGTAACAAAATCTAAACAATGAACTTCCTTCCATAATGACAAGGCTACAAGCCATTGAAGTTACAAAATTTCAACAATGAACTACCTTCCATATTGATAAGGCTACCATCAATTTGAGTAACAAAATCTCAACAAAAAACTACCTTCCATAATTAAAAGTCTACCATCCATTGGATTCAAAAAATCTCCACAAAGAACTACCTCCATAATGACAAGGCTACCATCCATTAGAGTAACAAAATCTCAACAATGAACTACCTTCCATAATGACAAGGCTACCAGCCATTGGAGTAACAAAATCTCAACAATGAACTACCTTATGTAATGAAAAGGATACCATCAAATAGAGTAACAAAATCTCAACAACGAACTACCTTCCATAATGAAAAGTCTACCATCCATTGGAGTAAAAAAATCTCAACAAAGAACTACCTTCCATAATGACAAGGCTACCATCCATTGGAGTAACAAAATCTCAACAACGAACTACCTTCCATAATATGAAAGCTACCATCCATTGGAGTAACAAATTCTCAAAAATGAACTACCTTCCATAATGACAAGGCTATCATCCATTGGAGAAACAAAATCTCAACAATGAACTACCTTCCGTAATGACAGGGATACCATCAATTAGAGTAACAAAATATCAACAACGAACTACCTTCCATAATGACAAGGCTACCATCCATTAGAGTTACAAAATCTCAACAACAAACTACATTTCATAATGACAAGGCTACCATCCATTGGAGTAACAAAATATCAAAAATGAAGTACCTTCCATAATGACAAAGCTACCAGCCATTGGAGTAACAAAATCTCAACAATGAACTACCTTCCATAATGACAAGGCTATCATCCATTGGAGAAACAAAATCTCAACAATGAACTACCTTCCGTAATGACAAGGTTACCATAAATTAGAGTTACAAAATCTAAACAATGAACTACCTTCCATAATGACAAGGCTACCAGCCATTGGAGTAACAAAATTTCAACAATGAACTACCTTCTATAATGATAAGGCTATCATACATTGGAGAAACAAAATCTCAACAATGAACTACCTTCCGTAATAACAAGGCTACCATCCATCGGAGTAACAAAATCTAAAAAATGAACTACCTTCCATAATGACAAGGCTATCATCCATTGGAGAAACAAAATCTCAAAAATGAACTACCTTCCGTAATGAGAAGGATACCACCAATTAGAGTATCAAAATCTCAAAAACAAACTACCTTCCATAAAGACAACCCTACCATCCATTGGAGTAACTAAATCTCAACAACAAACTACCTTCCATAATGACAAGGCTACCATCCATTAAAGTAAGAAAATCTCAAAACCGAACTACATTCCATAATGACAAGTCTACCATCCATTGGAGTAACAAAATATCAACAACGAACTACCTTCCATAATGACAAGGCTACCATCCATTGGAGTAACAAAATCTAAACAATGAACTACCTTCCATAATGAGAAGGCTACCAGCCATTGGAGTAAGAAAATCTCAACAATGAACTACCTTCCATATTGATAAGGCTATCATCCATTGGAGAAACAAAATCTCAACAATGAACTACCTTCTGTAATGACAAGGATACCTTCAATTAGAGTAACAAAATCTCAACAAAAAACTACCTTCCATAATGAAAAGTCTACCATCCATTGGATACAAAAAATATCAACAAAGAACTACCTCCATAATGACAAGGCTACCATCCATTAGAGTAACAAAATCTCAACAATGAACTACCTTCCATAATGACAAGGCTACCAGCCATTGGAGTAACAAAATCTCAACAATGAACTACCTTATGTAATGAAAAGGATACCATCAATTAGAATAACAAAATCTCAACAACGAACTACCTTCCATAATGAAAAGTCTACCATCCATTGGAGTAAAAAAATCTCAACAATGAACTACCTTCCGTAATAACAAGGCTACCATCCATCGGAGTAACAAAATCTAAAAAATGAACTACCTTCCATAATGACAAGGCTATTCCATTGGAGAAACAAAATCTCAACAATGAACTACCTTCCGTAATGAGAAGGATACCATCAATTGGAGTAACAAAATCTCAAAAACAAACTACCTTCCATAAAGACAACCCTACCATCCATTGGAGTAACAAAATCTCAACAACAAACTACCTTCCATAATGACAAGGCTACCATCCATTTAAGTAAGAAAATCTCAAAACCGAACTACATTCCATAATGACAAGGCTACCATCCATTGGATTAACAAAATATCAACAACGAACTACCTTCCATAATGACAAGGCTACCATCCATTGGAGTAACAAAATCTAAACAATGAACTTCCTTCCATAATGACAAGGCTACAAGCCATTGAAGTTACAAAATTTCAACAATGAACTACCTTCCATATTGATAAGGCTACCATCAATTTGAGTAACAAAATCTCAACAAAAAACTACCTTCCATAATTAAAAGTCTACCATCCATTGGATTCAAAAAATCTCAACAAAGAACTACCTCCATAATGACAAGGCTACCATCCATTAGAGTAACAAAATCTCAACAATGAACTACCTTCCATAATGACAAGGCTACCAGCCATTGGAGTAACAAAATCCCAACAATGAACTACCTTATGTAATGAAAAGGATACCATCAAATAGAGTAACAAAATCTCAACAACGAACTACCTTCCATAATGAAAAGTCTACCATCCATTGGAGTAAAAAAATCTCAACAAAGAACTACCTTCCATAATGACAAGGCTACCATCCATTGGAGTAACAAAATCTCAACAACGAACTACCTTCCATAATATGAAATCTACCATCCATTGGAGTAACAAATTCTCAAAAATGAACTACCTTCCATAATGACAAGGCTATCATCCATTGGAGAAACAAAATCTCAACAATGAACTACCTTCCGTAATGACAGGGATACCATCAATTAGAGTAACAAAATATCAACAATGAACTACCTTCCATAATGACAAGGCTACCATCAATTAGAGTTACAAAATCTCAACAACAAACTACATTTCATAATGACAAGGCTACCATCCATTGGAATAACAAAATCTTAATAATGAACTACCTTCCGTAATAACAAGGCTACCAGCCATTGGAGTAACAAAATCTCAACAATGAACTACCTTCCATAATGACAAGGCTATCATCCATTGGAGAAACAAAATCTCAACAATGAACTACCTTCCGTAATGACAAGGTTACCATAAATTAGAGTTACAAAATCTAAACAATGAACTACCTTCCATAATGACAAGGCTACCAGCCATTGGAGTAACAAAATTTCAACAATGAACTACCTTCCATAATGATAAGGCTATCATACATTGGAGAAACAAAATCTCAACAATGAACTACCTTCCGTAATAACAAGGATACCATCCATTGGAGTAACAAAATCTCAAAAATGAACTACCTTCCATAATGACAAGGCTATCATCTATTGGAGAAACAAAATCTCAAACATGAACTACCTTCCGTAATGAGAAGGATACCACCAATTAGAGTATCAAAATCTCAAAAACAAACTACCTTCCATAAAGACAACCCTACCATCCATTGGAGTAACAAAATCTCAACAACAAACTACCTTCCATCATGACAAGGCTACCATCCATTAAAGTAAGAAAATCTCAAAACCGAACCACATTCCATAATGACAAGGCTACCATCCATTGGAGTAACAAAATATCAACAACGAACTACCTTCCATAATGACAAGGCTACCATCCATTGGAGTAACAAAATCTAAACAATGAACTACCTTCCATAATGAGAAGGCTACCAGCCATTGGAGTAAGAAAATCTCAACAATGAACTACCTTCCATATTGATAAGGCTATCATCCATTGGAGTAACAAAATCTCAACAGTGAACTACCTTCTGTAATGACAAGGATACCATCAATTAGAGTAACAAAATCTCAACAATAAACTACCTTCCATAATGAAAAGTCTACCATCCATTGGATACAAAAAATATCATCAAAGAACTACCTCCATAATGACAAGGCTACCATCCATTAGAGTAACAAAATCTCAACAATGAACTACCTTCCATAATGACAAGGCTACCAGCCATTGGAGTAACAAAATCTCAACAATGAACTACCTTATGTAATGAAAAGGATACCATCAATTAGAATAACAAAATCTCAACAACGAACTACCTTCCATAATGAAAAGTCTACCATCCATTGGAGTAAAAAAATCTCAACAATGAACTACCTTCCGTAATAACAAGGCTACCATCCATCGGAGTAACAAAATCTAAAAAATGAACTACCTTCCATAATGACAAGGCTATTCCATTGGAGAAACAAAATCTCAACAATGAACTACCTTCCGTAATGAGAAGGATACCATCAATTGGAGTAACAAAATCTCAAAAACAAACTACCTTCCATAAAGACAACCCTACCATCCATTGGAGTAACAAAATCTCAACAACAAACTACCTTCCATAATGACAAGGCTACCATCCATTTAAGTAAGAAAATCTCAAAACCGAACTACATTCCATAATGACAAGGCTACCATCCATTGGATTAACAAAATATCAACAACGAACTACCTTCCATAATGACAAGGCTACCATCCATTGGAGTAACAAAATCTAAACAATGAACTTCCTTCCATAATGACAAGGCTACAAGCCATTGAAGTTACAAAATTTCAACAATGAACTACCTTCCATATTGATAAGGCTACCATCAATTTGAGTAACAAAATCTCAACAATGAACTACCTTCCATAATTAAAAGTCTACCATCCATTGGATTCAAAAAATCTCCACAAAGAACTACCTCCATAATGACAAGGCTACCATCCATTAGAGTAACAAAATCTCAACAATGAACTACCTTCCATAATGACAAGGCTACCAGCCATTGGAGTAACAAAATCTCAACAATGAACTACCTTATGTAATGAAAAGGATACCATCAAATAGAGTAACAAAATCTCAACAACGAACTACCTTCCATAATGAAAAGTCTACCATCCATTGGAGTAAAAAAATCTCAACAAAGAACTACCTTCCATAATGACAAGGCTACCATCCATTGGAGTAACAAAATCTCAACAACGAACTACCTTCCATAATATGAAAGCTACCATCCATTGGAGTAACAAATTCTCAAAAATGAACTACCTTCCATAATGACAAGGCTATCATCCATTGGAGAAACAAAATCTCAACAATGAACTACCTTCCGTAATGACAGGGATACCATCAATTAGAGTAACAAAATATCAACAACGAACTACCTTCCATAATGACAAGGCTACCATCCATTAGAGTTACAAAATCTCAACAACAAACTACATTTCATAATGACAAGGCTACCATCCATTGGAGTAACAAAATATCAAAAATGAAGTACCTTCCATAATGACAAAGCTACCAGCCATTGGAGTAACAAAATCTCAACAATGAACTACCTTCCATAATGACAAGGCTATCATCCATTGGAGAAACAAAATCTCAACAATGAACTACCTTCCGTAATGACAAGGTTACCATAAATTAGAGTTACAAAATCTAAACAATGAACTACCTTCCATAATGACAAGGCTACCAGCCATTGGAGTAACAAAATTTCAACAATGAACTACCTTCTATAATGATAAGGCTATCATACATTGGAGAAACAAAATCTCAACAATGAACTACCTTCCGTAATAACAAGGCTACCATCCATCGGAGTAACAAAATCTAAAAAATGAACTACCTTCCATAATGACAAGGCTATCATCCATTGGAGAAACAAAATCTCAAAAATGAACTACCTTCCGTAATGAGAAGGATACCACCAATTAGAGTATCAAAATCTCAAAAACAAACTACCTTCCATAAAGACAACCCTACCATCCATTGGAGTAACTAAATCTCAACAACAAACTACCTTCCATAATGACAAGGCTACCATCCATTAAAGTAAGAAAATCTCAAAACCGAACTACATTCCATAATGACAAGTCTACCATCCATTGGAGTAACAAAATATCAACAACGAACTACCTTCCATAATGACAAGGCTACCATCCATTGGAGTAACAAAATCTAAACAATGAACTACCTTCCATAATGAGAAGGCTACCAGCCATTGGAGTAAGAAAATCTCAACAATGAACTACCTTCCATATTGATAAGGCTATCATCCATTGGAGAAACAAAATCTCAACAATGAACTACCTTCTGTAATGACAAGGATACCTTCAATTAGAGTAACAAAATCTCAACAAAAAACTACCTTCCATAATGAAAAGTCTACCATCCATTGGATACAAAAAATATCAACAAAGAACTACCTCCATAATGACAAGGCTACCATCCATTAGAGTAACAAAATCTCAACAATGAACTACCTTCCATAATGACAAGGCTACCAGCCATTGGAGTAACAAAATCTCAACAATGAACTACCTTATGTAATGAAAAGGATACCATCAATTAGAATAACAAAATCTCAACAACGAACTACCTTCCATAATGAAAAGTCTACCATCCATTGGAGTAAAAAAATCTCAACAATGAACTACCTTCCGTAATAACAAGGCTACCATCCATCGGAGTAACAAAATCTAAAAAATGAACTACCTTCCATAATGACAAGGCTATTCCATTGGAGAAACAAAATCTCAACAATGAACTACCTTCCGTAATGAGAAGGATACCATCAATTGGAGTAACAAAATCTCAAAAACAAACTACCTTCCATAAAGACAACCCTACCATCCATTGGAGTAACAAAATCTCAACAACAAACTACCTTCCATAATGACAAGGCTACCATCCATTTAAGTAAGAAAATCTCAAAACCGAACTACATTCCATAATGACAAGG
Source organism: Vicia faba (assembly GCA_948472305.1). Taxonomy (NCBI): domain Eukaryota; kingdom Viridiplantae; phylum Streptophyta; class Magnoliopsida; order Fabales; family Fabaceae; genus Vicia; species Vicia faba. Next base: position 590,044,573 of record OX451741.1, on the reverse strand, counting down.
CTACCATCCATTGGATTAACAAAATATCAACAACGAACTACCTTCCATAATGACAAGGCTACCATCCATTGGAGTAACAAAATCTAAAAAATGAACTTCCTTCCATAATGACAAGGCTACAAGCCATTGAAGTTACAAAATTTCAACAATGAACTACCTTCCATATTGATAAGGCTACCATCAATTTGAGTAACAAAATCTCAACAAAAAACTACCTTCCATAATTAAAAGTCTACCATCCATTGGATTCAAAAAATCTCAACAAAGAACTACCTCCATAATGACAAGGCTACCATCCATTAGAGTAACAAAATCTCAACAATGAACTACCTTCCATAATGACAAGGCTACCAGCCATTGGAGTAACAAAATCTCAACAATGAACTACCTTATGTAATGAAAAGGATACCATCAAATAGAGTAACAAAATCTCAACAACGAACTACCTTCCATAATGAAAAGTCTACCATCCATTGGAGTAAAAAAATCTCAACAAAGAACTACCTTCCATAATGACAAGGCTACCATCCATTGGAGTAACAAAATCTCAACAACGAACTACCTTCCATAATATGAAAGCTACCATCCATTGGAGTAACAAATTCTCAAAAATGAACTACCTTCCATAATGACAAGGCTATCATCCATTGGAGAAACAAAATCTCAACAATGAACTACCTTCCGTAATGACAGGGATACCATCAATTAGAGTAACAAAATATCAACAATGAACTACCTTCCATAATGACAAGGCTACCATCAATTAGAATTACAAAATCTCAACAACAAACTACATTTCATAATGACAAGGCTACCATCCATTGGAATAACAAAATCTTAATAATGAACTACCTTCCGTAATAACAAGGCTACCAGCCATTGGAGTAACAAAATCTCAACAATGAACTACCTTCCATAATGACAAGGCTATCATCCATTGGAGAAACAAAATCTCAACAATGAACTACCTTCCGTAATGACAAGGTTACCATAAATTAGAGTTACAAAATCTAAACAATGAACTACCTTCCATAATGACAAGGCTACCAGCCATTGGAGTAACAAAATTTCAACAATGAACTACCTTCCATAATGATAAGGCTATCATACATTGGAGAAACAAAATCTCAACAATGAACTACCTTCCGTAATAACAAGGATACCATCCATTGGAGTAACAAAATCTCAAAAATGAACTACCTTCCATAATGACAAGGCTATCATCCATTGGAGAAACAAAATCTCAAACATGAACTACCTTCCGTAATGAGAAGGATACCACCAATTAGAGTATCAAAATCTCAAAAACAAACTACCTTCCATAAAGACAACCCTACCATCCATTGGAGTAACAAAATCTCAACAACAAACTACCTTCCATCATGACAAGGCTACCATCCATTAAAGTAAGAAAATCTCAAAACCGAACCACATTCCATAATGACAAGGCTACCATCCATTGGAGTAACAAAATATCAACAACGAACTACCTTCCATAATGACAAGGCTACCATCCATTGGAGTAACAAAATCTAAACAATGAACTACCTTCCATAATGAGAAGGCTACCAGCCATTGGAGTAAGAAAATCTCAACAATGAACTACCTTCCATATTGATAAGGCTATCATCCATTGGAGTAACAAAATCTCAACAGTGAACTACCTTCTGTAATGACAAGGATACCATCAATTAGAGTAACAAAATCTCAACAATAAACTACCTTCCATAATGAAAAGTCTACCATCCATTGGATACAAAAAATATCATCAAAGAACTACCTCCATAATGACAAGGCTACCATCCATTAGAGTAACAAAATCTCAACAATGAACTACCTTCCATAATGACAAGGCTACCAGCCATTGGAGTAACAAAATCTCAACAATGAACTACCTTATGTAATGAAAAGGATACCATCAATTAGAATAACAAAATCTCAACAACGAACTACCTTCCATAATGAAAAGTCTACCATCCATTGGAGTAAAAAAATCTCAACAATGAACTACCTTCCGTAATAACAAGGCTACCATCCATCGGAGTAACAAAATCTAAAAAATGAACTACCTTCCATAATGACAAGGCTATTCCATTGGAGAAACAAAATCTCAACAATGAACTACCTTCCGTAATGAGAAGGATACCATCAATTGGAGTAACAAAATCTCAAAAACAAACTACCTTCCATAAAGACAACCCTACCATCCATTGGAGTAACAAAATCTCAACAACAAACTACCTTCCATAATGACAAGGCTACCATCCATTTAAGTAAGAAAATCTCAAAACCGAACTACATTCCATAATGACAAGGCTACCATCCATTGGATTAACAAAATATCAACAACGAACTACCTTCCATAATGACAAGGCTACCATCCATTGGAGTAACAAAATCTAAACAATGAACTTCCTTCCATAATGACAAGGCTACAAGCCATTGAAGTTACAAAATTTCAACAATGAACTACCTTCCATATTGATAAGGCTACCATCAATTTGAGTAACAAAATCTCAACAAAAAACTACCTTCCATAATTAAAAGTCTACCATCCATTGGATTCAAAAAATCTCAACAAAGAACTACCTCCATAATGACAAGGCTACCATCCATTAGAGTAACAAAATCTCAACAATGAACTACCTTCCATAATGACAAGGCTACCAGCCATTGGAGTAACAAAATCTCAACAATGAACTACCTTATGTAATGAAAAGGATACCATCAAATAGAGTAACAAAATCTCAACAACGAACTACCTTCCATAATGAAAAGTCTACCATCCGTTGGAGTAAAAAAATCTCAACAAAGAACTACCTTCCATAATGACAAGGCTACCATCCATTGGAGTAACAAAATCTCAACAACAAACTACCTTCCATAATATGAAAGCTACCATCCATTGGAGTAACAAATTCTCAAAAATGAACTACCTTCCATAATGACAAGGCTATCATCCATTGGAGAAACAAAATCTCAACAATGAACTACCTTCCGTAATGACAGGGATACCATCAATTAGAGTAACAAAATATCAACAATGAACTACCTTCCATAATGACAAGGCTACCATCAATTAGAGTTACAAAATCTCAACAACAAACTACATTTCATAATGACAAGGCTACCATCCATTGGAATAACAAAATCTTAATAATGAACTACCTTCCGTAATAACAAGGCTACCAGCCATTGGAGTAACAAAATCTCAACAATGAACTACCTTCCATAATGACAAGGCTATCATCCATTGGAGAAACAAAATCTCAACAATGAACTACCTTCCGTAATAACAAGGATACCATCCATTGGAGTAACAAAATCTCAAAAATGAACTACCTTCCATAATGACAAGGCTATCATCCATTGGAGAAACAAAATCTCAAACATGAACTACCTTTCGTAATGAGAAGGATACCACCAATTAGAGTATCAAAATCTCAAAAACAAACTACCTTCCATAAAGACAACCCTACCATCCATTGGAGTAACAAAATCTCAACAACAAACTACCTTCCATCATGACAAGGCTACCATCCATTAAAGTAAGAAAATCTCAAAACCGAACCACATTCCATAATGACAAGGCTACCATCCATTGGAGTAACAAAATATCAACAACGAACTACCTTCCATAATGACAAGGCTACCATCCATTGGAGTAACAAAATCTAAACAATGAACTACCTTCCATAATGACAAGGCTACCAGCCATTGGAGTAAGAAAATCTCAACAATGAACTACCTTCCATATTGATAAGGCTATCATCCATTGGAGTAACAAAATCTCAACAGTGAACTACCTTCTGTAATGACAAGGATACCATCAATTAGAGTAACAAAATCTCAACAATAAACTACCTTCCATAATGAAAAGTCTACCATCCATTGTATTTAAAAAATCTCAACAAAGAACTACCTCCATAATGACAAGGCTGCCATCCATTAGAGTAACAAAATCTCAACAATGAACTACCTTCCATAATGACAAGGCTACCAGCCATTGGAGTAACAAAATCTCAACAATGAACTACCTTATGTAATGAAAAGGATACCATCAATTAGAGTAACAAAATCTCAACAACTAACTACCTTCCATAATGAAAAGTCTACCATCCATTGGAGTACAAAAATATCAACAATGAACTACCTTCCATAGTGAGAAGGCTATCATACATTGGAGAAACAAAATCTCAACAATGAACTACCATCCGTAATGATAAGGATACCATCAGTTAGAGTAAAAAAATATCAACAACAAACTACCTTCCATAATGACAAGGCTACCATCCATTAGAGTTACAAAATCTCAACAACAAACTACATTTCATAATGACAAGGCTACCATCCATTGGAGTAATAAAATATCAACAATGAAGTACCTTCCATAATAACAAAGCTACCAGCCATTGGATTAACAAAATCTCAACAATGAACTACCTTCCATAATGACAAGGCTATCATCCATTGGAGAAACAAAATCTCAATAATGAACTACCTTCCGTAATAACAAGGCTACCATCCATTGGAGTAACAAAATCTCAAAAACAAACTAGCTTCCATAAAGACAACCCTACCATCCATTGGAGTAACAAAATCTCAACAACAAACTACCTTCCATAATGACAAGGCTACCATCCATTAGAGTAACAAAATCTCAACAATGAACTACCTTCCATAATGACAAGGCTATCAGCCATTGAAGTGACAAAATTTCAACAATGAACTACCTTCCATAATGATAAGGCTATCATACATTGGAGAAACAAAATCTCAACAATGAACTACCTTCCGTAATAACAAGGCTACCATCCATCGGAGTAACAAAACCTAAAAAATGAACTACCTTCCATAATGACAAGGCTATCATCCATTGGAGAAACAAAATCTCAACAATGAACTACCTTCCGTAATGAGAAGGATACCATCAATTAGAGTAACAAAATCTCAAAAACAAACTACCTTCCATAAAGACAACCCTACCATCCATTGGAGTAACAAAATCTCAACAACAAACTACCTTCCATAATGACAAGGCGACCATCCATTAAAGTAAGAAAATCTCAAAACCGAACTACATTCCATAATGACAAGGCTACCATCCATTGGAGTAACAAAATATCAACAACGAACTACCTTCCATAATGACAAGGGTACCATCCATTGGAGTAACAAAATCTAAACAATGAACTACCTTCCATGATGACAAGGCTACCAGCCATTGGAGTAAGAAAACCTCAACAATGAACTACCTTCCATATTGATAAGGCTATCATCCATTGGAGAAACAAAATCTCAACAATGAACTACCTTCTGTAATGATAAGGATACCATCAATTAGAGTAACAAAATCTCAACAACAAACTACCTTCCATAATGAAAAGTCTACCATCCATTGTATTTAAAAAATCTCAACAAAGAACTACCTCCATAATGACAAGGCTGCCATCCATCAGAGTAACAAAATCTCAACAATGAACTACCTTCCATAATGACAAGGCTACTAACCATTGGAGTAACAAAATCTCAACAATGAACTACCTTATGTAAGAAAAGGATACCATCAATTAGAGTAACAAAATCTCAACAACTAACTACCTTCCATAATGAAAAGTCTACCATCCATTGGAGTACAAAAATGTCAACAAAGAACTACCTTCCATAATGACAAGGCTACCATCCATTAGAGTTACAAAATCTAAACAAGAAACTACATTTCATAATGACAAGGCTACTATCCATTGGAGTAACAAAATATCATAAATGAACCACCTTCCATAATGACAAGGCTACTAGCCATTGGAGTAACAAAATCTCAACAATGAACTACCTTTCATATTGATAAGGCTATCATCCATTGGAGAAACAAAATCTCAACAATGAACTACCTTTTGTAATGACAAGGATACCGTCAATTAGAGTAACAAAATCTCAACAACAAACTACCTTCCATAATGAAAAGTCTACCATCCATTGGATTAAAAAAATCTCAACAAAGAACTACCTTCCATAATGACATGGCTACCATCCATTAGAGTAACAAAATCTCAACAATGAACTACCTTCCATAATGACAAGGCTACCATCCATTGGAGTAACAAAATCTCAAAAATGAACCACCTTCCATAATGACAAGGCTATCATCCATTGGAGAAACAAAATCAAAACAATGAACTACCTTACATAATGACAAGGATACCAGCCATTGGAGTAACAAAATCTCAACAAAGAACTACCTTATGTAATGACAAGGATACCATCAATTAGAGTAACAAAATCTCAATAATGAACTACCTTCCATAATGAAAAGTCTACCATCCATTGGAGTAAAATAATATTAAGAAAGAACTACCTTCCATAATGACAAGGCTACCATCCATTGGAGTAACAAAATCTCAAAAATGAACCACCTTCCATAATGACAAGGCTATCATCCATTGGAGAAACAAAATCTCAACAATGAACTACCTTCTGTAATGACAATGATACCATCAATTAGAGTAAAAAAATCTCAACAATGAACTACCTTCCGTAATGACAAGGTTACCATAAATTAGAGTAACAAAATCTAAACAATGAACTACCTTCCATAATGATAAGGCTACCATCCATTGGAGTAACAAAATCTCAACAATGAACTACCTTCCATAATGATAAGGCTATCATCCATTGGAGAAACAAAATCTCAACAATGAACTACCTTCTGTAATAACAAGGCTACCATCCATTGGAGTAACAAAGTCTCAAAAATGATCTACCTTCCATAGTGACAAGGCTATCATCCATTGGAGAAACAAACTCTCAACAATGAACTACCTTCCGTAATGACAAGGTTACCATAAATTAGAGTAACAAAATATAAACAATGAACTACCTTCCATAATGACAAGGTTACCAGCCATTGGAGTAACAAAATCTTAACAATGAACTACCTTCCATAATGATAAGGCTATCATCCATTGGAGAAATAAAATCTCAACAATGAAATACCTTCCGTAATAACAAGGCTACCATCCATTGGAGTACCAAAATATAAAAAATGAACTACCTTCCATAATGACAAGGCTATCATCCATTGGAGAAACAAAATCTCAACAATGAACTACCTTCCGTAATGACAAGGATACCATCCATTGGAGTAACAAAATCTCAAAAACAAACTACCTTCCATAATGAAAAGGCTACCATCCATTAGAGTAACAAAATCTCAACAATGAACTACCTTCCATAATGACAACGCTACAAGCCATTGGAGTAACAAAATCTCAACAATGAACTACCTTATGTAATGACAAGGATACCATCAATTAGAGTAACAAAATCTCAACAACGAACTACCTTCCATAATGAAAAGTCTACCATCCATTGGAGGAAAAAAATCTCAACAAAGAACTACCTTCCATAATGACAAGGCTACCATCCATTGGAGTAACAAAATCTCAACAATGAACTACCTTCCATAATGACAAGGCTACCAGCCATTGGAGTAACAAAATCTCAACAATGAACTACCTTCCATAATGACAAAGCTACCATCCTTTGGAGTAACAAAATCTCAACAATGAACTACCTTCCATAATAACAAGGCTACCATCCATTGGAGTAACAAAATCTCAAAAATGAACTACCTTCCATAATGACAAGGCTATCATCCATTGGAGAAACAAAATCTCAACAATGAACTACCTTCCAGAATGACAGGGATACCATCAATTAGAGTAACAAAATATCAACAACGAACTACCTTCCATAATGACAAGGCTACCATCCATTGGAGTAACAAAAACTCAACAATTAACTACCTTCCATAATGACAAGGCTACCATCCATTGGAGTAACAAAATCTCAAAAATGAACCTCCTTCCATAATGACAAGGCTATCATCCATTGGAGAAACAAAATCTCAACAATGAACTACCTTCTTTAATGACAATGATACCATCAATTAGAGTAAAAAAATCTCAACAATGAACTACCTTCCATAATGACAAGGCTATCATCCATTGGAGAAACAAAATCTCAACAATGAACTACCTTCCGTAATGACAGGGATACCATCAATTAGAGTAACAAAATATCAACAACGAACTACCTTCCATAATGACAAGGCTACCATCCATTAGAGTTACAAAATCTAAACAACAAACTACATTTCATAATGACAAGGCTACCATCCATTGGAGTAACAAAATATCATAAATGAACCACCTTCCATAATGACAAGGCTACTAGCCATTGGAGTAACAAAATCTCAACAATGAACTACCTTTCATATTGATAAGGCTATCATCCATTGGAGAAACAAAATCTCAACAATGAACTACCTTTTGTAATGACAAGGATACCGTCAATTAGAGTAACAAAATCTCAACAACAAACTACCTTCCATAATGAAAAGTCTACCATCCATTGGATTAAAAAAATCTCAACAAAGAACTACCTTCCATAATGACATGGCTACCATCAATTAGAGTAACAAAATCTCAACAATGAACTACCTTCCTTAATGACAAGGCTACCATCCATTGGAGTAACAAAATCACAAAAATGAACCACCTTCCATAATGACAAGGCTATCATCCATTGGAGAAACAAAATCTAAACAATGAACTACCTTACATAATGACAAGGATACCAGCCATTGGAGTAACAAAATCTCAACAAAGAACTACCTTATGTAATGACAAGGATACCATCAATTAGAGTAACAAAATCTCAATAATGAACTACCTTCCATAATGAAAAGTCTACCATCCATTGGAGTAAAAAAATATCAAGAAAGAACTACCTTCTATCATGACAAGGCTACCATCCATTGGAGTAACAAAAACTCAACAATTAACTACCTTCCATAATGACAAGGCTACCATCCATTGTAGTAACAAAATCTCAAAAATGAACCTCCTTCCATAATGACAAGGCTATCATCCATTGGAGAAACAAAATCTCAACAATGAACTACCTTCTGTAATGACAATGATACCATCAATTAGAGTAAAAAAATCTCAACAATGAACTACCTTCCGAAATGACAAGGTTACCATAAATTAGAGTAACAAAATCTAAACAATGAACTACCTTCCATAATGATAAGGCTATCATCCATTGGAGAAACAAAATCTCAACAATGAACTACCTTCTGTAATAACAAGGCTACCATCCATTGGAGTAACAAAGTCAAAAAAATGAACTACCTTCCATAATGACAAGGCTATCATCCATTGGAGAAACAAACTCTCCACAATGAACTACCTTCCGTAATGACAAGGTTACCATAAATTAGAGTAACAAAATCTAAACAATGAACTACCTTCCATAATGACAAGGTTACCAGCCATTGGAGTAACAAAATCTCAACAATGAACTACCTTCCATAATGATAAGGCTATCATCCATTGGAGAAACAAAATCTCAACAATGAACTACCTTCTGTAATAACAAGGCTACCATCCATTGGAGTAACAAAGTCTCAAAAATGAACTACCTTCCATAATGACAAGGCTATCATCCATTGGAGAAACAAACTCTCAACAATGAACTACCTTCCATAATGACATGGCTACCATCCATTAGAGTAACAAAATCTCAACAATGAACTACCTTCCATAATGACAAGGCTACCATCCATTGGAGTAACAAAATCTCAAAAATGAACCACCTTCCATAATGACAAGGCTATCATCCATTGGAGAAACAAAATCAAAACAATGAACTACCTTACATAATGACAAGGATACCAGCCATTGGAGTAACAAAATCTCAACAAAGAACTACCATATGTAATGACAAGGATACCATCAATTAGAGTAACAAAATCTCAATAATGAACTACCTTCCATAATGAAAAGTCTACCATCCATTGGAGTAAAAAAATATTAAGAAAGAACTACCTTCCATAATGACAAGGCTACCATCCATTGGAGTAACAAAATCTCAAAAATGAACCACCTTCCATAATGACAAGGCTATCATCCATTGGAGAAACAAAATCTCAACAATGAACTACCTTCTGTAATGACAATGATACCATCAATTAGAGTAAAAAAATCTCAACAATGAACTACCTTCCGTAATGACAAGGTTACCATAAATTAGAGTAACAAAATCTAAACAATGAACTACCTTCCATAATGATAAGGCTACCATCCATTGGAGTAACAAAATCTCAACAATGAACTACCTTCCATAATGATAAGGCTATCATCCATTGGAGAAACAAAATCTCAACAACGAACTACCTTCTGTAATAACAAGGCTACCATCCATTGGAGTAGCAAAGTCTCAAAAATGAACTACCTTCCATAATGACAAGGCTATCATCCATTGGAGAAACAAACTCTAAACAATGAACTACCTTCCGTAATGACAAGGTTACCATAAATTAGAGTAACAAAATATAAACAATGAACTACCTTCCATAATGACAAGGTTACCAGCCATTGGAGTAACAAAATCTTAACAATGAACTACCTTCCATAATGATAAGGCTATCATCCATTGGAGAAATAAAATCTCAACAATGAAATACCTTCCGTAATAACAAGGCTACCATCCATTGGAGTACCAAAATCTAAAAAATGAACTACCTTCCATAATGACAAGGCTATCATCCATTGGAGAAACAAAATCTCAACAATGAACTACCTTTCGAAATGACAAGGATACCATCCATTGGAGTAACAAAATCTCAAAAACAAACTACCTTCCATAATGAAAAGGCTACCATCCATTAGAGTAACAAAATCTCAACAATGAACTACCTTCCATAATGACAAGGCTACAAGCCATTGGAGTAACAAAATCTCAACAATGAACTACCTTATGTAATGACAAGGATACCATCAATTAGAGTAACAAAATCTCAACAACGAACTACCTTCCATAATGAAAAGTCTACCATCCATTGGAGGAAAAAAATCTCAACAAAGAACTACCTTCCATAATGACAAGGCTACCATCCATTGGAGTAACAAAATCTCAACAATGAACTACCTTCCATAATGACAAGGCTACCAGCCATTGGAGTAACAAAATCTCAACAATGAACTACCTTCCATAATGACAAAGCTACCATCCTTTGGAGTAACAAAATCTCAACAATGAACTACCTTCCATAATAACAAGGCTACCATCCATTGGAGTAACAAAATCTCAAAAATGAACTACCTTCCATAATGACAAGGCTATCATCCATTGGAGAAACAAAATCTCAACAATGAACTACCTTCCGTAATGACAGGGATACCATCAATTAGAGTAACAAAATATCAACAACGAACTACCTTCCATAATGACAAGGCTACCATCCATTGGAGTAACAAAAACTCAACAATTAACTACCTTCCATAATGACAAGGCTACCATCCATTGGAGTAACAAAATCTCAAAAATGAACCTCCTTCCATAATGACAAGGCTATCATCCATTGGAGAAACAAAATCTCAACAATGAACTACCTTCTGTAATGACAATGATACCATCAATTAGAGTAAAAAAATCTCAACAATGAACTACCTTCCGTAATGACAAGGCTATCATCCATTCGAGAAACAAAATCTCAACAATGAACTACCTTCCGTAATGACAGGGATACCATCAATTAGAGTAACAAAATATCAACAACGAACTACCTTCCATAATGACAAGGCTACCATCCATTAGAGTTACAAAATCTAAACAACAAAATACATTTCATAATGACAAGGCTACCATCCATTGGAGTAACAAAATATCATAAATGAACCACCTTCCATAATGACAAGGCTACAAGCCATTGGAGTAACAAAATCTCAACAATGAACTACCTTTCATATTGATAAGGCTATCATCCATTGGAGAAACAAAATCTCAACAATGAACTACCTTTTGTAATGACAAGGATACCGTCAATTAGAGTAACAAAATCTCAACAACAAACTACCTTCCATAATGAAAAGTCTACTATCCATTGGATTAAAAAAATCTCAACAAAGAACTACCTTCCATAATGACATGGCTACCATCCATTAGAGTAACAAAATCTCAACAATGAACTACCTTCCTTAATGACAAGGCTACCATCCATTGGAGTAACAAAATCACAAAAATGAACCACCTTCCATAATGACAAGGCTATCATCCATTGGAGAAACAAAATCTAAACAATGAACTACCTTACATAATGACAAGGATACCAGCCATTGGAGTAACAAAATCTCAACAAAGAACTACCTTATGTAATGACAAGGATACCATCAATTAGAGTAACAAAATCTCAATAATGAACTACCTTCCATAATGAAAAGTCTACCATCCATTGGAGTAAAAAAATATCAAGAAAGAACTACCTTCTATAATGACAAGGCTACCATCCATTGGAGTAACAAAAACTCAACAATTAACTACCTTCCATAATGACAAGGCTACCATCCATTGGAGTAACAAAATCTCAAAAATGAACCTCCTTCCATAATGACAAGGCTATCATCCATTGGAGAAACAAAATCTCAACAATGAACTACCTTCTGTAATGACAATGATACCATCAATTAGAGTAAAAAAATCTCAACAATGAACTACCTTCCGTAATGACAAGGTTACCATAAATTAGAGTAACAAAATCTAAACAATGAACTACCTTCCATAATGATAAGGCTATCATCCATTGGAGAAACAAAATCTCAACAATGAACTACCTTCTGTAATAACAAGGCTACCATCCATTGGAGTAACAAAGTCAAAAAAATGAACTACCTTCCATAATGACAAGGCTATCATCCATTGGAGAAACAAACTCTCCACAATGAACTACCTTCCGTAATGACAAGGTTACCATAAATTAGAGTAACAAAATCTAAACAATGAACTACCTTCCATAATGACAAGGTTACCAGCCATTGGAGTAACAAAATCTCAACAATGAACTACCTTCCATAATGATAAGGCTATCATCCATTGGAGAAACAAAATCTCAACAATGAACTACCTTCTGTAATAACAAGGCTACCATCCATTGGAGTAACAAAGTCTCAAAAATGAACTACCTTCCATAATGACAAGGCTATCATCCATTGGAGAAACAAACTCTCAACAATGAACTACCTTCCGTAATAACAAGGATACCATCAATTAGAGTAACAAAATCTCAAAAACAAACTACCTTCCATAATGACAACCCTACCATCCATTGGAGTAAGAAAATCTCAACAACAAACTACCTTCCATAATGACAAGGCTACCATCCATTAAAGTAACAAAATCTCAAAACCGAACTACATTCTATAATGACAAGGCTACCATCCATTGGAGTAACAAAATCTCAACAACGAACTACCTTCCATAATGACAAGGCTACCATCCATTGGAGTAACAAAATCTAAACAATGAACTACCTTCCATAATGACAAGGCTACTACCCATTGGATTAACAAAATCTCAACAATGAACTACCTTTCATATTGATAAGGTTATCATCCATTGGAGAAACAAAATCTCAACAATGAACTACCTTTTGTAATGACAAGGATACCGTCAATTAGAGTAACAAAATCTCAACAACAAACTACCTTCCATAATGAAAAGTCTACCATCCATTGGATTAAAAAAATCTCAACAAAGAACTACCTTCCATAATGACAAGGCTACCATCCATTAGAGTAACAAAATCTCAACAATGAACTACCTTCCATAATGACAAGGCTACCATCCATTAGAGTAAAAAAATCTCAAAAATGAACCACCTTCCTTAATGAAAAGGCTATCATCCATTGGAGAAACAAAATCTAAACAATGAACTACCTTACATAATGACAAGGCTACCAGCCATTGGAGTAACAAAATCACAACAATGAACTACCTTATGTAATGACAAGGCTACCATCAATTAGAGTAACAAAATATCAAAAATGAACTACCTTCCATAATAACAAGGCTACCAACCATTGGAGTAACAAAATATCAAAAATGAACTAGCTTCCATAATGACAAGGCTATCATCCATTGGAGAAACAAAATCTCAACAATGAACTACCTTCCGTAATGACAGGGATACCATCAATTAGAGTAACAAAATCTCAACAACGAACTACCTTCCATAATGAAAAGTGTACCATCCATAAGAGTAAAAAAATCTCAACAAAGAACTACCTTCCATAATGACAAAGCTATCATCCATTGGAGTAACAAAATCTCAACAATGAACTACCTTCCATAATAACAAGGCAACCATCCATTGGAGTAACAAAATCTCAAAAATGAACTACCTTCCATAATGACAAGGCTATCATCCATTGGAGAAACAAAATCTCAACAATGAACTACCTTCCGTAATGACAGGGATACCATCAATTAGAGTAACAAAATATCAACAACGAACTACCTTCCATAATGACAAGGCTACCATCAATTAGAGTTACAAAATCTCAACAGCAAACTACATTTCATAATGACAAGGCTACCATCCATTGGAGTAACAAAATCTCAACAATGAACTACCTTCCGTAATAACAAGGCTACCAGCCATTGGAGTAACAAAATCTCAACAATGAACTACCTTCCATAATGACAAGGCTATCATCCATTGGAGAAACAAAATCTCAACAATGAACTACCTTCCGTAATGAAAAGGTTACCATAAATTAGAGTAACAAAATCTAAACAATGAACTACCTTCCATAATGACAAGGCTACCAGCCATTGGAGTAACAAAATTTCAACAATGAACTACCTTCCATAATGATAAGGCTATCATACATTGGAGAAACAAAATCTCAACAATGAACTACCTTCCGTAATAACAAGGCTACCATCCATTGGAGTAACAAAATCTCAAAAATGAACTACCTTCCATAATGACAAGGCTATCATCCATTGGAGAAACAAAATCTCAACAATGAACTACCTTCCGTAATGAGAAGGATACCATCAATTAGAGTAACAAAATCTCAAAAACAAACTACCTTCCATAAAGACAACCCTACCATCCATTGGAGTAACAAAATCTCAACAACAAACTACCTTCCATAATGACAAGGCTACCATCCATTAAAGTAAGAAAATCTCAAAACCGAACTACATTCCATAATGACAAGGCTACCATCCATTGGAGTAAAAAAATATCAACAACGAACTACCTTCCATAATGACAAGGCTACCATCCATTGGAGTAACAAAATCTAAACAATGAACTACCTTCCATAATGACAAGGCTACCAGCCATTGGAATAAGAAAATCTCAACAATGAACTACCTTCCATATTGATAAGGCTATCATCCATTGGAGAAACAAAATCTCAACAATGAACTACCTTCTGTAATGACAAGGATACCATCAATTAGAGTAACAAAATCTCAACAACAAACTACCTTCCATAATGAAAAGTCTACCATCCATTGGATTTAAAAAATCTCAACAAAGAACTACCTCCATAATGACAAGGCTGCCATCCATTAGAGTAACAAAATCTCAACAATGAACTACCTTCCATAATGACAAGGCTACCTGCCATTGGAGTAACAAAATCTCAACAATGAACTACCTTATGTAATGACAAGGATACCATCAATTAGAGTAACAAAATCTCAACAACGAACTACCTTCCATAATGAAAAGTCTACCATCCATTGGAGGAAAAAAATCTCAACAAAGAACTACCTTC
Source organism: Vicia faba (assembly GCA_948472305.1). Taxonomy (NCBI): domain Eukaryota; kingdom Viridiplantae; phylum Streptophyta; class Magnoliopsida; order Fabales; family Fabaceae; genus Vicia; species Vicia faba. Next base: position 590,028,935 of record OX451741.1, on the reverse strand, counting down.
CATAATGACAAGGCTACCATCCATTGGAGTAACAAAATCTCAACAATAAACTACCTACCATAATGACAAGGCTACCAGCCATTGGAGTAACAAAATCTTAACAATTAACTACCTTCCAAAATGAGAAGGTTATCATCCATTGGAGAAACAAAATCTAAACAATGAACTACCATCCGTAATGACAAGGATACCATCAATTAGAGTAACAAAATATCAACGAACTACCTTCCATAATGACAAGGCTACCATCCATTATAGTTACAAAATCTAAACAACAAACTACATTTCATAATGACAAGGCTACCATCCATTGGAGTAACAAAATATCATAAATGAACCACCTTCCATAATGACAAGGCTACTAGCCATTGGAGTAACAAAATCTCAACAATGAACTACCTTTCATATTGATAAGGTTATCATCCATTGGAGAAACAAAATCTCAACAATGAACTACCTTTTGTAATGACAAGGATACCGTCAATTAGAGTAACAAAATATCAACAACAAACTACCTTCCATAATGAAAAGTCTACCATCCATTGGATTAAAAAAATCTCAACAAAGAACTACCTTCCATAATGACAAGGCTACCATCCATTAGAGTAACAAAATCTCAACAATGAACTACCTTCCATAATGACAAGGCTATCATCCATTGGAGAAACAAAATCTCAACAATGAACTACCTTCCGTAATGACAGGGATACCATCAATTAGAGTAACAAAATCTCAACAACGAACTACCTTCCATAATGACAAGGATACCAGCCATTGGAGTAACAAAATCTCAATAAAGAACTACCTTATGTAATGACAAGTATACCATCAATTAGAGTAACAAAATCTCAATAATGAACTACCTTCCATAATGAAAAGTCTACCATCCATTGGAGTAAAAAAATATCAAGAAAGAACTACCTTCCATAATGACAAGGCTACCATCCATTGGAGTAACAAAAACTCAACAATTAACTACCTTTCATAATGACAAGGCTACCATCCATTGGAGTAACAAAATCTCAAAAATGAACCACCTTCCATAATGACAAGGCTATCATCCATTGGAGAAACAAAATCTCAACAATGAACTACCTTCTGTAATGACAATGATACCATCAATTAGAGTAAAAAAATCTCAACAATGAACTACCTTCCGTAATGACAAGGTTACCATAAATTAGAGTAACAAAATCTAAACCATGAACTACCTTCCATAATGATAAGGCTATCATCCATTGGAGAAACAAAATCTCAACAATGAACTACCTTCTGTAATAACAAGGCTACCATCCATTGGAGTAACAAAGTCTCAAAAATGAACTACCTTCCATAATGACAAGGCTATCATCCATTGGAGAAACAAACTCTCAACAATGAACTACCTTCCGTAATGACAAGGTTACCATAAATTAGAGTAACAAAATCTAAACAATGAACTACCATCCATAATGACAAGGTTACCAGCCATTGGAGTAACAAAATCTCAACAATGAACTACCTTCCATAATGATAAGGCTATCATCCATTGGAGAAACAAAATCTCAACAATGAAATACCTTCCGTAATAACAAGGCTACAATCCATTGGAGTACCAAAATCTAAAAAATGAACTACCTTCCATAATGACAAGGCTATCATCCATTGGAGAAACAAAATCTCAACAATGAACTACCTTCCGTAATGACAAGGATACCATCAATTAGAGTAACAAAATCTCAAAAACAAACTACCTTCCATAATGACAACCCTACCATCCATTGGAGTAAGAAAATCTCAACAACAAACTACCTTCCATAATGACAAGGCTACCATCCATTAAAGTAACAAAATCTCAAAACGGAACTACATTCCATAATGACAAGGCTACCATCAATTGGAGTAACAAAATCTCAACAACGAACTACCTTCCATAATGACAAGGCTACCATCCATTGGAGTAACAAAATTTAAACAATGAACTACCTTCCATAATGACAAGGCTACTACCCATTGGATTAACAAAATCTCAACAATGAACTACCTTTCATATTGATAAGGCTATCATCCATTGGAGAAACAAAATCTCAACAATGAACTACATTTTGTAATGACAAGGATACCGTCAATTAGAGTACCAAAATCTCAACAACAAACTACCTTCCATAATGAAAAGTCTACCATCCATTGGATTAAAAAAATCTCAACAAAGAACTACCTTCCATAATGACAAGGCTACCATCCATTAGAGTAACAAAATCTCAACAATGAACTACCTTCCATAATGACAAGGCTACCATCCATTGGAGTAACAAAATCTCAACAATGAACTACCTTCCGTAATAACAAGGCTACCAGCCATTGGAGTAACAAAATCTCAACAATGAACTACCTTCCATAATGACAAGGCTATCATCCATTGGAGAAACAAAATCTCAACAATGAACTACCTTCCGTAATGACAAGGTTACCATAAATTAGAGTAACAAAATCTAAACATTGAACTACCTTCCATAATGACAAGGCTACCAGCCATTGGAGTAACAAAATTTCAACAATGAACTACCTTCCATAATGATAAGGCTATCATACATTGGAGAAACAAAATCTCAACAATGAACTACCTTCCGTAATAACAAGGCTACCATCCATTGGAGTAACAAAATCTCAAAAATGAACTACCTTCCATAATGACAAGGCTATCATCCATTGGAGAAACAAAATCTCAACAATGAACTACCTTCCGTAATGAGAAGGATACCATCAATTAGAGTAACAAAATCTCAAAAACAAACTACCTTCCATAAAGGCAACCCTACCATCCATTGGAGTAACAAAATTCAACAACAAACTACCTTCCATAATGACAAGGCTACCATCCATTAAAGTAAGAAAATCTCAAAACCGAACTACATTCCATAATGACAAGGCTACCATCCATTGGAGTAACAAAATATCAACAACGAACTACCTTCCATAATGACAAGGCTACCATCCATTGGAGTAACAAAATCTAAACAATGAACTACCTTCCATAATGACAAGGCTACCAGCCATTGGAGTAAGAAAATCTCAACAATGAACTACCTTCCATATTGATAAGGCTATCATCCATTGGAGAAACAAAATCTCAACAATGAACTACCTTCTGTAATGACAAGGATACCATCAATTAGAGTAACAAAATCTCAACAACAAACTACCTTCCATAATGAAAAGTCTACCATCCATTGGATTTAAAAAATCTCAACAAAGAACTACCTCCATAATGACAAGGCTGCCATCCATTAGAGTAACAAAATCTCAACAATGAACTACCTTCCATAATGACAAGGCTACCAGCCATTGGAGTAACAAAATCTCAACAATGAACTACCTTATGTAATGACAAGGATACCATCAATTAGAGTAACAAAATCTCAACAACGAACTACCTTCCATAATGAAAAGTCTACCATCCATTGGAGGAAAAAAATCTCAACAAAGAACTACCTTCCATAATGACGAGGCTACCATCCATTGGAGTAACAAAATTTCAACAATGAACTACCTACCATAATGACAAGGCTACCAGCCATTGGAGTAACAAAATCTCAACAATGAACTACCTTCCAAAATGAGAAGGTTATCATCCATTAGAGAAACAAAATCTCAACAATGAACTACCATCCGTAATGACAAGGATACCATCAATTAGAGTAACAAAATATCAACAACGAACTACCTTCCATAATGACAAAGATACCATCCATTAGAGTTACAAAATCTAAACAACAAACTACATTTCATAATGACAAGGCTACCATCCATTGGAGTAAAAAAATATCATAAATGAACCACCTTCCATAATGACAAGGCTACTAGCCATTGGAGTAACAAAATCTCAACAATGAACTACCGTTCATATTGATAAGGTTATCATCCATTGGAGAAACAAAATCTCAACAATGAACTACCTTTTGTAATGACAAGGATACCGTCAATTAGAGTAACAAAATCTCAACAACAAACTACCTTCCATAATGAAAAGTCTACCATCCATTGGATTAAAAAAATCTCAACAAAGAACTACCTTCCATAATGACAAGGCTACCATCCATTAGAGTAACAAAATCTCAACAATGAACTACCTTCCATAATGACAAGGCTACCATCCATTGGAGTAACAAAATCTCAAAAATGAACCACCTGCCGTAATGACAAGGCTACCATCCATTGGAGTAACAAAATCTCAACAATGAACTACCTTACATAATTACAAGGCTACCAGCGATTGGAGTAACAAAATCTCAAAAATGAACTACCTTCCATAATGACAAGGCTATCATCCATTGGAGAAACAAAATCTCAACAATGAACTACCTTCCGTAATGAGAAGGATACCATCAATTAGAGTAACAAAATCTCAAAAACAAACTACCTTCCATAAAGACAACCCTACCATCCATTGGAGTAACAAAATTCAACAACAAACTACCTTCCATAATGACAAGGCTACCATCCATTAAAGTAAGAAAATCTCAAAACCGAACTACATTCCATAATGACAAGGCTACCATCCATTGGAGTAACAAAATATCAACAACGAACTACCTTCCATAATTACAAGGCTACCATCCATTGGAGTAACAAAATCTAAACAATGAACTACCTTCCATAATGACAAGGCTACCAGCCATTGGAGTAAGAAAATCTCAACAATGAACTACCTTCCATATTGATAAGGCTATCATCCATTGGAGAAACAAAATCTCAACAATGAACTACCTTCTGTAATGACAAGGATACCATCAATTAGAGTAACAAAATCTCAACAACAAACTACCTTCCATAATGAAAAGTCTACCATCCATTGGATTTAAAAAATCTCAACAAAGAACTACCTCCATAATGACAAGGCTGCCATCCATTAGAGTAACAAAATCTCAACAATGAACTACCTTCCATAATGACAAGGCTACCAGCCATTGGAGTAACAAAATCTCAACAATGAACTACCTTATGTAATGACAAGGATACCATCAATTAGAGTAACAAAATCTCAACAACGAACTACCTTCCATAATGAAAAGTCTACCATCCATTGGAGGAAAAAAATCTCAACAAAGAACTAGCTTCCATAATGACAAGGCTACCATCCATTGGAGTAACAAAATCTCAACAATGAACTACCTACCATAATGACAAGGCTACCAGCCATTGGAGTAACAAAATCTCAACAATGAACTACCTTCCAAAATGAGAAGGTTATCATCCATTGGAGAAACAAAATCTCAACAATGAACTACCATCCGTAATGACAAGGATACCATCAATTAGAGTAACAAAATATCAACAACGAACTACCTTCCATAATGACAAGGCTACTGTAACACCCTCTAAAACCCCGCATATAATTTTCGCAAATATTAAAAATTATAAACTCAGAGTACATGTAATAATCGAGGAATGCTACAATTCTCTTTTAATAAAATAAATTCCTGTCATGCATAATTTTAGTGGTAACTCATACATGTCTACACAGCGGAATAATTTATTTAATAAAATCAAATGTTATAATATTTTCCAAAATCATCAGGGATTAACACCTGGAAAAGTCAACGTCATATTATAACAATTAAAAGAAATAAACGAGTCTGACTAAAGCAGCTCGACAACCAAACGTTCCCGGAGTTACAACTATCAGAGCATGACCCGGACATACTAAAACGAAACTAAACTAGACACGATAAGCCTTCGCCAAGCACCTGAGCGAAGCTCCTCAATCTGAAATATTCAACAGTAAGGGTGAGCTTCTCAAATATACATTTGGTTATACATTCATAACAATCGATTCACGAAATCATAAGCATCACCCAATAATTAGCATATTTCATAGTTTACAAACCTTTACAATTCATCTATCCATGACATATTGCCTTTCATATTTGCAAATATTCATCAAACATCATCAACCATTTATCAAATCATACGTGCATACAAACAATCAAATATAACATTGGAAAAATCATCCATTCATGTTATATTCGAGTAATGCAACACACCCATGCATGTGGTACCACTTCACCGCCCCATTAAATCGCGGGTCACGGATAACTCACCGTTCCATTATATCGCGGACACGGCTACCACCTCAACGTTCCATTATATCGCGGACACGCATATTGGCCACCATGTTAATTCCACACAATGGGAATTAACAAATGCAACATGATATGTAAGTATGTAACACTCAGCATACTATAAACATCGATCAACATATCATGCACATCAACAATATCAAACATAACATGATATGAATAGCATGTAACCACTCAGCATACTATTTAAACATCAATCATATCAAGTTACGAATAGCATGTAATCACTCAGCATACTATTCAACATCAACCAATCACATCAATTATATCATAATTCATGCTCGATAACATATCTAAAAGCATAGCAATAAAAATCCAACATCAAAACACTGAAATCAAAAATTCAGAAAATCATCACAGCAGAGCAACACGGGCACCCGTGTTGTGCAACACGGCCCGTGTTGTGCAGCACGTCCAGAAAAATGCACATTTTATTTTTATCAGTACAGGGGCTCTGACACGGGTACCCGTGTTGTGCAACACGGCCCGTGTCGTGCAACCAGGAGCACACCCCTTCCAACTCAGAGGAGCAACACGGGCACCCGTGTTGTGCAACACGGCCCGTGTTGCTGAGCGCGCACAGGATTTCCTGAACCTGCAGCAGCTCAGAAACAGCAGTCCAAAACGCCCGCCAAACGCGTAATTCGGTACCTAACGACATCAGGTTTGTACAATTTACGACAACACCACCATATCCAAAAATACCAACAATCAATATAGTAACCTTAACCGGGGATTAACCGTCCCTTTGGGGAATTCTACTGACACTGAGGTTATCCCTACAACTTCCAAGGTAAATTCACGATCATATCCCAATTCCTCATTTGGGACCTAAAACTCTTAATCGATACATAAGAATTGGGAACCTAACCCTTTTCTAACAAGGTTCAGTCCTACGGTTATCGATCCCTAGAAACATCTAACAATTGGGATTTTCCTACAATTACCCGAATCAACCGTACATAAACCCATAAACAAATATAAATCGAGTATAAACCCCCCTTACCTTATCAATTAGCAGCTTTGAGTTCTTGGGCGATGATCTTCGTTCTCCGTTCTTCAGAGCTCTATTTTCCCAAATTCCAACTTCTGTTCTTACGTGAAAACCAAAAATGAGAAAATGGCCTAAGTCCCAAACATAACTTTATTTCTCTGCACCCCCACTCTTTACTAACAACATCTAAGCCCAATGACTTAAAAATCTCAATATTTCTTATTTCTTTTATTTTCCTCAAATACTCCAAAATAAATAATTCTTTTTATTTTATTAATTCTAATAAAATAAATTCCCAAATTTAAATAAATCAATTAATTGAAAACGGGGTGTTACAACTCTCCCCCACTAAAAGAGTTTTCGTCCTCGAAAACATACCTTAGACGAACAGCTCCGGATAAGCCTCTTTCATCTGGCTCTCCAGCTCCCAAGTGATATTTCCATCTGCTGGACCTCCCCAAGCAACCTTCACTAATGCTATCTCTTTACCTCTTAACTGTTTCACTTCCCGATCTTCTATCCTCATAGGCAATGTTTCTACTGTCAGGTTATCTCTTACCTGTACATCATCTATTTGGATTACATGAGATGGGTCTGGAATGTATCTCCTCAACTGAGAAACATGAAAAACATCGTGCAAATTCGCAAGTCTCGGAGGTAAAGCAATGCGATAAGCAACTTCTCCAACTCTTTCCGTAATCTGAAACGGACCAATAAAACGCGGAGTCAACTTCTTAGACTTCAACGCCCGACCAATACCCGTCATCGGAGTAACTCTCATAAACACATGATCTCCAGCACTGAATTCTAAATTCTTTCTCCTCTTATCATGATAACTTTTCTGACGACTCTGAGAAGCTCTCATCTTCTCTTGAATCAATTTGATCTTTTCGGTAGTCTGCTGAACAATCTCTGGCCCAATTACCGAACTCTCTCCAGATTCATACCAACACAAAGGCGTTCTACACCGTCTACCATACAATGCCTCAAACGGAGCCATACCAATACTCGAATGGTAACCATTGTTATAAGTAAACTCAATCAATGGTAAATAGCTATCCCAAGCCCCACCTTTCTCTAAAACACAAGCACGCAATAAATCTTCCAACGATTGAATCGTCCTCTCCGTCTGTCCATCAGTCTGAGGATGGTAAGCTGAACTCAATCTCAACTTAGTACCCAAAGCCTTCTGCAATCCTTCCCAAAATTTCGAAGTGAACCTCGGATCTCTATCTGACACAATACTAGAAGGAACTCCATGCAAACTCACTATTTTCTCAATATACAACTGTGCCAATCTCTCCATCGAGTAATCCATTCGCACCGGTATAAAATGAGCAGACTTAGTCAACCTATCCACAACGACCCATATCGCTTCACAATTCATAGGAGTCCTCGGCAACCCAGATACGAAATCCATAGAAATACTATCCCACTTCCATTCTGGAATAAACATCGGTTGCATAAACCCAGACGGCTTTTGATGCTCAATCTTCGATTTCTGACAGATTAAACATGCATACACAAATTCAGCTATTTCCTTTTTCATTCTCGGCCACCAAAACAATTTCTTCAAATCATGATACATTTTCGTGGCACCCGGATGAATGCTCATCCCACTGCGATGTCCTTCCTCTAATATACTTTTCTTGATTTCTGCGACATCAGGAACACAAACTCTATCGCCAAATCTCATAACATCATTTTCATCAATCCTAAACTCACTACCTTGACCTTGGTTGATCAATGTCAATTTATCAACTAAATTAACATCGGATTTCTGCCCGATCCTGATCTCTTCTAGAATACCACTAGTAAGTTTCAACATACCCAAACGAACACACTTCGGAGTACTTTCACAAACCAAACTCAAATCTCGGAATTGCTCAATTAAATCCAATTCACGAACCATCATCATAGACATATGCAAGGACTTCCTGCTCAAAGCATCTGCAACTACATTTGCCTTACCAGGATGGTAATTCAAACCAAAATCATAATCTTTGAGGAATTCTAACCACCTTCTTTGCCTCATATTGAGCTCTTTCTGATCGAAAAGATACTTCAAACTCTTATGATCACTATACACTTCAAACCTCGAACCATACAGATAATGTCTCCACAATTTCAAGACAAACACAACTGCTGCCAACTCTAAGTCATGAGTAGGATAGTTCCTTTCATGAACCTTCAACTGTCTCGAAGCATACGCAACTACCTGCTGATTCTGCATTAAAACACCACCTAAACCCAACAGAGATGCATCACAATAAACCACAAAAGATTCCACCGGATTCGGCAAAATCAGAATAGGAGCACTTGTCAATCTCCGCTTCAATTCTTGGAAACCCTTCTCACAATCAGAATCCCAAATAAACGCTTGTCCTTTACGAGTCAACTTCGTCAACGGCAATGCTAACTTTGAGAATCCTTCGATAAACTTTCTGTAATAACCTGCAAGACCAAGGAAACTTCTGATTTCAGAAACAGTCTTCGGCGCTTCCCACTGAGATACTGCTTCTACTTTTGTAGGATCCACTGCAATACCATTCTTAGAAATCACATGTCCAAGAAAACTAACTTCATTCAGCCAGAACTCACATTTGGACAACCTTGCATACAACTTCCTATCTTTCAACAACTCTAACACAATTCTGAGATGTTCCGCATGCTCTTCGTCATTCTTGGAATAAATCAGAATGTCATCAATGAAAACCACAACAAACTTATCCAGATACGGATGAAAAATCCTGTTCATATATTCCATGAAAACACCAGGTGCATTAGTAACTCCGAACGGCATAACAGAATATTCATAATGCCCATACCTCGTTCGAAAAGCAGTCTTTTGAATATCTTCCGCTTTCACACGAATCTGATGATATCCAGATCTCAAATCAATCTTACTGAATACACTGGCTCCAATTAACTGATCCATTAAATCATCAATCCTCGGTAACGGGTACCGATTCTTAATGGTTACCTTGTTCAATTGCCTGTAATCAACACACAGTCTCATAGAACCTTCTTTCTTCTTAACCAACAATACCGGAGCACCCCAAGGCGAAACACTTGGACGAATAAACTTCTTCTCCAGTAAATCCTCCAACTGACTCTTCAATTCAGCCAATTCAGACGCAGACATACGATATGGCGCCATCGACACCGGTCTCGTACCAGGAATTAAATCTATAGAAAATTCCACTTCTCTCTCAGGAGGTAACTCGCCAACATCATCAGGAAAGACTTCTGGAAAATCACACACCACTGGCAATTCACTACTCCTGACCTTTCCTGTTGCATCTAACGAAGCAAGTAACATAAACACATTAGCACCATCTTCCATTGCTTCTTGCACCTGCCTAGCAGTCATAGTCAAATTCTCGACACCAACTGCTTCTGGGAAAATCACCGTCTTAGCAAAGCAGTTCAGATGAACCCGGTTAAATTCCAACCAGTTCATCCCAAGGATAATATCAATTTGTTCAAGCGGTAGGCACACTAAATCCATACCGAAACCTCTACCAAAAATCTCAATAGGACAATTCCTACATACGAGTGAAGTTGTCACTGAACCCGATGCAGGAGTATCAACAACCATGCTACCTCGCATACCAGATATGTCCAGTTTCAACCTCTCAGCACAATCCAAAGAAATGAAAGAATGAGTTGCACCGGTATCAATAATTGCAACTAAAGGTGTGCCATGAATAAAACACGTACCTTTAATCAATCGATCCTCTGGGGTAGTCTCAGATCCAGACAAAGCAAACACTTTTCCACCTGACTGATCCTTCCTAGGCTTAGGACACTGCGGACGAATGTGACCTTCTTCGCCACAATTGTAACAAGTAACAGACTTCCCTTTGCAATCAATAGACAAATGACCAGCCTTTCCACATTTATAGCACTTCTTCTCATCACTCTTGCAATCTCGAATGTGATGACCAGACTCACCACACCTGTAGCATCTGATAGGAGCCTTAGAATCTCCCCCACTAGGCCTTTTCCAACCGCCTGATCTCTGGTTATCTCTACCATATGGCTTGCCACGGTCCATATGTTGCTTCCCTCTTTTATCAACAGCCCCACGAGAGTGAGACGACCGATTCTTGGTAATATCTTCTTCCAAGATTCTGCTACAATCCACCAGATCAGAAAATCTACGAATACGCTGGTACCTGATTCCCTGCTTAATCTCATCTCGGAGACCATTCTCAAATTTGATACATTTAGAGAATTCTCCAGCCTCATCATTGTTGTAGTGTGCATAATACTTTGCCAGCTCAGTGAACTTAGTAGCATACTCACTAACAGTCAGATTGCCCTGCTTAAGCTCCAAAAATTCAATTTCCTTTCTTCCCCGAACATCTTCAGGAAAGTACCTCCTCAGAAAAGCCCTTCTGAAGTTAGCCCAAGTCAGTGCCTCTCCATCCTGAACCATTTCAGTCCTTGTGGCAACCCACCAGTCGTCGGCCTCTTCTGCCAACATGTGCGTACCATATCTGACTTTCAGATCTTCAGCACAATCGATCACACGGAAAATCCTTTCGATTTCCTTCAGCCACTTCTGAGCACCTTCGGGGTCATGTGTACCTTTGAACAACGGAGGATTGTTCCTCTGGAAATTTCCCAATTGCCTATCAGCACCAATCACGCCTCCAGTTGGGTTTCCAGCAAGTACACCAGCTAACATCCCCAAAGCCTCAGCTAGTGCAGCATCATTTCGTCCATTACCTCTTCCAGCCATATTCCTGAGAATTAAAACATACTCCACATCAGAATACAGTATCGACAGTGTTACCTTGCACTAGTCGCATACGAAAAGGAATGACTGACTCAAGACTCTGGTCACAACGACCGACTATGCTCTGATACCACTATTGTAACACCCTCTAAAACCCCGCATATAATTTTCGCAAATATTAAAAATTATAAACTCAGAGTACATGTAATAATCGAGGAATGCTACAATTCTCTTTTAATAAAATAAATTCCTGTCATGCATAATTTTAGTGGTAACTCATACATGTCTACACAGCGGAATAATTTATTTAATAAAATCAAATGTTATAATATTTTCCAAAATCATCAGGGATTAACACCTGGAAAAGTCAACGTCATATTATAACAATTAAAAGAAATAAACGAGTCTGACTAAAGCAGCTCGACAACCAAACGTTCCCGGAGTTACAACTATCAGAGCATGACCCGGACATACTAAAACGAAACTAAACTAGACACGATAAGCCTTCGCCAAGCACCTGAGCGAAGCTCCTCAATCTGAAATATTCAACAGTAAGGGTGAGCTTCTCAAATATACATTTGGTTATACATTCATAACAATCGATTCACGAAATCATAAGCATCACCCAATAATTAGCATATTTCATAGTTTACAAACCTTTACAATTCATCTATCCATGACATATTGCCTTTCATATTTGCAAATATTCATCAAACATCATCAACCATTTATCAAATCATACGTGCATACAAACAATCAAATATAACATTGGAAAAATCATCCATTCATGTTATATTCGAGTAATGCAACACACCCATGCATGTGGTACCACTTCACCGCCCCATTAAATCGCGGGTCACGGATAACTCACCGTTCCATTATATCGCGGACACGGCTACCACCTCAACGTTCCATTATATCGCGGACACGCATATTGGCCACCATGTTAATTCCACACAATGGGAATTAACAAATGCAACATGATATGTAAGTATGTAACACTCAGCATACTATAAACATCGATCAACATATCATGCACATCAACAATATCAAACATAACATGATATGAATAGCATGTAACCACTCAGCATACTATTTAAACATCAATCATATCAAGTTACGAATAGCATGTAATCACTCAGCATACTATTCAACATCAACCAATCACATCAATTATATCATAATTCATGCTCGATAACATATCTAAAAGCATAGCAATAAAAATCCAACATCAAAACACTGAAATCAAAAATTCAGAAAATCATCACAGCAGAGCAACACGGGCACCCGTGTTGTGCAACACGGCCCGTGTTGTGCAGCACGTCCAGAAAAATGCACATTTTATTTTTATCAGTACAGGGGCTCTGACACGGGTACCCGTGTTGTGCAACACGGCCCGTGTCGTGCAACCAGGAGCACACCCCTTCCAACTCAGAGGAGCAACACGGGCACCCGTGTTGTGCAACACGGCCCGTGTTGCTGAGCGCGCACAGGATTTCCTGAACCTGCAGCAGCTCAGAAACAGCAGTCCAAAACGCCCGCCAAACGCGTAATTCGGTACCTAACGACATCAGGTTTGTACAATTTACGACAACACCACCATATCCAAAAATACCAACAATCAATATAGTAACCTTAACCGGGGATTAACCGTCCCTTTGGGGAATTCTACTGACACTGAGGTTATCCCTACAACTTCCAAGGTAAATTCACGATCATATCCCAATTCCTCATTTGGGACCTAAAACTCTTAATCGATACATAAGAATTGGGAACCTAACCCTTTTCTAACAAGGTTCAGTCCTACGGTTATCGATCCCTAGAAACATCTAACAATTGGGATTTTCCTACAATTACCCGAATCAACCGTACATAAACCCATAAACAAATATAAATCGAGTATAAACCCCCCTTACCTTATCAATTAGCAGCTTTGAGTTCTTGGGCGATGATCTTCGTTCTCCGTTCTTCAGAGCTCTATTTTCCCAAATTCCAACTTCTGTTCTTACGTGAAAACCAAAAATGAGAAAATGGCCTAAGTCCCAAACATAACTTTATTTCTCTGCACCCCCACTCTTTACTAACAACATCTAAGCCCAATGACTTAAAAATCTCAATATTTCTTATTTCTTTTATTTTCCTCAAATACTCCAAAATAAATAATTCTTTTTATTTTATTAATTCTAATAAAATAAATTCCCAAATTTAAATAAATCAATTAATTGAAAACGGGGTGTTACAGCTACCATCCATTAGAGTTACAAAATCTAAACAACAAACTACATTTCATAATGACAAGGCTACCATCCATTGGATTAAAAAAATATCATAAATGAACCACCTTCCATAATGACAAGGCTACTAGCCATTGGAGTAACAAAATCTCAACAATGAACTACCTTTCATATTGATAAGGTTATCATCCATTGGAGAAACAAAATCTCAACAATGAACTACCTTTTGTAATGACAAGGATACCGTCAATTAGAGTAACAAAATCTCAACAACAAACTACCTTCCATAATGAAAAGTCTACCATCCATTGGATTAAAAAAATCTCAACAAAGAACTACCTTCCATAATGACAAGGCTACCATCCATTAGAGTAACAAAATCTCAACAATGAACTACCTTCCATAATGACAAGGCTACCATCCATTGGAGTAACAAAATCTCAAAAATGAACCACCTTCCTTAATGACAAAGCTACCATCCATTGGAGTAACAAAATCTCAACAATGAACTACCTTACATAATGACAAGGCTACCAGCGATTGGAGTAACAAAATCTCAAAAATGAACTACCTTCCATAATGACAAGGCTATCATCCATTGGAGAAACAAAATCTCAACAATGAACTACCTTAAGTAATGAGAAGGATACCATCAATTAGAGTAACAAAATCTCAAAAACAAACTACCTTCCATAAAGACAACCCTACCATCCATTGGAGTAACAAAATTCAACAACAAACTACCTTCCATAATGACAAGGCTACCATCCATTAAAGTAAGAAAATCTCAAAACCGAACTACATTCCATAATGACAAGGCTACCATCCATTGGAGTAACAAAATATCAACAACGAACTACCTTCCATAATTACAAGGCTACCATCCATTGGAGTAACAAAATCTAAACAATGAACTACCTTCCATAATGACAAGGCTACCAGCCATTGGAGTAAGAAAATCTCAACAATGAACTACCTTCCATATTGATAAGGCTATCATCCATTGGAGAAACAAAATCTCAACAATGAACTACCTTCTGTAATGACAAGGATACCATCAATTAGAGTAACAAAATCTCAACAACAAACTACCTTCCATAATGAAAAGTCTACCATCCATTGGATTTAAAAAATCTCAACAAAGAACTACCTCCATAATGACAAGGCTGCCATCCATTAGAGTAACAAAATCTCAACAATGAACTACCTTCCATAATGAGAAGGCTACCAGCCATTGGAGTAACAAAATCTCAACAATGAACTACCTTATGTAATGACAAGGATACCATCAATTAGAGTAACAAAATCTCAACAACGAACTACCTTCCATAATGAAAAGTCTACCATCCATTGGAGGAAAAAAATCTCAACAAAGAACTACCTTCCATAATGACAAGGCTACCATCCATTGGAGTAACAAAATCTCAACAATGAACTACCTACCATAATGACAAGGCTACCAGCCATTGGAGTAACAAAATCTCAACAATGAACTACCTTCCAAAATGAGAAGGTTATCATCCATTGGAGAAACAAAATCTCAACAATGAACTACCATCCGTAATGACAAGGATACCATCAATTAGAGTAACAAAATATCAACAACGAACTACCTTCCATAATGACAAGGCTACCATCCATTAGAGTTACAAAATCTAAACAACAAACTACATTTCATAATGACAAGGCTACCATCCATTGGAGTAAAAAAATATCATAAATGAACCACCTTCCATAATGACAAGGCTACTAGCCATTGGAGTAACAAAATCTCAACAATGAACTACCTTTCATATTGATAAGGTTATCATCCATTGGAGAAACAAAATCTCAACAATGAACTACCTTTTGTAATGACCAGGATACCGTCAATTAGAGTAACAAAATCTCAACAACAAACTACCTTCCATAATGAAAAGTCTACCATCCATTGGATTTAAAAAATCTCAACAAAGAACTACCTCCATAATGACAAGGCTGCCATCCATTAGAGTAACAAAATCTCAACAATGAACTACCTTCCATAATGACAAGGCTACCAGCCATTGGAGTAACAAAATCTCAACAATGAACTACCTTATGTAATGACAAGGATACCATCAATTAGAGTAACAAAATCTCAAAAACGAACTACCTTCCATAATGAAAAGTCTATCATCCATTGGAGGAAAAAAATCTCAACAAAGAACTACCTTCCATAATGACAAGGCTACCATCCATTAGAGTAACAAAATCTCAACAATGAACTACCTTCCATAATGACAAGGCTACCATCCATTGGAGTAACAAAATCTCAAAAATGAACCACCTTCCGTAATGACAAGGCTATCATCCATTGGAGAAACAAAATCTAAACAATGAACTACCTTCCATAATGACAAGGCTACCATCCATTAGAGTTACAAAATCTAAACAACAAACTACATTTCATAATGACAAGGCTACCATCCATTGGAGTAAAAAAATATCATAAATGAACCACCTTCCATAATGACAAGGCTACTAGCCATTGGAGTAACAAAATCTCAACAATGAACTACCTTTCATATTGATAAGGTTATCATCCATTGGAGAAACAAAATCTCAACAATGAACTACCTTTTGTAATGACAAGTATACCGTCAATTAGAGTAACAAAATCTCAACAACAAACTACCTTCCATAATGAAAAGTCTACCATCCATTGGATTAAAAAAATATCAACAAAGAACTACCTTCCATAATGACAAGGCTACCATCCATTAGAGTAACAAAATCTCAACAATGAACTACCTTCCATAATGACAAGGCTACCATCCATTGGAGTAACAAAATCTCAAAAATGAACCACCTTCCGTAATGACAAGGCTATCATCCATTGGAGAAACAAAATCTAAACAATGAACTACCTTATGTAATGACAAGGATACCATCAATTAGAGTAACAAAATCTCAACAACAAACTACCTTCCATAATGAAAAGTCTACCATCCATTGGAGTAAAAAAATATCAAGAAAGAACTACCTTCCATAATGACAAGGCTACCATCCATTGGAGTAACAAAATCTCAACAATTAACTACCTTCCATAATGACAAGGCTACCATCCATTGGAGTAACAAAATCTCAAAAATGAACCACCTTCCATAATGACAAGGCTATCATCAATTGGAGAAACAAAATCTCAACAATAAACTACCTTCTGCAATGACAAGGATACCATTAATTAGACTAAAAAAATCTCAACAATGAACTACCTTCCGTAATGACAAGGTTACCATAAATTAGAGTAACAAAATCTAAACAATGAACTACCTTCCATAATGACAAGTCTACCAGCCATTGGAGTAACAAAATTTCAACAATGAACTACCTTCCATAATGATAAGGCTATCATACATTGGAGAAACAAAATCTCAACAATGAACTACCTTCCGTAATAACAAGGCTACCATCCATTGGAGTAACAAAGTCTCAAAAATGAACTACCATCCATAATGACAAGGATATCATCCATTGGAGAAACAAACTCTCAACAATGAACTACCTTCCGTAATGACAAGGTTACCATAAATTAGAGTAACAAAATCTAAACAATGAACTACCTTCCATAATGACAAGGTTACCAGCCATTGGAGTAACAAAATCTCAACAATGAACTACCTTCCATAATGATAAGGCTATCATCCATTGGAGAAACAAAATCTCAACAATGAAATACCTTCCGTAATAACAAGGCTACCATCCATTGAAGTAACAAAATCTAAAAAATGAACAACCTTCCATAATGACAAGGCTATCATCCATTGGAGAAACAAAATCTCAACAATGAACTACTTTCCGTAATTACAAGGATACCATCAATTAGAGTAACAAAATCTCAAAAACAAACTACCTTCCATAATGACAACCCTACAATCCATTGGAGTAAGAAAATCTCAACAACAAACTACCTTTCATAATTACAAGGCTACCATCCATTAAAGTAACAAAATCTAAAAACCGAACTACATTCCATAATGACAAGGCTACCATCCATTGGAGTAATAAATTCTCAACAATGAACTACCTTCCATAATGACAAGGCTACAATCCATTGGAGTAACAAAATCTCAACAACGAACTACCTTCCATAATGACAAGGCTACCATCCATTGGAGTAACAAAATCTAAACAATGAACTACCTTCCATAATGACAAGGCTACTTGCCATTGGAGTAATAAAATCTCAAAAATGAACTACCTTTCATATTGATAAGGCTATCATCCATTGGAGAAACAAAATCTCAACAATGAACTACCTTCTGTAATGACAAGGATACCGTCAATTAGAGTAACAAAATCTCAACAACAAACTACCTTCCATAATGAAAAGTGTACCATCCATTGGATTAAAAAAATCTCAACAAAGAACTACCTTCCATAATGACAAGGCTACCATCCATTGGATTAAAAAAATCTCAACAAAGAACTACCTTCCATAATGACAAGGCTACCATACATTAGAGTAACAAAATCTCAACAATGAACTACCTTCCATTATGACAAGGCTACCATTCATTGGAGTAACAAAATCTCAAAAATGAACCACCTTCCGTAATGACAAGGCTATCATCCATTGGAGAAACAAAATCTAAACAATGAACTACCTTACATAATGACAAGGATACCAGCCATTGGAGTAACAAAATCTCAACAAAGAACTACCTTATGTAATGACAAGGATACCATCAATTAGAGTAACAAAATCTCAACAACAAACTACCTTCCATAATGAAAAGTCTACCATCCATTGGAGTAAAAAAATATCAAGAAAGAACTACCTTCCATAATGACAAGGCTACCATCCATTGGAGTAACAAAATCTCAAAAATGAACCACCTTCCATAATGACAAGGCTATCATCAATTGGAGAAACAAAATCTCAACAATAAACTACCTTCTGTAATGACAAGGATACCATTAATTAGACTAAAAAAATCTCAACAATGAACTACCTTCCGTAATGACAAGGTTACCATAAATTAGAGTAACAAAATCTAAACAATGAACTACCTTCCATAATGACAAGTCTACCAGCCATTGGAGTAACAAAATTTCAACAATGAACTACCTTCCATAATGATAAGGCTATCATACATTGGAGAAACAAAATCACAACAATGAACTACCTTCCGTAATAACAAGGCTACCATCCATTGGAGTAACAAAGTCTCAAAAATGAACTACCTTCCATAATGACAAGGATATCATCCATTGGAGAAACAAACTCTCAACAATGAACTACCTTCCGTAATGACAAGGTTACCATAAATTAGAGTAACAAAATCTAAACAATGAACTACCTGCCATAATGACAAGGTTACCAGCCATTGGAGTAACAAAATCTCAACAATGAACTACCTTCCATAATGATAAGGCTATCATCCATTGGAGAAACAAAATCTCAACAATGAAATACCTTCCGTAATAACAAGGCTACCATCCATTGGAGTAACAAAATCTAAAAAATGAACAACCTTCCATAATGACAAGGCTATCATCCATTGGAGAAACAAAATCTCAACAATGAACTACTTTCCGTAATTACAAGGATACCATCAATTAGAGTAACAAAATCTCAAAAACAAACTACCTTCCATAATGACAACCCTACAATCCATTGGAGTAAGAAAATCTCAACAACAAACTACCTTTCATAATTACAAGGCTACCATCCATTAAAGTAACAAAATCTCAAAACCGAACTACATTCCATAATGACAAGGCTACCATCCATTGGAGTAATAAATTCTCAACAACGAACTACCTTCCATAATGACAAGGCTACAATCCATTGGAGTAACAAAATCTAAACAATGAACTACCTTCCATAATGACAAGGCTACTAGCCATTGGATTAACAAAATCTCAACAATGAACTGCCTTTCATATTGATAAGGCTATCATCCATTGGAGAAACAAAATCTCAACAATGAACTACCTTCTGTAATGACAAGGATACCGTCAATTAGAGTAACAAAATCTCAACAACAAACTACCTTCCATAATGAAAAGTCTACCATCCATTGGATTAAAAAAATCTCAACAAAGAACTACCTTCCATAATGACAAGGCTACCATCCATTAGAGTAACAAAATCTCAACAATGAACTACCTTCCATAATGACAAGGCTACCATCCATTGGAGTAACAAAATCTCAAAAATGAACCACCTTCCATAATGAAAAGGCTATCATCCATTGGAGAACCAAAATCTAAACAATGAACTACCTTACATAATGACAAGGCTACCAGCCATTGGAGTAACAAAATCTCAACAATGAACTACCTTATGTAATGACAAGGATACCATCAATTAGAGTAAAATAATCTCAAAAACAAACTACCTTCCATAATGACAACCCTACCATCCATTGGAGTAAGAAAATCTCAACAAGAAACTACCTTCCATAATTACAAGGCTACCATCCATTAAAGTAACAAAATCTCAAAACCGAACTACATTCCATAATGACAAGGCTACCATCCATTGGAGTAACAAAATCTCAACAACGAACTACCTTCCATAATGACAAGGCTACCATCCATTGGAGTAACAAAATCTAAACAATGAACTACCTTCCATAATGACAAGGCTACTTGCCATTGGAGTAACAAAATCTCAACAATGAACTACCTTTCATATTGATAAGGCTATCATCCATTGGAGAAACAAAATCTCAACAATGAACTACCTTCTGTAATGACAAGGATACCGTCAATTAGAGTAACAAAATCTCAACAACAAACTACCTTCCATAATGAAAAGTCTACCATCCATTGGATTAAAAAAATCTCAACAAAGAACTACCTTCCATAATGACATGGCTACCATCCATTAGAGTAACAAAATCTCAACAATGAACTACCTTCCATAATGACAAGGCTACCATCCATTGGAGTAACAAAATCTCAAAAATGAACAACCTTCCATAATGAAAAGGCTATCATCCATTGGAGAAACAAAATCTAAACAATGAACTAACTTACATAATGACAAGGCTACCAGCCATTGGAGTAACAAAATCTCAACAATGAACTACCTTATGTAATGACAAGGATACCATCAATTAGAGTAACAAAATCTCAAAAACAAACTACCTTCCATAATGACAACCCTACCATCCATTGGAGTAAGAAAATCCCAACAAGAAACTACCTTCCATAATTACAAGGCTACCATCCATTAAAGTAACAAAATCTCAAAACCGAACTACATTCCATAATGACAAGGCTACCATCCATTGGAGTAACAAAATCTCAACAACGAACTACCTTCCATAATGACAAGGCTACCATCCATTGGAGTAACAAAATCTAAACAATGAACTACCTTCCATAATGACAAGGCTACTTGCCATTGGAGTAACAAAATCTCAACAATGAACTACCTTTCATATTGATATGGCTATCATCCATTGGAGAAACAAAATCTCAACAATGAACTACCTTCTGTAATGACAAGGATACCGTCAGTTAGAGTAACAAAATCTTAACAACAAACTACCTTCCATAATGAAAAGTCTACCATGCATTGGATTAAAAAAATCTCAACAATGAACTACCTTCCATAATGACAAGGCTACCATCCATTGGAGTAACAAAATCTCAAAAATGAACCACCTTCCATAATGAAAAGGCTATCATCCATTCGAGAAACAAAATCTAAACAATGAACTACCTTACATAATGACAAGGCTACCAGCCATTGGAGTAACAAAATCTCAACAATGAACTACCTTATGTAATGACAAGGATACCATCAATTAGAGTAACAAAATCTCAACAATGAACTACCTTCCATAATGAAAAGTCTACCATCCATTGGAGTAAAAAAATCTCAACAAAGAACTACCTTCCATAATGACAAGGCTACCATCCATTGGAGTACCAAAATCTCAACAATTAACTACCTTCCATAATGCCAAGGCTACCATCCATTGGAGTAACAAAATCTCAAAAATGAACCACCTTCCATAATGACAAGGCTATCATCCATTGGAGAAACAAAATCTCAACAATGAACTTCCTTCCGTAATGACAAGGATAACATCAATTAGAGTAAAAAAATCTCAACAACGAACTACCTTCCATAATGACAAGGCTACCATCCATTGGAGTAACAAAATCTAAACAATGAACTACCTTCCATAATGACAAGGCTACTGGCCATTGGAGTAACAAAATCTCAACAATGAACTACCTTACATAATGACAAGGCTACCAGCCATTGGAGTAATAAAATCTCAACAATGAACTACCTTATGTAATGACAAGGATACCATCAATTAGAGTAACAAAATCTCAAAAACAAACTACCTTCCATAATGACAACCCTACCATCCATTGGAGTAAGAAAATCTCAACAACAAACTACCTTCCATAATGACAAGGCTACCATCCATTAAAGTAACAAAATCTCAAAACCGAACTACATTCCATAATGACAAGGCTACCATCCATTGGAGTAACAAAATCTCAACAACGAACTACCTTCCATAATGACAAGGCTACCATCCATTGGAGTAACAAAATCTTAACAATGAACTACCTTCCAAAATGACAAGGCTACTAGCCATTGGAGTAACAAAATCTCAACAATGAACTACCTTTCATATTGATAAGGCTATCATCCATTAGAGAAACAAAATCTCAACAATGAACTACCTTCTATAATGACAAGGATACCGTCAATTAGAGTAACAAAATCTCAACAACAAACTACCTTCCATAATGAAAAGTCTACCATCCATTGGATTAAAAAAAATCTCAACAAAGAACTACCTTCCATAATGACAAGGCTACCATCCATTAGAGTAACAAAATCTCAACAATGAACTACCTTCCATAATGACAAGGCTACCATCCATTGGAGTAACAAAATCTCAAAAATGAACCACCTTCCATAATGAAAAGGCTATCATCCATTGGAGAAACAAAATCTAAACAATGAACTACCTTACATAATGACAAGGCTACCAGCCATTGGAGTAACAAAATCTCAACAATGAACTACCTTATGTAATTACAAGGATACCATCAATTAGAGTAACAAAATCTCAACAACGAACTACCTTCCATAATGAAAAGTCTACCATCCATTGGATTAAAAAAATCTCAACAAAGAACTACCTTCCATAATGACATGGCTACCATCCATTAGAGTAACAAAATCTCAACAATGAACTACCTTCCATAATGACAAGGCTACCATCCATTGGAGTAACAAAATCTCAAAAATGAACAACCTTCCATAATGAAAAGGCTATCATCCATTGGAGAAACAAAATCTAAACAATGAACTAACTTACATAATGACAAGGCTACCAGCCATTGGAGTAACAAAATCTCAACAATGAACTACCTTATGTAATGACAAGGATACCATCAATTAGAGTAACAAAATCTCAAAAACAAACTACCTTCCATAATGACAACCCTACCATCCATTGGAGTAAGAAAATCCCAACAAGAAACTACCTTCCATAATTACAAGGCTACCATCCATTAAAGTAACAAAATCTCAAAACCGAACTACATTCCATAATGACAAGGCTACCATCCATTGGAGTAACAAAATCTCAACAACGAACTACCTTCCATAATGACAAGGCTACCATCCATTGGAGTAACAAAATCTAAACAATGAACTACCTTCCATAATGACAAGGCTACTTGCCATTGGAGTAACAAAATCTCAACAATGAACTACCTTTCATATTGATATGGCTATCATCCATTGGAGAAACAAAATCTCAACAATGAACTACCTTCTGTAATGACAAGGATACCGTCAGTTAGAGTAACAAAATCTTAACAACAAACTACCTTCCATAATGAAAAGTCTACCATGCATTGGATTAAAAAAATCTCAACAAAGAACTACCTTCCATAATGACAAGGCTACCATCCATTAGAGTAACAAAATCTCAACAATGAACTACCTTCCATAATGACAAGGCTACCATCCATTGGAGTAACAAAATCTCAAAAATGAACCACCTTCCATAATGAAAAGGCTATCATCCATTCGAGAAACAAAATCTAAACAATGAACTACCTTACATAATGACAAGGCTACCAGCCATTGGAGTAACAAAATCTCAACAATGAACTACCTTATGTAATGACAAGGATACCATCAATTAGAGTAACAAAATCTCAACAATGAACTACCTTCCATAATGAAAAGTCTACCATCCATTGGAGTAAAAAAATCTCAACAAAGAACTACCTTCCATAATGACAAGGCTACCATCCATTGGAGTACCAAAATCTCAACAATTAACTACCTTCCATAATGCCAAGGCTACCATCCATTGGAGTAACAAAATCTCAAAAATGAACCACCTTCCATAATGACAAGGCTATCATCCATTGGAGAAACAAAATCTCAACAATGAACTTCCTTCCGTAATGACAAGGATAACATCAATTAGAGTAAAAAAATCTCAACAACGAACTACCTTCCATAATGACAAGGCTACCATCCATTGGAGTAACAAAATCTAAACAATGAACTACCTTCCATAATGACAAGGCTACTGGCCATTGGAGTAACAAAATCTCAACAATGAACTACCTTACATAATGACAAGGCTACCAGCCATTGGAGTAATAAAATCTCAACAATGAACTACCTTATGTAATGACAAGGATACCATCAATTAGAGTAACAAAATCTCAAAAACAAACTACCTTCCATAATGACAACCCTACCATCCATTGGAGTAAGAAAATCTCAACAACAAACTACCTTCCATAATGACAAGGCTACCATCCATTAAAGTAACAAAATCTCAAAACCGAACTACATTCCATAATGACAAGGCTACCATCCATTGGAGTAACAAAATCTCAACAACGAACTACCTTCCATAATGACAAGGCTACCATCCATTGGAGTAACAAAATCTTAACAATGAACTACCTTCCAAAATGACAAGGCTACTAGCCATTGGAGTAACAAAATCTCAACAATGAACTACCTTTCATATTGATAAGGCTATCATCCATTAGAGAAACAAAATCTCAACAATGAACTACCTTCTATAATGACAAGGATACCGTCAATTAGAGTAACAAAATCTCAACAACAAACTACCTTCCATAATGAAAAGTCTACCATCCATTGGATTAAAAAAAATCTCAACAAAGAACTACCTTCCATAATGACAAGGCTACCATCCATTAGAGTAACAAAATCTCAACAATGAACTACCTTCCATAATGACAAGGCTACCATCCATTGGAGTAACAAAATCTCAAAAATGAACCACCTTCCATAATGAAAAGGCTATCATCCATTGGAGAAACAAAATCTAAACAATGAACTACCTTACATAATGACAAGGCTACCAGCCATTGGAGTAACAAAATCTCAACAATGAACTACCTTATGTAATTACAAGGATACCATCAATTAGAGTAACAAAATCTCAACAACGAACTACCTTCCATAATGAAAAGTCTACCATCCATTGGAGTAAAAAAATCTCAACAAAGAACTACCTTCCATAATGACAAGGCTACCATCCATTGGAGTAACAAAATCTCAACAATTAACTACCTTCCATAATGACAAGGCTACCATCCATTGGAGTAACAAAATCTCAAAAATGAACAACCTTCCATAATGACAAGGCTATCATCCATTGGAGAAACAAAATCTCAACAATGAACTTCCTTCCGTAATGACAAGGATAACATCAATTAGAGTAAAAAAATCTCAACAACGAACTACCTTCCATAATGACAAGGCTACCATCCATTGGAGTAACAAAATCTAAACAATGAACTACCTTCCATAATGACAAGGCTACTGGCCATTGGAGTAACAAAATCTCAACAATGAACTACCTTACATAATGACAAGGCTACCAGCCATTGGAGTAATAAAATCTCAACAATGAACTACCTTATGTAATGACAAGGATACCATCAATTAGAGTAACAAAATCTCAAAAACAAACTACCTTCCATAATGACAACCCTACCATCCATTGGAGTAAGAAAATCTCAACAACAAACTACCTTCCATAATGACAAGGCTACCATCCATTAAAGTAACAAAATCTCAAAACCGAACTACATTCCATAATGACAAGGCTACCATCCATTGGAGTAACAAAATCTCAACAACGAACTACCTTCCATAATGACAAGGCTACCATCCATTGGAGTAACAAAATCTAAACAATGAACTACCTTCCATAATGACAAGGCTACTAGCCATTGGAGTAACAAAATATCAACAATGAACTACCTTTCATATTGATAAGGCTATCATCCATTAGAGAAACAAAATCTCAACAATGAACAACCTTCTATAATGACAAGGATACCGTCAATTAGAGTAACAAAATCTCAACAACAAACTACCTTCCATAATGAAAAGTCTACCATCCATTGGATTAAAAAAAATATCAACAAAGAATTACCTTCCATAATGACAAGGCTACCATCCATTAGAGTGACAAAATCTCAACAATGAACTACCTTCCATAATGACAAGGCTACCATCCATTGGAGTAACAAAATCTCAAAAATGAACCACCTTCCATAATGAAAAGGCTATCATCCATTGGAGAAACAAAATCTAAACAATGAACTACCTTACATAATGACAAGGCTACCAGCCATTGGAGTAACAAAATCTCAACAATGAACTACCTTATGTAATGACAAGGATACCATCAATTAGAGTAACAAAATCTCAAAAACAAACTACCTTCCATAATGACAAGGCTACCATCCATTAAAGTAACAAAATCTCAAAACCGAACTACATTCCATAATGACAAGGCTACCATCCATTGGAGTAACAAAATCTCAAAAATGAACCACCTTCCATAATGAAAAGGCTATCATCCATTGGAGAAACAAAATCTAAACAATGAAATACCTTACATAATGACAAGGCTACCAGCCATTGGAGTAACAAAATTTCAACAATGAACTACCTTATGTAATGACAAGGATACCATCAATTAGAGTAACAAAATCTCAAAAACAAACTACCTTCCATAATGACAACCCTACCATCCATTGGAGTAAGAAAATCTCAACAAGAAACTACCTTCCATAATTACAAGGCTACCATCCATTAAAGTAACAAAATCTCAAAACCGAACTACATTCCATAATGACAAGGCTACCATCCATTGGAGTAACAAAATCTCAACAACGAACTACCTTCCATAATGACAAGGCTACCATCCATTGGAGTAACAAAATCTAAACAATGAACTACCTTCCATAATGACAAGGCTAGTTGCCATTGGAGTAACAAAATCTCAACAATGAACTACCTTTCATATTGATAAGGCTATCATCCATTGGAGAAACAAAATCTCAACAATGAACTACCTTCTATAATGACAAGGATACCGTCAATTAGAGTAACAAAATCTCAACAACAAACTACCTTCCATAATGAAAAGTCTACCATCCATTGGATTAAAAAAAATCTCAACAAAGAACTACCTTCCATAATGACAAGGCTACCATCCATTAGAGTAACAAAATCTCAACAATGAACTACCTTCCATAATGACAAGGCTACCATCCATTGGAGTAACAAAATCTCAAAAATGAACCACCTTCCATAATTAAAAGGCTCTCATCCATTGGAGAAACAAAATCTAAACAATGAACTACCTTACATAATGACAAGGCTACCAGCCATTGGAGTAACAAAATCTCAACAATGAACTACCTTATGTAATGACAAGGATACCATCAATTAGAGTAACAAAATCTCAACAATGAACTACCTTCCATAATGAAAAGTCTACCATCCATTGGAGTAAAAAAATCTCAACAAAGAACTACCTTCCATAATGACAAGGCTACCATCCATTGGAGTAACAAAATCTCAACAATTAACTACCTTCCATAATGACAAGGCTACCATCCATTGGAGTAACAAAATCTCAAAAATGAACCACCTTCCATAATGACAAGGCTATCATCCATTGGAGAAACAAAATCTCAACAATGAACTTCCTTCCGTAATGACAAGGATAACATCAATTAGAGTAAAAAAATCTCAACAACGAACTACCTTCCATAATGACAAGGCTACCATCCATTGGAGTAACAAAATCTAAACAATGAACTACCTTCCATAATGACAAGGCTACTGGCCATTGGAGTAACAAAATCTCAACAATGAACTACCTTACATAATGACAAGGCTACCAGCCATTGGAGTAATAAAATCTCAACAATGAACTACCTTATGTAATGACAAGGATACCATCAATTAGAGTAACAAAATCTCAAAAACAAACTACCTTCCATAATGACAACCCTACCATCCATTGGAGTAAGAAAATCTCAACAACAAACTACCTTCCATAATGACAAGGCTACCATCCATTAAAGTAACAAAATCTCAAAACCGAACTACATTCCAAAATAACAAGGCTACCATCCATTGGAGTAACAAAATCTCAACAACGAACTACCTTCCATAATGACAAGGCTACCATCCATTGGAGTAACAAAATCTAAACAATGAACTACCTTCCATAATGACAAGGCTACTAGCCATTGGAGTAACAAAATCTCAACAATGAACTACCTTTCATATTGATAAGGCTGTCATCCATTAGAGAAACAAAATCTCAACAATGAACTACCTTCTATAATGACAAGGATACCGTCAATTAGAGTAACAAAATCCCAACAACAAACTACCTTCCATAATGAAAAGTCTACCATCCATTGGATTAAAAAAAATCTCAACAAAGAGCTACCTTCCATAATGACAAGGCTACCATCCATTAGAGTAACAAAATCTCAACAATGAACTACCTTCCATAATGACAAGGCTACCATCCATTGGAGTAACAAAATCTCAAAAATGAACCACCTTCCATAATGAAAAGGCTATCATCCATTGGAGAAACAAAATCTAAACAATGAACTACCTTACATAATGACAAGGCTACCAGCCATTGGAGTAACAAAATCTCAACAATGAACTACCTTATGTAATGACAAGGATACCATCAATTAGAGTAACAAAATCTCAACGACGAACTACCTTCCATAATGAAAAGTCACCATCCATTGGAGTAAAAAAATCTTAACAAAGAACTACCTTCCATAATGACAAGGCTACCATCCATTGGAGTAACAAAATCTCAACAATTAACTACCTTCCATAATGACAAGGCTACCATCCATTGGAGTAACAAAATCTCAAAAATGAACCACCTTCCATAATGACAAGGCTATCATCCATTGGAGAAACAAAATCTCAACAATGAACTTCCTTCCGTAATGAAAAGGATAACATCAATTAGAGTAAAAAAATCTCAACAACGAACTACCTTCCATAATGACAAGGCTACCATCCATTGGAGTAACAAAATCTAAACAATGAACTACCTTCCATAATGACAAGGCTACTGGCCATTGGAGTAACAAAATCTCAACAATGAACTACCTTACATAATGACAAGGCTACCAGCCATTGGAGTAATAAAATCTCAACAATGAACTACCTTATGTAATGACAAGGATACCATCAATTAGAGTAACAAAATCTCAAAAACAAACTACCTTCCATAATGACAACCCTACCATCCATTGGAGTAAGAAAATCTCAACAACAAACTACCTTCCATAATGACAAGGCTACCATCCATTAAAGTAACAAAATCTCAAAACCGAACTACATTCCATAATGACAAGGCTACCATCCATTGGAGTAACAAAATCTCAACAACGAACTACCTTCCATAATGACAAGGCTACCATCCATTGGAGTAACAAAATCTAAACAATGAACTACCTTCCATAATGACAAGGCTACTAGCCATTGGAGTAACAAAATCTCAACAATGAACTACCTTTCATATTGATAAGGCTATCATCCATTAGAGAAACAAAATCTCAACAATGAACAACCTTCTATAATGACAAGGATACCGTCAATTAGAGTAACAAAATCTCAACAACAAACTACCTTCCATAATGAAAAGTCTACCATCCATTGGATTAAAAAAAATATCAACAAAGAATTACCTTCCATAATGACAAGGCTACCATCCATTAGAGTAACAAAATCTCAACAATGAACTACCTTCCATAATGACAAGGCTACCATCCATTGGAGTAACAAAATCTCAAAAATGAATCACCTTCCATAATGAAAAGGCTATCATCCATTGGAGAAACAAAATCTAAACAATGAACTACCTTACGTAATGACAAGGCTACCAGCCATTGGAGTAACAAAATCTCAACAATGAACTACCTTATGTAATGACAAGGATACCATCAATTAGAGTAACAAAATCTCAACAACGAACTACCTTCCATAATGAAAAGTCTACCATCCATTGGAGTAAAAAAATCTCAACAAAGAACTACCTTCCATAATGACAAGGCTACCATCCATTGGAGTAACAAAATCTCAACAATTAACTACCTTCCATAATGACAAGGCTTCCATCCATTGGAGTAACAAAATCTCAAAAATGAACCACCTTCCATAATGACAAGGCTATCATCCATTGGAGAAACAAAATCTCAACAATGGACTTCCTTCCGTAATGACAAGGATAACATCAATTAGAGTAAAAAAATCTCAACAACGACCTACCTTCCATAATGACAAGGCTACCATCCATTGGAGTAACAAAATCTAAACAATGAACTACCTTCCATAATGACAAGGCTACTGGCCATTGGAGTAACAAAATGTCAACAATGAACTACCTTTCATATTGATAAGGCTATCATCCATTGGAGAAACAAAATCTCAACAATGAACTACCTTATGTAATGACAAGGATACCATCAATTAGAGTAACAAAATCTCAAAAACAAACTACCTTCCATAATGACAACCCTACCATCCATTGGAGTAAGAAAATGTCAACAACAAACTACCTTCCATAATGACAAGGCTACCATCCATTAAAGTAACAAAATCTCAAAACCGGACTACATTCCATAATGACAAGGCTATCATCCATTGGAGTAACAAAATCTCAACAATGAACTACCTTCCATAATGACAAGGCTACCATCCATTGGAGTAACAAAATCTAAACAATGAACTACCTTCCATAATGACAAGGCTACTGGCCATTGGAGTGACAAAATCTCAACAATGAACTACCTTTCATATTGATAAGGCTGTCATCAATTGGAGAAACAAAATCTCAACAATGAACTACCTTTAATAATGACAAGGATACCGTCAATTAGAGTAACAAAATCTCAACAACAAACGACCTTCCATAATGAAAAGTCTTCCATCCATTGGATTAAAAAAAATCTCAACAAAGAACTACCTTCCATAATGACAAGGCTACCATCCATTAGAGTAACAAAATCTCAACAATGAACTACCTTCCATAATGACAAGGCTACCATCCATTGGAGTAACAAAATCTCAAAAATGAACCACCTTCCATAATGAAAAGGCTATCATCCATTGGAGAAACAAAATCTAATCAATGAACTACCTTACATAATGACAAGGCTACCAGCCATTGGAGTAACAAAATCTCAACAATGAACTACCTTATGTAATGACAAGGATACCATCAATTAGAGTAACAAAATCTCAACAACGAACTACCTTCCATAATGAAAAGTCTACCATCCATTGGAGTAAAAAAATCTCAACAAAGAACTACCTTCCATAATGACAAGGCTACCATCCATTGGAGTAACAAAATCTCAACAATTAACTACCTTCCATAATGACAAGGCTTCCATCCATTGGAGTAACAAAATCTCAAAAATGAACCACCTTCCATAATGACAAGGCTATCATCCATTGGAGAAACAAAATCTCAACAATGGACTTCCTTCCGTAATGACAAGGATAACATCAATTAGAGTAAAAAAATCTCAACAACGACCTACCTTCCATAATGACAAGGCTACCATCCATTGGAGTAACAAAATCTAAACAATGAACTACCTTCCATAATGACAAGGCTACTGGCCATTGGAGTAACAAAATCTCAACAATGAACTACCTTTCATATTGATAAGGCTATCATCCATTGGAGAAACAAAATCTCAACAATGAACTACCTTATGTAATGACAAGGATACCATCAATTAGAGTAACAAAATATCAAAAACAAACTACCTTCCATAATGACAACCCTACCATCCATTGGAGTAAGAAAATGTCAACAACAAACTACCTTCCATAATGACAAGGCTACCATCCATTAAATTAACAAAATCTCAAAACCGGACTACATTCCATAATGACAAGGCTACCATCCATTGGAGTAACAAAATCTCAACAATGAACTACCTTCCATAATGACAAGGCTACCATCCATTGGAGTAACAAAATCTAAACAATGAACTACCTTCCATAATGACAAGGCTACTGGCCATTGGAGTGACAAAATCTCAACAATGAACTACCTTTCATATTGATAAGGCTGTCATCCATTGGAGAAACAAAATCTCAACAATGAACTACCTTCAATAATGACAAGGATACCGTCAATTAGAGTAACAAAATCTCAACAACAAACGACCTTCCATAATGAAAAGTCTTCCATCCATTGGATTAAAAAAAAATCTCAACAAAGAACTACCTTCCATAATGACAAGGCTACCATCCATTAGAGTAACAAAATCTCAACAATGAACTACCTTCCATAATGACAAGGCTACCATCCATTGGAGTAACAAAATCTCAAAAATGAACCACCTTCCATAATTAAAAGGCTATCATCCATTGGAGAAACAAAATCTAATCAATGAACTACCTTACATAATGACAAGGCTACCAGCCATTGGAGTAACAAAATCTCAACAATGAACTACCTTATGTAATGACAAGGATACCATCAATTAGAGTAACAAAATCTCAACAACGAACTACCTTCCATAATGAAAAGTCTACCATCCATTGGAGTAAAAAAATCTCAACAAAGAACTACCTTCCATAATGACAAGGCTACCATCCATTGGAGTAACAAAATCTCAACAATTAACTACCTTCCATAGTTACAAGGCTACCATCCATTGGAGTAACAAAATCTCAAAAATGAACCACCTTCCATAATGACAAGGCTATCATCCATTGCAGAAACAAAATGTCAACAATTAACCTCCTTCCGTAATGACAAGGATAACATCAATTAGAGTAAAAAAATCTCAACAACGAACTACCTTCCATAATGAAAAGGCTACAATCCATTGGAGTAAAAAAATCTCAACAACGAACTACCTTACATAATTACAAGGCTACCATCCATTAATGTAAATAAAACCTCAAAATCGGACTACCTTCCATAATGACAAGGCTACCATCCATTGGAGTAACAAAATCTCAACAACGAACTACCTTCCATAATGGCAAGGCTACCATCCATTGATGTAACAAAATCTAAATAATGAACTACCTTCCATAATTACAAGGCTACCAGCCATTGTAGTAATAAAATCTCAACAATGAACTACCTTCCATAATGACAAGGCTATTATCCATTGGAGAAACAAACTCTCAACAATGAACTACATTCTGTAATGACAATGTTACCATAAATTAGAGTAACAAAATCTAAACAATGAACTACCTTCCATAATGACAAGGCTACCAGCCATTGGAGTAACAAAATCTCAACAATGAACTACCTTACATAATGATAAGGCTATCATCCATTGGAGAAACAAAATCTCAACAATGAACTACCTTCCGTAATAACAAGGCTACCATCCATTGGAGTAACAAAATCTCAAAAATGAACTACCTTCCATAATGACAAGGCTATCATCCATTGGAGAAACAAAATCTCAACAATGAACTACCTTCCGTAATGACAAGGATACCATCAATTAGAGTAACAAAATCTCAAAAACAAACTACCTTCCATAATTACAACCCTACCATCCATTGGAGTAAGAAAATCTCAACAACAAACTACCTTCCATAATGACAAGGCTACCATCCATTAAAGTAACAAAATCTCAAAATAGAACTACATTCCATAATGACAAGGCTACCATCCATTGGAGTAACAAAATCTCAACAACGAACTACCTTCCATAATGAAAATGCTACCATCCATTGGAGTAACAAAATCTAAACAATGAACTACCTTCCATAATGACAAGGCTACCAGCCATTGGAGTAACATAATCTCAACAATGAACTACCTTCCATATTGATACGGCTATCATCCATTGGAGAAAGAAAATCTCAACAATGAACTATCTTACATAATGACAAGGCTACCAGCCATTGGAGTAACAAAATCTCAACAATGAACTACCTTATGTAATGACAAGGATACCATCAATTATAGTAACAAAATCTCAACAACAAACTACCTTCCATAATGAAAAGTCTACCATCCATAGGAGTAAAAAAATCTCAACAAAGAATTACGTTCCATAATGACAAGGCTACCATCCATTGGAGTATAAAAATCTCAACAATTAACTACCTTCCATAATGACAAGGCTACCATCCCTTGGAGTAACAAAATCTCAAAAATGAACCACCTTCCATAATGACAATGCTATCATCCATTGGAGAAACAAAATCTCAACAATGAACTACCTTCCGTAATGACAAGGATACCATCAATTAGAGTAACAAAATATCAACAACAAACTACCTTCCATAATGACAACCCTACCATCCATTAAAGTAACAAAATCTCAAAACCGAACTACATTCCATAATGACAAGGCTACCATCCATTGGAGTAAGAAAATCTCAACAATGAACTACCTTCCATAATGACAAGGATACCATCAATTAGAGTAACAAAATACAACAACGAGCTACCTTCCATAATGAAAAGTCTACCATCCATTGGATTAAAAAAATCTCAACAAAGAACTACCTTCCATAATGATAAGGCTACCATCCATTAGAGTAACAAAATATCAACAATGAACTACCTTCCATAATGACAAGGCTACCATCCATTGGAGTAACATAATCTCAAAAATGAACCACCTTCCATAATGACAAGGCTATCATCCGTTAGAGAAACAAAATCTAAACAATGAACTACCTTACATAATGACAAGGCTACCAACCATTGGAGTATCAAAATCTCAACAATGAACTACCTTATGTAATGACAAGGATACCATAAATTAGAGTAACAAAATATCAACAACGAACTACCTTCCATAATGAAAAGTCTACCATCCATTGGAGTAAAAAAATCTCAACAAAGAACTACCTTCCATAATGACAAGGCTACCATCCATTGGAGTAACAAAATATCAACAATGAACTACCTTCCATAATGACAAGGCTACCATCCATTGGAATAACAAAATCTCAAAAATGAAGCACCTTCCATAATGACAAGGCTATCATCCATTGGAGAAACAAAATCTCAAAAATGAACTACCTTCCGTAATGACGAGGATACCATCAATTAGAGTAACAAAATCTCAACAACGAACTACCTTCTATAATGACAAGGCTACCATCCATTGGAGTTACAAAATCTCAACAACAAAATATCTTCCATAATGACAAGGCTACCATCC
This sequence comes from Vicia faba, assembly GCA_948472305.1. Lineage (NCBI taxonomy): Eukaryota > Viridiplantae > Streptophyta > Magnoliopsida > Fabales > Fabaceae > Vicia > Vicia faba. The sequence goes on along the minus strand of OX451741.1, from coordinate 589,993,301 downwards.
ATTAAAGTAACAAAATCTCAAAACAAAACTACCTTCCATAATGACAAGGCTACCATCCATTGGAGTAAAAAAATTTCAACAATGAACTACCTTCCATAATGACAAGGCTACCAGCCATTGGAGTAACAAAATCTCAACAATGAACTACCTTCCATAATGAGAAGGCTATCATCCATTGGAGAAACAAAATCTCAACAATGAACTACCATCCGTAATGAAAAGGATACCATCAATTAGAGTAACAAAATATCAACAACGAACTACCTTCCATAATGACAAGGCTACCATCCATTAGAGTTACAAAATCTCAACAACAAACTAGATTTCATAATGACAAGGCTATCATACATTGGAGAAACAAAATCTCAACAATGAACTACCTTCCGTAATAACAAGGCTACCATCCATTGGAGTAACAAAATCTAATAAATGAACTACCTTCCATAATGACAAGGCTATCATCCATTGGAGAAACAAAATCTCAACAATGAACTACCTTTCGTAATGAGAAGGATACCATCAATTAGAGTAACAAAATCTCAAAAACAAACTACCTTCCATAAAGACAACCCTACCATCCATTAGAGTAACAAAATCTCAACAACAAACTACCTTCCATAATGACAAGGCTACCATCCATTAAAGTAAGAAAATCTCAAAACCGAACTACATTCCATAATGACAAGGCTACCATCCATTGGATTAACAAAATATCAACAACGAACTACCTTCCATAATGACAAGGCTACCATCCATTGGAGTAACAAAATCTAAACAATGAACTTCCTTCAATAATGACAAGGCTACCAGCCATTGTAGTAACAAAATCTCAAAAATGTACTACCTTCCATATTGATAAGGCTATCATCCATTGGAGAAACAAAATCTCAACAATGAACTACCTTCTGTAATGACAAGGATACCATCAATTAGAGTAACAAAATCTCAACAACAAACTACCTTCCATAATGAAAAGTCTACCATCCATTGGATTAAAAAAATCTCAACAAAGAACTACCTCCATAATGACAAGGCTACCATCCATTAGAGTTACAAAATCTCAATAATGAACTACCTTCCATAATGACAAGGCTACCAGCCATTGGAGTAACAAAATCTCAACAATGAACTACCTTATGTAATGAAAAGGATACCATCAATTAGAGTAACAAAATCTCAACAATGAACTACCTTCCATAATGAAAAGTCTACAATCCATTAGAGTAAAAACATCTCAACAAAGAACTACCTTCCATAATGACAAGGCTACCATCCATTGGAGTAACAAAATCTCAACAATGAACTACCTAGCATAATAACAAGGCTACCATCCATTGGAGTAACAAAATCTCAAAAATGAACTAGCTTCCATAATGACAAGGCTATCATCCATTGGAGAAACACAATCTCAACAATGAACTACCTTCCGTAATGACAGGGATACCATCAATTAGAGTAACAAAATCTCAACAACAAACTACCTTCCATAATGAAAAGTCTACCATCCATTGGAGTAAAAAAATCTCAAAAAGGACTACCTTCCATAATGACAAAGCTACCATCCATTGGAGTAATAAAATCTCAACAATGAACTACCTTCCATAATAACAAGGCTACCTTCCATTGGAGTAACAAAATCTCAACAATGAACTACCTTCCATAATGACAAGGCTATCATCCATTGGAGAAACAAAATCTCAACAATGAACTACCTTCCATAATGACAGGGATACCATCAATTAAAGTAACAAAATATCAACAACAAACTACCTTCCATAATGACAAGGCTACCATCCATTAGAGTTACAAAATCTCAACAACAAACTACATTTCATAATGACAAGGCTACCATCCATTGGAGTAACAAAATCTCAACAATGAACTACCTTCCGTAATAACAAGGCTACCAGCCATTGGAATAACAAAATCTCAACAATGAACTACCTTCCATAATGACAAGGCTATCATCCATTGGAGAAACAAAATATCAACAATGAACTACCTTCCGTAATGACAAGGTTACCATAAATTAAAGTAACAAAATATCAACAACAAACTACCTTCCATAATGACAAGGCTACCATCCATTAGAGTTACAAAATCTCAACAACAAACTACATTTCATAATGACAAGGCTACCATCCATTGGAGTAACAAAATCTAAACAATGAACTACCTTCCATAATGACAAGGCTACCAGCCATTGGAGTAACAAAATTTCAACAATGAACTACCTTCCATAATGATAAGGCTATCATACATTGGAGAAACAAAATCTCAACAATGAACTACCTTCCGTAATAACAAGGCTATCATCAATTGGAGTAACAAAATATCAAAAATGAACTACCTTCCATAATGACAAGGCTATCATCCATTGGAGAAACAAAATCTCAACAATGAACTACCTTCCGTAATGAGAAGGATAACATCAATTAGAGTAACAAAATCTCAAAAACAAACTACCTTCCATAAAGACAACCCTACCATCCATTGGAGTAACAAAATCTCAACAACAAACTACCTTCCATAATGACAAGGCTACCATCCATTAAAGTAAGAAAATCTCAAAACCGAACTACATTCCATAATGAGAAGGCTACCATCCATTGGAGTAACAAAATATCAACAACGTACTACCTTCCATAATGACAAGGCTACCATCCATTGGAGTAACAAAATCTAAACAATGAACTACCTTCCATAATGACAAGGCTACCAGCTATTGGAGTAACAAAATCTCAACAATGAACTACCTTCCATATTGATAAGGCTATCATCCATTGGAGAAACAAAATCTCAACAATGAACTACCTTCTGTAATGACAAGGATACCATCAATTAGAGTAAAAAAATCTCCACAACAAACTACCTTCCATAATGAAAAGTCTACCATCCATTGGATTTAAAAATTTTCAACAATGAACTACCTTCATAATGACAAGGCTGCCATCCATTAGTATAAAAAAATATCAACAATGAACTACCTTCCATAATGACAAGGCTACCATCCATTGGAGTAACAAAATCTCAACAATGAACTACCTTATGTAATGAAAAGGATACCATCAATTAGAGTAACAAAATCTCAACAACGAACTACCTTCCATAATGAAAAGTCTACCATCCATTGGAGTACAAGAAACTCAACAAAGAACTACCTTCCATAATGACAAGGCTACCATCCATTGGAGTAACAAAATCTCAAGAATGAACTACCTTCCATAATGACAAGGCTAGTAGCCATTGGAGTAACAAAATCTCAAAAATGAACCACCTTCCATAATGACAAGGCTATCATCCATTGGAGAAACAAAATCTCAACAATGAACTTCCTTCCGTAATGACAAGGATAACATCAATTAGAGTAAAAAAATCTCAACAACGAACTACCTTCCATAATGACAAGGCTACCATCCATTGGAGTAACAAAATCTAAACAATGAACTACCTTCCATAATGACAAGGCTACTGGCCATTGGAGTAACAAAATCTCAACAATGAACTACCTTACATAATGACAAGGCTACCAGCCATTGGAGTAATAAAATCTCAACAATGAACTACCTTATGTAATGACAAGGATACCATCAATTAGAGTAACAAAATCTCAAAAACAAACTACCTTCCATAATGACAACCCTACCATCTATTGGAGTAAGAAAATCTCAACAACAAACTACCTTCCATAATGACAAGGCTACCATCCATTAAAGTAACAAAATCTCAAAACCGAACTACATTCCATAATGACAAGGCTACCATCCATTGGAGTAACAAAATCTCAACAACGAACTACCTTCCATAATGACAAGGCTACCATCCATTGGAGTAACAAAATCTAAACAATGAACTACCTTCCATAATGACAAGGCTACTAGCCATTGGAGTAACAAAATCTCAAAAATGAACTACCTTTCATATTGATAAGGCTATCATCCATTAGAGAAACAAAATCTCAACAATGAACAACCTTCTATAATGACAAGGATACCGTCAATTAGAGTAACAAAATCTCAACAACAAACTACCTTCCATAATGAAAAGTCTACCGTCCATTGGATTAAAAAAAATATCAACAAAGAAATACCTTCCATAATGACAAGGCTACCATCCATTAGAGTAAAAAATTCTCAACAATGAACTACCTTCCATAATGACAAGGCTACCATCCATTGGAGTAACAAAATCTCAAAAATGAACCACCTTCCATAATGAAAAGGCTATCATCCATTGGAGAAACAAAATCTAAACAATGAACTACCTTACATAATGACAAGGCTACCAGCCATTGGAGTAACAAAATCTCAACAATGAACTACCTTATGTAATGACAAGGATACCATCAATTAGAGTAACAAAATCTCAACAACGAACTACCTTCCATAATGAAAAGTCTACCATCCATTGGAGTAAAAAATCTCAACAAAGAACTACCTTCCATAATGACAAGGCTACCATCCATTGGAGTAACAAAATCTCAACAATTAACTACCTTCCATAATTACAAGGCTACCATCCATTGGAGTAACAAAATCTCAAAAATGAACCACCTTCCATAATGACAAGGCTATCATCCATTGCAGAAACAAAATCTCAACAATTAACCTCCTTCCGTAATGACATGGATAACATCAATTAGAGAAAAAAATATCTCAACAACGAACTACCTTCCATAATGAAAAGGCTACAATCCATTGGAGTAAAAAAATCTCAAAAACGAACTACCTTAAATAATTACAAGGCTACCATCCATTAATGTAAATAAAACCTCAAAATCGGACTACCTTCCATAATGACAAGGCTACCATCCATTGGAGTAACAAAATCTCAACAACGAACTACCTTCCATAATGGCAAGGCTACCATCCATTGGAGTAACAAAATCTAAATAATGAACTACCTTCCATAATTACAAGGCTACCAGCCATTGTAGTAATAAAATCTCAACAATGAACTACCTTCCATAATGACAAGGCTATCATCCATTGGAGAAACAAACTCTCAACAATGAACTACATTCTGTAATGACAATGTTACCATAAATTAGAGTAACAAAATCTAAACAATGAACTAGCTTCCATAATGACAAGGCTACCAGCCATTGGAGTAACAAAATCTCAACAATGAACTACCTTACATAATGATAAGGCTATCATCCATTGGAGAAACAAAATCTCAACAATGAACTACCTTCCGTAATAACAAGGCTACCATCCATTGGAGTAACAAAATCTCAAAAATGAACTACCTTCCATAATGACAAGGCTATCATCCATTGGAGAAACAAAATCTCAACAATGAACTACCTTCCGTAATGACAAGGATACCATCAATTAGAGTAACAAAATCTCAAAAACAAACTACCTTCCATAATTACAACCCTACCATCCATTGGAGTAAGAAAATCTCAACAACAAACTACCTTCCATAATGACAAGGCTACCATCCATTAAAGTAACAAAATCTCAAAATAGAACTACATTCCATAATGACAAGGCTACCATCCATTGGAGTAACAAAATCTCAACAACGAACTACCTTCCATAATGAAAATGCTACCATCCATTGGAGAAAGAAAATCTCAACAATGAACTATCTTACATAATGACAAGGCTACCAGCCATTGGAGTAACAAAATCTCAACAATGAACTACCTTATGTAATGACAAGGATACCATCAATTATAGTAACAAAATCTCAACAACAAACTAACTTCCATAATGAAAAGTCTACCATCCATAGGAGTAAAAAAATCTCAACAAAGAATTACGTTCCATGATGACAAGGCTAGCATCCATTGGAGTATAAAAATCTCAACAATTAACTACCTTCCATAATGACAAGGCTACCATCCATTGGAGTAACAAAATCTCAAAAATGAACCACCTTCCATAATGACAATGCTATCATCCATTGGAGAAACAAAATCTCAACAATGAACTACCTTCCGTAATGACAAGGATACCATCAATTAGAGTAACAAAATATCAACAACAAACTACCTTCCATAATGACAACCCTACCATCCATTAGAGTAACAAAATCTCAACAACAAACTACCTTCCATAATGAGAAGGCTACCATTCATTAAAGTAACAAAATCTCAAAACCGAACTACATTCCATAATGACAAGGCTACCATCCATTGGAGTAAGAAAATCTCAACAACGAACTACCTTCCATATTGATAAGGCTATCATCCATTGGAGAAACAAAATCTCAACAATGAACTACCTTCCATAATGACAAGGATACCATCAATTAGAGTAACAAAATACAACAACGAGCTACCTTCCATAATGAAAAGTCTACCATCCATTGGATTAAAAAAATCTCAACAAAGAACTACCTTCCATAATGATAAGGCTACCATCCATTAGAGTAACAAAATATCAACAATGAACTACCTTCCATAATGACAAGGCTACCATCCATTGGAGTAACATAATCTCAAAAATGAACCACCTTCCATAATGACAAGGCTATCATCCGTTAGAGAAACAAAATCTAAACAATGAACTACCTTACATAATGACAAAGCTACCAACCATTGGAGTATCAAAATCTCAACAATGAACTACCTTATGTAATGACAAGGATACCATAAATTAGAGTAACAAAATATCAACAACGAACTACCTTCCATAATGAAAAGTCTACCATCCATTGGAGTAAAAAAATCTCAACAAAGAACTACCTTCCATAATGACAAGGCTACCATCCATTGGAGTAACAAAATATCAACAATGAACTACCTTCCATAATGACAAGGCTACCATCCATTGGAATAACAAAATCTCAAAAATGAAGCACCTTCCATAATGACAAGGCTATCATCCATTTGAGAAACAAAATCTCAAAAATGAACTACCTTCCGTAATGACGAGGATACCATCAATTAGAGTAACAAAATCTCAACAACGAACTACCTTCTATAATGACAAGGCTACCATCCATTGGAGTTACAAAATCTCAACAACAAAATATCTTCCATAATGACAAGGCTACCATCCATTAAAGTAACAAAATCTCAAAACAAAACTACCTTCCATAATGACAAGGCTACCATCCATTGGAGTAAAAAAATTTCAACAATGAACTACCTTCCATAATGACAAGGCTACCAGCCATTGGAGTAACAAAATCTCAACAATGAACTACCTTCCATAATGAGAAGGCTATCATCCATTGGAGAAACAAAATCTCAACAATGAACTACCATCCGTAATGAAAAGGATACCATCAATTAGAGTAACAAAATCTCAACAATGAACTACCTTCCATAATGAAAAGTCTACCATCCATTGGAGTAAAAAAATCTCAACAAAGAATTACCTTCCATAATGACAAAGCTACCATCCATTGGAATAACAAAATCTCAACAATGAACTACCTTCCATAATAACAAGGCTACCATCCATTGGAGTAACAAAATCTCAAAAATGAACTACCTTCCAAAATGACAAGGCTATCATCCATTGGAGAAACAAAATCTCAACAATGAACTACCTTCTGTAATGACAGGGATACCATCAATTAGAGTAACAAAATATCAACAACGAACTACCTTCCATAATGACAAGGCTACCATCCATTAGAGTTACAAAATCTCAACAACAAACTAGATTTCATAATGACAAGGCTATCATACATTGGAGAAACAAAATCTCAACAATGAACTACCTTCCGTAATAACAAGGCTACCATCCATTGGAGTAACAAAATCTAATAAATGAACTACCTTCCATAATGACAAGGCTATCATCCATTGGAGAAACAAAATCTCAACAATGAACTACCTTTCGTAATGAGAAGGATACCATCAATTAGAGTAACAAAATCTCAAAAACAAACTACCTTCCATAAAGACAACCCTACCATCCATTAGAGTAACAAAATCTCAACAACAAACTACCTTCCATAATGACAAGGCTACCATCCATTAAAGTAAGAAAATCTCAAAACCGAACTACATTCCATAATGACAAGGCTACCATCCATTGGATTAACAAAATATCAACAACGAACTACCTTCCATAATGACAAGGCTACCATCCATTGGAGTAACAAAATCTAAACAATGAACTTCCTTCCATAATGACAAGGCTACCAGCCATTGTAGTAACAAAATCTCAAAAATGTACTACCTTCCATATTGATAAGGCTATCATCCATTGGAGAAACAAAATCTCAACAATGAACTACCTTCTGTAATGACAAGGATACCATCAATTAGAGTAACAAAATCTCAACAACAAACTACCTTCCATAATGAAAAGTCTACCATCCATTGGATTAAAAAAATCTCAACAAAGAACTACCTCCATAATGACAAGGCTACCATCCATTAGAGTTACAAAATCTCAATAATGAACTACCTTCCATAATGACAAGGCTACCAGCCATTGGAGTAACAAAATCTCAACAATGAACTACCTTATGTAATGAAAAGGATACCATCAATTAGAGTAACAAAATCTCAACAATGAACTACCTTCCATAATGAAAAGTCTACAATCCATTAGAGTAAAAACATCTCAACAAAGAACTACCTTCCATAATGACAAGGCTACCATCCATTGGAGTAACAAAATCTCAACAATGAACTACCTTGCATAATAACAAGGCTACCATCCATTGGAGTAACAAAATCTCAAAAATGAACTAGCTTCCATAATGACAAGGCTATCATCCATTGGAGAAACAAAATCTCAACAATGAACTACCTTCCGTAATGACAGGGATACCATCAATTAGAGTAACAAAATCTCAACAACGAACTACCTTCCATAATGAAAAGTCTACCATCCATTGGAGTAAAAAAATCTCAACAAAGAACTACCTTCCATAATGACAAAGCTACCATCCATTGGAGTAATAAAATCTCAACAACGAACTACCTTCCATAATAACAAGGCTACCGTCCATTGGAGTAACAAAATCTCAACAATGAACTACCTTCCATAATGACAAGGCTATCATCCATTGGAGAAACAAAATCTCAACAATGAACTACCTTCCATAATGACAGGGATACCATCAATTAAAGTAACAAAATATCAACAACAAACTACCTTCCATAATGACAAGGCTACCATCCATTAGAGTTACAAAATCTCAACAACAAACTACATTTCATAATGACAAGGCTACCATCCATTGGAGTAACAAAATCTCAACAATGAACTACCTTCCGTAATAACAAGGCTACCAGCCATTGGAATAACAAAATCTCAACAATGAACTACCTTCCATAATGACAAGGCTATCATCCATTGGAGAAACAAAATATCAACAATGAACTACCTTCCGTAATGACAAGGTTACCATAAATTAAAGTAACAAAATATCAACAACAAACTACCTTCCATAATGACAAGGCTACCATCCATTAGAGTTACAAAATCTCAACAACAAACTACATTTCATAATGACAAGCCTACCATCCATTGGAGTAACAAAATCTAAACAATGAACTACCTTCCATAATGACAAGGCTACCAGCCATTGGAGTAACAAAATTTCAACAATGAACTACCTTCCATAATGATAAGGCTATCATACATTGGAGAAACAAAATCTCAACAATGAACTACCTTCCGTAATAACAAGGCTACCATCAATTGGAGTAACAAAATATCAAAAATGAACTACCTTCCATAATGACAAGGCTATCATCCATTGGAGAAACAAAATCTCAACAATGAACTACCTTCCGTAATGAGAAGGATAACATCAATTAGAGTAACAAAATCTCAAAAACAAACTACCTTCCATAAAGACAACCCTACCATCCATTGGAGTAACAAAATCTCAACAACAAACTACCTTCCATAATGACAAGGCTACCATCCATTAAAGTAAGAAAATCTCAAAACCGAACTACATTCCATAATGACAAGGCTACCATCCATTGGAGTAACAAAATATCAACAACGTACTACCTTCCATAATGACAAGGCTACCATCCACTAGAGTAACAAAATCTAAACAATGAACTACCTTCCATAATGACAAGGCTACCAGCTATTGGAGTAACAAAATCTCAACAATGAACTACCTTCCATATTGATAAGGCTATCATACATTGGAGAAACAAAATCTCAACAATGAACTACCTTCTGTAATGACAAGGATACCATCAATTAGAGTAACAAAATCTCAACAACAAACTACCTTCCATAATGAAAAGTCTACCATCCATTGGATTAAAAAAAATCTCAACAAAGAACTACCTCCATAATGACAAGGCTACCATCCATTAGAGTAACAAAATCTCAACAATGAACTACCTTCCATAATGACAAGGCAACCAAACATTGGAGTAACAAAATCTCAACAATGAACTACCTTATGTAATGACAAGGATACCATCAATTAGAGTAACAAAATCTCAACAATGAACTACCTTCCATAATGAAAAGTCTACCATCAATTGGATTAAAAAAATCTCAACAAAGAACTACCTTCCATAATGACAAAGCTACCATCCATTAGAGTAACAAAATCTCAACAACGAACTACCTTCCATAATGAAAAGTCTACCATCCATTGGAGTAAAAAAATCTCTACAAAGAACTACCTTCCATAATGAAAAGGCTACCATCCATTTGAGTAACAAAATCTAAAAAATGAACTACCTTCCATAATGACAAGGCTACCAGCCATTCGAGTAACAAAATCTCAACAATGAACTACCTTCCATATTGATAAGGCTATCATCCATTGGAGAAACAAAATCTCAACAATGAACTACCTTCTGTAATGACAAGGATACCATCAATTAGAGTAACAAAATCTCAACAACAAACTACCTTCCATAATGAAAAGTCTACCATCCATTGGATTAAAAAAAATCTCAACAAAGAACTACCTCCATAATGACAAGGCTACCATCCATTAGAGTAACAAAATCTCAACAATGAACTACCTTCCATAATGACAAGGCAACCAAACATTGGAGTAACAAAATCTCAACAATGAACTACCTTATGTAATGACAAGGATACCATCAATTAGAGTAACAAAATCTCAACAATGAACTACCTTCCATAATGAAAAGTCTACCATCAATTGGATTAAAAAACTCTCAACAAAGAACTACCTTCCATAATGACAAGGCTACCATCCATTGGAGTAACAAAATCTCAAAAATGAACTAGCTTCCATAATGACAAGGCTATCATCCATTGGAGAAACAAAATCTCAACAATGAACTACCTTCCGTAATGACAGGGATACCATCAATTAGAGTAACAAAATCTCAACAACGAACTACCTTCCATAATGAAAAGTCTACCATCCATTGGAGTAAAAAAATCTCAACAAAGAACTACCTTCCATAATGACAAAGCTACCATCCATTGGAGTAATAAAATCTCAACAACGAACTACCTTCCATAATAACAAGGCTACCGTCCATTGGAGTAACAAAATCTCAACAATGAACTACCTTCCATAATGACAAGGCTATCATCCATTGGAGAAACAAAATCTCAACAATGAACTACCTTCCATAATGACAGGGATACCATCAATTAAAGTAACAAAATATCAACAACAAACTACCTTCCATAATGACAAGGCTACCATCCATTAGAGTTACAAAATCTCAACAACAAACTACATTTCATAATGACAAGGCTACCATCCATTGGAGTAACAAAATCTCAACAATGAACTACCTTCCGTAATAACAAGGCTACCAGCCATTGGAATAACAAAATCTCAACAATGAACTACCTTCCATAATGACAAGGCTATCATCCATTGGAGAAACAAAATATCAACAATGAACTACCTTCCGTAATGACAAGGTTACCATAAATTAAAGTAACAAAATATCAACAACAAACTACCTTCCATAATGACAAGGCTACCATCCATTAGAGTTACAAAATCTCAACAACAAACTACATTTCATAATGACAAGCCTACCATCCATTGGAGTAACAAAATCTAAACAATGAACTACCTTCCATAATGACAAGGCTACCAGCCATTGGAGTAACAAAATTTCAACAATGAACTACCTTCCATAATGATAAGGCTATCATACATTGGAGAAACAAAATCTCAACAATGAACTACCTTCCGTAATAACAAGGCTACCATCAATTGGAGTAACAAAATATCAAAAATGAACTACCTTCCATAATGACAAGGCTATCATCCATTGGAGAAACAAAATCTCAACAATGAACTACCTTCCGTAATGAGAAGGATAACATCAATTAGAGTAACAAAATCTCAAAAACAAACTACCTTCCATAAAGACAACCCTACCATCCATTGGAGTAACAAAATCTCAACAACAAACTACCTTCCATAATGACAAGGCTACCATCCATTAAAGTAAGAAAATCTCAAAACCGAACTACATTCCATAATGACAAGGCTACCATCCATTGGAGTAACAAAATATCAACAACGTACTACCTTCCATAATGACAAGGCTACCATCCACTGGAGTAACAAAATCTAAACAATGAACTACCTTCCATAATGACAAGGCTACCAGCTATTGGAGTAACAAAATCTCAACAATGAACTACCTTCCATATTGATAAGGCTATCATACATTGGAGAAACAAAATCTCAACAATGAACTACCTTCTGTAATGACAAGGATACCATCAATTAGAGTAACAAAATCTCAACAACAAACTACCTTCCATAATGAAAAGTCTACCATCCATTGGATTAAAAAAAATCTCAACAAAGAACTACCTCCATAATGACAAGGCTACCATCCATTAGAGTAACAAAATCTCAACAATGAACTACCTTCCATAATGACAAGGCAACCAAACATTGGAGTAACAAAATCTCAACAATGAACTACCTTATGTAATGACAAGGATACCATCAATTAGAGTAACAAAATCTCAACAATGAACTACCTTCCATAATGAAAAGTCTACCATCAATTGGATTAAAAAAATCTCAACAAAGAACTACCTTCCATAATGACAAAGCTACCATCCATTAGAGTAACAAAATCTCAACAACGAACAACCTTCCATAATGAAAAGTCTACCATCCATTGGAGTAAAAAAATCTCTACAAAGAACTACCTTCCATAATGAAAAGGCTACCATCCATTTGAGTAACAAAATCTAAAAAATGAACTACCTTCCATAATGACAAGGCTACCAGCCATTCGAGTAACAAAATCTCAACAATGAACTACCTTCCATATTGATAAGGCTATCATCCATTGGAGAAACAAAATCTCAACAATGAACTACCTTCTGTAATGACAAGGATACCATCAATTAGAGTAACAAAATCTCAACAACAAACTACCTTCCATAATGAAAAGTCTACCATCCATTGGATTAAAAAAAATCTCAACAAAGAACTACCTCCATAATGACAAGGCTACCATCCATTAGAGTAACAAAATCTCAACAATGAACTACCTTCCATAATGACAAGGCAACCAAACATTGGAGTAACAAAATCTCAACAATGAACTACCTTATGTAATGACAAGGATACCATCAATTAGAGTAACAAAATCTCAACAATGAACTACCTTCCATAATGAAAAGTCTACCATCAATTGGATTAAAAAACTCTCAACAAAGAACTACCTTCCATAATGACAAGGCTACCATCCATTGGAGTAACAAAATCTCAAGAATGAACTACCTTCCATAATGACAAGGCTACCATCCATAGGAGTAACAAAATCTCAAAAATGAACCACTTTCCGTAATGACAAGGCTATCATCCATTAGAGAAACAAAATCTCAACAATGAACTACCTTCTATAATGAGAAGGATACCATAAATTAGAGTAACAAAATCTCAAAAACAAACTACCTTCCATAAAGACAACCCTACCATCCATTGGAGTAAAAAAATATCAACAAAGAACTACCTTCCATAATGACAAATCTACCATCCATTAGAGTAACAAAATCTCAACAACGAACTACCTTCCATAATGAAAAGTCTACCATCCATTGGATTAAAAAAATCTCTACAAAGAACTACCTTCCATAATGACAAGGCTACCATCCATTGGAGTAACAAAATCTAAACAATGAACTACCTTCCATAATGACAAGGCTACCAGCCATTCGATTAACAAAATCTCAACAATGAACTACCTTCCATATTGATAAGGCTATCATCCATTGGAGAAACAAAATCTCAACAATGAACTACCTTCTGTAATGACAAGGATACCATCAATTAGAGTAACAAAATCTCAACAACAAACTACCTTCCATAATGAAAAGTCTACCATCCATTAGATTAAAAAAAATCTCAACAAAGAACTACCTCCATAATGACAAGGCTACCATCCATTAGAGTAACAAAATCTCAACAATGAACTACCTTCCATAATGACAAGGTAACCAGCCATTGGAGTAACAAAATCTCAACAATGAACTACCTTATGTAATGACAAGGATACCATCAATTAGAGTAACAAAATCTCAACAAAGAAATACCTTCCATAATGACAAGGCTACCATCCATTGGATAACAAAATATCAACAATGAACTACCTTCCATAATGACAAGGCTACCATCCATTGGAGTAAGAAAATCTCAAAAATGAACCACCTTCCATAATGACAAGGCTATCATCCATTGGAGAAACCAAATCTCAACAATGAACTACCTTCCGTAATGACAAGGATACCATCAATTAGAGTAACAAAATCTCAACAACGAACTACCTTACATAATGACAAGGCTACCATCCATTGGAGTTACAAAATCTCAACAACAAACTATCTTCCATAATGACAAGGCTACCATCCATTAAAGTAAAAAAATCTCAAAACAAAACTACCTTCCATGATGACAAGGCTACCATCCATTGGAGTAACAAAATCTCAACAATTAACTACCTTCCATAATGACAAGGCTACCAGCCATTGGAGTAAAAAAATCTCAACAAAGAACTACCTTCCATAATGACAAAGCTACCATCCATTGGTGTAACAAAATCTCAACAATGAACTACCTTCCATAATAACAAGGCTACCATCCATTGGAGTAAAAAAATCTCAAAAATGAACTACCTTCCATAATGACAAGGCTATCATCCATTGGAGAAACAAAATCTCAACAATGAACTACCTTCCGTAATGACATGGATGCCATCAATTAGAGTAACAAAATCTCAACAACGAACTACCTTCCATGATGACAAGGCTACGATCCATTGGAGTTACAAAATCTCAACAACAAACTACATTTCATAATGATAAGGCTACCATCCATTAAAGTAAAAAAATCTCAACAATGAACTACCTTCCATAATGACAAGGCTACCATCCATTGGAGTAACAAAATATCAATAATGAAGTACCTTCCATAATGACAAAGCTACCAGCCATTGGAGTAAGAAAATCTCAACAATGAACTACCTCTCGTAATAACAAGGCTACCATCCATTGGAGTAACAAAATCTCAAAAATGAACTACCTTCCATAATGACAAGGCTACCATCCATTGGAGTAACAAAATCTCAAAAATGAACCACCTTCCATAATGACAAGGCTACCATCCATTGGAGTAACAAAATCTCAACAATGAACTACCTTCCATAATGACAAGGCTACCAGCCATTGGAGTAAAAAAATCTCAACAAAGAACTACCTTCCACAATGACAAAGCTACCATCCATTGAAGTAACAAAATCTCAACAATGAACTACCTTCCATAATAACAAGGCTACCATCCATTGGAGTAACAAAATCTCAAAAATGAACTACCTTCCATAATGACAAGGCTATCATCCATTGGAGAAACAAAATCTCAACAATGAACTACCTTCCGTAATGACAGGGATACCATCAATTAGAGTAACAAAATCTCAAAAACAAACTACCTTCCATAATGACAACCCTACCATCCATTGGAGTAACAAAATCTCTACAATGAACTACCTTCCATAATGACAAGGCTACAATCCATTGGAGTAACAAAATCTCAAAAATGAACTACCTTTCATAATGACAAGGCTATCATCCATTGGAGAAACAAAATCTCAACAATGAACTACCTTCCGTAATGACAGGGATGCCAGCCATTGGAGTAACAAAATCTCAACTATGAACTACCTTCCATATTGATAAGGCTATCATCCATTGGAGAAACAAAATCTCAATAATGAACTACCTCCCGTAATGACAAGGTTACCATAAATTAGAGTAACAAAATCTAAACATTGAACTACCTTCCATAATGACAAGGCTACCAGCCATTGGAGTAACAAAATCTCAATAATGAACTACCTTCCATAATGATAAGGCTATCATCCATTGGAGAAACAAAATCTCAACAATGAACTACCTCTCGTAATAACAAGGCTACCATCCATTGGAGTAACAAAATCTCAAAAATGAACTACCTTCCATAATGACAAGGCTATCAACCATTGGAGAAACAAAATCTCAACAATAAACTACCTTCCGTAATGTGAAGGATACCATCAATTAGAGTAACAAAATCTCAAAAACAAACTACCTTCCATAATGACAACCGTACCATCCATTGGAGTAACAAAATCTCTACAATGAACTACCTTCCATAATGACAAGGCTACCATCCATTGGAGTAACAAAATCTCAAAACCGAACTACATTCCATAATGACAAGGCTACGATCCATTGGAGTAACAAAATCCCAACAATGAACTACCTTCCGTAATGACAAGGATACCATCAATTAGAGTAACAAAATCTGAACAACGAACTACCTTCCATAATGAAAAGTCTACCATCCATTGGATTAAAAAAATCTCAACAAAGAACTACCTTCCATAATGACAAGGCTACCATCCATTAGAGTAACAAAATCTCAATAATGAACTACCTTCCATAATGACAAGGCTACCATCCATTGGAGTAACAAAATCTCAAAAATGAACCACCTTCCATAATGACAAGGCTATCATCCATCGGAGAAACAAAATCTAAACAATGAACTACCTTACATAATGACAAGGCTACCAGCCATTCAAGTAACAAAATCTCAACAATGAACTACCTTATGTAATGACAAGGATACCATCAATTAGAGTAACAAAATCTCAACAATGAACTACCTTCCATAATGACAAGGCTACCAGCCATTGGAGTAACAAAATCTCAACAATGAACTACCTTCCATATTGATAAGGCTATCATCCATTGGAGAAACAAAATCTCAACAATGAACTACCTTATGTAATGACAAGGATACCATCAATTAGAGTAACAAAATCTCAACAACAAACTACCTTCCATAATGAAAAGTCTACCATCCATTGGATTAAAAAAATCTCAACAAAGAACTACCTTCAGTAATGACAAAGTTACCATAAATTAGGGTAACAAAATCTCAACAACGAACTACCTTCCATAATGAAAAGTCTACCATCCATTGGAGTAAAAAAATCTGAACAATGAACTACCTTCCATAATGACAAAGCTACCATCCATTGGAGTAACAAAATCTCAACAATGAACTACCTTCCATAATAAGAAGGCTACCATCCATTGGAGTAACAAAATCTCAAAAATGAACTACCTTCCATAATAACAAGGCTATCATCGATTGGATAAAATAAATCTCAACAATGAACTACCTTCCGTAATGACAGGGATACCATCAATTAGAGTAACAAAATCTCAACAACGAACTACCTTCCATAATGACAAGGCTACGATCCATTGGAGTAACAAAATATCAACAATAAAGTACCTTCCATAATGACAAAGCTACCAGCCATTGGAGTAATAAAATCTCAAAAATGAACTACCTTCCATAATGACAAGCCTATCAACCATTGGAGAATCAAAATATCAACAATGAACTACCTTCCGTACTGAGAAGGATACCATCAACTAGAGTAACAAAATCTCAAAAACAAACTACCTTCCATAATGACAACCCTACCATCCATTGGAGTAACAAAATCTCAACAACAAACTACCTTCCATAATGACAAGGCTACCATCCTTTAAAGTAACAAAATCTCAAAACCAAACTACATTCCATAATGACAAGGCTACCATCCATTGGAGTAACAAAATCTCAACAACTAACTACCTTCCATAATGACAAGGCTGCCATCCATTGGAATAACAAAATCTAAACAATGAACTACCTTCTATAATGACAAGGCTACCAGCCATTGGAGTAACAAAATCTCAACAATGAACTACCTTCCATATTGATAAGGCTATCATCCATTGGAGAGACAAAAAACTCAACAATGAACTACCTTCTGTAATGACAAGGATACCATCAATTAGAGTAACAAAATATCAACAACAAACTACCTTCCATAATGAAAAGTCTACCATCCATTGGATTAAAAAAATCTCAACAAAGAACTACCTTCCATAATGACAAGGCTACCATCCATTAGAGTAACAAAATCTCAACAATGAACTACCTTCCATAATGACAAGGCTACCACCCATTGGAGTAACAAAATATCAAAAATGAACCACCTTCCATAATGACAAGGCTATCATCCATTGGAGAAATAAAATCTAAACAATGAACTACCTTACATAATGACAAGGCTACCAGCCATTGGAGTAATAAAATCTCAACAATGAACTACCTTCCATAATGACAAGGCTACCATCCATTAGAGTAACAAAATCTAAACAATGAACTACCTTCCATAATGACAAGGCTACCAGCAATTGGAGTAACAAAATCTCAACAATAAACTACCTTCCAAATTGACAAGGCTACCAGCCATTGGAGTAACAAAATCTCAACAATGAACTACCTTCCATAATGACAAGGCTATCATCCATTGGAGAAACAAAATCTCAACAATGAACTACCTTCCGTAATGACAAGGATACCATCAATTAGAGTAACAAAATCTCAACAACGAACTACCTTCCATAATGAAAAGTCTACCATCCATTGGATTAAAAAAATCTTAACAAAGAACCACCTACAATAATGACAAGGCTACCATCCATTAGAGTAAGAAAATCTCAACAATGAACTACCTTCCATAATGACAAGGCTACCATCCATTGGAGTAACAAAATCTCAAAAATAAACCACCTTCCAAAATGACAAGGCTATCATCCGTTGGAGAAACAAAATCTAAACAATGAACTAGCTTACATAATGACAAGGCTACCAGCCGTTGGAGTATCAAAATCTCAACAATGAACTACCTCATGTAATGACAATGATACCATCAATTAGAGTAAAAAAATCTCAACAACGAACTACCTTCCATAATGAAATGTCTACCATCCATTGGAGTAAAAAAATCTGAACAAAGAACTACCTTCCATAATGACAAGGCTACCATCCATTGGAGTAACAAAATTTCAATAATGAACTACCTTCCATAATGACAAGGCTACCATCCATTGGAGTAACAAAATCTTAAAAATGAACCACCTTCCATAATGACAAGGCTATCATCCATTGGTGAAACAAAATCTCAACAATGAACTACCTTCCATAAAGACAAGGATACCATCAATTAGAGTAACAAAATCTCAACAACGAACTACCTTCCATAATCACAAGGCTACCATCCATTGGAGTTACAAAATATCAACAACAAACTATCTTCCATAATGACAAGGCTACCATCCATTTGAGTAATAAAATCTCAACAATGAACTAGCTTCCATAATGACAATGCTACCAGCCATTGGAGTAAAAAAATCACAACAATGAACTACCTTCCATAATTACAAGGCTACCATCCATTAATGTAAATAAAATCTCAAAACCAGACTACCTTCCATAATGACAAGGCTACCATCCATTGGAGTAACAAAATCTCAACAACAAACTACCTTCCATAATGACAAGGCTACCATCCATTGGAGTAACAAAATCTAAATAATGAACTACCTTCCATAATGACAAGGCTACCAGCCATTGGAGTAACAAAATCTCAACAATGAACTACCATCCATAATGACAAGGCTATCATCCATTGGAGAAACAAAATCTCAACAATGAACTACCTTCCGTAATGACAAGGATACCATCAATTAGAGTAACAAAATCTCAACAACGAACTACCTTCAATAATGAAAAGTCTACCATCCATTGGATTAAAAAAATCTCAACAAAGAACCACCTTCAATAATGACAAGGCTAACATCCATTAGAGTAAGAAAATCTCAACAATGAACTACCTTCCATAATGACAAGGCTACCATCCATCGGAGTAAAAAAATCTCAAAAATGAACCACCTTCCAAAATGACAAGGCTATCATCCGTTGGAGAAAGAAAATCTAAACAATGAACTAGCTTACATAATGACAAGGCTACCAGCCGTTGGAGTAACAAAATCTCAACAATGAACTACCTTATGTAATGACAATGATACAATCAATTAGAGTAAAAAAATCTCAACAACGAACTACCTTCCATAATGAAAAGTCTACCATCCATTGGAGTAAAAATATCTGAACAAAGAACTACCTTCCATAATGACAAGGCTACCATCCATTGGAGTAACAAAATTTCAATAATGAACTACCTTCCATAATGACAAGGCTACCATCCATTGGAGTAACAAAATCTAAAAAATGAACAACCTTCCATAATGACAAGGCTATCATCCATTGGAGAAAGAAAATCTCAACAATGAACTACCTTCCATAATGACAAGGATACCATCAATTAGAGTAACAAAATCTCAACAACGAACTACCTTCCATAATCACAAGGCTACCATCCATTGGAGTTACAAAATATCAACAACAAACTATCTTCCATAATGACAAGGCTAACATCCATTAAAGTAACAAAATCTAAAAACAAAACTACCTTCCATAATGACAAGGCTACCATCCATTGGAGTAACAAAATATCAACAATGAAGTACCTTCCGTAATGACAAAGCTACCAGCCATTGGAGTAACAAAATCTCAACAATGAACTATCTTCCATAATCACAAGGCTATCATCCATTGGAGAAACAAAATCTCAACAATGAACTACCTTCCGTAATGAAAAGGATACCATCAATTAGAGTAAAAAACTCTCAACAACGAACTACCTTCCATAATGAAAAGGCTACAATCCGTTGGAGTAAAAAAATCTCAACAACGAACTACCTTCCATAATTACAAGGCTACCATCCATTAATGTAAATAAAATCTCAACACCATACTACCTTCCATAATGACAAGGCTACCATCCATTGGAGTAACAAAATCTCAACAACGAACTACCTTCCATAATGACAAGGCTATCATCCATTGGAGAAACAAAATCTCAACAATGAACTACCTTCCGTAATGACAACGTTACGATAAATTAGAGTAACAAAAACTAAACAATGAAATACCTACCATAATGACAAGTCTACCAACCATTAGAGTTACAAAATCTCAACAATGAACTACCTTCCATAATGACAAGGTCACCAGCCATTGGAGAAACAAAATCTAAACAATGAACTACCTTACATAATGACAAGGCTACCAGCCATTGGAGTAACAAAATCTCAACAATGAACTACCTTATGTAATGACAATGACACCATCAATTAGAGTAACAAAATCTCAACAACAAACTACCTTCAATAATGAAAAGTCTACCATCCATTGGAGTAGAAAAATCTGAACAAAGAACTACCTTCCATAATGACAAGGTTACCATCCATTGGAGTAACAAAATCTCAATAATGAACTACCTTCCATAATGACAAGGCTACCATCCATTAGAGTAACAAAATCTCAAAAATGAACCACCTTCCATAATGACAAGGCTATCATCCATTGGAGAAACAAAATCTCAACAATGAACTACCTTCCATAATGACAAGGATACCATCAATTAGAGTAACAAAATCTCAACAACGAACTACCTTCCATAATCACAAGGCTACCATCCATTGGAGTTACAAAATATCAACAACAAACTATCTTCCATAATGACAAGGCTACCATCCATTAAAGTAACAAAATCTCAAAACAAAACTACTTTCCATAATGACAAGGCTACCATCCATTTGAGTAATAAAATCTCAACAATGAACTAGCTTCCATAATGACAAGACTACCAGCCATTGGAGTAAAAAAATCACAACAATGAACTACCTTCCATAATTACAAGGCTATTATCCATTGGAAAACAAATTCTCAACACTGAACTACCATTCGTAATGACAAGGATACCATAAATTAGAGTAACAAAATCTCAACAACGAACTACCTTCCATAATGAAAAGTCTACCATCCATTGGTGTAAAAAAATATCAATAAAGAACTACCTTCCATAATGACAAAGCTACCATCCATTGGAGTAACAAAATCTCAACAATGAACTACCTTCCATAATAACAAGGCTACCATCCATTGGAGTAACAAAATCTCAAAAATGAACAACCATCCATAATGACAAGGCTATCATCCATTGGAGAAACAAAATCTCAACAATGGAGTACCTTCCATAATGACAGGGATACCATCAATTAGAGTAACAAAATCTCAACAACGAACTACCTTCCATAATGACATGGCTACCATCCATTGGAGTTACAAAATCTCAACAACAAACTACATTTCATAATGACAAGGCTACCATCCATTAAAGTAAACAAATCTCAACAATGAACTACCTTCCATAATGACAAGGCTACCATCCATTAAAGTAAACAAATCTCAACAAGGAACTACCTTCCATAATGACAAGGCTACCATCCATTGGAGTAACAAAATATCAACAATGAAGTACCTTCCGTAATGACAAAGCTACCAGCCATTGGAGTAACAAAATCGCAACAATGAACTATCTTCCATAATCACAAGGCTATCATCCATTGGAGAAACAAAATCTCAACAATGGACTACCTTCCGTAATGAAAAGGATACCATCAATTAGAGTAAAAAACTCTCAACAACGAACTACCATCCATAATGAAAAGGCTACAATCCGTTGGAGTAAAAAAATCTCAACAATGAACTACCTTCCATAATTACAAGGTTACCATCCATTAATGTAAATAAAATCTCAAAACCAGACTACCTTCCATAATGACAAGGCTACGATCCATTGGAGTAACAAAATCTCAACAACGAACTACCTTCCATAATGACAAGGCTACCATCCATTGGAGTAACAAAATCTCAACAACAAACTACATTTCATAATAACAAGTCTACCATCCATTAAAGTAAACAAATCTCAACAATGAACTACCTTCCATAATGACAAGGTTACCATCCATTGGAGTAACAAAATATCAACAATGAAGTACCTTCCGTAATGACAAAGCTACCAGCCATTGGAGTAACAAAATCTCAACAATGAACTATCTTCCATAATCACAAGGCTATCATCCATTGAAGAAAGAAAATCTCAACAATGAACTACCTTCCGTAATGAAAAGGATACCATCAATTAGAGTAAAAAACTCTCAACAACGAACTACCTTCCATAATGAAAAGGCTACAATCCGTTGGAGTAAAAAAATCTCAACAACGAACTACGTTCCATAATGACAAGGCTACCATCCATTAATGTAAATAAAATCTCAAAACCAGACTACCTTCCATAATGACAAGGCTACCATCCATTGGAGTAACAAAATCTAAACAACAAACTACCTTCCATAATGACAAGGCTACCATCCATTGGAGTAACAAAATCTATATAATGAACTACCTTCCATAATGACAAGGCTACCAGCCATTGGAGTAACAAAATCTCAACAATGAACTACCTTCCGTAATGACAAGGTTACCATAAATTAAAGTAACAAAATCTAAACAAGGAACTACCTTCCATAATGACAAGGCTACCAACCATTGGAGTTGCAAAATCTCAACAATGAACTACCTTCCATAATGACAAGGCTACCATCCATTGGAGTTACAAAATCTCAACAACAAACTACATTTCATAGAGATAAGGCTACCATCCATTAAAGTAAACAAATCTCAACAATGAACTACTTTCCATAATGACAAGGCTACCATCCATTAAAGTAAACAAATCTCAACAAGGAACTACCTTCCATTATGACAAGGCTACCATCCATTGGAGTAAAAAATATCAACAATGAAGTACCTTCCGTAATGACAAAGTTACCAGCCATTAGAGTAACAAAATCTCAACAATGAACTATCTTCCATAATCACAAGGCTATCATCCATTGGAGAAACAAAATCTCAACAATGAACTACCTTCCGTAATGAAAAGGATACCATCAATTAGAATAAAAAACTCTCAACAACGAACTACCTTCCATAATGACAAGGCTACAATCTGTTGGAGTAAAAAAATCTCAACAATGAACTACCTTCCATAATTACAAGGTTACCATCCATTAATGTAAATAAAATCTCAAAACCAGACTACCTTCCATAATGACAAGGCTACCATCCATTGGAGTAACAAAATCTCAACAATGAACTACCTTCCATAATGACAAGGCTACCATCCATTGGAGTAACAAAATCTCAACAACAAACTACATTTCATAATAACAAGTCTACCATCCATTAAAGTAAACAAATCTCAACAATGAACTACCTTCCATAATGACAAGGCTACCATCCATTGAAGTAACAAAATATCTACAATGAAGTACCTTCCATAATGACAAAACTACCAGCCATTGGAGTAACAAAATCTCAACAATGAACTATCTTTCATAATCACAAGGCTATCATCCATTGGAGAAACAAAATCTCAACAATGAACTACCTTGCGTAATGAAAAGGATACCATCAATTAGAGTAAAAAAATCTCAACAACGAACTACCTTCCATAATGAAAAGGCTACAATCCGTTGGAGTAAAAAAATCTCAACAACGAACTACGTTCCATAATGACAAGGCTACCATCCATTAATGTAAATAAAATCTCAAAACCATACTACCTTCCATAATGACAAGGCTACCATCCATTGGAGTAACAAAATCTAAACAACAAACTACCTTCCATAATGACAAGGCTACCATCCATTCGAGTAACAAAATCTTATTAATGAACTACCTTCCATAATGACAAGGCTACCAACCATTGGAGTAACAAAATCTCAACAATGAACTACCTTCCGTAATGACAAGGCTACCATCCATTGGAGTAACAAAATCTAAACAACAAACTACCTTCCATAATGACAAGGCTACCATCCATTCGAGTAACAAAATCTATATAATGAACTACCTTCCATAATGACAAGGCTACCAACCATTGGAGTAACAAAATCTCAACAACGATTTACCTTCCATAATGGCAAGGCTACCATCCATTGGAGTATCAAAATCTAAATAATGAGCTACCTTCCATAATGACAAGGCTACCAGCCATTGGAGTAACAAAATCTAAACAATGAACTACCTTCCATATTGATAAGGCTATCATCCATTGGAGAAACAAAATCTCAACAATGAACTACCTTCCGTAATGACAAGGATACCATCAATTAGAGTAACAAAATCTCAACAACGAACTACCTTCCATAATGACATGGCTACCATCCATTGGAGTTACAAAATCTCAACAACAAACTACATTTCATAATGACAAGGCTACCATCCATTAAAGTAAACAAGTCTCAACAATGAACTACCTTCCATAATGACAACGCTACCATCCATTAAAGTAAACAAATCTCAACAAGGAACTACCTTCCATAATGACAAGGCTACTATCCATTGGAGTAACAAAATATCAACAATGAAGTACCTTCCGTAATGACAAAGCTACCAGCCATTGGAGTAACAAAATCTCAACAATGAACTATCTTCCATAATCACAAGGCTATCATCCATTGGAGAAACAAAATCTCAACAATGGACTACCTTCCGTAATGAAAAGGATACCATCAATTAGAGTAAAAAACTCTCAACAACGAACTACCATCCATAATGAAAAGGCTACAATCCGTTGGAGTAAAAAAATCTCAACAATGAACTACCTTCCATAATTACAAGGTTACCATCCATTAATGAAAATAAAATCTCAAAACCAGACTACCTTCCATAATGACAAGGCTACGATCCACTGGAGTAACAAAATCTCAACAACGAACTACCTTCCATAATGACAAGGCTACCATCCATTGGAGTAACAAAATCTCAACAACAAACTACATTTCATAATAACAAGTCTACCATCCATTAAAGTAAACAAATCTCAACAATGAACTACCTTCCATAATGACAAGGTTACCATCCATTGGAGTAACAAAATATCAACAATGAAGTACCTTCCGTAATGACAAAGCTACCAGCCATTGGAGTAACAAAATCTTAACAATGAACTATCTTCCATAATCACAAGGCTATCATCCATTGGAGAAACAAAATCTCAACAATGAACTACCTTCCGTAATGAAAAGGATACCATCAATTAGAGTAAAAAACTCTCAACAACGAACTACCTTCCATAATGAAAAGGCTACAATCCGTTGGAGTAAAAAAATCTCAACAACGAACTACCTTCCATAATTACAAGGCTACCATCCATTAATGTAAATAAAATCTCAAAACCAGACTACCTTCCATAATGACAAGGCTACCATCCATTGGAGTAACAAAATCTCAAGAACGAACTACCTTCCATAATGACAAGGTTATCATCCATTGGAGAAACAAAATCTCAACAATGAACTACCTTCCGTAATGACAACGTTACGATAAATTAGAGTAACAAAAACTAAACAATGAAATACCTTCCATAATGACAAGTCTACCAACCATTGGAGTTACAAAATCTCAACAATGAACTACCTTCCATAATGACAAGGTCACCAGCCATTGGAGAAACAAAATCTAAACAATGAACTACCTTACATAATGACAAGGCTACCAGCCATTGGAGTAACAAAATCTCAACAATGAACTACCTTATGTAATGACAATGATACCATCAATTAGAGTAACAAAATCTCAACAACAAACTACCTTCCATAATGAAAAGTCTACCATCCATTGGAGTAAAAAAATCTGAACAAAGAACTACCTTCCATAATGAAAAGGTTACCATCCATTGGAGTAACAAAATCTCAATAATGAACTACCTTCCATAATGACAAGGCTACCATCCATTAGAGTAACAAAATCTCAAAAATGAACCACCTTCCATAATGACAAGGCTATCATCCATTGGAGAAACAAAATCTCAACAATGAACTACCTTCTATAATGACAAGGATACCATCAATTAGAGTAACAAAATCTCAAAAACGAACTACCTTCCATAATCACAAGGCTACCATCCATTGGAGTTACAAAATATCAACAACAAACTATCTTCCATAATGACAAGGCTACCATCCATTAAAGTAAAAAAAACTCAAAACAAAACTACCTTCCATAATGACAAGGCTACCATCCATTGGAGTAATAAAATCTCAACAATGAACTAGCTTCCATAATGACAAGACTACCAGCCATTGGAGTAAAAAAATCTCAACAATGAACTACCTTCCATAATTACAAGGCTATTATCCATTGGAAAACAAATTCTCAACACTGAACTACCATTCGTAATGACAAGGATACCATAAATTAGAGTAACAAAATCTCAACAACGAACTACCTTCCATAATGAAAAGTCTACCATCCATTGGTGTAAAAAAATCTCAATAAAGAACTACCTTCCATAATGACAAAGCTACCATCCATTGGAGTAACAAAATCTCAACAATGAACTACCTTCCATAATAACAAGGCTACCATCCATTGGAGTAACAAAATCTCAAAAATGAACTACCTTCCATAATGACAAGGCTATCATCCATTGGAGAAACAAAATCTCAACAATGAAGTACCTTCCATAATGACAGGGATACCATCAATTAGAGTAACAAAATCTCAACAACGAACTACCTTCCATAATGACATGGCTACCATCCATTGGAGTTACAAAATCTCAACAACAGACTACCTTCCATAATGACAAGGCTACCATCCATTAAAGTAAACAAATCTCAACAATGAACTACCTTCCATAATGACAAGGCTACCATCCATTAAAGTAAACAAATCTCAACAAGGAACTACCTTCCATAATGACAAGGCTACCATCCATTGGAGTAACAAAATATCAACAATGAAGTACCTTCCGTAATGACAAAGTTACCAGCCATTGGAGTAACAAAATCTCAACAATGAACTATCTTCCATAATGACAAGGCTATCATCCATTGGAGTTACAAAATCTCAACAAAAAACTATCCTCCATAATGACAAGGCTACCATCCATTAAAGTAACAAAATCTCAAAAAAAAACTACCTTCCATAATGACAAGGCTACCATCCATTGGAGTAACAAAATCTCAAGAATGAACTACCTTCCATAATGACAAGACTACCAACCATTGGAGTAACAAAATCTCAACAATGAACTACCTTCCATAATGACAAGGCTATCATCCATTGGAGAAAGAAAATCTCAACAACGAACTACCTTCCGTAATGACAAAGCTACCATCCATTGGAGTAACAAAATCTCAACAATGAATTACCTTCCATAATAACAAGGCTACCATCCATTGGAGTAACAAAATCTTAAAAATGAACTACCTTCCATAATGACAAGGCTATCATCCATTGGGGAAACAAAATCTCAACAATGAACTACCTTCCGTAATGAAAGGGATACCATCAATTAGAGTCACAAAATCTCAACAACGAATTACCTTCCATAATGACAAGGCTACCATCCATTGGAGTAACAAAATCTCAACAACGAACTACCTTCCATAATGACAAGGCTACCATCCATTGGAGTAACAAAATCTAAATAATGAACTACCTTCCATAATGACAAGGCTATCATCCATTGGAGAAACAAAATCTCAACAATAAACTACCTTCCGTAATGACAAGGTTACCATAAATTAGAATAACAAAATCTCAACAATGAACTACCTTCCATAATGACAAGGCTACCATCCATTGGAGTAAAAAAATCTCAACAAAAAACTACCTTCCATAATGACAAGGCTACCATCCATTGGAGTAACAAAATCTAAACAATGAACAACCTTCCATATGGATAAGGCTATCATCCATTGGAGAAACAAAATCTCAACAATGAACAACCTTCCATAATGACAAGGACACCATCAATTAGAGTAACAAAATCTCAACAACGAACTACCTTCCATAATGAAAAGTCTACCATCCATTGGATTAAAAAAATCTCAACAAAGAACTACCTTCAATAATGACAAGGCTACCATCCATTAGAGTAACAAAATCTCCACAATGAACTACCTTCCATAATGACAAGGCTACCATCCATTGGAGTAACAAAATCTCAAAAATGAACCACCTTCCATAATGATAAGGCTATCATCCGTTGGAGAAACAAAATCTAAACGATGAACTACCTTATGTAATGACATGAATTCCATCAATTAGAGTAACAAAATCTCAACAACGAATTACCTTCCATAATGAAAAGACTACCATCCATTGGAGTAACTAAAATCTCGTACACAAACTACCTTCCATAATGACAAGGCTACCATCCATTGGAGTAACAAAATCTCAAAAATGAACTAGCTTCCATACTGACAAGGCTATCATCCATTGGAGTAACAAAATCTCAAAAATTAACCACCTTCCATAATGACAAGGCTATCATCCATTGGAGAAACAAAATATCAACAATGAACTACCTTCCGTAATGACAAGGATACCATCAATTAGAGTAACAAAATCTCAACAACGAATTACCTTCCATAATGACAAGGCTACCATCCATTGGAGTTACAAAATATCAACAACAAACTATCTTCCATAATGACAAGGCTACCATCCATTAAAGTAACAAAATCTCAAAACAAGACTACCTTCCATAATGACAAGGCTACCATCCATTGGAGTAACAAAATCTCAACAATGAACTACCTTCCATAATGACATAGCTACCAGCCATTGGAGTAACAAAATCTCAACAATGACCTACCTTCCATAATGACAAGGCTATCATCCATTGGAGAAACAAAATCTCAACAATGAACTACCATCCGTAATGACAAGGATACCATCAATTAGAGTAACAAAATCTAAATAACGAACTACCTTCCATAATGACAAGGCTACCATCCATTGGAGTTACAAAATATCAACAACAAACTATCTTCCATAATAACGAGGCTACCATCCATTAAAGTAACAAAATCTCAAAACAAAACTACCTTCCATAATGACAAGGCTACCATCAATTGGAGTAATAAAATCTCAACAATGAACTACCTTCCATAATGACAAGACTACCAGCAATTGGAGTAACAAAATCTCAATAATGAACTACCTTCCATAATGACAAGGCTATCATCCATTGGAGAAACAAAATCTCAACAATGAAATACCATCCGTAATGACAAGGATACAAAAAATTAGAGTAAAAAAATCTCAACAATGAACTACCTTCCATAATGAAAAGTCTACCATCCATTGGAGTAAAAAAATCTCAACAAAGAACTACCTTCCAAAATGACAAAGCTACCATCCATTGGAGTAACAAAATATCAAAATGAACTACCTTCCATAATAACAAGGCTGCCATCCATTGCAGTAACAAAATCTCAAAAATGAACTACTTTCCATAATGAAAGGCTATCATCCATTGGAGTAACAAAATCTCAACAACGAACTACCTTCCATAATGACAAGGCTACCATCCATTGGAGTTACAAAATCTCAACAACAAACTACATTTCATAATGACAAGGCTACCATCCATTAAAGTAAACAAATCTCAACAATGAACTATCTTCCATAATCACAAGGCTATCATCCATTGGAGAAACAAAATCTCAACAATGAACTACCTTCCGTAATGAAAAGGATACCATCAATTAGAGTAAAAAAATCTCAACAACGAACTACCTTCCATAATGAAAAGGCTACAATCCGTTGGAGTAAAAAAATATCAACAACGAACTACCTTCCATAATGACAAGGCTACCATCCATTAATGTAAATAAAATCTCAAAACCAGATTACCTTCCATAATGACAAGGCTAACTTCCATTGGAGTAACAAAATCTCAACAACGATTTACCTTCCATAATGGCAAGTCTACCATCCATTGGAGTAACAAAATCTAAATAATGAGCTACCTTCCATAATGACAAGGCTACCAGCCATTGGAGTAACAAAATCTAAACAATGAACTACCTTCCATATTGATAAGGCTATCATCCATTGGAGAAACAAAATCTCAACAATGAACTACCTTCCGTAATGACAAGGATACCATCAATTAGAGTAACAAAATCTCAACAACAAACTACCTTCCATAATGACAAGGCTACCATCCATTGGAGTTACAAAATCTCAACAAAAAACTATCCTCCATAATGACAAGGCTACCATCCATTAAAGTAACAAAATCTCAAAACAAAACTACCTTCCATAATGACAAGGCTACCATCCATTGGAGTAGCAAAATCTCAATAATGAACTACCTTCCGTAATGACAAGGCTACCAGCCATCAGAGTAACAAAATCTCAACAATGAACTACCTTCCATAATGACAAGGCTATCATCCATTGGAGTAACAAAATCTCAACAACGAACTACCTTCCGTAATGAAATGTCTACCATCCATTGGATTAAAAAAATCTCAACAAAGAACTACCTTCCATAATGAAAAGTCTACCATCCATTGGAGTAAAAAAATCTCAACAAAGAACTACCTTCCATAATGACAAAGCTACCATCCATTGGAGTAACAAAATCTCAACAATGAACTACCTTCCATAATAACAAGGCTACCATCCATTGGAGTAACAAAATCTCAAAAATAAAATACCTTCCATAATGACAAGGCTATCATCCATTGGGGAAACAAAATCTCAACAATGAACTACCTTCCATAATGACAGGGATACCATCAATTAGAGTAAAAAAATCTCAACAACGAACTACCTTCCATAATTACAAGGATACCATCCATTGGAGTTACAAAATCTCAACAACAAACTACATTTCATAATGACAAGGCTACCATCCATTAAAGTAAAAAAATCTCAACAATGAACTACCTTCCATAATGACAAGGCTACCATTCATTGGAGTAACAAAATATCAACAATGAAGTACCTTCCATAATGACAAAGCTACCAGCCATTGGAGTAACAAAATCTCAACAATGAACTACCTTCCGTAATGAAAAGGATACCATCCATTAGAGTAAAAAAATCTCAACAACAAACTACCTTCCATAATGAAAAGGCTACAATCCGTTGGAGTAAAAAAATCTCAATAACTAACTACCTTCCATAATGACAAGGCTACCAACCATTGGAGTAACAAAATCTCAATAATTAACTACCTTCCATAATGACAAGGCTATAATCCATTGGAGAAACAAAATCTCAACAATGAACTACCTTCCGTAATGAAAAGGATACCATCCATTAGAGTAAAAAAATCTCAACAACTAACTACCTTCCATAATGACAAGGCTACCAACCATTGGAGTTACAAAATCTCCACAATGAACTACCTTCCATATTGACAAGGCTATCATCCATTGGAGTAAAAAAATCTCAACAAAAAACTACCTTTCATAATGACAAGGCTACCATCCATTGGAGTAACAAAATCTAAACAATGAACTACCTTCCATATTGATAAGGCTATCATCCATTGGAGAAACAAAATCTCAACAATGAACTACCTTCCATAATGACAAGGATACCATCAATTAGAGTTAAAAATCTCAACAATGAACTACCTTCCATAATGACAAGGCTACCATCCATTGGAGTTACAAAATCTCAACAAAAAACTATCCTGCATAATGACAAGGCTACCATCCATTAAAGTAACATAATCTCAAAACAAAACTACCTTCCATAATGACAAGGCTACCATCCATTGGAGTAGCGAAATCTCAACAATGAACTACCTTCCGTAATGACAAGACTACCAGCCATCAGAGTAACAAAATCTCAACAATGAACTACCTTCCATAATGACAAGGCTACCATCCATTGGAGTTTCAAAATCTCAACAACAAACTTCATTTCATAATAACAAGTCTACCATCCATTAAAGTAAACAAATCTCAACAATGAACTACCTTCCATAATGACAAGGCTACCATCCATTGAAGTAACAAAATATCAACAATGAAGTACCTTCCATAATGACAAAACTACCAGCCATTGGAGTAACAAAATCTCAACAATGAACTATCTTTCATAATCACAAGGCTATCATCCATTGGAGAAACAAAATCTCAACAATGAACTACCTTCCGTAATGAAAAGGATACCATCAATTAGAGTAAAAAAATCTCAACAACGAACTACCTTCCATAATGAAAAGGCTATAATCCGTTGGAGTAAAAAAATCTCAACAACGAACTATGTTCCATAATGACAAGGCTACCATCCATTAATGTAAATAAAATCTCAAAACCAGACTACCTTCCATAATGACAAGGCTACCATCCATTCGAGTAACAAAATCTAAACAACAAACTACCTTCCATAATGACAAGGCTACCATCCATTGGAGTAACAAAATCTATATAATGAACTACCTTCCATAATGACAAGGCTACCAGCCATTGGAGTAACAAAATCTCAACAATGAACTACCTTCCATAATGACAAGGCTATCATCTATTGGAGTAAAAAAATTTCAACAAAAAACTACTGTCCATAATGACAAGGCTACCATCCATTGGAGTAACAGAATCTAAACAATGAACTACCTTCCATATTGATAAGGCTATCATCCATTGGAGAAACAAAATCTCAACAATGAACTACCTTCCGTAATGACAAGGATACCATCAATTAGAGTAAAAAATCTCAACAATGAACTACCTTCCATAATGACACGGCTACCATCCATTGGAGTTACAAAATCTCAACAAAAAACTATCCTCCATAATGACAAGGCTACCATCCATTAAAGTAACAAAATCTAAAAACAAAACTACCTTCCATAATGACAAGGCTACCATCCATTGGAGTAACAAAATCTCAACAATGAACTACCTTCGATAATGACAAGACTACCAGCCATTGAAGTAACAAAATCTCAACAATGAACTACCTTCCATAATGACAAGGCTATCATCTATTGGAGAAACAAAATCTCAACAACGAACTACCTTCCGTAATGACAAGGATACCATCAATTAGAGTAACAAAATCTCAACAACGAACTACATTCCATAATGAAAACTCTACCATCCATTGGAGTAAAAAAATCTCAACAAAGAACTACCTTCCATAATGACAAAGCTACCATCCATTGGTGTAACAAAATCTCAACAATGAAATACCTTCCATAATAACAAGGCTACCATCCATTGGAGTAACAAAATCTCAAAAATGAACTACCTTCCATAATGACAAGGCTATCATCCATTGGGGAAACAAAATCTCAACAATGAACTGCCTTCCGTAATGACAGGGATACCATCAATTAGAGTAACAAAATCTCAACAACGAACTACCTTCCATAATGACAAGGCTACCATCCATTGGAGTAACAAAATCTCAACAACGAACTACCTTCCATAATGACAAGGCTACCATCCATTGGAGTAACGAAATCTAAATAATGAACTACCTTCCATAATGACAAGGCTATCATCCATTGGAGAAACAAAATCTCAACAATGAACTACCTTCCGTAATGACAAGGTTACCATAAATTAGAGTAACAAAATCTAAACAATGAACTACCTTCCATAATGACAAGGCTACCAGCCATTGGAGTTACAAAATCTCAACAATGAACTACCTTCCATAATGACAAGGCTACCATCCATTGGAGTAAAAAAATCTCAACAAAAAACTACCTTCCATAATGACAAGGCTACCATCCATTGGAGTAACAAAATCTAAACAATGAACTACCTTCCATATGGATAAGGCTATCATCCATTGGAGAAACAAAATCTCAACAATGAACAACCTTCCATAATGACAAGGACACCATCAATTAGAGTGACAAAATCTCAACAACGAACTACCTTCCATAATGAAAAGTCTACCATCCATTGGATTAAAAAAATCTAAACAAAGAACTACCTTCAATAATGACAAGGCTACCATCCATTAGAGTAACAAAATCTCAACAATGAACTACCTTCCATAATGACAAGGCTACCATCCATTGGAGTAACAAAATCTCAAAAATGAACCACCTTCCATAATGACAAGGCTATCATCCGTTGGAGAAACAAAATCTAAACACTGAACTACCTTATGTAATGACATGAATTCCATCAATTAGAGTAACAAAATCTCAACAACGAACTATCTTCCATAATGAAAAGACTACCATCCATTGGAGTAAAAAAATCTCAACAAAGAACTACCTTCCATAATGACAAGGCTACCTTCCATTGGAGTAACAAAATCTCAAAAATGAACTAGCTTCCATAATGACAAGGCTACCATCCATTGGAGTAACAAAATCTCAAAAATTAACCACCTTCCATAATGACAAGGCTATCATCCATTGGAGAAACAAAATCTCAAAAATAAACTACTTCCGTAGTGAAGAGGATACCATCAATTAGAGTAACAAAATCTCAACAATGAACTACCTTCCATAATGACAAGGCTACCATCCATTGGAGTTACAAAATATCAACAACAAACTATCTTCCATAATAACGAGGCTACCATCCATTAAAGTAACAAAATCTCAAAACAAAACTACCTTCCATAATGACAAGGCTACCATCAATTGGAGTAATAAAATCTCAACAATGAACTACCTTCCATAATGACAAGACTACCAGCAATTGGAGTAACAAAATCTCAATAATGAACTACCTTCCATAATGACAAGGCTATCATCCATTGGAGAAACAAAATCTCAACAATGAAATACCATCCGTAATGACAAGGATACAAAAAATTAGAGTAAAAAAATCTCAACAATGAACTACCTTCCATAATGAAAAGTCTACCATCCATTGGAGTAAAAAAATCTCAACAAAGAACTACCTTCAATAATGACAAAGCTACCATCCATTGGAGTAACAAAATATCAAAATGAACTACCTTCCATAATAACAAGGCTGCCATCCATTGCAGTAACAAAATCTCAAAAATGAACTACTTTCCATAATGACAAGGCTATCATCCATTGGAGTAACAAAATCTAAATAATGAGCTACCTTCCATAATGACAAGGCTACCAGCCATTGGAGTAACAAAATCTAAACAATGAACTACCTTCCATATTGATAAGGCTATCATCCATTGGAGAAACAAAATCTCAACAATGAACTACCTTCCGTAATGACAAGGATACAATCAATTAGAGTAACAAAATCTCAACAACGAACTACCTTCCATAATGACAAGGCTACCATCCATTGGAGTTACAAAATCTCAACAAAAAACTATCCTCCATAATAACAAGGCTACCATCCATTAAAGTAACAAAATCTCAAAACAAAACTACCTTCCATAATGACAAGGCTACCATCCATTGGAGTAGCAAAATCTCAATAATGAACTACCTTCCGTAATGACAAGGCTACCAGCCATCAGAGTAACAAAATCTCAACAATGAACTACCTTCCATAATGACAAGGCTATCATCCATTGGAGTAACAAAATCTCAACAACGAACTACCTTCCGTAATGAAAAGTCTACCATCCATTGGATTAAAAAAATCTCAACAAAGAACTACCTTCCATAATGAAAAGTCTACCATCCATTGGAGTAAAAAAATCTCAACAAAGAACTATCTTCCATAATGACAAAGCTACCATCCATTGGAGTAACAAAATCTCAACAATGAACTACCTTCCATAATAACAAGGCTACCATCCATTGGAGTAACAAAATCTCAAAAATAAAATACCTTCCATAATGACAAGGCTATCATCCATTGGGGAAACAAAATCTCAACAATGAACTACCTTCCATAATGACAGGGATACCATCAATTAGAGTAAAAAAATCTCAACAACGAACTACCTTCCATAATGACAAGGATACCATCCATTGGAGTTACAAAATCTCAACAACAAACTACATTTCATAATGACAAGGCTACCATCCATTAAAGTAAAACAATCTCAACAATGAACTAGCTTCCATAATGACAAGGCTACCATTCATTGGAGTAACAAAATATCAACAATGAACTACCTTCCATAATGACAAAGCTACCAGCCATTGGAGTAACAAAATCTCAACAATGAACTACCTTCCGTAATGAAAAGGATACCATCCATTAGAGTAAAAAAATCTCAACAACAAACTACCTTCCATAATGAAAAGGCTACAATCCGTTGGAGTAAAAAAATCTCAATAACTAACTACCTTCCATAATGACAAGGCTACCAACCATTGGAGTAACAAAATCTCAATAATGAACTACCTTCCATAATGACAAGGCTATAATCCATTGGAGAAACAAAATCTCAACAATGAACTACCTTCCATAATGAAAAGGATACCATCCATTGGGGAAACAAAATCTCAACAATGAACTGCCTTCCGTAATGACAGGGATACCATCAATTAGAGTAACAAAATCTCAACAACGAACTACCTTCCATAATGACAAGGCTACCATCCATTGGAGTAACAAAATCTCAACAACGAACTACCTTCCATAATGACAAGGCTACCATCCATTGGAGTAACGAAATCTAAATAATGAACTACCTTCCATAATGACAAGGCTATCATCCATTGGAGAAACAAAATCTCAACAATGAACTACCTTCCGTAATGACAAGGTTACCATAAATTAGAGTAACAAAATCTAAACAATGAACTACCTTCCATAATGACAAGGATACCAGCCATTGGAGTTACAAAATCTCAACAATGAACTACCTTCCATAATGACAAGGCTACCATCCATTGGAGTAAAAAAATCTCAACAAAAAACTACCTTCCATAATGACAAGGCTACCATCCATTGGAGTAACAAAATCTAAACAATGAACTACCTTCCATATGGATAAGGCTATCATCCATTGGAGAAACAAAATCTCAACAATGAACAACCTTCCATAATGACAAGGACACCATCAATTAGAGTAACAAAATCTCAACAACGAACTACCTTCCATAATGAAAAGTCTACCATCCATTGGATTAAAAAAATCTAAACAAAGAACTACCTTCAATAATGACAAGGCTACCATCCATTAGAGTAACAAAATCTCAACAATGAACTACCTTCCATAATGACAAGGCTACCATCCATTGGAGTAACAAAATCTCAAAAATGAACCACCTTCCATAATGACAAGGCTATCATCCGTTGGAGAAACAAAATCTAAACACTGAACTACCTTATGTAATGACATGAATTCCATCAATTAGAGTAACAAAATCTCAACAACGAACTATCTTCCATAATGAAAAGACTACCATCCATTGGAGTAAAAAAATCTCAACAAAGAACTACCTTCCATAATGACAAGGCTACCTTCCATTGGAGTAACAAAATCTCAAAAATGAACTAGCTTCCATAATGACAAGGCTACCATCCATTGGAGTAACAAAATCTCAAAAATTAACCACCTTCCATACTGACAAGGCTATCATCCATTGGAGAAACAAAATCTCAAAAATAAACTACTTCCGTAGTGAAGAGGATACCATCAATTAGAGTAACAAAATCTCAACAATGAACTACCTTCCATAATGACAAGGCTACCATCCATTGGAGTTACAAAATATCAACAACAAACTATCTTCCATAATAACGAGGCTACCATCCATTAAAGTAACAAAATCTCAAAACAAAACTACCTTCCATAATGACAAGGCTACCATCAATTGGAGTAATAAAATCTCAACAATGAACTACCTTCCATAATGACAAGACTACCAGCAATTGGAGTAACATAATCTCAATAATGAACTACCTTCCATAATGACAAGGCTATCATCCATTGGAGAAACAAAATCTCAACAATGAAATACCATCCGTAATGACAAGGATACAAAAAATTAGAGTAAAAAAATCTCAACAATGAATTACCTTCCATAATGAAAAGTCTACCATCCATTGGAGTAAAAAAATCTCAACAAAGAACTACCTTCCATAATGACAAAGCTACCATCCATTGGAGTAACAAAATATCAAAATGAACTACCTTCCATAATAACAATGCTGCCATCCATTGCAGTAACAAAATCTCAAAAATGAACTACTTTCCATAATGACAAGGCTATCAGCCATTGGAGTAACAAAATCTAAATAATGAGCTACCTTCCATAATGACAAGGCTACCAGCCATTGGAGTAACAAAATCTAAACAATGAACTACCTTCCATATTGATAAGGCTATCATCCATTGGAGAAACAAAATCTCAACAATGAACTACCTTCCGTAATGACAAGGATACCATCAATTAGAGTAACAAAATCTCAACAACGAACTACCTTCCATAATGACAAGGCTACCATCCATTGGAGTTACAAAATCTCAACAAAAAACTATCCTCCATAATGACAAGGCTACCATCCATTAAAGTAACAA
Source organism: Vicia faba (assembly GCA_948472305.1). NCBI lineage: Eukaryota > Viridiplantae > Streptophyta > Magnoliopsida > Fabales > Fabaceae > Vicia > Vicia faba. Next base: position 589,953,851 of record OX451741.1, on the reverse strand, counting down.
AATCTCAAAACAAAACTACCTTCCATAATGACAAGGCTACCATCCATTGGAGTAGCAAAATCTCAATAATGAACTACCTTCCGTAATGACAAGGCTACTAGCCATCAGAGTAACAAAATCTCAACAATGAACTACCTTCCATAATAACAAGGCTACCATCCATTGGAGTAACAAAATCTCAAAAATAAAATACCTTCCATAATGACAAGGCTATCATCCATTGGATTAAAAAAATCTCAACAAAGAACTACCTTCCATAATGAAAAGTCTACCATCCATTGGAGTAAAAAAATCTCAACAAAGAACTACGTTCCATAATGACAAAGCTACCATCCATTGGAGTAACAAAATCTCAACAATGAACTACCTTCCATAATAACAAGGCTACCATCCATTGGAGTAACAAAATCTCAAAAATAAAATACCTTCCATAATGACAAGGCTATCATCCATTGGGGAAACAAAATCTCAACAATGAACTACCTTCCATAATGACAGGGATACCATCAATTAGAGTAAAAAAATCTCAACAACGAACTACCTTCCATAATGACAAGGATACCATCCATTGGAGTTACAAAATCTCAACAACAAACTACATTTCATAATGACAAGGCTACCATCCATTAAAGTAAAACAATCTCAACAATGAACTAGCTTCCATAATGACAAGGCTACCATTCATTGGAGTAACAAAATATCAACAATGAAGTACCTTCCATAATGACAAAGCTACCAGCCATTGGAGTAACAAAATCTCAACAATGAACTACCTTCCGTAATGAAAAGGATACCATCCATTAGAGTAAAAAAATCTCAACAACAAACTACCTTCCATAATGAAAAGGCTACAATCCGTTGGAGTAAAAAAATCTCAATAACTAACTACCTTCCATAATGACAAGGCTACCAACCATTGGAGTAACAAAATCTCAATAATGAACTACCTTCCATAATGACAAGGCTATAATCCATTGGAGAAACAAAATCTCAACAATGAACTACCTTCCATAATGAAAAGGATACCATCCATTAGAGTAAAAAAATCTCAACAACTAACTACCTTCCATAATGACAAGGCTACCAACCATTGGAGTTACAAAATCTCCACAATGAACTACCTTCCATATTGACAAGGCTACCATCCATTGGAGTAAAAAAATCTCAACAAAAAACTACCTTTCATAATGACAAGGCTACCATCCATTGGAGTAACAAAATCTAAACAATGAACTACCTTCCATATTGATAAGGCTATCATCCATTGGAGAAACAAAATCTCAACAATGAACTACCTTCCGTAATGACAAGGATACCATCAATTAGAGTTAAAAATCTCAACAATGAACTACCTTCCATAATGACAAGGCTACCATCCATTGGAGTTACAAAATCTCAACAAAAAACTATCCTGCATAATGACAAGGCTACCATCCATTAAAGTAACATAATCTCAAAACAAAACTACCTTCCATAATGACAAGGCTACCATCCATTGGAGTAGCAAAATCTCAATAATGAACTACCTTCCGTAATGACAAGGCTACCAGCCATCAGAGTAACAAAATCTCAATAATGAACTACCTTCCATAATGACAAGGCTATCATCCATTGGAGTAACAAAATCTCAACAACGAACTACCTTCCGTAATGAAAAGTCTACCATCCATTGGATTAAAAAAATCTCAACAAAGAACTACCTTCCATAATGAAAAGTCTACCATCCATTGGAGTAAAAAAATCTCAACAAATAACTACCTTTCATAATGACAAAGCTACCATCCATTGGAGTAACAAAATCTCAACAATGAACTACCTTCCATAATAACAAGGCTACCATCCATTGGAGTAACAAAATCTCAAAAATAAAATACCTTCCATAATGACAAGGCTATCATCCATTGGGGAAACAAAATCTCAACAATGAACTACCTTCCATAATGACAGGGATACCATCAATTAGAGTAAAAAAATCTCAACAACGAACTACCTTCCATAATGACAAGGATACCATCCATTGGAGTTACAAAATCTCAATAACAAACTACATTTCATAATGACAAGGCTACCATCCATTAAAGTAAAAAAATCTCAACAATGAACTACCTTCCATAATGACAAGGCTACCATTCATTGGAGTAACAAAATATCAACAATGAAGTACCTTCCATAATGACAAAGCTACCATCCATTGGAGTAACAAAATATCAACAATGAACTACCTTCCGTAATGAAAAGGATACCATCCATTAGAGTAAAAAAATATCAACAACAAACTACCTTCCATAATGAAAAGGCTACAATCCGTTGGAGTAAAAAAATCTCAATAACTAACTACCTTCCATAATGACAAGGCTACCAACCATTGGAGTAACAAAATCTCAATAATGAACTACCTTCCATAATGACAAGGCTATAATCCATTGGAGAAACAAAATCTCAACAATGAACTACCTTCCGTAATGAAAAGGATACCATCCATTAGAGTAAAAAAATCTCAACAACTAAATACCTTCCATAATGACAAGGCTACCAACCATTGGAGTTACAAAATCTCCACAATGAACTACCTTCCATATTGACAAGGCTATCATCCATTGGAGTAAAAAAATCTCAACAAAAAACTACCTTTCATAATGACAAGGCTACCATCCATTGGAGTAACAAAATCTAAACAATGAACTACCTTCCATATTGATAAGGCTATCATCCATTGGAGAAACAAAATCTCAACAATGAACTACCTTCCGTAATGACAAGGATACCATCAATTAGAGTTAAAAATCTCAACAATGAACTACCTTCCATAATGACAAGGCTACCATCCATTGGAGTTACAAAATCTCAACAAAAAACTATCCTGCATAATGACAAGGCTACCATCCATTAAAGTAACATAATCTCAAAACAAAACTACCTTCCATAATGACAAGGCTACCATCCATTGGAGTAACAAAATCTCAACAATGAACTACCTTCCATAATGACAAGACTACCGGCCATTGGAGTAACAAAATCTCAACAATGAACTACCTTCCATAATGACAGGGATACCATCAATTAGAGTAACAAAATCTCAACAATGAACTACCTTCCATAATGACAAGGCTACCATCCATTGGAGTTACAAAATCTCAACAACAAACTACATTTCATAATAACAAGTCTACCATCCATTAAAGTAAACAAATCTCAACAATGAACTACCTTCCATAATGACAAGGCTACCATCCATTGAAGTAACAAAATATCAACAATGAAGTACCTTCCATAATGACAAAACTACCAGCCATTGGAGTAACAAAATCTCAACAATGAACTATCTTTCATAATCACAAGGCTATCATCCATTGGAGAAACAAAATCTCAACAATGAACTACCTTCCGTAATGAAAAGGATACCATCAATTAGAGTAAAAAAATCTCAACAACGAACTACCTTCCATAATGAAAAGGCTATAATCCGTTGGAGTAAAAAAATCTCAACAACGAACTACGTTCCATAATGACAAGGCTACCATCCATTAATGTAAATAAAATCTCAAAACCAGACTACCTTCCATAATGACAAGGCTACCATCCATTCGAGTAACAAAATCTAAACAACAAACTACCTTCCATAATGACAAGGCTACCATCCATTGGAGTAACAAAATCTATATAATGAACTACCTTCCATAATGACAAGGCTACCAGCCATTGGAGTAACAAAATCTCAACAATGAACTACCTTCCATAATGACAAGGCTACCAGCCATTGTAGTAACAAAATCTCAACAATGACCTATTGTCCATAATGACAAGGCTACCATCTATTGGAGTAACATAATCTAAACAATGAACTACCTTCCATATTGATAAGGCTATCATCCATTGGAGAAACAAAATCTCAACAATGAACTACCTTCCGTAATGACAAGGATACCATCAATTAGAGTAAAAAATCTCAACAATGAACTACCTTCCATAATGACAAGGCTACCATCCATTGGAGTTACAAAATCTCAACAAAAAACTATCCTCCATAATGACAAGGCTACCATCCATTAAAGTAACAAAATCTAAAAACAAAACAACCTTCCATAATGACAAGGCTACCATCCATTGGAGTAACAAAATCTCAACAATGAACTACCTTCGATAATGACAAGACTACCAGCCATTGGAGTAACAAAATCTCAACAATGAACTACCTTCCATAATGACAAGGCTATCATCTATTGGAGAAACAAAATCTCAACAACGAACTACCTTCCGTAATGACAAGGATACCATCAATTAGAGTAACAAAATCTCAACAACGAACTACATTCCATAATGAAAAGTCTACCATCCATTGGAGTAAAAAAATCTCAACAAAGAACTACCTTCCATAATGACAAAGCTACCATCCATTGGTGTAACAAAATCTCAACAATGAAATACCTTCCATAATAACAAGGCTACCATCCATTGGAGTAACAAAATCTCAAAAATGAACTACCTTCCATAATGACAAGGCTATCATCCATTGGGGAAATAAAATCTCAACAATGAACTGCCTTCCGTAATGACAGGGATACCATCAGTTAGAGTAACAAAATCTCAACAACGAACTACCTTCCATAATGACAAGGCTACCATCCATTGGAGTAACAAAATCTCAACAATGAACTACCTTCCATAATGACAAGGCTACCATCCATTGGAGTAACGAAATCTAAATAATGAACTACCTTCCATAATTACAAGGCTATCATCCATTGGAGAAACAAAATCTCAACAATGAACTACCTTCCGTAATGACAAGGTTACCATAAATTAGAGTAACAAAATCTAAACAGTGAACTACCTTCCATAATGACAAGGCTACCAGCCATTGGAGTTACAAAATCTCAACAATGAACTACCTTCCATAATGACAAGGCTTCCATCCATTGGAGTAAAAAAATCTCAACAAAAATCTACCTTCCATAATGACAAGGCTACCTTCCATTGGAGTAACAAAATCTAAACAATGAACTACCTTCCATATGGATAAGGCTATCATCCATTGGAGAAACAAAATCTCAACAATGAACAACCTTCCATAATGACAAGGACACCATCAATTAGAGTAACAAAATCTCAACAACGAACTACCTTCCATAATGAAAAGTCTACCATCCATTGGATTAAAAAAATCTAAACAAAGAACTACCTTCAATAATGACAAGGCTACCATCCATTAGAGTAACAAAATCTCAACAATGAACTACCTTCCATAATGACAAGGCTACCATCCATTGGAGTAACAAAATCTCAAAAATGAACCACCTTCCATAATGACAAGGCTATCATCCGTTGGAGAAACAAAATCTAAACACTGAACTACCTTATGTAATGACATGAATTCCATCAATTAGAGTAACAAAATCTCAACAACGAACTATCTTCCATAATGAAAAGACTACCATCCATTGGAGTAAAAAAATATCAACAAAGAACTACCTTCCATAATGACAAGGCTACCTTCCATTGGAGTAACAAAATCTCAAAAATTAACTAGCTTCCATAATGACAAGGCTACCATCCATTGGAGTAACAAAATCTCAAAAATTAACCACCTTCCATAATGACAAGGCTATCATCCATTGGAGAAACAAAATCTCAAAAATGAACTACCTTCCGTAATGAAGAGGATACCATCAATTAGAGTAACAAAATCTCAACAATGAACTACCTTCCATAATGACAAGGCTACCATCCATTGGAGTTACAAAATATCAACAACAAACTATCTTCCATAATGACAAGGCTACCATCCATTAAAGTAACAAAATCTCAAAACAAAACTACCTTCCATAATGACAAGGCTACCATCCATTGGAGTAACAAAATCTCAACAATGAACTACTTTCCATAATGACAAGGCTACCAGCCATTGTAGTAACAAAATCTCAACAATGACCTACCTTCCATAATGACAAGGCTATCATCCATTGGAGAAACAAAATCTCAACAATGAACTACCATCCGTAATGACAAGGATACCATCAATTAGAGTAACAAAATCTCAACAACGAACTACCTTCCATAATGACAAGGCTACCATCCATTGGAGTTACAAGATATCAACAACAAACTATCTTCCATAATGACAAGGCTACCATCCATTAAAGTAACAAAATCTCAAAACAAAACTACCTTCCATAATGACAAGGCTACCATCAATTGGAGTAATAAAATCTCAACAATGAACTACCTTCCATAATGACAAGACTACCAGCCATTGGAGTAACAAAATCTCAACAATGAACTACCTTCCATAATGACAAGGCTATCATCCATTGGAGAAACAAAATCTCAACGACGAAATACCATCCGTAATGACAAGGATACAAAAAATTAGAGTAACAAAATCTCAACAATGAACTACCTTCCATAATGAAAAGTCTACCATCCATTGGAGTATAAAAATCTCAACAAAGAACTACCTTCCATAATGACAAAGCTACCATCCATTGGAGTAACAAAATATCAACAATGAACTACCTTCCATAATAACAAGGCTGCCATCCATTGCAGTAACAAAATCTCAAAAATGAACTACCTTCCATAATGACAAGGCTATCATCCATTGGGGAAACAAAATCTCAACAATGAACTACCTTCCGTAATGACAGGGATACCATCAATTAGAGTAACAAAATCTCAACAACGAACTACCTTCCATAATGACAAGGCTCCCATCCATTGGAGTAACAAAATCTCAACAACGAACTACCTTCCATAATGACAAGGCTACCATCCATTGGAGTAACGAAATCTAAATAATGAACTACCTTCCATAATGACAAGGCTATCATCCATTGGAGAAACAAAATCTCAACAATGAACTACCATCCGTAATGACAAGGTTACCATAAATTAGAGTAACAAAATCTAAACAATGAACTACCTTCCATAATGACAAGGCTACCAGCCATTGGAGTTACAAAATCTCAACAATGAACTACCTTCCATAATGACAAGGCTACCATCCATTGGAGTAAAAAAATCTCAACAAAAAACTACCTTCCATAATGACAAGGCTACCATCCATTGGAGTAATAAAATCTAAACAATGAACTACCTTCCATATGGATAAGGCTATCATCCATTGGAGAAACAAAATCTCAACAATGAACAACCTTCCATAATGACAAGGACACCATCAATTAGAGTAACAAAATCACAACAACGAACTACCTTCCATAATGAAAAGTCTACCATCCATTAGATTAAAAAAATCTCAACAGAGAACTACCTTCAATAATGACAAGGCTACCATCCATTAGAGTAACAAAATCTCAACAATGAACTACCTTCCATAATGACAAGGCTACCATCCATTGGAGTAACAAAATCTCAACAATGACCTACCTTCCATAATGACAAGGCTATCATCCATTAGAGAAACAAAATATCAACAATGAACTACCATCCGTAATGACAAGGATACCATCAATTAGAGTAACAAAATCTCAACAACGAACTACGTTCCATAATGACAAGGCTACCATCCATTGGAGTTACAAGATATCAACAACAAACTATCTTCCATAATGACAAGGCTACCATCCATTAAAGTAACAAAATCTCAAAACAAAACTACCTTCCATAATGACAAGGCTACCATCAATTGGAGTAATAAAATCTCACAAATGAACTACCTTCCATAATGACAAGACTACCAGCCATTGGAGTAACAAAATCTCAACAATGAACTACCTTCCATAATGACAAGGCTATCATCCATTGGAGAAACAAAATCTCAACAATGAAATACCATCCGTAATGACAAGGATGCAAAAAATTAGAGTAACAAAATCTCAACAATGAACTACCTTCCATAATGAAAAGTCTACCATCCATTGGAGTAAAAAAATCTCAACAAAGAACTACCTTCCATAATGACAAAGCTACCATCCATTGGAGTAACAAAATATCAACAATGAACTACCTTCCATAATAACAAGGCTGCCATCCATTGCAGTAACAAAATCTCAAAAATGAACTACCTTCCATAATGACAAGGCTATCATCCATTGGGGAAACAAAATCTCAACAATGAACTACCTTCTGTAATGACAGGGATACCATCAATTAGAGTAACAAAATCTCAACAACGAACTACCTTCCATAATGACAAGGCTACCATCCATTGGAGTAACAAAATCTCAACAACGAACTACCTTCCATAATGACAAGGCTACCATCCATTGGAGTAACGAAATCTAAATAATGAACTACCTTCCATAATGACAAGGCTATCATCCATTGGAGAAACAAAATCTCAACAATGAACTACCTTCCGTAATGACAAGGTTACCAAAAATTAGAGTAACAAAATCTAAACAATGAACTACCTTCCATAATGACAAGGCTACCAGCCATTGGAGTTACAAAATATCAACAATGAAATACCTTCCATAATGACAAGGCTACCATCCATTGGAGTAAAAAAATCTCAACAAAAAACTACCTTCCATAATGACAAGGCTACCATCCATTGGAGTAACAAAATCTAAACAATGAACTACCTTCCATATGGATAAGGCTATCATCCATTGGAGAAACAAAATCTCAACAATGAACAACCTTCCATAATGACAAGGACACCATTAATTAGAGTAACACAATCTCAACAACAAACTACCTTCCATAATGAAAAGTCTACCATCCATTGTATTAAAAAAATCTCAACAAAGAACTACCTTCAATAATGACAAGGCTACCATCCATTAGAGTAACAAAATCTCAACAATGAACTACCTTCCATAATGACAAGGCTACCATCCATTGGAGTAACAAAATCTCAAAAATGAACCACCTTCCATAATGACAAGGCTATCATCCGTTAGAGAAACAAAATATAAACAATGAACTACCTTATGTAATGACATGAACTCCATCAATTAGAGTAACAAAATCTCATCAACGAACTATCTTCCATAATGAAAAGACTACCATCCATTGGAGTAAAAAAATCTCAACAAAGAACTACCTTCCATAATGACAAGGCTACCATCCATTGGAGTAACAAAATCTCAAAAACGAACTAGCTTCCATAATGACAAGGCTACCATCCATTGGAGTAACAAAATCTCAAAAATTAACCACCTTCCATAATGACAAGGCTATCATCCGTTGGAGAAACAAAATCTCAACAATGAACTACCTTCCGTAATGACAAGGATACCATCAATTAGAGTAACAAAATCTCAACAACGAACTACCTTCCATAATGACAAGGCTACCATCCATTGGAGTTACAAAATATCAACAACAAACTATCTTCCATAATGACAAGGCTACCATCCATTAAAGTAACAAAATCTCAAAACAAAACTACCTTCCATAATGACAAGGCTACCATCCATTGGAGTAAAAAAATCTCAACAATGAACTACCTTCCATAATGACAAGGCTACCAGCCATTGTAGTAACAAAATCTCAACAATGACCTACCTTCCATAATGACAAGTCTACCATCCATTGGAGTAAAAAAATCTCAACAAAGAACTACCTTCCATAATGACAAAGCTACCATCCATTGGAGTAACAAAATATCAACAATGAACTACCTTCCATAATAACAAGGCTGCCATCCATTGCAGTAACAAAATCTCAAAAATGAACTACCTTCCATAATGACAAGGCTATCATCCATTGGGGAAACAAAATCTCAACAATGAACTACCTTCCGTAATGACAGGGATACCATCAATTAGAGTAACAAAATCTCAACAACGAACTACCTTCCAAAATGACAAGGCTACCATCCATTGGAGTAACAAAATCTCAATAACGAACTACCTTCCATAATGACAAGGCTACCATCCATTGGAGTAACGAAATCTAAATAATGAACTACCTTCCATAATGACAAGGCTATCATCCATTGGAGAAACAAAATCTCAACAATGAACTACCTTCCGTAATGACAAGGTTACCATAAATTAGAGTAACAAAATCTAAACAATGAACTACCTTCCATAATGACAAGGCTACCAGCCATTGGAGTTACAAAATATCAACAATGAACTACCTTCCATAATGACAAGGCTACCATCCATTGGAGTAAAAAAATCTCAACAAAAAACTACCTTCCATAATGACAAGGCTACCATCCATTGGAGTAACAAAATCTAAACAATGAACTACCTTCCATATGGATAAGGCTATCATCCATTGGAGAAACAAAATCTCAACAATGAACAAACTTCCATAATGACAAGGACACCATTAATTAGAGTAACACAATCTCAACAACAAACTACCTTCCATAATGAAAAGTCTACCATCCATTGTATTAAAAAAATCTCAACAAAGAACTACCTTCAATAATGACAAGGCTACCATCCATTAGAGTAACAAAATCTCAACAATGAACTACCTTCCATAATGACAAGGCTACCATCCATTGGAGTAACAAAATCTCAAAAATGAACCACCTTCCATAATGACAAGGCTATCATCCGTTAGAGAAACAAAATATAAACAATGAACTACCTTATGTAATGACATGAAATCCATCAATTAGAGTAACAAAATCTCATCAACGAACTATCTTCCATAATGAAAAGACTACCATCCATTGGAGTAAAAAAATCTCAACAAAGAACTACCTTCCATAATGACAAGGCTACCATCCATTGGAGTAACAAAATCTCAAAAACGAACTAGCTTCCATAATGACAAGGCTACCATCCATTGGAATAACAAAATCTCAAAAATTAACCACCTTCCATAATGACAAGGCTATCATCCATTGGAGAAACAAAATCTCAACAATGAACTACCTTCTGTAATGACAATGATACCATCAATTAGAGTAACAAAATCTCAACAACGAACTACCTTCCATAATGACAAGGCTACCATCCATTGGAGTTACAAAATATCAACAACAAACTATCTTCCATAATGACAAGGCTACCATCCATTAAAGTAACAAAATCTCAAAACAAAACTACCTTCCATAATGACAAGGCTACCATCCATTGGAGTAACAAAATCTCAACAATGAACTACCTTCCATAATGACAAGGCTACCAGCCATTGTAGTAACAAAATCTCAACAATGACCTACCTTCCATAATGACAAGGCTATCATCCATTGGAGAAACAAAATCTCAACAATGAACTACCATCCGTAATGACAAGGATACCATCAATTAGAGTAACAAAATCTCAACAACGAACTACCTTCCATAATGACAAGGCTACCATCCATTGGAGTTACAAAATATCAACAACAAACTATCTTCCATAATGACAAGGCTACCATCCATTAAAGTAACAAAATCTCAAAACAAAACTACCTTCCATAATGACAAGGCTACCATCAATTGGAGTAATAAAATCTCAACAATGAACTACCTTCCATAATGACAAGACTACCAGCCATTGGAGTAACAAAATATCAACAATGAACTACCTTCCATAATGACAAGGCTATCATCCATTGGAGAAACAAAATCTCAACAATGAAATACCATCCGTAATGACAAGGATACAAAAAATTAGAGTAAGAAAATCTCAACAATGAACTACCTTCCATAATGAAAAGTCTACCATCCATTGGAGTAAAAAAATCTCAATAAAGAACTACCTTCCATAATGACAAAGTTACCATCCATTGGAGTAACAAAATATCAACAATGAACTACCTTCCATAATAACAAGGCTGCCATCCATTGCAGTAACAAAATCTCAAAAATGAACTACCTTCCATAATGACAAGGCTATCATCCATTGGAGAAACAAAATCTCAACAATGAACTACCTTCCATAAGGACAGGTATACCATCAATTAGAGTAACAAAATCTCAACAACGAACTACCTTCCATAATGACAAGGCTACCATCCATTGGAGTTACAAAATCTCAACAACAAACTACATTTCATAATGACAAGGCTACCATCCATTAAAGTAAACAAATCTCAACAATGAACTACCTTCCATAATGACAAGGCTACTATCCATTGGAGTAACAAAATATCAACAATGAAGTACCTTCCATAATGACAAAGCTACCAGCCATTAGAGTAACAAAATCTCAACAATGAACTATCTTCCATAATCACAAGGCTATCATCCATTGGAGAAACAAAATCTCAACAATGAACTACCTTTCGTAATGTAAAGGATACCATCAATTAGAGTAAAAAAATCTCAACAACGAACTACCTTCCATAATGAAAAGTCTACAATCCGTTGGAGTAAAAAAATATCAACAACGAACTACCTTCCATAATGACAAGGCTACCATCCATTAATGTAAATAAATTCTCAAAACCAGACTACCTTCTATAATGACAAGGCTACCTTCCATTGGAGTAACAAAATCTCAACAACGAACTACCTTCCATAATGACAAGGCTACCATCCATTGGAGTAACAAAATCTAAATAATGAACTACCTTCCATAATGACAAGGCTACCAGCCATTGGAGTAACAAAATCTCAACAATGAACTACCTTCCATAATGACAAGGCTACCATCCATTGGATTAAAAAAATCTCAACAAAAAACTACCATCCATAATGACAAGGCTACCATTCATTGGAGTAATAAAATCTAAACAATGAACTACCTTCCATATGGATAAGGCTATCATCCATTGGAGAAACAAAATCTCAACAATGAACAACCTTCCATAATGACAAGGACACCATTAATTAGAGTAACAAAATCTCAACAACGAACTACCTTCCATAATGAAAAGTCTACCATCCATTGGATTAAAAAAATATCAACAAAGAACTACCTTCAATAATGACAAGGCTACCATCCATTAGAGTAACAAAATCTCAACAATGAACTGCCTTCCATAATGACAAGGCTACCATCCGTTGGAGAAACAAAATCTAAACAATGAATTACCTTATGTAATGACATGAACTCCATCAATTAGAGTAACAAAATCTCATCAACGAACTATCTTCCATAATGAAAAGACTACCATCCATTGGAGTAAAAAAATCTCAACAAAGAACTACCTTCCATAATGACAAGGCTACCATCCATTGGAGTAACAAAATCTCAAAAATGAACTAGCTTCCATAATGACAAGGCTACCATCCATTGGAGTAACAAAATCTCAAAAATTAACCACCTTCCATAATGACAAGGCTATCATCCATTGGAGAAACAAAATCTCAACAACGAACTACCTTCCATAATGACAAGGCTACCATCCATTGGAGTTAAAAAATATCGACAACAAACTATCTTCCATAATGACAAGGCTACCATCCATTAAAGTAACAAAATCTCAAAACAAAACTACCTTCCATAATGACAAGGCTACCATCCATTGGAGTAACAAAATCTCAACAACGAACTACCTTCCATAATGACAAGGCTACCATCCATTGGAGTTACAAGATATCAACAACAAACTATCTTCCATAATGACAAGGCTACCATCCATTAAAAGAACAAAATCTCAAAACAAAACTACCTTCCATAATGACAAGGCTACCATCAATTAGAGTAATAAAATCTCAACAATGAACTACCTTCCATAATGACAAGACTACCAGACATTAATGTAACAAAATCTCAACAATGAACTACCTTCCATAATGACAAGGCTATCATCCATTGGAGAAACAAAATCTCAACAATGAAATACCATCCGTAATGACAAGGATACAAAAAATTAGAGTAACAAAATCTCAAAAATGAACTACCTTCCATAATGAAAAGTCTACCATCCATTGGAGTAAAAAAATCTCAACAAAGAACTACCTTCCATAATGACAAAGCTACCATCCATTTGAGTAACAAAATATCAACAATGAACTACCTTCCATAATAACAAGGCTGCCATCCATTGCAGTAACAAAATCTCAAAAATGAACTACCTTCCATAATGACAAGGCTATCATCCATTGGAGAAAAAAAATCTCAACAATGAACTACCTTCCATAATGACAGGGATACCATCAATTAGAGTAACAAAATCTCAACAACGAACTACCTTCCATAATGACAAGGCTACCATCCATTGGAGTTACAAAATCTCAACAACAAACTACATTTCATAATGACAAGGCTACCATCCATTAAAGTAAACAAATCTCAACAATGAACTACCTTCCATAATGACAAGGCTACTATCCATTGGAGTAACAAAATATCAACAATGAAGTACCTTCCATAATGACAAAGCTACCAGCCATTGGAGTAACAAAATCTCAACAATGAACTATCTTCCATAATCACAAGGCTATCATCCATTGGAGAAACAAAATCTCAACAATGAACTACCTTCCGTAATGAAAAGGATACCATCAATTAGAGTAAAAAAATCTCAACAACGAACTACCTTCCATAATGAAAAGGCTACAATCCGTGGAGTAAAAAAATATCAACAACAAACTACCTTCCATAATTACAAGGCTACCATCCATTAATGTAAATAAAATCTCAAAACCAGACTACCTTCCATAATGACAAGGATACCTTCCATTGGAGTAACAAAATCTCAACAACGAACTACCTTCCATAATGACAAGGCTACCATCCATTGGAGTAACAAAATCTAAATAATGAACTACCTTCCATAATGACAAGGCTACCAGCCATTGGAGTAACAAAATCTCAACAATGAACTACCTTCCATAATGACAAGGCTATCATCCATTGGAGTAACAAAATCTAAACAATGAACTACCTTCCATATTGATAAGGTTATCATCCATTGGATAAACAAAATCTAAACAATGAACTACCTTCCGTAATGACAAGGATACCATCAATTATTGTAACAAAATCTCAACAACGAACTACCTTCCATAATGACAAGGCTACCATCCATTGGAGTTACAAAATCTCAACAAAAAACTATCCTCCATAATGACAAGGCTACCATCCATTAAAGTAACAAAATCTCAAAACAAAACTACCTTCCATAATGACAAGGCTACCATCCATTGGAGTAACAAAATCTCAATAATGAACTACCTTCCGTAATGACAAGGCTACCAGCCATCGGAGTAACAAAATCTCAACAATGAACTACCTTCCATAATGACAAGGCTATCATCCATTGGAGTAACAAAATCTCAACAACGAACTACCTTCCGTAATGAAAAGTCTACCATCCATTGGATTAAAAAAATCTCAACAAAGAACTACCTTCCATAAAGAAAAGTCTACCATCCATTGGAGTAACAAAATCTCAACAATGAACTACCTTCCATAATAACAAGGCTACCATCCATTGGAGTAACATAATCTCAAAAATGAACTACCTTCCATAATGACAAGGCTATCATCCATTGGGGAAACAAAATCTCAACAATGAACTACCTTCCGTAATGACAGGTATACCATCAATTAGAGTAACAAAATCTCAACAACGAACTACCTTCCATAATGACAAGGATACCATCCATTGGAGTTACAAAATCTCAACAACAAACTACATTTCATAATGACAAGGCTACCATCCATTAAAGTAAAAAAATCTCAACAATGAACTACCTTCCATAATGACAAGGCTACCATTCATTGGAGTAACAAAATATCAACAATGAAGTACCTTCCATAATGACAAAGCTACCAGCCATTAGAGTAACAAAATCTCAACAATGAACTACCTTCCATAATCACAAGGCTATAATCCATTGGAGAAACAAAATCTCAACAATGAACTACCTTCCGTAATAAAAAGGATACCATCCATTAGAGTAAAAAAATCTCAACAACGAACTACCTTCCATAATGAAAAGGCTACAATCCGTTAGAGTAAAAAAATCTCAATAACGAACTACCTTCCATAATGACAAGGCTACCATCCATTAATGTAAATAAAATCTCAAAACCAGACAACCTTCCATAATGACAAGGCTACCATCCATTGGAGTAACAAAATCTAAATAATGAACTACCTTCCATAAGGACAAGGCTATCATCCATTGGAGAAACAAAATCTCAACAATGAACTACCTTCTGTAATGACAAGGTTACCATAAATTAGAGTAAACAAAACCTAAACTATGAACTACCTTCCGTAATGACAAGGCTACCAGCCATTGGAGTTACAAAATCTCAATAATGAACTACCTTCCATAATGACAAGGCTACCATCCATTGGAGTAAAAAAATCTCAACAAAAAGCTACCTTCCATAATGACTAGGTTACCATCCATTGGAGTAACAAAATCTAAACAATGAACTACCTTCCATATTGATAAGGCTATCATCCATTGGAGAAACAAAATCTCAACAATGAACAACCTTCTATAATGACAAGGATACCATCAATTAGAGTAACAAAATCTCAACAACAAACTACCTTCCATAATGAAAAGTCTACCATCCATTGGATTAAAATAATCTCAACAAAGAACTACCTTCAATAATGACAAGGCTACCATCCATTAGAGTAACAAATTCTCAACAATGAACTACCTTCCATAATGACAAGGCTACCATCCATTGGAGTAACAAAATTTCAAAAGTAAACCACCTTCCATAATGACAAGGCTATCATCCGTTGGAGAAACAAAATCTAAACAATGAACTACCTTACATAATGACAAGGCTACCATCCATTGGAGTAACAAAATCTCAACAACGAACTACCTTCCATAATGACAAGGCTACCATCCATTGGAGTTACAAAATCTCAACAACAAACTATCTTCCATAATGACAAGGCTACCAGCCATTAAAGTAACAAAATCTCAAAACAAAACTACCTTCCATAATGACAAGGCTACCATCCATTGGAGTAACAAAATCTAAACAATGAACTACCTTCCATAATGACAAGGCTACCAGCCATTGGAGTAACAAAATCTCAACAATGAACTACCTTCCATAATGACAAGGCTATCATCCATTGGAGAAACAAAATCTCAACAATGAACTACCATCCGTAATGACAAGGATACCATCAATTAGAGTAAAAAAATCTCAACAACGAACTACCTTCCATAATGAAAAGTCTACCATCCATTGGAGTAAAAAAATCTCAACAAAGAACTACCTTCCATAATGACAAGGCTACCATCCATTGGAGTAACAAAATCTCAACAATGAACTACCTTCCATAATAACAAGGCTACCATACATTGGAGTAACAAAATCTCAAAAATGAACTACCTTCCATAATGACAAGGCTATCATCCATTGGAGAAACCAAATCTCAACAATGAACTACCTTCTGTAATGACAGGGCTACCATCCATTGGAGTAACAAAATCTAAACAACGAACTACCTTCCATAATGACAATGCTACCATCCATTGGAGTTACAACATCTCAACAATGAACTACCTTCCATAATGATAAGGCTATCATCCATTGGAGAAACAAAATCTCAACAATGAACTACCTTCTGTAATGACAGGGATACCATCAATTATAGTAACAAAATCTCAACAACGAACCACCTTCCATAATGACAAGGCTACCATCCATTGGAGTTACAAAATCTCAACAAAAAACAACATTTCATAATGACAAGGCTACCATCCATTAAATTAAAAAAAATTCAACAATGAACTACCTTCCATAATGACAAGGCTACCATCCATTGGAGTAACAAAATATCAACAATGAAGTACCTTCCATAATGACAAAGCTACCAGCCATTGGAGTAACAAAATCTCAACAATGAACTACCTTCCATAATGACAAGGCTATCATCCATTTTAGAAACAAAATCTAAACAATGAACTAGCTTCCGTAATGAAAAGGATACCATCAATTAGAGTAAAAAAATCTCAACAACGAACTACTTTCCATAATGAAAAGGCTACAATCCATTGGAGTAAAAAAATCTCAACAACAAACTACCTTTTATAATGAGAAGGCTACCATCCATTAATGTAAATAAAATCTCAAAACCAGACTACCTTCCATAATGACAAGGCTACCATCCATTGGAGTAACAAAATCTCAACAACGAACTACCTTCCATAATGACAAGGTTACCATCCATTGGAGTAACAAAATATCAATAATGAACTACCTTCCGTAATGACAAGGCTACCAGCCATCGGAGTAACAAAATCTCAACATTGAACTACCTTCCATAATGACAAGGCTATCATCCATTGGAGAAACAAAATCTCAACAATGAACTACCTTCCGTAATGCTAAGGTTACCATAAATTAGAGTAACAAAATATAAACAATGAACTACCTTCCATAATGACAAGGCTACCAGCCATTGGAGTAACAACATCTCAAAACTGAACTACCTTCCATAATGACAAGGCTACCATCCATTGGAGTAACAAAATCTAAACAATGAACTACCTTCCATAATGACAAGGCTACCAGCCATTGGAGTAAAAAAATCTCCACAATGAACTACCTTCCATAAGGATAAGGCTATCATCCATTGGAGAAATAAAATCTCAACAATGAACCACCTTCCATAATGACAAGGCTATCATCCGTTGGAGAAACAAAATCTAAACAATGAACTACCTTATGTAATGACATGAATTCCATCAATTAGAGTAACAAAATCTCAACAACGAACTATCTTCCATAATGAAAAGACTACCATCCATTGCAGTAAAAAAATCTCAACAAAGAACTACCTTCCATAATGACAAGGCTACCATCCATTGGAGTAACAAAATCTCAACAATGAACTACCTTCCATAATGACAAGGCTACCAGCCATTGTAGTAACAAAATCCCAACAATGACCTACCTTCCATAATGACAAGGCTATCATCCATTGGAGAAACAAAATCTCAACAATGAACTACCATCCGTAATGACAAGGATACCATCAATTAGAGTAACAAAATCTCAACAACGAACTACCTTCCATAATGACAAGGCTACCATCCATTAGAGTTACAAGATATCAACAACAAACTATCTTCCATAATGACAAGGCTACCATCCATTAAAGTAACAAAATCTCAAAACAAAACTACCTTCCATAATGACAAGGCTACCATCAATTGGAGTAATAAAATCTCAAAAATGAACTACCTTCCATAATTACAAGACTACCAGCCATTGGAGTAACAAAATCTCAACAATGAACTACCTTCCATAATGACAAGGCTATCATCCATTGGAGAAACAAAATCTCAACAATGAAATACAATCCGTAATGACAAGGATACAAAAAATTAGAGTAACAAAATCTCAAAAATGAACTACCTTCCATAATGAAAAGTCTACCATCCATTGGAGTAAAAAAATCTCAACAAAGAACTACCTTCCATAATGACAAAGCTACCATCCATTGGAGTAACAAAATATCAACAATGAACTACCTTCCATAATAACAAGGCTGCCATCCATTGCAGTAACAAAATCTCAAAAATGAACTACCTTCCATAATGACAAGGCTATCATCCATTGGGGAAACAAAATCTCAACAATGAACTACCTTTCGTAATGACAGGGATACCATCAATTAGAGTAACAAAATCTCAACAACGAACTACCTTCCATAATGACAAGGCTACCATCCATTGGAGTAAAAAAATCTCAACAACGAACTACCTTCCATAATGACAAGGCTACCATCCATTGGAGTAACGAAATCTAAATAATGAACTACCTTCCATAATGACAAGGCTATCATCCATTGGAGAAACAAAATCTCAACAATGAACTACCTTCCGTAATGACAAGGTTACCATAAATTAGAGTAACAAAATCTAAACAATGAACTACCTTCCATAATGACAAGGCTACCAGCCATTGGAGTTACAAAATATCAACAATGAACTACCTTCCATAATGACAAGGCTACCATCCATTGGAGTAAAAAAATCTCAACAAAAAACTACCTTCCATAATGACAAGGCTACCATCCATTGGAGTAACAAAATCTAAACAATGAACTACCTTCCATATGGATAAGGCTATCATCCATTGGAGAAACAAAATCTCAACAATGAACAACCTTCCATAATGACAAGGACACCATCAATTAGAGTAACAAAATCTCAACAACGAACTACCTTCCATAATGAAAAGTCTACCATCCATTGGATTAAAAAAATCTCAACAAAGAACTACCTTCAATAATGACAAGGCTACCATCCATTAGAGTAAAAAAATCTCAACAATGAACTACCTTCCATAATGACAAGGCTACCATCCATTGGAGTAACAAAATCTCAAAAATGAACCACCTTTCCGTAATGACAAGGCTATCACCCGTTGGAGAAACAAAATCTAAACAATGAACTACCTTATGTAATGACATGAATTCCATCAATTAGAGTAACAAAATCTCAACAACGAACTACCTTCAATAATGACAAGGCTACCATCCATTAGGGTAAAAAAATCTCAACAATGAACTACCTTCCATAATGACAAGGCTAACATCCATTGGAGTAACAAAAATATCAAAAAAGAACTACCTTCCATAGTGACAAGGCTACCATCCATTGGAGTAACAAAATCTCAACAAGGAACTACCTTCCATAATGACAAGGCTACCAGCCATTGTAGTAACAAAATCTCAAAAATTAACCACCTTCCATAATGACAAGGCTATCATCCATTGGAGAAACAAAATCTCAACAATGAACTACCTTCCGTAATGGCAAGGATACCATCAATTAGAGTAACAAAATCTCAACAACGAACTACCTTCTATAATGACAAGGCTACCATCCATTGGAGTTACAAAATATCAACAACAAACTATCTTCCATAATGACAAGGATACCATCCATTAAAGTAACAAAATCTCAAAACAAAACTACCTTCCATAATGATAAGGCTACCATCCATTGGTGTAACAAAATCTCAACAATGAACTACCTTCCATAATGACAAGGCTACCAGCCATTGTAGTAACAAAATCTCAACAATGACCTACCTTCCATAATGACAAGGCTATCATCCATTGGAGGAACAAAATCTCAACAATGAACTACCATCCGTAATGACAAGGATACCATCAATTAGAGTAACAAAATCTCAACAACGAACTACCTTCCATAATGACATGGCTACCATCCATTGGAGTTACAAAATATCAACAACAAACTATCTTCCATAATGACAAGGCTACCATCCATTAAAGTAACAAAATCTCAAAACAAAACTACCTTCCATAATGACAAGGCTACCATCAATTGGAGTAATAAAATCTCAACAATGAACTACCTTCCATAATGACAAGACTACCAGCCATTGGAGTAACAAAATCTCAACAATGAACTACCTTCCATAATGACAAGGTTATCATCCATTGGAGAAACAAAATCTCAACAATGAAATACCATCCGTAATGACAAGGATACAAAAAATTAGAGTAACAAAATCTCAAAAATGAACTACCTTCCATAATGAAAAGTCTACCATCCATTGTAGTAAAAAAATCTCAACAAAGAACTACCTTCCATAATGACAAAGCTACCATCCATTTGAGTAACAAAATATCAACAATGAACTACCTTCCATAATAACAAGGCTGCCATCCATTGCAGTAACAAAATCTCAAAAATGAACTACCTTCCATAATGACAAGGCTATCATCCATTGGAGAAACAAAATCTCAACAATGAACTACCTTCCATAATGACAGGGATACCATCAATTAGAGTAACAAAATCTCAACAACGAACTACCTTCCATAATGACAAGGCTACCATCCATTGGAGTTACAAAATCTCAACAACAAACTACATTTCATAATGACAAGGCTACCATCCATTAAAGTAAACAAATCTCAACAATGAACTACCTTCCATAATGACAAGGCTACTATCCATTGGAGTAACAAAATATCAACAACGAAGTACCTTCCATAATGACAAAGCTACCAGCCATTGGAGTAACAAAATCTCAACAATGAACTATCTTCCATAATCACAAGGCTATCATCCATTGGAGAAACAAAATCTCAACAATGAACTACCTTCCGTAATGAAAAGGATACCATCAATTAGAGTAAAAAAATCTCAACAACGAACTACCTTCCATAATGAAAAGGCTACAATCCGTGGAGTAAAAAAATATCAACAACAAACTACCTTCCATAATTACAAGGCTACCATCCATTAATGTAAATAAAATCTCAAAACCAGACTACCTTCCATAATGACAAGGCTACCTTCCATTGGAGTAACAAAATCTCAACAACGAACTACCTTCCATAATGACAAGGCTACCATCCATTGGAGTAACAAAATCTAAATAATGAACTACCTTCCATAATGACAAGGCTACCAGCCATTGGAGTAACAAAATCTCAACAATGAACTACCTTCCATAATGACAAGGCTATCATCCATTGGAGTAACAAAATCTAAATAATGAACTACCTTCCATATTGATAAGGTTATCATCCATAGGAGAAACAAAATCTAAACAATGAACTACCTTCCGTAATGACAAGGATACCATCAATTATTGTAACAAAATCTCAACAACGAACTACCTTCCATAATGACAAGGCTACCATCCATTGGAGTTACAAAATCTCAACAAAAAACTATCCTCCATAATGACAAGGCTACCATCCATTAAAGTAACAAAATCTCAAAACAAAACTACCTTCCATAATGACAAGGATACCATCCATTGGAGTAACAAAATCTCAATAATGAACTACCTTCTGTAATGACAAGGCTACCAACCATCGTTGTAACAAAATCTCAACAATGAACTACCTTCCATAATGACAAGGCTATCATCCATTGGAGTAACAAAATCTCAACAACGAACTACCTTCCGTAATGAAAAGTCTACCATCCATTGGATTAAAAAAATCTCAACAAAGAACTACCTTCCATAATGAAAAGTCTACCATCCATTGGAGTAACAAAATCTCAACAATGAACTACCTTCCATAATAACAAGGCTACCATCCATTGGAGTAACATAATCTCAAAAATGAACTACCTTCCATAATGACAAGGCTATCATCCATTGGGGAAACAAAATCTCAACAATGAACTACCTTCCATAATGACAGGTATACCATCAATTAGAGTAACAAAATCTCAACAACGAACTACCTTCCATAATGACAAGGATACCATCCATTGGAGTTACAAAATCTCAACAACAAACTACATTTCATAATGACAAGGCTACCATCCATTAAAGTAAAAAAATCTCAACAATGAACTACCTTCCATAATGACAAGGCTACCATTCATTGGAGTAACAAAATATCAACAATGAAGTACCTTCCATAATGACAAAGCTACCAGCCATTAGAGTAACAAAATCTCAACAATGAACTACCTTCCATAATCACAAGGCTATAATCCATTGGAGAAACAAAATCTCAACAATGAACTACCTTCCATAATGAAAAGGATACCATCCATTAGAGTAAAAAAATCTCAACAACGAACTACCTTCCATAATGAAAAGGCTACAATCCGTTAGAGTAAAAAAATCTCAATAACGAACTACCTTCCATAATGACAAGGCTACCATCCATTAATGTAAATAAAATCTCAAAACCAGACAACCTTCCATAATGACAAGGCTACCATCCATTGGAGTAACAAAATCTCAACAACGAACTACCTTCCATAATGACAAGGCTACCATCCATTGGAGTAACAAAATCTAAATAATGAACTACCTTCCATAAGGACAAGGCTATCATCCATTGGAGAAACAAAATCTCAACAATGAACTACCTTCCGTAATGACAAGGTTACCATAAATTAGAGTAACAAAATCTAAACTATGAACTACCTTCCGTAATGACAAGGCTACCAGCCATTGGAGTTACAAAATCTCAATAATGAACTACCTTCCATAATGACAAGGCTACCATCCATTGGAGTAAAAAAATCTCAACAAAAAACTACCTTCCATAATGACTAGGCTACCATCCATTGGAGTAACAAAATCTAAACAATGAACTACCTTCCATATTGATAAGGCTATCATCCATTGGAGAAACAAAATCTCAACAATGAACAACCTTCTATAATGACAAGGATACCATCAATTAGAGTAACAAAATCTCAACAACAAACTACCTTCCATAATGAAAAGTCTACCATCCATTGGATTAAAAAAATCTCAACAAAGAACTACCTTCAATAATGACAAGGCTACCATCCATTAGAGTAACAAATTCTCAACAATGAACTACCTTCAATAATGACAAGGCTACCATCCATTGGAGTAACAAAATTTCAAAAGTAAACCACCTTCCATAATGACAAGGCTATCATCCGTTGGAGAAACAAAATCTAAACAATGAACTACCTTACATAATGACAAGGCTACCATCCATTGGAGTAACAAAATCTCAACAACGAACTACCTTCCATAATGACAAGGCTACCATCCATTGGAGTTACAAAATCTCAACAACAAACTATCTTCCATAATGACAAGGCTACCAACCATTAAAGTAACAAAATCTCAAAACAAAACTACCTTCCATAATGACAAGGCTACCATCCATTGGAGTAACAAAATCTAAACAATGAACTACCTTCCATAATGACAAGGCTACCAGCCATTGGAGTAACAAAATCTCAACAATGAACTACCTTCCATAATGACAAGGCTATCATCCATTGGAGAAACAAAATCTCAACAATGAACTACCATCCGTAATGACAAGGATACCATCAATTAGAGTAACAAAATCTCAACAACGAACTACCTTCCATAATGAAAAGTCTACCATCCATTGGAGTAAAAAAATCTCAACAAAGAACTACCTTCCATAATGACAAGGCTACCATCCATTGGAGTAACAAAATCTCAACAATGAACTACCTTCCATAATAACAAGGCTACCATACATTGGAGTAACAAAATCTCAAAAATGAACTACCTTCCATAATGACAAGGCTATCATCCATTGGAGAAACCAAATCTCAACAATGAACTACCTTCTGTAATGA
The DNA here is from genome assembly GCA_948472305.1 of Vicia faba. NCBI lineage: Eukaryota > Viridiplantae > Streptophyta > Magnoliopsida > Fabales > Fabaceae > Vicia > Vicia faba. The sequence continues at coordinate 589,928,991 of OX451741.1, read as the reverse complement.
CAGGGCTACCATCCATTGGAGTAACAAAATCTAAACAACGAACTACCTTCCATAATGACAATGCTACCATCCATTGGAGTTACAAAATCTCAACAATGAACTACCTTCCATAATGATAAGGCTATCATCCATTGGAGAAACAAAATCTCAACAATGAACTACCTTCTGTAATGACAGGGATACCAAAAATTAGAGTAACAAAATCTCAACAACGAACCACCTTCCATAATGACAAGGCCACCATCCATTGGAGTTACAAAATCTCAACAAAAAACTACATTTCATAATGACAAGGCTACCATCCATTAAAGTAAAAAAAATTCAACAATGAACTACCTTCCATAATGACAAGGCTACCATCCATTGGAGTAACAAAATATCAACAATGAAGTACCTTCCATAATGACAAAGCTACCAGCCATTGGAGTAACAAAATTTCAACAATGAACTACCTTCCATAATGACAAGGCTATCATCCATTTTAGAAACAAAATCTAAACAATTAACTAGCTTCCGTAATGAAAAGGATACCATCAATTAGAGTAAAAAAATCTCAACAACGAACTACTTTCCATAATGAAAAGGCTACAATCCATTGGAGTAAAAAAATCTCAACAACAAACTACCTTTTATAATGACAAGGCTACCATCCATTAATGTAAATAAAATCTCAAAACCAGACTACCTTCCATAATGACAAGGCTACCATCCATTGGAGTAACAAAATCTCAACAACGAACTACCTTCCATAATGACAAGGTTACCATCCATTGGAGTAACAAAATATCAATAATGAACTACCTTCCGTAATGACAAGGCTACCAGCCATCGGAGTAACAAAATCTCAACAATGAACTACCTTCCATAATGACAAGGCTATCTTCCATTGGAGAAACAAAATCTCAACAATGAACTACCTTCGGTAATGCTAAGGTTACCATAAATTAGAGTAACAAAATATAAACAATGAACTACCTTCCATAATGACAAGGCTACCAGCCATTGGAGTAACAACATCTCAACAATGAACTACCTTCCATAATGACAAGGCTACCATCCATTAAATTAAAAAAATCTCAAAACTGAAATACCTTCCATAATGACAAGGCTACCATCCATTGGAGTAACAAAATCTAAACAATGAACTACCTTCCATAATGACAAGGCTACCAGCCATTGGAGTAAAAAAATCTCCACAATGAACTACCTTCCATAAGGATAAGGCTATCAATCATTGGAGAAACAAAATCTCAACAATGAACTAGCATCCGTAATTACAAGGATACCATCAACTAGAGTAACAAAATCTCAACCACAAACTACTTTCCATAATGAAAACTCTACCATCCATTGGAGTAAAAAAAATCTCAACAAAGAACTACCTTCCATAATGACAAGGCTACCATCCATTGGAGTAACAAAATCTCAACAATGAACTACCTTCCATAATAACAAGGCTACCATCCATTGGAGTAACAAAATCTCAAAAATGAACTACCTTCCATAATGACAAGGCTATCATCCATTCGAGAAACAAAATCTCAACAATGAACTACCTTCTGTAATGAAAGGGATACCATCAATTAGAGTAACAAAATCTCAACAACGAACTACCTTCCATAATGACAAGGCTACCATCCATTGGAGTTACAATATCTCAACAACAAACTACATTTCATAATGACACGTCTACCATCCATTAAAGTAAAAAAAATCTCAACAATGATCTACCTTCCATAATGACAAGGCTACCATTCATTGGAGTAACAAAATCTCAACAATGAACTACCTTCCATAATGACAAGGCTACCAGCCATTGGAGTAACAAAATCTCAACAATGAACTACCTTCCATAATGATAAGGCTATCATCCATTGGAGAAATAAAACCTCAACAATGAACTACCATCCGTAATGACAAGGATACCATCAATTAGAGTAACAAAATCTCAACAACGAAGTACCTTCAATAATGAAAAGTCCACCATCCATTGGAGTAAAAAAATATCAACAAAGAACTACCTTCCATAATGACAAGACTACCATCCATTGGAGTAACAAAATCTCAACAATGAACTACCTTCCATAATAACAAGGCTACCATCCATTGGAGTAACAAAATCTCAAAAATGAACTACCTTCCATTATGACAAGGCTATCATCCATTGGAGAAACAAAATATCAACAATGAACTACCATCCGTAATGACAGGGATACCATCAATTAGAGTAACAAAATCTCAACAACAAACTACCTTCCATAATGACAAGGCTACCATCCATTGGATTTACAAAATCTCAACAACAAACTACATTTCATAATGACAAGGCTACCATCCATTAAAGTAAAAAAATCTCAACAATGAACTACCTTCCATAATGACAAATCTACCATCCATTGGAGTAACAAAATATCAATAATGAAGTACCTTCCATAATGACAAAGCTACCAGCCATTGGAGTAACAAAACCTCAACAATGAACTACCTTCCATAATGACAAGGCTATCATCCGTTGGAGAAACAAAATCTCAACAATGAACTACCATCCGTAATGACAAGGATACCATCAATTAGAGTAACATAATCTCAACAATAAACTACCTTCCATAATGGAAAGTCTACCATCCATTGGAGTAAAAAAATCTCAACAAAGAACTACCTTCCATAATGACAAGGCTACCATCCATTAAAGTAAAAAAATCTCAACAATGAACTACCTTCCATAATGACAAGGCTACCATTCATTGGAGTAACAAAATCTCAACAATGAACTACCTTCCATAATGACAAAGCTACCAGCCATTGGAGTAACAAAATCTCAACAATGAACTACCTTCCATAATGACAAGGCTATCATCCATTTTAGAAACAAAATCTAAACAATGAACTAGCTTCCGTAATGAAAAGGATACCATCAATTAGAGTAAAAAAATCTCAACAACGAACTACTTTCCATAATGAAAAGGCTACAATCCATTGGAGTAAAAAAATCTAAACAACAAACTACCTTTTATAATGACAAGGCTACCATCCATTAATGTAAATAAAATCTTAAAACCAGACTACCTTCCATAATGACAAGGCTACCATCCATTGGAGTAACAAAATCTCAACAACGAACTACCTTCCATAATGACAAGGCTACCATCCATTGGAGTAACAAAATATCAATAATGAACTACCTTCCGTAATGACAAGGCTACCAGCCATCGGAGTAACAAAATCTCAACAATGAACTACCTTCCATAATGACAAGGCTATCATCCATTGGAGAAACAAAATCTCAACAATGAACTACCTTCCGTAATGCTAAGGTTACCATAAATTAGAGTAACAAAATATAAACAATGAACTATCTTCCATAATGACAAGGCTACCAGCCATTGGAGTAACAACATCTCAACAATGAACTACCTTCCATAATGACAAGGCTACCATCCATTAAATTAAAAAAATCTCAAAACTGAACTACCTTCCATAATGACAAGGCTACCATCCATTGGAGTAACAAAATCTAAACAATGAACTACCTTCCATAATGACAAGGCTACCAGCCATTGGAGTAAAAAAATCTCCACAATGAACTACCTTCCATAAGGATAAGGCTATCAATCATTGGAGAAACAAAATCTCAACAATGAACTAGCATCCGTAATTACAAGGATACCATCAATTAGAGTAACAAAATCTCAACCACAAACTACTTTCCATAATGAAAACTCTACCATCCATTGGAGTAAAAAAAATCTCAACAAAGAACTACCTTCCATAATGACAAGGCTACCATCCATTGGAGTAACAAAATCTCAACAATGAACTACCTTCCATAATAACAAGGCTACCATCCATTGGAGTAACAAAATCTCAAAAATGAACTACCTTCCATAATGGCAAGGCTATCATCCATTGGAGAAACAAAATCTCAACAATGAACCACCTTCCGTAATAAAAGGGATACCATCAATTAGAGTAAAAAAATCTCAACAACAAACTACCTTCCATAATGACAAGGCTACCATCCATTGGAGTTACAAAATCTCAACAACAAACTACATTTCATAATGACACGTCTACCATCCATTAAAGTAAAAAAATCTAAACAATGAACTACCTTCCATAATGACAAGGCTACCATTCATTGGAGTATCAAAATCTCAACAATGAACTACCTTCCATAATGACAAGGCTACCAGCCATTGGAGTAACAAAATCTCAACAATGAACTACCTTCCATAATGACAAGGCTATCATCCATTGGAGAAATAAAATCTCAACAATGAACTACCATCCGTAATGACAAGGACACCATCAATTAGAGTAACAAAATCTCAACAACGAACTACCTTCCATAATGAAAAGTCTACCATCCATTGGAGTAAAAAAATCTCAACAAAGAACTACCTTGAATAATGACAAGACTACCATCCATTGGAGTAACAAAATCTCAACAATGAACTACCTTCCATAATAACAAGGCTACCATCCATTGGAGTAACAAAATCTCCAAAATGAACTACCTTCTATTACGACAAGGCTATCATCCATTGGAGAAACAAAATATCAACAATGAACTACCATCCGTAATGACAGGGATACCATCAATTAGAGTAACAAAATCTCAACAACGAACTACCTTCCATAATGACAAGGCTACCATCCATTAGAGTTACAAAATCTCAACAACAAACTACATTTCATAATGACAAGGCTACCATCCATTAAAGTAAAAAAATCTCAACAATGAACTACCTTCCATAATGACAAGGATACCATCCATTGGAGTAACAAAATCTCAACAATGAACTACCTTCCATAATGACAAGGCTACCAGCCATTGGAGTAACAAAATCTCAATAATGAACTACCTTCCATAATGACAAGGCTATCATCCATTGGAGAAATAAAATCTCAACAATGAACTACCATCTGTAATGACAAGGATACCATCAATTAGAGTAACAAAATCTCAACAACGAACTACCTTCCATAATGAAAAGTCTACCATCCATAAGAGTAAAAAAATCTCAACAAAGAACTACCTTCCATAATGACAAGGCTACCATCCATTGGAGTACCAAAATATCAACAATGAACTACCTTCCATAATAACAAGGCTACCATCCATTGGAGTAACAAAATCTCAAAAATGAACTACCTTCCATAATGACAAGGCTATCATCCATTGGAGAAACAAAATATCAACAATGAAGTACCATCCGTAATGACATGGATACCATCAATTAGAGTAACAAAATCTCAACAACAAACTATCTTCCATAATGACAAGGCTACCATCCATTGGAGTTACAAAATCTCAACAAAAAACTACATTTCATAATGACAAGGCTACCATCCATTAAAGTAAAAAAATCTCAACAATTTACTACCTTCCATAATGACAAGGCTACCATCCATTGGAGTAACAAAATCTAAACAATGATTTACCTTCCGTAATGACAAGGCTACAATCCATTGGAGTAATAAAATCTAAACAATGAACTACCTTCCATAATGACAAGGCTACCAACCATTGGAGTAAAAAAATGTCAACAATGAACTACCTTCCATAATGACAAGGCTATCATCCGTTGGAGAAACAAAATCTCAAGAATGAACTACCATCCGAAATGACAAGGATACCATCAATTAGAGTAACATAATCTCAACAACAAACTACCTTCCATAATGAAAAGTCTACCATCCATTAGAGTAAAAAAATATAAACAAAGAACTACCTTCCATAATGACAACGCTACCATCCATTGGAGTAACAAAATCTCAACAATGAACTACCTTCCATAATAACAAGGTTACAATCCATTGGAGTAACAAAATCTCAAAAATGAACTACCTTCCATAATGAAAAGGCTATCATCCATTGGAGAAACAAAATCTCAACAATGAACTACCTTCCGTAATGACAGGGTTACCATCAATTAGAGTACCAAAATCTCAACAACAAACTACCTTCCATAATGACAAGGCTACCATCCATTGGAGTTACAAAATCTCAATAACTAACTACATTTCATAATGACAAGGCTACCATCCACATAAGTAAAAAAATCTCAATAATGAACTACCTTCCATAATGACAAGGCTACCATCAATTGGAGTAACAAAATATCAACAATGAAGTACCTCCCATAATGACAAAGCTACCAGCAATTGGAGTAACAAAATCTCAACAATGAACTACCTTCCATAATGACAAGGAAATCATCCATTGGAGAAACAAAATCTCAACAATAAACTACCTTCCGTAATGAAAAGGATACCATCAATTAGAGTAAAAAAATCTCAACAACGAACTACCTTCCATAATGAAAAGGCTACAATCCGTTGGAGTAAAAAAATCTCAACAACGAACTACCTTCCATAATGACAAGGCTACCATCCATTAATGTAAATAAAATCTCAAAACCAGACTACCTTCCATAATTATAAGGCTACCATCCATTGGAGTAACAAAATCTAAATAATGAACTATCTTCCATAATGACAAAGCTACCCGGCATCGGAGTAACAAAATCTCAACAATGAACTACCTTCCATAATGACAAAGCTATCATCCATTGGAGAAACAAAATCTCAACAATGAACTAGCTTCCGTAATGACAAGGTTACCATAAATTAGAGTAACAAAATCTAAACAATGAACTACCTTCCATAATGACAAGGCTACCAGCCATTGGAGTAACAAAATCTCAACAATGAACTACCTTCCATAATAACAAGGCTACCATCCATTGGAGTAAAAAAATCTCAACAAAAAACTACCTTCCATAATGACAAGGCTACCATCCATTAAATTAACAAAATCTCAAAACCGAACTACCTTCCATAATGACAAGGCTACGATCCATTGGAGTAACAAAATATCAACAACAAACTACCTTCCATAATGACAAGGCTACCATCCAATTGAGTATCAAAATATAAACAATGAACTACCTTCCAAATGACAAGTCTACCAGCCATTGGAGTAACAAAATCTCAAGAATGAACTACTTTCCATAATGACAAGGCTATCATCCATTAGAGAAACAAAATCTCAACAATGATCTACCTTCCGTAATGACAAGGCTACCATCCATTGGAGTAACAAAATCTAAACAATGAACTACATTCCATAATGACAAGGCTACCAACCATTGGAGTAAAAAAATCTCAACAACGAACTACCTTCCATAAGGATAAGGCTGTCATCCATTGGAGAAACAAAATCTCAACAATGAACTACCATTCGTAATGACAAGGATACCATTAATTAGAGTAACAAAATCTCAACCACAAACTACTTTCCATAATGAAAAGTCTACCATCCATTGTAGTAAAAAAATCTCACCAAAGAACTACCTTGCATAATGACAAGGCTACCATCCATTGGAGTGATAAAATGTCAACAATGAACTACCTTCGATAATAACAAGGCTATCATCCATTGGAGAAACAAAATCTCAACAATGAACTACCTTCCGCAATGACAGGGATACCATCAATTAGAGTAACAAAATCTCAAGAACGAACTACCTTCCATAATGACAAGGCTACCATCCATTGGAGTAACAAAATCTCAACAACAAACTACATTTCATAATGACAAGGCTACCATCCATTAAAGTAAAAAAATCTCAATAATGAACTACCTTCCATAATGAAAAGGCTACCATCCATTGGAGTAACAAAATCTCAACAATGAACTACCTTCCATAATGACAAGGCTACCAGCCATTGGAGTAACAAAATCTCAACAACTAACTACCTTCCATAATGACAAGGCTACCATACATTGGAGAAACAAAATCTCAACAATGAACTACCATCCGTAATGACAAGGATACCATTAATTAGAGTAACAAAATCTCAACAACAAACTACCTTTCATAATGAAAAGTCTACCATCCATTAGAGTAAAAAAATATCAACAAAGAACTACCTTCCATAATGACAAGGCTACCATCCATTGGAGTAACAAAATCTCAACAATGAACTACCTTCCATAATAACAAGGCTACCATCCATTGGAGTAACAAAATCTGAAAAATGAACTACCTTCCATAATGAAAAGGCTATCATCCATTGGAGAAACAAAATCTCAACAATGAACTACCTTCCGTAATGACAGGGTTACCATCAATTAGAGTACCAAAATCTCAACAACGAACTATCTTCCATAATGACAAGGCTACCATCCATTGGAGTTACAAAATCTCAACAACTAACTACATTTCATAATGACAAGGCTACCATCCACATAAGTAAAAAAATCTCAATAATGAACTACCTTCCATAATGACAAGGCTACCATCAATTGGAGTAACAAAATATCAACAATGAAGTACCTTCCATAATGACAAAGCTACCAGCAATTGTAGTAACAAAATCTCAACAATGAACTACCTTCCATAATGACAAGGCAATCATCCATTGGATAAACAAAATCTCAACAATGAACTACCTTCCGTAATGAAAAGGATACCATCAATTAGAGTAAAAAAAATCTCAACAACGAACTACCTTCCATAATGAAAAGGCTACAATCCGTTGGAGTAAAAAAATCTCAATAACGAACTACCTTCCATAATGACAAGGCTACCATTCATTAATGTAAATAAAATCTCAAAACCAGTCTACCTTCCATAATGACAAGGCTACCATCCATTGGAGTAACAAAATCTCAACAATGAACTACCTTCCATAATTATAAGGCTACCATCCATTGGAGTAACAAAATCTAAATAATGAACTATCTTCCATAATGACAAGGCTACCAGCCATCAGAGTAACAAAATCTCAACAATGAACTACCTTCCATAATGACAAAGCTATCATCCATTGGAGAAACAAAATCTCAACAATGAACTAGCTTCCGTAATGACAAGGTTACAATAAATTAGAGTAACAAAATATCAACAACAAACTACCTTCCATAATGACAAGGCTACCATCCATTGGAGTATCAAAATATAAACAATGAACTACCTTCCATAATGACAAGTCTACCAGCCATTGGAGTAACAAAATCTCAAGAATGAACTACTTTCCATAATGACAAGGCTACCAGCCATTGGAGTAAAAAAATCTCACAAAAGAACTACCTTCCATAATGACAAGGCTACCATCCATTGGAGTGATAAAATGTCAACAATGAACTACCTTCGATAATAACAAGGCTATCATCCATTGGAGAAACAAAATCTCAACAATGAACTACCTTCCGCAATGACAGGGATACCATCAATTAGAGTAACAAAATCTCAAGAACGAACTACCTTCCATAATGACAAGGCTACCATCCATTGGAGTAACAAAATCTCAACAACAAACTACATTTCATAATTACAAGGCTACCATCCATTAAAGTAAAAAAATCTCAATAATGAACTACCTTCCATAATGACAAGGCTACAATCCATTGGAGTAACAAAATCTCAACAATGAACTACCTTCCATAATGACTAGGCTACCAGCCATTGGAGTAACAAAATCTCAACAATGAACTACCTTCCATAATGACAAGGCTATCATACATTGGAGAAACAAAATCTCAACAATGAACTACCATCCGTAATGACAAGGATACCATCAATTAGAGTAACAAAATCTCAACAACAAACTACCTTCCATAATGAAAAGTCTACCATCCATTGGAGAAAAAAAATCTCAACAAAGAACTACATTCTATAATGACAAGGCTACCATCCATTGGATTTACAAAATCTCATCAATGAACTACCTTCCATAATAACAAGGCTACCATACATTGAAGTAACAAAATCTCAAAAATGAACTACCTTCCATAATGACAAGGCTATCATCCATTGGAGAAACAAAATCTCAACAATGAACTACCTTCCGTAATAACAGGGATACCATCCATTAGAGTTACAAAATCTCAACAACAAACTACATTTCATAATGACAAGGCTACCATCCATTAAAGTAAAAAAATCTCAACAATGAACTACCTTCCATAATGACAAGGATACCATCCATTGGAGTAACAAAATCTCAACAATGAACTACCTTCCATAATGACAAGGCTACCAGCCATTGGAGTAACAAAATCTCAATAATGAACTACCTTCCATAATGACAAGGCTATCATCCATTGGAGAAATAAAATCTCAACAATGAACTACCATCTGTAATGACAAGGATACCATCAATTAGAGTAACAAAATCTCAACAACGAACTACCTTCCATAATGAAAAGTCTACCATCCATAAGAGTAAAAAAATCTCAACAAAGAACTACCTTCCATAATGACAAGGCTACCATCCATTGGAGTACCAAAATATCAACAATGAACTACCTTCCATAATAACAAGGCTACCATCCATTGGAGTAACAAAATCTCAAAAATGAACTACCTTCCATAATGACAAGGCTATCATCCATTGGAGAAACAAAATATCAACAATGAAGTACCATCCGTAATGACATGGATACCATCAATTAGAGTAACAAAATCTCAACAACAAACTATCTTCCATAATGACAAGGCTACCATCCATTGGAGTTACAAAATCTCAACAAAAAACTACATTTCATAATGACAAGGCTACCATCCATTAAAGTAAAAAAATCTCAACAATTTACTACCTTCCATAATGACAAGGCTACCATCCATTGGAGTAACAAAATCTAAACAATGATTTACCTTCCGTAATGACAAGGCTACAATCCATTGGAGTAATAAAATCTAAACAATGAACTACCTTCCATAATGACAAGGCTACCAACCATTGGAGTAAAAAAATGTCAACAATGAACTACCTTCCATAATGACAAGGCTATCATCCGTTGGAGAAACAAAATCTCAAGAATGAACTACCATCCGAAATGACAAGGATACCATCAATTAGAGTAACATAATCTCAACAACAAACTACCTTCCATAATGAAAAGTCTACCATCCATTAGAGTAAAAAAATATAAACAAAGAACTACCTTCCATAATGACAACGCTACCATCCATTGGAGTAACAAAATCTCAACAATGAACTACCTTCCATAATAACAAGGTTACAATCCATTGGAGTAACAAAATCTCAAAAATGAACTACCTTCCATAATGAAAAGGCTATCATCCATTGGAGAAACAAAATCTCAACAATGAACTACCTTCCGTAATGACAGGGTTACCATCAATTAGAGTACCAAAATCTCAACAACAAACTACCTTCCATAATGACAAGGCTACCATCCATTGGAGTTACAAAATCTCAATAACTAACTACATTTCATAATGACAAGGCTACCATCCACATAAGTAAAAAAATCTCATTAATGAACTACCTTCCATAATGACAAGGCTACCATCAATTGGAGTAACAAAATATCAACAATGAAGTACCTCCCATAATGACAAAGCTACCAGCAATTGGAGTAACAAAATCTCAACAATGAACTACCTTCCATAATGACAAGGAAATCATCCATTGGAGAAACAAAATCTCAACAATAAACTACCTTCCGTAATGAAAAGGATACCATCAATTAGAGTAAAAAAATCTCAACAACGAACTACCTTCCATAATGAAAAGGCTACAATCCGTTGGAGTAAAAAAATCTCAACAACGAACTACCTTCCATAATGACAAGGCTACCATCCATTAATGTAAATAAAATCTCAAAACCAGACTACCTTCCATAATTATAAGGCTACCATCCATTGGAGTAACAAAATCTAAATAATGAACTATCTTCCATAATGACAAAGCTACCCGGCATCGGAGTAACAAAATCTCAACAATGAACTACCTTCCATAATGACAAAGCTATCATCCATTGGAGAAACAAAATCTCAACAATGAACTAGCTTCCGTAATGACAAGGTTACCATAAATTAGAGTAACAAAATCTAAACAATGAACTACCTTCCATAATGACAAGGCTACCAGCCATTGGAGTAACAAAATCTCAACAATGAACTACCTTCCATAATAACAAGGCTACCATCCATTGGAGTAAAAAAATCTCAACAAAAAACTACCTTCCATAATGACAAGGCTACCATCCATTAAATTAACAAAATCTCAAAACCGAACTACCTTCCATAATGACAAGGCTACGATCCATTGGAGTAACAAAATATCAACAACAAACTACCTTCCATAATGACAAGGCTACCATCCAATTGAGTATCAAAATATAAACAATGAACTACCTTCCAAATGACAAGTCTACCAGCCATTGGAGTAACAAAATCTCAAGAATGAACTACTTTCCATAATGACAAGGCTATCATCCATTAGAGAAACAAAATCTCAACAATGATCTACCTTCCGTAATGACAAGGCTACCATCCATTGGAGTAACAAAATCTAAACAATGAACTACATTCCATAATGACAAGGCTACCAACCATTGGAGTAAAAAAATCTCAACAACGAACTACCTTCCATAAGGATAAGGCTGTCATCCATTGGAGAAACAAAATCTCAACAATGAACTACCATTCGTAATGACAAGGATACCATTAATTAGAGTAACAAAATCTCAACCACAAACTACTTTCCATAATGAAAAGTCTACCATCCATTGTAGTAAAAAAATCTCACCAAAGAACTACCTTGCATAATGACAAGGCTACCATCCATTGGAGTGATAAAATGTCAACAATGAACTACCTTCGATAATAACAAGGCTATCATCCATTGGAGAAACAAAATCTCAACAATGAACTACCTTCCGCAATGACAGGGATACCATCAATTAGAGTAACAAAATCTCAAGAACGAACTACCTTCCATAATGACAAGGCTACCATCCATTGGAGTAACAAAATCTCAACAACAAACTACATTTCATAATGACAAGGCTACCATCCATTAAAGTAAAAAAATCTCAATAATGAACTACCTTCCATAATGAAAAGGCTACCATCCATTGGAGTAACAAAATCTCAACAATGAACTACCTTCCATAATGACAAGGCTACCAGCCATTGGAGTAACAAAATCTCAACAACTAACTACCTTCCATAATGACAAGGCTACCATACATTGGAGAAACAAAATCTCAACAATGAACTACCATCCGTAATGACAAGGATACCATTAATTAGAGTAACAAAATCTCAACAACAAACTACCTTTCATAATGAAAAGTCTACCATCCATTAGAGTAAAAAAATATCAACAAAGAACTACCTTCCATAATGACAAGGCTACCATCCATTGGAGTAACAAAATCTCAACAATGAACTACCTTCCATAATAACAAGGCTACCATCCATTGGAGTAACAAAATCTGAAAAATGAACTACCTTCCATAATGAAAAGGCTATCATCCATTGGAGAAACAAAATCTCAACAATGAACTACCTTCCGTAATGACAGGGTTACCATCAATTAGAGTACCAAAATCTCAACAACGAACTATCTTCCATAATGACAAGGCTACCATCCATTGGAGTTACAAAATCTCAACAACTAACTACATTTCATAATGACAAGGCTACCATCCACATAAGTAAAAAAATCTCAATAATGAACTACCTTCCATAATGACAAGGCTACCATCAATTGGAGTAACAAAATATCAACAATGAAGTACCTTCCATAATGACAAAGCTACCAGCAATTGTAGTAACAAAATCTCAACAATGAACTACCTTCCATAATGACAAGGCAATCATCCATTGGATAAACAAAATCTCAACAATGAACTACCTTCCGTAATGAAAAGGATACCATCAATTAGAGTAAAAAAAATCTCAACAACGAACTACCTTCCATAATGAAAAGGCTACAATCCGTTGGAGTAAAAAAATCTCAATAACGAACTACCTTCCATAATGACAAGGCTACCATTCATTAATGTAAATAAAATCTCAAAACCAGTCTACCTTCCATAATGACAAGGCTACCATCCATTGGAGTAACAAAATCTCAACAATGAACTACCTTCCATAATTATAAGGCTACCATCCATTGGAGTAACAAAATCTAAATAATGAACTATCTTCCATAATGACAAGGCTACCAGCCATCAGAGTAACAAAATCTCAACAATGAACTACCTTCCATAATGACAAAGCTATCATCCATTGGAGAAACAAAATCTCAACAATGAACTAGCTTCCGTAATGACAAGGTTACAATAAATTAGAGTAACAAAATATCAACAACAAACTACCTTCCATAATGACAAGGCTACCATCCATTGGAGTATCAAAATATAAACAATGAACTACCTTCCATAATGACAAGTCTACCAGCCATTGGAGTAACAAAATCTCAAGAATGAACTACTTTCCATAATGACAAGGCTACCAGCCATTGGAGTAAAAAAATCTCACAAAAGAACTACCTTCCATAATGACAAGGCTACCATCCATTGGAGTGATAAAATGTCAACAATGAACTACCTTCGATAATAACAAGGCTATCATCCATTGGAGAAACAAAATCTCAACAATGAACTACCTTCCGCAATGACAGGGATACCATCAATTAGAGTAACAAAATCTCAAGAACGAACTACCTTCCATAATGACAAGGCTACCATCCATTGGAGTAACAAAATCTCAACAACAAACTACATTTCATAATTACAAGGCTACCATCCATTAAAGTAAAAAAATCTCAATAATGAACTACCTTCCATAATGACAAGGCTACAATCCATTGGAGTAACAAAATCTCAACAATGAACTACCTTCCATAATGACTAGGCTACCAGCCATTGGAGTAACAAAATCTCAACAATGAACTACCTTCCATAATGACAAGGCTATCATACATTGGAGAAACAAAATCTCAACAATGAACTACCATCCGTAATGACAAGGATACCATCAATTAGAGTAACAAAATCTCAACAACAAACTACCTTCCATAATGAAAAGTCTACCATCCATTGGAGAAAAAAAATCTCAACAAAGAACTACATTCTATAATGACAAGGCTACCATCCATTGGATTTACAAAATCTCATCAATGAACTACCTTCCATAATAACAAGGCTACCATACATTGAAGTAACAAAATCTCAAAAATGAACTACCTTCCATAATGACAAGGCTATCATCCATTGGAGAAACAAAATCTCAACAATGAACTACCTTCCGTAATAACAGGGATACCATCAATTAGAGTAACAAAACTCAACAACAAACTACCTTCCATAATGACAAGGCTACCATCAATTGGAGTTACAAAATCTCAACAACAAACTACATTTCATAATTACAAGGCTACCATCCATTAAAGTTAAAAAATCTCAACTATGAACTACCTTCCATAATGACAAGGCTACCATCCATTGGAGTAACAAAATCTCAACAATGAACTACCTTCCATAATAACAAGGCTACCATCCATTGGAGTAACAAAATCTGAAAAATGAACTACCTTCCATAATGAAAAGGCTATCATCCATTGGAGAAACAAAATCTCAACAATGAACTACCTTCCGTAATGACAGGGTTACCATCAATTAGAGTACCAAAATCTCAACAACGAACTATCTTCCATAATGACAAGGCTACCATCCATTGGAGTTACAAAATCTCAACAACTAACTACATTTCATAATGACAAGGCTACCATCCACATAAGTAAAAAAATCTCAATAATGAACTACCTTCCATAATGACAAGGCTACCATCAATTGGAGTAACAAAATATCAACAATGAAGTACCTTCCATAATGACAAAGCTACCAGCAATTGTAGTAACAAAATCTCAACAATGAACTACCTTCCATAATGACAAGGCAATCATCCAATGGATAAACAAAATCTCAACAATGAACTACCTTCCGTAATGAAAAGGATACCATCAATTAGAGTAAAAAAAATCTCAACAACGAACTACCTTCCATAATGAAAAGGCTACAATCCGTTGGAGTAAAAAAATCTCAATAACGAACTACCTTCCATAATGACAAGGCTACCATTCATTAATGTAAATAAAATCTCAAAACCAGACTACCTTCCAAAATAACAAGGCTACCATCCATTGGAGTAACAAAATCTCAACAATGAACTACCTTCCATAATTATAAGGCTACCATCCATTGGAGTAACAAAATCTAAATAATGAACTATCTTCCATAATGACAAGGCTACCAGCCATCAGAGTAACAAAATCTCAACAATGAACTACCTTCCATAATGACAAAGCTATCATCCATTGGAGAAACAAAATCTCAACAATGAACTAGCTTCCGTAATGACAAGGTTACAATAAATTAGAGTAACAAAATATCAACAACAAACTACCTTCCATAATGACAAGGCTACCATCCATTGGAGTATCAAAATATAAACAATGAACTACCTTCCATAATGACAAGTCTACCAGCCATTGGAGTAACAAAATCTCAAGAATGAACTACTTTCCATAATGACAAGGCTACCAGCCATTGGAGTAAAAAAATCTCACAAAAGAACTACCTTCCATAATGACAAGGCTACCATCCATTGGAGTGATAAAATGTCAACAATGAACTACCTTCGATAATAACAAGGCTATCATCCATTGGAGAAACAAAATCTCAACAATGAACTACCTTCCGCAATGACAGGGATACCATCAATTAGAGTAACAAAATCTCAAGAACGAACTACCTTCCATAATGACAAGGCTACCATCCATTGGAGTAACAAAATCTCAACAACAAACTACATTTCATAATTACAAGGCTACCATCCATTAAAGTAAAAAAATCTCAATAATGAACTACCTTCCATAATGACAAGGCTACAATCCATTGGAGTAACAAAATCTCAACAATGAACTACCTTCCATAATGACTAGGCTACCAGCCATTGGAGTAACAAAATCTCAACAATGAACTACTTTCCATAATGACAAGGCTATCATACATTGGAGAAACAAAATCTCAACAATGAACTACCATCCGTAATGACAAGGATACCATCAATTAGAGTAACAAAATCTCAACAACAAACTACCTTCCATAATGAAAAGTCTACCATCCATTGGAGAAAAAAAATCTCAACAAAGAACTACATTCTATAATGACAAGGCTACCATCCATTGGATTTACAAAATCTCATCAATGAACTACCTTCCATAATAACAAGGCTACCATACATTGAAGTAACAAAATCTCAAAAATGAACTACCTTCCATAATGACAAGGCTATCATCCATTGGAGAAACAAAATCTCAACAATGAACTACCTTCCGTAATAACAGGGATACCATCAATTAGAGTAACAAAACTCAACAACAAACTACCTTCCATAATGACAAGGCTACCATCAATTGGAGTTACAAAATCTCAACAACAAACTACATTTCATAATTACAAGGCTACCATCCATTAAAGTTAAAAAATCTCAACTATGAACTACCTTCCATATTGACAAGGCTACCATCCATTGGAGTAAGAAAATATCAACAATGAAGTACATTCCATAATGACAAAGCTACCAGCCATTGGAGTAACAAAATCTCAACAATGAACTACCTTCCATACTGACAAGGCTATCATCCATTGGAGAAACAAAATCTCAACAATGAACTACCTTCCGTAATGAAAAGGATACCATCAATTAGAGTAAAAAAATCTCAACAACGAACTACCTTCCATAATGAAAAGGCTACAATCCGTTGGAGTAAAAAAATCTCAACAACGAACTACCTTCCATAATGACAAGGCTACCATCCATTAATGTAAATAAAATCTCAAAACCGGACTACCTTCCATAATGAAAAGGATACCATCCATTGGAGTAACAAAATATCAACAACGAACTACCTTCCCTAATGACAAGGATACCATCCATTGGAGTAACAAAATCTAAATAATGAACTACCTTCCATAATGACATGGCTACCATCCATTGGAGTAATAAAATCTCACAATGAACTACCTTCCATAATGACAAGGCTATCATCCATTGGAGAAACAAAATCTCAACAATGAACTACCTTTCGTAATGACAAGGTTACCATAAATTAGAGTAACAAAATCTAAACAATGAACTACCTTCCATAATGACAAGGCTACCAGCCATTGGAGTAACAAAATCTCAACAATGAACTTACTTCCATAATGACAAGGCTACCATCCATTGGAGTAAAAAAATCTCAACAAAAAACTACCTTCCATAATGACAAGGCTACTATCCATTAAATTAAAAAAATCTCAAAACCGAACTACCTTCCATAATGACAAGGCTACCATCCATTGGAGTAACAAAATCTAAACAATGAACTACCTTCCATAATGACAAGGCTACCAGCCATTGGAGTAACAAAATCTGAAGAATGAACTACCTTCCATAATGACAAGGCTATCATCCATTGGAGGAACAAAATCTCAACATTGTACTACCTTCCATAATTACAAGGCTACCATCCATTAGAGTAACAAAATCTCAACAACGAACTACCTTCCGTAATGACAAGGCTACCATCCATTGGAGTAACAAAATATAAACAATGAACTACATTCCATAATGACAAGGCTACCAGCCATTGGAGTAAAAACATGTCAACAATGAACTACCTTCCATAAGGATAAGGCTATCAATCATTGGAGAAACAAAATCTCAACAATGAACTACCATCCGTAATGACAAGGATACCATCAATTAGAGTAACAAAATCTCAACCACGAATTACTTTCCATAATGAAAAGTCTACCATCCATTGGAGTAAAAAAAATCTCAACAAAGAACTACCTTCCATAATGACAAGGCTACCATCCATTGGAGTAACAAAATCTCAATAATGAACTACCTTCCATAATAACAAGGCTACCATCCATTGGAGTAACAAAATCTATAAAATGAACTACTTTCCATAATTACAAGGCTATCATCCACTGGAGAAACAAAATCTCAACAATGAACTACCTTCCGTAATGAAAGGGATACCATCAATTAGAGTAACAAAATCTCAACAACGAACTACCTTCCATAATGACAAGGCTACCATCCATTGGAGTTACAAAATCTCAACAACAAACTACATTTCATAATGACACGTCTACCATCAATTAAAGTAAAAAAATCTCAACAATGGACTACCTTCCATAATAACAAAGCTACCATCATATGGAGTAACAAAATCTCAACAATGAACTACCTTCCATAATGACAAGGCTACCAGCCATTGGAGTAACAAAATCTCAACAATGAACTACCTTCCATAATTACAAGGCTATCATCCATTAAAGAAATAAAATCTCAACAATGAACTACCATCCGTAATGACAAGGATACCATCAATTAGAGTAACAAAATCTGAACAACGAACTACCTTCCATAATGAAAAGTCTACCATCATTGGAGTAAAAAAATCTCAACAAAGAACTACCTTCCATAATGATAAGGCTACCATCCATTGGAGTAACAAAATCTCAACAATGAACTACCTTCCATAATAACAAGGCTACCATCCATTGGAGTAACAAAATCTAAAAAATGAACTACCTTCCATAATGACAAGGCTATCATCCATTAGAGAAACAAAATATCAACAATGAACTACCATCTGAAATGACAGGCATACCATCTATTAGAGTAACAAAATCTCAACAACGAACTACCTTCCATAATGACAAGGCTACCATCCATTGGAGTTACAAAATCTCAACAACAAACTACATTTCATAATGACAAGGCTACCATCCATTAAAGTAAAAAAATCTCAACAATGAACTACCTTCCATAATGACAGCGCTACCATCCATTGGAGTAACAAAATATCAATATTGAAGTACCTTCCATAATGACAAAGCTACCATCCATTGGAGTAACAAAATCTCAACAATGAACTACCTTCCATAATGACAAGGCTATCATCCGTTGGAGAAACAAAAACTCAACAATGAACTACCATCCGTAATGACAAGGATACCATCAATTAGAGTAACATAATCTCAACAACAAACTACCTTCCATAATGAAAGTCTACCATCCATTGGAGTAAAAAAATCTCAACAAAGAACTACCTTCCATAATGAAAAGGCTACCATCCATTGGAGTAACAAAATCTCAACAATGAACTACCTTCCATAATAACAAGGCTACCATCCATTGGATTAACAAAATCTCAAAAATGAACTACCTTCCATAATGAAAAGGCTATCATCCATTGGAGAAACAAAATCTCAACAATGAACTACCTTCCGTAATGACAGGGATACCATCAATTAGAGTAACAAAATCTCAACAACGAACTACCTTCCATAATGACAAGGCTACCATCCATTCGAGTTATAAAATCTCAAAAACTAACTACATTTCATAATGACAAGGCTACCATCCACATAAGTAAAAAAAATCTAAATAATGAACTACTTTCCATAATGACAAGGCTACCATCCATTGGAGTAACAAAATCTCAACAATGAACTACCTTCCATAATGACAAGGCTACCAGCCATTGGAGTAACAAAATCTCAACAATGAACTACCTTCCATAATGACAAGGCTATCATACATTGGAGAAACAAAATCTCAACAATGAACTACCATCCGTAATGACAAGGATACCATCAATTAGAGTAACAAAATCTCAACAACAAACTACCTTCCATAATGAAAAGTCTACCATCCATTGGAGTAAAAAAATCTCAACAAAGAACTACCTTCCATAATGACAAGGCTACCATCCATTGGAGTAACAAAATCTCAACAATGAACAACCTTCCAAAATAACAAGGCTACCATCCATTGGAGTAACAAAATCTAAAAAATGAACTACCTTCCATAATGACAAGGCTATCATCCATTAGAGAAACAAAATATCAACAATGAACTACCATCCGAAATGACAGGGATACCATCAATTAGAGTAACAAAATCTCAACAACAAACTACCTTCCATAATGATAAGGCTACCATCCATTGGAGTTTCAAAATCTCAACAACAAGCTACGTTTCATAATGACAAGGCTACCATCCATTAAAGTAAAAAAATCTCAACAATGAACTACCTTCCATAATGACAAGGCTACCATCCATTGGAGTAACAAAATATCAACAATGAAGTACCTTCCATAATGATAAAGCTACCAACAATTGGAGTAACAAAATCTCAACAATGAACAACCTTCCATAATGACAATGCTATCATCCATTGGAGAAACAAAATCTCAACAATGAACTACCTTCCGTAATGAAAAGGATACCATCAATTAGAGTAAAAAAATCTCAACAACGAACTACCTTCCATAATGAAAAGGCTACAATCCGTTGGAGTAAAAAAATCTCAACAATGAACTACCTTCCATAATAACAAGGCTACCATCCATTGGAGTAACAAAATCTAAAAAATGAACTACCTTCAATAATGACAAGGCTATCATCCATTAGAGAAACAAAATATCAACAATGAACTACCATCCGAAATGACAGGGATACCATCAACTAGAGTAACAAAATCTCAACAACGAACTACCTTCCATAATGACATGGCTTCCATCCATTGGAGTTACAAAATCTCAACAACGAACTACCTTCCATAATGACATGGCTACCATCCATTGGAGTTATAAAATCTCAAAAACTAACTACATTTCATAATGACAAGGCTACCATCCACATATGTAAAAAAAATCTAAATAATGAACTACTTTCCATAATGACAAGGCTACCATCCATTGGAGTAACAAAATATCAACAATGAAGTACCTTCCATAATGACAAAGCTACCAACAATTGGAGTAACAAAATCTCAAGAATGAACTACCTTCCATAATGACAAGGCTTTCATCCATTGGAGAAACAAAATCTCAACAATGAACTACCTTCCGTAATGAAAAGGATACCATCAATTAGAGTAAAAAAATCTCAACAACAAACTACCTTCCATAATGAAAAGGCTACAATCCGTTGGAGTAAAAAAATATCAACAACGAACTACCTTCCATAATGAGAAGGCTACCATCCATTAATGTAAATAAAATCTCAAAACCAGACAACCTTCCATAATGACAAGGCTACCATCCATTGGAGTAACAAAATCTCAACAACGAACTACCTTCCATAATGACAAGGCTACCATCCATTGGAGTAACAAAATCTAAATAATGAACTATCTTCCATAATTACAAGGCTACCAACCATCGGAGTAACAAATTCTCAATAATGAACTACCTTCCAAAATGACAAGGCTATCATCCATTGGAGAAACAAAATCTCAACAACGAACTACCTTCCGTAATGACAAGGCTACCATCCATTGGAGTAACAAAATCTAAACAATGAACTACATTCCATAATGACAAGGCTACCAGCCATTGGAGTAAAAAAATCTCATCAATGAACTACCTTCCATAAGGATAAGGCTATCAATCATTGGAGAAACAAAATCTCAACAAAAAACTACCATCCGTAATGACAAGGATACCATCAATTAGAGTAACAAAATCTCAACCACGAACTACTTTCCATAATGAAAAGTCTACCATCCATTGGAGTAAAAAAAATCTCAACAAAGAACTACCTTCCAGAATGACAAGGCTACCATCCATTGGAGTAACAAAATCTCAACAATGAACTACCTTCCATAATAACAAGGCTACCATCCATTGGAGTAACAAAATCTCAAAAATGAACTACCTTCCATAATGACAAGGCTATCATCCACTGGAGAAACAGAATCTCAACAATGAACTACCTTCCGTAATGAAAGGGATACCATCAATTAGAGTAACAAAATCTCAACAACGAACTACCTTCCATAATGACAAGGCTACCATCCATTGGAGTAACAAAATCTCAACAATGAACTACCTTCCATAATGACAAGGCTACCAGCCATTGGAGTAACAAAATCTCAACAATGAACTACCTTCCATAATTACAAGGCTATCATCCATTGGAGAAATAAAATCTCAACAATGAACTACCATCCGTAATGACAAGGATACCATCAATTAGAGTAACAAAATCTCAACCACGAACTACTTTCCATAATGAAAAGTCTACCATCCATTGGAGTAAAAAAATCTCAACAAAGAACTACCTTCCATAATGACAAGGCTACCATCCATTGGAGTAACAAAATCTCAACAATGACTAACCTTCCATAATAACAAGGCTACCATCCATTGGAGTAACAAAATCTAAAAAATGAACTACCTTCCATAATGACAAGGCTATCATCCATTAGAGAAACAAAATATCAACAATGAACTACAATCCAAAATGACAGGGATACCATCAATTAGAGTAACAAAATCTCAACAACGAACTACCTTCCATAATGACAAGGCTACCATCCATTGGAGTTACAAAATCTCAACAACAAACTACATTTCAAAATGACAAGGCTACCATCCATTAAAGTAAAAAAATCTCAACAATGAACTACCTTCCATAATGACAAGGCTACCATCCATTGGAGTAACAAAATATCAATAATGAAGTACCTTCCATAATGACAAAGCTACCAGCCATTGGAGTAACAAAATCTCAACAATGAACTACCTTCCATAATGACAAGGCCATCATCCGTTGGAGAAACAAAAACTCAACAATGAACTACCATCCATAATGACAAGGATATCATCAATTAGAGTAACATAATCTCAACAACAAACTACCTTCCATAATGAAAGTCTACCATCCATTGGAGTAAAAAAATCTCAACAAAGAACTACCTTCCATAATTACAAGGCTACCATCCATTGGAGTAAAAAAATCTCAACAATGAACTACCTTCCATAATAACAAGGCTACCATCCATTGGAGTAACAAAATCTCAAAAATGAACTACCTTCCATAATGAAAAGGCTATCACCCATTGGAGAAACAAAATCTCAACAATGAACTACATTCCGTAATGACAGCGATACCATCAATTAGAGTAACAAAATCTCAACAACGAACTACCTTCCATAATGACAAGGCTACCATCCATTGGAGTTACAAAATCTCAACAACAAACTACATTTCATAATGACAAGGCTACCATCCATTAAAGTAAAAAAATCTCAACAATGAACTACCTTCGATAATGACAAGGCTATCATCCATTGGAGTAACAAAATCTCAACAATGACTAACCTTCCATAATAACAAGGCTACCATCCATTGGAGTAACAAAATCTAAAAAATGAACTACCTTCCATAATGACAAGGCTATCATCCATTAGAGAAACAAAATATCAACAATGAACTACAATCCAAAATGACAGGGATACCATCAATTAGAGTAACAAAATCTCAACAACGAACTACCTTCCATAATGACAAGGCTACCATCCATTGGAGTTACAAAATCTCAACAACAAACTACATTTCAAAATGACAAGGCTACCATCCATTAAAGTAAAAAAATCTCAACAATGAACTACCTTCCATAATGACAAGGCTACCATCCATTGGAGTAACAAAATATCAATAATGAAGTACCTTCCATAATGACAAAGCTACCAGCCATTGGAGTAACAAAATCTCAACAATGAACTACCTTCCATAATGACAAGGCCATCATCCGTTGGAGAAACAAAAACTCAACAATGAACTACCATCCATAATGACAAGGATATCATCAATTAGAGTAACATAATCTCAACAACAAACTACCTTCCATAATGAAAGTCTACCATCCATTGGAGTAAAAAAATCTCAACAAAGAACTACCTTCCATAATTACAAGGCTACCATCCATTGGAGTAAAAAAATCTCAACAATGAACTACCTTCCATAATAACAAGGCTACCATCCATTGGAGTAACAAAATCTCAAAAATGAACTACCTTCCATAATGAAAAGGCTATCACCCATTGGAGAAACAAAATCTCAACAATGAACTACATTCCGTAATGACAGCGATACCATCAATTAGAGTAACAAAATCTCAACAACGAACTACCTTCCATAATGACAAGGCTACCATCCATTGGAGTTATAAAATCTCAAAAACTAACTACATTTCATAATGACAAGGCTACCATCCACATAAGTAAAAAAAATCTAAATAATGAACTACTTTCCATAATGACAAGGCTACCATCCATTGGAGTAACAAAATATCAACAATGAAGTACCTTCCATAATGATAAAGCTACCAACAATTGCAGTAACAAAATCTCAACAATGAACTACCTTCCATAATGACAAGGCTATCATCCATTGGAGAAACAAAACCTCAACAATGAACTACCTTCCGTAATGAAAAGGATACCATCAATTAGAGTAAAAAAATCTTAACAACGAACTACATTCCATAATGAAAAGGCTACAATCCGTTGGAGTAAAAAAATCTCAACAAAGAACTACCTTCCATAATGACAAGGCTACCATCCATTGGAGTAACAAAATCTCAACAATGAACTACCTTCAATAATAACAGGGCTACCATCCATTGGAGTAACAAAGTCTAAAAAATGAACTACCTTCCATAATGACAAGGCTATCATCCATTAGAGAAACAAAATATCAACAATGAACTACCATCCGAAATGACAGGGATACCATCAATTAGAGTAACAAAATCTCAACAACGAACTACCTTCCATAATGAAAAGGCTACCATCCATTGGAGTTACAAAATCTCAACAACAAGCTACTTTTCATAATGACTAGGCTACAATCCATTAAAGTAAAAAAATCTCAACAATGAACTACCTTCCATAATGACAAGGCTACCATCCATTGGAGTAACAAAATATCAATAATGAAGTACCTTCCATAATGAAAAAGTTACCAGCCATTGTAGTAACAAAATCTCAATAATGAACTACCTTCCATAATGACAAGGCTATCATCCGTTGGAAAAACAAAAACTCAACAACAAACTACATTTCATAATGACAAGGCTACCATCCATTAAAGTAAAAAAATATCAACAATGAACTACCTTCCATAATGACAAGGCTACCATCCATTGGAGTAACAAAATATCAATAATGAAGTACCTTCCATAATGACAAAGCTACCAGCCATTGGAGTAACAAAATATCAACAATGAACTACCTTCCATAATGACAAGGCTATCATCTGTTGGAGAAACAAAAATCTCAACAATGAACTACCTTCCATAATGACAAGGCTATCATCCATTGGAGAAACAAAATCTCAACAATGAACTACCTTCTGTAATGAAAAGGATACAATCAATTAGAGTAAAAAAATCTCAACAACGAACTACATTCCATAAAGAAAAGGCTACAATCCGTTGGAGTAAAAAAATCTCAACAAAGAACTACCTTCCATAATGACAAGGCTACCATCCATTGGAGAAACAAAATCTCAACAATGAACTACCTTCCATAATAACAAGGCTACCATCCATTGGAGTAAAAAATCTAAAAAATGAACTACCTTCCATAATGACCAGGCTATCATCCATTAGAGAAACAAAATATCAACAATGAACTACCATCCGAAATGTCAGGGATACCATCAATTAGAGTAACAAAATCTCAACAACGAACTACCTTCCATAATGACAAGGCTACCATCCATTGGAGTTACAAAATCTCAACAACAAACTACATTTCATAATGACAAGGCTACCATCCATTAAAGTAAAAAAATCTCAACAATGAACTACCTTCCATAATGACAAGGCTACCATCCATTGGAGTAACAAAATATCAATAATGAAGTACCTTCCATAATGACAAAGCTACCAGCCATTGGAGTAACAAAATCTCAACAATGAAGTACCTTCCATAATGACAAGGCTATCATCCGTTGGAGAAACAAAAACTCAACAATGAACTACCATCCGTAATGACAAGGATACCATCAATTAGAGTAACATAATCTCAACAACAAACTACCTTCCATAATGAAAGTCTACCATCCATTGGAGTAAAAAAATCTCAACAAAGAACTACCTTCCATAATGACAAGGCTACCATCCATTGGAGTAACAAAATCTCAACAATGAACTACCTTCCATAATAACAAGGCTACCATCCATTGGAGTAACAAAATCTCAAAAATGAACTACCTTCCATAATGAAAAGGCTATCATCCATTGGAGAAACAAAATCTCAACAATGAACTACCTTCCGTAATGACAGGGATACCATCAATTAGAGTAACAAAATCTCAACAACGAACTACCTTCCATAATGACAAGGCTACCATCCATTGGAGTTATAAAATCTCAAAAACTAACTACATTTCATAATGACAAGGCTACCGTCCACATAAGTAAAAAAAATCTAAATAATGAACTACTTTCCATAATGACAAGGCTACCATCCATTGGAGTAACAAAATATCAACAATGAAGTACCTTCCATAATGACAAAGCTACCAACAATTGGAGTAACAAAATCTCAAGAATGAACTACCTTCCATAATGACAAGGCTATCATCCATTGGAGAAACAAAATCTCAACAATGAACTACCTTCCGTAATGAAAAGGATACCATCAATTAGAGTAAAAAAATCTCAACAACGAACTACGTTCCATAATGAAAAGGCTACAATCCGTTGGAGTAAAAAAATCTCAACAACGAACTACCTTCCATAATGACAAGGCTACCATCCATTAATGTAAATAAAATCTAAAAACCATACTACCTTCCATAATGACAAGGCTACCATCCATTGGAGTATCAAAATCTCAACAACGAACTACCTTCCATAACGACAAGGCTACCATCCATTGGAGTAACAAAGTCTAAATAAAGAACTATCTTCCATAATGACAAGGCTACCAGCCATCGGAGTAACAAAATCTCAATAATGAACTACCTTCCATAATGACAAGGCTATCATCCATTGGAGAAACAAAATCTCAACAATGAACTAACTTCCGTAATGACAAGGTTACCATAAATTAGAGTAACGAAATCTAAACAATGAACTACCTTCCATAATGACAAGGCTACCATCCATTGGAGTAAAAAAATCTCAACAAAAAACTACCTTCCATAATGACAAGGCTACCATCCATTAAATTAAAAAAATCTCAAAACCGAACTACCTTCCATAATGACAAGGCTACCATCCATTGAAGTAACAAAAAATGAACAACGAACTACCTTCCATAATGACAAGGCTACCATCCATTGGAGTAAAAAAATATAAACAATGAACTACCTTCCATAATGACAAGGCTACCAGCCATTGGAGTAACAAAATCTCAAGAATGAACTACTTTCCATAATGACAAGGCTATCATCCATTGGAGAAACAAAATCTCAACAATGATCTACCTTCCGTAATGACAAGTCTACCATCCATTGGAGTAA
The DNA here is from genome assembly GCA_948472305.1 of Vicia faba. NCBI lineage: Eukaryota > Viridiplantae > Streptophyta > Magnoliopsida > Fabales > Fabaceae > Vicia > Vicia faba. The sequence continues at coordinate 589,900,825 of OX451741.1, read as the reverse complement.
CAAAATCTAAACAATGAAGTACCTTACATAATGACAAGGCTACCAGCCATTGGAGTAAAAAAATCTCAACAACGAACTACCTTCCATAAGGATAAGGCTATCATCCATTGGAGAAACAAAATCTATACAATGAACTACCATCCGTAATGACAAGGATACCATCAATTAGAGTAACAAAATCTCAACCACGAACTACTTTCCATAATGAAAAGTCTACCATCCATTGGAGTAAAAAAATCTCAACAAAGAACTACCTTCCATAATGACAAGGCTACCATCCATTGGAGTGACAAAATCTCAACAATGAACTACCTTCCATAATAACAAGGCTACCATCCATTGGAGTAACAAAATCTCAAAAATGAACTACCTTCCATAATGACAAGGCTATCATCCATTGGAGAAGCAAAATCTCAACAATGAACTACCTTCCGTAATGACAGGGATACCATCAATTAGAGTAAAAAAATCTCAAGAACGAACTACCTTACATAATGACAAGGCTACCATCCATTGGAGTAACAAAATCTCAACAACAAACTAAATTTCATAATGACAAGGCTACGATCCATTGGAGTAACAAAATCTCAACAATGAACTACCTTCCATAATGACAAGGCTACCAGCCATTGGAGTAGCAAAATCTCATCAATGAACTACCTTCCATAATGACAAGGATATCATCCATTGGAGAAACAAAATCTCAACAATGAACTACCATCTGTAATGACAAGGATACCATCAATTAGAGTAACAAAATCTCAACAATGAACAACCTTCCATAATGAAAAGTCTACCATCCATTGGAGTAAAAAAATCTCAACAAAGAACTACCTTCCATAATGACAAGGCTACCATCCATTGGAGTAACAAAATCTCAACAATGAACTACCTTCCATAATAACAAGGCTACCATACATTGGAGTAACAAAATCTCAAAAATGAACTACCTTCCATAATGACAAGGCTATCATCCATTGGAGAAACAAAATCTCAACAATGAACTACCTTCCGTAATAACAGGGATACCATCAATTAGAGTAACAAAATCTCAACAAAAACTACCTTCCATAATGACAAGGCTACCATCCATTGGAGTATGAAAATATCAACAATGAAGCACCTTCCATAATGAAAAAGCTACCAGCCATTGGAGTAACAAAATCTCAACAATGAACTACCTTTCATACTGACAAGGCTATCATCCATTGGAGAAACAAAATCTCAACAATGAACTACCTTCCGTAATGAAAAGGATACCATCAATTAGAGTAAAAAAATCTCAACAATGAACTACCTTCCATAATGAAAAGGATACAATCTGTTGGAGTCAAAAAATCTCAACAACGAACTACCTTCCATAATGACAAGGCTACCATCCATTAATGTAAATAAAATCTTAAAACCGGACTACCTTCCATAATGAAAAGGATACCATCCATTGGAGTAACAAAATCTCAACAACGAACTACCTTCCCTAATGACAAGGATACCATCCATTGGAGTAACAAAATCTAAATAATGAACTAACTTCCATAATGACATGGCTACCAGCCATTGGAGTAATAAAATCTCAACAATGAACTACCTTCTATAATGACAAGGCTATCATCCATTGGAGAAAAAAAATCTCAACAATGAACTACCTTTCGTAATGACAAGGTTACCATAAATTAGAGTAACAAAATCTAAATAATCAACTACTTTCCTTAATGACAAGGTTATCATCCATTGGAGAAACAAAATCTCAACAATGATCTACCTTCCGTAATGACAAGGCTACCATCCATTGGAGTAACAAAATCTAAATAATGAACTACCTTCCATAATGACAAGGCTACCAGCCATTCGAGTAAAAAAATCTCAACAACGAACTACCTTCCATAAGGATAAGGCTATCATCCATTGGAGAAACAAAATCTCAACAACAAACTAAATTTCATAATGACAAGGCTACCATCCATTAAAGTAAAAAAATCTCAATAATGAACTACCTTCCATAATGACAAGGCTACGATCCATTGGAGTAACAAAATCTCAACAATGAACTACCTTCCATAATGACAAGGCTACCAGCCATTGGAGTAGCAAAATCTCATCAATGAACTACCTTCCATAATGACAAGGATATCATCCATTGGAGAAACAAAATCTCAACAATGAACTACCATCCGTAATGACAAGGATACCATCAATTAGAGTAACAAAATCTCAACAATGAACTACCTTCCATAATGAAAAGTCTACCATCCATTGGAGTAAAAAAATCTCAACAAAGAACTACCTTCCATAATGACAAGGCTACCATCCATTGGAGTAACAAAATCTCAACAATGAACTACCTTCCATAATAACAAGGCTACCATACATTGGAGTAACAAAATCTCAAAAATGAACTACCTTCCATAATGACAAGGCTATCATCCATTGGAGAAACAAAATCTCAACAATGAACTACCTTCCGTAATAACAGGGATACCATCAATTAGAGTAACAAAATCTCAACAAAAACTACCTTCCATAATGACAAGGCTACCATCCATTGGAGTAAGAAAATTTCAACAATGAAGCACCTTCCATAATGAAAAAGCTACCAGCCATTGATGTAACAAAATCTCAACAATGAACTACCTTCCATACTGACAAGGCTATCATCCATTGGAGAAACAAAATCTCAACAATGAACTACCTTCCGTAATGAAAAGGATACCATCAATTAGAGTAAAAAAATCTCAACAATGAACTACCTTCCATAATGAAAAGGATACAATCTGTTGGAGTCAAAAAATCTCAACAACGAACTACCTTCCATAATGACAAGGCTACCATCCATTAATGTAAATAAAATCTTAAAACCGGACTACCTTCCATAATGAAAAGGATACCATCCATTGGAGTAACAAAATCTCAACAACGAACTACCTTCCCTAATGACAAGGATACCATCCATTGGAGTAACAAAATCTAAATAATGAACTAACTTCCATAATGACATGGCTACCAGCCATTGGAGTAATAAAATCTCAACAATGAACTACCTTCTATAATGACAAGGCTATCATCCATTGGAGAAAAAAATCTCAACAATGAACTACCTTTCGTAATGACAAGGTTACCATAAATTAGAGTAACAAAATCTAAATAATCAACTACTTTCCTTAATGACAAGGTTATCATCCATTGGAGAAACAAAATCTCAACATTGATCTACCTTCCGTAATGACAAGGCTACCATCCATTGGAGTAACAAAATCTAAATAATGAACTACCTTCCATAATGACAAGGCTACCAGCCATTCGAGTAAAAAAATCTCAACAACGAACTGCCTTCCATAAGGATAAGGCTATCATCCATTGGAGAAACAAAATCTCAAAAATGAACTACCATCCATAATGACAAGGATACCATAAATTAGAGTAACAAAATCTCAACCACGAACCACTTTCCATAATGAAAAGTCTACCATCCATTGGAATAAAAATATATCAGCAAAGAACTACATTCCATAATGACAAGGCTACCATCCATTGGAGTGACAAAATCTCAACAATGAACTACCTTCCGTAATAATAAGGCTACCATCCATTGGAGTAACAAAATCTCAAAAATGAACTACCTTCCATAATGACAAGGCAATCATCCATTGGAGAAACAAAATCTCAACAATTAACTACCTTCCGTAATGACAGGGATACCATCAATTAGAGTAACAAAATCTCAATAACAAACTACCTTCCATAATGACAAGGCTACCATCCATTGGAGTAAAAAAATCTCAACAAAGAACTACCTTCCATAATGACAAGGCTACCATCCATTGGAGTAACAAAATCTCAACAATGAACTACCTTCCATAATAACAAGGCTACCATACATTGGAGTAACAAAATCTCAAAAATGAACTACCTTCCATAATGACAAGGCTATCATCCATTGGAGAAACAAAATCTCAACAATGAACTACCATTCGTAATAACAGGGATACCATCAATTAGAGTAACAAAATCTCAACAACAAAAACTACCTTCCATAATCACAAGGCTACCATCCATTGGAGTTAAAAAATCTCAACAACAAACATCATTTCATAATGACAAGGCTACCATCCATTAAAGTAAAAAAATCTCAACAATGAACTACCTTCCATAATGACAAGGCTACCATCCATTGGAGTAAGAAAATATCAACAATGAAGTACCTTCCATAATGACAAAGCTACCAGCCACTGGAGTAACAAAATCTCAACAATGAACTACCTTCCATACTGACAAGGCTATCATCCATTTGAGAAACAAAATCTCAAAAATGAACTACCTTCTGTAATGAAAATTATACCATCAATTAGAGTAAAAAATTCTATACAATGAACTACCTTCCATAATGAAAAGGCTACAATCCGTTGGAGTAAAAAAATCTACACAAAGAACTACCTTCCCTAATGACAAGGATACCATTCATTGGAGTAAAAAAATCTAAATAATGAACTAACTTCCATAATGACATGGCTACCAGCCATTGGAGTAATAAAATCTCAACTATGAACTACCTTCTATAATGACAAGGCTATCATCCATTGGAGAAAAAAAATCTCAACAATGAACTACCTTTCGTAATGACAAGGTTACCATAAATTACAGTAACAAAATCTAAATAATCAACTACTTTCCTTAATGACAAGGTTATCATCCATTGGAGAAACAAAATCTCAACAATGATCTACCTTCCGTAATGACAAGGCTACCATCCATTGGAGTAACAAAATCTAAATAATGAACTACCTTCCATAATGACAAGGCTACCAGCCATTCGAGTAAAAAAATCTCAACAACGAACTACCTTCCATAAGGATAAGGCTATCATCCATTGGAGAAACAAAATCTCAACAACAAACTAAATTTCATAATGACAAGGCTACCATCCATTAAAGTAAAAAAATCTCAATAATGAACTACCTTCCATAATGACAAGGCTACGATCCATTGGAGTAACAAAATCTCAACAATGAACTACCTTCCATAATGACAAGGCTACCAGCCATTGGAGTAGCAAAATCTCATCAATGAACTACCTTCCATAATGACAAGGATATCATCCATTGGAGAAACAAAATCTCAACAATGAACTACCATCCGTAATGACAAGGATACCATCAATTAGAGTAACAAAATCTCAACAATGAACTACCTTCCATAATGAAAAGTCTACCATCCATTGGAGTAAAAAAATCTCAACAAAGAACTACCTTCCATAATGACAAGGCTACCATCCATTGGAGTAACAAAATCTCAACAATGAACTACCTTCCATAATAACAAGGCTACCATACATTGGAGTAACAAAATCTCAAAAATGAACTACCTTCCATAATGACAAGGCTATCATCCATTGGAGAAACAAAATCTCAACAATGAACTACCTTCCGTAATAACATGGATACCATCAATTAGAGTAACAAAATCTCAACAAAAACTACCTTCCATAATGACAAGGCTACCATCCATTGGAGTAAGAAAATATCAACAATGAAGCACCTTCCATAATGAAAAAGCTACCAGTCATTGGAGTAACAAAATCTCAACAATGAACTACCTTCCATACTGACAAGGCTATCATCCATTGGAGAAACAAAATCTCAACAATGAACTACCTTCCGTAATGAAAAGGATACCATCAATTAGAGTAAAAAAATCTCAACAATGAACTACCTTCCATAATGAAAAGGATACAATCTGTTGGAGTCAAAAAATCTCAACAACGAACTACCTTCCATAATGACAAGGCTACCATCCATTAATGTAAATAAAATCTTAAAACCGGACTACCTTCCATAATGAAAAGGATACCATCCATTGGAGTAACAAAATCTCGACAACGAACTACCTTCCCTAATGACAAGGATACCATCCATTGGAGTAACAAAATCTAAATAATGAACTAACTTCCATAATGACATGGTTACCAGCCATTGGAGTAATAAAATCTCAACAATGAACTACCTTCTATAATGACAAGGCTATCATCCATTGGAGAAAAAAAATCTCAAAAATGAACTACCTTTCGTAATGACAAGGTTACCATAAATTAGAGTAACAAAATCTAAAGAATCAACTACTTTCCAAAATGACAAGGCTACCAGCCATTGGAGTAACAAAATCTCAACAATGAACTACCTTCCATAATGACAAGGCTATCATCCATTGGAGAAAAAAATCTCAACAATGAACTACCATCTGTAATGACAAGGATACCATCAATTAGAGTAACAAAATCTCAACAACGAACTACCTTCCATAAGGATAAGGCTATCATCCATTGGAGAAACAAAATCTCAAAAATGAACTACCATCCATAATGACCAGGATACCATAAATTAGATTAACAAAATCTCAACCACGAACTACTTTCCATAATGAAAAGTCTACCATCCATTGGAATAAAAATATATCAGCAAAGAACTACATTCCATAATGACAAGGCTACCATCCATTGGAGTGACAAAATCTTAACAATGAACTACCTTCCATAATAACAAGGCTACCATCCATTGGAGTAACAAAATCTCAAAAATGAACTACCTTCCATAATGACAAGGCTATCATCCATTGGAGAAACAAAATCTCAACAATGAACTACCTTCCGTAATGACAGGGATACCATCAATTAGAGTAACAAAATCTCAATAACAAACTACCTTCCATATTGACAAGGCTACCATCCATTGGAGTAAAAAAATCTCAACAAAGAACTACCTTCCATAATGACAAGGCTACCATCCATTGGAGTAACAAAATCTCAACAATGAACTACCTTCCATAATAACAAGGCTACCATACATTAGAGTAACAAAATCTCAACAATGAACTACCTTCCATAATGACAAGGCTATCATCCATTGGAGAAAAAAATCTCAACAATGAACTACCATCTGTAATGACAAGGATACCATCAATTAGAGTAACAAAATCTCAACAACGAACTACCTTCCATAAGGATAAGGCTATCATCCATTGGAGAAACAAAATCTCAAAAATGAACTACCATCCATAATGACAAGGATACCATAAATTAGATTAACAAAATCTCAACCACGAACTACTTTCCATAATGAAAAGTCTACCATCCATTGGAATAAAAATATATCAGCAAAGAACTACATTCCATAATGACAAGGCTACCATCCATTGGAGTGACAAAATCTTAACAATGAACTACCTTCCATAATAACAAGGCTACCATCCATTGGAGTAACAAAATCTCAAAAATGAACTACCTTCCATAATGACAAGGCTATCATCCATTGGAGAAACAAAATCTCAACAATGAACTACCTTCCGTAATGACAGGGATACCATCAATTAGAGTAACAAAATCTCAATAACAAACTACCTTCCATATTGACAAGGCTACCATCCATTGGAGTAAAAAAATCTCAACAAAGAACTACCTTCCATAATGACAAGGCTACCATCCATTGGAGTAACAAAATCTCAACAATGAACTACCTTCCATAATAACAAGGCTACCATACATTAGAGTAACAAAATCTCAAAAATGAACTACCTTCCATAATGACAAGGCTATCATCCATTGGAGAAACAAAATCTCAACAATGAACTACCATTCGTAATAACAGGGATACCATCAATTAGAGTAACAAAATCTCAACAACAAAAACTACCTTCCATAATCACAAGGCTACCATCCATTGGAGTTAAAAAATCTCAACAACAAACATCATTTCATAATGACGGGCTACCATCCATTAAAGTAAAAAAATCTCAACAATGAACTACCTTCCATAATGACAAGGCTACCATCCATTGGAGTAAGAAAATATCAACAATGAAGTACCTTCCATAATGACAAAGCTACCAGCCACTGGAGTAACAAAATCTCAACAATGAACTACCTTCCATACTGACAAGGCTATCATCCATTTGAGAAACAAAATCTCAAAAATGAACCACCTTCTGTAATGAAAATTATACCATCAATTAGAGTAAAAAATTCTATACAACGAACTACGTTCCATAATGAAAAGGCTACAATCCGTTGGAGTAAAAAAATCTACACAAAGAACTACCTTCCCTAATGACAAGGATACCATTCATTGGAGTAAAAAAATCTAAATAATGAACTAACTTCCATAATGACATGGCTACCAGCCATTGGAGTAATAAAATCTCAACTATGAACTACCTTCTATAATGACAAGGCTATCATCCATTGGAGAAACAAAATCTCAACAATAATCTACCTTCCATAATGACAAGGCTACCAGCCATTGGAGTAAAAAAATCTCAACAACGAACTACCTTCCATAATGGATAAGGCTATCATCCATTGGAGAAACAAAATCTCAACAATGAACTACCATACATAATGACAAGGATACCATCAATTAGAGTAACAAAATCTCAACCACGAACTACTTTCCATAATGAAAAGTCTACCATCCATTGGAGTAAAAAAATATCAACAAAGAACTACCATCCATAATGACAAGGCTACCATCCATTGGAGTGACAAAATCTCAACGATGAACAACCTTCCATAATAACAAGGCTACCATCCATTGGAGTAACAAAATCTCAAAAATGAACTACCTTCCATAATGACAAGGCTATCATCCATTGGAGAAACAAAATCTCGACAATGAACTACCTTCCGTAATGACAGGGATACCATCAATTATAGTAACAAAATCTCAATAACAAACTACCTTCCATAATGACAAGGCTACCATCCATTGGAGTAAAAAAATATCAACAACAAACTACATTTCATAATGACAAGGCTACCATCCATTAAAGTAAAAAAATCTCAATAATGAACTACCTTCCATAATGACAAGGCTACCATCCATTGGAGTAATAAAATTTCAACAATGAACTACCTTCCATAATGACAAGGCTACCAGCCATTGGAGTAACAAAATCTCAACAATGAACTATCTTCCATAATGACAAGGCTATCATCCATTGGAGAAAAAAATCTCAACAATGAACTACCATCTGTAATGACAAGGATACCATCAATTAGAGTAACAAAATCTCAACAACGAACTACCTTCCATAATGAAAAGTCTACCACCATTGGAGTAAAAAAATCTCAACAAAGAACTACCTTCCATAATGACAAGGCTACCATCCATTGGAGTAACAAAATCTCAACAATGAACTACCTTCCATAATAACAAGGCTACCATACATTGGAGTAATAAAATCTCAAAAACGAACTACCTTCCATAATGACAAGGCTACAATCCATTAAAGTAAAAAAATCTCAACAATGAACTACCTTCCATAATGACAAGGCTACCATCCATTGGATTAACAAAATCTCAACAATGAAGTACCTTCCATAATGACAAAGCTACCAGCCATTGGAGTAACAAAATCTCAACAATGAAATACCTTCCGTAATGAAAAGGATACCATCAATTAGAGTAAAAAAATCTCAACAACTAACTACCTTCCATAATGAAAAGGCTACAATCCGTTGGAGTAAAAAAATCTCAACAATGAACTACCTTCCATAATGACAAGGCTACAATCCATTAATGTAAATAAAATCTCAAAATCGGGCTACCTTCCATAATGAAAAGGATACCATCCATTGGAGTAACAAAATCTCAACAAAGAACTACCTTCCATAATGACAAGGCTACCATCCATTGGAGTAACAAAATCTCAACAACGAACTACCTTCCATAATGAACAGTCTACCACCATTGGAGTAAAAAAATCTCAACAAAGAACTACCTTCCATAATGACAAGGCTACCATCCATTGGAGTAACAAAATCTCAACAATGAACTACCTTCCATAATAACAAGGCTACCATACATTGGAGTAATAAAATCTCAAAAATGAACTACCTTCCATAATGACAAGGCTATCATCCATTGGAGAAACAAAATCTCAACAATGAACTACCTTCCGTAATAACAGGGATACCATCAATTAGAGTAACAAAATCTCAACAACTAACTACCTTCCATAATGAAAAGTCTACCATCCATTGGAGTACAAAAATGTCAACAAAGAACTACCTTCCATAATGACAAGGCTACCATCCATTAAAGTAAAAAAATCTCAACAATGAACTACCTTCCATAATGACAAGGCTACCATCCATTGGATTAACAAAATCTCAACAATGAAGTACCTTCCATAATGACAAAGCTACCAGCCATTGGAGTAACAAAATCTCAATAATGAACTACCATCCGTAATGAAAAGGATACCATAAATTAGAGTAAAAAAATCTCAACAACGAACTACCTTCCATAATGAAAAGGCTACAATCCGTTGGAGTAAAAAAATCTCAACACCGAACTACCTTCCATAATGACAAAGCTACCATCCATTAATGTAAATAAAATCTCAAAATCGGGCTACCTTCCATAATGAAAAGGATACCATCCATTGGAGTAACAAAATCTCAACAAAGAACTACCTTCCATAATGACAAGGCTACCATACATTGGAGTAACAAAATCTCAACAATGAACTACCTTCCATAATAACAAGGCTACCATACATTGGAGTAACAAAATCTCAAAAATGAACTACCTTCCATAATGAAAAGGCTATCATCTATTGGAGAAACAAAATCTCAACAATGCACTACCTTCCGTAATAACAGGGATACCATAAATTAGAGTAACAAAATCTCAACAACAAACTACCTTCCATAATGACAAGGCTACCATCCATTGGAGTTACAAAATCTCAACAATGAACTACCTTCCATAATGACAAGGCTACCATCCATTGAAGTAAAAAAATCTCAACAATGAACTACCTTCCATAATGACAAGGCTACCATCCATTGGAGTAAGAAAATATCAACAATGACGTACCTTCCATAATGACAAAGCTACCAGCCATTGGAGTAACAAAATTTCAACAATGAACTACCTTCCATACTGACAAGGCTATCATCCATTGGAGAAACAAAATCTCAACAATGAACTACCTTCCGTAATGAAAAGGATACCATTAATTAGAGTAAAAAAATCTCAACAACGAACTACCTTCCATAATGAAAAGGCTACAATCCGTTGGAGTAAAAAAATCTCAATAACGAACTACCTTCCATAATGACTAGGTTACCATCCATTAATGTAAATAAAATCTCAAAACCGGACTACCTTCCATAATGAAAAGGATACCATCCATTGGAGTAACAAAATCTCAACAACGAACTACCTTCCCTAATGACAAGGATACCATCCATTGGAGTAACAAAATCTAAATAATGAACTAACTTCCATAATGACATGGCTACCAGCCATTGGAGTAATAAAATCTCAACAATGAACTACCTTCTATAATGACAAGGCTATCATCCATTGGAGAAACAAAATCTCAACAATGAACTACCTTTCGTAATGACAAGGTTACCATAAATTAGAGTAACAAAATCTAAACAATCAACTACCATTCGTAATGACAAGGATTCCATCAATTAGAGTAACAAAATCTCAAGCACGAACTACTTTCCATAATGAAAAGTCTACCATCCATTGGAGTAAAAAAATCTCAACAAAGAACTACCTTCCATAATGACAAGGCTACCAGCCATTGGAGTAAAAAAATCTCAACAATGAACTACCTTCCATAAGGATAAGGCTATCATCCATTGGAAAAATAAAATCTCAATAATGAACTACCATCCATAATGACAAGGATACCATCAATTAGAGTAACAAAATCTCAACTACGAACTACTTTCCATAATGAAAAGTCTACCATCCATTGGAGTATCAAAATGTCAACAAAGAACTACCTTCCATAATGACAAGGCTACCATCCATTGGAGTGACAAAATCTAAACAATGAACTACCTTCCATAATAACAAGGCTACCATCCATTGGAGTAACAAAATATCAAAAATGAACCACCTTCCATAATGACAAGGCTATCATCCATTGGAGAAACAAAATCTCAACAATGAACTACCTTCCGTAATGACACGGATACCATCAATTAGAGTAACAAAATCTCAATAACAAACTACCTTCCATAATGACAAGGCTACCATCCATTGGAGTAACAAAATCTCAACAACAAACTACATTTCATAATGACAAGGCTACCATCCATTAAATTAAAAAAATCTCAATAATGAACTACCTTCCATAATGACAAGGATACCATCCATTGGAGTAACAAAATCTCAACAATGAACTACCTTCCATAATGACAAGGCTACCAGCCATTGGAGTAACAAAATCTCAACAATGAACTACCTTCCATAATGACAAGGCTATCATCCATTGGAGAAACAAAATCTCAACAATGAACTACCATTTGTAATTACAAGGATACCATCAATTAGAGTAACAAAATCTCAATAACGAACTACCTTCCATAATGAAAAGTCTACCATCCATTGGAGTAAAAAAATCTCAACAAAGAACTACCTTACATAATGACAAGGCTACCATCCATTGGAGTAACAAAATCTCAACAATGAACTACCTTCCATTATAACAAGGCTACTATACATTGGAGTAACAAAATCTCAAAAATGAACTACCTTCCATAATGACAAGGCTATCATCCATTGGATAAACAAAATCTCAACAATGAACTACCTTCCGTAATAACAAGGATACCATCAATTAGAGTAACAAAATCTCAACAACAAACTACCTTCCATAATGACAAGGCTACCATCCGTTGGAGTTACAAAATCTCAACAACAAACTACATTTCATAATGACAAGGCTACCATCCATTAAAGTAAAAAAATCTCAACAATGAACTACCTTCCATAATGACAAGGCTACCATCCATTGGATTAACAAAATCTCAACAATGAAGTACCTTCCATAATGACAAAGCTACCAGCCATTGGAGTAACAAAATCTCAACAATGAACTACCTTCCATAATGACAAGGCTATCATCCATTGGAGAAACAAAATCTCAACAATGAACTACCTTCCGTAATGAAAAGGATACCATCAATTAGAGTAAAAAAATCTCAACAACGAACTACCTTCCATAATGAAAAGGCTACAATCCGTTGGAGTAAAAAAATATCAACAACGAACTACTTTCCATAATGACAAGGCTACCATCCATTAATGTAAATAAAATCTCAAAATCGGGCTACCTTCCATAATGAAAAGGATACCATCCATTAGAGTAACAAAATCTCAACAACGAACTACCTTCCCTAATGACATGGCTACCATCCATTGGAGTAACAAAATATAAATAATGAACTACCTTCCATAATGACATGGCTACCGGCCATTGGAGTAATAAAATCTCAACAATAAACTACCTTCCATAATGACAAGGCTATCATCCATTGGAGAAACAAAATCTCAACAATGAACTTCCTTTCGTAATGACAAGGTCACCATAAATTAGAGTAACAAAATCTAAACAATCAACTACCTTCCATAATGACAAGGCTACCAGCCATTGGAGTAACAAAATCTCAACAATGAACTACCTTCCATAATGACAAGGCTACCATCCATTGGAGTAAAATATTCTCAACAAAAAACTACCTTCCATAATGACAAGGCTACCATCCATTAAATTAAAAAAATCTCAAAACCGAACTACCTTCCATAATGACAAGGCTACCATCCATTAGAGTAACAAAATATCAACAACGAACTACCTTCCATAATGACAAGGCTACCATCCATTGGAGTAACAAAATCTAAACAATGAACTACCTTCCATAATGACAAGGCTACCAACCATCGGAGTAACAAAATCTCAACAATGAACTACCTTCCATAATGACAAGGCTATCATCCATTGGAGAAACAAAATCTTAACAATGAACTAGCTTCGGTAATAACAAGGTTACCATAAATTAGAGTAACAAAATATAAACAATGAACTACCTTCCATAATGACAAGGCTACCAGCCATTGGAGTAACAAAATCTCAACAATGAACTACCTTCCATAATGACAAGGCTACCATCCATTGGAGTAAAAAAATCTCAACAAAAAACTACCTTCCAAAATGACAAGGCTACCATCCATTAAACTAAAAAAATCTCAAAACCGAACTACCTTCCATAATGACAAGGCTACCATCCATTGGAGTAACAAAATATCAACAACTAACTACCTTCCATAATGACAAGGCTACCATACATTGGCGTAAAAAAATCTCAAAACCGAACTACCTTCCATAATGACAAGGCTACCATCCATTAGAGTAACAAAATATCAACAACGAACTACCTTCCATAATGACAAGGCTACCATCCATTGGAGTAACAAAATCTAAACAATGAACTACCTTCCATAATGACAAGGCTACCAACCATCGGAGTAACAAAATCTCAACAATGAACTACCTTCCATAATGACAAGGCTATCATCCATTGGAGAAACAAAATCTTAACAATGAACTAGCTTCGGTAATAACAAGGTTACCATAAATTAGAGTAACAAAATATAAACAATGAACTACCTTCCATAATGACAAGGCTACCAGCCATTGGAGTAACAAAATCTCAACAATGAACTACCTTCCATAATGACAAGGCTACCATCCATTGGAGTAAAAAAATCTCAACAAAAAACTACCTTCCAAAATGACAAGGCTACCATCCATTAAACTAAAAAAATCTCAAAACCGAACTACCTTCCATAATGACAAGGCTACCATCCATTGGAGTAACAAAATATCAACAACTAACTACCTTCCATAATGACAAGGCTACCATACATTGGCGTAAAAAAATCTAAACAATGAACTACCTTCGATAATGACAAGACTACCAGCCATTGGAGTAAAAAAATCTCAACAACGAACTACCTTCCATAAGGATAAGGCTATCATCCATTGGAGAAACAAAATCTCAACAATGATCTACCATCCGTAATGACAAGGATACCATCAATTAGAGTAACAAAATCTCAAGCACGAACTACTTTCCATAATGAAAAGTCTACCATCCATTGGAGTAAAAAAATCTCAACAAAGAACTAACTTCCATAATGACAAGGCTACCAGCCATTGGAGTAAAAAAATCTCAACAACGAACTACCTTCCATAAGGATAAGGCTATCATCCATTGGAGAAATAAAATCTCAACAATGAACTACCATCCATAATGACAAGGATACCATCAATTAGAGTAACAAAATCTCAACCACGAACTACTTTCCATAATGAAATGTCTACCATCCATTGGAGTAAAAAAATATCAACAAAGAACTACCTTTAATAATGACAAGGCTACCATCCATTGAAGTGACAAAATCTCAACAATGAACTACCTTCCATAATAACAAGGCTACCATCCATTGGAGTAACAAAATATCAAAAATGAACTACCTTCCATAATGACAAGGCTATCATCCATTGGAGAAACAAAATCTCAACAATGAACTACATTCCGTAATGACACGGATACCATCAATTAGAGTAACAAAATCTCAATAACAAACTACCTTCCATAATGACAAGGCTACCATCCATTGGAGTAACAAAATCTCAACAACAAACTACATTTCATAATGACAAGGCTACCATCCATTAAAGTAAAAAAATCTCAATAATGAACTACCTTCCATAATGACAAGGCTACCATCCGTTGGAGTAACAAAATCTCAACAATGAACTACCTTCCATAATTACAAGGCTACCAGCCATTGGAGTAACAAAATCTTAACAATGAACTACCTTCCATAATGACAAGGCTATCATCCATTGGAGAAACAAAATCTCAACAATGAACTACCATTGTAATTACAAGGATACCATCAATTAGAGTAACAAAATCTCAAAAACAAACTACCTTCCATAATGAAAAGTCTACCATCCATTGGAGTAAAAAAATCTCAACAAAGAACTACCTTCCATAATGACAAGGCTACCATCCATTGGAGTAACAAAATCTCAACAATGAACTACCTTCCATTATAACAAGGCTACCATACATTGGAGTAACAAAATCTCATAAATGAACAACCTACCATAATGACAAGGCTATCATCCATTGGAGAAACAAAATCTCAACAATGAACTACCTTCCGTAATAACAGGGATACCATCAATTAGAGTAACAAAATCTCAACAACAAACTACCTTCCAAAATGACAAGGCTACAATCCGTTGGAGTAAAAAAATCTCAACAACGAACTACCTTCCATAATGACAAGGCTACCATCCATTAATGTAAATAAAATCTCAAAATCGGACTACCTTCCATAATGACAAGGATACCATCCATTGGAGTAACAAAATCTCAACAACGAACCACCTTCCATAATGACAAGGCTACCATCCATTGGAGTAACAATATCTAAACAATAAACTACCTTCCCTAATGACATGGCTACCAGCCATTGGAGTAATAAAATATCAAAAATGAACTACCTTCCATAATGACAAGGCTATCATCCATTGGAGAAACAAAATCTCAACAATGAACTACCTTTCGTAATGACAAGGTTACCATAAATTAGAGTAACAAAATCTAAACAATCAACTACCTTCCATAATTACAAGGCTACCAGCCATTGGAGTAACAAAATCTCAACAATGAACTACCTTCCATAATGACAAGGCTACCATCCATTGGAGTAAAATATTCTCAACAAAAAACTACCTTCCATAATGACAAGGATACCATCCATTAAATTAAAAAAATATCAAAACCGAACCACCTTCCATAATGACAAGGCTACCATCCATTGGAGTAACAAAATCTCAACAATGAACTACCTTCCATAATGACAAGGCTACCATCTATTGGAGTAACAAAATCTAAACAATGAACTACCTTCTATAATGACAAGGCTACCAGCCATCGGAGTAACAAAATCTCAACAATGAACTACCTTCCATAATGACAAGGCTATCATCCTTTGGAGAAACAAAATCTCAACAATGAACTAGCTTCCGTAATGACTAGGTTACCATAAATTAGAGTAACAAAATCTAAACAATGAACTACCTTCCATAATGACAAGTATACCAGCCATTGGAGTAACAAAATCTCAACAATGAACTATCTTCCATAATGACAAGGCTACCATCCATTGGAGTAACAAAATCTCAACAACGAACCACCTTCCATAATGACAAGGCTACCATCCATGGGAGTAACAAAATCTAAATAATGAACTACCTTCCCTAATGACATGGCTACCAGCCATTGGAGTAATAAAATATCAAAAATGAACTACCTTCCATAATGACAAGGCTATCATCCATTGGAGAAACAAAATCTCAACAATGAACTACCTTTCGTAATGACAAGGTTACCATAAATTAGAGTAACAAAATCTAAACAATCAACTACCTTCCATAATTACAAGGCTACCAGCCATTGGAGTAACAAAATCTCAACAATGAACTACCTTCCATAATGACAAGGCTACCATCCATTGGAGTAAAATATTCTCAACAAAAAACTACCTTCCATAATGACAAGGCTACCATCCATTAAATTAAAAAAATATCAAAACTGAACCACCTTCCATAATGACAAGGCTACCATCCATTGGAGTAACAAAATCTCAACAATGAACTACCTTCCATAATGACAAGGCTACCATCTATTGGAGTAAAAAAATCTAAACAATGAACTACCTTCTATAATGACAAGGCTACCAGCCATCGGAGTAACAAAATCTCAACAATGAACTACCTTCCATAATGACAAGGCTATCATCCTTTGGAGAAAAAAAATCTCAACAATGAACTAGCTTCCGTAATGACAAGGTTACCATAAATTAGAGTAACAAAATCTAAACAATGAACTACCTTCCATAATGACAAGTCTACCAGCCATTGGAGTAACAAAATCTCAACAATGAACTATCTTCCATAATGACAAGGCTACCATCCATTGGAGTAAAAAAATCTCAACAATGAACTACCTTCCATAATGACAAGGCTACCATCCATTGGAGTAACAAAATCTAAACAATGAACTACCTTCCATAATGACAAGGCTACCATCCATTGGAGTAACAAAATCTCAACAACAAACTACATTTCATATTGACAAGGCTACCATCGATTAAATTAAAAAAATCTCAACAATGAACTACCTTCCATAATGACAAGGCTACCATCCATTGGAGTAACAAAATCTCAACAATGAACTACCTTCCATAATGACAAGGCTACCAGCCATTGGAGTAACAAAATGTCAACAATGAACTACCTTCCATAATGACAAGGCTATCATCCATTGGAGAAACAAAATCTCAACAATGAACTACCATCCGTAATGACAAGGATACCATCAATTAGAGTAATAAAATCTCAACAACGAACTACCTTCCATAATGAAAAGTCTCCCATCCATTGGAGTAAAAAAATATCAACAAAGAACTACCTTCCATAATGACAAGGCTACCATCCATTAGAGTAACAAAATCTCAACAATGAACTACCTTCCATAATAACAAGGCTACCATACATTGGAGTAACAAAATCTCAAAAATGAACTACCTTCCATAATGACAAGGCTATCATCCATTGGAGAAACAAAATCTCAACAATGAACTACCTTCCGTAATAACAGGGATACCATCAATTAGAGTAACAAAATCTCAACAACAAACTACCTTCCATAATGACAAGGATACCATCCATTGGAGTTACAAAATCTCAACAACAAACTACATTTCATAATGACAAGGCTACCATCCATTAAAGTAAAAAAATCTCAACAATGAACTACCTTCCATAATGACAAGGCTACCATCCATTGGAGTAAGAAAATATCAACAATGAAGTACCTTCCATAATGACAAAGCTACCAGCCATTGGAGTAACAAAATCTCAACAATGAACTACCATCCATAATGACAAGGCTATCATCCATTGGAGAAACAAAATCTCAACAATGAACTACCTTCCGTAATGAAAAGGATACCATCAATTAGAGTAAAAAAATCTCAACAACGAACTACCTTCCATAATGAAAAGGCTATAATCCGTTGGAGTAAAAAAATTTCAACAACGAACTACCTTCCATAATGACAAGGCTACCATCCATTAATGTAAATAAAATCTCAAAACCGGACTACCTTCCATAATGACAAGGATACCATCCATTGGAGTAACAAAATCTCAATAACGAACCACCTTCCATAATGACAAGGCTACCATCCATTGGAGTAACAAAATCTAAATAATGAACTACCTTCCATAATGACATGGCTACCAGCCATTGGAGTAATAAAATATAAAAAATGAACTACCTTCCATAATGACAAGGCTACCAGCCATTGGATTAACAAAATCTCAATAATGAACTACCTTCCATAATGACAAGGCTACCATCCATTGGAATAAAATATTCTCAACAAAAAACTAACTTCCATAATGACAAGGCTACCATCCATTAAATTAAAAAAATATCAAAACCGAACTACCTTCCATAATGAAAAGGCTACCATCCATTGGAGTAACAAAATCTCAACAACGAACTATCTTCCATAATGACAAGGCTACCATCTATTGGAGTAACAAAATCTAAACAATGAACTACCTTCTATAATGACAAGGCTACCAGCCATCGGAGTAACAAAATCTCAACAATGAACTACCTTCCATAATGACAAGGCTATCATCCATTGGAGAAACAAAATCTCAACAATGAACTAGCTTCCGTAATGACAAGGTTACCATAAATTAGAGTAACAAAATCTAAACAATGAACTACCTTCCATAATGAGAAGTCTACCAGCCATTGGAGTAACAAAATCTCAACAGCGAACTACCTTCCAAAATGAAAAGTCCACCATCCATTGGAGTAAAAAAATCTCAACAAAGAACTAACTTCCATAATGACAAGGCTACCATCCATTGGAGTACCAAAATATCAACAATGAACTACCTTCCATAATAACAAGGCTACCATACATTGGAGTAAAAAAATCTCAAAAATGAACTACCTTCCATAATGAAAAGGCTATCATCCATTGGAGAAACAAATTCTCAACAATGAACTACCTTCCGTAATAACAGGGATACCATCAATTAGAGTAACAAAATCTCAATAACAAACTACCTTCCATAATTACAAGGCTACCATCCATTGGAGTTACAAAATCTCAACAACAAACTACATTTCATAATGACAAGGCTACCATCCATTA
Organism: Vicia faba; assembly: GCA_948472305.1. NCBI lineage: Eukaryota > Viridiplantae > Streptophyta > Magnoliopsida > Fabales > Fabaceae > Vicia > Vicia faba. The sequence goes on along the minus strand of OX451741.1, from coordinate 589,880,702 downwards.
AAGTAAAAAAATCTCAACAATGGGCTACCTTCCATAATGACAAGGCTACCATCCATTGGAGTAAGAAAATATCAACAACGAAGTACCTTCTATAATGACAAATCTACCAGCCATTGGAGTAACAAAATCTCAACAATGAACTACCTTCCATAATGACAAGGCTATCATCCATTGGAGAAACAAAATCTCAACAATGAACTACCTTCCGTAACGAAAATGATACCATCAATTAGAGTAAAAAAATCTCAACAACGAACTACCTTCCATAATGAAAAGGCTACAATCCGTTGGAGTAACAAAATATCAACAACTAACCACCTTCCGTAATGACAAGGCTACCATCCATTGGAGTAACAAAATCTAAACAATGAACTACCTTCCATAATGACAAGGCTACCAGCCATTCGATTAACAAAATCTCAAGAATGAACTACTTTCCATAATGACAAGGCTATCATCCATTGGAGAAAAAAATCTCAACAATGAACTACCTTCCGTAATAACAAGGCTACCATCCATTGGAGTAACAAAATCTAAACAATGAACTACCTTCTATAATGACAAGGCTACCAGCCATCAGAGTAACAAAATCTCAACAATGAACTACCTTCCATAATGACAAGGCTATCATCCATTGGAGAAACAAAATCTCAACAATGAACTAGCTTCTGTAATGACAAGGTTACCATAAATTAGACTAACAAAATCTAAACAATGAACTACCTTCCATAATGAAAAGTCTACCAGCCATTGGAGTAACAAAATCTCAACAATGAACTATCTTCCATAATGACAAGGCTACCATCCATTGGAGTAAAAAAATCTCAACAATGAACTACCTTCCATAATGACAAGGCTACCATCCATTGGAGTAACAAAATCTCAACAATGAACTACCTTCCATAATGACAAGGCTACCAGCCATTGGAGTAACAAAATCTCAACAATGAACTACCTTCCATAATGACAAGGCTATAATCCATTGGAGAAACAAAATCTCAACAATGAACTACCATCAATAATGACAAGGATACCATCAATTAGACTAACAAAATCTAAACAATGAACTACCTTCCATAATGACAAGGCTACCATCCATTGGAGTACCAAAATATCAACAATGAACTACCTTCCATAATAACAAGGATACCATACATTGGAGTAAAAAAATCTCAAAAATGAACTACCTTCCATAATGAAAAGGCTATCATCCATTGGAGTAAAAAAATCTCAATAATGGGCTACCTTCCATAATGACAAGGCTACCATCCATTGGAGTAAGAAAATATCAACAATGAAGTACCTTCTATAATGACAAATCTACCAGCCATTGGAGTAACAAAATCTCAACAATGAACTACCTTCCATAATGACAAGGCTATCATCCATTGGAGAAATAAAATCTCAACAATGAACTACCTTCCGTAACGAAAATGATACCATCAATTAGAGTAAAAAAATCTCAACAACGAACTACCTTCCATAATAAAAAGGCTACAATCCGTTGGAGTAACAAAATATCAACAACTAACCACCTTCCGTAATGACAAGGCTACCATCCATTGGAGTAACAAAATCTAAAAAATGAACTACCTTCCATAATGACAAGGCTACCAGCCATTGGAGTAACAAAATCTCAAGAATGAACTACTTTCCATAATGACAAGGCTATCATCCATTGGAGAAAAAAATCTCAATAATGAACTACCTTCCGTAATAATAAGGCTACCATCCATTGGAGTAACAAAATGTAAACAATGAACTACCTTCCATAATGACAAAGCTACCAGCCATTGGGGTAAAAAAATCTCAACAACGAACTACCTTCCATAAGGATAAGGCTATCATCCATTGGAGAAACAAAATCTCAACAATGAACTACCATCCGTAATGACAAGGATACCATCAATTAGAGTAACAAAATCTCAACCACGAACTACTTTCCATAATGAAAAGTCTACCATCCATTGGAGTAAAAAAATATCAACAAAGAACTACCTTCCATAATGACAAGGCTACTATCCATTGGAGTAACAAAATCTCAACAATGAACTACCTTCCATAATAACAAGGCTACCATCCATTGGAGTAACAAAATCTCAAAAATGAACTACCTTCCATAATGACAAGGCTATCATCTATTGGAGAAACAAAATCGAAACAATGAACTACCTTCCGTAATGACAGGGATACCATCAATTAGAGTAACAAAATCTCAATAACAAACTACCTTCCATAATGACAAGGCTACCATCCATTGGAGTTACAAAATCTCAACAACAAACTACATTTCATAATGACAAGGCTACCATCCATTAAAGTAAAAAAATCTCAACAATGAACTACCTTCCATAATGACAAGGCTACCATCCATGGGAGTAACAAAATCTAAACAATGAACTACCTTCCATAATGACAAGGCTACCAGCCATTGGAGTAACAAAATCTCAACAATGAACTACCTTCCATAATGACAAGGCTACCATCCATTGGAGTAAAAAAATCTAAACACAAAAAACTTCCTTCCATAATGACAAGGCTACCATCCATTACATTAAAAAAATCTGAAAACCGACCTACCTTCCATAATGACAAGGCTACCATCCATTGGAGTAGCAAACTATCAACAACTAACTACCTTCCATAATGACAAGGCTACCATCCTTTGGAGTAACAAAATCTAAACACCGAACTACCTTCCATAATGACAAGGCTACCATCCATTGGAGTAACAAAATATCAACAACGAACTACCTTCCATTATGACAAGGCTACCATCCATTGGAGTAACAAAATATAAACAATGAACTACCATCCATAGTGACAAGGCTACCAGCCATTTAAGTAACAAAATCTCAAAAATGAACTACCTTCCATAATGACAAGGCTATCATCCATTGGAGAAACAAAATCTCAACAATGAACTACCTTCCGTAATAACAGGGATACCATCAATTAGAGTAACAAAATCTCAACAACAAACTACCTTCCATAATTTCAAGGCTACCATCCATTGGAGTTACAAAATCTCAACAACAAACTACATTTCATAATGACAAGGCTACCATCCATTAAAGTAAAAAAATCTCAACAATGAACTACCTTCCATAATGACAAGGCTACCATCCATTGGAGTAAGAAAATATCAGCAATGAAGTACCTTCCATAATGACAAAGCTACCAGCCATTGGAGTAACAAAATCTCAACAATGAACTACCATCCATAATGACAAGGCTATCATCCATTGGAGAAACAAAATCTCAAGAATGAACTACCTTCCGTAATGAAAAGGATACCATCAATTAGAGTAAAAAAATCTCAACAACGAACTACCTTCCATAATGAAAAGGCTATAATCCGTTGGAGTAAAAAAATTTCAACAACGAACTACCTTCCATAATGACAAGGCTACCATCCATTAATGTAAATAAAATCTCAAAATCGGACTACCTTCCATAATGACAAGGATACCATCCATTGGAGTAACAAAATCTCAACAACGAACCACCTTCCATAATGACAAGGCTACCATCCATTGGAGTAACAAAATCTAAATAATGAACTACCTTCCATAATGACATGGCTACCAGCCATTGGAGTAATAAAATATCAAAAATGAACTACCTTCCATAATGACAAGGCTATCATCCATTGGAGAAAAAAAATCTCAACAATGAACTACCTTTCGTAATGACAAGGTTACCATAAATTAGAGTAACAAAATCTAAACAATCAACTACCTTCCATAATGACAAGGCTACCAGCCATTGGAGTAACAAAATCTCAACAATGAACTACCTTCCATAATGACAAGGCTACCATCCATTGGAGTAAAATATTCTCAACAAAAAACTACCTTCCATAATGACAAGGCTACCATCCATTAAATTAAAAAAATATCAAAACCGAACTACCTTCCATAATGAAAAGGCTACCATCCATTAGAGTAACAAAATCTCAACAACGAACTACCTTCCATAATGACAAGGCTACCATCTATTGGAGTAACAAAATCTAAACAATGAACTACCTTCTATAATGACAAGGCTACCAGCCATCGGAGTAAAAAAATCTCAACAATGAACTACCTTCCATAATGACAAGGCTATCATCCATTGGAGAAACAAAATCTCAACAATGAACTAGCTTCCGTAATGACAAGGTTACCATAAATTAGAGTAACAAAATCTAAACAATGAACTACCTTCCATAATGACAAGTCTACCAGCCATTGGAGTAACAAAATCTCAACAATGAACTATCTTCCATAATGACAAGGCTACCATCCATTGGAGTAAAAAAATCTCAACAATGAACTACCTTCCATAATGACAAGGCTACCATCCATTGGAGTAACAAAATCTCAACAATGAACTACCTTCCATAATGACAAGGCTACCAGCCATTGGAGTAACAATATCTCAACAATGAACTACCTTCCATAATGACAAGGCTATAATCCATTGGAGAAACAAAATCTCAACAATGAACTACCATCCGTAATGACAAGGATACCATCAATTAGAGTAACAAAATCTCAACAGCGAACTACCTTCCAAAATGAAAAGTCCACCATCCATTGGAGTAAAAAAATCTCAACAAAGAACTAACTTCCATAATGACAAGGCTACCATCCATTGGAGTACCAAAATATCAACAATGAACTACCTTCCATAATAACAAGGCTACCATACATTGGAGTAAAATAATCTCAAAAATGAACTACCTTCCATAATGAAAAGGCTATCATCCATTGGAGAAACAAATTCTCAACAATGAACTACCTTCCGTAGTAACAGGGATACCATCAATTAGAGTAACAAAATCTCAACAACAAACTACCTTCCATAATTACAAGGCTACCATCCATTGGAGTTACAAAATCTCAACAACAAACTACATTTCATAATGACAAGGCTACCATCCATTAAAGTAAAAAAATCTCAACAATGGGCTACCTTCCATAATGACAAGGCTACCATCCATTGGAGTAAGAAAATATCAACAATGAAGTACCTTCTATAATGACAAATCTACCAGCCATTGGAGTAACAAAATCTCAACAATGAACTACCTTCCATAATGACAAGGCTATCATCCATTGGAGAAACAAAATCTCAACAATGAACTACCTTCCGTAACGAAAATGATACCATCAATTAGAGTAAAAAAATCTCAACAACGAACTACCTTCCATAATGAAAAGGCTACAATCCGTTGGAGTAACAAAATATCAACAACTAACCACCTTCCGTAATGACAAGGCTACCATCCATTGGAGTAACAAAATCTAAACAATGAACTACCTTCCATAATGACAAGGCTACCAGCCATTGGATTAACAAAATCTCAAGAATGAACTACTTTCCATAATGACAAGGCTATCATCCATTGGAGAAAAAAATCTCAACAATGAACTACCTTCCGTAATAACAAGGCTACCATCCATTGGAGTAACAAAATCTAAACAATGAACTACCTTCTATAATGACAAAGCTACCAGCCATTGGAGTAAAAAAATCTCAACAACGAACTACCTTCCATAAGGATAAGGTTATCATCCATTGGAGAAACAAAATCTCAACAATGAACTACCATCCGTAATGACAAGGATACCATCAATTAGAGTAACAAAATCTCAACCATGAACTAATTTCCATAATGAAAAAGTCTACCATCCATTGGAGTAAAAAAATATCAACAAAGAACTACCTTCCATAATGACAAGGCTACCATCCATTGGAGTAACAAAATCTCAACAATGAACTACCTTCCATAATAACAAGGCTACCATCCATTGGAGTAAAAAAATCTCAAAAATGAACTACCTTCCATAATGACAAGGCTATCATCTATTGGAGAAACAAAATCTCAACAATGAACTACCTTCCGTAATGACAGGGATACCATCAATTAGAGTAACAAAATCTCAATAACGAACTACCTTCCATAATGACAAGGCTACCATCCATTGGAGTTACAAAATCTCAACAACAAACTACATTTCATAATGACAAGGCTACCATCCATTAAAGTAAAAAAATCTCAACAATGAACTACCTTCCATAATGAAAAGGCTACCATCCATGGGAGTAACAAAATCTAAACAATGAACTACCTTCCATAATGACAAGGCTACCAGCCATTGGAGTAACAAAATCTCAACAATGAACTACCTTCCATAATGACAAGGCTTCCATCCATTAAATTAAAAAAATATCAAAACCGAACTACCTTCCATAATAACAAGGCTACCATCCATTGGAGTAACAAAATCTCAACAACGAACTACCTTCCATAATGGCAAGGCTACCATCTATTGGAGTAACCAAATCTAAACAATGAACTACCTTCTATAATGACAAGGCTACCAGCCATCGGAGTAACAAAATCTCAACAATGAACTACCTTCCATAATGACAAGGCTATCATCCATTGGAGAAACAAAATCTCAACAATGAACTAGCTTCCGTAATGACAAGGTTACCATAAATTAGACTAACAAAATCTAAACAATGAACTACCTTCCATAATGAAAAGTCTACCAGCCATTGGAGTAACAAAATCTCAACAATGAACTATCTTCCATAATGACAAGGCTACCATCCATTGGAGTAAAAAAATCTCAACAACGAACTACCTTCCATAATGACAAGGCTACCATCCATTGGAGTAACAAAATCTCAACAATGAACTACCTTCCATAATGACAAGGCTACCAGCCATTGGAGTAACAAAATCTCAACAATGAACTACCTTCCATAATGACAAGGCTATAATCCATTGGAGAAACAAAATCTCAACAATGAACTACCATCAATAATGACAAGGATACCATCAATTAGAGTAACAAAATCTCAACAGCGAACTACCTTCCAAAATGAAAAGTCCACCATCCATTGGAGTAAAAAAATCTCAACAATGAACTAACTTCCATAATGACAAGGCTACCATCCATTGGAGTACCAAAATATCAACAATGAACTACCTTCCATAATAACAAGGCTACCATACATTGGAGTAAAAAAATCTCAAAAATGAACTACCTTCCATAATGAAAAGGCTATCATCCATTGGAGAAACAAATTTTTAACAATGAACTACCTTCCGTAATAACAGGGATACCATCAATTAGAGTAACAAAATCTCAACAACAAACTACCTTCCATAATTACAAGGCTACCATCCATTGGAGTTACAAAATCTCAACAACAAACTACATTTCATAATGACAAGGCTACCATCCATTAAAGTAAAAAAATCTCAACAATGGGCTACCTTCCATAATGACAAGGCTACCATCCGTTAGAGTAAGAAAATATCAACAATGAAGTACCTTCTATAATGACAAATCTACGAGCCATTGGAGTAACAAAATCTCAACAATGAACTACCTTCTATAATGACAAGGCTATCATCCGTTGGAGAAACAAAATCTCAACAATGAACTACCTTCCGTAACGAAAATGATACCATCAATTAGAGTAAAAAAATCTCAACAACGAACTACCTTCCATAATGAAAAGGCTACAATCCGTTGGAGTAACAAAATATCAACAACTAACCAACTTCCGTAATGACAAGGCTACCATCCATTAGAGTAACAAAATCTAAAAAATGAACTACCTTCCATAATGACAAGGCTACCAGCCATTGGAGTAACAAAATCTCAAGAATGAACTACTTTCCATAATGACAAGGCTATCATCCATTGGAGAAAAAAATCTCAATAATGAACTACCTTCCGTAATAATAAGGCTACCATCCATTGGAGTAACAAAATCTAAACAATGAACTACCTTCCATAATGACAAAGCTACCAGCCATTGGAGTAAAAAAATCTCAACAACGAACTACCTTCCATAAGGATAAGGCTATCATCCATTGGAGAAACAAAATCTCAACAATGAACTACCATCCGTAATGACAAGGATACCATCAATTAGAGTAACAAAATCTCAACCACGAACTACTTTCCATAATGAAAAGTCTACCATCCATTGGAGTAAAAAAATATCAACAAAGAACTACCTTCCATAATGACAAGGCTACCATCCATTGGAGTAACAAAATCTCAACAATGAACTACCTTCCATAATAACAAGGCTACCATCCATTGGAGTAACAAAATCTCAAAAATGAACTACCTTCCATAATGACAAGGCTATCATCTATTGGAGAAACAAAATCTAAACAATGAACTACCTTCCGTAATGACAGGGATACCATCAATTAGAGTAACAAAATCTCAATAACAAACTACCTTCCATAATGACAAGGCTACCATCCATTGGAGTTACAAAATCTCAACAACAAACTACATTTCATAATGACAAGGCTACCATCCATTAAAGTAAAAAAATCTCAACAATGAACTACCTTCCATAATGACAAGGCTACCATCCATGGGAGTAACAAAATCTAAACAATGAACTACCTTCCATAATGACAAAGCTACCAGCCATTGGAGTAACAAAATCTCAACAATGAACTACCTTCCATAATGACAAGGCTACCATCCATTGGAGTAAAAAAATCTCAACAAAAAACTTCCTTCCATAATGACAAGGCTACCATCCATTACATTAAAAAAATCTGAAAACCGAACTAGCTTCCATTATGACAAGGCTACCATCCATTGGAGTAACAAACTATCAACAACTAACTACCTTCCATAATGACAAGGCTACCATCCTTTGGAGTAACAAAATCTAAACACCGAACTACCTTCCATAATGACAAGGCTACCATCCATTGGAGTAACAAAATATCAACAACGAACTACCTTCCATTATGACAAGGCTACCATCCATTGGAGTAACAAAATATAAACAATGAACTACCATCCATAGTGACAAGGCTACCAGCCATTTAAGTAACAAAATCTCAAGAATGAACTACTTTCCATAATGACAAGGCTATCATCCATTGGAGAAACAAAATCTCAACAATGAACTACCTTTCGTAATGACAAAGCTACCAGCCATTAGAGTAAAAAAATCTCAACAATGAACTACCTTCCATAAGGATAAGGCTATCATCCATTGGAGAAACAAAATCTCAACAATGAACTACCATCCGTAATGACAAGGATACCATCAATTAGAGTAACAAAATCTCAACCACGAACTGCTTTCCATAATGAAAAGTCTACCATCCATTGGAGTAAAAAAATATCAATAAAGAACTACCTTCCATAATGACAAGGCTACCATCCATTGGAGTAACAAAATCTCAACAATGAACTACCTTCCATAATAATAAGGCTACCATCCATTAGAGTAACAAAATCTCAAAAATTAACTACCTTCCATAATGACAAGGCTATCATCTATTGGAGAAACAAAATCTCAACAATGATCTACCTTCCGTAATGACATGGATACCATCAATTAGAGTAACAAAATCTCAATAACGAACTACCTTCCATAATGATAAGGATACCATCCATTGGAGTTACAAAATCTCAACAACAAACTACATTTCATAATGACAAGGATACCATCCATTAAAGTAAAAAAATCTCAACAATGAACTACCTTCCATAATGACAAGGCTACCATCCATTGGAGTAACAAAATCTAAACAACGAACTACCTTTCCTAATGACAAGGCTACCATCCATTGGAGTAACAAAATCTAAATAATGAACTACCTTCCATAATGACATGGCTACCAGCCATTGGAGTAATAAAATCTCAACAATGAACTACCTTCCATAATGACAAGGCTATCATCAATTGGAGAAACAAAATCTCAACAATAAACTACCTTCTGTAATGACAAGGATACCATTAATTAGACTAAAAAAATCTCAACAATGAACTACCTTCCGTAATGACAAGGTTACCATAAATTAGAGTAACAAAATCTAAACAATGAACTACCTTCCATAATGACAAGGCTACCAGCCATTGGAGTAACAAAATCTCAAGAATGAACTACTTTCCATAATGACAAGGCTATCATCCATTGGAGAAAAAAATCTCAATAATGAACTACTTTCCGTAATAATAAGGCTACCATCCATTGGAGTAACAAAATCTAAACAATGAACTACCTTCCATAATGACAAAGCTACCAGCCATTGGAGTAAAAAAATCTCAACAACGAACTACCTTCCATAAGGATAAGGCTATCATCCATTGGAGAAACAAAATCTCAACAATGAACTACCATCCGTAATGACAAGGATACCATCAATTAGAGTAACAAAATCTCAACCACGAACTACTTTCCATAATGAAAAGTCTACCATCCATTGGAGTAAAAAAATATCAACAAAGAACTACCTTTCATAATGACAAGGCTACCATCCATTTGAGTAACAAAATCTCAACAATGAACTACCTTCCATAATAACAAGGCTACCATCCATTGGAGTAACAAAATCTCAAAAATGAACTACCTTCCATAATGACAAGGCTATCATCTATTGGAGAAACAAAATCTAAAAAATGAACTACCTTCCGTAATGACAGGGATACCATCAATTAGAGTAACAAAATCTCAATAACAAACTACCTTCCATAATGACAAGGCTACCATCCATTGGAGTTACAAAATCTCAACAACAAACTACATTTCATAATGACAAGGCTACCATCCATTAAAGTAAAAAAATCTCAACAATGAGCTACCTTCCATAATGACAAGGCTACCATCCATGGGAGTAACAAAATCTAAACAATGAACTACCTTCCATAATGACAAAGCTACCAGCCATTGGAGTAACAAAATCTCAACAATGAACTACCTTCCATAATGACAAGGCTACCATCCATTGGAGTAAAAAAATCTCAATAAAAAACTTCCTTCCATAATGACAAGGCTACCATCCATTACATTAAAAAAATCTGAAAACCGAACTAGCTTCCATAATGACAAGGCTACCATCCATTGGAGTAACAAACTATCAACAACTAACTACCTTCCATAATGACAAGGCTACCATCCTTTGGAGTAACAAAATCTAAACACCGAACTACCTTCCATAATGACAAGGCTACCATCCATTGGAGTAACAAAATATCAACAACGAACTACCTTCCATTATGACAAGGCTACCATCCATTGGAGTAACAAAATATAAACAATGAACTACCATCCATAGTGACAAGGCTACCAGCCATTTAAGTAACAAAATCTCAAGAATGAACTACTTTCCATAATGACAAGGCTATCATCCATTGGAGAAACAAAATCTCAACAATGAACTACCTTTCGTAATGACAAAGCTACCAGCCATTAGAGTAAAAAAATCTCAACAATGAACTACCTTCCATAAGGATAAGGCTATCATCCATTGGAGAAACAAAATCTCAACAATGAACTACCATCCGTAATGACAAGGATACCATCAATTGGAGTAACAAAATCTCAACCACGAACTGCTTTCCATAATGAAAAGTCTACCATCCATTGGAGTAAAAAAATATCAATAAAGAACTACCTTCCATAATGACAAGGCTACCATCCATTGGAGTAACAAAATCTCAACAATGAACTACCTTCCATAATAATAAGGCTACCATCCATTAGAGTAACAAAATCTCAAAAATTAACTACCTTCCATAATGACAAGGCTATCATCTATTGGAGAAACAAAATCTCAACAATGATCTACCTTCCGTAATGACAGGGATACCATCAATTAGAGTAACAAAATCTCAATAACGAACTACCTTCCATAATGATAAGGATACCATCCATTGGAGTTACAAAATCTCAACAACAAACTACATTTCATAATGACAAGGATACCATCCATTAAAGTAAAAAAATCTCAACAATGAACTACCTTCCATAATGACAAGGCTACCATCCATTGGAGTAACAAAATCTAAACAACGAACTACCTTTCCTAATGACAAGGCTACCATCCATTGGAGTAACAAAATCTAAATAATGAACTACCTTCCATAATGACATGGCTACCAGCCATTGGAGTAATAAAATCTCAACAATGAACTACCTTCCATAATGACAAGGCTATCATCCATTGGAGAAACAAAATCTCAAAAATGAACTACCTTTCGTAATTACAAGGTTACCATAAATTAGAGTAACAAAATCGAAACAATCAACTACCTTCCATAATGACAAGGCTACCAGCCATTGGAGTAACAAAATCTCAACAATGAACTACCTTCTATAATGACAAGCCTACCATCCATTGGACAAAAATATTCTCAACAATAAACTACCTTCCATAATGACAAGGCTACCATCCATTAAATTAAAAAAATCTCAAAACCGAACTACCTTCCATAATGACAAGGCTACCATCCATTGGAATAACAAAACATCAACAACGAACTAACTTCCATAATGACAAGGCTACCATCCATTGGAGTAACAAAATCTAAACAATGAACTACCTTCCATAATGACAAGGCTACCAACAATCGGAGTAACAAAATCTCAACAATGAACTACCTTCCATAATGACAAGGCTATCATCCATTGGAGAAACAAAATCTTAACAATGAACTAGCTTCCGTAATAACAAGGTTACCATTAATTAGAGTAACAAAATCTAAACAATGAACTACCTTCCATAATGACAAGGCTACCAGCCATTGGAGTAACAAAATCTCAACAATGTACTACCTTCAATAATGACAAGGCTACCATCCATTAGAGTAAAAAAATCTCAACAAAAAACTACCTTCCCTAATGACAAGGCTACCATCCATTAAATTAAAAAAAATCTCAAAACCGAACTACCTTCCATAATGACAAGGCTACCATCCATTGGAGTAACAAAATATCAACAACTAACTACCTTCCATAATGACAAGGCTACCATCAATTGGCGTAACAAAATCTAAACAATGAACTACCTTCGATAATGACAAGACTACCAGCCATTAGAGTAAAAAAATCTCAACAACTAACTACCTTCCATAAGGATAAGGCTATCATCCATTGGAGAAACAAAATCTCAACAATGATCTACTATCCGTAATGACAAGGATACCATCAATTAGAGTAACAAAATATCAAGCACGAACAACTTTCCATAATGAAAATTCTACCATCAATTGGAGTAAAAAAATCTCAACAAAGAACTACCTTCCATAATGACAAGGCTACCATCCATTGGAATGACAAAATCTCAATAATGAACAACCTTCCATAATAACAAGGCTACCATCCATTAGAGTAACAAAATCTCAAAAATGAACTACCTTCCATAATGACAAGGCTATCATCCATTGGAGAGACAAAATCTCAACAATGAACTACCTTCCGTAATGACAGGGATACCATCAATTAGAGTAACAAAATCTCAATAGCGAACTACCTTCCATAATGACAAGGCTACCATCCATTGGAGTAACAAAATCTCAACAACAAACTACATTTCATAATGACAAGGCTACCATCGATTAAAGTAAAAAAATCTCAACCATGAACTACCTTCCATAATGACAAGGCTACCATCCATTGGAGTAACAAAATCTCAACAATGAACTACCTTCCATAATGACAAGGCTACCAGCCATTGGAGTAACAAAATGTCAACAATGAACTACCTTCCATAATGACAAGGCTATCATCCATTGGAGAAACAAAATCTCAACAATGAACTACCATCCGTAATGACAAGGATACCATCAATTAGAGTAAAAAAATCTCAACAACGAACTACCTTCCATAATGAAAAGTCTACCATCCATTGGAGTAAAAAAATATCAACAAAGAACTACCTTCCATAATGACAAGGCTACCATCCATTGGAGTAACAAAATCTCAACAATGAACTACCTTCCATAATAACAAGGCTACCATACATTGGAGTAACAAAATCTCAAAAATGAACTACCTTCCATAATGACAAGGCTATCATCCATTGGAGAAACAAAATCTCAACAATGAACTACCTTCCGTAATAAAAGGGATACCATCAATTAGAGTAACAAAATCTCAACAACAAACTACCTTCCATAATGACAAGGCTACCATCCATTGGAGTTACAAAATCTCAACAACAAACTACATTTCATAATGACAAGGCTACCATCCATTAAAGTAAAAAAATCTCAACAATGAACTACCTTCCATAATGACAAGGCTACCATCCATTGGAGTAAGAAAATATCAACAAAGAAGTACCTTCCATAATGACAAAGCTACCAGCCATTGGAGTAACAAAATCTCAACAATGAACTACCATCCATAATGACAAGGCTATCATCCATTGGAGAAACAAAATCTCAACAATGAACTACCTTCCGTAATGAAAAGGATACCATCAATTAGAGTAAAAAAATCTCAACAACGAACTACCTTCCATAATGAAAAGGCTACAATCCGTTGGAGTAAAAAAATTTCAACAACGAACTACCTTCCATAATGACAAGGCTACCATCCATTAATGTAAATAAAATCTCAAAATCGGACTACCTTCCATAATGACAAGGATACCATCCATTGGAGTAACAAAATCTCAACAACGAACCACCTTCCATAATGACAAGGCTACCATCCATTGGAGTAACAAAATCTAAATAATGAACTACCTTCCATAATGACATGGCTACCAGCCATTGGAGTAATAAAATATCAAAAATGAACTACCTTCCATAATGACAAGGCTATCATCCATTGGAGAAACAAAATCTCAACAATGAACTACCTTTCGTAATAACAAGGTTACCATAAATTAGAGTAACAAAATCTAAACAATCAACTACCTTCCATAACTACAAGGCTACCATCCATTGGAGTAACAAAATCTCAACAATGAACTACCTTCCATAATGACAAGGCTACCATCCATTGGAGTAAAATATTCTCAACAAAAAACTACCTTCCATATTGACAAGGCTACCATCCATTAAATTAAAAAAATATCAAAACCGAACTACCTTGCATAATGACAAGGCTACCATCCATTGGAGTAACAAAATCTCAACAACGAACTACCTTCCATAATGACAAGGCTACCATCTATTGGAGTAACAAAATCTAAACAATGAACTACCTTCTATAATGACAAGGCTACCAGCCATCGGAGTAACAAAATCTCAACAATGAACTACCTTCCATAATGACAAGGCTATCATCCATTGGAGAAACAAAATCTCAACAATGAACTAGCTTCCGTAATGACAAGGTTACCATAAATTAGAGTAACAAAATCTAAACAATGAACTACCTTCCATAATGACAAGTCTACCAGCCATTGGAGATACAAAATCTCAACAATGAACTATCTTCCATAATGACAAGGCTACCATCCATTGGAGTAAAAAAATCTCAACAATGAACTACCTTCCATAATGACAAGGCTACCATCCACTGGAGTAACAAAATCTAAACAATGAACTAACTTCCATAATGACAAGGCTACCATCCATTGGAGTAACAAAATCTCAACAACAAACTACATTTCATAATGACAAGGCTACCATCGATTAAAGTAAAAAAACCTCAACAATGAACTACCTTCCATAATGACAAGGCTACCATCCATTGGAGTAACAAAATCTCAACAATGAACTACCTTCCATAATGACAAGGCTACCAGCCATTGGAGTAACAAAATGTCAACAATGAACTACCTTCCATAATGACAAGGCTATTATCCATTGGAGAAACAAAATCTCAACAATGAACTACCATCCGTAATGACAAGGATACCATCAATTAGAGTAAAAAAATCTCAACAACGAACTACCTTCCATAATGAAAAGTCTACCATCCATTGGAGTAAAAAAATATCAACAAAGAACTACCTTCCATAATGACAAGGCTACCATCCATTGGAGTAACAAAATCTCAACAATGAACTACCTTCCATAATAACAAGGCTACCATACATTGGAGTAACAAAATCTCAAAAATGAAGTACCTTCCATAATGACAAGGCTATCATCCATTGGAGAAATAAAATCTCAACAATGAACTACCTTCCGTAATAAAAGGGATACCATCAATTAGAGTAACAAAATCTCAACAATAAACTACCTTCCATAATGACAAGGCTACCATCCATTGGAGTTACAAAATCTCAACAACAAACTACATTTCATAATGACAAGGCTACAATCCATTAAAGTAAAAAAATCTCAACAATGAACTACCTTCCATAATGACAAGGCTACCATCCATTGGAGTAAGAAAATATCAACAATGAAGTACCTTCCATAATGACAAAGCTACCAGCCATTGGAGTAACAAAATCTCGACAATGAACTACCATCCATAATGACAAGGCTATCATCCATTGGAGAAACAAAATCTCAACAATGAACTACCTTCCGTAATGAAAAGGATACCATCAATTAGAGTAAAAAAATCTCAACAACGAACTACCTTCCATAATGAAAAGGCTACCATCCGTTGGAGTAAAAAAATTTCAACAACGAACTACCTTCCATAATGACAAGGCTACCATCCATTAATGTAAATAAAATCTCAAAATCGGACTACCTTCCATAATGACAAGGATACCATCCATTAGAGTAACAAAATCTCAACAACGAACCACCTTCCATAATGACAAGGCTACCATCCATTGGAGTAACAAAATCTAAATAATGAACTACCTTCCATAATGACATGGCTACCAGCCATTGGAGTAATAAAATATCAACAACAAACTACCTTCCATATTGACAAGGCTACCATCCATTGGAGTAATAAAATCTAAACAATGAACTACCTTCCATAATGACAAGGCTACCATTCATTGGAGTTAAAAAATCTCAACAACAAACTACCTTCAAAAATGACAAGGCTACCATCCATTAAATAACAAAATCTCAAAACCGAACTTCCTTCCTTAATGACAAGGCTACCATCCATTGGAGTAACAAAATCTCAACAACAAACTACCTTCCATAATGACAAGGCTACCATCCATTGGAGTAGCAAAATCTCAACAATGAACTACCTTCCATAATGACAAGGGAACAATCCATTGGAGTATCAAAATCTCAAAAATGAACTACCTTCCATAATTACAAGGCTATCATCCATTGGAGAAACAAAATTTCAACATTGAACTAACTTCCGTAATGACAAGGATACCATCAATTAGAGTAAAAAAATCTCAACAATGAAATAGCTTCAATAATGACAAGCCTACCATCCATTGTAGTAACAAAATCTCAACAATGAACTACCTTCCATAATGACAAGGCTACCATCCATTAATGTAACAAAATCTCAAAACGGAACTCCCTTCCATATTGAAAAGGCTACCATCCATTGGAGTAACAAAATCTCAACAACGAACTACCTTCCATAATGACAAGGCTACCATCCATTGGATTAACAAAATCTCAACAATGAACTACCTTCCATAATGACAAGGCTACCATCCATTGGAGTAACAAAATCTCAACAATGAACTACCTTCCATAATGACAAGGCTACCATCCATTAATGTAACAAAATCTCAAAATGGAACTCCCTTCCATAATGACAAGGCTACCATCCATTGGAGTAACAAAATCTCAACAACGAACTACCTTCCATAATGACAAGGCTACCATCCATTGGAGTAACAAAATCTCAACAATGAACTACCTTCCATAATGACAAGGCTACCATCGATTTGAGTAACAAAATCTCAAAAATGAACTACCTTCCATAATGACAATGCTATCATCCATTGGAGAAACAAAATCTGAACAATGAACTACCTTCCGTAATTACAAAGATACCATTAATTAGAGTAACAAAATCTCAACAACAAACTACCTTCCATAATGACAAGCCTACCATCCATTGGAGTAACAAAATCTCAACAACAAACTACCTTCCATAATGACAAGGCTACCATCCATTAAAGTAACAAAATCTCAAAACCGAACGACCTTCCATAATGACAAGGCTATCATTCATTGGAGTAACAAAATATCAACAACAAACTACATTCCATATTGACAAGGCTACCATCCATTGGAGTAACAAAATCTAAACAATGAAATACCTTCCATAATGACAAGGCTACCATCCATTGGAGTAACAAAATCTCAACAATGAACTACCTTCCATAATGACAAGGCTACCATCCATTTCAGTAACAAAATCTCAAAAATGAACTACCTTCCATAATGACAATGTTATCATCCATTGGAGAAACAAAATCTGAACAATGAACTACCTTCCGTAATTACAAGGATACCATTAATTAGAGTAACAAAATCTCAACAACAAACTACCTTCAATAATGACAAGCCTACCATCCATTGGAGTAACAAAATCTCAGCAACAAACTACCTTCCATAATGACAAGGCTATTATCCATTGGAGAAACAAAATCTCAACAATGAACTACCGTTCGTAATGACAAGGATACCATCAATTAGAGTAACAAAATCTCAACAACTAACTACCTTCCATAATGAAAAGTCTACCATCTATTGGAGTAAAAAAATCTCAACAAACAACTACCTTCCATAATGACAAGGCTACCATCAATTGGATTAAAAAAATCTAAACAATGAACTACCTTCCATAATAACAAGGCTACCAGCCATTGGAGTAACAAAATATCAACAATGAACTACCTTTCATAATGACAAGGCTATCATACATTTGGGAAACAAAATCTCAACAATGAACTACCTTCCGTAATGACAAGGTTACCATAAATTAGAGTAACAAAATCTCAACAACAAACTACCTTCCATAATGAAAAGTCTACCATCTATTGGAGTAAAAAAATCTCAACAAAGAACTACCTTCCATAATGACAAGCCTACCATCCATTGCAGTAACAAAATCTCAACAATTTACTACCTTCCATAATAACAAGGCTACCATCCATTGGAGTAACAAAATCTCAAAAACGAACTACCTTCCATAATGACAAGGCTATCATCCTTTGGAGAAACAAAATATCAACAATGTACAACCTTCCATAATAACAAGGATACCATCAATTAGAGTAACAAAATCTCAACAACAAACTACCTTCCATAATGACAAGACTACCATTCATTGGAGTTAAAAAATATCAACAATAAACTACCTTCCAAAATGACAAGGCTACCATCCATTAAATAACAAAATCTCAAAACCGAACTACCTTCCATAATGACAAGGCTACCATCCATTGGATTAACAAAATCTCAACAATGAACTACCTTCCATAATGACAAGGCTACCATCCATTGGAGTAACAAAATCTCAACAACAAACTACCTTCCGTATTGACAAGGCTACCATCCATTGGAGTAACAAAATCTAAACAATGAACTACCTTCCATAATGAAAAGTCTACCATCTATTGGAGTAAAAAAATCTCAACAAAGAACTACCTTCCATAATGACAAGCCTACCATCCATTGCAGTAACAAAATCTCAACAATTTACTACCTTCCATAATGAAAAGGCTACCATCCATTGGAGTAACAAAATCTCAAAAACGAACTACCTTCCATAATGACAAGGCTCTCATCCTTTGGAGAAACAAAATCTCAACAATGTACAACCTTCCATAATGACAAGGATACCATCAATTAGAGTATCAAAATCTCAACAACGAACTACCTTCCATAATGACAAGGCTACCATTCATTGGAGTTAAAAAATCTCAACAATAAACTACCTTCCAAAATGAAAAGGCTACCATCCATTAAATAACAAAATCTCAAAACCGAAATACCTTCCTTAATGACAAGGCTACCATCCATTGGAGTAACAAAATCTCAACAATGAACTACCTTCCATAATGACAAGGGAACAATCCATTGGAGTAACAAAATCTCAAAAATGAACTACCTTCCATAATGACAAGGCTACCATCCATTGGAGTAACAAAATCTCGACAACAAACTACCTTCCATATTGACAAGGCTACCATCCATTGGAGTAACAAAATCTACACAATGAACTACCTTCCATAATGACAAGGCTACCATCCATTGGAGTAACAAAATCTCAACAATGAACTACCTTCCGTAATGACAAGGTTACCATAAATAAGATTAACAAAATCTCAACAACGAACTACCTTCCATAATGAAAAGTCTACCATCTATTGGAGTAAAAAAATCTCAACAAAGAACTACCTTCCACAATGACAAGCCTACCATCCATTGCAGTAACAAAATCTCAACAATGAACTACCTTCCATAATGACAAGGCTACCATCCATTGGAGTAACAAAATCTCAAAAACGAACTACCTTCCATAATGACAAGGCTATCATCCTTTGGAGAAACAAAATCTCAACAATGTACAACCTTCCGTAATGACAAGGATACCATCAATTAGAGTAACAAAATCTCAACAACGAACTACCTTCCATAATGACAAGGCTACCATTCATTGGAGTTAAAAAATCTCATCAATAAACTACATTCCAAAATGACAAGGCTACCATCCATTAAATAACAAAATCTCAAAACCGAACTACCTTCCATAATGACAAGGCTACCATCCATTGGAGTAACAAAATCTCAACAATGAACTACCTTCCATAATGACAAGGCTACCATCCATTCGAGTAACAAAATCTCAACAATGAACTACCTTCCATAATGACAAGGGAACAATCCATTGGAGTAACAAAATCTCAAAAATGAACTACCTTCCATAATGACAAGGCTACCATCCATTGGAGTAACAAAATCTCAACAACAAACTACCTTCCATATTGACAAGGCTACCATCCATTGGAGTAACAAAATCTAAACAATGAACTACCTTCCATAATGACAAGGCTACCATTCATTGGAGTTAAAAAATCTCAACAACAAACTACCTTCCAAAATGACAAGGCTACCATCCATTAAATAACAAAATCTCAAAACCGAACTACCTTCCTTAATGACAAGGCTACCATCCATTGGAGTAACAAAATCTCAACAACAAACTACCTTCCATAATGACAAGGCTACCATCCATTGGAGTAGCAAAATCTCAACAATGAACTACCTTCCATAATGACAAGGGAACAATCCATTGGAGTATCAAAATCTCAAAAATGAACTACCTTCCATGATTACAAGGCTATCATCCATTGGAGAAACAAAATTTCAACATTGAACTTACTTCTGTAATGACAAGGATACCATCAATTAGAGTAAAAAAATCTCAACAATGAAATAGCTTCAATAAGGACAAGGCTACCATCCATTGGAGTAACAAAATCTCAAAAACGAACTACCTTCCATAATGACAAGGCTATCATCCTTTGGAGAAACAAAATCTCAACAATGTACAACCTTCCGTAATGACAAGGATACCATCAATTAGAGTAACAAAATCTCAACAACGAACTACCTTCCATAATGACAAGGCTACCATTCATTGGAGTTAAAAAATCTCATCAATAAACTACATTCCAAAATGACAAGGCTACCATCCATTAAATAACAAAATCTCAAAACCGAACTACCTTCCATAATGACAAGGCTACCATCCATTGGAGTAACAAAATCTCAACAATGAACTACCTTCCATAATGACAAGGCTACCATCCATTGGAGTAACAAAATCTCAACAATGAACTACCTTCCATAATGACAAGGGAACAATCCAATGGAGTAACAAAATCTCAAAAATGAACTACCTTCCATAATGACAAGGCTACCATCCATTGGAATAACAAAATCTCAACAACAAACTACCTTCCATATTGACAAGGCTACCATCCATTGGAGTAACAAAATCTAAACAATGAACTACCTTCCATAATGACAAGGCTACCATTCATTGGAGTTAAAAAATCTCAACAACAAACTACCTTCAAAAATGACAAGGCTACCATCCATTAAATAACAAAATCTCAAAACCGAACTACCTTCCTTAATGACAAGGCTACCATCCATTGGAGTAACAAAATCTCAACAACAAACTACCTTCCATAATGACAAGGCTACCATCCATTGGAGTAGCAAAATCTCAACAATGAACTACCTTCCATAATGACAAGGGAACAATCCATTGGAGTATCAAAATCTCAAAAATGAACTACCTTCCATAATTACAAGGCTATCATCCATTGGAGAAACAAAATTTCAACATTGAACTAACTTCCGTAATGACAAGGATACCATCAATTAGAGTAAAAAAATCTCAACAATGAAATAGCTTCAATAGTGACAAGCCTACCATCCATTGTAGTAACAAAATCTCAACAATGAACTACCTTCCATAATGACAAGGCTACCATCCATTAATGTACCAAAATCTCAAAACGGAACTCCCTTCCATAATGACAAGGCTACCATCCATTGGAGTAACAAAATCTCAACAACGAACTACCTTCCATAATGACAAGGCTACCATCCATTGGAGTAACAAAATCTCAACAATGAACTACCTTCCATAATGACAAGGCTACCATCCATTGGAGTAACAAAATCTCAACAATGAACTACCTTCCATAATGACAAGGCTACCATCCATTAATGTAACAAAATCTCAAAATGGAACTCCCTTCCATAATGACAAGGCTACCATCCATTGGAGTAACAAAATCTCAACAACGAACTACCTTCCATAATGACAAGGCTACCATCCATTGGAGTAACAAAATCTCAACAATGAACTACCTTCCATAATGACAAGGCTACCATCCATTGGAGTAACAAAATCTCAAAAATGAACTACCTTCCATAATGACAATGCTATCATCCATTGGAGAAACAAAATCTGAACAATGAACTACCTTCCGTAATTACAAGGATACCATTAATTAGAGTAACAAAATCTCAACAACAAACTACCTTCCATAATGACAAGCCTACCATCCATTGGAGTAACAAAATCTCAACAACAAACTACCTTCCATAATGACAAGGCTACCATCCATTAAAATAACAAAATCTCAAAACCGAACGACCTTCCATAATGACAAGGCTACCATTCATTGGAGTAACAAAATATCAACAACAAACTACATTCCATATTGACAAGGCTACCATCCATTGGAGTAACAAAATCTCAACAATGAACTACCTTCCATAATGACAAGGCTACCATCCATTGGAGTAGAAAAATCTCAACAATGAACTACCTTCCATAATGACAAGGGAACAATCCATTGGAGTATCAAAATCTCAAAAATGAACTACCTTCCATAATTACAAGGCTATCATCCATTGGAGAAACAAAATTTCAACATTGAACTAACTTCCGTAATGACAAGGATACCATCAATTAGAGTAAAAAAATCTCAACAATGAAATAGCTTCAATAGTGACAAGCCTACCATCCATTGTAGTAACAAAATCTCAACAATGAACTACCTTCCATAATGACAAGGCTACCATCCATTAATGTACCAAAATCTCAAAACGGAACTCCCTTCCATAATGACAAGGCTACCATCCATTGGAGTAACAAAATCTCAACAACGAACTACCTTCCATAATGACAAGGCTACCATCCATTGGAGTAACAAAATCTCAACAATGAACTACCTTCCATAATGACAAGGCTACCATCCATTGGAGTAACAAAATCTCAACAATGAACTACCTTCCATAATGACAAGGCTACCATCCATTAATGTAACAAAATCTCAAAATGGAACTCCCTTCCATAATGACAAGGCTACCATCCATTGGAGTAACAAAATCTCAACAATGAACTACCTTCCATAATGACAAGGCTACCATCCATTGGAGTAACAAAATCTCAACAATGAACTACCTTCCATAATGACAAGGCTACCATCCATTGGAGTAACAAAATCTCAAAAATGAACTACCTTCCATAATGACAATGCTATCATCCATTGGAGAAACAAAATCTGAACAATGAACTACCTTCCGTAATTACAAGGATACCATTAATTAGAGTAACAAAATCTCAACAACAAACTACCTTCCATAATGACAAGCCTACCATCCATTGGAGTAACAAAATCTCAACAACAAACTACCTTCCATAATGACAAGGCTACCATCCATTAAAATAACAAAATCTCAAAACCGAACGACCTTCCATAATGACAAGGCTACCATTCATTGGAGTAACAAAATATCAACAACAAACTACATTCCATATTGACAAGGCTACCATCCATTGGAGTAACAAAATCTAAACAATGAACTACCTTCCATAATGACAAGGCTACAATCCATTGGAGTAACAAAATCTCAACAATGAACTACCTTCCATAATGACAAGGCTACTATCCATTTGAGTAACAAAATCTCAAAAATGAACTACCTTCCATAATGACAATGTTATCATCCATTGGAGAAACAAAATTTGAACAATGAACTACCTTCCGTAATTACAAGGATACCATTAATTAGAGTAACAAAATCTCAACAACAAACTACCTTCCATAATGACAAGCCTACCATCCATTGGAGTAACAAAATCTCAGCAACAAACTACCTTCCATAATGACAAGGCTACCATCCATTAAAGTAACAAAATCTCAAAACCGAACGACCTTCCATAATGACAAGGCTACCATCCATTGGAGTAACAAAATCTCAACAATGAACTACCTTCCATAATGACAAGGCTACCATCCATTGGAGTAACAAAATCTCAACAATGAACTACCTTCCATAATGACAAGGGAACAATCCAATGGAGTAACAAAATCTCAAAAATGAACTACCTTCCATAATGACAAGGCTACCATCCATTGGAATAACAAAATCTCAACAACAAACTACCTTCCATATTGACAAGGCTACCATCCATTGGAGTAACAAAATCTAAACAATGAACTACCTTCCATAATGACAAGGCTACCATTCATTGGAGTTAAAAAATCTCAACAACAAACTACCTTCAAAAATGACAAGGCTACCATCCATTAAATAACAAAATCTCAAAACCGAACTACCTTCCTTAATGACAAGGCTACCATCCATTGGAGTAACAAAATCTCAACAACAAAATACCTTCCATAATGACAAGGCTACCATCCATTGGAGTAGTAAAATCTCAACAATGAACTACCTTCCATAATGACAAGGGAACAATCCATTGGAGTATCAAAATCTCAAAAATGAACTACCTTCCATAATTACAAGGCTATCATCCATTGGAGAAACAAAATTTCAACATTGAACTAACTTCCGTAATGACAAGGATACCATCTATTAGAGTAAAAAAATCTCAACAATGAAATAGCTTTAATAATGACAAGCCTACCATCCATTGTAGTAACAAAATCTCAACAACAAACTACCTTCCATAATGACAAGGCTACCATCCATTAATGTAACAAAATCTCAAAACGGAACTCCCTTCCATAATGACAAGGCTACCATCCATTGGAGTAACAAAATCTCAACAACGAACTACCTTCCATAATGACAAGGCTACCATCCATTGGAGTAACAAAATCTCAACAATGAACTACCTTCCATAATGACAAGGCTACCATCCATTGGAGTAACAAAATCTCAACAATGAACTACCTTCCATAATGACAAGGCTACCATCCATTAATGTAACAAAATCTCAAAATGGAACTCCCTTCCATAATAACAAGGCTACCATCCATTGGAGTAACAAAATCTCAACAACAAACTCCCTTCCATAATGACAAGCCTACCATCCATTGGAGTAACAAAATCTCAACAACAAACTACCTTCCATAATGACAAGGCTACCATCCATTAAAATAACAAAATCTCAAAACCGAACGACCTTCCATAATGACAAGGCTACCATTCATTGGAGTAACAAAATATCAACAACAAACTACATTCCATATTGACAAGGCTACCATCCATTGGAGTAACAAAATCTAAACAATGAACTACCTTCCATAATGACAAGGCTACCATCCATTGGAGTAACAAAATCTCAACAATGAACTACCTTCCATAATGACAAGGTTACCATCCATTGGAGTAACAAAATCTCAACAATGAACTACCTTCCATAATGACAAGGGAACAATCCATTGGAGTAACAAAATCTCAAAAATGAACTACCTTCCATAATGACAAGGCTACCATCCATTGGAGTAACAACATCTCAACAACAAACTACCTTCCATATTGAAAAGGCTACCATCCATTGGAGTAACAAAATCTAAACAATGAACTACCTTCCATAATGACAAGGCTACCATCCATTGGAGAAACAAAATCTCAACAATGAACTACCGTTCGTAATGACAAGGATACCATCAATTAGAGTAACAAAATCTCAACAACTAACTACCTTCCATAATGAAAAGTCTACCATCTATTGGAGTAAAAAAATCTCAACAAACAACTACCTTCCATAATGACAAGGCTACCATCCATTGGAGTAAAAAAATCTAAACAATGAACTACCTTCCATAATAACAAGGCTACCAGCCATTGGAGTAACAAAATATCAACAATGAACTACCTTCCATAATGACAAGGCTATCATACATTGGGGAAACAAAATCTCAACAATGAACTACCTTCCGTAATGACAAGGTTACCATAAATTAGAGTAACAAAATCTTAACAACAAACTACCTTCCATAATGAAAAGTCTACCATCTATTGGAGTAAAAAAATCTCAACAAAGAACTACCTTCCATAATGACAAGCCTACCATCCATTGCAGTAACAAAATCTCAACAATTTACTACCTTCCATAATAACAAGGCTACCATCCATTGGAGTAACAAAATCTCAAAAACGAACTACCTTCCATAATGACAAGGCTATCATCCTTTGGAGAAACAAAATCTCAACAATGTACAACCTTCCATAATAACAAGGATACCATCAATTAGAGTAACAAAATCTCAACAACGAACTACCTTCCATAATGACAAGGCTACCATTCATTGGAGTTAAAAAATCTCAACAATAAACTACCTTCCAAAATGACAAGGCTACCATCCATTAAATAACAAAATCTTAAAACCGAACTACCTTACATAATGACAAGGCTACCATCCATTGGAGTAACAAAATCTCAACAATGAACTACCTTCCATAATGACAAGGGTACCATCCATTGGAGTAACAAAATCTCAACAATGAACTACCTTCCATAATGACAAGGGAACAATCCATTGGAGTAACAAAATCTCAAAAACGAACTACCTTCCATAATGACAAGGCTACCATCCATTGGAGTAACAAAATCTCAACAACAAACTACCTTCTGTATTGACAAGGCTACCATCCATTGGAGTAACAAAATCTCAACAATGAACTACCTTCCATAATGAAAAGTCTACCATCTATTGGAGTAAAAAAATCTCAACAAAGAACTACCTTCCATAATGACAATCCTACCATCCATTGCAGTAACAAAATCTCAACAATTTACTACCTTCCATAATGACCAGGCTACCATCCATTGGAGTAACAAAATCTCAAAAACGAACTACCTTCCATAATGACAAGGCTATCATCCTTTGGAGAAACAAAATCTCAACAATGTACAACCTTCCGTAATGACAAGGATACCATTAATTAGAGTAACAAAATCTCAACAACGAACTACCTTCCATAATGACAAGGCTACAATTCATTGGAGTTAAAAAATCTCAACAATAAACTACCTTCCAAAATGACAAGGCTACCATCCATTAAATAACAAAATCTCAAAACCGAACTACTTTCCATAATGACAAGGCTACCATCCATTGGAGTAACAAAATCTCAACAATGAACTACCTTCCATAATGACAAGGTTACCATCCATTGGAGTAACAAAATCTCAACAACAAACTACCTTCCATATTGACAAGGCTACCATCCATTGGAGTAACAAAATCTAAACAATGAACTACCTTCCATAATGACAAGGGAACAATCCATTGGAGTATCAAAATCTCAAAAATGAACTACCTTCCATAATTACAAGGCTATCATCCATTGGAGAAACAAAATTTCAACATTGAACTAACTTCCGTAATGACAAGGATACCATCAATTAGAGTAAAAAAATCTCAACAATGAAATAGCTTCAATAATGACAAGCCTACCATCCATTGTAGTAACAAAATCTCAATAATGAACTACCTTCCATAATGACAAGCCTACCATCCATTAATGTAACAAAATCTCAAAACGGAACTCCCTTCCATAATGACAAGGCTACCATCCATTGGAGTAACAAAATCTCAACAACGAACTACCTTCCATAATGACAAGGCTACCATCCATTGGAGTAACAAAATCTCAACAATGAACTACCTTCACTAATGACAAGGCTACCATCCATTGGAGTAACAAAATCTCAACAATGAACTACCTTCCATAATGACAAGGCTACCATCCATTAATGTAACAAAATC
Source organism: Vicia faba (assembly GCA_948472305.1). Taxonomy (NCBI): domain Eukaryota; kingdom Viridiplantae; phylum Streptophyta; class Magnoliopsida; order Fabales; family Fabaceae; genus Vicia; species Vicia faba. The sequence continues at coordinate 589,852,509 of OX451741.1, read as the reverse complement.
TCAAAATGGAACTCCCTTCCATAATGACAAGGCTACCATCCATTGGAGTAACAAAATCTCAACAACGAACTACCTTCCATAATGACAAGGCTACCATCCATTGGAGTAACAAAATCTCAACAATGAACTACCTTCCATAATGACATGGCTACCATCCATTTGAGTAACAAAATCTCAAAAATGAACTACCTTCCATAATGACAATGCTATCATCCATTGGAGAAACAAAATCTGTACAATGAACTACCTTCCATAATTACAAGGATACCATTAATTAGAGTAAGAAAATCTCAACAACAAACTACCTTCCATAATGACAAGCCTACCATCCATTGGAGTAACAAAATCTCAGCAACAAACTACCTTCCATAATGACAAGGCTACCATCCATTAAAGTAACAAAATCTCAAAACCGAACGACCTTCCATAATGACAAGGCTACCATCCATTGGAGTAACAAAATATCAACAAAAAACTACATTCCATATTGACAAGGCTACCATCCATTGGAGTAACAAAATCTAAACAATGAACTACCTTCCATAATGACAAGCCTACCATCCATTGGAGTAACAAAATCTAAACAACAAACTACCTTCCATAATGACAAGGCTACCATCCATTAAAGTAACAAAATCTCAAAACCGAACGACCTTCCATAATGACAAGGCTACCATTCATTGGAGTAACAAAATATCAACAACAAACTACATTCCATATTGACAAGGCTACCATCCATTGGAGTAACAAAATCTAAACAATGAACTACCTTCCATAATGACAAGGCTACCATCCATTGGAGTAACAAAATCTCAACAATGAACTACCTTCCATAATGACAAGGCTACCATCCATTTGAGTAACAAAATCTCAAAAATGAACTACCTTCCATAATGACAATGTTATCATCCATTGGAGAAACAAAATCTGAACAATGAACTACCTTCCGTAATTACAAGGATACCATTAATTAGAGTAAGAAAATCTCAACAACAAACTACCTTCCCTAATGACAAGCCTACCATCCATTGGAGTAACAAAATCTCAGCAACAAACTACCTTCCATAATGACAAGGCTACCATCCATTAAAGTAACAAAATCTCAAAACCGAACGACCTTCCATAATGACAAGGCTACCATCCATTGGAGTAACAAAATATCAACAAAAAACTACATTCCATATTGACAAGGCTACCATCCATTGGAGTAACAAAATCTAAACAATGAACTACCTTTCATAATGACAAGGCTACCATCCATTGGAGTAACAAAATCTCAACAATGAACTACCTTCCATAATGACAAGGTTACCATCCATTGGAGTAACAAAATCTCAACAATGAACTACCTTCCATAATGACAAGGGAACAATCCATTGGAGTAACAAAATCTCAAAAATGAACTACCTTCCATAATGACAAGGCTACCATGCATTGGAGTAACAAAATCTCAACAACAAACTACCTTCCATATTGAAAAGGCTACCATCCATTGGAGTAACAAAATCTAAACAATGAACTACCTTCCATAATGACAAGGCTACCATCCATTGGAGAAACAAAATCTCAACAATGAACTACCGTTCGTAATGACAAGGATACCATCAATTAGAGTAACAAAATCTCAACAACTAACTACCTTCCATAATGAAAAGTCTACCATCTATTGGAGTAAAAAAATCTCAACAAACAACTACCTTCCATAATGACAAGGCTACCATCCATTGGAGTAAAAAAATCTAAACAATGAACTACCTTCCATAATAACAAGGCTACCAGCCATTGGAGTAACAAAATATCAACAATGAACTACCTTCCATAATGACAAGGCTATCATACATTGGGGAAACAAAATCTCAACAATGAACTACCTTCCGTAATGACAAGGTTACCATAAATTAGAGTAACAAAATCTCAACAACAAACTACCATCCATAATGAAAAGTATACCATCTATTGGAGTAAAAAAATCTCAACAAAGAACTACCTTCCATAATGACAAGCCTACCATCCATTGCAGTAACAAAATCTCAACAATTTACTACCTTCCATAATAACAAGGCTACCATCCATTGGAGTAACAAAATCTCAAAAACGAACTACCTTCCATAATGACAAGGCTATCATCCTTTGGAGAAACAAAATCTCAACAATGTACAACCTTCCATAATAACAAGGATACCATCAATTAGAGTAACAAAATCTCAACAACGAACTACCTTCCATAATGACAAGGCTACCATTCATTGGAGTTAAAAAATCTCAACAATAAAGTACCTTCCAAAATGACAAGGCTACCATCCATTAAATAAAAAAATCTTAAAACCGAACTACCTTCCATAATGACAAGGCTACCATCCATTGGAGTAACAAAATCTAAACAATGAACTACCTTCCATAATGACAAGGCTACCATCCATTGGAGTAACAAAATCTCAACAATGAACTACCTTCCATAATGACAAGGGAACAATCCATTGGAGTAACAAAATCTCAAAAATGAACTACCTTCCATAATGACAAGGCTACCATCCATTGGAGTAACAAAATCTCAACAAACAACTACCTTCCATAATGACAAGGCTACCATCCATTGGAGTAAAAAAATCTAAACAATGAACTACCTTCCATAATAACAAGGCTACCAGCCATTGGAGTAACAAAATATCAACAATGAACTACCTTCCATAATGACAAGGCTATCATACATTGGGGAAACAAAATCTCAACAATGAACTACCTTCCGTAATGACAAGGTTACCATAAATTAGAGTAACAAAATCTCAACAACAAACTACCATCCATAATGAAAAGTATACCATCTATTGGAGTAAAAAAATCTCAACAAAGAACTACCTTCCATAATGACAAGCCTACCATCCATTGCAGTAACAAAATCTCAACAATTTACTACCTTCCATAATAACAAGGCTACCATCCATTGGAGTAACAAAATCTCAAAACCGAACGACCTTCCATAATGACAAGGCTACCATCCATTGGAGTAACAAAATATCAACAAAAAACTACATTCCATATTGACAAGGCTACCATCCATTGGAGTAACAAAATCTAAACAATGAACTACCTTTCATAATGACAAGGCTACCATCCATTGGAGTAACAAAATCTCAACAATGAACTACCTTCCATAATGACAAGGTTACCATCCATTGGAGTAACAAAATCTCAACAATGAACTACCTTCCATAATGACAAGGGAACAATCCATTGGAGTAACAAAATCTCAAAAATGAACTACCTTCCATAATGACAAGGCTACCATCCATTGGAGTAACAAAATCTCAACAACAAACTACCTTCCATATTGAAAAGGCTACCATCCATTGGAGTAACAAAATCTAAACAATGAACTACCTTCCATAATGACAAGGCTACCATCCATTGGAGAAACAAAATCTCAACAATGAACTACCGTTCGTAATGACAAGGATACCATCAATTAGAGTAACAAAATCTCAACAACTAACTACCTTCAATAATGAAAAGTCTACCATCTATTGGAGTAAAAAAATCTCAACAAACAACTACCTTCCATAATGACAAGGCTACCATCCATTGGAGTAAAAAAATCTAAACAATGAACTACCTTCCATAATAACAAGGCTACCAGCCATTGGAGTAACAAAATATCAACAATGAACTACCTTCCATAATGACAAGGCTATCATACATTGGGGAAACAAAATCTCAACAATGAACTACCTTCCGTAATGACAAGGTTACCATAAATTAGAGTAACAAAATCTCAACAACAAACTACCATCCATAATGAAAAGTATACCATCTATTGGAGTAAAAAAATCTCAACAAAGAACTACCTTCCATAATGACAAGCCTACCATCCATTGCAGTAACAAAATCTCAACAATTTACTACCTTCCATAATAACAAGGCTACCATCCATTGGAGTAACAAAATCTCAAAAACGAACTACCTTCCATAATGACAAGGCTATCATCCTTTGGAGAAACAAAATCTCAACAATGTACAACCTTCCATAATAACAAGGATACCATCAATTAGAGTAACAAAATCTCAACAACGAACTACCTTCCATAATGACAAGGCTACCATTCATTGGAGTTAAAAAATCTCAACAATAAAGTACCTTCCAAAATGACAAGGCTACCATCCATTAAATAAAAAAATCTTAAAACCGAACTACCTTCCATAATGACAAGGCTACCATCCATTGGAGTAACAAAATCTAAACAATGAACTACCTTCCATAATGACAAGGCTACCATCCATTGGAGTAACAAAATCTCAACAATGAACTACCTTCCATAATGACAAGGGAACAATCCATTGGAGTAACAAAATCTCAAAAATGAACTACCTTCCATAATGACAAGGCTACCATCCATTGGAGTAACAAAATCTCAACAACCAACTACCTTCTGTATTGACAAGGCTACCATCCATTGGAGTAACAAAATCTAAACAATGAACTACCTTCCATAATGAAAAGTCTACCATCTATTGGAGTAAAAAAATCTCAACAAAGAACTACCTTCCATAATGATAATCCTACCATCCATTGCAGTAACAAAATCTCAACAATTTACTACCTTCCATAATGACAAGGCTACCGTCCATTGGAGTAACAAAATCTCAAAAACGAACTACCTTCCATAATGACAAGGCTATCATCCTTTGGAGAAACAAAATCTCAACAATGTACAACCTTCCGTAATGACAAGGATACCATTAATTAGAGTAACAAAATCTCAACAACGAACTACCTTCCATAATGACAAGGCTACAATTCATTGGAGTTAAAAAATCTCAACAATAAACTACCTTCCAAAATGACAAGGCTACCATCCATTAAATAACAAAATCTCAAAACCGAACTACTTTCCATAATGACAAGGCTACCATCCATTGGAGTAACAAAATCTCAAAAATGAACTACCTTCCATAATGACAAGGTTACCATCCATTGGAGTAAGAAAATCTCAACAACAAACTACCTTCCATATTGACAAGGCTACCATCCATTAGAGTAACAAAATCTCAACAACGAACTACCTTCCATAATGACAAGGCTACCATTCATTGGAGTTAAAAAATCTCAATAATAAACTACCTTCCAAAATGACAAGGCTACCATCCATTAAATAACAAAATCTCAAAACCGAACTACCTTCCATAATGATAAGGCTACCATCCATTGGAGTAACAAAATCTCAACAATGAACTACCTTCCATAATCACAAGGTAATAATCCATTGGAGTAACAAAATCTCAAAAATGAACTACCTTCCATAATGACAAGGCTACCATCCATTGGAGTAACAAAATCTCAACAACAAACTAACTTTCATATTGACAAGGCTACCATCCATTGGAGTAACAAAATCTAAACAATGAACTACCTTCCATAATGACAAGGCTACCATCCATTAATGTAACAAAATCTCAAAATGAAACTCCCTTCCATAATGACAAGGCTACCATCCATTGGAGTAACAAAATCTCAACAACGAACTACCTTCCATAATGACAAGGCTATCATCCATTGGAGTAACAAAATCTCAACAATGAACTACCTTCCATAATGACAAGGCTACCATCCATTAAAGTAACAAAATCTCAACAATGAACTACCTTCCATAATGACAAGGCTACCATCCATTTGAGTAACAAAATCTCAAAAATGAACTACCTTCCATAATGACAATGCTATCATCCATTGGAGAAACAAAATCTGAACAATGAACTACCTTCCGTAATTACAAGGATACCATTAATTAGAGTAACAAAATCTCAACAACAAACTACCTTCCATAATGACAAGCCTACCATCCATTGGAGTAACAAAATCTCAACAACAAACTACCTTCCATAATGACAAGGCTACCATCCATTAAAGTAACAAAATCTCAAAACCGAATAACCTTCCATAATGACAAGGCTACCATCCGTTGGAGTAACAAAATCTCAACAACAAACTACATTCCATATTGACAAGGCTACCATCCATTGGAGTAACAAAATCTAAACAATGAACTACCTTCCATAATGACAAGGCTACCATCCATTGGAGTAACAAAATCTCAACAATGAACTACCTTCCATAATGACAAGGCTACCATCCATTTGAGTAACAAAATCTCAAAAATGAACTACCTTCCATAATGACAATGCTATCATCCATTGGAGAAACAAAATCTGAACAATGAACTACCTTCCGTAATTACAAGGATACCATTAATTAGAGTAACAAAATCTCAACAACAAACTACCTTCCATAATGACAAGCCTACCATCCATTGGAGTAACAAAATCTCAACAACAAACTACCTTCCATAATGACAAGGCTACCATCCATTAAAGTAACAAAATCTCAAAACCGAACGACCTTCCATAATGACAAGGCTACCATCTATTGAAGTAACAAAATATCAACAACAAACTACATTCCATATTGACAAGGCTACCATCCATTGAAGTAACAAAATCTAAACAATGAAATACCTTCCATAATGACAAGGCTACAATCCATTGGAGTAACAAAATCTCAACAATGACCTACCTTCCATAATGACAAGGTTACCATCCATTGGAGTAACAAAATCTCAACAATGAACTACCTTCCATAATGACAAGGGAACAATCCATTGGAGTAACAAAATCTCAAAAATGAACTACCTTCCATAATGACAAGGCTACCATCCATTGGAGTAAAAAAATCTCAACAACAAACTACCTTCCATATTGACAAGGCTACCATCCATTGGAGTAAATAAATCTAAACAATGAACTACCTTCCATAATGACAAGGCTACCATCCATTGGAGTAACAAAATCTCAACAATGAACTACCTTCCATAATGATAAGGCTATTATCCATTGGAGAAACAAAATCTCAACAATGAACTACCGTTCGTAATGACAAGGATACCATCAATTAGAGTAACAAAATCTCAACAACTAACTACCTTCCATAATGAAAAGTCTACCATCTATTGGAGTAAAAAAATCTCAACAAACAACTACCTTCCATAATGACAAGGCTACCATCCATTGGAGTAAAAAAATCTAAATAATGAACTACCTTCCATAATAACAAGGCTACGAGCCATTGGAGTAACAAAACATCAACAATGAACTACCTTCCATAATGACAAGGCTATCAAACATTGGGGAAACAAAATCTCAACAATGAACTACCTTCGGTAATGACAAGGTTACCATAAATTAGAGTAACAAAATCTCAACAACAAACTACCTTCCATAATGAAAAGTCTACCATCTATTGGAGTAAAAAAATCTCAACAAAGAACTACCTTCCATAATGACAAGCCTACCATCCATTGCAGTAACAAAATCTCAACAATTTACTACCTTCCATAATAACAAGGCTACCATCCATTGGAGTAACAAAATCTCAAAAACGAACTACCTTCCATAATGACAAGGCTATCATCCTTTGGAGAAACAAAATCTCAACAATGTACAACCATCCATAATAACAAGGATACCATCAATTAGAGTAACAAAATCTCAACAACGAACTACCTTCCATAATGACAAGGCTACCATTCATTGGAGTTAAAAAATATCAACAATAAACTACCTTCCAAAATGACAAGGCTACCATCCATTAAATAACAAAATCTCAAAACCGAACTACCTTCCATAATGACAAGGCTACCATCCATTGGAGTAACAAAATCTCAACAATGAACTACCTTCCATAATGACAAGGCTACCATCCATTGGAGTAACAAAATCTCAACAATGAACTACCTTCCATAATGACAAGGGAACAATCCATTGGAGTAACAAAATCTCAAAAATGAACTACCTTCCATAATGAGAATGCTACCATCCATTGGAGTAAAAAAATCTCAACAACAAACTACCTTCCGTATTGACAAGGCTACCATCCATTGGAGTAACAAAATCTAAACAATGAACTACCTTCCATAATGAAAAGTCTACCATCTATTGGAGTAATAAAATCTCAACAAAGAACTACCTTCCATAATGAAAAGCCTACCATCCATTGCAGTAACAAAATCTCAACAGTTTACTACTTTCCATAATGACAAGGCTGCCATCAATTGGAGTAACAAAATCTCAAAAACGAACTTCCTTCCATAACGACAAGGCTATCATCCTTTGGAGAAAAAAAATCTCAACAATGTACAACCTTCCGTAATGACAAGGATACCATTAATTAGAGTAACAAAATCTCAACAACGAACTACCTTCCATAATGACAAGGCTACCATTCATTGGAGTTAAAAAATCTCAACAATAAACTACCTTCCAAAATGACAAGGCTACCATCCATTAAATAACAAAATCTCAAAACCGAACTACCTTCCATAATGACAAGACTACCATCCATTGGAGTAACAAAATCTCAACAATGAACTACCTTCCATAATGACAAGGCTACCATCCATTGGAGTAACAAAATCTCAACAATGAACTACCTTCCATAATGACAAGGGAACAATCCATTGGAGTAACAAAATCTCAAAAATGAACTACCTTCCATAATGAGAATGCTACCATCCATTGGAGTAACAAAATCTCAACAATAAACTACCTTCCGTATTGACAAGGCTACCATCCATTGGAGTAACAAAATCTAAACAATGAACTACCTTCCATAATGAAAAGTCTACCATTTATTGGAGTAATAAAATCTCAACAAAGAACTACCTTCCATAATGACAAGCCTACCATCCATTGCAGTAACAAAATCTCAACAGTTTACTACTTTCCATAATGACAAGGCTTCCATCAATTGGAGTAACAAAATCTCAAAAACGAACTTCCTTCCATAATGACAAGGCTATCATCCTTTGGAGAAAAAAATCTCAACAATGTACAACCTTCCGTAATGACAAGGATACCATTAATTAGAGTAACAAAATCTCAACAACGAACTACCTTCCATAATGACAAGGCTACCATTCATTGGAGTTAAAAAATCTCAACAATAAACTACCTTCCAAAATGACAAGGCTACCATCCATTAAATAACAAAATCTCAAAACCGAACTACCTTCCATAATGACAAGGCTACCATCCATTGGAGTAACAAAATCTCAACAATGAACTACCTTCCATAATGACAAGGCTACCATCCATTGGAGTAACAAAATCTCAACAATGAACTACCTTCCATAATGACAAGGGAACAATCCATTGGAGTAACAAAATCTCAAAAATGAACTACCTTCCATAATGAGAATGCTACCATCCATTGGAGTAAAAAAATCTCAACAACAAACTACCTTCCGTATTGACAAGGCTACCATCCATTGGAGTAACAAAATCTAAACAATGAACTACCTTCCATAATGAAAAGTCTACCATCTATTGGAGTAATAAAATCTCAACAAAGAACTACCTTCCATAATGAAAAGCCTACCATCCATTGCAGTAACAAAATCTCAACAGTTTACTACTTTCCATAATGACAAGGCTGCCATCAATTGGAGTAACAAAATCTCAAAAACGAACTTCCTTCCATAACGACAAGGCTATCATCCTTTGGAGAAAAAAAATCTCAACAATGTACAACCTTCCGTAATGACAAGGATACCATTAATTAGAGTAACAAAATCTCAACAACGAACTACCTTCCATAATGACAAGGCTACCATTCATTGGAGTTAAAAAATCTCAACAATAAACTACCTTCCAAAATGACAAGGCTACCATCCATTAAATAACAAAATCTCAAAACCGAACTACCTTCCATAATGACAAGACTACCATCCATTGGAGTAACAAAATCTCAACAATGAACTACCTTCCATAATGACAAGGCTACCATCCATTGGAGTAACAAAATCTCAACAATGAACTACCTTCCATAATGACAAGGGAACAATCCATTGGAGTAACAAAATCTCAAAAATGAACTACCTTCCATAATGAGAATGCTACCATCCATTGGAGTAACAAAATCTCAACAATAAACTACCTTCCGTATTGACAAGGCTACCATCCATTGGAGTAACAAAATCTAAACAATGAACTACCTTCCATAATGAAAAGTCTACCATTTATTGGAGTAATAAAATCTCAACAAAGAACTACCTTCCATAATGACAAGCCTACCATCCATTGCAGTAACAAAATCTCAACAGTTTACTACTTTCCATAATGACAAGGCTTCCATCAATTGGAGTAACAAAATCTCAAAAACGAACTTCCTTCCATAATGACAAGGCTATCATCCTTTGGAGAAAAAAATCTCAACAATGTACAACCTTCCGTAATGACAAGGATACCATTAATTAGAGTAACAAAATCTCAACAACGAACTACCTTCCATAATGACAAGGCTACCATTCATTGGAGTTAAAAAATCTCAACAATAAACTACCTTCCAAAATGACAAGGCTACCATCCATTAAATAACAAAATCTCAAAATCGAACTACCTTCCATAATGACAAGACTACCATCCATTGGAGTAACAAAATCTCAACAATGAACTACCTTCCATAATGACAAGGTTACCATCCATTGGAGTAACAAAATCTCAACAATGAACTACCTTCCATAATGACAAGGGAACAATCCATTGGAGTAACAAAATCTCAAAAATGAACTACCTTCCATAATGACAAGGCTACCATCCATTGGAGTAACAAAATCTCAACAACAAACTACCTTCCATATTAACAAGGCTACCATCCATTGGAGTAACAAAATCTAAACAATGAACTACCTTCCATAATGAAAAGGCTACCATCCATTGGAGTAACAAAATCTCAACAATGAACTACCTTCCATAATGAAAAAGCTATTATCCATTGGAGACACAAAATCTCAACAATGAACTACCGTTCGTAATGACAAGGATACCATCAATTAGAGTAACAAAATCTCAACAACTAACTCCCTTCCATAATGAAAAGTCTACCATCTATTGGAGTAAAAAAATCTCAACAAAGAACTACCTTCCATAATGACAAGGCTACCATCCATTGGAGTAAAAAAATCTAAACAATGAACTACCTTCCATAATAACAAGGCTACCAGCCATTGGAGTAACAAAATATCAACAATGAACTACCTTCCATAATGACAAGGCTATCATCCATTGGGGAAACAAAATCTCAACAATGAACTACCTTCCGTAATGACAAGGTTACCATAAATTAGAGTAACAAAATCTCAACAACAAACTACCTTCCATAATGAAAAGTCTACCATCTATTGGAGTAAAAAAATCTCAATAAAGAACTACCTTCCATAATGACATGCCTACCATCCATTGCAGTAACAAAATATCAACAATGAACTACCTTCCATAATGACAAGGCTACCATCCATTGGAGTAACAAAATCTCAAAAACGAACTACCTTCCATAATGACAAGGCTATCATCCTTTGGAGAAACAAAATCTCAACAATGTACAACCTTCCGTAATGAAAAGGATACCATCAATTAGAGTAACAAAATCTCAACAATGAACTACCTTCCATAATGACAAGGCTACCATTCATTGGAGTTAAAATATCTCAATAATAAACTACCTTCCAAAATGACAAGGCTACCATCCATTAAATAACAAAATCTCAAAACCGAACTACCTTCCATAATGACAAGGCTACCATCCATTGGAGTAACAAAATCTCAATAATGAACTACCTTCCATAATGACAAGGCTACCATCCATTGGAGTAACAAAATCTCAACAATGAACTACCTTCCATAATGAGAAGGGAATAATCCATTGGAGTAACAAAATCTCAAAAATGAACTACCTTCCATAATGACAAGGCTACCATCCATTGGAGTAACAAAATCTCAACAACAAACTAACTTCCATATTGACAAGGCTACCATCCATTGGAGTAACAAAATCTAAACAATGAACTACCTTCCATAATGACAAGGCTACCATCCATTGGAGTAACAAAATCTCAACAATGAACTACCTTCCATAATGATAAGGCTATTATCCATTGGAGAAACAAAATCTCAACAATGAACTACCGTTCGTAATGACAAGGATACCATCAATTAGAGTAACAAAATCTCAACAACTAACTACCTTCCATAATGAAAAGTCTACCATCTATTGGAGTAAAAAAATCTCAACAAAGAACTACCTTCCATAATGACAAGGCTACCATCCATTGGAGTAAAAAAATCTAAACAATAAACTACCTTCCATAATGACAAGGCTATCATCCTTTGGAGAAACAAAATCTCAACAATGTACAACCTTCCATAATGACAAGGATACCATCAATTAGAGTAACAAAATCTCAACAACGAACTACCTTCCATAATGACAAGGCTACCATTCATTGGAGTTAAAAACTCTCAACAATAAACTACCTTCCAAAATGACAAGGCTACCATCCATTAAATAACAAAATCTCAAAACCGAACTACCTTCCATAATGACAAGGCTACCATCCATTGGAGTAACAAAATCTCAACAATGAACTACCTTCCATAATGACAAGGTTACCATTCATTGGAGTAACAAAATCTCAACAATGAACTACCTTCCATAATGACAAGGGAACAATCCATTGGAGTAACAAAATCTCAAAAATGAACTACCTTCCATAATGACAATGCTATCATCCATTGGAGAAACAAAATCTCAACAACAAACTACCTTCTGTAATGACAAGGATACCATTAATTAGAGTAACAAAATCTCAACAACAAACTACCTTCCATAATGACAAGCCCACCATCCATTGGAGTAACAAAATCCCAACAATGAACTACCTTCCATAATGATAAGTCTATTATCCATTGGAGAAACAAAATCTCAACAATGAACTACCGTTCGTAATGACAAGGATACCAATAATTAGAGTAACAAAATCTCAACAACTAACTACCTTCCATAATGAAAAGTCTACCATCTATTGGAGTAAAAAAATCTCAACAAAGAACTACCTTCCATAATGACAAGGCTACCATCCATTGGAGTAAAAAAATCTAAACAATGAACTACCTTCCATAATAACAAGGCTACCAGCCATTGGAGTAACAAAATATCAATAATGAACTACCTTCCATAATGACAAGGCTATCATCCATTGGGGAAACAAAATCTCAACAATGAACTACCTTCCGTAATGACAAGGTTACCATAAATTAGAGTAACAAAATCTCAACAACAAACTACCTTCCATAATGAAAAGTCTACCATCTATTGGAGTAAAAAAATCTCAACAAAGAACTACCTTCCATAATGACAAGCCTACCATCCATTGCAGTAACAAAATATCAACAATGAACTACCTTCCGTAATGACAAGGCTACCATCCATTGAAGTAACAAAATCTCAACAATGAATTACCTTCCATAATGACAAGGCTATCATCCTTTGGAGAAACAAAATCTCAACAATGTACAACCTTCCGTAATGACAAGGATACCATCAATTAGAGTAACAAAATCTCAACAACGAACTACCTTCCATAATGACAAGGCTACCATTCATTGGAGTTAAAAACTCTCAACAATAAACTACCTTCCAAAATGACAAGGCTACCATCCATTAAATAACAAAATCTCAAAACTGAACTACCTTCCATAATGACAAGGCTACCATCCATTGGAGTAACAAAATCTCAACAATGAACTACCTTCCATAATGACAAGGTTACCATTCATTGGAGTAACAAAATCTCAACAATGAACTACCTTCCATAATGACAAGGGAACAATCCATTGGAGTAACAAAATCTCAAAAATGAACTACCTTCCATAATGACAATGCTATCATCCATTGGAGAAACAAAATCTCAACAACAAACTACCTTCTGTAATGACAAGGATACCATTAATTAGAGTAACAAAATCTCAACAACAAACTACCTTCCATAATGACAAGCCCACCATCCATTGGAGTAACAAAATCTCAACAATGAACTACCTTCCATAATGATAAGTCTATTATCCATTGGAGAAACAAAATCTCAACAATGAACTATCGTTCGTAATGACAAGGATACCAATAATTAGAGTAACAAAATCTCAACAACTAACTACCTTCCATAATGAAAAGTCTACCATCTATTGGAGTAAAAAAATCTCAACAAAGAACTACCTTCCATAATGACAAGGCTACCATCCATTGGAGTAAAAAAATCTAAACAATGAACTACCTTCCATAATAACAAGGCTACCAGCCATTGGAGTAACAAAATATCAACAATGAACTACCTTCCATAATGACAAGGCTATCATCCATTGGGGAAACAAAATCTCAACAATGAACTACCTTCTGTAATGACAAGGTTACCATAAATTAGAGTAACAAAATCTCAACAACAACCTACCTTCCATAATGAAAAGTCTACCATCTATTGGAGTAAAAAAATCTCAACAAAGAACTACCTTCCATAATGACAAGCCTACCATCCATTGCAGTAACAAAATATCAACAATGAACTACCTTCCATAATGACAAGGCTACCATCCATTGGAGTAACAAAATCTCAAAAATGAACTACCTTCCATAATGACAAGGCTATCATCCTTTGGAGAAACAAAATCTCAACAATGTACAACCTTCCGTAATGACAAGGATACCATCAATTAGAGTAACAAAATCTCAACAACGAACTACCTTACATAATGACAAGGCTACCATTCATTGGAGTTAAAAAATCTTAACAATAAACTACCTTCCAAAATGACAACGCTACAATCCATTAAATAACAAAATCTCAAAACCAAACTACCTTCCATAATGACAAGGCTACCATCCATTGGACTAACAAAATCTCAACAATGAACTACCTTCCATAATGACAAGGCTACCATCCATTGGAGTAACAAAATCTCAACAATGAACTACCTTCCATAATGACAAGGGAACAATCCATTGGAGTAACAAAATCTCAAAAATGAACTACCTTCCATAATGACAAGGCTATCATCCATTGGAGAAACAAAATTTCAACATTGAACTACCTTCCGTAATGACAAGGATACCATCAATTAGAGTAACAAAATCACAACAACGAACTAGCTTCAATAATGACAAGCCTACAATCCATTGGAGTAACAAAATCTCAACAACAAACTACGTTCCATAATGACAAGGCTACCATCCATTAGAGTAACAAAATCTCAACAACGAACTACCTTCCATAATGACAACGCTACCATCCATTGGAGTAACAAAATCTCAACAATGAACTACCTTCCATAATGACAATGCTACCATCCATTGGAGAAACAAAATCTCAACAATGAACTACCTTCCATAATGACAAGGCTGCCATCCATTTGTGTAACAAAATCTCAAAAATGAACTACCTTCCATAATGACAATGCTATCATCCATTGGAGAAACAAAATTTCAACAATGAACTACCTTCTGTAATGACAAGAATACCATTAATTAGAGTAACAAAATCTCAACAACAAACTACCTTCCATAATGACAAGCCTACCATCCATTGGAGTAACAAAATCTCAACAATAAACTACCTTCCATATTTACAAGGCTACCATCCATTAAAGTAACAAA
Organism: Vicia faba; assembly: GCA_948472305.1. Classification (NCBI taxonomy): domain Eukaryota; kingdom Viridiplantae; phylum Streptophyta; class Magnoliopsida; order Fabales; family Fabaceae; genus Vicia; species Vicia faba. The sequence continues at coordinate 589,836,983 of OX451741.1, read as the reverse complement.
ATCTCAAAACTGAACGACCTTCCATAATGACAAGGCTACCATCCATTGGAGTAACAAAATCTCAATAACAAATTACCTTCCATATTGACAAGGCTACCATCCATTGGAGTAACAAAATCTAAACAATGAACTACCTTCCATAATGACAAGGCTACCATCCATTGGAGTAACAAAATCTCAACAATGAACTACCTTCCATAATGACAAGGGAACAATCCATTGGAGTAACAAAATCTCAAAAATGAACTACCTTCCATAATGACAAGGCTATCATCCATTGGAGAAACAAAATCTCAACATTGAACTACCTTCCGTAATGACAAGGATACCATCAATTAGAGTAACAAAATCTCAACAACGAACTAGCTTCAATAATGACAAGCCTACAATCCATTGGAGTAACAAAATCTCAACAACAAACTACCTTCCATAATGACAAGGCTACCATCCATTAATGTAACAAAATCTCAAAACCAAACTCCCTTCCATAATGACAAGGCTACCATCCATTAGAGTAACAAATCTCAACATAAAACTACCTTCCATAATGACAACGCTACCATCCATTGGAGTAACAAAATCTCAACAATGAACTACCTTCCATAATGACAATGCTACCATCCATTGGAGAAACAAAATCTCAACAATGAACTACCTTCCATAATGACAAGGCTGCCATCCATTTGTGTAACAAAATCTCAAAAATGAACTACCTTCCATAATGACAATGCTATCATCCATTGGAGAAACAAAATTTCAACAATGAACTACCTTCTGTAATGACAAGGATACCATTAATTAGAGTAACAAAATCTCAACAACAAACTACCTTCCATAATGACAAGCCTACCATCCATTGGAGTAACAAAATCTCAACAATAAACTACCTTCCATATTTACAAGGCTACCATCCATTAAAGTAACAAAATCTCAAAACTGAACGACCTTCCATAATGACAAGGCTACCATCCATTGGAGTAACAAAATCTCAATAACAAATTACCTTCCATATTGACAAGGCTACCATCCATTGGAGTAACAAAATCTAAACAATGAACTACCTTCCATAATGACAACGCTACCATCCATTGGAGTAACAAAATCTCAATAATGAACTACCTTCCATAATGATAAGGCTATTATCCATTGGAGAAACAAAATCTCAACAATGAACTACCATTCGTAATGACAAGGATACCATAAATTAGAGTAACAAAATCTCAACAACTAACTACCTTCCATAATGAAAAGTCTACCATCTATTGTAGTAAAAAAATCTCAACAAAGAACTACCTTCCATAATGACAAGGCTACCATCCATTGGAGTAAAAAAATCTAAACAATAAACTACCTTCCCTAATGACAAGGCTACCAGCCATTGGAGTAACAAAAACTCAACAATGAAATACCTTCCATAATGACAAGGCTATCATCCATTGGAGAAACAAAATCTCAACAATGATCTACCTTCCGTATTGACAAGGTTACCATAAATTAGAGTAACAAAATCTCAACAACGAACTACCTTCCATAATGAAAAGAATACCATCCATTGGAGTAAAAAAATCTCAACAAAGAACTACCTTCATTAATGACAAGGCTACCATCCATTGGAGTAACAAAATCTCAACAACAAACTACCTTCTATAATGACAAGGCACCCATCCATTGGAGTGACAAAATCTCAAAAATGAACTACCTTCCATAATGACAAGGCTATCATCCATTGGAGAAACAAAATCTCAACAATGAACTACCTTCCGCAATGACAAGGATACCATCAGTTAGAGTAAAAAAATCTCAACAGCAAACTATCTTCCATAATGACAAGGCTACCATCCATTAAAGTAACAAAATCTAAAAACCGAACGACCTTCCATAATGACAAGGCTACCATCCATTCGAGTAACAAAATCTCAACAAAGAACTGCCTTCCATAATGACAAGGCTACCATCCATTGGAGTAACAAAATCTAAAAAATGAACTAACTTCCATTATTACAAGTATACCATCAATTAAAGTAACAAAATCTCAACAATGAACTACCTTCCATAATGACAACCATACCATCCATTGGAGTAAAAAAATCTCAACAAAAAACTACCTTATGTAATGACTAGGTTACCATAAATTAGAGTAAAAAAATCTCAACAACGAACTACCTTCCATAATGAAAAGTCTACCATCCATTGGAGTAAAAAAATCTCAACAAAGAACTACCTTCCATAATGACAAGGCTACCATCCATTGGAGTAACAAAATCTCAACAATAAACTCCCTTCCATAATGACAAGGCTACCAGCCATTGGAGTAACAAAATCTCAACAATGAACTACCTTCCATAATGACAAGGTTGTCATCCATTGGAGAAAAAAATCTCAACAATGAACTCACTTCCGTAATGAGAAGGATACCATCAATTAGAGTAACAAAATCTCAACAACAAACTACATTCCATAATGAAAAGTCTACCATCCATTGGAGTAACAAAATCTCAAGAACAAACTACCTTCCATAATGACAGGGCTACCATCCATTAAAGTAACAAAATCTCAAAACCGAACCACCTTCCATAATGAAAAGTCTACCATCTATTGGAGTAAAAAAATCTCAACAAAGAACTACCTTCCATAATGACAAGCCTACCATCCATTGCAGTAACAAAATCTCAACAATTTACTACATTCCATAATGACAAGGCTACCATCCATTGGAGTAACAAAATCTCAAAAACGAACTACCTTCCATAATGACAAGGCTATCATCCTTTGGAGAAACAAAATCTAAACAATGTACAACCTTCCGTAATGACAAGGATACCATTAATTAGAGTAACAAAATCTCAACAACGAATTACCTTCCATAATGACAAGGCTACCATTCATTGGAGTTAAAAAAATCTCAACAATAAACTACCTTCCAAAATGACAAGGCTACCATCCATTAAATAACAAAATCTAAAAACCGAACTACCTTCCATAATGACAAGGCTACCATCCATTGGAGTAACAAAATCTCAACAATGAACTACCTTCCATAATGACAAGGTTACCATCCATTGGAGTAACAAAATCTCAACAATGAACTACCTTCCATAATGACAAGGGAACAATCCATTGGAGTAACAAAATCTCAAAAATGAACTACCTTCCATAATGACAAGGCTACCATCCATTGGAGTACCAAAATCTCAACAACAAACTACCTTCCATATTGACAAGGCTACCATCCATTTGAGTAACAAAATCTAAACAATGAACTACCTTCCATAATGACAAGACTACCATCCATTGGAGTAACAAAATATCAACAATGAACTACCTTCCATAATGATATGGCTATTATCCATTGGAGACACAAAATCTCAACAATGAACTACCGTTCGTAATGACAAGGATACCATCAATTACAGTAACAAAATCTCAACAACTAACTACCTTCCATAATGAAAAGTCTACCATCTATTGGAGTAAAAAAATCTCAACAAAGAACTACCTTCCATAATTACAAGGCTACCATCCATTGGAGTAAAAAAATCTAAACAATGAACTACCTTCCATAATAACAAGGCTACCAGCCATTGGAGTAACAAAATATCAACAATGAACTACCTTCCATAATGACAAGGCTATCATCCATTGGGGAAACAAAATCTCAACAATGAACTACCTTCCGTAATGACAAGGTTACCATAAATTAGAGTAACAAAATCTCAACAACAAACTACCTTCCATAATGAAAAGTCTACCATCTATTGGAGTAAAAAAATCTCAACAAAGAACTACCTTCCATAATGACAAGCCTACCATCCATTGCAGTAACAAAATCTCAACAATGAACTACCTTCCATAATGACAAGGCTACCATCCATTGGAGTAACAAAATCTCAAAAACAAACTACCTTCCATAATGACAAGGCTATCATCCTTTGGAGTAACAAAATCTCAACAACGAACTACCTTCCATAATGACAAGGCTACCATCCATTGGAGTAACAAAATCTCAACAATGAACTACCTTCCATAATGGCAAGGCTACCATCCATTGGAGAAACAAAATCTCAACAATGAACTACCTTCCATAATGACAAGGCTACCATCCATTTGTGTTACAAAATCTCAAAAATGAACCACCTTCCATAATGACAAGGCTACCATCCATTGGAGTAAAAAAATCTAAACAATGAACTACCTTCCCTAATGACAAGGCTACCAGCCATTGGAGTAACAAAAACTCAACAATGAACTACCTTCCATAATGACAAGGCTATCATCCATTGGAGAAACAAAATCTCAACAATGATCTACCTTCCATAATGACAAGGCTATCATCCATTGGAGAAACAAAATCTCAACAATGAACTACCTTCCGTAATGACAAGGATACCATCAGTTAGAGTTAAAAAATCTCAACAGCAAACTACCTTCCATAATGACAAGGCTACCATCCATTAAAGTAACAAAATCTAAAAACTGAACGACCTTCCATAATGACAAGGCTACCATCCATTCGAGTACCAAAATCTCAACAATGAACTACCTTCCATAATGACAAGGCTACCATCCATTGGAGTAACAAAATCTAAACAATGAACTAACTTCCATAATTACAAGTATACCATCAATTAGAGTAACAAAATCTCAACAACGAACTACCTTCCATAATGACAACCATACCATCCATTGGAGTAAAAAAATCTCAACAAAAAACTACCTTCCATAATGACAAGGCTACCATCCATTGGAGTAACAAAATCTCAATAACAAACTACCTTCCATAATGACAAGGCTACCATCCATTAGAGTAACAAAATCTAAACAATGAACTACCTTCCATAATGCCAAGGCTACCAGCCATTGGAGTAACAAAATCTCAACAATGAACTACCTTCCATAATGACAAGGATATCATCCATTGGAGAAATAAAATCTCAACAATGAACTACCTTCTGTAATGACTAGGTTACCATAAATTAGAGTAAAAAAATCTCAACAACGAACTACCTTCCATAATGAAAAGTCTACCATCCATTGGAGTAAAAAAATCTCAACAAAGAACTACCTTCCATAATGACAAGGCTACCATCCATTGGAGTAACAAAATCTCAACAATAAACTCCCTTCCATAATGACAAGGCTACCAGCCATTGGAGTAACAAAATCTCAACAATGAACTACCTTCCATAATGACAAGGCTGTCATCCATTGGAGAAACAAAATCTCAACAATGAACTCACTTCCGTAATGATAAGGATACCATCAATTAGAGTAACAAAATCTCAACAACAAACTACATTCCATAATGAAAAGTCTACCATCCATTGGAGTAACAAAATCTCAAGAACAAACTACCTTCCATAATGACAGGGCTACCATCCATTAAAGTAACAAAATCTCAAAACCGAACCACCTTCCATAATGAAAAGTCTACCATCTATTGGAGTAAAAAAATCTCAACAAAGAACTACCTTCCATAATGACAAGACTACCATCCATTGGAGTTAAAAAATCTAAACAATGAACTACCTTCCATAATAACAAGGCTACCAGCCATTGGAGTGACAAAATATCAACAATGAACTAACTTCCATAATGACAAGGCTATCATCCATTGGGGAAACAAAATCTCAACAATGAACTACCTTCCGTAATGACAAGGTTACCATAAATTAGAGTAACAAAATCTCAACAACAAACTACCTTCCATAATGAAAAGTCTACCATCTATTGGAGTAAAAAAATCTCAACAAAGAACTACCTTCCATAATGACAATCCTACCATCCATTGCAGTAACAAAATCTCAACAATGAACTACCTTCCATAATGACAAGGCTACCATCCATTGGAGTAACAAAATCTCAAAAACGAACTACCTTCCATAATGACAAGGCTATCATCCTTTGGAGAAAAAAAATCTCAACAATTTACAACCTTCCGTAATGACAAGGATACCATCAATTAGAGTAACAAAATCTCAACAACGAACTACCTTCCATAATGACAAGGCTACCATTCATTGGAGTTAAAAAATCTCAATAATAAACTACCTTCCAAAATGACAAGGCTACCATCCATTAAATAACAAAATTTTAAAACCGAACTACCTTCCATAATGACAAGGCTACCATCCATTGGAGTAACAAAATCTCAACAATGAACTACCTTCCATAATGACAAGGCTACCATCCATTGGAGTAACAAAATCTCAACAATGAACTAGCTTCCATAATGACAAGGGAATAATCCATTGGAGTAACAAAATCTCAAAAATGAACTACCTTCCATAATGACAAGGCTACCATCCATTGGAGTAACAAAATCTCAACAACAAACTAACTTCCATATTGACAAGGCTACCATCCATTGGAGTAACAAAATCTAAACAATGAACTACCTTCCATAATGACAAGGCTACCATCCATTGGAGTAACAAAATCTCAACAATGAAGTACCGTTCGTAATGACAAGGATACCATCAATTAGAGTAACAAAATCTCAACAACTATCTACCTTCCATAATGAAAAGCTACCATCCATTGGAGTAACAAAATCTCAACAACGAACTACCTTCCATAAAGACAAGGCTACCATCCATTGGAGTAACAAAATCTAAACAATGAACTACCTTCCATAATGCCAAGGCTACCAGCCATTGGAGTAACAAAATCTCAACAATGAACTACCTTCCATAATGACAAGGATATCATCCATTGGAGAAATAAAATCTCAACAATGAACTACCTTCTGTAATGACTAGGTTACCATAAATTAGAGTAAAAAAATCTCAACAACGAACTACCTTCCATAATGAAAAGTCTACCATCCATTGGATTAAAAAAATCTCAACAATGAACTACCTTCCATAATGACAAGCCTACCATCCATTGCAGTAACAAAATCTCAAAAATGAACTACCTTCCATAATGACAAGGCTACCATCCATTGGAGTAACAAAATCTCAAAAACGAACTACCTTCCATAATGACAAGGCTATCATCCTTTGGAGAAACAAAATCTCAACAATTTACAACCTTCCGTAATGACAAGGATACCATCAATTAGAGTAACAAAATCTCAACAACGAATTACCTTCCATAATGACAAGGCTACCATCCATTGGAGTAACAAAATCTCAACAATGAACTACCTTCCATAATGACAAGGCTACCATCCATTGGAGTAACAAAATCTCAACAATGAACTAGCTTCCATAATGACAAGGGAATAATCCATTGGAGTAACAAAATCTCAAAAATGAACTACCTTCCATAATGACAAGGCTACCATCCATTGGAGTAACAAAATCTCAACAACAAACTAACTTCCATATTGACAAGGCTACCATCCATTGGAGTAACAAAATCTAAACAATGAACTACCTTCCATAATGACAAGGCTACCATCCATTGGAGTAACAAAATCTCAACAATGAAGTACCGTTCGTAATGACAAGGATACCATCAATTAGAGTAACAAAATCTCAACAACTATCTACCTTCCATAATGAAAAGCTACCATCCATTGGAGTAACAAAATCTCAACAACGAACTACCTTCCATAAAGACAAGGCTACCATCCATTGGAGTAACAAAATCTAAACAATGAACTACCTTCCATAATGCCAAGGCTACCAGCCATTGGAGTAACAAAATCTCAACAATGAACTACCTTCCATAATGACAAGGATATCATCCATTGGAGAAATAAAATCTCAACAATGAACTACCTTCTGTAATGACTAGGTTACCATAAATTAGAGTAAAAAAATCTCAACAACGAACTACCTTCCATAATGAAAAGTCTACCATCCATTGGATTAAAAAAATCTCAACAATGAACTACCTTCCATAATGACAAGCCTACCATCCATTGCAGTAACAAAATCTCAAAAATGAACTACCTTCCATAATGACAAGGCTACCATCCATTGGAGTAACAAAATCTCAAAAACGAACTACCTTCCATAATGACAAGGCTATCATCCTTTGGAGAAACAAAATCTCAACAATTTACAACCTTCCGTAATGACAAGGATACCATCAATTAGAGTAACAAAATCTCAACAACGAATTACCTTCCATAATGACAAGGCTACCATTCATTGGAGTTAAAAAATCTCAATAATAAACTACCTTCCAAAATGACAAGGCTACCATCCATTAAATAACAAAATCTCAAAACCGAACTACCTTCCATAATGATAAGGCTACCATCCATTGGAGTAACAAAATCTCAACAATGAACTACCTTCCATAATGACAAGGCTACCATCCATTGGAGTAACAAAATCTTAACAGTGAACTACCTTCCATAATGATAAGGGAATAATCCATTAGAGTAACAAAATCTCAAAAATGAACTACCTTCCATAATGACAAGGCTACCATCCATTGGAGTAACAAAATCTCAACAACAAACTAACTTCCATATTGACAAGGCTACCATCCATTGGAGTAACAAAATCTAAACAATGAACTACCTTCCATAATGACAAGGCTACCATCCATTGGAGTAACAAAATCTCAACAATGAAGTACCGTTCGTAATGACAAGGATACCATCAATTAGAGTAACAAAATCTCAACAACTATCTACCTTCCATAATGAAAAGCTACCATCTATTGGAGTAAAAAAATCACAACACAGAACTACCTTCCATAATGACAAGGCTACCATCCATTGGAGTAAAAAAATCTAAACAATGAACTACCTTCCATAATGACAAGGCTACCATCCATTGGAGTAAAAAAATCTAAACAATGAACTACCTTCCATACTGACAAGGCTATCATCCATTGGGGAAACAAAATCTCAACAATGAACTACCTTCCGTAATGACAAGGTTACCATAAATTAGAGTAACAAAATCTCAACAACAAACTACCTTCCATAATGACAAGCCTACCATCCATTGCAGTAACAAAATATCAACAATGAACTACCTTCCATAATGACAAGGCTACCATCCATTGGAGTAACAAAATCTCAAAAACGAACTACCTTCCATAATGACAAGGCTATCATCCTTTGGAGAAACAAAATCTCAACAATTTACAACCTTCCGTAATGGCAAGGATACCATCAATTAGAGTAACAAAATCTCAACAACGAATTACCTTCCATAATGACAAGGCTACCATTCATTGGAGTTAAAAAATCTCAATAATAAACTACCTTCCAAAATGACAAGGCTACCATCCATTAAATAACAAAATCTCAAAACCGAACTACCTTCCATAATGATAAGGCTACCATCCATTGGAGTAACAAAATCTCAACAATGAACTACCTTCCATAATGACAAGGCTACCATCCATTGGAGTAACAAAATCTTAACAGTGAACTACCTTCCATAATGATAAGGGAATAATCCATTAGAGTAACAAAATCTCAAAAATGAACTACCTTCCATAATGACAAGGCTACCATCCATTGGAGTAACAAAATCTCAACAACAAACTAACTTCCATATTGACAAGGCTACCATCCATTGGAGTAACAAAATCTAAACAATGAACTACCTTCCATAATGACAAGGCTACCATCCATTGGAGTAACAAAATCTCAACAATGAAGTACCGTTCGTAATGACAAGGATACCATCAATTAGAGTAACAAAATCTCAACAACTATCTACCTTCCATAATGAAAAGCTACCATCTATTGGAGTAAAAAAATCTCAACACAGAACTACCTTCCATAATGACAAGGCTACCATCCATTGGAGTAAAAAAATCTAAACAATGAACTACCTTCCATAATGACAAGGCTACCATCCATTGGAGTAAAAAAATCTAAACAATGAACTACCTTCCATACTGACAAGGCTATCATCCATTGGGGAAACAAAATCTCAACAATGAACTACCTTCCGTAATGACAAGGTTACCATAAATTAGAGTAACAAAATCTCAACAACAAACTACCTTCCATAATGAAAAGTCTACCATCTATTGGAGTAAAAATATCTCAACAAAGAACTACCTTCCATAATGACAAGCCTACCATCCATTGCAGTAACAAAATATCAACAATGAACTACCTTCCATAATGACAAGGCTACCATCCATTGGAGTAACAAAATCTCAAAAACGAACTACCTTCCATAATGACAAGGCTATCATCCTTTGGAGAAACAAAATCTCAAAAATATATAACCTTCCGTAATGACAAGGATACCATCAATTAAAGTAACAAAATCTCAACAACGAACTACCTTACATAATGACAAGGCTACCATTCATTGGAGTTAAAAAATCTTAACAATAAACTACCTTCCAAAATGACAAGGCTACCATCCATGAAATAACAAAATCTCAAAACCGAACTACCTTCCATAATGACAAGGCTACCATCCATTGGAGTAACAAAATCTCAACAATGAACTACCTTCCATAATGACAAGGCTACCATCCATTGGAGTAACAAAATCTCAACAATGAACTACCTTCCATAATGACAAGGGAACAATCCATTGGAGTAACAAAATCTCAAAAATGAACTACCTTCCATAATGACAAGGCTATCATCCATTGGAGAAACAAAATCTCAACATTGAACTACCTTCCGTAATGACAAGGATACCATCAGTTAGAGTAAAAAAATCTCAACAGCAAACTACCTTCCATAATGACAAGGCTACCATCCATTAAAGTAACAAAATATAAAAACCGAACGACCTTCCATAATGACAAGGCTACCATCCATTCGAGTAACAAAATCTCAACAATGAACTACCTTCCATAATGACAAGGCTACCATCCATTGGAGTAACAAAATCTAAACAATGAACTAATTTCCATAATTACAAGTATACCATCAATTAGAGTAACAAAATCTCAACAACGAACTACCTTACATAATGACAACCATACCCTCCATTGGAGTAAAAAAATCTCAACAAAAAACTACCTTCCATAATGACAAGGCTACCATCCATTAAATTTAAAAAATCTCAAAACCGAACTACCTTCCATAATGACAAGGCTACCATCCATTGAGTAACAAAATCTCAACAACGAACTACCTTCCATAAAGACAAGGCTACCATCCATTGGAGTAATAAAATCTAAACAATGAACTACCTTCCATAATGCCAAGGCTACCAGCCATTGGAGTAACAAAATCTCAACAATGAACTACCTTCCATAATGACAAGGATATCATCCATTGGAGAAATAAAATCTCAACAATGAACTACCTTCTGTAATGACTAGGTTACCATAAATTAGAGTAAAAAAATCTCAACAACGAACTACCTTCCATAATGAAAAGTCTACCATCCATTGGATTAAAAAAATCTCAACAAAGAACTACCTTCCATAATGACAAGGCTACCATCCATTGGAGTAACAAAATCTCAACAATAAACTCCCTTCCATAATGACAAGGCTACCAGCCATTGGAGTAACAAAATCTCAACAATGAACTACCTTCCATAATGACAAGGCTGTCATCCATTGGAGAAACAAAATCTCAACAATGAACTCACTTCCGTAATGACAAGGATACCATCAATTAGAGTAACAAAATCTCAACAACAAACTACATTCCATAATGAAAAGTCTACCATCCATTGGAGTAACAAAATCTCAAGAACAAACTACCTTCCATAATGACAGGGCTACCATCCATTAAAGTAACAAAATCTCAAAACCGAACCACCTTCCATAATGAAAAGTCTACCATCTATTGGAGTAAAAAAATCTCAACAAAGAACTACCTTCCATAATGACAAGCCTACCATCCATTGCAGTAACAAAATCTCAACAATTTACTACCTGCCATAATAACAAGGCTACCATCCATTGGAGTAACAAAATCTCAAAAACGAACTACCTTCCATAATGACAAAGTTACCATCCATTGGAGTAACAAAATATCAACAATGAACTACCTTCCATAATGACAAGGGAATAATCCATTGGAGTAACAAAATCTCAAAAATGAACTACCTTCCATAATGACAAGGCTACCATCCATTGGAGTAACAAAATCTCAACAACAAACTAACTTCCATATTGACAAGGCTACCATCCATTGGAGTAACAAAATCTAAACAATGAACTACCTTCCATAATGACAAGGCTACCATCCATTGGAGTAAAAAAATCTCAACAATGAACTACCTTCCATAATGATAAGGCTATTATCCATTGGAGAAACGAAATCTCAACAATGAAGTACCGTTCGTAATGACAAGGATACCATCAATTAGAGTAAAAAAATCTCAACAACTAACTACCTTCCATAATGAAAAGCTACCATCTATTGGAGTAAAAAAATCTCAACACAGAACTACCTTCCATAATGACAAGGCTACCATCCATTGGGTAAAAAAAATCTAAACAATGAACTACCTTCCATAATAACAAGGCTACCAGCCATTGGAGTAACAAAATATCAACAATGAACTACCTTCCATAATGACAAGGCTATCATCCATTGGGGAAACAAAATCTCAACAATGAACTACCTTCCGTAATGACAAGGTTACCATAAATTAGAGTAACAAAATCTCAACAACAAACTACCTTCCATAATGAAAAGTCTACCATCTATTGGAGTAAAAATATCTCAACAAAGAACTACCTTCCATAATGACAAGCCTACCATCCATTGCAGTAACAAAATATCAACAATGAACTACCTTCCATAATGACAAGGCTACCATCCATTGGAGTAACAAAATCTCAAAAACGAACTACCTTCCATAATGACAAGGCTATCATCCTTTGGAGAAACAAAATCTCAAAAATATATAACCTTCCGTAATGACAAGGATACCATCAATTAAAGTAACAAAATCTCAACAACGAACTACCTTACATAATGACAAGGCTACCATTCATTGGAGTTAAAAAATCTTAACAATAAACTACCTTCCAAAATGACAAGGCTACCATCCATGAAATAACAAAATCTCAAAACCGAACTACCTTCCATAATGACAAGGCTACCATCCATTGGAGTAACAAAATCTCAACAATGAACTACCTTCCATAATGACAAGGCTACCATCCATTGGAGTAACAAAATCTCAACAATGAACTACCTTCCATAATGACAAGGGAACAATCAATTGGAGTAACAAAATCTCAAAAATGAACTACCTTCCATAATGACAAGGCTATCATCCATTGGAGAAACAAAATCTCAACATTGAACTACCTTCCGTAATGACAAGGATACCATCAGTTAGAGTAAAAAAATCTCAACAGCAAACTACCTTCCATAATGACAAGGCTACCATCCATTAAAGTAACAAAATATAAAAACCGAACGACCTTCCATAATGACAAGGCTACCATCCATTCGAGTAACAAAATCTCAACAATGAACTACCTTCCATAATGACAAGGCTACCATCCATTGGAGTAACAAAATCTAAACAATGAACTAACTTCCATAATTACAAGTATACCATCAATTAGAGTAACAAAATCTCAACAACGAACTACCTTACATAATGACAACCATACCCTCCATTGGAGTAAAAAAATCTCAACAAAAAACTACCTTCCATAATGACAAGGCTACCATCCATTAAATTTAAAAAATCTCAAAACCGAACTACCTTCCATAATGACAAGGCTACCATCCATTGGAGTAACAAAATCTCAACAACGAACTACCTTCCATAAAGACAAGGCTACCATCCATTGGAGTAATAAAATCTAAACAATGAACTACCTTCCATAATGCCAAGGCTACCAGCCATTGGAGTAACAAAATCTCAACAATGAACTACCTTCCATAATGACAAGGATATCATCCATTGGAGAAATAAAATCTCAACAATGAACTACCTTCTGTAATGACTAGGTTACCATAAATTAGAGTAAAAAAATCTCAACAACGAACTACCTTCCATAATGAAAAGTCTACCATCCATTGGATTAAAAAAATCTCAACAAAGAACTACCTTCCATAATGACAAGGCTACCATCCATTGGAGTAACAAAATCTCAACAATAAACTCCCTTCCATAATGACAAGGCTACCAGCCATTGGAGTAACAAAATCTCAACAATGAACTACCTTCCATAATGACAAGGCTGTCATCCATTGGAGAAACAAAATCTCAACAATGAACTCACTTCCGTAATGACAAGGATATCGTCAATTAGAGTAACAAAATCTCAACAACAAACTACATTCCATAATGAAAAGTCTACCATCCATTGGAGTAACAAAATCTCAAGAACAAACTACCTTCCATAATGACAGGGCTACCATCCATTAAAGTAACAAAATCTCAAAACCGAACCACCTTCCATAATGAAAAGTCTACCATCTATTGGAGTAAAAAAATCTCAACAAAGAACTACCTTCCATAATGACAAGCCTACCATCCATTGCAGTAACAAAATCTCAACAATTTACTACCTGCCATAATAACAAGGCTACCATCCATTGGAGTAACAAAATCTCAAAAACGAACTACCTTCCATAATGACAAGGTTACCATCCATTGGAGTAACAAAATATCAACAATGAACTACCTTCCATAATGACAAGGGAATAATCCATTGGAGTAACAAAATCTCAAAAATGAACTACCTTCCATAATGACAAGGCTACCATCCATTGGAGTAACAAAATCTCAACAACAAACTAACTTCCATATTGACAAGGCTACCATCCATTGGAGTAACAAAATCTAAACAATGAACTACCTTCCATAATGACAAGGCTACCATCCATTGGAGTAAAAAAATCTCAACAATGAACTACCTTCCATAATGATAAGGCTATTATCCATTGGAGAAACGAAATCTCAACAATGAAGTACCGTTCGTAATGATAAGGATACCATCAATTAGAGTAAAAAAATCTCAACAACTAACTACCTTCCATAATGAAAAGCTACCATCTATTGGAGTAAAAAAATCTCAACACAGAACTACCTTCCATAATGACAAGGCTACCATCCATTGGGTAAAAAAAATCTAAACAATGAACTACCTTCCATAATAACAAGGCTACCAGCCATTGGAGTAACAAAATATCAACAATGAACTACCTTCCATAATGACATGGCTATCATCCATTGGGGAAACAAAATCTCAACAATGAACTACCTTCCGTAATGACAAGGTTACCATAAATTAGAGTAACAAAATCTAAACAACAAACTACCTTCCATAATGAAAAGTCTACCATCTATTGGAGTAAAAATATCTCAACAAAGAACTACCTTCCATAATGACAAGCCTACCATCCATTGCAGTAACAAAATATCAACAATGAACTACCTTCCATAATGACAAGGCTACCATCCATTGGAGTAACAAAATCTCAAAAACGAACTACCTTCCATAATGACAAGGCTATCATCCTTTGGAGAAACAAAATCTCAACAATATACAACCTTCCGTAATGACAAGGATACCATCAATTAGAGTAACAAAATCTCAACAACGAACTACCTTACATAATGACAAGGCTACCATTCATTGGAGTTAATAAATCTTAACAATAAACTACCTTCTAAAATGACAAGTCTACCATCCATTAAATAACAAAATCTCAAAACCGAACTACCTTCCATAATGACAAGGCTACCATCCATTGGAGTAACAAAATCTCAACAACGAACTACCTTCCATAATGACAAGGCTACCATCCATTGGAGTAACAAAATCTCAACAATGAACTACCTTCCATAATGGCAAGGCTACCATCCATTGGAGAAACAAAATCTCAACAATGAACTACCTTCCATAATGACAAGGCTACCATCCATTTGTGTAACAAAATCTCAAAAATGAACTACCTTCCATAATGACAATGCTATCATCCATTGGAGAAACAAAATTTCAACAACAAACTACCTTCCAAAATGAAAAGTCTACCATCTATTGGAGTAAAAAAATCTCAACAAAGAACTACCTTCCATAATGACAAGCCTACCATCCATTGCAGTAACAAAATATCAACAATGAACTACCTTCCATAATGACAAGGCTACCATCCATTGGAGTAACAAAATCTCAAAAAGGAACTACCTTCCATAATAACAAGGCTATCATCCTTTGGAGAAACAAAATCTCAACAATGTACAACCTTCGGTAATGACAAGGATACCATCAATTAGAGTAACAAAATCTCAAAACCGAACTACCTTACATAATGACAAGGCTACCATTCATTGGAGTTAAAAAATCTTAACAATAAACTACCTTCCAAAATGACAAGGCTACAATCCATTAAATAACAAAATCTCAAAACCGAACTACCTTCCATAATGACAAGGCTACCATCCATTGGAGTAACAAAATCTCAACAATGAACTACCTTCCATAATGACAAGGCTACCATCCATTGGAGTAACAAAATCTCAACAATGAACTACCTTCCATAATGACAAGGGAACAATCCATTGGAGTAACAAAATCTCAAAAATGAACTACCTTCCATAATGACAAGGCTATCATCCATTGGAGAAACAAAATCTCAACATTGAACTACCTTCCGTAATGACAAGGATACCATCAATTAGAGTAACAAAATCTCAACAACGAACTAGCTTCAATAATGACAAGCCTACAATCCATTGGAGTAACAAAATCTCAACAACAAACTACCTTCCATAATGACAAGGCTACCATCCATTAATGTAACAAAATCTCAAAACCAAACTCCCTTCCATAATGACAAGGCTACCATCCATTGCAGTAACAAAATCTCAACAACGAACTACCTTCCATAGTGACAAGGCTACCATCCATTGGAGTAACAAAATCTCAACAATGAACTACCTTCCATAATGACAAGGCTACCATCCATTGGAGAAACAAAATCTCAACAATGAACTACCTTCCATAATGACAAGGCTACCATCCATTTGTGTAACAAAATCTCAAAAATGAACTACCTTCCATAATGACAATGCTATCATACATTGGAGAAACAAAATTTCAACAACGAACTACCTTCTGTAATGACAAGGATACCATTAATTAGAGTAACAAAATCTCAACAACAAACTACCTTCCATAATGACAAGCCTACCATCCATTGGAGTAACAAAATCTCAACAACAAACTACCTTCCATATTTACAAGGCTACCATCCATTAAAGTAACAAAATCTCAAAACTGAACGACCTTCCATAATGACAAGGCTACCATCCATTGGAGTAACAAAATCTCAATAACAAACTACCTTCCATATTGACAAGGCTACCATCCATTGGAGTAAAAAAATCTAAACAATGAACTACCTTCCATAATGACAAGGCTACCATCCATTGGAGTAACAAAATCTCAACAATGAACTACCTTCCATAATGATAAGGCTATTATCCATTGGAGAAACAAAATCTCAACAATGAACTACCATTCGTAATGACAAGGATACCATAAATTAGAGTAACAAAATCTCAACAACTAACTACCTTCCATAATGAAAAGTCTACCATTTATTGGAGTAAAAAAATCTCAACAAAGAACTACCTTCCATAATGACAAGGCTACCATCCATTGGATTAAAAAAATCTAAACAATGAACTACCTTCCATAATGACAAGGCTACCAGCCATTGGAGTAACAAAAACTCAACAATGAACTACCTTCCATAATGACAAGGCTATCATCCATTGGAGAAACAAAATCTCAACAATGATCTACCTTCCGTAATGACAAGGTTACCATAAATTAGAGTAACAAAATCTCAACAACGAACTACCTTCCATAATGAAAAGACTACCATCCATTGCAGTAAAAAAATCACAACAAAGAACTACCTTCATTAATGACAAGGCTACCATCCATTGGAGTAACAAAATCTCAACAACAAACTACCTTCTATAATGACAAGGCACCCATCCATTGGAGTAACAAAATCTCAAAAATGAACTACCTTCCATAATGACAAGGCTATCATCCATTGGAGAAATAAAATCTCAACAATGAACTACCTTCCGTAATGACAAGGATACCATCAGTTAGAGTAAAAAAATCTCAACAGCAAATTACCTTCCATAATGACAAGGCTACCATCCATTAAAGTAACAAAATCTAAAAACCGAACGACCTTCCATAATGACAAGGCTACCATCCATTCGAGTAATAAAATCTCAACAATGAACTACCTTCCATAATGACAAGGCTACCATCCATTGGAGTAACAAAATCTAAACAATGAACTAACTTCCATAATTACAAGGATACCATCAATTAGAGTAACAAAATCTCAACAACGAACTACCTTCCATAATGACAACCATACCATCCATTGGAGTAAAAAAATCTCAACAAAAAACTAGCTTCCATAATGACAAGGCTAACATCCATTAAATTAGAAAAATCTCAAAACCGAACTACCTTCCATAATGACAAGGCTACCATCCATTGGAGTAACAAAATCTCAACAACGAACTACCTTCCATAATGACAAGGCTACCATCCATTGGAGTAACAAAATCTAAACAATGAACTACCTTCCATAATGACAAGGCTACCAGCCATTGGAGTAACAAAATCTCAACAATGAACTACCTTCCATAATGACAAGGATATCATCCATTGGAGAAATAAAATCTCAACAATGAACAACCTTCTGTAATGACTAGGTTACCATAAATTAGAGTA
Organism: Vicia faba; assembly: GCA_948472305.1. NCBI lineage: Eukaryota > Viridiplantae > Streptophyta > Magnoliopsida > Fabales > Fabaceae > Vicia > Vicia faba. Next base: position 589,818,386 of record OX451741.1, on the reverse strand, counting down.
AAAAAATCTCAACAACGAACTACCTTCCATAATGAAAAGTCTACCATCTATTGGAGTAAAAAAATCTCAACAAAGAACTACCTTCCATAATGACAAGGCTACCATCCATTGGAGTAACAAAATCTCAACAATAAACTACCTTCAATAATGACAAGGCTACCAACCATTGGAGTAACAAAATCTCAAGAACAAACTACCTTCCATAATGACAGGGCTACCATCCATTAAAGTAACAAAATCTCAAAACCGAACTACCTTCCATAATGATAAGGGAACAATCCATTGGAGTAACAAAATCTCAAAAATGAACTACCTTCCATAATGACAAGGCTATCATCCATTGGAGAAACAAAATCTCAACATTGAACTACCTTCCGTAATGACAAGGATACCATCAATTAGAGTAACAAAATCTCAACAACGAACTAGCTTCAATAATGACAAGCCTACCATCCATTGGAGTAACAAAATCTAAACAACAAACTACCTTCCATAATGACAAGGCTAACATCCATTAATGTAACAAAATCTCAAAACCTAACTCCCTTCCATAATGACAAGGCTACCATCCATTGGAGTAACAAAATCTCAACAACGAACTACCTTCCATAATGACAAGGCTACCATCCATTGGAGTAACAAAATCTCAATAATGAACTACCTTCCATAATGACAAGGCTACCATCCATTGGAGAAACAAAATCTCAACAATGAACTACCTTCCATAATGACAAGGCTACCATCCATTTGTGTAACAAAATCTCAAAAATGAACTACATTCCATAATGACAATGCTATCATCCATTGGAGAAACAAAATTTCAACAATGAACTACCTTCTGTAATGACAAGGATACCATTAATTAGAGTAACAAAATCTCAACAACAAACTACCTTCCATAATGACAAGCCTACCATCCATTGGAGTAACAAAATCTCAACAACAAACTACCTTCCATATTTACAAGGCTACCATCCATTAAAGTAACAAAATCTCAAAACCGAACGACCTTCCATAATGACAAGGCTACCATCCATTGGAGTAACAAAATATCAATAACAAACTACCTTCCATATTGACAAGGCTACCATCCATTGGAGTAACAAAATCTAAACAATGAACTACCTTCCATAATGACAAGGCTACCATCCATTGGAGTAACAAAATCTCAACAATGAACTACCTTCCATAATGATAAGGCTATTATCCATTGGAGAAACAAAATCTCAACAATGAACTACCATTCGTAATTACAAGGATACCATAAATTAGAGTAACAAAATCTCAACAACTAACTACCTTCCATAATGAAAAGTCTACCATCTATTGGAGTAAAAAAATCTCAACAACGAACTACCTTCCATAATGACAAGGCTACCATCCATTGGAGTAACAAAATCTCAATAATGAACTACCTTCCATAATGACAAGGCTACCATCCATTGGAGAAACAAAATCTCAACAATGAACTACCTTCCATAATGACAAGGCTACCATCCATTTGTGTAACAAAATCTAAAAAATGAACTACATTCCATAATGACAATGCTATCATCCATTGGAGAAACAAAATTTCAACAATGAACTACCTTCTGTAATGACAAGGATACCATTAATTAGAGTAACAAAATCTCAACAACAAACTACCTTCCATAATGACAAGCCTACCATCCATTGGAGTAACAAAATCTCAACAACAAACTACCTTCCATATTTACAAGGCTACCATCCATTAAAGTAACAAAATCTCAAAATCGAACGACCTTCCATATTGACAAGGCTACCATCCATTGGAGTAACAAAATATCAATAACAAACTACCTTCCATATTGACAAGGCTACCATCCATTGGAGTAACAAAATCTAAACAATGAACTACCTTCCATAATGACAAGGCTACCATCCATTGGAGTAACAAAATCTCAACAATGAACTACCTTCCATAATGATAAGGCTATTATCCATTGGAGAAACAAAATCTCAACAATGAACTACCGTTCGTAATTACAAGGATACCATAAATTAGAGTAACAAAATCTCAACAACTAACTACCTTCCATAATGAAAAGTCTACCATCTATTGGAGTAAAAAAATCTCAACAAATAACTACCTTCCATAATGACAAGGCTACCATCCATTGGAGTAAAAAAAATCTAAACAATGAACTACCTTCCATAATGACAAGGCTACCAGCCATTGGAGTAACAAAATCTCAACAATGAACTACCTTCCATAATCACAAGGCTATCATCCATTGAAGAAACAAAATCTCAACAATGAACTACCTTCCGTAATGACAAGGTTACCATAAATTAGAGTAACAAAATCTCAACAACGAACTACCTTCCATAATGAAAAGACTACCATCCATTGAAGTAAAAAATCTCAACAAAGAACTACATTCATTAATGACAAGGATACCATCCATTGGAGTAACAAAATCTCAACAACAAACTACCTTCTATAATGACAAGGCACCAATCCATTAGAGTAACAAAATCTCAAAAATGAACTACCTTCCATAATGACAAGGCTATCATCCAGTGGAGAAACAAAATCTCAACAATGAACTACCTTCCGTAATGACAAGGATACCATCAGGTAGAGTAAAAAAATCTCAACAGCAAACTACCTTCCATAATGACAAGGCTACCATCCATTAAAGTAACAAAATCTCAAAACCGAATGACCTTCCATATTGACAAGGCTACCATCCATTCGAGTAACAAAATCTCAACAATGAACTACCTTCCATAATGACAAGGCTACCATCCATTGGAGTAACAAAATCTAAACAATGAACTAACTTCCATAATTACAAGGATACCATCAATTAGAATAACAAAATCACAACAACGAACTACCTTCCATAATGACAACCATACCATCCATTGGAGTAAAAAACTCTCAACAAAAAACTACCTTCCATAATGACAAAGCTACCATCCATTGGAGTAACAAAATCTCAACAATGAACTACCTTCCATAATGACAAGGCTACCATCCATTGGAGTAACAAAATCTAAACAATGAACTACCTTCCATAATGACAAGGATACCAGCCATTGGAGTAACAAAATCTCAACAACGAACTACCTTCCATAATGACAAGGCTATCATCCATTGGAGAAATAAAATCTCAACAATGAACTACCTTCTGTAATGACTAGGTTACCATAAATTAGAGTAAAAAAATCTCAACAACGAACTACCTTCCATAATGAAAAGTCTACCATCCATTGGAGTAAAAAAATCTCAACAAAGAACTACCTTCCATAATGACAAGGCTACCATCCATTGGAGTAACAAAATCTCAACAATAAACTACCTTTCATAATGACAAGGCTACCAGCCATTGGAGTAACAAAATCTCAACAATGAACTACCTTCCATAATGACAAGGCTGTCATCCATTGGAGAAACAAAATCTCAACAATGAACTACCTTCCGTAATGACAAGGATACCATCAATTAGAGTAACAAAATCTCAACAACAAACTACATTCCATAATGAAAAGTCTACCATCCATTGGAGTAACAAAATCTCAAGAACAAACTACCTTCCATAATGACAGGGCTACCATCCATTAAAGTAACAAAATCTCAAAACTGAACTACCTTCCATAATGACAAGGATACCATCCATCGGAGTAACAAAATCTCAACAAAAAACTACCTTCCATAATGACAAGGCTACCATCCATTGGAGTAACAAAATCTCAATAATAAACTACCTTCCATAATGACAAGGCTACCAGCCATTGGAGTAACAAAATCTCAACAATGAACTACCTTCTATAATGACAAGGCTATCATCCATTGGAGAAACAAAATTTCAACAATGAACTGCCTTCCGTGATGACAAGGATACCATCAATTAGAGTAACAAAATCTCAACCACAAACTACCTTCCATAATGAAAAGTCTACCATCCATTGGAGCAACAACATCTCAAGAACAAACTACCTTCCATAATGACATGGCTACCATCCGTTAAAGTAACAAAATCTCAAAACTGAAGTACCTTCCATAATGACAAGGCTACCATCCATCGGAGTAACAAAATCTCAACAAAGAACTACCTTCCATAATGACAAGGCTACCATCCATTGGAGTAACAAAATCTCAACAATGAACTACCTTCCATAATAACAAGGCTACCATCCATTGGAGTAATAAAATCTCAACAACGAACTACCTTCCATAATGAAAAGACTACCATCCATTGAAGTAAAAAAATCTCAACAAAGAACTACCTTCATTAATGATAAGGCTACCATCCATTGGAGTAACAAAATCTCAACAACAAACTACCTTCTATAATGACAAGGCACCCATCCATTGGAGTAACAAAATCTCAAAAATGAACTACCTTCCATAATGAAAGGCTATCATCCATTGGAGAAACAAAATCTCAACAATGAACTACCTTCCGTAATGACAAGGATACCATCAGTTAGAGTAACAAAATCTCAACAACGAACTACCTTCCATAATGAAAATTCTACCATCCATTGGAGTAACAAAATCTCAAGAACAAACTACCTTCCATAATGACAAGGCTACCATCCATTAAAGTAACAAAGTCTCAAAACCGAACGACCTTCCATAATGACAAGGCTACCATCCATTCGAGTAACAAAATCTCAACAATGAACTACCTTCCATAATGACAAGGCTACCATCCATTGGAGTAACAAAATCTAAACAATGAACTAACTTCCATAATTACAAGGATACCATCAATTAGAGTAACAAAATCTCAACAACGAACTACCTTCCATAATGACAACCATACCATCCATTGGAGTAAAAAAATCTCAACAAAAAACTAGCTTCCATAATGACAAGGCTAACATCCATTAAATTAAAAAAATCTCAAAACCGAACTACCTTCCATAATGACAAGGCTACCATCCATTGGAGTAACAAAATCTAAACAACGAACTACCTTCCATAATGACAAGGCTACCATCCATTGGAGTAACAAAATCTAAACAATGAACTACCTTCCATAATGACAAGGCTACCAGCCATTGGAGTAACAAAATCTCAACAATGAACTACCTTCTATAATGACAAGGCTATCATCCATTGGAGAAACAAAATCTCAACAATGAACTACCTTCTGTAATGACTAGGTTACCATAAATTAGAGTAAAAAAATCTCAACAACGAACTACCTTCCATAATGAAAAGTCTACCATCCATTGGAGTAAAAAAATCTCAACAAAGAACTACCTTCCATAATGACAAGGCTACCATCCATTGGAGTAACAAAATCTCAACAATAAACTACCTTCCATAATGACAAGGCTACCAGCCATTGGAGAAACAAAATCTCAACAATGAACTGCCTTCCGTAATGACAAGGATACCATCAATTAGAGTAACAAAATCTCAACAACGAACTACCTTCCATAATGAAAAGTCTACCATCCATTGGAGTAACAAAATCTCAAGAACAAACTACCTTCCATAATGACAGGGCTACCATCCATTAAAGTAACAAAATCTCAAATCGAACTACCTTCCATAATGACAAGGCTACCATACATCAGAGTAACAAAATCTCAACAAAGAACTACCTTCCATAATGACAAGGCGACCATCCATTGGAGTAACAAAATCTAAACAATAAACTACCTTCAATAATGACAAGGCTACCAACCATTGGAGTAACAAAATCTCAACAATGAACTACCTTCTACAATGACAAGGCTATCATCCATTGGAGAAACAAAATCTCAACAATGAACTGCCTTTCATAATGACAAGGATACCATCAATTAGAGTAACAAAATCTCAACAATGAACTACCTTCTGTAAAAACAAGGATACCATCAATTAGAGTAACAAAATCTCAACAACGAACTACCTTGCATAATTACAAGGCTACCATCCAGTGGAGTAACAAAATCTCAACAACAAACTACCTTCCATAATGACAAGGCTACCATCCATTAAAGTAACAGAATCTCAAAACCGAACTACCTTCCAAAATGACAAGGCTACCATCCATTGGAGTAACAAAATCTCAACAACGAACTTCCATCCATAATGACAAGGCTACCATTCATTGTAGTAACAAAATCTAAACAATGAACTACCTTCCATAATGACAAGGCTACCATCCATTGGAGTAACAAAATCTCAACAATGAACTACCTTCCATAATGATAAGGCTATTATCCATTGGAGAAACAAAATCTCAACAATGAACTACCATTCGTAATTACAAGGATACCATAAATTAGAGTAACAAAATCTCAACAACTAACTACCTTCCATAATGAAAAGTCTACCATCTATTGGAGTAAAAAAATCTCAACAAATAACTACCTTCCATAATGACAAGGCTACCATCCATTGGAGTAAAAAAAATCTAAACAATGAACTACCTTCCATAATGACAAGGCTACCAGCCATTGGAGTAACAAAAACTCAACAATGAACTACCTTCCATAATCACAAGGCTATCATCCATGGAAGAAACAAAATCTCAACAATGAACTACCTTCCGTAATGACAAGGTTACCATAAATTAGAGTAACAAAATCTCAACAACGAACTACCTTCCATAATGAAAAGACTACCATTCATTGAAGTAAAAAATCTCAACAAAGAACTACATTCATTAATGACAAGGATACCATCCATTGGAGTAACAAAATCTCAACAACAAACTACCTTCTATAATGACAAGGCACCCATCTATTGGAGTAACAAAATCTCAAAAATGAACTACCTTCCATAATGACAAGGCTATCATCCATTGGAGAAACAAAATCTCAACAATGAACTACCTTCCGTAATGACAAGGATACCATCAGTTAGAGTAACAAAATCTCAACAACGAACTACCTTCCATAATGAAAATTCTACCATCCATTGGAGTAACAAAATCTCAAGAACAAACTACCTTCCATAATGACAAGGCTACCATCCATTAAAGTAACAAAGTCTCAAAACCGAACGACCTTCCATAATGACAAGGCTACCATCCATTCGAGTAACAAAATCTCAACAATGAACTACCTTCCATAATGACAAGGCTACCATCCATTGGAGTAACAAAATCTAAACAATGAACTAACTTCCATAATTACAAGGATACCATCAATTAGAGTAACAAAATCTCAACAACGAACTACCTTCCATAATGACAACCATACCATCCATTGGAGTAAAAAAATCTCAACAAAAAACTAGCTTCCAAAATGACAAGGCTAACATCCATTAAATTAAAAAAATCTCAAAACCGAACTACCTTCCATAATGACAAGGCTACCATCCATTGGAGTAACAAAATCTAAACAACGAACTACCTTCCATAATGACAAGGCTACCATCCATTGGAGTAACAAAATCTAAACAATGAACTACCTTCCATAATGACAAGGCTACCAGCCATTGGAGTAACAAAATCTCAACAATGAACTACCTTCTATAATGACAAGGCTATCATCCATTGGAGAAACAAAATCTCAACAATGAACTACCTTCTGTAATGACTAGGTTACCATAAATTAGAGTAAAAAAATCTCAACAACGAACTACCTTCCATAATGAAAAGTCTACCATCCATTGGAGTAAAAAAATCTCAACAAAGAACTACCTTCCATAATGACAAGGCTACCATCCATTGGAGTAACAAAATCTCAACAATAAACTACCTTCCATAATGACAAGGCTACCAGCCATTGGAGTAACAAAATCTCAACAATGAACTACCTTCCATAATGACAAGGCTATCATCCATTGGAGAAACAAAATCTCAACAATGAACTGCCTTCCGTAATGACAAGGATACCATCAATTAGAGTAACAAAATCTCAACAACGAACTACCTTCCATAATGAAAAGTCTACCATCCATTGGAGTAACAAAATCTCAAGAACAAACTACCTTCCATAATGACAGGGCTACCATCCATTAAAGTAACAAAATCTCAAATCGAACTACCTTCCATAATGACAAGGCTACCATACATCAGAGTAACAAAATCTCAACAAAGAACTACCTTCCATAATGACAAGGCGACCATCCATTGGAGTAACAAAATCTAAACAATAAACTACCTTCCATAATGACAAGGCTACCAGCCATTGGAGTAACAAAATCTCAACAATGAACTACCTTCTATAATGACAAGGCTATCATCCATTGGAGAAACAAAATCTCAACAATGAACTGCCTTTCATAATGACAAGGATACCATCAATTAGAGTAACAAAATCTCAACAATGAACTACCTTCTGTAAAAACAAGGATACCATCAATTAGAGTAACAAAATCTCAACAACGAACTACCTTGCATAATGACAAGGCTACCATCCAGTGGAGTAACAAAATCTCAACAACAAACTACCTTCCATAATGACAAGGCTACCATCCATTAAAGTAACAGAATCTCAAAACCGAACTACCTTCCAAAATGACAAGGCTACCATCCATTGGAGTAACAAAATCTCAACAACGAACTTCCATCCATAATGAGAAGGCTACCATTCATTGTAGTAACAAAATCTAAACAATGAACTACCTTCCATAATGACAAGGCTACCATCCATTGGAGTAACAAAATCTCAACAATGAACTACCTTCCATAATGATAAGGCTATTATCCATTGGAGAAACAAAATCTCAACAATGAACTACCATTCGTAATTACAAGGATACCTTAAATTAGAGTAACAAAATCTCAACAACTAACTACCTTCCATAATGAAAAGTCTACCATCTATTGGAGTAAAAAAATCTCAACAAATAACTACCTTCCATAATGACAAGGCTACCATCCATTGGAGTAAAAAAAATCTAAACAATGAACTACCTTCCATAATGACAAGGCTACCAGCCATTGGAGTAACAAAAACTCAACAATGAACTACCTTCCATAATCACAAGGCTATCATCCATGGAAGAAACAAAATCTCAACAATGAACTACCTTCCGTAATGACAAGGTTACCATAAATTAGAGTAACAAAATCTCAACAACGAACTACCTTCCATAATGAAAAGACTACCATTCATTGAAGTAAAAAATCTCAACAAAGAACTACATTCATTAATGACAAGGATACCATCCATTGGAGTAACAAAATCTCAACAACAAACTACCTTCTATAATGACAAGGCACCCATCCATTGGAGTAACAAAATCTCAAAAATGAACTACCTTCCATAATGACAAGGCTATCATCCAGTGGAGAAACAAAATCTCAACAATGAACTACCTTCCGTAATGACAAGGATACCATCAGTTAGAGTAAAAAAATCTCAATAGCAAACTACCTTCCATAATGACAAGGCTACCATCCATTAAAGTAACAAAATCTCAAAACCAAACAACCTTCCATAATGACAAGGCTACCATCCATTCGAGTAACAAAATCTCAACAATGAACTACCTTCCATAATGACAAGGCTACCATCCATTGGAGTAACAAAATCTAAACAATGAACTAACTTCCATAATTACAAGGATACCATCAATTAGAGTAACAAAATCACAACAACGAACTACCTTCCATAATGACAACCATACCATCCATTGGAGTAAAAAACTCTCAACAAAAAACTACCTTCCATAATGACAAAGCTACCATCCATTGGAGTAACAAAATCTCAACAATGAACTACCTTCCATAATGACAAGGCTACCATCCATTGGAGTAACAAAATCTAAACAATGAACTACCTTCCATAATGACAAGGATACCAGCCATTGGAGTAACAAAATCTCAACAACGAACTACCTTCCATAATGACAAGGCTATCATCCATTGGAGAAATAAAATCTCAACAATGAACTACCTTCTGTAATGACTAGGTTACCATAAATTAGAGTAAAAAAATCTCAACAACGAACTACCTTCCATAATGAAAAGTCTACCATCCATTGGAGTAAAAAAATCTCAACAAAGAACTACCTTCTATAATGACAAAGCTACCATCCATTGGAGTAACAAAATCTCAACAATAAACTACCTTTCATAATGACAAGGCTACCAGCCATTGGAGTAACAAAATCTCAACAATGAACTACCTTCCATAATGACAAGGCTGTCATCCATTGGAGAAACAAAATCTCAACAATGAACTACCTTCCGTAATGACAAGGATACCATCAATTAGAGTAACAAAATCTCAACAACAAACTACATTCCATAATGAAAAGTCTACCATCCATTGGAGTAACAAAATCTCAAGAACAAACTACCTTCCATAATGACAGGGCTACCATCCATTAAAGTAACAAAATCTCAAAACTGAACTACCTTCCATAATGACAAGGCTACCATCCATTGGAGTAACAAAATCTCAATAATAAACTACCTTCCATAATGACAAGGCTACCAGCCATTGGAGTAACAAAATCTCAACAATGAACTACCTTCTATAATGACAAGGCTATCGTCCATTGGAGAAACAAAATTTCAACAATGAACTGCCTTCCGTGATGACAAGGATACCATCAATTAGAGTAACAAAATCTCAAAAACGAACTACCTTCCATAATGAAAAGTCTACCATCCATTGGAGTAACAAAATCTCAAGAACAAACTACCTTCCATAATGACAGGGCTACCATCCATTAAAGTAACAAAATCTCAAAACTGAAGTACCTTCAATAATGACAAGGCTACCATCCATCGGAGTAACAAAATCTCAACAAAGAACTACCTTCCATAATGACAAGGCTACCATCCATTGGAGTAACAAAATCTCAACAATGAACTACTTTCCATAATAACAAGGCTACCATCCATTGGAGTAACAAAATCTCAACAACGAACTACCTTCCATAATGAAAAGACTACCATCCATTGAAGTAAAAAAATCTCAACAAAGAACTACCTTCATTAATGACAAGGCTACCATCCATTGGAGTAACAAAATCTCAACAACAAACTACCTTCTATAATGACAAGGCACCCATCCATTGGAGTAACAAAATCTCAAAAATGAACTACCTTCCATAATGACAAGGCTATCATCCATTGGAGAAACAAAATCTCAACAATGAACTACCTTCCGTAATGACAAGGATACCATCAGTTAGAGTAACAAAATCTCAACAACGAACTACCTTCCATAATGAAAATTCTACCATCCATTGGAGTAACAAAATCTCAAGAACAAACTACCTTCCATAATGACAAGGCTACCATCCATTAAAGTAACAAAATCTCAAAACCGAACGACCTTCCATAATGACAAGGCTACCATCCATTCGAGTAACAAAATCTCAACAATGAACTACCTTCCATAATGACAAGGCTACCATCCATTGGAGTAACAAAATCTAAACAATGAACTAACTTCCATAATTACAAGGATACCATCAATTAGAGTAACAAAATCTCAACAACCAACTACCTTCCATAATGACAACCATACCATCCATTGGAGTAAAAAAATCTCAACAAAAAACTAAATTCCATAATGACAAGGCTAACATCCATTAAATTAAAAAAATCTCAAAACCGAACTACCTTCCATAATGACAAGGCTACCATCCATTGGAGTAACGAAATCTCAACAACGAACTACCTTCCATAATGACAAGGCTACCATCCATTGGAGTAACAAAATCTAAACAATGAACTACCTTCCATAATGACAAGGCTACCAGCCATTGGAGTAACAAAATCTCAACAATGAACTACCTTCTATAATGACAAGGCTACCAGCCATTGGAGTAACAAAATCTCAACAATGAACTACCTTCCATAATGACAAGGCTATCATCCATTGGAGAAACAAAATCTCAACAATGAACTGCCTTCCGTAATGACAAGGATACCATCAATTAGAGTAACAAAATCTCAACAACGAACCACCTTCCATAATGAAAAGTCTACCATCCATTGGAGTAACAAAATCTCAAGAACAAACTACCTTCCATAATGACAGGGCTACCATCCATTAAAGTAACAAAATCTCAAATCGAACTACCTTCCATAATGACAAGGCTACCATACATCGGAGTAACAAAATCTCAACAAAGAACTACCTTCCATAATGACAAGGCGACCATCCATTGGAGTAACAAAATCTCAACAATAAACTACCTTCCATAATGACAAGGCTACCAGCCATTGGAGTAACAAAATCTCAACAATGAACTACCTTCTATAATGACAAGGCTATCATCCATTGGAGTAACAAAATCTCAACAATGAACTGCCTTTCATAATGACAAGGATACCATCAATTAGAGTAACAAAATCTCAACAATGAACTACCTTCTGTAAAAACAAGGATACCATCAATTAGAGTAATAAAATCTCAACAACGAACTACCTTGCATAATGACAAGGCTACCATCCAGTGGAGTAACAAAATCTCAACAACAAACTACCTTCCATAATGACAAGGCTACCATCCATTAAAGTAACAGAATCTCAAAACCGAACTACCTTCCATAATGACAAGGCTACCATCCATTGGAGAAACAAAATCTCCACAAGAACTACCTTCCGTAATGACAAGGATACAATCAATTAGAGTAACAAAATCTCAACAACGAACTACATTCCATAATGACAAGGCTACCATCCATTAGAGTTACAAAATCTCAACAACAAACTACCTTCCATAATGACAAGGCTACCATCCATTAAAGTAACAAAATCTCAAAACCGAACTACCTTCCATAATGTCAAGGCTACCATCCATTGGAGTAACAAAATCTCAAAACCTAACTACCTTCCATAATGTCAAGGCTACCATCCGTTGGAGTAACAAAATCTCAACAACTAACTACCTTTCATAATGATAGGGCTACCAGCCATTGGAGTAACAAAATCTCAACAATGAACTACCTTTCAGAATGACAAGGCTATCATCCATTGGAGAAACAAAATCTCAACAATGAACTACCTTCCGTAATGACAAGGATAACATCAATTAGAGTAAGGAAATGTCAACAAAGAACTACCTTCCATAATGATAAGGCTACCATTAATTGGAGGAACAAAATATCCACAATGAACTGCCTTTCATAATGACAAGGCTATCATCCATTGGAGTAAAAAAATCTCAAAAATGAACTACCTTCCAAAATAACAAGGCTATCATCCATTGGAGAAACAAAATTTCAACAATGTACTACATTCCTAATGACAAGGATACCATCAATTAGAGTAACAATATCTCAACAATGAACTACCTTCCATAATAACAAGGCTACCATCCATTGGAGTAACAAAATCTCAAAAATGAACTACCTACCATAATGCCAAGGCTACCATCCATTGGAGTAACAAAATCTCAACAATGAACTACCTTCCATCATAACAAGGCTACCATCCATTGGAGTAACAAAATCTCAAAAAGGAACTACCTACCATAATGCCAAGGCTATCATCCATTGGAGAAACAAAATCTCAACAATGAACTACCTTTCGTAATGATAAGGATACCATCGATTAGACTAAAAAATTCTCAACAACGAACTACCATCCATAATGACAAGCTACCAGCCATTGGAGTAACAAAATCTCAACAACAAACTACCTTCCATAATGACAAGGCTACCATCCATTAAAGTAACAAAATCTCAAAACCGAACTACTTTCCATAATGATAAGGCTACCATCCATTGGAGTAAAAAAATCTCAACAAAGAACTACCTTCCATAATGACAAGGCTACCATCCATTAGAGTAACAAAATCTCAACAATGACATACCTTCCACAATGACAAGGCTACCAGCCATTGGAGTAACAAAATCTCAACAATGAACTGCCTTCCGTAATGACAAGGATACCATCAATTAGAGTAACAAAATCTCAACAACAAACTACCTTCCATAATGAAAAGTCTACCATCCGTTGGAGTAACAAAATCTCAAGAACAAACTACTTTCCATAATGACAGGGCTACCATCCATTAAAGTAACAAAATCTCAAAACTGAACTACCTTCCATAATGACAAGGCTACCATCCATCGGAGTAACAAAATCTCAACAAAGAACTACCTTCCATAATGATAAGGCTACCATCCATTAGAGTAACAAAATCTCAACAATAAACTACCTTCCATAATGACAAGGCTACCAGCCATTGGAGTAACAAAATCTCAACAATGAACTACCTTCTATAATGACAAGGCTATCATCCATTGGAGAAACAAAATCTCAACAATGAACTGCCTTCCGTAATGACAAGGATACCATCAATTAGAGTAACAAAATCTCAACAACGAACTACCTTCCATAATGAAAATTCTACCATCCATTGGAGTAACAAAATCTCAAGAACAAACTACCTTCCATAATGACAGGGCTACCATCCATTAAAGTAACAAAATCTCAAAACCGAAGTACCTTCCATAATGACAAGGCTACCATCCATCGGAGTAACAAAATCTCAACAAAGAACTACCTTCCATAATGACAAGGCTACCATCCATTGGAGTAACAAAATCTCAACAATGAACTACCTTCCATAATAACAAGGCTACCATCCATCGGAGTAACAATATCTCAACAACGAACTACCTTCCATAATGAAAAGACTACCATCCATTGAAGTAAAAAAATCTCAACAAAGAACTACCTTCATTAATGACAAGGCTACCATCCATTGGAGTAACAAAATCTCAACAACAAACTACCTTCTATAATGACAAGGCACCCATCCATTGGAGTAACAAAATCTCAAAAATGAACTACCTTCCATAATGTTAAGGCTATCATCCATTGGAGAAACAAAATCTCAACAATGAACTACCTTCCGTAATGACAAGGATACCATCAGTTAGAGTAAAAAAATCTCAACAACAAACTACCTTCCATAATGACACGGCTACCATCCATTAAAGTAACAAAATATCAAAACTGAACGACCTTCCATAATGACAAGGCTACCATCCATTCGAGTAACAAAATCTCAACAATGAACTACCTTCCATAATGACAAGACTACCATCCATTGGAGTAACAAAATCTAAACAATGAACTAACTTCCATAATTACAAGGATACCATCAATTAGAGTAACAAAATCTCAACAACGAACTACCTTCCATAATGACAACCATACCATCCATTGGAGTAAAAAAATCTCAACAAAAAACTACATTCCATAATGACAAGGCTACCATCCATTAAATTAAAAAAATCTCAAAACCGAACTACCTTCCATAATGACAAGGCTACCATCCATTGGAGTAACAAAATCTCAACAACGAACTACCTTCCATAATGACAAGGCTACCATCCATTGGAGTAACAAAATCTAAACAATGAACTACCTTCCATAATGACAAGGCTACCAGCCATTGGAGTAACAAAATCTCAACAATGAACTACCTTCCATAATGACAAGGCTATCATCCATTGGAGAAACAAAATCTCAACAATGAACTGCCTTCCGTAATGAGAAGGATACCATCAATTAGAGTAACAAAATCTCAACAACGAACTACCTTCAATAATGAAAAGTCTACGATCCATTGGAGTAACAAAATCTCAAGAACAAACTACCTTCCATAATGACAAGGCTACCATCCATTAAAGTAACAAAATCTCAAAACCGAACTACCTTCCATAATGACAAGGTTACCATCCATCGGAGTAACAAAATCTCAACAACGAACTACCTTGCATAATGACAAGGCTACCATCCATTGGAGTAACAAAATCTCAACAATAAACTGCCTTCCATAATGACAAGGCTACCAGCCATTGGAGTAACAAAATCTCAACAATGAACTACCTTCTATAATGACAAGGCTATCATCCATTGGAGAAACAAAATCTCAACAATGAACTTCCTTCCGTAATGATAAGGATACCATCAATTAGAGTAACAAAATCTCAACAACGAACTACATTCCATAATGAAAAGTCTACCATCCATTGGAGTAACAAAATCTCAAGAACAAACTACCTTCCATAATGACAGGGCTACCATCCATTAAAGTAACAAAATCTCAAAACCGAAGTACCTTCCATAATGACAAGGCTATCATCCATTGGAGAAACAAAATCTCAACAATGAACTGCCTTCTGTAATCACTAGGTTACCATAAATTAGAGTAAAAAAATCTCAACAACGAACTACCTTCCATAATAACAAGGCTACCGTCCATTGGAGTAACAAAATCTCAACAAAGAACTACCTTCCAAAATGACAAGGCTACCAACCATTGGAGAAACAAAATCTTAACAATGAACTACCTTCGGCAAAAACAAGGATACCATCAATTAGAGTAACAAAATCTCAACAACGAACTACATTCCATAATGACAAGGCTACCATCCATTAGAGTTACAAAATCTCAACAACAAACTACCTTCCATAATGACAAGGCTACCAACCATTAAAGTAACAAAATCTCAACACCGAACTACCTTCCATAATGTCAAGGCTACCATCCATTGGAGTAACAAAATCTCAAAACCTAACTACCTTCCATAATGTCAAGGCTACCATCCGTTGGAGTAACAAAATCTCAGCAACTTACTACCTTTCATAATGACAGGGATACCAGCCATTGGAGTAACAAAATCTCAACAATGACCTACCTTCCAGAATGACAAGGCTATCATACATTGGAGAAACAAAATCTCAACAATGATCTACCTTCCGTAATGACAA
The DNA here is from genome assembly GCA_948472305.1 of Vicia faba. Classification (NCBI taxonomy): domain Eukaryota; kingdom Viridiplantae; phylum Streptophyta; class Magnoliopsida; order Fabales; family Fabaceae; genus Vicia; species Vicia faba. The sequence goes on along the minus strand of OX451741.1, from coordinate 589,801,767 downwards.
GGATACCATCAATTAGAGTAACGAAATCTCAACAAAGAACTACCTTCCATAATGACAAGGCTACCATCCATTGGAGTAACAAAATATCCACAATGAACTACCTTTCATAATGACAAGGCTATCATCCATTGGAGTAAAAAAATCTCAAAAATGAACTACCTTCCAAAATGACAAGGCTATCATCCATTGGAGAAACAAAATTTCAAAAATGAACTACATTCCTAATGACAAGGATACCATCAATCAGAGTAACAATATCTCAACAATGAACTACCTTCCATAATAACAAGGCTACCATCCATTGGAGTAACAAAATCTTAAAAATGAACTACCTACCATAATGCCAAGGCTACCACCCATTGGAGTAACAAAATCTCAACAATGAACTACCTTCCATAATAACAAGGCTACCATCCATTGGAGTAACAAAATCTAAAAAAGGAACTACCTACCATAATGCCAAGGCTATCATCCATTGGAGAAACAAAACTCAACAATGAACTACCTTTCGTAGTGATAAGCATACCATCGATTAGAGTAAAAAAATATCAACAACAAACTACCATCCATAATGACAAGGCTACCATCCATTAAAGTAACAAAATCTCAAAACCGAACGACCTTCCATAATGACAAGGCTACCATCCATTCGAGTAACAAAATCTCAACAATGAACTACCTTCCATAATGACAAGGCTACCATCCATTGGAGTAACAAAATCTAAACAATGAACTAACTTCCATAATTACAAGGATACCATCAATTAGAGTAACAAAATCTCAACAACCAATTATCTTCCATAATGACAACCATACCATCCATTGGAGTAAAAAAATCTCAACAAAAAACTACCTTCCATAATGACAAGGCTAACATCCATTAAATTAAAAAAATCTCAAAACCGAACTACCTTCCATAATGACAAGGCTACCATCCATTGGAGTAAAAAAATCTCAACAACGAACTACCTTCCATAATGACAAGGCTACCATCCATTGGAGTAACAAAATCTAAACAATGAATTACCTTCCATAATGACAAGGCTACCAGCCATTGGAGTAACAAAATCTCAACAATGAACTACCTTCCATAATGACAAGGCTATCATCCATTGGAGAAACAAAATCTCAACAATGAACTACCTTCTGTAATGACTAGGTTACCATAAATTAGAGTAAAAAAATCTCAACAACGAACTACCTTCCATAATGGAAAGTCTACCATCCATTGGAGTAAAAAAATCTCAACAAAGAACTACCTTTCATAATGACAAGGCTACCATCCATTGGAGTAATAAAATCTCAACAATAAACTACCTTCCATAATGACAAGGCTACCATCCATTGGAGTAACAAAATCTCAACAATGAACTACCTTTCATAATGACAAGGCTATCATCCATTGGAGAAACAAAATCTCAACAATGAACTTCCTTCCGTAATGACAAGGATACCATCAATTAGAGTAACAAAATCTCAAGAACAAACTACCTTCCATAATGACAGGGCTACCATCCATTAAAGTAACAAAATCTCAAAACCGAAGTACCTTCCATAATGACAAGGCTACCATCCATCGGAGTAACAAAATCTCAACAAAGAACTTCCTTCCATAATGACAAGGCTACCATCCATTGGAGTAACAAAATCTCAACAATGAACTACCTTCCATAATCACAAGGCTACCTTCCATTGGAGTAACAAAATCTCAAAAACGAACTACCTTCCATAATGACAAGGCTACCAGCCATTGGAGTAACAAAATCTCAACAATGAACTACCTTCCATAATGACAAGGCTATCATCCATTGGAGAAACAAAATCTCAACAATGAACTACCTTCTGTAAAAACAAGGATACCATCAATTAGAGTAACAAAATCTCAACAACGAACTACCTTGCATAATGACAAGGCTACCATCCAGTGGAGTAACAAAATCTCAACAACGAACTACCTTGCATAATGACAAGGCTACAATCCATTAAAGTAACAGAATCTCAAAACCGAACTACCTTCCATAATGACAAGGCTACCATCCATTGGAGTAACAAAATCTCAACAACGAACTTCCATCCATAATGACAAGGCTACCATTCATTATAGTAACAAAATCTAAAAAATGAACTACCTTTCATAATGACAAGGCTATCATCCATTGGAGAAACAAAATCTCCACAATGAACTACCTTCCGTAATGACAAGGATACAATCAATTAGAGTAACAAAATCTCAACAACGAACTACATTCCATAATGACAAGGCTACCATCCATTAGAGTTACAAAATCTCAACAACAAACTACCTTCCATAATGACAAGGCTACCATCCACTAAAGTAACAAAATCTCAAAACCGAACTACCTTCCATAATGTCAAGGCTACCATCCATTGGAGTAACAAAATCTCAAAACCTAACTACCTTCCATAATGTCAAGGCTACCATCCGTTGGAGTAACAAAATCTCAACAATGAACTACCTTCCAGAATGACAAGGCTATCATCCATTGGAGAAACAAAATCTCAACAATGAACTACCTTCCGTAATGACAAGGATACCATCAATTAGAGTAACGAAATATCAACAAAGAACTACCTTCCATAATGATAAGGCTACCATCCATTGGAGGAACAAAATATCCACAATGAACTACCTTTCATAATGACAAGGCTATCATCCATTGGAGTAAAAAAATCTCAAAAATGAACTACCTTCCAAAATAACAAGGCTATCATCCATTGGAGAAACAAAATTTCAACAATGTACTACATTCCTAATGACAAGGATACCATCAATTAGAGTAACAATATCTCAACAATGAACTACCTTCCATAATAACAAGGCTACCATCCATTGGAGTAACAAAATCTCAAAAATGAACTACCATCCATAATGACAAGGCTACCAGCCATTGGAGTAACAAAATCTCAACAACAAACTACCTTCCATAATGACAAGGCTACCATCCATTAAAGTAACAAAATCTCAAAACCGAACTACCTTCCATAATGATAAGGCTACCATCCATTGGAGAAACAAAATCACAACAAAGAACTACCTTCCATAATGACAAGGCTACCATCCATTGGAGTAACAAAATCTCAACAATGACCTACCTTCCACAATGACAAGGCTACCAGCCATTGGAGTAACAAAATCTCAACAATGAACTTCCTTCCGTAATGACAAGGATACCATCAATTAGAGTAACAAAATCTCAACAACGAACTACCTTCCATAATGAAAAGTCTACCATCCATTGGAGTAACAAAATCTCAAGAACAAACTACCTTCCATAATGACAGGGCTACCATCCATTAAAGTAACAAAATCTGAAAACCGAACTACCTTCCATAATGACAAGGCTACCATCCATCGGAGTAACAAAATCTCAACAAAGAACTACCTTCCATAATGATAAGGCTACCATCCATTGGAGTAACAAAATCTCAACAATAAACTACCTTCCATAATGACAAGGCTACCAGCCATTGGATTAACAAAATCTCAACAATGAACTACCTTCTATAATGACAAGGCTATCATCCATTGGAGAAACAAAATCTCAACAATGAATTGCCTTCCGTAATGACAAGGATACCATCAATTAGAGTAACAAAATCTCAACAACAAACTACCTTCCATAATGAAAAGTCTACCATCCATTGGAGTAACCAAATCTCAAGAACAAATTACCTTCCATAATGACAGGGCTACCATCCATTAAAGTAACAAAATCTCAAAACCGAAGTACCTTCCATAATTACAAGGCTACCATCCATCGGAGTAACAAAATCTCAACAAAGAACTACCTTCCATAATGACAAGGCTACCATCCATTGGAGTAACAAAATCTCAACAATGAACTACCTTCCATAATAACAAGGCTACCATCCATCGGAGTAACAAAATCTCAACAACGAACTACCTTCAATAATGAAAAGACTACCATCCATTGAAGTAAAAAAATCTCAACAAAGAACTACCTTCATTAATGACAAGGCTACCATCCATTGGAGTAACAAAATCTCAACAACAAACTACCTTCTATAATGACAAGGCACCCATCCATTAGTGTAACAAAATCTCAAAAATGAACTACCTTCCATAATGATAAGGCTATCATCCATTGGAGAAACAAAATCTCAACAATGAACTACCTTCCGTAATGACAAGGATACCATCAGTTAGAGTAAAAAAATCTCAACAACAAACTACCTTCCATAATGACAAGGCTACCATCCATTAAAGTAACAAAATCTGAAAACCGAACTACCTTCCATAATGACAAGGCTACCATCTATCGGAGTAACAAAATCTCAACAAAGAACTACCTTCCATAATGATAAGGCTACCATCCATTGGAGTAACAAAATCTCAACAATAAACTACCTTCCATAATGACAAGGCTACCAGCCATTGGATTAACAAAATCTCAACAATGAACTACCTTCTATAATGACAAGGCTATCATCCATTGGAGAAACAAAATCTCAACAATGAATTGCCTTCCGTAATGACAAGGATACCATCAATTAGAGTAACAAAATCTCAACAACAAACTACCTTCCATAATGAAAAGTCTACCATCCATTGGAGTAACCAAATCTCAAGAACAAACTACCTTCCATAATGACAGGGCTACCATCCATTAAAGTAACAAAATCTCAAAACCGAAGTACCTTCCATAATTACAAGGCTACCATCCATCGGAGTAAAAAAATCTCAACAAAGAACTACCTTCCATAATGACAAGGCTACCATCCATTGGAGTAACAAAATCTCAACAATGAACTACCTTCCATAATAACAAGGATACCATCCATCGGAGTAACAAAATCTCAACAACGAACTACCTTCAATAATGAAAAGACTACCATCCATTGAAGTAAAAAAATCTCAACAAAGAACTACCTTCATTAATGACAAGGCTACCATCCATTGGAGTAACAAAATCTCAACAACAAACTACCTTCTATAATGACAAGGCACCCATCCATTAGTGTAACAAAATCTCAAAAATGAACTACCTTCCATAATGATAAGGCTATCATCCATTGGAGAAACAAAATCTCAACAATGAACTACCTTCCGTAATGACAAGGATACCATCAGTTAGAGTAAAAAAATCTCAACAACAAACTACCTTCCATAATGACAAGGCTACCATCCATTAAAGTAACAAAATATCAAAACCGAACGACCTTCCATAATGACAAGGCTACCATCCATTCGAGTAACAAAATCTCAACAATGAACTACCTTCCATAATGACAAGGCGACCATCCATTGGAGTAACAAAATCTAAACAATGAACTAACTTCCATAATTACATGGATACCATCAATTAGAGTAAGAAAATCTCAACAACGAACTACCTTCCATATTGACAACCATACCATCCATTGGAGTAAAAAAATCTCAACAAAAAACTACATTCCATAATGACAAGGCTACCATCCATTAAATTAAAAAAATCTCAAAACCGAACTACCTTCCATAATGACAAGGCTACCATCCATTGGAGTAACAAAATCTCAACAACGAACTACCTTCCATAATGACAAGGCTACCATCCATTGGAGTAGCAAAATCTAAACAATGAACTACCTTCCATAATGACAAGGCTATCATCCATTGGAGAAACAAAATCTCAACAATGAACTACCTTCTGTATTGACTAGGTTACCATAAATTAGAGTAAAAAAATCTCAACAACGAACTACCTTCCATAATGAAAAGTCTACCATCCATTGGAGTAAAAAAATCTCAACAAAGAACTACCTTCCATAATGACAAGGCTACCATCCATTGGAGTAACAAAATCTCAACAATAAACTACCTTCCATAATGACAAGGCTACCAGCCATTGGAGTAACAAAATCTCAACAATGAACTACCTTCCATAATGACAAGGCTATCATCCATTGGAGAAACAAAATCTCAACAATGAACTGCCTTCCGTAATGAGAAGGATACCATCAATTAGAGTAACAAAATCTCAACAATGAACTACCTTCCATAATGAAAAGTCTACGATCCATTGGAGTAACAAAATCTCAAGAACAAACTACCTTCCATAATGACAAGGCTACCATCCATTAAAGTAACAAAATCTCAAAACCGAACTACCTTCCATAATGACAAGGTTACCATCCATCAGAGTAACAAAATCTCAACAAAGAACTACCTTCCATAATGACAAGGCTACCATCCATTGGAGTAACAAAATCTCAACAATGAACTACCTTCTATAATGACAAGGCTATCATCCATTGGAGAAACAATATCTCAACAATGAACTGCCTTCCGTAATGACAAGGATACCATCAGTTAGAGTAACAAAATCTCAACAACGAACTACCTTCCATAAGGAAAAGTCTACCATCCGTTGGAGTAACAAAATCTCAAGAACAAACTACCTTCCATAATGACAGGGCTACCATCCATTAAAGTAACAAAATCTCAAAACCGAAGTACCTTCCATAATGACAAGGCTACCATCCATCGGAGTAACAAAATCTCAACAAACAACTACCTTCCATAATGACAAGGCTACCATCCATTGGAGTAACAAAATCTCAACAATGAACTACCTTCCATAATCACAAGGCTACCATCTATTGGAGTAACAAAATCTCAAAAACGAACTACCTTCCAAAATGACAAGGCTACCAGCCATCGGAGTAACAAAATCTTAAAAATGAACTACCTTCCATAATGACAAGGCTATCATCCATTGGAGAAACAAAATCTCAACAATGAACTACCTTCTGCAAAAACAAGGATACCATCAATTAGAGTAACAAAATCTCAACAACGAACTACATTCCATAATGACAAGGCTACCATCCATTAGAGTTACAAAATCTCAACAACAAACTACCTTCCATAATGACAAGGCTACCATCCATTAAAGTAACAAAATCTCAAAACTGAACTACCTTCCATAATGTCAAGGCTACCATCCATTGGAGTAACAAAATCTCAAAACCTAACTACCTTCCATAATGTCAAGGCTACGATCCGTTGGAGTAACAAAATCTCAACAACTAACTACCTTTCATAATGACAGGGCTACCAGCCATTGGAGTAACAAAATCTCAACAATGAACTACCTTCCAGAATGACAAGGCTATCATCCATTGGAGAAACAAAATCTCAACAATGATCTACCTTCCGTAATGGCAAGGATACCATCAATTAGAGTAACGAAATCTCAACAAAGAACTACCTTCCATAATGACAAGGCTACCATCCATTGGAGTAACAAAATATCCACAATGAACTACCTTTCATAATGACAAGGCTATCATCCATTGGAGTAAAAAAATATCAAAAATGAACTACCTTCCAAAATGACAAGGCTATCATCCATTGGAGAAACAAAATTTCAAAAATGAACTACCTACCATAATGCCAAGGCTACCACCCATTGGAGTAACAAAATCTCAACAATGAACTACCTTCCATAATAAGAAGGCCACCATCCATTGGAGTAACAAAATCTAAAAAAGGAACTACCTACCATAATTCCAAGGCTACCATCCATTGGAGAAACAAAATCTCAACAATGAACTACCTTTCGTAATGATAAGGATACCATCGATTAGAGTAAAAAAATCTCAACAACAAACTACCATCCATAATGACAAGGCTACCAACCATTGGAGTAACAAAATCTCAACAATAAACTACCTTCCATAATGACAAGGCTAAAATCCATTAAAGTAACAAAATCTCAAAACCGAACTACCTTCCATAATGATAAGGCTACCATCCATTGGAGTAACAAAATCTTAACAATGAACTACCTTCCATAATGACAAGGCTACCATCCATTGTAGTAAGAAAATCTCAACAATGACCTACCTTCCACAATGACAAGGCTACCATCCATTGGAGTAACAAAATCTCAAAACCTAACTACCTTCCATAATGTCAAGGCTACCATCCGTTGGAGTAACAAAATCTCAACAACTAACTACCTTTCATAATGACACGGCTACCAGCCATTGGAGTAACAAAATCTAAACAATGAACTACCTTCCATAATGACAAGGCTACCAGCCATTGGGGTAACAAAATCTCAACAATAAACTACCTTCCATAATGACAAGGCTATCATCCATTGGAGAAACAAAATCTCAACAATGAACTACCTTCTGTATTGACTAGGTTACCATAAATTAGAGTAAAAAAATCTCAACAACGAACTACCTTCCATAATGAAAAGTCTACCATCCATTGGAGTAAAAAAATCTCAACAAAGAACTACCTTCCATAATGACAAGGCTACCATCCATTGGAGTAACAAAATCTCAACAATAAACTACCTTCCATAATGACAAGGCTACCAGCCATTGGAGTAACAAAATCTCAACAATGAACTACCTTCCATAATGACAAGGCTATCATCCATTGGAGAAACAAAATCTCAACAATGAACTGCCTTCCGTAATGAGAAGGATACCATCAATTAGAGTAACAAAATCTCAACAATGAACTACCTTCCATAATGAAAAGTCTACGATCCATTGGAGTAACAAAATCTCAAGAACAAACTACCTTCCATAATGACAAGGCTACCATCCATTAAAGTAACAAAATCTCAAAACCGAACTACCTTCCATAATGACAAGGTTACCATCCATCAGAGTAACAAAATCTCAACAAAGAACTACCTTCCATAATGACAAGGCTACCATCCATTGGAGTAACAAAATCTCAACAATGAACTACCTTCTATAATGACAAGGCTATCATCCATTGGAGAAACAATATCTCAACAATGAACTGCCTTCCGTAATGACAAGGATACCATCAGTTAGAGTAACAAAATCTCAACAACGAACTACCTTCCATAATGAAAAGTCTACCATCCATTGGAGTAACAAAATCTCAAGAACAAACTACCTTCCATAATGACAGGGCTACCATCCATTAAAGTAACAAAATCTCAAAACCGAAGTACCTTCCATAATGACAAGGCTACCATCCATCGGAGTAACAAAATCTCAACAAACAACTACCTTCCATAATGACAAGGCTACCATCCATTGGAGTAACAAAATCTCAACAATAAACTACCTTCCATAATCACAAGGCTACCATCTATTGGAGTAACAAAATCTCAAAAATGAACTACCTTCCAAAATGACAAGGCTACCAGCCATCGGAGTAACAAAATCTTAACAATGAACTACCTTCCATAATGACAAGGCTATCATCCATTGGAGAAACAAAATCTCAACAATGAACTACCTTCTGCAAAAACAAGGATACCATCAATTAGAGTAACAAAATCTCAACAACGAACTACATTCCATAATGACAAGGCTACCATCCATTAGAGTTACAAAATCTCAACAACAAACTACCTTTCATAATGACAAGGCTACCATCCATTAAAGTAACAAAATCTCAAAACTGAACTACCTTCCATAATGTCAAGGCTACCATCCATTGGAGTAACAAAATCTCAAAACCTAACTACCTTCCATAATGTCAAGGCTACGATCCGTTGGAGTAACAAAATCTCAACAACTAACTACCTTTCATAATGACAGGGCTACCAGCCATTGGAGTAACAAAATCTCAACAATGAACTACCTTCCAGAATGACAAGGCTATCATCCATTGGAGAAACAAAATCTCAACAATGATCTACCTTCCGTAATGGCAAGGATACCATCAATTAGAGTAACGAAATCTCAACAAAGAACTACCTTCCATAATGACAAGGCTACCATCCATTGGAGTAACAAAATATCCACAATGAACTACCTTTCATAATGACAAGGCTATCATCCATTGGAGTAAAAAAATATCAAAAATGAACTACCTTCCAAAATGACAAGGCTATCATCCATTGGAGAAACAAAATTTCAAAAATGAACTACCTACCATAATGCCAAGGCTACCACCCATTGGAGTAACAAAATCTCAACAATGAACTACCTTCCATAATAACAAGGCCACCATCCATTGGAGTAACAAAATCTAAAAAAGGAACTACCTACCATAATTCCAAGGCTATCATCCATTGGAGAAACAAAATCTCAACAATGAACTACCTTTCGTAATGATAAGGATACCATCGATTAGAGTAAAAAAATCTCAACAACAAACTACCATCCATAATGACAAGGCTACCAGCCATTGGAGTAACAAAATCTCAACAATAAACTACCTTCCATAATGACAAGGCTACAATCCATTAAAGTAACAAAATCTCAAAACCGAACTACCTTCCATAATGATAAGGCTACCATCCATTGGAGTAACAAAATCTTAACAATGAACTACCTTCCATAATGACAAGGCTACCATCCATTGTAGTAACAAAATCTCAACAATGACCTACCTTCCACAATGACAAGGCTACCATCCATTGGAGTAACAAAATCTCAAAACCTAACTACCTTCCATAATGTCAAGGCTACCATCCGTTGGAGTAACAAAATCTCAACAACTAACTACCTTTCATAATGACACGGCTACCAGCCATTGGAATAACAAAATCTCAACAATGAACTACCTTCCAGAATGACAAGGCTATCTTCCATTGGAGTAACAAAATCTCAAAAACGAACTACCTTCCAAAATGACAAGGCTACCAGCCATCGGAGTAACAAAATCTTAACAATGAACTACCTTCCATAATGACAAGGCTATCATCCATTGGAGAAACAAAATCTCAACAATGAACTACCTTCTGCAAAAACAAGGATACCATCAATTAGAGTAACAAAATCTCAACAACGAACTACATTCCATAATGACAAGGCTACCATCCATTAGAGTTACAAAATCTCAACAACAAACTACCTTCCATAATTACAAGGCTACCATCCATTAAAGTAACAAAATCTCAAAACTGAACTACCTTCCATAATGTCAAGGCTACCATCCATTGGAGTAACAAAATCTCAAAACCTAACTACCTTCCATAATGTCAAGGCTACGATCCGTTGGAGTAACAAAATCTCAACAACTAACTACCTTTCATAATGACAGGGCTACCAGCCATTGGAGTAACAAAATCTCAACAATGAACTACCTTCCAGAATGACAAGGCTATCATCCATTAGAGAAACAAAATCTCAACAATGATCTACCTTCCGTAATGGCAAGGATACCATCAATTAGAGTAACGAAATCTCAAGAAAGAACTACCTTCCATAATGACAAGGCTACCATCCATTGGAGTAACAAAATATCCACAATGAACTACATTTCATAATGACAAGGCTATCATCCATTGGAGTAAAAAAATATCAAAAATGAACTACCTTCCAAAATGACAAGGCTATCATCCATTGGAGAAACAAAATTTCAAAAATGAACTACCTACCATAATGCCAAGGCTACCACCCATTGGAGTAACAATATCTCAACAATTAACTACCTTCCATAATAACAAGGCCACCATCCATTGGAGTAACAAAATCTAAAAAAGGAACTACCTACCATAATGCCAAGGCTATCATCCATTGGAGAAACAAAATCTCAACAATGAACTACCTTTCGTAATGATAAGGATACCATCGATTAGAGTAAAAAAATCTCAACAACAAACTACCATCCATAATGACAAGGCTACCAGCCATTGGAGTAACAAAATCTCAACAATAAACTACCTTCCATAATGACAAGGCTACAATCCATTAAAGTAACAAAATCTCAAAACCGAACTACCTTCCAGAATGATAAGGCTACCATCCATTGGAGTAACAAAATCTTAACAATGAACTACCTTCCATAATGACAAGGCTACCATCCATTGTAGTAACAAGATCTCAACAATGACCTACCTTCCACAATGACAAGGCTACCATCCATTGGAGTAACAAAATCTCAAAACCTAACTACCTTCCATAATGTCAAGGCTACCATCCGTTGGAGTAACAAAATCTCAACAACTAAGTACCTTTCATAATGACACGTCTACCAGCCATTGGAGTAACAAAATCTCAACAATGAACTACCTTCCAGAATGACAAGGCTATCATCCATTGGAGAAACAAAATCTCAACAATGATCTACCTTCCGTAATGGCAAGGATACCTTTAATTAGAGTAACGAAATCTCAACAAAGTACTACCTTCCATAATGACAAGGCTACCATCCATTGGAGTAACAAAATATCCACAATGAACTACGTTTCATAATGACAAGGCAATCATCCATTGGAGAAAAAAAATATCAAAAATGAACTACCTTCCAAAATGACAAGGCTATCATCCATTGGAGAAAGAAAATTTCAAAAATGAACTACATTCCTAATTACAAGGATAACATCAATTAGAGTAACAATATCTCAACAATGAACTACCTTCCATAATAACAAGGCTACCATCCATTGGAGTAACAAAATCTCAAAAATGAACTACCTACCATAATGCCAAGGCTACCACCCATTGGAGTAACAAAATCTCAACAATGAACTACCTTCCATAATAACAAGGCTACCATCCATTGGAGTAACAAAATCTAAAAAAGGAACTACCTACCATAATGCCAAGGCTATCATCCATTGGAGAAACAAAATCTCAACAATGAACTACCTTTCGTAATGATAAGGATACCATCGACTAGAGTAAAAAAATCTCAACAACAAACTACCATCCATAATGACAAGGCTACCAGCCATTGGAGTAACAAAATCTCAACAACAAACTACCATCCATAATGACAAGGCTACCATCCATTAAAGTAACAAAATCTCAAAACCGAACGACCTTCCATAATGACAAGGCTACCATCCATTCGAGTAACAAAATCTCAACAATGAACTACCTTCCATAATGACAAGGCTACCATCCATTGGAGTAACAAAATCTAAACAATGAACTAACTTCCATAATTACAAGGATACCATCAATTAGAGTAACAAAATCTCAACAACCAACTACCTTCCATAATGACAACCATACCATCCATTGGAGTAAAAAAATCTCAACAAAAAACTACCTTCCATAATGACAAGGCTAACATCCATTAAATTAAAAAAAATCTCAAAACCGAACTACCTTCCATAATGACAAGGCTACCATCCATTGGAGTAAAAAAATCTCAAAAACGAACTACCTTCCATAATGACAAGGCTACCATCCATTGGAGTAACAAAATCTAAACAATGAACTACCTTCCATAATGACAAGGCTACCAGCCATTGGAGTAACAAAATCTCAACAATGAACTACCTTCCATAATGACAAGGCTATCATCCATTGGAGAAACAAAATCTCAACAATGAACTACCTTCTGTAATGACTAGGTTACCATAAATTAGAGTAAAAAAATCTCAACAACGAACTACCTTCCATAATGAAAAGCCTACCATCCATTGGAGTAAAAAAACCTCAACAAAGAACTACCTTCCATAATGACAAGGCTACCATCCATTGGAGTAACAAAATCTCAACAATAAACTACCTTCCATAATGACAAGGCTACCAGCCATTGGAGTAACAAAATCTCAACAATGAACTACCTTCCATAATGACAAGGCTATCATCCATTGGAGAAACAAAATCTCAACAATGAACTGCCTTCCGTAATGACAAGGATACCATCAATTAGAGTAACAAAATCTCAACATCGAACTACCTTCCATAATGAAAAGTCTACCATCCATTGGAGTAACAAAATCTTAAGAGCAAACTACATTCCATAATGACAGCGCTACCATCAATTAGAGTAACAAAATCTCAAAATCGAACTACCTTCCATAATGACAAGGCTACCATACATCGGAGTAACAAAATCTCAACAAAGAAGTACCTTCCATAATGACAGCGCTACCATCCATTAAAGTAACAAAATCTCAAAATCGAACTACCTTCCATAATGACAAGGCTACCATACATCGGAGTAACAAAATCTCAACAAAGAACTACCTTCCATAATGACAAGGCGACCATCCATTGGAGTAACAAAATCTCAACAATGAACTGCCTTCCATAATGACAAGGCTACCAGCCATTGGAGTAACAAAATCTCAACAATGAACTACCTTCTATAATGACAAGGCTATCATCCATTGGAGAAACAAAATCTCAACAATGAACTGCCTTCCGTAATGACAAGGATACCATCAATTAGAGTAACAAAATCTCAACAACGAACTTCCTTCCATAATGAAAAGTCTACCATCCATTGGAGTAACAAAATCTCAAGAACAAACTACCTTCCATAATGACAGGGCTACCATCCATTAAAGTAACAAAATCTTAAAACCGAAGTACCTTCCATAATGACAAGGCTACCATCCATCGGAGTAAAAAAATCTCAACAAAGAACTTCCTTCCATAATGACAAGGCTACCATCCATTGGAGTAACAAAATCTTAACAATGAACTACCTTCCATAATCTAAAGGCTACCATCCATTGGAGTAACAAAGTCTCAAAAACGAACTACCTTCCATAATGACAAGGCTACCAGCCATTGGAGTAACAAAATCTCAACAATGAACTACCTTCCATAATGACAAGGCTATCATCCATTGGAGAAACAAAATCTCAACAATGAACTACCTTCTGTAAAAACAAGGATACCATCAATTAGAGTAACAAAATCTCAAAAGCGAACTACCTTGCATAATGACAAGGCTACCATCCAGTGGAGTAACAAAATCTCAACAACAAACTACCTTCCATAATGACAAGGCTACCATCCATTAAAGTAACAGAATCTCAAAACCGAACTACCTTCCATAATGACAAGGCTACCATCCATTGGAGTAACAAAATCTCAACAACGAACTTCCATCCATAATGACAAGGCTAACATTCATTGTAGTAACAAAATCTAAAAAATGAACTACCTTTCATAATGACAAGGCTATCATCCATTGGAGAAACAAAATCTCCACAATGAACTACCTTCCGTAATGACAAGGATACAATCAATTAGAGTAACAAAATCTCAACAACGAACTGCATTCCATAATGACAAGGCTACCATCCATTAGAGTTACAAAATCTCAACAACAAACTACCTTCCATAATGACAAGGCTACCATCCACTAAAGTAACAAAATCTCAAAACCGAACTACCTTCCATAATGTCATGGCTACCATCCATTGGAGTAACAAAATCTCAAAACCTAACTACCTTCCATAATGTCAAGGCTACCATCCGTTGGAGTAACAAAATCTCAACAACTAACTACCTTTCATAATGACAGGGCTACCAGCCATTGGAGTCACAAAATCTCAACAATGAACTACCTTCCAGAATGACAAGGCTATCATCCATTGGAGAAACAAAATCTCAACAATGAACTACCTTCCGTAATGACAAGGATACCATCAATTAGAGTAACGAAATATCAACAAAGAACTACCTTCCATAATGATAAGGCTACCATCCATTGGAGGAACAAAATATCCACAATGAACTACCTTTCATAATGACAAGGCTATCATCCATTGGAGTAAAAAAATCTCAAAAATGAACTACCTTCCAAAATAACAAGGCTATCATCCATTGGAGAAACAAAATTTCAACAATGTACTACATTCCTAATGACAAGGATACCATCAATTAGAGTAACAATATCTCAACAATGAACTACCTTCCATAATAACAAGGCTACCATCCATTGGAGTAACAAAATCTCAAAAATGAACTACCATCCATAATGACAAGGCTACCAGCCATTGGAGTAACAAAATCTCAACAACAAACTATCTTCCATAATGACAAGGCTACCATCCATTAAAGTAACAAAATCTCAAAACCGAACTACCTTCCATAATGATAAGGCTACCATCCATTGGAGAAACAAAATCTCAACAAAGAACTACCTTCCATAATGACAAGGCTACCATCCATTGGAGTAACAAAATCTCAACAATGACCTACCTTCCACAATGACAAGGCTACCAGCCATTGGAGTAACAAAATCTCAACAATGAACTGCCTTCCGTAATGACAAGGATACCATCAATTAGAGTAAAAAAATCTCAACAACGAACTACCTTCCATAATGAAAAGTCTACCATTCATTGGAGTAACAAAATCTCAAGAAAAAACTACCTTCCATAATGACAGGGCTACCATCTATTAAAGTAACAAAATTTGAAAACCGAACTACCTTCCATAATGACAAGGCTACCATCCATCGGAGTAACAAAATCTCAACAAAGACCTACCTTCCATAATGATAAGGCTACCATCCATTGGAGTAACAAAATCTCAACAATAAACTACCTTCCATAATGACAAGGCTACCAGCCATTGGATTAACAAAATCTCAACAATGAACTACCTTCTATAATGACAAGGCTATCATCCATTGGAGAAACAAAATCTCAACAATGAACTGCCTTCCGTAATGACAAGGATACCATCAATTAGAGTAACAAAATCTCAACAACGAACTACCTTCCATAATGAAAAGTCTACCATCCATTGGAGTAACAAAATCTCAAGAACAAACTACCTTCCATAATGACAGGGCTACCATCCATTAAAGTAACAAAATCTCAAAACCGAAGTACCTTCCATAATTACAAGGTTACCATCCATCGGAGTAACAAAATCTCAACAAAGAACTACCTTCCATAATGACAAGGCTACCATCCATTGGAGTAACAAAATCTCAACAATGAACTACCTTCCATAATGACAAGGGAACAATCCATTGGAGTAACAAAATCTCAAAAATGAACTACCTTCCATAATAACAAGGCTACCATCCATTGGAGTAACAAAATCTCAAAAATAAACTACCATCCATAATGACAAGGCTACCAGCCATTGGAGTAACAAAATCTCAACAACAAACTACCTTCCATAATGACAAGTCTACCATCCATTAAAGTAACAAAATCTCAAAACCGAACTACCTTCCATAATGATAAGGCTATCATCCATTGGAGAAACAAAATCTCAACAAAGAACTACCTTCCATAATGACAAGGCTACCATCCATTGGAGTAACAAAATCTCAACAATGGCCTACCTTCCACAATGACAAGGCTACCAGCCATTGGAGTAACAAAATCTCAACATCGAACTGCCTTCCGTAATGACAAGGATACCATCAATTAGAGTAACAAAATCTCAACAACGAACTACCTTCCATAATAAAAAGTCTACCATCCATTGGAGTAACAAAATCTCAAGAAAAAACTACCTTCCATAATGACAGGGCTACCATCCATTAAAGTAACAAAATCTGAAAACCGAACTACCTTCCATAATGACAAGGCTACCATCCATCGGAGTAACAAAATCTCAACAAAGAACTACCTTCCATAATGATAAGGCTACCATCCATTGGAGTAACAAAATATCAACAATAAACTACCTTCCATAATGACAAGGCTACCAGCCATTGGATTAACAAAATCTCAACAATGAACTACCTTCTATAATGACAAGGCTATCATCCATTGGAGAAACAAAATCTCAACAATGAACTGCCTTCCGTAATGACAAGGATACCATCAATTAGAGTAACAAAATCTCAACAACGAACTACCTTCCATAATGAAAATTCTACCATCCATTGGAGTAACAAAATCTCAAGAACAAACTACCTTCGATAATGACAGGGCTACCATCCATTAAAGTAACAAAATCTCAAAACCGAAGTACCTTCCATAATTACAAGGCTACCATCCATCGGAGTAACAAAATCTAGACAAAGAACTACCTTCCATAATGACAAGGCTACCATCCATTGGAGTAACAAAATCTCAACAATGAACTACCTTCCATAATAACAAGGCTACCATCCATCGGAGTAACAAAATCTCAACAACGAACTACCTTCAATAATGAAAAGACTACCATCCATTGAAGTAAAAAAATCTCAACAAAGAACTACCTTCATTAATGACAAGGCTACCATCCATTGGAGTAACAAAATCTCAATAACAAACTACCTTCTATAATGACAAGGCACCGATCCATTGGAGTAACAAAATCTCAAAAATGAACTACCTTCCATAATGATAAGGCTATCATCCATTGGAGAAACAAAATCTCAACAATGAACTACCTTCCGTAATGACAAGGATACCATCAGTTAGAGTAAAAAAATCTCAACAACAAACTACCTTCCATAATGACAAGGCTACCATCCATTAAAGTAACAAAATATCAAAACCGAACGACCTTCCATAATGACAAGGCTACCATCCATTCGAGTAACAAAATCTCAACAATGAACTACCTTCCATAATGACAAGGCGACCATCTATTGGAGTAACAAAATCTAAACAATGAACTAACTTCCATAATTACAAGGATACCATCAATTAGAGTAACAAAATCTCAACAACGAACTACCTTCCATAATGACAACAATACCATCCATTGGAGTAAAAAAATCTCAACAAAAAACTACATTCCATAATGACAAGGCTACCATCCATTAAATTAAAAAAATCTCAAAACCGAACTACCTTCCATAATGACAAGGCTACCATCCATTGGAGTAACAAAATCTCAACAACGAACTACCTTCCATAATGACAAGGCTACCATCCATTGGAGTAACAAAATCTAAACAATGAACTACCTTCCATAATGACAAGGCTACCAGCCATTGGGGTAACAAAATCTCAACAATAAACTACCTTGCATAATGACAAGGCTATCATCCATTGGAGAAACAAAATCTCAACAATGAACTACGTTCTGTATTGACTAGGTTACCATAAATTAGAGTAAAAAAATCTCAACAACGAACTACCTTCCATAATGAAAAGTCTACCATCCATTGGAGTAAAAAAATATCAACAAAGAACTACCTTCCATAATGACAAGGCTACCATCCATTGGAGTAACAAAATCTCAACAATAAACTACCTTCCATAATGACAAGGCTACCAACCATTGGAGTAACAAAATCTCAACAATGAACTACCTTCCATAATGACAAGGCTATCATCCATTGGAGAAACAAAATCTCAACAATGAACTGCCTTCCGTAATGAGAAGGATACCATCAATTAGAGTAACAAAATCTCAACAATGAACTACCTTCCATAATGAAAAGTCTACGATCCATTGGAGTAACAAAATCTCAAGAACAAACTACCTTCCATAATGACAAGGCTACCATCCATTAAAGTAACAAAATCTCAAAACCGAACTACCTTCCATAATGACAAGGTTACCATCCATCAGAGTAACAAAATCTCAACAAAGAACTACCTTCCATAATGACAAGGCTACCATCCATTGGAGTACCAAAATCTCAACAATAAACTACCTTCCATAATGAAAAGGCTACCAGCCATTGGAGTAACAAAATATCAACAATGAACTACCTTCTATAATGACAAGGCTATCATCCATTGGAGAAACAAAATCTCAAGAATGAACTGCTTTCCGTAATGACAAGGATACCATCAATTAGAGTAACAAAATCTCAACAACGAACTACCTTCCATAATGAAAAGTCTACCATCCATTGGAGTAACAAAATATCAAGAACAAACTACCTTCCATAATGACAGGGCTACCATCCATTAAAGTAACAAAATCTCAAAACCGAAGTACCTTCCATAATGACAAGGCTACCATCCATCGGAGTAACAAAATCTCAACAAACAACTACCTTCCATAATGACAAGGCTACCATCCATTGGAGTAACAAAATCTCAACAATGAACTACCATCCATAATAACAAGGCTACCATCCATTGGAGTAACAAAATCTCAAAAACGAACTACCTTCCAAAATGACAAGGCTACCAGCCATCGGAGTAACAAAATCTTAACAATGAACTACCTTCCATAATGACAAGGCTATCATCCATTGGAGAAACAAAATCTCAACAATGAACTACCTTCTGCAAAAACAAGGATACCATCAATTAGAGTAACAAAATCTCAACAACGAACTACATTCCATAATGACAAGGCTACCATCCATTAGAGTTACAAAATCTCAACAACAAACTACCTTCCATAATGACAAGGCTACCATCCATTAAAGTAACAAAATCTCAAAACCGAACTACCTTCCATAATGTCAAGGCTACCATCCATTGGAGTAACAAAATCTCAAAACCTAACTACCTTCCATAATGTCAAGGCTACCATCCGTTGGAGTAACAAAATCTCAACAACTAACTACCTTTCATAATGACAGGGCTACCAGCCATTGGAGTAACAAAATCTCAACAATGAACTACCTTCCAGAATGACAAGTCTATCATCCATTGGAGAAACAAAATCTCAACAATGATCTACCATCCGTAATGGCAAGGATACCATCAATTAGAGTAACGAAATCTCAACAAAGAACTACCTTCCATAATGACAAGGCTACCATCCATTGGAGTAACAAAATCTAAAAAAGGAACTACCTACCATAATGCCAAGGCTATCATCCATTGGAGAAACAAAATCTCAACAATGAACTACCTTTCGTAATGATAAGGATACCATCGATTAGAGTAAAAAAATCTCAACAACAAACTACCATCCATAATGACAAGGCTACCAGCCATTGGAGTAACAAAATCTCAACAATAAACTACCTTCCATAATGACAAGGCTACCATCCATTAAAGTAACAAAATCTCAAAACCGAACTACCTTCCATAATGATAAGGCTACCATCCATTGGAGTAACAAAATCTTAAAAATGAACTACCTTCCATAAAGACAAGGCTACCATCCATTGGAGTAACAAAATCTCAACAATGACCTACCTTCCACAATGACAAGGCTACCAGCCATTGGAGTAACAAAATATCAACAACAAACTACCTTCCATAATGACAAGGCTACCATCCATTAAAGTAACAAAATCTATAAACCGAACTACCTTCCGTAATGGCAAGGCTACCATCCACTAGAGTAACAAAATCTCAACAATGAACTATCTTCCATAATGACAAGGCTACCATCCATTGGAGTAACAAAATATCAACAATGAACTACCTTCCATAATGACAAGGCTACCAGCCATTGGAGTAACAAAATCTCAACAATGAACTACCTTCCATAATGACAAGGCTATCATCCATTGGAGAAACAAAATCTCAACAATGAACTACCTTCTGTAAAAACAAGGATACCATCAATTAGAGTAAAAAAATCTCAACAACGAACTACCTTGCATAATGACAAGGCTACCATCCAGTGGAGTAAAAAAATCTCAACAAAAAACTACCTTCCATAATGACAAGGCTACCATCCACTAAAGTAACAGAATCTCAAAACCGAACTACCTTCCATAATGACAAGGCTACCATCCATTGGAGTAACAAAATCTCAACAACGAACTTCCATCCATAATGACAAGGCTACCATTCATTGTAGTAACAAAATCTAAAAAATGAACTACCTTTCATAATGACAAGGCTATCATCCATTATAGAAACAAAATCTCCACAATGAACTACCTTCCGTAATGACAAGGATACAATCAATTAGAGTAACAAAATCTCAACAACGAACTACATTCCATAATGACAAGGTTACCATCCATTTGAGTTACAAAATCTCAACAACAAACTACCTTCCATAATGACAAGGGTACCATCCATTAAAGTAACAAAATCTCAAAACCGGAATACCTTCCGTAATGTCAAGGCTACCATCCATTGGAGTAACAAAATCTTAAAACCTAACTACCTTCCATAATGTCAAGGCTACCATCCATTGGAGTAACAAAATCTCAAAAAGGAACTACCTACCATAATGCCAAGGCTATCATCCATTGGAGAAACAAAATCTCAACAATGAACTACCTTTCGTAATGATGAGGATACCATTGATTAGAGTAAAAAAATCTCAACAACAAACTACCATCCATAATGACAAGGCTACCACCCATTGGAGTAAGAAAATCTCAACAACAAACTACCTTCCATAATGACAAGGCTACCATCCATTAAAGTAACAAAATCTCAAAACTGAACTACCTTCCATAATGATAAGGCTACCATCCATTGGAGTAACAAAATCTTAACAATGAACTACCTTCCATAATGACAAGGCTACCATCCATTGGAGTAACAAAATATCAACAATGACCTACCTTCCACAATGACAAGACTACCAGCCATTGGAGTAACAAAATATCAACAACAAACTACCTTCCATAATGACAAGGCTACCATCCATTAAAGTAACAAAATTTATAAACCGAACTACCTTCCGTAATGACAAGGCTACAATCCATTAGAGTAACAAAATCTCAACAATGAACTATCTTCCATAATGACAAGGCTACCATCCATTGGAGTAACAAAATATCAACAATGAACTACCTTCCATAATGACAAGGCTACCAGCCATTGGAGTAACAAAATCTCAACAATTAACTACCTTCCATAATGACAAGGCTATCATCCATTGGAGAAACAAAATCTCAACAATGAACTACCTTCTGTAAAAACAAGGATACCATCAATTAGAGTAAAAAAATCTCAACAACGAACTACCTTGCATAATGACAAGGCTACCATCCAGTGGAGTAACAAAATCTCAACAAAAAACTACCTTCCATAATGACAAGGCTACCATCCATTAAAGTAACAGAATCTCAAAACCGAACTACCTTCCATAATGAAAAGGCTACCATCCATTGGAGTAACAAAATCTCAACAACGAACTTCCATCCATAATGACAAGGCTACCATTCATTGTAGTAACAAAATCTAAAAAATGAACTACCTTTCATAATGACAAGGCTATCATCCATTGGAGAAACTAAATCTCCATAATGAACTACCTTCCGTAATGACAAGGATACAATCAATTAGAGTAACAAAATCTCAACAACGAACTACATTCCATAATGACAAGGTTACCATCCATTAGAGTTACAAAATCTCAACAACAAACTACCTTCCATAATGACAAGGCTACCATCCATTAAAGTAACAAAATCTCAAAACCGAAATACCTTCCGTAATGTCAAGGCTACCATCCATTGGAGTTACAAAATCTCAAAACCTAACTACCTTCAATAATGTCAAGGCTACCATCCATTGGAGTAACAAAATCTCAAAAAGGAACTACCTACCATAATGCAAAGGCTATCATCCATTGGAGAAACAAAATCTCAACAATGAACTACCTTTCGTAATGATAAGGATACCATCGATTAGAGTAAAAAAATCTCAACAATAAACTACCATCCATAATGAAAAGGCTACCAGCCATTGGAGTAACAAAATCTCAACAACAAACTACCTTCAATAATGACAAGGCTACCATCCATTAAAGTAACAAAATCTCAAAATCGAACTACCTTCCATAATGACAAGGCTACCATCCATTGGAGTAACAAAATATCAACAATGAACTAACTTCCATAATAACAAGGCTACCATCCATTGGAGTAACAAAATCTCAAAAACGAACTACCTTCCAAAATGACAAGGCTACCAACCATCGGAGTAACAAAATCTTAACAATGAACTACCTTCCATAATGACAAGGCTATCATCCATTGGAGAAACAAAATCTCAACAATGAACTACCATCTGCAAAAACAAGGATACCATCATTTAGAGTAACAAAATCTCAACAACGAACTACATTCCATAATGACAAGGCTACCATCCATTAGAGTTACAAAATCTCAACAACAAACTACCTTCCATAATGACAAGGCTACCATCCATTAAAGTAACAAAATCTCAAAACCGAACTACCTTCCATAATGTCAAGGCTACCATCCATTGGAGTAACAAAATCTCAAAACCTAACTACCTTCCATAATGTCAAGGCTACCATCCGTTGGAGTAACAAAATCTCAACAACTAACTACCTTTCATAATGACAGGGCTACCAGCCATTGGAGTAACAAAATCTCAATAATGAACTACCTTCCAGAATGACAAGGCTATCATCCATTGGAGAAACAAAATCTCAACAATGATCTAACTTCCGTAATGGCAAGGATACCATCAATTAGAGTAACGAAATCTCAACAAAGAACTACCTTCCATAATGACAAGGCTACCATCCATTGGAGTAACAAAATATCCACAATGAACTACCTTTCATAATGACAAGGCTATCATCCATTGGAGTAAAAAAATATCAAAAATGAACTACCTTCCAAAATGACAAGGCTATCATCCATTGGAGAAACATAATTTAAAAAATGAACTACATTCCTAATTACAAGGATAACATCAATTAGAGTAACAATATCTCAACAATGAACTACATTCCATAATAACAAGGCTACCATCCATTGGAGTAACAAAATCTCAAAAATGAACTACCTACCATAATGCCAAGGCTACCACCCATTGGAGTAACAAAATCTCAACAATGAACTACCTTCCATAATAACAAGGCTACCATCCATTGGAGTAACAAAATCTAAAAAAGGAACTACCTACCATAATGCCAAGGCTATCATCCATTGGAGAAACAAAATCTCAACAATGAACTACCATTCGTAATGATAAGGATACCATCGATTAGGGTAAAAAAATCTCAACAACAAACTACCATCCATAATGACAAGGCTACCAGCCATTGGAGTAACAAAATCTCAACAATAAACTACCTTCCATAATGACAAGGCTACCATCCATTAAAGTAACAAAATCTCAAAACCGAACTACCTTCCATAATGATAAGGATACCATCCATTGGAGTAACAAAATCTTAAAAATGAACTACCTTCCATAATGACAAGGCTACCATCCATTGGAGTAACAAAATTTCAACATTGACCTACCTTCCAAAATGACAAGGCTACCAGCCATTGGAGTAACAAAATATCAACAACAAACTACCTTCCATAATGACAAGGCTACCATCCATTAAAGTAACAAAATCTATAAACCGAACTACCTTCCGTAATGGCAAGGCTACCATCCACTAGAGTAACAAAATCTCAACAATGAACTATCTTCCATAATGACAAGGCTACCATCCATTGGAGTAACAAAATATCAACAATGAACTACCTTCCATAATGACAAGGCTACCAGCCATTGGAGTAACAAAATCTCAACAATGAACTACCTTCCATAATGACAAGGCTATCATCCATTGGAGAAACAAAATCTCAACAATGAACTACCTTCTGTAAAAACAAGGATACCATCAATTAGAGTAAAAAAATCTCAACAACGAACTACCTTGCATAATGACAAGGCTACCATCCATTAAAGTAACAGAATCTCAAAACCGAACTACCTTCCATAATGACAAGGCTACCATCCATTGGAGTAACAAAATCTCAACAACGAACTTCCATCCATAATGACAAGGCTACCATTCATTGTAGTAACAAAATCTAAAAAATGAACTACCTTTCATAATGACAAGGCTATCATCCATTATAGAAACAAAATCTCCACAATGAACTACCTTCCGTAATGACAAGGATACAATCAATTAGAGTAACAAAATCTCAACAACGAACTACATTCCATAATGACAAGGCTACCATCCATTTGAGTTACAAAATCTCAACAACAAACTACCTTCCATAATGACAAGGGTACCATCCATTAAAGTAACAAAATCTCAAAACCGGAATACCTTCCGTAATGTCAAGGCTACCATCCATTGGAGTAACAAAATCTCAAAACCTAACTACCTTCCATAATGTCAAGGCTACCATCCATTGGAGTAACAAAATCTCAAAAAGGAACTACCTACCATAATGCCAAGGCTATCATCCATTGGAGAAACAAAATCTCAACAATGAACTACCTTTCGTAATGATAAGGATACCATTGATTAGAGTAAAAAAATCTCAACAACAAACTACCATCCATAATGACAAGGCTACCAGCCATTGGAGTAAGAAAATCTCAACAACAAACTACCTTCCATAATGACAAGGCTACCATCCATTAAAGTAACAAAATCTCAAAACCGAACTACCTTCCATAATGATAAGGCTACCATCCATTGGAGTAACAAAATCTTAACAATGAACTACCTTCCATAATGACAAGGCTACCATCCATTGGAGTAACAAAATCTCAACAATGACCTACCTTCCATAATGACAAGACTACCAGCCATTGGAGTAACAAAATATCAACAACAAACTACCTTCCATAATGACAAGGCTACCATCCATTAAAGTAACAAAATTTATAAACCGAACTACCTTCCGTAATGACAAGGCTACAATCCATTAGAGTAACAAAATCTCAACAATGAACTATCTTCCATAATGACAAGGCTACCATCCATTGGAGTAACAAAATATCACCAATGAACTACCTTCCATAATGACAAGGCTACCAGCCATTGGAGTAACAAAATATCAACAATTAACTACCTTCCATAATGACAAGACTATCATCCATTGGAGAAACAAAATCTCAACAATGAACTACCTTCTGTAAAAACAAGGATACCATCAATTAGAGTAAAAAAATCTCAACAACGAACTACCTTGCATAATGACAAGGCTACAATCCAGTGGAGTAACAAAATCTCAACAAAAAACTACCTTCCATAATGACAAGGCTACCATCCATTAAAGTAACAGAATCTCAAAACCGAACTACCTTCCATAATGACAAGGCTACCATCCATTGGAGTAACAAAATCTCAACAACGAACTTCCATCCATAATGACAAGGCTACCATTCATTGTAGTAACAAAATCTAAAAAATGAACTACCTTTCATAATGACAAGGCTATCATCCATTGGAGAAACTAAATCTCCACAATGAACTACCTTCCGTAATGACAAGGATACAATCAATTAGAGTAACAAAATCTCAACAACGAACTACATTCCATAATGACAAGGCTACCATCCATTAGAGTTACAAAATCTCAACAACAAACTACCTTCCATAATGACAAGGCTACCATCCATTAAAGTAACAAAATCTCAAAACCGAAATACCTTCCGTAATGTCAAGGCTACCATCCATTGGAGTTACAAAATCTCAAAACCTAACTACCTTCAATAATGTCAAGGCTACCATCCATTGGAGTAACAAAATCTCAAAAAGGAACTACCTACCATAATGCAAAGGCTATCATCCATTGGAGAAACAAAATCTCAACAATGAACTACCTTTCGTAATGATAAGGATACCATCGATTAGAGTAAAAAAATCTCAACAATAAACTACCATCCATAATGAAAAGGCTACCAGCCATTGGAGTAACAAAATCTCAACAACAAACTACCTTCAATAATGCCAAGGCTACCATCCATTAAAGTAACAAAATCTCAAAACCGAACTACCTTCCATAATGATAAGGCTACCATCCATTGGAGTAACAAAATCTCAACAATGAACTACCTTCCATAATGACAAGGTTACCATCCATTGGAGTAAATAAATCTCAACAATGACCTACCTTCCACAATGACAAGGCTACCAGCCATTGGAGTAACAAAATATCAACAACAAACTACCTTCCATAATGATAAGGCTACCATCCATTAAAGTAACAAAATCTATAAACCGAACTACCTTCCGTAATGACAAGGCTACCATCCATTAGAGTAACAAAATCTCAACAATGAACTATCTTCCATAATGACAAGGCTACCATCCATTGGAGTAACAAAATATCAACAATGAACTACCTTCCATAATGACAAGGCTACCAGCCATTGGAGTAACAAAATCTCAACAATGAACTACCATCCATAATGACAAGCTATCATCTATTGGAGAAACAAAATCTCAACAATGAACTACCTTCTGTAAAAACAAGGATACCATCATTTAGAGTAAAAAAATCTCAACAACGAACTACCTTGCATAATGACAAGGCTACCATCCAGTGGAGTAACAAAATCTCAACAAAAAACTACCTTCCATAATGACAAGGATACCATCCATTAAAGTAACAGAATCTCAAAACCGAACTACCTTCCATAATGACAAGGCTACCATCCATTGGAGTAACAAAATCTCAACAACGAACTTCCATCCATAATGACAAGGCTACCATTCATTGTAGTAACAAAATCTAAAAAATGAACTACCTTTCATAATGACAAGGCTATCATCCATTGGAGAAACAAAATCTCCACAATGAACTACCTTCCGTAATGACAAGGATACAATCAATTAGAGTAACAAAATCTCAACAACGAACTACATTCCATAATGACAAGGCTACCATCCATTAGAGTTACAAAATCTCAACAACAAACTACCTTCCATAATGACAAGGCTACCATCCATTAAAGTAACAAAATCTCAAAACCGAAATACCTTCCGTAATGTCAAGGCTACCATCCATTGGAGTAACCAAATCTCAAAACCTAACTACCTTCCATAATGTCAAGGCTACCATCCGTTGGAGTAACAAAATCTCAACAACTAACTACCTTTCATAATGACAGGGCTACCAGCCATTGGAGTAACAAAATCTCAACAATGAACTACCTTCCAGAATGACAAGGCTATCATCCATTGGAGAAACAAAATCTCAACAATGAACTGCCTTCCGTAATGACAAGGATACCATCAATTAGAGTAACAAGATCTCAACAACGAACTACCTTCCATAATGACAAGGCTACCATCCATTAAAGTAACAAAATCTCAAAACCGAAATACCTTCCGTAATGTCAAGGCTACCATCCATTGGAGTAACCAAATCTCAAAACCTAACTATCTTCCATAATGTCAAGGATACCATCCGTTGGAGTAACAAAATCTCAACAACTAACTACCTTTCATAATGACAGGGCTACCAGCCATTGGAGTTACAAAATCTCAACAATGAACTACCTTCCAGAATGACAAGGCTATCATCCATTGGAGAAACAAAATCTCAACAATGAACTACCTTCCATAATGACAAGGATACCATCAGTTAGAGTAACAAAATCTCAACAAAGAACTACCTTCCATAATGACAAGGCTACCATCCATTGGAGTAACAAAATCTCAACAATAAACTACCTTCGATAATGACAAGGCTACCAGCCATTGGAGTAACAAAATCTCAACAATGAACTACCTTCTATAATGACAAGGCTATCATCCATTGGAGAAAAAAAATCTCAACAATGAACTGCCTTCCGTAATGACAAGGATACCATCAATTAGAGTAACAAAATCTCAACAACGAACTACCTTCCATAATGAAAAGTCTACCATCCATTGGAGTAACAAAGTCTCAAGAACAAACTACTATCCATAATGACAGGGCTACCATCCATTAAAGTAACAAAATCTCAAAACTGAAGTACCTTCCATAATGACAAGGCTACCATCCATCGGAGTAACAAAATCTCAACAACGAACTACCTTCCATAATGACAAGGCTACCAGCCATTGGAGTAACAAAATCTCAACAATGAACTACCTTCCATAATGACAAGGCTATCACCCATTGGAGAAACAAAATCTCAACAATGAACTGCCTTCCGTAATGACAAGGATACCATCAATTAGAGTAACAAAATCTCAACAACGAACTACCTTCCATAATGAAAAGTCTACCATCCATTGGAGTAACAAAATCTCAAGAACAAACTACCTTCCATAATGACAGGGCTACCATACATTAAAGTAACAAAATCTCAAAACCGAACTACCTTCCATAATGACAAGGCTACCATCCATCGGAGTAACAAAATCTCAACAAAGAACTACCTTCCATAATGACAAGGCTACCATCCATTGGAGTAACAAAATATCAACAATAAACTACCTTCCATAATGACAAGGCTACCAGCCATTGGAGTAACAAAATCTCAATAATGAACTACCTTCTATAGTGACAAGGCTATCATCCATTGGAGAAACAAAATCTCAACAATGAACTGCCTTCCGTAATGAAAAGGATACCATCTATTAGAGTAACAAAATCTCAACAACGAACTACCTTCCATAATGAAAAGTCTACCATCCATTGGAGTAACAAAATCTCAAGAACAAACTACCTTCCATAATGACAGGGCTACCATCCATTAAAGTAACAAAATCTCAAAACCGAACTACCTTCCATAATGACAAGGCTACCATCCATCGGAGTAACAAAATCTCAACAAAGAACTACCTTCCATAATGACAAGGCTACCATCCATTGGAGTAACAAAATCTCAACAATAAACTACCTTCCATAATGACAAGGCTACCATCCATTGGAGTAACAAAATCTCAACAATGAACTACCTTCTATAGTGACAAGGCTATCATCCATTGGAGAAACAAAATCTCAACAATGAACTGCCTTCCCTAATGATAAGGATACCATCAATTAGAGTAACAAAATCTCAACAACGAACTACCTTCCATAATGAAAAGTCTACCATCCATTGGAGTAACAAAATCTCAAGAACAAACTACCTTCCATAATGACAGGGCTACCATCCATTAAAGTAACAAAATCTCAAAACCGAAGTACCTTCCATAATAACAAGGCTACCATCCATCGGAGTAACAGAATCTCAACAAAGAACTACCTTCCATAATGACAAGGCTACCATCCATTGGAGTAACAAAATCTCAACAATGAACTACCTTCCATAATAACAAGGCTACCATACATTGGAGTAACAAAATCTCAAAAACGAAATACCTTCCATAATGACAAGGCTACCAGCCATTGGAGTAACAAAATCTCAACAATGAACTACCTTCCATAATGACAAGGCTATCATCCATGGGAGAAACAAAATCTCAACAATGAACTACCTTATGTAAAAACAAGGATACCATCAATTAGAGTAACAAAATCTAAACAACGAACTACATTCCATAATGACAAGGCTACCATCCATTAGAGTTACAAAATCTCAACAACAAACTACCTTCCATAATGACAAGGCTACCATCGATTAAAGTAACAAAATCTCAAAACCGAACTACCTTCCATAATGCAAGGCTACCATCCATTGGAGTAACAAAATCTCAAAACCTAACTACCTTCCATAATGTCAAGGCTACAAACCGTTGGAGTAACAAAATCTCAACAACTAACTACCTTTCATAATGACAGGGCTACCAGCCATTGGAGTAACAAAATCTCAACAATGAACTACCTTCCAGAATGACAAGGCTATCATCCATTGGAGAAACAAAATCTCAACAATGAACTACCTTCCGTAATGACAATGATACCATCAATTAGAGTAACGAAATCTCAACAAAGAACTACCTTCCATAATTACAAGGCTACCATCCATTGGAGTAACAAAATATCCACAATGAACTACCTTTCATAATGACAAGGCTATCATCCATTGGAGTAAAAAAATCTCTAAAATGAACTACCTTCCAAAATGACAAGGCTATCATCCATTGGAGAAACAAAATTTCAAAAATGAACTACATTCCTAATGACAAGGATACCATCAATTAGAGTAACAATATCTCAACAATGAACTACCTTCCATAATAACAAGGCTACCATCCATTGGAGTAACAAAATCTCAAAAATGAACTACCTACCATAATGCCAAGGCTACCATCCATTGGAGTAACAAAATCTGAACAATGAACTACCTTCCATAATAACAAGGCTACCATCCATTGGAGTAACAAAATCTCAAAAAGGAACTACCTACCATAATGCCAAGGCTATCATCCATTGGAGAAACAAAATCTTAATAATGAACTACCTTTCGTAATGATAAGGATACCATCGATTAGAGTAAAAAAATCTCAACAACAAACTACCATCCATAATGACAAGGCTACTAGCCATTGGAGTAACAAAATCTCAACAACAAACTACCTTCCATAATGACAAGGCTACCATCCATTAAAGTAACAAAATCTCAAAACCGAACTACCTTCCATAATCATAAGGCTACCATCAATTGGAGTAACAAAATCTTAACAATGAACTACCTTCCATAATGACAAGGCTACCATCCATTGGAGTAACAAAATCTCAACAATGACCTACCTTCCACAATGACAAGGCTACCAGCCATTGGAGTAACAAAATATCAACAACAAACTACCTTCCATAATGACAAGGCTACCATCCATTAAAGTAACAAAATCTATAAACCGAAGTACCTTCCGTAATAAAAAGGCTACCATCCATTAGAGTAACAAAATCTCAACAACTAACTACCTTTCATAATGACAGGGCTACCAGCCATTGGAGTAACAAAATCTCAACAATGAACTACCTTCCAGAATGACAAGGCTATCATCCATTGGAGAAACAAAATCTCAACAATGAACTACCTTCCATAATGACAAGGATACCATCAGTTAGAGTAACAAAATCTCAACAAATAACTACCTTCCATAATGACAAGGCTACCATCCATTGGAGTAACAAAATCTCAACAATAAACTACCTTCCATTATGACAAGGCTACCAGCCATTGGAGTAACAAAATCTCAACAAGGAACTACCTTCTATAATGACAAGGCTATCATCCATTGGAGAAACAAAATCTCAACAATGAACTTCCTTCCGTAATGACAAGGATACCATCAATTAGAGTAACAAAATCTCAACAACGAACTACCTTCCATAATGAAAAGTCTACCATCCATTGGAGTAACAAAGTCTCAAGAACAAACTACTATCCATAATGACAGGGCTACCATCCATTAAAGTAACAAAATCTCAAAACCGAAGTACCTTCCATAATGACAAGGATACCATCCATCGGAGTAACAAAATCTCAACAACGAACTACCTTCCATAATGACAAGGCTACCATCCATTGGAGTAACAAAATCTAAACAATGAACTACCTTCCATAATGACAAGGCTACCAGCCATTGGAGTAACAAAATCTCAAAAATGAACTACCTTCCATAATGACAAGGCTACCATCCATTGGAGTAACAAAATCTCAACAATAAAATACCTTCCATAATGACAAGGCTACCAGCCATTGGAGTAACAAAATCTCAACAATGAACTACCTTCCATAATGACAAGGCTATCATCCATTGGAGAAACAAAATCTCAACAATGAACTGCCTTCCGTAATGACAAGGATACCATCAATTAGAGTAACAAAATCTCAACAACGAACTACCTTCCATAATGAAAAGTCTACCATCCATTGGAGTAACAAAATCTCAAGAACAAACTTCCTTCCATAATGATAGGGCTACCATCCATTAAAGTAACAAAATCTCAAAACCGAACTACCTACCATAATGACAAGGCTACCATCCATTGGAGTAACAAAATCTCAACAAAGAACTACCTTCCATAATGACAAGGCTACCATCCATTGGATTAACAAAATCTCAACAATAAACTACCTTCCATAATGAGAAGGCTACCAGCCATTGGAGTAACAAGATTTCAACAATGAACTACCTTCTATAGTGACAAGGCTATCATCCATTAGAAAAACAAAATCTCAACAATGAACTGCCTTCCGTAATGACAAGGATACCATCAATTAGAGTAACAAAATCTCAACAACGAACTACCTTCCGTAATGACAAGGATACAATCAATTAGAGCAACAAAATCTAAACAACAAACTACATTCCATAATGACAAGGCTACCATCCATTTGAGTTACAAAATCTCAACAACAAACTACCTTCCATAATGACAAGGCTACCATCCATTAAAGTAACAAAATCTCAAAACCGGAATACCTTCCGTAATGTCAAGGCTACCATCCATTGGAGTAACAAAATCTCAAAACCTAACTACCTTCCATAATGTCAAGGCTACCATCCATTAGAGTAACAAAATCTCAAAAAGAAACTACCAACCATAATGCCAAGGCTATCATCCATTGGAGAAACAAAATCTCAACAATGAACTACCTTTCGTAATGATAAGGATACCATTGATTAGAGTAAAAAAATCTCAACAACAAACTACCATCCATAATGACAAGGCTACCAGCCATTGGAGTAAGAAAATCTCAACAACAAACTACCTTCCATAATGACAAGGCTACCATCCATTAAAGTATCAAAATCTCAAAACCGAACTACCTTCCATAATGATAAGGCTACCATCCATTGGAGTAACAAAATCTTAACAATGAACTACCTTCCATAATGACAAGGCTACCATCCATTGGAGTAAAAAAATCTCAACAACAAACTACCATCCATAATGACAAGGCTACCAGCCATTGGAGTAACAAAATATCAACAACAAACTACCTTCCATAATGACAAGGCTACCATCCATTAAAGTAACAAAATCTATAAACCGAACTACCTTCCGTAATGACAAGGCTACAATCCATTAGAGTAACAAAATCTCAACAATGAACTATCTTCCATAATGACAAGGCTACCATCCATTGGAGTAACAAAATATCAACAATGAACTACCTTCCATAATGACAAGGCTACCAGCCATTGGAGTAACAAAATCTCAACAATGAACTACCTTCCATAATGACAAGGCTATCATCCATTGGAGAAACAAAATCTCAACAATGAACTACCTTCTGTAAAAACAAGGATACCATCAATTAGAGTAAAAAAATCTCAACAACGAACTACCTTGCATAATGACAAGGCTACCATCCAGTGGAGTAACAAAATCTCAACAAAAAACTACCTTCCATAATGACAAGGCTACCATCCATTAAAGTAACAGAATCTCAAAACCGAACTACCTTCCATAATGACAAGGCTACCATCCATTGGAGTAACAAAATCTCAACAACGAACTTCCATCCATAATGACAAGGCTACCATTCATTGTAGTAACAAAATCTAAAAAATGAAGTACCTTTCATAATGACAAGGCTATCATCCATTGGAGAAACAAAATCTCCACAATGAACTACCTTCCGTAATGACAAGGATACAATCAATTAGAGTAACAAAATCTCAACAACGAACTACATTCCATAATGACAAGGCTACCATCCATTAGAGTTACAAAATCTCAACAACAAACTACCTTCCATAATGACAAGGCTACCATCCATTAAAGTAACAAAATCTCAAAACCGAAATACCTTCCGTAATGTCAAGGCTACCATCCATTGGAGTAACCAAATCTCAAAACCTAACTACCTTCCATAATGTCAAGGCTACCATCCGTTGGAGTAACAAAATCTCAACAACTAACTACCTTTCATAATGACAGGGCTACCAGCCATTGGAGCAACAAAATCTCAACAATGAACTACCTTCCAGAATGACAAGGCTATCATCCATTGGAGAAACAAAATCTCAACAATGAACTACCTTCCATAATGACAAGGATACCATCAGTTAGAGTAACAAAATCCCAACAAAGAACTACCTTCCATAATGACAAGGCTACCATCCATTGGAGTAACAAAATCTCAACAATAAACTACCTTCCATAATGACAAGGCTACCAGCCATTGGAGTAACAAAATCACAACAATGAACTACCTTCTATAATGACAAGGCTATCATCCATTGGAGAAACAAAATCTCAACAATGAACTGCCTTCCGTAATGACAAGGATACCATCAATTAGAGTAACAAAATCTCAACAACGAACTACCTTCCATAATGAAAAGTATACCATCCATTGGAGTAACAAAGTCTCAAGAACAAACTACTATCCATAATGACAGGGCTACCATCCATTAAAGTAACAAAATCTCAAAACCGAAGTACCTTCCATAATGACAAGGCTACCATCCATCGGAGTAACAAAATCTCAACAACGAACTACCTTCTATAATGACAAGGATACCATCCATTGGAGTAACAAAATCTGAACAATGAACTACCTTCCATAATGACAAGGCTACTAGCCATTGGAGTAACAAAATCTCAACAATGAACTACCTTCCATAATGACAAGTCTATCATCCATTGGAGAAACAAAATCTCAACAATGAACTACCTTCTGTAATGACTAGGTTACCATAAATTAGAATAAAAAAATCTCAACAACGAACTACGTTCCATAATGAAAAGTCTACCATCCATTGGAGTAAAAAAATCTCAACAAAGAACTACCTTCCATAATGACAAGGCTACCATCCATTGGAGTAACAAAATCTCAACAATAAACTACCTTCCATAATGACAAGGCTACCAGCCATTGGAGTAACAAAATCTCAACAATGAACTACCTTCCATAATGACAAGGCTATCATCCATTGGAGAAACAAAATCTCAACAATGAACTGCCTTCCGTAATGACAAGGATACCATCAATTAGAGTAACAAAATCTCAACAACGAACTACCTTCCATAATGAAAAGTCTACCATCCATTGGACTAACAAAATCTCAAGAACAAACTACCTTCCATAATGACAGGGCTACCATCCATTAAAGTAACAAAATCTATAAACCGAACTACCTTCCGTAATGACAAGGCTACAATCCATTAGAGTAACAAAATCTCAACAATGAACTATCTTCCATAATGACAAGGCTACCATCCATTGGAGTAACAAAATATCAACAATGAACTACCTTCCATAATGACAAGGCTACCAGCCATTGGAGTAACAAAATCTCAACAATGAACTACCTTCCATAATGACAAGGCTATCATCCATTGGAGAAACAAAATCTCAACAATGAACTACCTTCTGTAAAAACAAGGATACCATCAATTAGAGTAAAAAAATCTCAACAACAAACTACCTTGCATAATGACAAGGCTACCATCCAGTGGAGTAACAAAATCTCAACAAAAAACTACCTTCCATAATGACAAGGCTACCATCCATTAAAGTAACAGAATCTCAAAACCGAACTACCTTCCATAATGACAAGGCTACCATCCATTGGAGTAACAAAATCTCAACAACGAACTTCCATCCATAATGACAAGGCTACCATTCATTGTAGTAACAAAATCTAAAAAATGAAGTACCTTTCATAATGACAAGGGTATCATCCATTGGAGAAACAAAATCTCCACAATGAACTACCTTCCGTAATGACAAGGATACAATCAATTAGAGTAACAAAATCTCAACAACGAACTACATTCCATAATGACAAGGCTACCATCCATTAGAGTTACAAAATCTCAACAACAAACTACCTTCCATAATGACAAGGCTACCATCCATTAAAGTAACAAAATCTCAAAACCGAAATACCTTCCGTAATGTCAAGGCTACCATCCATTGGAGTAACCAAATCTCAAAACCTAACTACCTTCCATAATGTCAAGGCTACCATCCGTTGGAGTAACAAAATCTCAACAACTAACTACCTTTCATAATGACAGGGCTACCAGCCATTGGAGCAACAAAATCTCAACAATGAACTACCTTCCAGAATGACAAGGCTATCATCCATTGGAGAAACAAAATCTCAACAATGAACTACCTTCCATAATGACAAGGATACCATCAGTTAGAGTAACAAAATCCCAACAAAGAACTACCTTCCATAATGACAAGGCTACCATCCATTGGAGTAACAAAATCTCAACAATAAACTACCTTCCATAATGACAAGGCTACCAGCCATTGGAGTAACAAAATCACAACAATGAACTACCTTCTATAATGACAAGGCTATCATCCATTGGAGAAACAAAATCTCAACAATGAACTGCCTTCCGTAATGACAAGGATACCATCAATTAGAGTAACAAAATCTCAACAACGAACTACCTTCCATAATGAAAAGTATACCATCCATTGGAGTAACAAAGTCTCAAGAACAAACTACTATCCATAATGACAGGGCTACCATCCATTAAAGTAACAAAATCTCAAAACCGAAGTACCTTCCATAATGACAAGGCTACCATCCATCGGAGTAACAAAATCTCAACAACGAACTACCTTCTATAATGACAAGGATACCATCCATTGGAGTAACAAAATCTGAACAATGAACTACCTTCCATAATGACAAGGCTACCAGCCATTGGAGTAACAAAATCTCAACAATGAACTACCTTCCATAATGACAAGTCTATCATCCATTGGAGAAACAAAATCTCAACAATGAACTACCTTCTGTAATGACTAGGTTACCATAAATTAGAATAAAAAAATCTCAACAACGAACTACGTTCCATAATGTAAAGTCTACCATCCATTGGAGTAAAAAAATCTCAACAAAGAACTACCTTCCATAATGACAAGGCTACCATCCATTGGAGTAACAAAATCTCAACAATAAACTACCTTCCATAATGACAAGGCTACCAGCCATTGGAGTAACAAAATCTCAACAATGAACTACATTCCATAATGACAAGGCTATCATCCATTGGAGAAACAAAATCTCAACAATGAACTGCCTTCCGTAATGACAAGGATACCATCAATTAGAGTAACAAAATCTCAACAACGAACTACCTTCCATAATGAAAAGTCTACCATCCATTGGACTAACAAAATCTCAAGAACAAACTACCTTCCATAATGACAGGGCTACCATCCATTAAAGTAACAAAATCTCAAAACCGATCTACCTTCCATAATGACAAGGCTACCATCCATCGGAGTAACAAAATCTAAACAAAGAACTACCTTCCATAATGACAAGGCTACCATCCATTGGAGTAACAAAATCTCAACAATAAACTACCTTCCATAATGACAAGGCTACCAGCCATTGGAGTAACAAAATCTCAACAATGAACTACCTTCTATAGTGACAAGGCTATCATCCATTGGAGTAACAAAATCTCAACAATGAACTACCTTCCGTAATGACAAGGATACAATCAATTAGAGTAATAAAATCTCAACAACGAACTACATTCCATAATGACAAGGCTACCATCCATTAGAGTTACAAAATCTCAACAACAAACTACCTTCCATAATGACAAGGCTACCATCCATTAAAGTAACAAAATCTCAAAACTGAAATACCTTCCGTAATGTCAAGGCTACCATCCATTGGAGTAACCAAATCTCAAAACCTAACTACCTTCCATAATGTCAAGGATACCATCCGTTGGAGTAACAAAATCTCAACAATGAACTACCTTCCATAATGACAAGTCTATCATCCATTGGAGAAACAAAATCTCAACAATGAACTACCTTCTGTAATGACTAGGTTACCATAAATTAGAATAAAAAAATCTCAACAACGAACTACGTTCCATAATGAAAAGTCTACCATCCATTGGAGTAAAAAAATCTCAAGAAAGAACTACCTTCCATAATGACAAGGCTACCATCCATTGGAGTAACAAAATCTCAACAATGAACTACCTTCCATAATGACAAGGCTATCATCCATTGGAGAAACAAAATCTCAACAACGAACTTCCTTCCGTAATGACAAGGATACCATCAATTAGAGTAACAAAATCTCAACAACGAACTACCTTCCATAATGAAAAGTCTACCATCCATTGGAGTAACAAAGTCTCAAGAACAAACTACTATCCATAATGACAGGGCTACCATCCATTAAAGTAACAAAATCTCAAAACCGAAGTACCTTCCATAATGACAAGGATACCATCCATCGGAGTAACAAAATCTCAACAACGAACTACCTTCCATAATGACAAGGCTACCATCCATTGGAGTAACAAAATCTAAACAATGAACTACCTTCCACAATGACAAGGCTACCAGCCATTGGAGTAACAAAATCTCAACAATGAACTACCTTCCATAATGACAAGGCTATCATCCATTGGAGAAACAAAATCTCAACAATGAACTACCTTCTGTAAAAACAAGGATACCATCAATTAGAGTAAAAAAATCTCAACAACGAACTACCTTGCATAATGACAAGGCTACCATCCAGTGGAGTAACAAAATCTCAACAAAAAACTACCTTCCATAATGACAAGGCTACCATCCATTAAAGTAACAGAATCTCAAAACCGAACTACCTTCCATAATGACAAGGCTACCATCCATTGGAGTAACAAAATCTCAACAACGAACTTCCATCCATAATGACAAGGCTACCATTCATTGTAGTAACAAAATCTAAAAAATGAAGTACCTTTCATAATGACAAGGGTATCATCCATTGGAGAAACAAAATCTCCACAATGAACTACCTTCCGTAATGACAAGGATACAATCAATTAGAGTAACAAAATCTCAACAACGAACTACATTCCATAATGACAAGGCTACCATCCATTAGAGTTACAAAATCTCAACAACAAACTACCTTCCATAATGACAAGGCTACCATCCATTAAAGTAACAAAATCTCAAAACCGAAATACCTTCCGTAATGTCAAGGCTACCATCCATTGGAGTAACCAAATCTCAAAACCTAACTACCTTCCATAATGTCAAGGCTACCATCCGTTGGAGTAACAAAATCTCAACAACTAACTACCTTTCATAATGACAGGGCTACCAGCCATTGGAGCAACAAAATCTCAACAATGAACTACCTTCCAGAATGACAAGGCTATCATCCATTGGAGAAACAAAATCTCAACAATGAACTACCTTCCATAATGACAAGGATACCATCAGTTAGAGTAACAAAATCCCAACAAAGAACTACCTTCCATAATGACAAGGCTACCATCCATTGGAGTAACAAAATCTCAACAATAAACTACCTTCCATAATGACAAGGCTACCAGCCATTGGAGTAACAAAATCACAACAATGAACTACCTTCTATAATGACAAGGCTATCATCCATTGGAGAAACAAAATCTCAACAATGAACTGCCTTCCGTAATGACAAGGATACCATCAATTAGAGTAACAAAATCTCAACAACGAACTACCTTCCATAATGAAAAGTATACCATCCATTGGAGTAACAAAGTCTCAAGAACAAACTACTATCCATAATGACAGGGCTACCATCCATTAAAGTAACAAAATCTCAAAACCGAAGTACCTTCCATAAT
Organism: Vicia faba; assembly: GCA_948472305.1. Classification (NCBI taxonomy): domain Eukaryota; kingdom Viridiplantae; phylum Streptophyta; class Magnoliopsida; order Fabales; family Fabaceae; genus Vicia; species Vicia faba. The sequence goes on along the minus strand of OX451741.1, from coordinate 589,761,122 downwards.
GACAAGGCTACCATCCATCGGAGTAACAAAATCTCAACAACGAACTACCTTCTATAATGACAAGGATACCATCCATTGGAGTAACAAAATCTGAACAATGAACTACCTTCCATAATGACAAGGCTACCAGCCATTGGAGTAACAAAATCTCAACAATGAACTACCTTCCATAATGACAAGTCTATCATCCATTGGAGAAACAAAATCTCAACAATGAACTACCTTCTGTAATGACTAGGTTACCATAAATTAGAATAAAAAAATCTCAACAACGAACTACGTTCCATAATGAAAAGTCTACCATCCATTGGAGTAAAAAAATCTCAACAAAGAACTACCTTCCATAATGACAAGGCTACCATCCATTGGAGTAACAAAATCTCAACAATAAACTACCTTCCATAATGACAAGGCTACCAGCCATTGGAGTAACAAAATCTCAACAATGAACTACCTTCCATAATGACAAGGCTATCATCCATTGGAGAAACAAAATCTCAACAATGAACTGCCTTCCGTAATGACAAGGATACCATCAATTAGAGTAACAAAATCTCAACAACGAACTACCTTCCATAATGAAAAGTCTACCATCCATTGGACTAACAAAATCTCAAGAACAAACTACCTTCCATAATGACAGGGCTACCATCCATTAAAGTAACAAAATCTCAAAACCGATCTACCTTCCATAATGACAAGGCTACCATCCATCGGAGTAACAAAATCTAAACAAAGAACTACCTTCCATAATGACAAGGCTACCATCCATTGGAGTAACAAAATCTCAACAATAAACTACCTTCCATAATGACAAGGCTACCAGCCATTGGAGTAACAAAATCTCAACAATGAACTACCTTCTATAGTGACAAGGCTATCATCCATTGGAGTAACAAAATCTCAACAATGAACTACCTTCCGTAATGACAAGGATACAATCAATTAGAGTAATAAAATCTCAACAACGAACTACATTCCATAATGACAAGGCTACCATCCATTAGAGTTACAAAATCTCAACAACAAACTACCTTCCATAATGACAAGGCTACCATCCATTAAAGTAACAAAATCTCAAAACTGAAATACCTTCCGTAATGTCAAGGCTACCATCCATTGGAGTAACCAAATCTCAAAACCTAACTACCTTCCATAATGTCAAGGATACCATCCGTTGGAGTAACAAAATCTCAACAATGAACTACCTTCCATAATGACAAGTCTATCATCCATTGGAGAAACAAAATCTCAACAATGAACTACCTTCTGTAATGACTAGGTTACCATAAATTAGAATAAAAAAATCTCAACAACGAACTACGTTCCATAATTAAAAGTCTACCATCCATTGGAGTAAAAAAATCTCAAGAAAGAACTACCTTCCATAATGACAAGGCTACCATCCATTGGAGTAACAAAATCTCAACAATGAACTACCTTCCATAATGACAAGGCTATCATCCATTGGAGAAACAAAATCTCAACAACGAACTTCCTTCCGTAATGACAAGGATACCATCAATTAGAGTAACAAAATCTCAACAACGAACTACCTTCCATAATGAAAAGTCTACCATCCATTGGAGTAACAAAGTCTCAAGAACAAACTACTATCCATAATGACAGGGCTACCATCCATTAAAGTAACAAAATCTCAAAACCGAAGTACCTTCCATAATGACAAGGATACCATCCATCGGAGTAACAAAATCTCAACAACGAACTACCTTCCATAATGACAAGGCTACCATCCATTGGAGTAACAAAATCTAAACAATGAACTACCTTCCACAATGACAAGGCTACCAGCCATTGGAGTAACAAAATCTCAACAATGAACTACCTTCCATAATGACAAGGCTATCATCCATTGGAGAAACAAAATCTCAACAATGAACTACCTTCTGTAATGACTAGGTTACCATAAATTAGAGTAAAAAAATCTCAACAACGAACTACCTTACATAATGAAAAGTCTACCATCCATTGGAGTAAAAAAATCTCAACAAAGAACTACCTTCCATAATGACAAGGCTACCATCCATTGGAGTAACAAAATCTCAACAATAAAATACCTTCCATAATGACAAGGCTACCAGCCATTGGAGTAACAAAATCTCAACAATGAACTACCTTCCATAATGACAAGGCTATCATCCATTGGAGAAACAAAATCTCAACAATGAACTGCCTTCCGTAATGACAAGGATACCATCAATTAGAGTAACAAAATCTCAACAACAAACTACCTTCCATAATGAAAAGTCTACCATCCATTGGAGTAACAAAATCTCAATAACAAACTACCTTCCATAATGATAGGGCTACCATCCATTAAAGTAACAAAATCTCAAAACCGAACTACCTACCATAATGACAAGGCTACCATCCATTGGAGTAACAAAATCTCAACAAAGAACTACCTTCGATAATGACAAGGCTACCATCCATTGGAGTAACAAAATCTCAACAATAAACTACCTTCCATAATGACAAGGCTACCAGCCATTGGAGTAACAAAATTTCAACAATGAACTACCTTCTATAGTGACAAGGCTATCATCCATTAGAAAAACAAAATCTCAACAATGAACTGCCTTCCGTAATGACAAGGATACCATCAATTAGAGTAACAAAATCTCAACAACGAACTACCTTCCGTAATGACAAGGATACAATCAATTAGAGCAACAAAATCTCAACAACAAACTACATTCCATAATGACAAGGCTACCATCCATTTGAGTTACAAAATCTCAACAACAAACTACCTTCCATAATGACAAGGCTACCATCCATTAAAGTAACAAAATCTCAAAACCGGAATACCTTCCGTAATGTCAAGGCTACCATCCATTAGAGTAACAAAATCTCAAAAAGGAACTACCTACCATAATGCCAAGGCTATCATCCATTGGAGAAACAAAATCTCAACAATGAACTACCTTTCGTAATGATAAGGATACCATTGATTAGAGTAAAAAAATCTCAACAACAAACTACCATCCATAATGACAAGGCTACCAGCCATTGGAGTAAGAAAATCTCAACAACAAACTACCTTCCATAATGACAAGGCTACCATCCATTAAAGTATCAAAATCTCAAAACCGAACTACCTTCCATAATGATAAGGCTACCATCCATTGGAGTAACAAAATCTTAACAATGAACTACCTTCCATAATGACAAGGCTACCATCCATTGGAGTAACAAAATCTCAACAATGACCTACCTTCCACAATGACAAGACTACCAGCCATTGGAGTAACAAAATATCAACAACAAACTACCTTCCATAATGACAAGGCTACCATCCATTAAAGTAACAAAATTTATAAACCGAACTACCTTCCGTAATGACAAGGCTACAATCCATTAGAGTAACAAAATCTCAACAATGAACTATCTTCCATAATGACAAGGCTACCATCCATTGGAGTAACAAAATATCAACAATGAACTACCTTCCATAATGACAAGGCTACCAGCCATTGGAGTAACAAAATCTCAACAATGAACTACCTTCCATAATGACAAGGCTATCATCCATTGGAGAAACAAAATCTCAACAATGAACTACCTTCTGTAAAAACAAGGATACCATCAATTAGAGTAAAAAAATCTCAACAACGAACTACCTTGCATAATGACAAGGCTACCATCCAGTGGAGTAACAAAATCTCAACTAAAAACTACCTTCCATAATGACAAGGCTACCATCCATTAAAGTAACAGAATCTCAAAACCGAACTACCTTCCATAATGACAAGGCTACCATCTATTGGAGTAACAAAATCTCAACAACGAACTTCCATCCATAATGACAAGGCTACCATTCATTGTAGTAACAAAATCTAAAAAATGAACTACCTTTCATAATGACAAGGCTATCATCCATTGGAGAAACTAAATCTCCACAATGAACTACCTTCCGTAATGACAAGGATACAATCAATTAGAGTAACAAAATCTCAACAACGAACTACATTCCATAATGACAAGGCTACCATCCATTAGAGTTACAAAATCTCAACAACAAACTACCTTCCATAATGACAAGGCTACCATCCATTAAAGTAACAAAATCTCAAAACCGAAATACCTTCCGTAATGTCAAGGCTACCATCCATTGGAGTAACAAAATCTCAAAACCTAACTACCTTCAATAATGTCAAGGCTACCATCCATTGGAGTAACAAAATCTCAAAAAGGAACTACCTACCATAATGCAAAGGCTATCATCCATTGGAGAAATAAAATCTTAACAATGAACTACCTTTCGTAATGATAAGGATACCATTGATTAGAGTAAAAAAATCTCAACAACAAACTACCATCCATAATGACAAGGCTACCAGCCATTGGAGTAAGAAAATATACACAACAAACTACCTTCCATAATGACAAGGCTACCATCCATTAAAGTATCAAAATCTCAAAACCGAACTACCTTCCATAATGATAAGGCTACCATCCATTGGAGTAACAAAATCTTAACAATGAACTACCTTCCATAATGACAAGGCTACCATTCATTGGAGTAACAAAATCTCAACAATGACCTACCTTCCATAATGACAAGGCTACCAGCCATTGGAGTAACAAAATATCAACAACAAACTACCTTCCATAATGATAAGGCTACCATCCATTAAAGTAACAAAATCTATAAACCGAACTACCTTCCGTAATGACAAGGCTACCATCCATTAGAGTAACAAAATCTCAACAATGAACTATCTTCCATAATGACAAGGCTACCATCCATTGGAGTAACAAAATATCAACAATGAACTACCTTCCATAATGACAAGGCTACCAGCCATTGGAGTAACAAAATCTCAACAATGAACTACCTTCCATAATGACAAGGCTATCATCCATTGGAGAAACAAAATCTCAACAATGAACTACCTTCTGTAAAAACAAGGATACCATCAATTAGAGTAAAAAAATCTCAACAACAAACTACCTTGCATAATGACAAGGCTACCATCCAGTGGAGTAACAAAATCTCAACAAAAAACTACCTTCCATAATGACAAGGCTACCATCCATTAAAGTAACAGAATCTCAAAACCGAACTACCTTCCATAATGACAAGGCTACAATCCATTGGAGTAACAAAATCTCAACAACGAACTTCCATCCATAATGACAAGGCTACCATTCATTGTAGTAAAAAAATCTAAAAAATGAAGTACCTTTCATAATGACAAGGCTATCATCCATTGGAGAAACAAAATCTCCACAATGAACTACCTTCCGTAATGACAAGGATACAATCAATTAGAGTAACAAAATCTCAACAACGAACTACATTCCATAATGACAAGGCTACCATCCATTAGAGTTACAAAATCTCAACAACAAACTACCTTCCATAATGACAAGGCTACCATCCATTAAAGTAACAAAATCTCAAAACCGAAATACCTTCCGTAATGTCAAGGCTACCATCCATTGGAGTAACCAAATCTCAAAACCTAACTACCTTCCATAATGTCAAGGCTACCATCTGTTGGAGTAACAAAATCTCAACAACTAACTACCTTTCATAATGACAGGGCTACCAGCCATTGGAGTAACAAAATCTCAACAATGAACTACCTTCCAGAATGACAAGGCTATCATCCATGGGAGAAACAAAATCTCAACAATGTACTACCTTCCATAATGACAAGGATACCATCAGTTAGAGTAACAAAATCTCAACAAAGAACTACCTTCCATAATGACAAGGCTACCATCCATTGGAGTAACAAAATCTCAACAATAAACTACCTTCCATAATGACAAGGCTACCAGCCATTGGAGTAACAAAATCACAATAATGAACTACCTTCTATAATGACAAGGCTATCATCCATTGGAGAAACAAAATCTCAACAATGAACTGCCTTCCGTAATGACAAGGATACCATCAATTAGAGTAACAAAATCTCAACAACGAACTACCTTCCATAATGAAAAGTATACCATCCATTGGAGTAACAAAGTCTCAAGAACAAACTACTATCCATAATGACAGGGCTACCATCCATTAAAGTAACAAAATCTCAAAACCGAAGTACCTTCCATAATGACAAGGCTACCATCCATCGGAGTAACAAAATCTCAACAACGAACTACCTTCTATAATGACAAGGATACCATCCATTGGAGTAACAAAATCTGCACAATGAACTACCTTCCATAATGACAAGGCTACCAGCCATTGGAGTAACAAAATCTAAACAATGAACTACCTTCCATAATGACAAGTCTATCATCCATTGGAGAAACAAAATCTCAACAATGAACTACCTTCTGTAATGACTAGGTTACCATAAATTAGAATAAAAAAATCTCAACAACGAACTACGTTCCATAATGAAAAGTCTACCATCCATTGGAGTAAAAAAATCTCAACAAAGAACTACCTTCCATAATGACAAGGCTACCATCCATTGGAGTAACAAAATCTCAACAATAAACTACCTTCCATAATGACAAGGCTACCAGCCATTGGAGTAACAAAATCTCAACAATGAACTACCTTCCATAATGACAAGGCTATCATCCATTGGAGAAACAAAATCTCAACAATGAACTGCCTTCCGTAATGACAAGGATACCATCAATTAGAGTAACAAAATCTCAACAACGAACTACCTTCCATAATGAAAAGTCTACCATCCATTGGACTAACAAAATCTCAAGAACAAACTACCTTCCATAATGACAGGGCTACCATCCATTAAAGTAACAAAATCTCAAAACCGAACTACCTTCCATAATGACAAGGCTACCATCCATCGGAGTAACAAAATCTCAACAAAGAACTACCTTCCATAATGACAAGGCTACCATCCATTGGAGTAACAAAATCTCAACAATAAACTACCTTCCATAATGACAAGGCTACCAGCCATTGGAGTAACAAAATCTCAACAATGAACTACCTTCTATAGTGACAAGGCTATCATCCATTGGAGTAACAAAATCTCAACAATGAACTACCTTCCGTAATGACAAGGATACAATCAATTAGAGTAATAAAATCTCAACAACGAACTATATTCCATAATGACAAGGCTACCATCCATTAGAGTTACAAAATCTCAACAACAAACTACCTTCCATAATGACAAGGCTACCATCCATTAAAGTAACAAAATCTCAAAACCGAAATACCTTCCGTAATGTCAAGGCTACCATCCATTGGAGTAACCAAATCTCAAAACCTAACTACCTTCCATAATGTCAAGGCTACCATCCGTTGGAGTAACAAAATCTCAACAACTAACTACCTTTCATAATGACAGGGCTACCAGCCATTGGAGTAACAAAATCTCAACAATGAACTACCTTCCAGAATGACAAGGCTATCATCCATTGGAGAAACAAAATCTCAACAATGAACTACCTTCCATAATGACAAGCATACCATCAGTTAGAGTAACAAAATATCAACAAAGAACTACCTTCCATAATGACAAGGCTACCATCCATTGGAGTAACAAAATCTCAACAAAAAACTACCTTCCATAATGACAAGGCTACCAGCCATTGGAGTAACAAAATCACAATAATGAACTACCTTCTATAATGACAAGGCTATCATCCATTGGAGAAACAAAATCTCAACAATGAACTGCCTTCCGTAATGACAAGGATACCATCAATTAGAGTAACAAAATCTCAACAACGAACTACCTTCCATAATGAAAAGTATACCATCCATTGGAGTAACAAAGTCTCAAGAACAAACTACTATCCATAATGACAGGGCTACCATCCATTAAAGTAACAAAATCTCAAAACCGAAGTACCTTCCATAATGACAAGGCTACCATCCATCGGAGTAACAAAATCTCAACAACGAACTACCTTCTATAATGACAAGGATACCATCCATTGGAGTAACAAAATCTGAACAATGAACTACCTTCCATAATGACAAGGCTACCAGCCATTGGAGTAACAAAATCTCAACAATGAACTACCTTCCATAATGACAAGTCTATCATCCATTGGAGAAACAAAATCTCAACAATGAACTACCTTCTGTAATGACTAGGTTACCATAAATTAGAATAAAAAAATCTCAACAACGAACTACGTTCCATAATGAAAAGTCTACCATCCATTGGAGTAAAAAAATCTCAACAAAGAACTACCTTCCATAATGACAAGGCTACCATCCATTGGAGTAACAAAATCTCAACAATAAACTACCTTCCATAATGACAAGGCTACCAGCCATTGGAGTAACAAAATCTCAACAATGAACTACCTTCCATAATGACAAGGCTATCATCCATTGGAGAAACAAAATCTCAACAATGAACTGCCTTCCGTAATGACAAGGATACCATCAATTAGAGTAACAAAATCTCAACAACGAACTACCTTCCATAATGAAAAGTCTACCATCCATTGGACTAACAAAATCTCAAGAACAAACTACCTTCCATAATGACAGGGCTACCATCCATTAAAGTAACAAAATCTCAAAACCGAACTACCTTCCATAATGACAAGGCTACCATCCATCGGAGTAACAAAATCTCAACAAAGAACTACCTTCCATAATGACAAGGCTACCATCCATTGGAGTAACAAAATCTCAACAAGAAACTACCTTCCATAATGACAAGGCTACCAGCCATTGGAGTAACAAAATCTCAACAATGAACTACCTTCTATAGTGACAAGGCTATCATCCATTGGAGTAACAAAATCTCAACAATGAACTACCTTCCGTAATGACAAGGATACAATCAATTAGAGTAATAAAATCTCAACAACGAACTACATTTCATAATGACAAGGCTACCATCCATTAGAGTTACAAAATCTCAACAACAAACTACCTTCCATAATGACAAGGCTACCATCCATTAAAGTAACAAAATCTCAAAACTGAAATACCTTCCGTAATGTCAAGGCTACCATCCATTGGAGTAACCAAATCTCAAAACCTAACTACCTTCCATAATGTCAAGGATACCATCCGTTGGAGTAACAAAATCTCAACAACTAACTACCTTTCATAATGACAGGGCTACCAGCCATTGGAGTAACAAAATCTCAACAATGAACTACCTTCCAGAATGACAAGGCTATCATCCATTGGAGAAACAAAATCTCAACAATGAACTACCTTCCATAATGACAAGGATACCATCAGTTAAAGTAACAAAATCTCAACAAAGAACTACCTTCCATAATGACAAGGCTACCATCCATTGGAATAACAAAATCTCACCAATAAACTACCTTCCATAATGACAAGGCTACCAGCCATTGGAGTAACAAAATCTCAACAATGAACTACCTTCTATAATGACAAGGCTATCATCCATTGGAGAAACAAAATCTCAACAATGAACTGCCTTCCGTAATGACAAGGATACCATCAATTAGAGTAACAAAATCTCAACAACGAACTACCTTCCATAATGAAAATTCTACCATCCATTGGAGTAACAAAGTCTCAAGAACAAACTACTATCCATAATGACAGGGCTACCATCCATTAAAGTAACAAAATCTCAAAACCGAAGAACCTTCCATAATGACAAGGCTACCATCCATCGGAGTAACAAAATCTCAACAACGAACTACCTTCCATAATGACAAGGCTACCATCCATTGGAGTAACAAAATCTAAACAATGAACTACCTTCCATAATGACAAGGCTACCAGCCATTGGAGTAACAAAATCTCAACAATGAACTACCTTCCATAATGACAAGGCTATCATCCATTGGAGAAACAAAATCTCAACAATGAACTACCTTCTGTAATGACTAGGCTACCATCCATTGGAGTAACAAAATCTCAACAATGAGCTACCTTCCATAATGACAAGGCTACCATCCATTAAAGTAAAAAAATCTCAAAACCGAAATACCTTCCGTAATGTCAAGGTTACCATCCATTGGAGTAACCAAATCTCAAAACCTAACTACCTTCCATAATGTCAAGGCTACCATCCGTTGGAGTAACAAAATCTCAACAACTAACTACCTTTCATAATGACAGGGCTACCAGCCATTGGAGTTACAAAATCTCAACAATGAACTACCTTCCAGAATTACAAGGCTATCATCCATTGGAGAAACAAAATCTCAACAATGAACTAACTTCCATAATGACAAGGATACCATCAGTTAGAGTAACAAAATCTCAACAAAGAACTACCTTCCATAATGACAAGGCTACCATCCATTGGAGTAACAAAATCTCAACAATAAACTACCTTCGATAATGACAAGGCTACCAACCATTGGAGTAACAAAATCTCAACAATGAACTACCTTCTATAATGACAAGGCTATCATCCATTGGAGAAAAAAAATCTCAACAATGAACTGCCTTCCGTAATGACAAGGATACCATCAATTAGAGTAACAAAATCTCAACAACGAACTACCTTCCATAATGAAAAGTCTACCATCCATTGGAGTAACAAAGTCTCAAGAACAAACTATTATCCATAATGACAGGGCTACCATCCATTAAAGTAACAAAATCTCAAAACCGAAGTACCTTCCATAATGACAAGGCTACCATCCATTGGAGTAACAAAATCTCAACAACGAACTACCTTCCATAATGACAAGGCTACCATCCATTGGAGTAACAAAATCTAAACAATGAACTACCTTCCATAATGACAAGGCTACCATCCATTGGAGTAACAAAATCTCAACAATGAACTACCTTCCATAATGACAAGGCTATCATCCATTGGAGAAACAAAATCTCAACAATGAACTGCCTTCCGTAATGACAAGGATACCATCAATTAGAGTAACAAAATCTCAACAACGAACTACCTTCCATAATGAAAAGTCTACCATCCATTGTAGTAACAAAATCTCAAGAACAAACTACCTTCCATAATGACAGGGCTACCATCCATTAAAGTAACAAAATCTCAAAACCGAACTACCTTCCATAATGACAAGGCTACCATCCATCGGAGTAACAAAATCTCAACAAAGAACTACCTTCCATAATGACAAGGCTACCATCCATTGGAGTAACAAAATCTCAACAATAAACTACCTTCCATAATGACAAGGCTACCAGCCATTGGAGTAACAAAATCTCAACAATGAACTACCTTCTATAGTGACAAGGCTATCATCCATTGGAGAAACAAAATCTCAACAATGAACTGCCTTCCGTAATGACAAGGATACCATCAATTAGAGTAACAAAATCTCAACAACGAACTACCTTCCATAATGAAAAGTCTACCATCCATTGGAGTAACAAAATCTCAAGAACAAACTACCTTCCATAATGACAGGGCTACCATCCATTAAAGTAACAAAATCTCAAAACCGAAGTACCTTCCATAATGACAAGGCTACCATCCATCGGAGTAACAAAATCTCAACAAAGAACTACCTTCCATAATGACAAGGCTACCATCCATTGGAGTAACAAAATCTCAACAATGAACTACCTTCCATAATAACAAGGCTACCATACATTGGAGTAACAAAATCTCAAAAACGAAATACCTTCCATAATGACAAGGCTACCAGCCATTGGAGAAACAAAATCTCAACAATGAACTACCTTCTGTAAAAACAAGGATACCATCAATTAGAGTAACAAAATCTAAACAACGAACTACATTCCATAATGACAAGGCTACCATCCATTAGAGTTACAAAATCTCAACAACAAACTACCTTCCATAATGACAAGGCTACCATCCATTAAAGTAACAAAATCTCAAAACCGAACTACCTTCCATAATGCAAGGCTACCATCCATTGGAGTAACAAAATCTCAAAACCTAACTACCTTCCATAATGTCAAGGCTACCATCCGTTGGAGTAACAAAATCTCAACAACTAACTACCTTTCATAATGACAGGGCTACCAGCCATTGGAGTAACAAAATCTCAACAATGAACTACCTTCCAGAATGACAAGGCTATCATCCATTGGAGAAACAAAATCTCAACAATAATCTACCTTCCGTAATGACAATGATACCATCAATTAGAGTAACGAAATCTCAACAAAGAACTACCTTCCATAATTACAAGGCTACCATCCATTGGAGTAACAAAATATCCACAATGAACTACCTTTCATAATGACAAGGCTATCATCCATTGGAGTAAAAAAATCTCTAAAATGAACTACCTTCCAAAATTACAATGCTATCATCCATTGGAGAAACAAAATTTCAAAAATGAACTACATTCCTAATGACAAGGATACCATCAATTAGAGTAACAATATCTCAACAATGAACTACCTTCCATAATAACAAGGCTACCATCCATTGGAGTAACAAAATCTCAAAAATGAACTACCTACCATAATGCCAAGGCTACCATCCATTGGAGTAACAAAATCTGAACAATGAACTACCTTCCATAATAACAAGGCTACCATCCATTGGAGTAACAAAATCTCAAAAAGGAACTACCTACCATAATGCCAAGGCTATCATCCATTGGAGAAACAAAATCTCAATAATGAACTACCTTTCGTAATGATAAGGATACCATCGATTAGAGTAAAAAAATCTCAACAACAAACTACCATCCATAATGACAAGGCTACCAGCCATTGGAGTAACAAAATCTCAACAACAAACTACATTCCATAATGACAAGGCTACCATCCATTAAAGTAACAAAATTTCAAAACCGAACTACCTTCCATAATGATAAGGCTACCATCCATTGGAGTAACAAAATCTCAACAATGAATTACCTTCCATAATGACAAGGCTACCATCCATTGGAGTAACAAAATTTTAACAATGACCTACCTTCCACAATGACAAGGCTACCAGCCATTGGAGTAACAAAATATCAACAACAAACTACCTTCCATAATGACAAGGCTACCATCCATTAAAGTAACAAAATCTATAAACCGAACTACCTTCTGTAATAACAAGGCTACCATCCATTAGAGTAAAAAAATCTCAACAACTAACTACATTTCATAATGACAGGGCTACCAGCCATTGGAGTAACAAAATCTCAACAATGAACTACCTTCCAGAATGACAAGGCTATCATCCATTGGAGAAACAAAATCTCAACAATGAACTACCTTCCATAATGACAAGGATACCATCAGTTAGAGTAACAAAATCTCAACAAAGAACTACCTTCCATAATGACAAGGCTACCATCCATTGGAGTAACAAAATCTCAACAATAAACTACCTTCCATAATGACAAGGCTACCAGCCATTGGAGTAACAAAATCTCAACAATGAACTACCTTCTATAATGACAAGGCTATCATCCATTGGAGAAACTCAATCGCAACAATGAACTGCCTTCCGTAATGACAAGGATACCATCAATTAGAGTAACAAAATCTCAACAACGAACTACCTTCCATAATGAAAAGTCTACCATCCATTGGAGTAACAAAGTCTCAAGAACAAACTACTATCCATAATGACAGGGCTACCATCCATTAAAGTAACAAAATCTCAAAACCGAAGTACCTTCCATAATAACAAGGCTACCATCCATTGGAGTAACAAAATCTAAACAATGAACTACCTTCCATAATGACAAGGCTACCATCCATTGGAGTAACAAAATCTAAACAATGAACTACCTTCCATAATGACAAGGCTACCATCCATTGGAGTAACAAAATCTCAACAATGAACTACCTTCCATAATGACAAGGCTATCATCCATTGGAGAAACAAAATCTCAACAATGAACTGCCTTCCGTAATGACAAGGATACCATCAATTAGAGTAACAAAATCTCAACAACGAACTACCTTCCATAATGAAAAGTCTACCATCCATTGTAGTAACAAAATCTCAAGAACAAACTACCTTCCATAATGACAGGGCTACCATCCATTAAAGTAACAAAATCTCAAAACCGAACTACCTTCCATAATGACAAGGCTACCATCCATCGGAGTAACAAAATCTCAACAAAGAACTACCTTCCATAATGACAAGGCTACCATCCATTGGAGTAACAAAATCTCAACAATAAACTACCTTCCATAATGACAAGGCTACCAGCCATTGGAGTAACAAAATCTCAACAATGAACTACCTTCTATAGTGACAAGGCTATCATCCATTGGAGAAACAAAATCTCAACAATGAACTGCCTTCCGTAATGACAAGGATACCATCAATTAGAGTAACAAAATCTCAACAACGAACTACCTTCCATAATGAAAAGTCTACCATCCATTGGAGTAACAAAATCTCAAGAACAAACTACCTTCCATAATGACAGGGCTACCATCCATTAAAGTAACAAAATCTCAAAACCGAAGTACCTTCCATAATGACAAGGCTACCATCCATCGGAGTAACAAAATCTCAACAAAGAACTACCTTCCATAATGACAAGGCTACCATCCATTGGAGTAACAAAATCTCAACAATGAACTACCTTCCATAATAACAAGGCTACCATCCATTAAAGTAAAAAAATCTCAAAACCGAAATACCTTCCGTAATGTCAAGGTTACCATCCATTGGAGTAACCAAATCTCAAAACCTAACTACCTTCCATAATGTCAAGGCTACCATCCGTTGGAGTAACAAAATCTCAACAACTAACTACCTTTCATAATGACAGGGCTACCAGCCATTGGAGTTACAAAATCTCAACAATGAACTACCTTCCAGAATTACAAGGCTATCATCCATTGGAGAAACAAAATCTCAACAATGAACTAACTTCCATAATGACAAGGATACCATCAGTTAGAGTAACAAAATCTCAACAAAGAACTACCTTCCATAATGACAAGGCTACCATCCATTGGAGTAACAAAATCTCAACAATAAACTACCTTCGATAATGACAAGGCTACCAACCATTGGAGTAACAAAATCTCAACAATGAACTACCTTCTATAATGACAAGGCTATCATCCATTGGAGAAAAAAAATCTCAACAATGAACTGCCTTCCGTAATGACAAGGATACCATCAATTAGAGTAACAAAATCTCAACAACGAACTACCTTCCATAATGAAAAGTCTACCATCCATTGGAGTAACAAAGTCTCAAGAACAAACTATTATCCATAATGACAGGGCTACCATCCATTAAAGTAACAAAATCTCAAAACCGAAGTACCTTCCATAATGACAAGGCTACCATCCATTGGAGTAACAAAATCTCAACAACGAACTACCTTCCATAATGACAAGGCTACCATCCATTGGAGTAACAAAATCTAAACAATGAACTACCTTCCATAATGACAAGGCTACCATCCATTGGAGTAACAAAATCTCAACAATGAACTACCTTCCATAATGACAAGGCTATCATCCATTGGAGAAACAAAATCTCAACAATGAACTGCCTTCCGTAATGACAAGGATACCATCAATTAGAGTAACAAAATCTCAACAACAAACTACCTTCCATAATGAAAAGTCTACCATCCATTGTAGTAACAAAATCTCAAGAACAAACTACCTTCCATAATGACAGGGCTACCATCCATTAAAGTAACAAAATCTCAAAACCGAACTACCTTCCATAATGACAAGGCTACCATCCATCGGAGTAACAAAATCTCAACAAAGAACTACCTTCCATAATGACAAGGCTACCATCCATTGGAGTAACAAAATCTCAACAATAAACTACCTTCCATAATGACAAGGCTACCAGCCATTGGGGTAACAAAATCTCAACAATGAACTACCTTCTATAGTGACAAGGCTATCATCCATTGGAGAAACAAAATCTCAACAATGAACTGCCTTCCGTAATGACAAGGATACCATCAATTAGAGTAACAAAATCTCAACAACGAACTACCTTCCATAATGAAAAGTCTACCATCCATTGGAGTAACAAAATCTCAAGAACAAACTACCTTCCATAATGACAGGGCTACCATCCATTAAAGTAACAAAATCTCAAAACCGAAGTACCTTCCATAATGACAAGGCTACCATCCATCGGAGTAACAAAATCTCAACAAAGAACTACCTTCCATAATGACAAGGCTACCATCCATTGGAGTAACAAAATCTCAACAATGAACTACCTTCCATAATAACAAGGCTACCATCCATTGGAGTAAAAAAATCTCAAAACCGAAATACCTTCCGTAATGTCAAGGTTACCATCCATTGGAGTAACCCAATCTCAAAACCTAACTACCTTCCATAATGTCAAGGCTACCATCCGTTGGAGTAACAAAATCTCAACAACTAACTACCTTTCATAATGACAGGGCTACCAGCCATTGGAGTTACAAAATCTCAACAATGAACTACCTTCCAGAATTACAAGGCTATCATCCATTGGAGAAACAAAATCTCAACAATGAACTAACTTCCATAATGACAAGGATACCATCAGTTAGAGTAACAAAATCTCAACAAAGAACTACCTTCCATAATGACAAGGCTACCATCCATTGGAGTAACAAAATCTCAACAATAAACTACCTTCGATAATGACAAGGCTACCAACCATTGGAGTAACAAAATCTCAACAATGAACTACCTTCTATAATGACAAGGCTATCATCCATTGGAGAAAAAAAATCTCAACAATGAACTGCCTTCCGTAATGACAAGGATACCATCAATTAGAGTAACAAAATCTCAACAACGAACTACCTTCCATAATGAAAAGTCTACCATCCATTGGAGTAACAAAGTCTCAAGAACAAACTATTATCCATAATGACAGGGCTACCATCCATTAAAGTAACAAAATCTCAAAACCGAAGTACCTTCCATAATGACAAGGCTACCATCCATTGGAGTAACAAAATCTCAACAACGAACTACCTTCCATAATGACAAGGCTACCATCCATTGGAGTAACAAAATCTAAACAATGAACTACCTTCCATAATGACAAGGCTACCATCCATTGGAGTAACAAAATCTCAACAATGAACTACCTTCCATAATGACAAGGCTATCATCCATTGGAGAAACAAAATCTCAACAATGAACTGCCTTCCGTAATGACAAGGATACCATCAATTAGAGTAACAAAATCTCAACAACGAACTACCTTCCATAATGAAAAGTCTACCATCCATTGTAGTAACAAAATCTCAAGAACAAACTACCTTCCATAATGACAGGGCTACCATCCATTAAAGTAACAAAATCTCAAAACCGAACTACCTTCCATAATGACAAGGCTACCATCCATCGGAGTAACAAAATCTCAACAAAGAACTACCTTCCATAATGACAAGGCTACCATCCATTGGAGTAACAAAATCTCAACAATAAACTACCTTCCATAATGACAAGGCTACCAGCCATTGGAGTAACAAAATCTCAACAATGAACTACCTTCTATAGTGACAAGGCTATCATCCATTGGAGAAACAAAATCTCAACAATGAACTGCCTTCCGTAATGACAAGGATACCATCAATTAGAGTAACAAAATCTCAACAACGAACTACCTTCCATAATGAAAAGTCTACCATCCATTGGAGTAACAAAATCTCAAGAACAAACTACCTTCCATAATGACAGGGCTACCATCCATTAAAGTAACAAAATCTCAAAACTGAAGTACCTTCCATAATGACAAGGCTACCATCCATCGGAGTAACAAAATCTCAACAAAGAACTACCTTCCATAATGACAAGGCTACCATCCATTGGAGTAACAAAATCTCAACAATGAACTACCTTCCATAATAACAAGGCTACCATACATTGGAGTAACAAAATCTCAAAAACGAAATACCTTCCATAATGACAAGGCTACCAGCCATTGGAGAAACAAAATCTCAACAATGAACTACCTTCTGTAAAAACAAGGATACCATCAATTAGAGTAACAAAATCTAAACAACGAACTACATTCCATAATGACAAGGCTACCATCCATTAGAGTTACAAAATCTCAACAACAAACTACCTTCCATAATGACAAGGCTACCATCCATTAAAGTAACAAAATCTCAAAACCGAACTACCTTCCATAATGCAAGGCTACCATCCATTGGAGTAACAAAATCTCAAAACCTAACTACCTTCCATAATGTCAAGGCTACCATCCGTTGGAGTAACAAAATCTCAACAACTAACTACCTTTCATAATGACAGGGCTACCAGCCATTGGAGTAACAAAATCTCAACAATGAACTACCTTCCAGAATGACAAGGCTATCATCCATTGGAGAAACAAAATCTCAACAATGAACTACCTTCCGTAATGACAATGATACCATCAATTAGAGTAACGAAATCTCAACAAAGAACTACCTTCCATAATTACAAGGCTACCATCCATTGGAGTAACAAAATATCCACAATGAACTACCTTTCATAATGACAAGGCTATCATCCATTGGAGTAAAAAAATCTCTAAAATGAACTACCTTCCAAAATTACAATGCTATCATCCATTGGAGAAACAAAATTTCAAAAATGAACTACATTCCTAATGACAAGGATACCATCAATTAGAGTAACAATATCTCAACAATGAACTACCTTCCATAATAACAAGGCTACCATCCATTGGAGTAACAAAATCTCAAAAATGAACTACCTACCATAATGCCAAGGCTACCATCCATTGGAGTAACAAAATCTGAACAATGAACTACCTTCCATAATAACAAGGCTACCATCCATTGGAGTAACAAAATCTCAAAAAGGAACTACCTACCATAATGCCAGGGCTATCATCCATTGGAGAAACAAAATCTCAATAATGAACTACCTTTCGTAATGATAAGGATACCATCGATTAGAGTAAAAAAATCTCAACAACAAACTACCATCCATAATGACAAGGCTACCAGCCATTGGAGTAACAAAATCTCAACAACAAACTACATTCCATAATGACAAGGCTACCATCCATTAAAGTAACAAAATTTCAAAACCGAACTACCTTCCATAATGATAAGGCTACCATCCATTGGAGTAACAAAATCTCAACAATGAACTACCTTCCATAATGACAAGGCTACCATCCATTGGAGTAACAAAATTTTAACAATGACCTACCTTCCACAATGACAAGGCTACCAGCCATTGGAGTAACAAAATATCAACAACAAACTACCTTCCATAATGACAAGGCTACCATCCATTAAAGTAACAAAATCTATAAACCGAACTACCTTCCGTAATAACAAGGCTACCATCCATTAGAGTAACAAAATCTCAACAACTAACTACCTTTCATAATGACAGGGCTACCAGCCATTGGAGTAACAAAATCTCAACAATGAACTACCTTCCAGAATGACAAGGCTATCATCCATTGGAGAAACAAAATCTCAACAATGAACTGCCTTCCGTAATGACAAGGATACCATCAATTAGAGTAACAAAATCTCAACAACGAACTACCTTCCATAATGAAAAGTCTACCATCCATTGTAGTAACAAAATCTCAAGAACAAACTACCTTCCATAATGACAGGGCTACCATCCATTAAAGTAACAAAATCTCAAAACCGAACTACCTTCCATAATGACAAGGCTACCATCCATCGGAGTAACAAAATCTCAACAAAGAACTACCTTCCATAATGACAAGGCTACCATCCATTGGAGTAACAAAATCTCAACAATAAACTACCTTCCATAATGACAAGGCTACCAGCCATTGGAGTAACAAAATCTCAACAATGAACTACCTTCTATAGTGACAAGGCTATCATCCATTGGAGAAACAAAATCTCAACAATGAACTGCCTTCCGTAATGACAAGGATACCATCAATTAGAGTAACAAAATCTCAACAACGAACTACCTTCCATAATGAAAAGTCTACCATCCATTGGAGTAAC
Source organism: Vicia faba (assembly GCA_948472305.1). Lineage (NCBI taxonomy): Eukaryota > Viridiplantae > Streptophyta > Magnoliopsida > Fabales > Fabaceae > Vicia > Vicia faba. Next base: position 589,741,321 of record OX451741.1, on the reverse strand, counting down.
AAAATCTCAAGAACAAACTACCTTCCATAATGACAGGGCTACCATCCATTAAAGTAACAAAATCTCAAAACCGAAGTACCTTCCATAATGACAAGGCTACCATCCATCGGAGTAACAAAATCTCAACAAAGAACTACCTTCCATAATGACAAGGCTACCATCCATTGGAGTAACAAAATCTCAACAATGAACTACCTTCCATAATAACAAGGCTACCATACATTGGAGTAACAAAATCTCAAAAACGAAATACCTTCCATAATGACAAGGCTACCAGCCATTGGAGAAACAAAATCTCAACAATGAACTACCTTCTGTAAAAACAAGGATACCATCAATTAGAGTAACAAAATCTAAACAACGAACTACATTCCATAATGACAAGGCTACCATCCATTAGAGTTACAAAATCTCAACAACAAACTACCTTCCATAATGACAAGGCTACCATCCATTAAAGTAACAAAATCTCAAAACCGAACTACCTTCCATAATGCAAGGCTACCATCCATTGGAGTAACAAAATCTCAAAACCTAACTACCTTCCATAATGTCAAGGCTACCATCCGTTGGAGTAACAAAGTCTCAACAACTAACTACCTTTCATAATGACAGGGCTACCAGCCATTGGAGTAACAAAATCTCAACAATGAACTACCTTCCAGAATGACAAGGCTATCATCCATTGGAGAAACAAAATCTCAACAATGAACTACCTTCCGTAATGACAATGATACCATCAATTAGAGTAACGAAATCTCAACAAAGAACTACCTTCCATAATTACAAGGCTACCATCCATTGGAGTAACAAAATATCCACAATGAACTACCTTTCATAATGACAAGGCTATCATCCATTGGAGTAAAAAAATCTCTAAAATGAACTACCTTCCAAAATTACAATGCTATCATCCATTGGAGAAACAAAATTTCAAAAATGAACTACATTCCTAATGACAAGGATACCATCAATTAGAGTAACAATATCTCAACAATGAACTACCTTCCATAATAACAAGGCTACCATCCATTGGAGTAACAAAATCTCAAAAATGAACTACCTACCATAATGCCAAGGCTACCATCCATTGGAGTAACAAAATCTGAACAATGAACTACCTTCCATAATAACAAGGCTACCATCCATTGGAGTAACAAAATCTCAAAAAGGAACTACCTACCATAATGCCAAGGCTATCATCCATTGGAGAAACAAAATCTCAATAATGAACTACCTTTCGTAATGATAAGGATACCATCGATTAGAGTAAAAAAATCTCAACAACAAACTACCATCCATAATGACAAGGCTACCAGCCATTGGAGTAACAAAATCTCAACAACAAACTACATTCCATAATGACAAGGCTACCATCCATTAAAGTAACAAAATTTCAAAACCGAACTACCTTCCATAATGATAAGGCTACCATCCATTGGAGTAACAAAATCTCAACAATGAACTACCTTCCATAATGACAAGGCTACCATCCATTGGAGTAACAAAATTTTAACAATGACCTACCTTCCACAATGACAAGGCTACCAGCCATTGGAGTAACAAAATATCAACAACAAACTACCTTCCATAATGACAAGGCTACCATCCATTAAAGTAACAAAATCTATAAACCGAACTACCTTCCGTAATAACAAGGCTACCATCCATTAGAGTAACAAAATCTCAACAACTAACTACCTTTCATAATGACAGGGCTACCAGCCATTGGAGTAACAAAATCTCAACAATGAACTACCTTCCAGAATGACAAGGCTATCATCCATTGGAGAAACAAAATCTCAACAATGAACTACCTTCCATAATGACAAGGATACCATCAGTTAGAGTAACAAAATCTCAACAAAGAACTACCTTCCATAATGACAAGGCTACCATCCATTGGAGTAACAAAATCTCAACAATAAACTACCTTCCATAATGACAAGGCTACCAGCCATTGGAGTAACAAAATCTCAACAATGAACTACCTTCTATAATGACAAGGCTATCATCCATTGGAGAAACTCAATCGCAACAATGAACTGCCTTCCGTAATGACAAGGATACCATCAATTAGAGTAACAAAATCTCAACAACGAACTACCTTCCATAATGAAAAGTCTACCATCCATTGGAGTAACAAAGTCTCAAGAACAAACTACTATCCATAATGACAGGGCTACCATCCATTAAAGTAACAAAATCTCAAAACCGAAGTACCTTCCATAATAACAAGGCTACCATCCATTGGAGTAACAAAATCTAAACAATGAACTACCTTCCATAATGACAAGGCTACCACCCATTGGAGTAACAAAATCTCAACAATGAACTACCTTCCATAATGACAAGGCTATCATCCATTGGAGAAACAAAATCTCAACAATGAACTACCTTCTGTAATGACTAGGTTACCATAAATTAGAGTAAAAAAATCTCAACAACGAACTACCTTCCATAATGAAAAGTCTACCATCCATTGGAGTAAATAAATCTCAACAAAGAACTACCTTCCATAATGACAAGGCTACTATCCATTGGAGTAACAAAATCTCAACAATAAACTACCTTCCATAATGACAAGGCTACCAGCCATTGGAGTAACAAAATTTCAACAATGAACTACCTTCTATAGTGACAGGGCTATCATCCATTAGAAAAACAAAATCTCAACAATGAACTGCCTTCCGTAATGACAAGGATACCATCAATTAGAGTAACAAAATCTCAACAACGAACTACCTTCCATAATGAAAAGTCTACCATCCATTGGAGTAACAAAATCTCAAGAACAAATTACCTTCCATAATGACAGGGCTACCATCCATTAAAGTAACAAAATCTCAAAACCGAACTACCTTCCATAATGACAAGGCTACCATCCATCGGAGTAACAAAATCTCAACAAAGAACTACCTTCCATAATGACAAGGCTACCATCCATTGGAGTAACAAAATCTCAACAATGAACTACCTTCCATAATAACAAGGCTACCATCCATTGGAGTAACAAAATCTCAAAAACGAACTACCTTCCATAATGACAAGGCTACCAGCCATTTGAGTAACAAAATCTCAACAATGAACTACCTTCCATAATGACAAGGCTATCATCCATTGGAGAAACAAAATCTCAACAATGAACTACCTTCTGTAAAAACAAGGATACCATCAATTAGAGTAACAAAATCAAAACAACAATCTACATTCCATAATGACAAGGCTACCATCCATTAGAGTTACGAAATCTCAACAACAAACTACCTTCCATAATGACAAGGCTACCATCCATTAAAGTAACAAAATCTCAAAACCGAACTACCTTCCATAATGCAAGGCTACCATCCATTGGAGTAACAAAATCTCAAAACCTAACTACCTTCCATAATGTCAAGGCTACCATCCGTTGGAGTAACAAAATCTCAACAACTAACTACCTTTCATAATGACAGGGCTACCAGCCATTGGAGTAACAAAATCTCAACAATGAACTACCTTCCAGAATGACAAGGCTATCATCCATTGGAGAAACAAAATCTCAACAATGAACTACCTTCCGTAATGACAATGATACCATCAATTAGAGTAACAAAATCTTAACAACGAACTACCTTCCATAATGAAAAGTCTACCATCCATTGGAGTAACAAAATCTCAAGAACAAACTACCTTCCATAATGACAGGGCTACCATCCATTAAAGTAACAAAATCTCAAAACCGAAGTACCTTCCATAATGACAAGGCTACCATCCATCGGAGTAACAAAATATCAACAAAGAACTACCTTCCATAATGACAAGGCTACCATCCATTGGAGTAACAAAATCTCAACAATGAACTACCTTCCATAATAACAAGGCTACCATCCATTGGAGTAACAAAATCTCAAAAACGAACTACCTTCCATAATGACAAGGCTACCAGCCATTGGAGTAAAAAAATCTCAACAATGAACTACCTTCCATAATGACAAGGCTATCATCCATTGGAGAAACAAAATCTCAACAATGAACTACCTTCTGTAAAAACAAGGATACCATCAATTAGAGTAACAAAATCTAAACAACGATCTACATTCCATAATGACAAGGCTACCATCCATTAGAGTTACGAAATCTCAACAACAAACTACCTTCCATAATGACAAGGCTACCATCCATTAAAGTAACAAAATCTCAAAACCGAACTACCTTCCATAATGCAAGGCTACCATCCATTGGAGTAACAAAATCTCAAAACCTAACTACCTTCCATAATGTCAAGGCTACCATCCATTGGAGTAACAAAATCTCAAAACCTAACTACCTTCCATAATGACAAGGCTACCAGCCATTGGAGTAACAAAATCTCAACAATGAACTACCTTCCATAATGATAAGGCTATCATCCATTGGAGAAACAAAATCTCAACAATGAAGTACCTTCTGTAAAAACAAGGATACCATCAATTAGAGTAACAAAATCTAAACAACAAACTACATTCCATAATGACAAGGCTACCATCCATTAGAGTTACGAAATCTCAACAACAAACTACCTTCCATAATGACAAGGCTACCATCCATTAAAGTAACAAAATCTCAAAACCGAACTACCTTCCATAATGCAAGGCTACCATCCATTGGAGTAACAAAATCTCAAAACCTAACTACCTTCCATAATGTCAAGGCTACCATCCGTTGGAGTAACAAAATCTCAACAACTAACTACCTTTCATAATGACAGGGCTACCAGCCATTGGAGTAACAAAATCTCAACAATGAACTACCTTCCAGAATGACAAGGCTATCATCCATTGGAGAAACAAAATCTCAACAATGAACTACCTTCCGTAATGACAATGATACCATCAATTAGAGTAACAAAATCTTAACAACGAACTACCTTACATAATGAAAAGTCTACCATCCATTGGAGTAACAAAATCTCAAGAACAAACTACCTTCCATAATGACAGGGCTACCATCCATTAAAGTAACAAAATCTCAAAACCGAAGTACCTTCCATAATGACAAGGCTACCATCCATCGGAGTAACAAAATCTCAACAAAGAACTACCTTCCATAATGACAAGGCTACCATCCATTGGAGTAACAAAATCTCAACAATGAACTACCTTCCATAATAACAAGGCTACCATCCATTGGAGTAACAAAATCTCAAAAACGAAATACCTTCCATAATGACAAGGCTACCAGCCATTGGAGTAACAAAATCTCAACAATGAACTACCTTCCATAATGACAAGGCTATCATCCATTGGAGAAACAAAATCTCAACAATGAACTACCTTCTGTAAAAACAAGGATACCATCAATTAGAGTAACAAAATCTAAACAACGATCTACATTCCATAATGACAAGGCTACCATCCATTAGAGTTACGAAATCTCAACAACAAACTACCTTCCATAATGACAAGGCTACCATCCATTAAAGTAACAAAATCTCAAAACCGAACTACCTTCCATAATGCAAGGCTACCATCCATTGGAGTAACAAAATCTCAAAACCTAACTACCTTCCATAATGTCAAGGCTACCATCCATTGGAGAAACAAAATCTCAACAATGAACTACCTTCCGTAATGACAATGATACCATCAATTAGAGTAACGAAATCTCAACAAAGAACTACCTTCAATAATGACAAGGCTACCATCCATTGGAGTAACAAAATATCCACAATGAACTACCTTTCATAATGACAAGGCTATCATCCATTGGAGTAAAAAAATCTCTAAAATGAACTACCTTCCAAAATGACAAGGCTATCATCCATTGGAGAAACAAAATTTCAAAAATGAACTACATTCTTAATGACAAGGATACCATCAATTAGAGTAACAATATCTCAACAATGAACTACCTTCCTTAATAACAAGGCTACCATCCATTGGAGTAACAAAATCTCAAAAATGAACTACCTACCATAATGCCAAGGCTACCATCCATTGGAGTAACTAAATCTCAACAATGAACTACCTTCCATAATAACAAGGCTACCATCCATTGGAGTAACAAAATCTCAAAAAGGAACTACCTACCATAATGCCAAGGCTATCATCCATTGGAGAAACAAAATCTCAACAATGAACTACCTTTCGTAATGATAAGGATACCATCGATTAGAGTAAAAAAATCTCAACAACAAATTACCATCCATAATGACAAGGCTACCAGCCATTGGAGTAACAAAATCTCAACAACAAACTACCTTCCATAATGACAAGGCTACCATCCATTAAAGTAACAAAATCTCAAAACCGAACTACCTTCCATAATGATAAGGCTACCATCCATTGGAGTAACAAAATCTTAACAATGAACTACCGTCCATAATGACAAGGCTACCATCCATTGGAGTAACAAAATCTCAACAATGACCTACCTTCCACAATGACAAGGCTACCAGCCATTAGAGTAAAAAAATATCAACAACAAACTACCTTCCATAATGACAAGGCTACCATCCATTAAAGTAACAAAATCTATAAACCGAACTACCTTCCGTAATAATAAGGCTACCATCCATTAGAGTAACAAAATCTCAACAATGAACTATCTTCCATAATGACAAGGCTACCATCCATTGGAGTAACAAAATATCAACAATGAACTACCTTCCATAATGACAAGGCTACCAGCCATTGGAGTAACAAAATCTCAACAATGAACTACCTTCCATAATGACAAGGCTATCATCCATTGGAGAAACAAAATCTCAACAATGAACTACCTTCTGTAAAAACAAGGATACCATCAATTAGAGTAACAAAATCTCAACAACGAACTACCTTGCATAATGACAAGGCTACCATCCAGTGGAGTAACAAAATCTCAACAAAAAACTACCTTCCATAATGACAAGGCTACCATCCATTAAAGTAACAGAATCTCAAAACCGAACTACCTTCCATAATGACAAGGCTACCATCCATTGGAGTAAAAAAATCTCAACAACGAACTTCCATCCATAATGACAAGGCTACCATTCATTGTAGTAACAAAATCTAAAAAATGAACTACCTTTCATAATGACAAGGCTATCATCCATTGGAGAAACAAAATCTCCACAATGAACTACCTTCCGTAATGCCAAGGATACAATCAATTAGAGTAACAAAATCTCAACAACGAACTACATTCCATAATGAAAAGGCTACCATCCATTAGAGTTACAAAATCTCAACAACAAACTACCTTCCATAATGACAAGGCTACCATCCATTAAAGTAACAAAATCTCAAAACCGAAATACCTTCCGTAATGTCAAGGCTACCATCCATTAGAGTAACAAAATCTCAAAACCTAACTACCTTCCATAATGCCAAGGCTACCATCCATTGGAGTAACAAAATCTCAAAAAGGAACTACCTACCATAATGCCAAGCCTATCATCCATTGGAGAAACAAAATCTCAACAATGAACTACCTTTCGTAATGATAAGGATACCATCGATTAGAGTAAAAAAATCTCAACAACAAACTACCATCCATAATGACAAGGCTACCAGCCATTGGAGTAACAAAATCTCAACAGCAAACTACCTTCCATAATGACAAGGCTACCATCCATTAAAGTAACAAAATCTCAAAACCGAACTACCTTCCATAATGATAAGGCTACCATCCATTAGAGTAACAAAATCTCAACAATGAACTACCTTCCATAATGACAAGGCTACCACCCATTGGAGTAACAAAATCTCAACAATGACCTACCTTCCATAATGACAAGGCTACCAGCCATTGGAGTATCAAAATATCAACAACAAACTAATTTCCATAATGACAAGGCTACCATCCATTAAAGTAACAAAGTCTATAAACCGAACTACCTTCCGTAATGACAAGGCTACCATCCATTAGAGTAACAAAATCTCAACAATGAACTATCTTCCATAATGACAAAGCTACATCCATTGGAGTAACAAAATATCAACAATGAACTACCTTCCATAATGACAAGGCTACCAGCCATTGGAGTAACAAAATCTCAACAATGAACTACCTTCCATAATGACAAGGCTATCATCCATTGGAGAAACAAAATCTCAACAATGAACTACCTTCTGTAAAAACAAGGATACCATCAATTAGAGTAACAAAATCTCAACAAAGAACTACCTTGCATAATGACAAGGCTACCATCCAGTGGAGTAACAAAATCTCAACAAAAAACTACCTTCCATAATGACAAGGCTACCATCCATTAAAGTAACAGAATCTCAAAACCGAACTACCTTCCATAATGACAAGGCTACCATCCATTGGAGTAACAAAATCTCAACAACGAACTTCCATCCATAATGACAAGGCTACCATTCATTGTAGTAACAAAATCTAAAAAATGAACTACCTTTCATAATGACAAGGCTATCATCCATTGGAGAAACAAAATCTCCAAAATGAACTACCTTCCGTAATGACAAGGATACAATCAATTAGAGTAACAAAATCTCAACAACAAACTACATTCCATAATGACAAGGATACCATCCATTAGAGTTACAAAATCTCAACAACAAACTACCTTCCATAATGACAAGGCTACCATCCATTAAAGTAACAAAATCTCAAAACCGAAATACCTTCCGTAATGTCAAGGTTACCATCCATTGGAGTAACAAAATCTCAAAACCTAACTACCTTCCATAATGTCAAGGCTACCATCCGTTGGAGTAACAAAATCTCAACAACTAACTACCTTTCATAATGACAGGGCTACCAGCCATTGGAGTAACAAAATCTCAACAATGAACTACCTTCCAGAATGACAAGGCTATCATCCATTGGAGAAACAAAATCTCAACAATGAACTACCTACCGTAATGACAAGGATACCATCAGTTAGAGTAACAAAATCTCAACAAAGAACTACCTTCCATAATGACAAGGCTACCATCCATTGGAGTAACAAAATCTCAACAATAAACTACCTTCCATAATGACAAGGCTACCAGCCATTGGAGTAACAAAATCTCAACAATGAACTACCTTCCATAATAACAAGGCTACCATCCATTGGAGTAACAAAATCTCAAAAACGAACTACCTTCCATAATGACAAGGCTACCAGCCATTGGAGTAACAAAATCTCAACAATGAACTACCTTCCATAATGACAAGGCTATCATCCATTGGAGAAACAAAATCTCAACAATAAACTACCTTCTGTAAAAACAAGGATACCATCAATTAGAGTAACAGAATCTAAACAACGAACTACATTCCATAATGACCAGGCTACCATCCATTAGAGATACAAAATCTCAACAACAAACTACCTTCCATAATGACAAGGCTACCATCCATTAAAGTAACAAAATCTCAAAACCGAACTACCTTCCATAATGCAAGGCTACCATCCATTGGAGTAACAAAATCTCAAAACCTAACTACTTTCCATAATGTCAAGGCTACCATCCGTTGGAGTAACAAAATCTCAACAACTAACTACCTTTCATAATGACAGGGCTACCAGCCATTGGAGTAACAAAATCTCAACAATGAACTACCTTCCAGAATGACAAGGCTATCATCCATTGGAGAAACAAAATCTCATCAATGAACTACCTTCCGTAATGACAATGATACCATCAATTAAAGTAACGAAATCTCAACAAAGAACTACCTTCCATAATGACAAGGCTACCATCCATTGGAGTAACAAAATATCCACAATGAACTACCTTTCATAATGACAAGGCTATCATCCATTGGAGTAACAAAATCTCAAAAATGAACTACCTACCATAATGCCAAGGCTACCATCCATTGGAGTAACAAAATCTCAACAATGAACTACCTTCCGTAATAACAAGGCTACCATCCATTAGAGTAACAAAATCTCAACAATGAACTATCTTCCATAATGACAAGGCTACCATCCATTGGAGTAACAAAATATCAACAATGAACTACCTTCCATAATGACAAGGCTACCAGCCATTGGAGTAACAAAATCTCAACAATGAACTACCTTCCATAATGACAAGGCTATCATCCAATGGAGAAACAAAATCTCAACAATGAACTACCTTCTGTAAAAACAAGGATACCATCAATTAGAGTAACAAAATCTCAACAACGAACTACCTTGCATAATGACAAGGCTACCATCCAGTGGAGTAACAAAATCTCAACAAAAAACTACCTTCCATAATGACAAGTCTACCATCCATTAAAGTAACAGAATCTCAAAACCGAACTACATTCCATAATGACAATGATACCATCCATTGGAGTAACAAAATCTCAACAATGAACTTCCATCCATAATGACAAGGCTATCATCCATTGGAGAAACAAAATCTCCAAAATGAACTACCTTCCGTAATGCCAAGGATACAATCAATTAGAGTAACAAAATCTCAACAACGAACTACATTCCATAATGACAAGGCTACCATCCATTAGAGTTACAAAATCTCAACAACAAACTACCTTCCATAATGACAAGGCTACCATCCATTAAAGTAACAAAATCTCAAAACCGAAATACCTTCCGTAATGTCAAGGCTACCATCCATTGGAGTAACAAAATCTCAAAACCTAACTACCTTCCATAATGTCAAGGCTACCATCCATTGGAGTAACAAAATCTCAAAAAGGAACTACCTACAATAATGCAAAGGCTATCATCCATTGGAGAAACAAAATCTCAACAATGAACTACCTTTCGTAATGATAAGGATACCATCGATTAGAGTAAAAAAATCTCAACAACAAACTACCATCCATAATGACAAGGCTACCAGCCATTGGAGTAACAAAATCTCAACAACAAACTACCTTCCATAATGACAAGGATACCATCCATTAATGTAACAAAATCTCAAAACCGAACTACCTTCCATAATGATAAGGCTACCATCCATTGGAGAAACAAAATCTCAACAATGAACTACCTTCCATAATGACAAGGCTACCATCCATTGGAGTAACAAAATATCAACAATGACCTACCTTCCATAATGACAAGGCTACCAGCCATTGGAGTAACAAAATATCAACAACAAACTACCTTCCATAATGACAAGGCTACCATCCATTAAAGTAACAAAGTCTATAAACCGAACTACCTTCCGTAATGAAAAGGCAACCATCCATTAGAGTAACAAAATCTCAACAATGAACTATCTTCCATAATGACAAGGCTACCATCCATTGGAGTAACAAAATATCAACAATGAACTACCTTCCATAATGACAAGGCTACCAGCCATTGGAGTAACAAAATCTCAACAATGAACTACCTTCCATAATGACAAGGCTATCATCCATTGGAGAAACAAAATCTCAACAATGAACTACCTTCTGTAAAAACAAGGATAACATCAATTAGAGTAACAAAATCCCAACAAAGAACTACCTTGCATAATGACAAGGCTACCATCCAGTGGAGTAACAAAATCTCAACAAAAAACTACCTTCCATAATGACAAGGCTACCATCCATTAAAGTAACAGAATCTCAAAACCGAACTACCTTCCATAATGACAAGGCTACCATCCATTGGAGTAACAAAATCTCAACAACAAACTTCCATCCATAATGACAAGGCTACCATTCATTGTAGTAACAAAATCTAAAAAATGAACTACCTTTCATAATGACAAGGCTATCATCCATTGGAGAAACAAAATCTCCACAATGAACTACCTTCCGTAATGACAAGGATACAATTAATTAGAGTAACAAAATCTCAACAACAAACTACATTCCATAATGACAAGGCTACCATCCATTAGAGTTACAAAATCTCAACAACAAACTACCTTCCATAATGACAAGGCTACCATCCATTAAAGTAACAAAATCTCAAAACCGAAATACCTTCCGTAATGTCAAGGCTACCATCCATTGGAGTAACAAAATCTCAAAACCTAACTACCTTCCATAATGTCAAGTCTACCATCCGTTGGAGTAACAAAATCTCAACAACTAACTACCTTTCATAATGACAGGGCTACCAGCCATTGGAGTAACAAAATCTCAACAATGAACTACCTTCCAGAATGACAAGGCTATCATCCAATGGAGAAACAAAATCTTAACAATGAACTACCTTCCGTAATGACAAGGATACCATCAGTTAGAGTAACAAAATCTCAACAAAGAACTACCTTCCATAATGACAAGGCTACCATCCATTGGAGTAACAAAATCTCAACAATAAACTACCTTCCATAATGACAAGGCTACCAGCCATTGGAGTAACAAAATCTCAACAATGAGCTACCTTCCATAATGACAAGGCTATCATCCATTGGAGAAACAAAATCTCAACAATGAACTACCTTCTGTAAAAACAAGGATACCATCAATTAGAGTAACAAAATCTCAACAACGAACTACATTCCATAATGACAAGGCTACCATCCATTAGAGTTACAAAATCTCAACAACAAACTACCTTCCATAATGACAAGGCTACTATCCATTAAAGTAACAAAATCTCAAAACCGAACTACCTTCCATAATGTCAAGGCTACCATCCATTGGAGTAACAAAATCTCAAAACCTAACTACCTTCCATAATGTCAAGGCTACCATCCGTTGGAGTAACAAAATCTCAACAACTAACTACCTTTCATAATGACAAGGCTACCAGCCATTGGAGTAACAAAATCTCAACAATGAACTACCTTCCAGAATGACAAGGCTATCATCCATTGGAGAAACAAAATCTCAACAATGAACTACCTTCCGTAATGCCAAGGCTATCATCCATTGGAGTAACAAAATCTCAACAATGAACTACCTTTCGTAATGATAAGGATACCATCGATTAGAGTAAAAAAATCTCAACAACAAACTACCATCCATAATGACAAGGCTACCATCCATTGGAGTAACAAAATCTTAACAATGAACTACCTTCCATAATGAAAAGGCTACCATCCATTGGAGTAACAAAATCTCAACAATGACCTACCTTCCACAATGACAAGGATACCAGCCATTGGAGTAACAAAATATCAACAACAAACTACCTTCCATAATGACAAGGCTACCATCCATTAAAGTAACAAAATCTATAAACCGAACTACCTTCCATAATAACAAGGCTACCATCCATTAGAGTAACAAAATCTCAACAATGAACTATCTTCCATAATAACAAGGCTACCATCCATTGGAGTAACAAAATCTCAACAACGAACTACCTTCCACAATGACAAGGCTACCAGCCATTGGAGTAACAAAATCTCAACAATGAACTACCTTCCATAATGACAAGGCTATCATCCATTGGAGAAACAAAATCTCAACAATGAACTACCTTCTGTAAAAACAAGGATACCATCAATTAGAGTAACAAAATCTCAACAACGAACTACATTCCATAATGACAAGGCTACCATCCATTAGAGTTACAAAATCTCAACAACAAACTACCTTCCATAATGACAAGGCTACTATCCATTAAAGTAACAAAATCTCAAAACCGAACTACCTTCCATAATGTCAAGGCTACCATCCATTGGAGTAACAAAATCTCAAAACCTAACTACCTTCCATAATGTCAAGGCTACCATCCGTTGGAGTAACAAAATCTCAACAACTAACTACCTTTTATAATGACAAGGCTACCAGCCATTGGAGTAACAAAATCTCAACAATGAACTACCTTCCAGAATGACAAGGCTATCATCCATTGGAGAAACAAAATCTCAACAATGAACTACCTTCCGTAATGACAAGGCTACCAGCCATTGGAGTAACAAAATCTCAAAAATGAACTACCTACCGTAATGACAAGGATACCATCAGTTAGAGTAACAAAATCTCAACAAAGAACTACCTTCCATAATGACAAGGCTACCATCCATTGGAGTAACAAAATCTCAAAAACGAACTACCTTCCATAATGACAAGGCTACCAGCCATTGGAGTAACAAAATCTCAACAATGAACTACCTTCCATAATGACAAGGCTATCATCCATTGGAGAAACAAAATCTCAACAATGAACTACCTTCTGTAAAAACAAGGATACCATCAATTAGAGTAACAAAATCCAAACAACGAACTACATTCCATAATGACCAGGCTACAATCCATTAGAGTTACAAAATCTCAACAACAAACTACCTTCCATAATGACAAGGCTACCATCCATTAAAGTAACAAAATCTCAAAACCGAACTACCTTCCATAATGCAAGGCTACCATCCATTGGGGTAACAAAATCTCAAAACCTAACTACCTTCCATAATGTCAAGGCTACCATCCGTTGGAGTAACAAAATATCAACAACTAACTACCTTTCATAATGACAGGGCTACCAGCCATTGGAGTAACAAAATCTCAACAATGAACTACCTTTCAGAATGACAAGGCTATCATCCATTGGAGAAACAAAATCTCAACAATGAACTACCTTCCGTAATGACAATGATACCATCAATTAGAGTAACGAAATCTCAACAAAGAACTACCTTCCATAATGACAAGGCTACCATCTATTGGAGTAACAAAATATCCACAATGAACTACCTTTCATAATGACAAGGCTATCATCCATTGGAGTAACAAAATCTCAAAAATGAACTACCTACCATAATGCCAAGGCTACCATCCATTGGAGTAACAAAATCTCAACAATGAACTACCTTCCAGAATAACAAGGCTACCATCCATTGGAGTAACAAAATCTCAAAAAGGAACTACCTACCATAATGCCAAGGCTATCATCCATTGGAGAAACAAAATCTCAACAATGAACTACCTTTCGTAATGATAAGGATACCATCGATTAGAGTAAAAAAATCTCAACAACAAACTACCATCCATAATGACAAGGCTACCATCCATTGGAGTAACAAAATCTTAACAATGAACTACCTTCCATAATGAAAAGGCTACCATCCATTGGAGTAACAAAATCTCAACAATGACCTACCTTCCACAATGACAAGGATACCAGCCATTGGAGTAACAAAATATCAACAACAAACTACCTTCCATAATGACAAGGCTACCATCCATTAAAGTAACAAAATCTATAAACCGAACTACCTTCCATAATAACAAGGCTACCATCCATTAGAGTAACAAAATCTCAACAATGAACTATCTTCCATAATGACAAGGCTACCATCCATTGGAGTAACAAAATATCAACAATGAACTACCTTCCATAATGACAAGGCTACCAGCCATTGGAGTAACAAAATCTCAACAATGTACTACCTTCCATAATGACAAGGCTATCATCCAATGGAGAAACAAAATCTCAACAATGAACTACCTTCTGTAAAAACAAGGATACCATCAATTAGAGTAACAAAATCTCAACAACGAACTACCTTGCATAATGACAAGGCTACCATCCAGTGGAGTAACAAAATCTCAACAAAAAACTACCTTCCATAATGACAAGTCTACCATCCATTAAAGTAACAAAATCTCAAAACCGAACTACATTCCATAATGACAATGATACCATCCATTGGAGTAACAAAATCTCAACAACGAACTTCCATCCATAATGACAAGGCTACCATTCATTGTAGTAACAAAATCTAAAAAATGAACTACCTTTCATAATGACAAGGCTATCATCCATTGGAGAAACAAAATCTCCAAAATGAACTACCTTCCGTAATGCCAAGGATACAATCAATTAGAGTAACAAAATCTCAACAACGAACTACATTCCATAATGACAAGGCTACCATCCATTAGAGTTACAAAATCTCAACAACAAACTACCTTCCATAATGACAAGGCTACCATCCATTAAAGTAACAAAATCTCAAAACCGAAATACCTTCCGTAATGTCAAGGCTACCATCCATTGGAGTAACAAAATCTCAAAACCTAACTACCTTCCATAATGTCAAGGCTACCATCCATTGGAGTAACAAAATCTCAAAAAGGAACTACCTACAATAATGCCAAGGCTATCATCCATTGGAGAAACAAAATCTCAACAATGAACTACCTTTCGTAATGATAAGGATACCATCGATTAGAGTAAAAAAATCTCAACAACAAACTACCATCCATAATGACAAGGCTTCCAGCCATTGGAGTAACAAAATCTCAACAACAAACTACCTTCCATAATGACAAGGCTACCATCCATTAAAGTAACAAAATCTCAAAACCGAACTACCTTCCATAATGATAAGGCTACCATCAATTGGAGAAACAAAATCTCAACAATGAACTACCTTCCATAATGACAAGGCTACCATCCATTGGAGTAACAAAATCTCAACAATGACCTACCTTCCATAATGACAAGGCTACCAGCCATTGGAGTAACAAAATATCAACAACAAACTACCTTCCATAATGACAAGGCTACCATCCATTAAAGTAACAAAGTCTATAAACCGAACTACCTTCCGTAATGAAAAGGCAACCATCCATTAGAGTAACAAAATCTCAACAATGAACTATCTTCCATAATGACAAGGCTACCATCCATTGGAGTAACAAAATATGAACAATGAACTACCTTCCATAATGACAAGGCTACCAGCCATTGGAGTAACAAAATCTCAACAATGAACTACCTTCCATAATGACAAGGCTATCATCCATTGGAGAAACAAAATCTCAACAATGAACTACCTTCTGTAAAAACAAGGATAACATCAATTAGAGTAACAAAATCCCAACAAAGAACTACCTTGCATAATGACAAGGCTACCATCCAGTGGAGTAAAAAAATCTCAACAAAAAACTACCTTCCATAATGACAAGGCTACCGTCCATTAAAGTAACAGAATCTCAAAACCGAACTACCTTCCATAATGACAAGGCTACCATCCATTGGAGTAACAAAATCTCAACAACGAACTTCCATCCATAATGACAAGGCTACCATTCATTGTAGTAACAAAATCTAAAAAATGAACTACCTTTCATTATGACAAGGCTATCATCCATTGGAGAAACAAAATCTCCACAATGAACTACCTTCCGTAATGACAAGGATACAATTAATTAGAGTAACAAAATCTCAACAACAAACTACATTCCATAATGACAAGGCTACCATCCATTAGAGTTACAAAATCTCAACAACAAACTACCTTCCATAATGACAAGGCTACCATCCATTAAAGTAACAAAATCTCAAAACCGAAATACCTTCCGTAATGTCAAGGCTACCATCCATTGGAGTAACAAAATCTCAAAACCTAACTACCTTCCATAATGTCAAGTCTACCATCCGTTGGAGTAACAAAATCTCAACAACTAACTACCTTTCATAATGACAGGGCTACCAGCCATTGGAGTAACAAAATCTCAACAATGAACTACCTTCCAGAATGACAAGGCTATCATCCACTGGAGAAACAAAATCTCAACAATGAACTACCTTCCGTAATGACAAGGATACCATCAGTTAGAGTAACAAAATCTCAACAAAGAACTACCTTCCATAATGACAAGGCTACCATCCATTGGAGTAACAAAATCTCAACAATAAACTACCTTCCATAATGACAAGGCTACCAGCCATTGGAGTAACAAAATCTCAACAATGAACTACCTTCTATAATGACAAGGCTATCATCAATTGGAGAAACAAAATCTCAACAATGAACTGCCTTCCGTAATGACAAGGATACCATCAATTAGAGTAACAAAATCTCAACAACGAACTACCTTCCATAATGAAAAGTCTACCATCCATTGGAGTAACAAAATCTCAAGAACAAACTACCTTCCATAATGACAGGGCTACCATCCATTAAAGTAACAAAATCTCAAAACCGAAGTACCTTCCATAATGACAAGGCTACCATCCATTGGAGTAACAAAATCTCAACAAAGAACTACCTTCCATAATGACAAGGCTACCATCCATTGGAGTAACAAAATCTCAACAATGAACTACCTTCCATAATAACAAGGCTACCATCCATTGGAGTAACAAAATCTCAACAACGAACTACCTTCCATAATGACAAGGCTACCAGCCATTGGAGTAACAAAATCTCAACAATGAACTACCTTCCATAATGACAAGGCTATCATCCATTGGAGAAACAAAATCTCAACAATGAACTACCTTCTCTAAAAACAAGGATACCATCAATTAGAGTAACAAAATCTCAACAACGAACTACATTCCATAATGACAAGGCTACCATCCATTAGAGTTACAAAATCTCAACAACAAACTACCTTCCATAATGACAAGGATACTATCCATTAAAGTAACAAAATCTCAAAACCGAACTACCTTCCATAATGTCAAGGCTACCATCCGTTGGAGTAACAAAATCTCAACAACTAACTACCTTTCATAATGACAAGGCTACCAGCCATTGGAGTAACAAAATCTCAACAATGAACTACCTTCCAGAATGACAAGGCTATCATCCATTGGAGAAACAAAATCTCAACAATGAACTACCTTCTGTAATGACAAGGATACCATCAATTAGAGTAACAAAATCTCAACAAAGAACTACCTTCCATAATGACAAGGCTACCATCCATTGGAGTAACAAAATCTCAACAATAAACTACCTTCCATAATGACAAGGCTACCAGCCATTGGAGTAACAAAATCTCAACAATGAACTACCTTCTATAATGACAAGGCTATCATCAATTGGAGAAACAAAATCTCAACAATGAACTGCCTTCCGTAATGACAAGGATACCATCAATTAGAGTAACAAAATCTCAACAACGAACTACCTTCCATAATGAAAAGTCTACCATCCATTGGAGTAACAAAATCTCAAGAACAAACTACCTTCCATAATGACAGGGCTACCATCCATTAAAGTAACAAAATCTCAAAACCGAAGTACCTTCCATAATGACAAGGCTACCATCCATCGGAGTAACAAAATCTTAACAAAGAACTACCTTCCATAATGACAAGGCTACCATCCATTGGAGTAACAAAATCTCAACAATGAACTACCTTCCATAATAACAAGGCTACCATCCATTGGAGTAACAAAATCTCAACAACGAACTACCTTCCATAATGACAAGGCTACCAGCCATTGGAGTAACAAAATCTCAACAATGAACTACCTTCCATAATGACAAGGCTATCATCCATTGGAGAAACAAAATCTCAACAATGAACTACCTTCTGTAAAAACAAGGATACCATAAATTAGAGTAACAAAATCTCAACAACGAACTACATTCCATAATGACAAGGCTACCATCCATTAGAGTTACAAAATCTCAACAACAAACTACCTTCCATAATGACAAGGCTACTATCCATTAAAGTAACAAAATCTCAAAACCGAACTACCTTCCATAATGTCAAGGCTACCATCTGTTGGAGTAACAAAATCTCAACAACTAACTACCTTTCATAATGACAAGGCTACCAGCCATTGGAGTAACAAAATCTCAACAATGAACTACCTTCCAGAATGACAAGGCTATCATCCATTGGAGAAACAAAATCTCAACAATGAACTACCTTCTGTAATGACAAGGATACCATCAATTAGAGTAACAAAATCTCAACAAAGAACTACCTTCCATAATGACAAGGCTACCATCCATTGGAGTAACAAAATATCCATAATGAACTACCTTTCATAATGACAAGGCTATCATCCATTGGAGTAAAAACATCTCAAAAATGAACTACCTTCCAAAATGACAAGGCTATCATCCATTGGAGAAACAAAATTTCAACAATGAACTACATTCCTAATCACAAGGATACCATCAATTAGAGTAACAATATCTCAACAATGAACTACTTTCCATAATAACAAGGCTACCATCCATTGGAGTAACAAAATCTCAAAAATGAACTACCTTCCATAATGCCAAGGCTACCATCCATTGGAGTAACAAAATCTCAACAATGAACTACCTTCCATAATAACAAGGCTACCATCCATTGGAGTAACAAAATCTCAAAAAGGAACTACCTACCATAATGCCAAGGCTATCATCCATTGGAGAAACAAAATCTCAACAATGAACTACCTTTCGTAATGATAAGGATACCATCGATTAGAGTAAAAAAATCTCAAAAACAAACTACCATCCATAATGACAAGGCAACCAGCCATTGGAGTAACAAAATCTCAACAACAAACTACCTTCCATAATGACAAGGCTACCATCCATTAAAGTAACAAAATCTCAAAACCGAACTACCTTCCATAATGATAAGGCTACCATCCATTGGAGTAATAAAATCTCAACAATGAACTACCTTCCATAATGACAAGGCTACCACCCATTGGAGTAACAAAATCTCAACAATGACCTACCTTCCATAATGACAAGGCTACCTGCCATTGGAGTAACAAAAGATCAACAACAAACTACCTTCCATAATGACAAGGCTACCATCCATTAAAGTAACAAAATCTATAAACTGAACTACCTTCCGTAATGACAAGGCTACCATCCATTAGAGTAACAAAATCTCAACAATGAACTATCTTCCATAATGACAAGGCTACCATCCATTGGAGTAACAAAATATCAACAATGAACAACCTTCCATAATGACAAGGCTACCAGCCATTGGAGTAACAAAATCTCAAAAATGAACAACCTTCCATAATGACAAGGCTATCATCCATTAGAGAAACAAAATCTCAACAATGAACTACCTTCTGTAAAAGAAAGGATATCATCAATTAGAGTAACAAAATCTCAACAACGAACTACCTTGCATAATGACAAGGCTACCATCCAGTGGAGTAACAAAATCTCAAAAAAAAACTACCTTCCATAATGACAAGGCTACCATCCATTAAAGTAACAGAATCTTAAAACCGAACTACCTTCCATGATGACAAGGCTACCATCCATTGGAGTAACAAAATATCAACAACAAACTTCCATCTATAATGACAAGGCTACCATTCATTGTAGTAACAAAATCTAAAAAATGAAGTACCTTTCACAATGACAAGGCTATCATCCATTGGAGAAACAAAATCTCCACAATGAACTACCTTCCGTAATGACAAGGATACAATCAATTAGAGTAACAAAATCTCAACAACGAACTACATTCCATAATGACAAGGCTACCATCCATTAGAGTTACAAAATCTCAACAACAAACTACCTCCCATAATGACAAGGCTACCATCCACTAAAGTAACAAAATCTCAAAACCGAAATACCTTCCATAATGTCAAGGCTACCATCCATTGAAGTAACAAAATCTCAAAAGCTAACTACCTTCCATAATGTCAAGGCTACCATCCGTTGGAGTAACAAAATCTCAACGACTAACTACCTTTCATAATGACAGTGCTACCAGCCATTGGAGAAACAAAATCTCAACAATGAACTACCTTCCAGAATGACAAGGCTATCATCCATTGGAGAAACAAAATCTCAACAATGATCTACCTTCCGTAATGACAAGGATACCATCCATTGGAGTAACAAAATATCCGCAATGAACTACCTTTCATAATGACAAGGCTATCATCCATTGGAGTAAAAAAATCTCAAAAATGAATAACCTTCCAAAATGACAAGGCTATTATCCATTGGAGAAACAAAATTTCAACAATGAACTACATTCCTAATGACAAGGATACCATCAATTAGAGTAACAATATCTCAACAATGAACTACCTTCCATAATATCAAGGATACCATCCATTGGAGTAACAAAATCTCAAAAATGAACTACCTACCATAATGCCAAGGCTACCATCCATTGGAGTAACAAAATCTCAACAATGAACTACCTTCCTTAATAACAAGGCTACCATCCATTGGAGTAACAAAATCTCAAAAAGGAACTACCTACCATAATGCCAAGGCTATCATCCATTGGAGAAACAAAATCTCAACAATGAACTACCTTCCGTAATGATAAGGATACCATCGTTTAGAGTAAAAAAATCTCAACAACGAACTACCATCCATAATGACAAGGCTACCAGCCATTAGAGTAACAAAATCTCAACAACAAACTACCTTCCATAATGACAAGGCTACCATCCATTGGAATAACAAAATCTCAACAATGACCTACCTTCCACAATGACAAGGCTACCAGCCATTGGAGTAACAAAATATCAACAACAAACTACCTTCCATAATGACAAGGCTACGATCCATTAAAGTAACAAAATCTATAAACTGAACTACCTTCCGTAATGACAAGGCTACCATCCATTTGAGTAACAAAATCTCAAAACCTAACTATCTTCCATAATGACAAGGCTAACATCCATTGGAGGTACAAAATATCAACAATGAACTACCTTCCATAATGACAAGGCTACCAGCCATTGGAGTAACAAAATCTCAACAATGAACTACCTTTCATAATGACAAGGCTATCATCCGTTGGAGAAACAAAATCTCAACAATGAACTACCTTCTGTAAAAATAAAGATACCATCAATTAGAGTAACAAAATCTCAACAATGAACTACCTTGCATAATGACAAGGCTACCATCCAATGGAGTAACAAAATCTCAACAAAAAACTACCTTCCATAATGACAAGGCTACCATCCATTAAAGTAACAGAATCTCAAAACTGAACTACCTTCCATAATGACAAGGCTACCATTCATTGGAGTAACAAAATATCAACAATGAACTACCTTCCATAATGACAAGGCTATAATCCATTGGAGAAAGAAAATCTCCACAATGAACTACCTTCCGTAATGAGAAGGATACCATCAATTAGAGTAACAAAATCTACACAACGAACTACTTTCCATAATGACAAGGCTACCATCCATTGGAGTTATAAAATCTCAACAACAAACTACCTTCCATAATGACAAGGCTACCATCAATTAAAGTAACAAAATCTCAAAACCGAACTACCTTACATAATGTCAAGTCTACCATCCATTTGAGTAACAAAATCTCAAAACCTAACTACCTTCCATAATGACAAGGCTACCATCTATTGGAGTAACAAAATCTCAACAACGAACTACCTTCCATAATGATAAGGCTATCCGCCATTGGAGTAACAAAATCTCAACAATGAACTACCTTCCATAATGAAAAGGCTATCATCCATTGGAGAAACAAAATCTCAATAATGAACTACCTTCCGTAATTACAAGGATACCATCTATTAGATTACCAAAATCTCAACAACGAACTACCTTCCATAATGAAAAGTCTACCATCTATTGGAGTAAAAAAATCTCAACAAAGAACTACCTTCCATAATGACAAGGCTACCATCCATTGGAGTAACAAAATATCCACAATGAACTACCTTTCATAATGACAAGGCTATCATCCATTGGAGTAACAAAATCTCAAAATGATACCTTCCATAATGACAAGCCTATCATCCATTGCAGAAACAAAATCTCAATAATGAACTAACTTCCGTAATAACAAGGATACCATCAATTAGAGTAACTAAATCTCTACAATGAACTACCTTGCATAATGACAAGGCTACCACCCAGTGGAGTAACAAAATATCAACATCAAACTACCTTCCATAATGACAAGGCTTCCATCCATTAAAGTAACAGAATCTCAAAACCGAACTACCTTCCATAATGACAAGGCTACCATCTATAGTAGTAACAAAATCTCAAAAATGAACTACCTTCCATAATTACAAGGCTATCATCCATTGGAGAAACTAAATCTCCCCAATGAACTACCTTCCGTAATGACAAGGATACAATCAATTAGAGTAACAAAATCTCAACAACGAAGTACCTTCCATAATGACAAGGCTATCGTCCATTAGAGTTACAAAATCTTAACAACAAACTACCTTCCATAATGACAAGGCTACCATCCATTAAATTAACAAAATCTCAAAACCAAACTACCTTCCATAATGTCAAGGCTACCATCCATTTGAGTAACAAAATCTCAAAATCTAACTACCTTCCATAATGTCAAGGCTACCATCTGTTGGACTAACAAAATCTCAACAACTAACTACCTTCCATAATGACAAGGCTATCAGCGATTGGAGTAACAAAATCTCAACAATGAACTACCTTCCAGAATGACAAGGCTATCATCCATTGGAGAAACAAAATCTCAACAAAGAACTACCTTCCATAATGACAAGGCTACCATCCATTGGAGTAACAAAATATCCACAATGAACTACCTTTCAAAATGGCAAGGCTACCATCCATTGGAGTAAAAAAATCTCAAAAATGAACTACCTTCCAAACTGACAAGGCTATCATCCATTGGAGAAACAAAATTTCAACAATGAACTACATTCCTAATGACAAGGATACCATCAATTAGAGTAACAAAATCTCAACAATGAACTACCTTCCATAATAACAAGGCTACCATCCATTGGAGTAAAAAAAACTCAAAAATGAACTACCTAACATAATGCCAAGGTTATCATCCATTGGAGAAACAAAATCTCAACAATGAACTACCTTCCATAATGACAAGGATACCATCAATTAGAGTAACAAAATATCAACAATGAACTACCATCCATAATGACAAGGCTACCGTCCATTGGAGTAACAAAATCTCAACAACGAACTACCTTCCATAATTTCAAGGCTACCCTCCATTGGAGTAACAAAATCTCAACATTGAACTACCTTCCATAATGAGAAGGCTACCAGCCATTGGAGTAACAAAATCTCAACAACAAACTACCTTCTATAATGACAAGGCTACCATCCATTAAAGTAACAAAATATCAAAACCGAACTAGCTTTCATAATGACAAGGCTACCATCCATTGGAGTAACAAAATCTCAACAACGAACTATCTTCCATAATGACAAGGCTACCATCCATTGGTTTAAAAAAATCTCAACAATGAACTACCTTCCATAATGACAAGGCTACCAGCCATTGGAGTAACAAAATCTCAACAATGTACTACCTTCCATAATGACAAGGCCATCATCCATTGGAGAAACAAAATCTCAACAACGAACTACCTTCCGTAATGACAAGGATACCACCAATTAGAGTAACAAAATCTCAACAACGAACTACCATCCATAATGAAAAGTCTACCATCCATTGGAGTAACAAAATCTCAAGAACAAAATACCTTCCATAATGACAAGACTACCATCCATTAAAGTAACAAAATCTACAAACTGAACTACCTTCCATAATGACAAGGTTACCATCCATTGGAGTAACAAAATCTGAACAACGAACTACATTCCATAATGACAAGGCTACCATCCATTAGAGTTACAAAATTTCAACAACAAACTACCTTCCATAATGATAAGGCTACCATCCATTAAAGTAACAAAATCTCAAAACCGAACTACCTTCCATAATGTCAAGGCTACCATCCATTGGAGTAACAAAATCTCAAAACCTAACTACCTTCCATAATGTCAAGGCTACCATCCGTTGGAGTAACAAAATCTCAACAACTAACTACCTTTCATAATGACAAGGCTACCAGCCATTGGAGTAACAAAATCTCAACAATGAACTACCTTCCAGAATGACAAGGCTATCATCCATTGGAGAAACAAAATCTCAACAATGAACTACCTTCCGTAATGACAAGGATACCATCAATTAGAGTAAAAAAATCTCAACAAAGAACTACCTTCCATAATGACAAGGCTACCATCCATTGGAGTAACAAAATATCCATAATGAACTACCTTTCATAATGACAAGGCTATAATCCATTAGAGTAAAAACATCTCAAAAATGAACTACCTTCCAAAATGACAAGGCTATCATCCATTGGAGAAACAAAATTTCAACAATGAACTACATTCCTAATGACAAGGATACCATCAATTAGAGTAACAATATCTCAACAATGAACTACCTTCCATAATAACAAGCCTACCATCCATTGGAGTAACAAAATCTCAAAAATGAACTACCTACCATAATGCCAACGCTACCATCCATTGGAGTAACAAAATCTCAACAATGAACTACCTTCCATAATAACAACGCTACCATCCATTGGAGTAACAAAATCTCAAAAAGGAACTACCTACCATAATGCCAAGTCTATCATCCATTGGAGAAACAAAATCTCAATAATGAACTACCTTTCGTAATGATAAGGATACCATCGATTAGAGTAAAAAAATCTCAACAACAAACTACCATCCATAATGACAAGGCTACCAGCCATTGGACTAACAAAATCTCAACAACAAACTACCTTCCATAATGACAAGGCTACCATCCATTAAAGTAACAAAATCTCAAAACCGAACTACCTTCCATAATGATAAGGCTACCATCCATTGGAGTAACAAAATCTCAACAATGAACTACCTTCCATAATGACAAGGCTACCATCCATTGGAGTAACAAAATCTCAACAATGACCTACCTTCCATAATGACAAGGCTACCAGCCATTGGAGTAATAAAATCTCAACAACAAACTACCTTCTATAATGACAAGGCTACCATCCATTAAAGTAACAAAATATCAAAACCGAACTACCTTCCGTAATGACAAGGCTACCATCCATTGGAGTAACAAAATCTCAACAACGAACTATCTTCCATAATGACAAGGCAACCAACCATTGGAGTAACAAAATATCAACAATGAACTACCTTCCATAATGACAAGGCTACCAGCCATTGGAGTAACAAAATCTCAACAATGTACTACCTTCCATAATGACAAGGCTATCATCCATTGGAGAAACAAAATCTCAACAACGAACTACCTTCCGTAATGACAAGGATACCACCAATTAGAGTAACAAAATCTCAACAACGAACTACCATCCATAATGAAAAGTCTACCATCCATTGGAGTAACAAAATCTCAAGAACAAAATACCTTCCATAATGACAAGACTACCATCCATTAAAGTAACAAAATCTCAAAACTGAACTACCTTCCATAATGACAAGGTTACCATCCATTGGAGTAACAAAATCTGAACAACGAACTACATTCCATAATGACAAGGCTACCATCCATTAGAGTTACAAAATCTCAACAACAAACTACCTTCCATAATGATAAGGCTACCATCCATTAAAGTAACAAAATCTCAAAACCGAACTACCTTCCATAATGTCAAGGCTACCATCCATTGGAGTAACAAAATCTCAAAACCTAACTACCTTCCATAATGTCAAGGCTACCATCCGTTGGAGTAACAAAATCTCAACAACTAACTACCTTTCATAATGACAAGGCTACCAGCCATTGGAGTAACAAAATCTCAACAATGAACTACCTTCCAGAATGACAAGGCTATCATCCATTGGAGAAACAAAATCTCAACAATGAACTACCTTCCGTAATGACAAGGATACCATCAATTAGAGTAAAAAAATCTCAACAAAGAACTACCTTCCATAATGACAAGGCTACCATCCATTGGAGTAACAAAATATCCATAATGAACTACCTTTCATAATGACAAGGCTATAATCCATTAGAGTAAAAACATCTCAAAAATGAACTACCTTCCAAAATGACAAGGCTATCATCCATTGGAGAAACAAAATTTCAACAATGAACTACATTCCTAATGACAAGGATACCATCAATTAGAGTAACAATATCTCAACAATGAACTACCTTCCATAATAACAAGCCTACCATCCATTGGAGTAACAAAATCTCAAAAATGAACTACCTACCATAATGCCAACGCTACCATCCATTGGAGTAACAAAATCTCAACAATGAACTACCTTCCATAATAACAACGCTACCATCCATTGGAGTAACAAAATCTCAAAAAGGAACTACCTACCATAATGCCAAGTCTATCATCCATTGGAGAAACAAAATCTCAATAATGAACTACCTTTCGTAATGATAAGGATACCATCGATTAGAGTAAAAAAATCTCAACAACAAACTACCATCCATAATGACAAGGCTACCAGCCATTGGACTAACAAAATCTCAACAACAAACTACCTTCCATAATGACAAGGCTACCATCCATTAAAGTAACAAAATCTCAAAACCGAACTACCTTCCATAATGATAAGGCTACCATCCATTGGAGTAACAAAATCTCAACAATGAACTACCTTCCATAATGACAAGGCTACCATCCATTGGAGTAACAAAATCTCAACAATGACCTACCTTCCATAATGACAAGGCTACCAGCCATTGGAGTAACAAAATCTCAACAACAAACTACCTTCTATAATGACAAGGCTACCATCCATTAAAGTAACAAAATATCAAAACCGAACTACCTTCCGTAATGACAAGGCTACCATCCATTGGAGTAACAAAATCTCAACAACGAACTATCTTCCATAATGACAAGGCAACCAACCATTGGAGTAACAAAATATCAACAATGAACTACCTTCCATAATGACAAGGCTACCAGCCATTGGAGTAACAAAATCTCAACAATGTACTACCTTCCATAATGACAAGGCTATCATCCATTGGAGAAACAAAATCTCAACAACGAACTACCTTCCGTAATGACAAGGATACCACCAATTAGAGTAACAAAATCTCAACAACGAACTACCATCCATAATGAAAAGTCTACCATCCATTGGAGTAACAAAATCTCAAGAACAAAATACCTTCCATAATGACAAGACTACCATCCATTAAAGTAACAAAATCTCAAAACTGAACTACCTTCCATAATGACAAGGTTACCATCCATTGGAGTAACAAAATCTGAACAACGAACTACATTCCATAATGACAAGGCTACCATCCATTAGAGTTACAAAATCTCAACAACAAACTACCTTCCATAATGATAAGGCTACCATCCATTAAAGTAACAAAATCTCAAAACCGAACTACCTTCCATAATGTCAAGGCTACCATCCATTGGAGTAACAAAATCTCAAAACCTAACTACCTTCCATAATGTCAAGGCTACCATCCGTTGGAGTAACAAAATCTCAACAACTAACTACCTTTCATAATGACAAGGCTACCATCCATTGGAGTAACAAAATCTCAACAATGAACTACCTTCCAGAATGACAAGGCTATCATCCATTGGAGAAACAAAATCTCAACAATGAACTACCTTCCGTAATGACAAGGATACCATCAATTAGAGTAACAAAATCTCAACAAAGAACTACCTTCCATAATGACAAGGCTACCATCCATTGGAGTAACAAAATATCCATAATGAACTACCTTTCATAATGACAAGGCTATAATCCATTAGAGTAAAAACATCTCAAAAATGAACTACCTTCCAAAATGACAAGGATATCATCCATTGGAGAAACAAAATTTCAACAATGAACTACATTCCTAATGACAAGGATACCATCAATTAGAGTAACAATATCTCAACAATGAACTACCTTCCATAATAACAAGCCTACCATCCATTGGAGTAACAAAATCTCAAAAATGAACTACCTACCATAATGCCAACGCTACCATCCATTGGAGTAACAAAATCTCAACAATGAACTACCTTCCATAATAACAACGCTACCATCCATTGGAGTAACAAAATCTCAAAAAGGAACTACCTACCATAATGCCAAGTCTATCATCCATTGGAGAAACAAAATCTCAACAATGAACTACCTTTCGTAATGATAAGGATACCATCGATTAGAGTAAAAAAATCTCAACAACAAACTACCATCCATAATGACAAGGCTACCAGCCATTGGACTAACAAAATCTCAACAACAAACTACCTTCCATAATGACAAGGCTACCATCCATTAAAGTAACAAAATCTCAAAACCGAACTACCTTCCATAATGATAAGGCTACCATCCATTGGAGTAACAAAATCTCAACAATGAACTACCTTCCATAATGACAAGGCTACCATCCATTGGAGTAACAAAATCTCAACAATGACCTACCTTCCATAATGACAAGGCTACCAGCCATTGGAGTAACAAAATCTCAACAACAAACTACCTTCTATAATGACAAGGCTACCATCCATTAAAGTAACAAAATATCAAAACCGAACTACCTTCCGTAATGACAAGGCTACCATCCATTGGAGTAACAAAATCTCAACAACGAACTATCTTCCATAATGACAAGGCAACCAACCATTGGAGTAACAAAATATCAACAATGAACTACCTTCCATAATGACAAGGCTACCAGCCATTGGAGTAACAAAATCTCAACAATGTACTACCTTCCATAATGACAAGGATATCATCCATTGGAGAAACAAAATCTCAACAACGAACTACCTTCCGTAATGACAAGGATACCACCAATTAGAGTAACAAAATCTCAACAACGAACTACCCTCCATAATGAAAAGTCTACCATCCATTGGAGTAACAAAATCTCAAGAACAAAATACCTTCCATAATGACAAGACTACCATCCATTAAAGTAACAAAATCTCAAAACTGAACTACCTTCCATAATGACAAGGTTACCATCCATTGGAGTAACAAAATCTGAACAACGAACTACATTCCATAATGACAAGGCTACCATCCATTAGAGTTACAAAATCTCAACAACAAACTACCTTCCATAATGATAAGGCTACCATCCATTAAAGTAACAAAATCTCAAAACCGAACTACCTTCCATAATGTCAAGGCTACCATCCATTGGAGTAACAAAATCTCAAAACCTAACTACCTTCCATAATGTCAAGGCTACCATCCGTTGGAGTAACAAAATCTCAACAACTAACTACCTTTCATAATGACAAGGCTACCATCCATTGGAGTAACAAAATCTCAACAATGAACTACCTTCCAGAATGACAAGGCTATCATCCATTGGAGAAACAAAATCTCAACAATGAACTACCTTCCGTAATGACAAGGATACCATCAATTAGAGTAACAAAATCTCAACAAAGAACTACCTTCCATAATGACAAGGCTACCATCCATTGGAGTAACAAAATATCCATAATGAACTACCTTTCATAATGACAAGGCTATAATCCATTAGAGTAAAAACATCTCAAAAATGAACTACCTTCCAAAATGACAAGGCTATCATCCATTGGAGAAACAAAATTTCAACAATGAACTACATTCCTAATGACAAGGATACCATCAATTAGAGTAACAATATCTCAACAATGAACTACCTTCCATAATAACAAGCCTACCATCCATTGGAGTAACAAAATCTCAAAAATGAACTACCTACCATAATGCCAACGCTACCATCCATTGGAGTAACTAAATCTCAACAATGAACTACCTTCCATAATAACAACGCTACCATCCATTGGAGTAACAAAATCTCAAAAAGGAACTACCTACCATAATGCCAAGTCTATCATCCATTGGAGAAACAAAATCTCAACAATGAACTACCTTTCGTAATGATAAGGATACCATCGATTAGAGTAAAAAAATCTCAACAACAAACTACCATCCATAATGACAAGGCTACCAGCCATTGGACTAACAAAATCTCAACAACAAACTACCTTCCATAATGACAAGGCTACCATCCATTAAAGTAACAAAATCTCAAAACCGAACTACCTTCCATAATGATAAGGCTACCATCCATTGGAGTAACAAAATCTCAACAATGAACTACCTTCCATAATGACAAGGCTACCATCCATTGGAGTAACAAAATCTCAACAATGACCTACCTTCCATAATGACAAGGCTACCAGCCATTGGAGTAACAAAATCTCAACAACAAACTACCTTCTATAATGACAAGGCTACCATCCATTAAAGTAACAAAATATCAAAACCGAACTACCTTCCGTAATGACAAGGCTACCATCCATTGGAGTAACAAAATCTCAACAACGAACTATCTTCCATAATGACAAGGCAACCAACCATTGGAGTAACAAAATATCAACAATGAACTACCTTCCATAATGACAAGGCTACCAGCCATTGGAGTAACAAAATCTCAACAATGTACTACCTTCCATAATGACAAGGCTATCATCCATTGGAGAAACAAAATCTCAACAACGAACTACCTTCCGTAATGACAAGGATACCACCAATTAGAGTAACAAAATCTCAACAACGAACTACCATCCATAATGAAAAGTCTACCATCCATTGGAGTAACAAAATCTCAAGAACAAAATACCTTCCATAATGACAAGACTACCATCCATTAAAGTAACAAAATCTCAAAACTGAACTACCTTCCATAATGACAAGGTTACCATCCATTGGAGTAACAAAATCTGAACAACGAACTACATTCCATAATGACAAGGCTACCATCCATTAGAGTTACAAAATCTCAACAACAAACTACCTTCCATAATGATAAGGCTACCATCCATTAAAGTAACAAAATCTCAAAACCGAACTACCTTCCATAATGTCAAGGCTACCATCCATTGGAGTAACAAAATCTCAAAACCTAACTACCTTCCATAATGTCAAGGCTACCATCCGTTGGAGTAACAAAATCTCAACAACTAACTACCTTTCATAATGACAAGGCTACCATCCATTGGAGTAACAAAATCTCAACAATGAACTACCTTCCAGAATGACAAGGCTATCATCCATTGGAGAAACAAAATCTCAACAATGAACTACCTTCCGTAATGACAAGGATACCATCAATTAGAGTAACAAAATCTCAACAAAGAACTACCTTCCATAATGACAAGGCTACCATCCATTGGAGTAACAAAATATCCACAATGAACTACCTTTCATAATGACAAGGCTATCATCCATTAGAGTAAAAACATCTCAAAAATGAACTACCTTCCAAAATGACAAGGCTATCATCCATTGGAGAAATAAAATTTCAACAATGAACTACATTCCTAATGACAAGGATACCATCAATTAGAGTAACAATATCTCAACAATGAACTACCTTCCATAATAACAAGGCTACCATCCATTGGAGTAACAAAATCTCAAAAATGAACTACCTACCATAATGCCAACGCTACCATCCATTGGAGTAACAAAATCTCAACAATGAACTACATTCCATAATAACAAGGCTACCATCCATTGGAGTAACAAAATCTCAAAAAGGAACTACCTACCATAATGCCAAGTCTATCATCCATTGGAGAAACAAAATCTCAACAATGAACTACCTTTCGTAATGATAAGGATACCATCGATTAGAGTAAAAAAATCTCAACAACAAACTACCATCCATAATGACAAGGCTACCAGCCATTGGACTAACAAAATCTCAACAACAAACTACCTTCCATAATAACAAGGCTACCATCCATTAAAGTAACAAAATCTCAAAACCGAACTACCTTCCATAATGATAAGGCTACCATCCATTGGAGTAACAAAATCTCAACAATGAACTACCTTCCATAATGACAAGGCTACCATCCATTGGAGTAACAAAATCTCAACAATGACCTACCTTCCATAATGACAAGGCTACCTGCCATTGGAGTAACAAAATATCAACAACAAACTACCTTCCATAATGACAAGGCTACCATCCATTAAAGTAACAAAATCTATAAACTGAACTACCTTCCGTAATGACAAGGCTACCATCCATTAGAGTAACAAAATCTCAACAATGAATTATCTTCCATAATGACAAGGCAACCAGCCATTGGAGTAACAAAATATCAACAATGAACTACCTTCCATAATGACAAGGCTACCAGCCATTGGAGTAACAAAATCTCAACAATGAACTACCTTCCATAATGACCAGGCTATCATCCATTAGAGAAACAAAATTTCAACAATGAACTACCTTCTGTAAATACAAGGATACCATCAATTAGAGTAACAAAATCTCAACAACAAACTACCTTGCATAATGACAAGGTTACCATCCAGTGGAGTAACAAAATCTCAACAAAAAACTACCTTCCATAATGACAAGGCTACCATCCATTAAAGTAACAGAATCTCAAAACCGAACTACCTTCCATAATGACAAGGCTACCATCCATTGGAGTAACAAAATATCAACAACGAACTTCCATCCATAATGACAAGGCTACCGTTCATTGTAGTAACAAAATCTAAAAAATGAAGTACCTTTCATAATGACAAGGCTATCATCCACTGGAGAAACAAAATCTCCACAATGAACTACCTTCCGTAATGACA
Organism: Vicia faba; assembly: GCA_948472305.1. Classification (NCBI taxonomy): domain Eukaryota; kingdom Viridiplantae; phylum Streptophyta; class Magnoliopsida; order Fabales; family Fabaceae; genus Vicia; species Vicia faba. The sequence continues at coordinate 589,707,377 of OX451741.1, read as the reverse complement.
AGGATACAATCAATTAGATTAACAAAATCTCAACAACGAACTACATTCCATAATGACAAGGCTACCATCCATTAGAGTTACAAAATCTCAACAACAAACTACCTTCCATAATGACAAGACTACCATCCATTAAAGTAACAAAATCTCAAAACCGAAATACCTTCCATAATGTCAAGGCTACCATCCATTGGAGTAACAAAATCTCAAAACCTAACTACCTTCCATAATGTCAAGGCTACCATCCGTTGGAGTAACAAAATCTCAACAACTAACTACCTTTCATAATGACAGGGCTACCAGCCATTGGAGTAACAAAATCTCAACAACAAACTACCTTCTATAATGACAAGGCTACCATCCATTAAAGTAACAAAATATCAAAACCGAACTACCTTCCGTAATGACAAGGCTACCATCCATTGGAGTAACAAAATCTCAACAACGAACTATCTTCCATAATGACAAGGCAACCAGCCATTGGAGTAACAAAATATCAACAATGAACTACCTTCCATAATGACAAGGCTACCAGCCATTGGAGTAACAAAATCTCAACAATGTACTACCTTCCATAATGACAAGGCTATCATCCATTGGAGAAACAAAATCTCAACAATGAACTACCTTCCGTAATGACAAGGATACCACCAATTAGAGTAACAAAATCTCAACAACGAACTACCATCCATAATGAAAAGTCTACCATCCATTGGAGTAACAAAATCTCAAGAACAAAATACCTTCCATAATGACAAGACTACCATCCATTAAAGTAACAAAATCTCAAAACTGAACTACCTTCCATAATGACAAGGTTACCATCCATTGGAGTAACAAAATCTGAACAACGAACTACATTCCATAATGACAAGGCTACCATCCATTAGAGTTACAAAATCTCAACAACAAACTACCTTCCATAATGATAAGGCTACCATCCATTAAAGTAACAAAATCTCAAAACCGAACTACCTTCCATAATGTCAAGGCTACCATCCATTGGAGTAACAAAATCTCAAAACCTAACTACCTTCCATAATGTCAAGGCTACCATCCGTTGGAGTAACAAAATCTCAACAACTAACTACCTTTCATAATGACAAGGCTACCATCCATTGGAGTAACAAAATCTCAACAATGAACTACCTTCCAGAATGACAAGGCTATCATCCATTGGAGAAACAAAATCTCAACAATGAACTACCTTCCGTAATGACAAGGATACCATCAATTAGAGTAACAAAATCTCAACAAAGAACTACCTTCCATAATGACAAGGCTACCATCCATTGGAGTAACAAAATATCCACAATGAGCTACCTTTCATAATGACAAGGCTATCATCCATTAGAGTAAAAACATCTCAAAAATGAACTACCTTCCAAAATGACAAGGCTATCATCCATTGGAGAAATAAAATTTCAACAATGAACTACATTCCTAATGACAAGGATACCATCAATTAGAGTAACAATATCTCAACAATGAACTACCTTCCATAATAACAAGGCTACCATCCATTGGAGTAACAAAATCTCAAAAATGAACTACCTACCATAATGCCAACGCTACCATCCATTGGAGTAACAAAATCTCAACAATGAACTACATTCCATAATAACAAGGCTACCATCCATTGGAGTAACAAAATCTCAAAAAGGAACTACCTACCATAATGCCAAGTCTATCATCCATTGGAGAAACAAAATCTCAACAATGAACTACCTTTCGTAATGATAAGGATACCATCGATTAGAGTAAAAAAATCTCAACAACAAACTACCATCCATAATGACAAGGCTACCAGCCATTGGACTAACAAAATCTCAACAACAAACTACCTTCCATAATAACAAGGCTACCATCCATTAAAGTAACAAAATCTCAAAACCGAACTACCTTCCATAATGATAAGGCTACCATCCATTGGAGTAACAAAATCTCAACAATGAACTACCTTCCATAATGACAAGGCTACCATCCATTGGAGTAACAAAATCTCAACAATGACCTACCTTCCATAATGACAAGGCTACCTGCCATTGGAGTAACAAAATATCAACAACAAACTACCTTCCATAATGACAAGGCTACCATCCATTAAAGTAACAAAATCTATAAACTGAACTACCTTCCGTAATGACAAGGCTACCATCCATTAGAGTAACAAAATCTCAACAATGAATTATCTTCCATAATGACAAGGCAACCAGCCATTGGAGTAACAAAATATCAACAATGAACTACCTTCCATAATGACAAGGCTACCAGCCATTGGAGTAACAAAATCTCAACAATGAACTACCTTCCATAATGACCAGGCTATCATCCATTAGAGAAACAAAATTTCAACAATGAACTACCTTCTGTAAATACAAGGATACCATCAATTAGAGTAACAAAATCTCAACAACAAACTACCTTGCATAATGACAAGGTTACCATCCAGTGGAGTAACAAAATCTCAACAAAAAACTACCTTCCATAATGACAAGGCTACCATCCATTAAAGTAACAGAATCTCAAAACCGAACTACCTTCCATAATGACAAGGCTACCATCCATTGGAGTAACAAAATATCAACAACGAACTTCCATCCATAATGACAAGGCTACCGTTCATTGTAGTAACAAAATCTAAAAAATGAAGTACCTTTCATAATGACAAGGCTATCATCCACTGGAGAAACAAAATCTCCACAATGAACTACCTTCCGTAATGACAAGGATACAATCAATTAGAGTAACAAAATCTCAACAACGAACTACATTCCATAATGACAAGGCTACCATCCATTAGAGTTACAAAATCTCAACAACAAACTACCTTCCATAATGACAAGACTACCATCCATTAAAGTAACAAAATCTCAAAACCGAAATACCTTCCATAATGTCAAGGCTACCATCCATTGGAGTAACAAAATCTCAAAACCTAACTACCTTCCATAATGTCAAGGCTACCATCCGTTGGAGTAACAAAATCTCAACAACTAACTACCTTTCATAATGACAGGACTACCAGCCATTGGAGTAACAAAATCTCAACAACAAACTACCTTCTATAATGACAAGGCTACCATCCATTAAAGTAACAAAATATCAAAACCGAACTACCTTCCGTAATGACAAGGCTACCATCCATTGGAGTAACAAAATCTCAACAACGAACTATCTTCCATAATGACAAGGCAACCAGCCATTGGAGTAACAAAATATCAACAATGAACTACCTTCCATAATGACAAGGCTACCAGCCATTGGAGTAACAAAATCTCAACAATGTACTACCTTCCATAATGACAAGGCTATCATCCATTGGAGAAACAAAATCTCAACAATGAACTACCTTCCGTAATGACAAGGATACCACCAATTAGAGTAACAAAATCTCAACAACGAACTACCATCCATAATGAAAAGTCTACCATCCATTGGAGTAACAAAATCTCAAGAACAAAATACCTTCCATAATGACAAGACTACCATCCATTAAAGTAACAAAATCTCAAAACTGAACTACCTTCCATAATGACAAGGTTACCATCCATTGGAGTAACAAAATCTGAACAACGAACTACATTCCATAATGACAAGGCTACCATCCATTAGAGTTACAAAATCTCAACAACAAACTACCTTCCATAATGATAAGGCTACCATCCATTAAAGTAACAAAATCTCAAAACCGAACTACCTTCCATAATGTCAAGGCTACCATCCATTGGAGTAACAAAATCTCAAAACCTAACTACCTTCCATAATGTCAAGGCTACCATCCGTTGGAGTAACAAAATCTCAACAACTAACTACCTTTCATAATGACAAGGCTACCATCCATTGGAGTAACAAAATCTCAACAATGAACTACCTTCCAGAATGACAAGGCTATCATCCATTGGAGAAACAAAATCTCAACAATGAACTACCTTCCGTAATGACAAGGATACCATCAATTAGAGTAACAAAATCTCAACAAAGAACTACCTTCCATAATGACAAGGCTACAATCCATTGGAGTAACAAAATATCCACAATGAACTACCTTTCATAATGACAAGGCTATCATCCATTAGAGTAAAAACATCTCAAAAATGAACTACCTTCCAAAATGACAAGGCTATCATCCATTGGAGAAACAAAATTTCAACAATGAACTACATTCCTAATGACAAGGATACCATCAATTAGAGTAACAATATCTCAACAATGAACTACCTTCCATAATAACAAGGCTACCATCCATTGGAGTAACAAAATCTCAAAAATGAACTACCTACCATAATGCCAACGCTACCATCCATTGGAGTAACAAAATCTCAACAATGAACTACATTCCATAATAACAAGGCTACCATCCATTGGAGTAACAAAATCTCAAAAAGGAACTACCTACCATAATGCCAAGTCTCTCATCCATTGGAGAAACAAAATCTCAACAATGAACTACCTTTCGTAATGATAAGGATACCATCGATTAGAGTAAAAAAATCTCAACAACAAACTACCATCCATAATGACAAGGCTACCAGCCATTGGACTAACAAAATCTCAACAACAAACTACCTTCCATAATAACAAGGCTACCATCCATTAAAGTAACAAAATATCAAAACCGAACTACCTTCCATAATGATAAGGCTACCATCCATTGGAGTAACAAAATCTCAACAATGAACTACCTTCCATAATGACAAGGCTACCATCCATTGGAGTAACAAAATCTCAACAATGACCTACCTTCCATAATGACAAGGCTACCTGCCATTGGAGTAACAAAATATCAACAACAAACTACCTTCCATAATGACAAGGCTACCATCCATTAAAGTAACAAAATCTATAAACTGAACTACCTTCCGTAATGACAAGGCTACCATCCATTAGAGTAACAAAATCTCAACAATGAATTATCTTCCATAATGACAAGGCAACCAGCCATTGGAGTAACAAAATATCAACAATGAACTACCTTCCATAATGACAAGGCTACCAGCCATTGGAGTAACAAAATCTCAACAATGAACTACCTTCCATAATGACCAGGCTATCATCCATTAGAGAAACAAAATTTCAACAATGAACTACCTTCTGTAAATACAAGGATACCATCAATTAGAGTAACAAAATCTCAACAACAAACTACCTTGCATAATGACAAGGTTACCATCCAGTGGAGTAACAAAATCTCAACAAAAAACTACCTTCCATAATGACAAGGCTACCATCCATTAAAGTAACAGAATCTCAAAACCGAACTACCTTCCATAATGACAAGGCTACCATCCATTGGAGTAACAAAATATCAACAACGAACTTCCATCCATAATGACAAGGCTACCGTTCATTGTAGTAACAAAATCTAAAAAATGAAGTACCTTTCATAATGACAAGGCTATCATCCACTGGAGAAACAAAATCTCCACAATGAACTACCTTCCGTAATGACAAGGATACAATCAATTAGAGTAACAAAATCTCAACAACGAACTACATTCCATAATGACAAGGCTACCATCCATTAGAGTTACAAAATCTCAACAACAAACTACCTTCCATAATGACAAGACTACCATCCATTAAAGTAACAAAATCTCAAAACCGAAATACCTTCCATAATGTCAAGGCTACCATCCATTGGAGTAACAAAATCTCAAAACCTAACTACCTTCCATAATGTCAAGGCTACCATCCGTTGGAGTAACAAAATCTCAACAACTAACTACCTTTCATAATGACAGGACTACCAGCCATTGGAGTAACAAAATCTCAACAACAAACTACCTTCTATAATGACAAGGCTACCATCCATTAAAGTAACAAAATATCAAAACCGAACTACCTTCCGTAATGACAAGGCTACCATCCATTGGAGTAACAAAATCTCAACAACGAACTATCTTCCATAATGACAAGGCAACCAGCCATTGGAGTAACAAAATATCAACAATGAACTACCTTCCATAATGACAAGGCTACCAGCCATTGGAGTAACAAAATCTCAACAATGTACTACCTTCCATAATGACAAGGCTATCATCCATTGGAGAAACAAAATCTCAACAATGAACTACCTTCCGTAATGACAAGGATACCACCAATTAGAGTAACAAAATCTCAACAACGAACTACCATCCATAATGAAAAGTCTACCATCCATTGGAGTAACAAAATCTCAAGAACAAAATACCTTCCATAATGACAAGACTACCATCCATTAAAGTAACAAAATCTCAAAACTGAACTACCTTCCATAATGACAAGGTTACCATCCATTGGAGTAACAAAATCTGAACAACAAACTACATTCCATAATGACAAGGCTACCATCCATTAGAGTTACAAAATCTCAACAACAAACTACCTTCCATAATGATAAGGCTACCATCCATTAAAGTAACAAAATCTCAAAACCGAACTACCTTCCATAATGTCAAGGCTACCATCCATTGGAGTAACAAAATCTCAAAACCTAACTACCTTCCATAATGTCAAGGCTACCATCCGTTGGAGTAACAAAATCTCAACAACTAACTACCTTTCATAATGACAAGGCTACCATCCATTGGAGTAACAAAATCTCAACAATGAACTACCTTCCAGAATGACAAGGCTATCATCCATTGGAGAAACAAAATCTCAACAATGAACTACCTTCCGTAATGACAAGGATACCATCAATTAGAGTAACAAAATCTCAACAAAGAACTACCTTCCATAATGACAAGGCTACAATCCATTGGAGTAACAAAATATCCACAATGAACTACCTTTCATAATGACAAGGCTATCATCCATTAGAGTAAAAACATCTCAAAAATGAACTACCTTCCAAAATGACAAGGCTATCATCCATTGGAGAAACAAAATTTCAACAATGAACTACATTCCTAATGACAAGGATACCATCAATTAGAGTAACAATATCTCAACAATGAACTACCTTCCATAATAACAAGGCTACCATCCATTGGAGTAACAAAATCTCAAAAATGAACTACCTACCATAATGCCAACGCTACCATCCATTGGAGTAACAAAATCTCAACAATGAACTACATTCCATAATAACAAGGCTACCATCCATTGGAGTAACAAAATCTCAAAAAGGAACTACCTACCATAATGCCAAGTCTCTCATCCATTGGAGAAACAAAATCTCAACAATGAACTACCTTTCGTAATGATAAGGATACCATCGATTAGAGTAAAAAAATCTCAACAACAAACTACCATCCATAATGACAAGGCTACCAGCCATTGGACTAACAAAATCTCAACAACAAACTACCTTCCATAATAACAAGGCTACCATCCATTAAAGTAACAAAATATCAAAACCGAACTACCTTCCATAATGATAAGGCTACCATCCATTGGAGTAACAAAATCTCAACAATGAACTACCTTCCATAATGACAAGGCTACCATCCATTGGAGTAACAAAATCTCAACAATGACCTACCTTCCATAATGACAAGGCTACCTGCCATTGGAGTAACAAAATATCAACAACAAACTACCTTCCATAATGACAAGGCTACCATCCATTAAAGTAACAAAATCTATAAACTGAACTACCTTCCGTAATGACAAGGCTACCATCCATTAGAGTAACAAAATCTCAACAATGAATTATCTTCCATAATGACAAGGCAACCAGCCATTGGAGTAACAAAATATCAACAATGAACTACCTTCCATAATGACAAGGCTACCAGCCATTGGAGTAACAAAATCTCAACAATGAACTACCTTCCATAATGACCAGGCTATCATCCATTAGAGAAACAAAATTTCAACAATGAACTACCTTCTGTAAATACAAGGATACCATCAATTAGAGTAACAAAATCTCAACAACAAACTACCTTGCATAATGACAAGGTTACCATCCAGTGGAGTAACAAAATCTCAACAAAAAACTACCTTCCATAATGACAAGGCTACCATCCATTAAAGTAACAGAATCTCAAAACCGAACTACCTTCCATAATGACAAGGCTACCATCCATTGGAGTAACAAAATATCAACAACGAACTTCCATCCATAATGACAAGGCTACCGTTCATTGTAGTAACAAAATCTAAAAAATGAAGTACCTTTCATAATGACAAGGCTATCATCCACTGGAGAAACAAAATCTCCACAATGAACTACCTTCCGTAATGACAAGGATACAATCAATTAGATTAACAAAATCTCAACAACGAACTACATTCCATAATGACAAGGCTACCATCCATTAGAGTTACAAAATCTCAACAACAAACTACCTTCCATAATGACAAGACTACCATCCATTAAAGTAACAAAATCTCAAAACCGAAATACCTTCCATAATGTCAAGGCTACCATCCATTGGAGTAACAAAATCTCAAAACCTAACTACCTTCCATAATGTCAAGGCTACCATCTGTTGGAGTAACAAAATCTCAACAACTAACTACCTTTCATAATGACAGGGCTACCAGCCATTGGAGTAACAAAATCTCAACAACAAACTACCTTCTATAATGACAAGGCTACCATCCATTAAAGTAACAAAATATCAAAACCGAACTACCTTCCGTAATGACAAGGCTACCATCCATTGGAGTAACAAAATCTCAACAACGAACTATCTTCCATAATGACAAGGCAACCAGCCATTGGAGTAACAAAATATCAACAATGAACTACCTTCCATAATGACAAGGCTACCAGCCATTGGAGTAACAAAATCTCAACAATGTACTACCTTCCATAATGACAAGGCTATCATCCATTGGAGAAACAAAATCTCAACAATGAACTACCTTCCGTAATGACAAGGATACCACCAATTAGAGTAACAAAATCTCAACAACGAACTACCATCCATAATGAAAAGTCTACCATCCATTGGAGTAACAAAATCTCAAGAACAAAATACCTTCCATAATGACAAGACTACCATCCATTAAAGTAACAAAATCTCAAAACTGAACTACCTTCCATAATGACAAGGTTACCATCCATTGGAGTAACAAAATCTGAACAACGAACTACATTCCATAATGACAAGGCTACCATCCATTAGAGTTACAAAATCTCAACAACAAACTACCTTCCATAATGATAAGGCTACCATCCATTAAAGTAACAAAATCTCAAAACCGAACTACCTTCCATAATGTCAAGGCTACCATCCATTGGAGTAACAAAATCTCAAAACCTAACTACCTTCCATAATGTCAAGGCTACCATCCGTTGGAGTAACAAAATCTCAACAACTAACTACCTTTCATAATGACAAGGCTACCATCCATTGGAGTAACAAAATCTCAACAATGAACTACCTTCCAAAATGACAAGGCTATCATCCATTGGAGAAACAAAATTTCAACAATGAACTACATTCCTAATGACAAGGATACCATCAATTAGAGTAACAATATCTCAACAATGAACTACCTTCCATAATAACAAGGCTACCATCCATTGGAGTAACAAAATCTCAAAAATGAACTACCTACCATAATGCCAACGCTACCATCCATTGGAGTAACAAAATCTCAACAATGAACTACATTCCATAATAACAAGGCTACCATCCATTGGAGTAACAAAATCTCAAAAAGGAACTACCTACCATAATGCCAAGTCTATCATCCATTGGAGAAACAAAATCTCAACAATGAACTACCTTTCGTAATGATAAGGATACCATCGATTAGAGTAAAAAAATCTCAACAACAAACTACCATCCATAATGACAAGGCTACCAGCCATTGGACTAACAAAATCTCAACAACAAACTACCTTCCATAATAACAAGGCTACCATCCATTAAAGTAACAAAATCTCAAAACCGAACTACCTTCCATAATGATAAGGCTACCATCCATTGGAGTAACAAAATCTCAACAATGAACTACCTTCCATAATGACAAGGCTACCATCCATTGGAGTAACAAAATCTCAACAATGACCTACCTTCCATAATGACAAGGCTACCTGCCATTGGAGTAACAAAATATCAACAACAAACTACCTTCCATAATGACAAGGCTACCATCCATTAAAGTAACAAAATCTATAAACTGAACTACCTTCCGTAATGACAAGGCTACCATCCATTAGAGTAACAAAATCTCAACAATGAATTATCTTCCATAATGACAAGGCAACCAGCCATTGGAGTAACAAAATATCAACAATGAACTACCTTCCATAATGACAAGGCTACCAGCCATTGGAGTAACAAAATCTCAACAATGAACTACCTTCCATAATGACCAGGCTATCATCCATTAGAGAAACAAAATTTCAACAATGAACTACCTTCTGTAAATACAAGGATACCATCAATTAGAGTAACAAAATCTCAACAACAAACTACCTTGCATAATGACAAGGTTACCATCCAGTGGAGTAACAAAATCTCAACAAAAAACTACCTTCCATAATGACAAGGCTACCATCCATTAAAGTAACAGAATCTCAAAACCGAACTACCTTCCATAATGACAAGGCTACCATCCATTGGAGTAACAAAATATCAACAACGAACTTCCATCCATAATGACAAGGCTACCGTTCATTGTAGTAACAAAATCTAAAAAATGAAGTACCTTTCATAATGACAAGGCTATCATCCACTGGAGAAACAAAATCTCCACAATGAACTACCTTCCGTAATGACAAGGATACAATCAATTAGAGTAACAAAATCTCAACAACGAACTACATTCCATAATGACAAGGCTACCATCCATTAGAGTTACAAAATCTCAACAACAAACTACCTTCCATAATGACAAGACTACCATCCATTAAAGTAACAAAATCTCAAAACCGAAATACCTTCCATAATGTCAAGGCTACCATCCATTGGAGTAACAAAATCTCAAAACCTAACTACCTTCCATAATGTCAAGGCTACCATCCGTTGGAGTAACAAAATCTCAACAACTAACTACCTTTCATAATGACAGGACTACCAGCCATTGGAGTAACAAAATCTCAACAACAAACTACCTTCTATAATGACAAGGCTACCATCCATTAAAGTAACAAAATATCAAAACCGAACTACCTTCCGTAATGACAAGGCTACCATCCATTGGAGTAACAAAATCTCAACAACGAACTATCTTCCATAATGACAAGGCAACCAGCCATTGGAGTAACAAAATATCAACAATGAACTACCTTCCATAATGACAAGGCTACCAGCCATTGGAGTAACAAAATCTCAACAATGTACTACCTTCCATAATGACAAGGCTATCATCCATTGGAGAAACAAAATCTCAACAATGAACTACCTTCCGTAATGACAAGGATACCACCAATTAGAGTAACAAAATCTCAACAACGAACTACCATCCATAATGAAAAGTCTACCATCCATTGGAGTAACAAAATCTCAAGAACAAAATACCTTCCATAATGACAAGACTACCATCCATTAAAGTAACAAAATCTCAAAACTGAACTACCTTCCATAATGACAAGGTTACCATCCATTGGAGTAACAAAATCTGAACAACGAACTACATTCCATAATGACAAGGCTACCATCCATTAGAGTTACAAAATCTCAACAACAAACTACCTTCCATAATGATAAGGCTACCATCCATTAAAGTAACAAAATCTCAAAACCGAACTACCTTCCATAATGTCAAGGCTACCATCCATTGGAGTAACAAAATCTCAAAACCTAACTACCTTCCATAATGTCAAGGCTACCATCCGTTGGAGTAACAAAATCTCAACAACTAACTACCTTTCATAATGACAAGGCTACCATCCATTGGAGTAACAAAATCTCAACAATGAACTACCTTCCAGAATGACAAGGCTATCATCCATTGGAGAAACAAAATCTCAACAATGAACTACCTTCCGTAATGACAAGGATACCATCAATTAGAGTAACAAAATCTCAACAAAGAACTACCTTCCATAATGACAAGGCTACAATCCATTGGAGTAACAAAATATCCACAATGAACTACCTTTCATAATGACAAGGCTATCATCCATTAGAGTAAAAACATCTCAAAAATGAACTACCTTCCAAAATGACAAGGCTATCATCCATTGGAGAAACAAAATTTCAACAATGAACTACATTCCTAATGACAAGGATACCATCAATTAGAGTAACAATATCTCAACAATGAACTACCTTCCATAATAACAAGGCTACCATCCATTGGAGTAACAAAATCTCAAAAATGAACTACCTACCATAATGCCAACGCTACCATCCATTGGAGTAACAAAATCTCAACAATGAACTACATTCCATAATAACAAGGCTACCATCCATTGGAGTAACAAAATCTCAAAAAGGAACTACCTACCATAATGCCAAGTCTCTCATCCATTGGAGAAACAAAATCTCAACAATGAACTACCTTTCGTAATGATAAGGATACCATCGATTAGAGTAAAAAAATCTCAACAACAAACTACCATCCATAATGACAAGGCTACCAGCCATTGGACTAACAAAATCTCAACAACAAACTACCTTCCATAATAACAAGGCTACCATCCATTAAAGTAACAAAATATCAAAACCGAACTACCTTCCATAATGATAAGGCTACCATCCATTGGAGTAACAAAATCTCAACAATGAACTACCTTCCATAATGACAAGGCTACCATCCATTGGAGTAACAAAATCTCAACAATGACCTACCTTCCATAATGACAAGGCTACCTGCCATTGGAGTAACAAAATATCAACAACAAACTACCTTCCATAATGACAAGGCTACCATCCATTAAAGTAACAAAATCTATAAACTGAACTACCTTCCGTAATGACAAGGCTACCATCCATTAGAGTAACAAAATCTCAACAATGAATTATCTTCCATAATGACAAGGCAACCAGCCATTGGAGTAACAAAATATCAACAATGAACTACCTTCCATAATGACAAGGCTACCAGCCATTGGAGTAACAAAATCTCAACAATGAACTACCTTCCATAATGACCAGGCTATCATCCATTAGAGAAACAAAATTTCAACAATGAACTACCTTCTGTAAATACAAGGATACCATCAATTAGAGTAACAAAATCTCAACAACAAACTACCTTGCATAATGACAAGGTTACCATCCAGTGGAGTAACAAAATCTCAACAAAAAACTACCTTCCATAATGACAAGGCTACCATCCATTAAAGTAACAGAATCTCAAAACCGAACTACCTTCCATAATGACAAGGCTACCATCCATTGGAGTAACAAAATATCAACAACGAACTTCCATCCATAATGACAAGGCTACCGTTCATTGTAGTAACAAAATCTAAAAAATGAAGTACCTTTCATAATGACAAGGCTATCATCCACTGGAGAAACAAAATCTCCACAATGAACTACCTTCCGTAATGACAAGGATACAATCAATTAGAGTAACAAAATCTCAACAACGAACTACATTCCATAATGACAAGGCTACCATCCATTAGAGTTACAAAATCTCAACAACAAACTACCTTCCATAATGACAAGACTACCATCCATTAAAGTAACAAAATCTCAAAACCGAAATACCTTCCATAATGTCAAGGCTACCATCCATTGGAGTAACAAAATCTCAAAACCTAACTACCTTCCATAATGTCAAGGCTACCATCCGTTGGAGTAACAAAATCTCAACAACTAACTACCTTTCATAATGACAGGACTACCAGCCATTGGAGTAACAAAATCTCAACAACAAACTACCTTCTATAATGACAAGGCTACCATCCATTAAAGTAACAAAATATCAAAACCGAACTACCTTCCGTAATGACAAGGCTACCATCCATTGGAGTAACAAAATCTCAACAACGAACTATCTTCCATAATGACAAGGCAACCAGCCATTGGAGTAACAAAATATCAACAATGAACTACCTTCCATAATGACAAGGCTACCAGCCATTGGAGTAACAAAATCTCAACAATGTACTACCTTCCATAATGACAAGGCTATCATCCATTGGAGAAACAAAATCTCAACAATGAACTACCTTCCGTAATGACAAGGATACCACCAATTAGAGTAACAAAATCTCAACAACGAACTACCATCCATAATGAAAAGTCTACCATCCATTGGAGTAACAAAATCTCAAGAACAAAATACCTTCCATAATGACAAGACTACCATCCATTAAAGTAACAAAATCTCAAAACTGAACTACCTTCCATAATGACAAGGTTACCATCCATTGGAGTAACAAAATCTGAACAACAAACTACATTCCATAATGACAAGGCTACCATCCATTAGAGTTACAAAATCTCAACAACAAACTACCTTCCATAATGATAAGGCTACCATCCATTAAAGTAACAAAATCTCAAAACCGAACTACCTTCCATAATGTCAAGGCTACCATCCATTGGAGTAACAAAATCTCAAAACCTAACTACCTTCCATAATGTCAAGGCTACCATCCGTTGGAGTAACAAAATCTCAACAACTAACTACCTTTCATAATGACAAGGCTACCATCCATTGGAGTAACAAAATCTCAACAATGAACTACCTTCCAGAATGACAAGGCTATCATCCATTGGAGAAACAAAATCTCAACAATGAACTACCTTCCGTAATGACAAGGATACCATCAATTAGAGTAACAAAATCTCAACAAAGAACTACCTTCCATAATGACAAGGCTACAATCCATTGGAGTAACAAAATATCCACAATGAACTACCTTTCATAATGACAAGGCTATCATCCATTAGAGTAAAAACATCTCAAAAATGAACTACCTTCCAAAATGACAAGGCTATCATCCATTGGAGAAACAAAATTTCAACAATGAACTACATTCCTAATGACAAGGATACCATCAATTAGAGTAACAATATCTCAACAATGAACTACCTTCCATAATAACAAGGCTACCATCCATTGGAGTAACAAAATCTCAAAAATGAACTACCTACCATAATGCCAACGCTACCATCCATTGGAGTAACAAAATCTCAACAATGAACTACATTCCATAATAACAAGGCTACCATCCATTGGAGTAACAAAATCTCAAAAAGGAACTACCTACCATAATGCCAAGTCTCTCATCCATTGGAGAAACAAAATCTCAACAATGAACTACCTTTCGTAATGATAAGGATACCATCGATTAGAGTAAAAAAATCTCAACAACAAACTACCATCCATAATGACAAGGCTACCAGCCATTGGACTAACAAAATCTCAACAACAAACTACCTTCCATAATAACAAGGCTACCATCCATTAAAGTAACAAAATATCAAAACCGAACTACCTTCCATAATGATAAGGCTACCATCCATTGGAGTAACAAAATCTCAACAATGAACTACCTTCCATAATGACAAGGCTACCATCCATTGGAGTAACAAAATCTCAACAATGACCTACCTTCCATAATGACAAGGCTACCTGCCATTGGAGTAACAAAATATCAACAACAAACTACCTTCCATAATGACAAGGCTACCATCCATTAAAGTAACAAAATCTATAAACTGAACTACCTTCCGTAATGACAAGGCTACCATCCATTAGAGTAACAAAATCTCAACAATGAATTATCTTCCATAATGACAAGGCAACCAGCCATTGGAGTAACAAAATATCAACAATGAACTACCTTCCATAATGACAAGGCTACCAGCCATTGGAGTAACAAAATCTCAACAATGAACTACCTTCCATAATGACCAGGCTATCATCCATTAGAGAAACAAAATTTCAACAATGAACTACCTTCTGTAAATACAAGGATACCATCAATTAGAGTAACAAAATCTCAACAACAAACTACCTTGCATAATGACAAGGTTACCATCCAGTGGAGTAACAAAATCTCAACAAAAAACTACCTTCCATAATGACAAGGCTACCATCCATTAAAGTAACAGAATCTCAAAACCGAACTACCTTCCATAATGACAAGGCTACCATCCATTGGAGTAACAAAATATCAACAACGAACTTCCATCCATAATGACAAGGCTACCGTTCATTGTAGTAACAAAATCTAAAAAATGAAGTACCTTTCATAATGACAAGGCTATCATCCACTGGAGAAACAAAATCTCCACAATGAACTACCTTCCGTAATGACAAGGATACAATCAATTAGATTAACAAAATCTCAACAACGAACTACATTCCATAATGACAAGGCTACCATCCATTAGAGTTACAAAATCTCAACAACAAACTACCTTCCATAATGACAAGACTACCATCCATTAAAGTAACAAAATCTCAAAACCGAAATACCTTCCATAATGTCAAGGCTACCATCCATTGGAGTAACAAAATCTCAAAACCTAACTACCTTCCATAATGTCAAGGCTACCATCTGTTGGAGTAACAAAATCTCAACAACTAACTACCTTTCATAATGACAGGGCTACCAGCCATTGGAGTAACAAAATCTCAACAACAAACTACCTTCTATAATGACAAGGCTACCATCCATTAAAGTAACAAAATATCAAAACCGAACTACCTTCCGTAATGACAAGGCTACCATCCATTGGAGTAACAAAATCTCAACAACGAACTATCTTCCATAATGACAAGGCAACCAGCCATTGGAGTAACAAAATATCAACAATGAACTACCTTCCATAATGACAAGGCTACCAGCCATTGGAGTAACAAAATCTCAACAATGTACTACCTTCCATAATGACAAGGCTATCATCCATTGGAGAAACAAAATCTCAACAATGAACTACCTTCCGTAATGACAAGGATACCACCAATTAGAGTAACAAAATCTCAACAACGAACTACCATCCATAATGAAAAGTCTACCATCCATTGGAGTAACAAAATCTCAAGAACAAAATACCTTCCATAATGACAAGACTACCATCCATTAAAGTAACAAAATCTCAAAACTGAACTACCTTCCATAATGACAAGGTTACCATCCATTGGAGTAACAAAATCTGAACAACGAACTACATTCCATAATGACAAGGCTACCATCCATTAGAGTTACAAAATCTCAACAACAAACTACCTTCCATAATGATAAGGCTACCATCCATTAAAGTAACAAAATCTCAAAACCGAACTACCTTCCATAATGTCAAGGCTACCATCCATTGGAGTAACAAAATCTCAAAACCTAACTACCTTCCATAATGTCAAGGCTACCATCCGTTGGAGTAACAAAATCTCAACAACTAACTACCTTTCATAATGACAAGGCTACCATCCATTGGAGTAACAAAATCTCAACAATGAACTACCTTCCAAAATGACAAGGCTATCATCCATTGGAGAAACAAAATTTCAACAATGAACTACATTCCTAATGACAAGGATACCATCAATTAGAGTAACAATATCTCAACAATGAACTACCTTCCATAATAACAAGGCTACCATCCATTGGAGTAACAAAATCTCAAAAATGAACTACCTACCATAATGCCAACGCTACCATCCATTGGAGTAACAAAATCTCAACAATGAACTACATTCCATAATAACAAGGCTACCATCCATTGGAGTAACAAAATCTCAAAAAGGAACTACCTACCATAATGCCAAGTCTCTCATCCATTGGAGAAACAAAATCTCAACAATGAACTACCTTTCGTAATGATAAGGATACCATCGATTAGAGTAAAAAAATCTCAACAACAAACTACCATCCATAATGACAAGGCTACCAGCCATTGGACTAACAAAATCTCAACAACAAACTACCTTCCATAATAACAAGGCTACCATCCATTAAAGTAACAAAATATCAAAACCGAACTACCTTCCATAATGATAAGGCTACCATCCATTGGAGTAACAAAATCTCAACAATGAACTACCTTCCATAATGACAAGGCTACCATCCATTGGAGTAACAAAATCTCAACAATGACCTACCTTCCATAATGACAAGGCTACCTGCCATTGGAGTAACAAAATATCAACAACAAACTACCTTCCATAATGACAAGGCTACCATCCATTAAAGTAACAAAATCTATAAACTGAACTACCTTCCGTAATGACAAGGCTACCATCCATTAGAGTAACAAAATCTCAACAATGAATTATCTTCCATAATGACAAGGCAACCAGCCATTGGAGTAACAAAATATCAACAATGAACTACCTTCCATAATGACAAGGCTACCAGCCATTGGAGTAACAAAATCTCAACAATGAACTACCTTCCATAATGACCAGGCTATCATCCATTAGAGAAACAAAATTTCAACAATGAACTACCTTCTGTAAATACAAGGATACCATCAATTAGAGTAACAAAATCTCAACAACAAACTACCTTGCATAATGACAAGGTTACCATCCAGTGGAGTAACAAAATCTCAACAAAAAACTACCTTCCATAATGACAAGGCTACCATCCATTAAAGTAACAGAATCTCAAAACCGAACTACCTTCCATAATGACAAGGCTACCATCCATTGGAGTAACAAAATATCAACAACGAACTTCCATCCATAATGACAAGGCTACCGTTCATTGTAGTAACAAAATCTAAAAAATGAAGTACCTTTCATAATGACAAGGCTATCATCCACTGGAGAAACAAAATCTCCACAATGAACTACCTTCCGTAATGACAAGGATACAATCAATTAGAGTAACAAAATCTCAACAACGAACTACATTCCATAATGACAAGGCTACCATCCATTAGAGTTACAAAATCTCAACAACAAACTACCTTCCATAATGACAAGACTACCATCCATTAAAGTAACAAAATCTCAAAACCGAAATACCTTCCATAATGTCAAGGCTACCATCCATTGGAGTAACAAAATCTCAAAACCTAACTACCTTCCATAATGTCAAGGCTACCATCCGTTGGAGTAACAAAATCTCAACAACTAACTACCTTTCATAATGACAGGGCTACCAGCCATTGGAGTAACAAAATCTCAACAACAAACTACCTTCTATAATGACAAGGCTACCATCCATTAAAGTAACAAAATATCAAAACCGAACTACCTTCCGTAATGACAAGGCTACCATCCATTGGAGTAACAAAATCTCAACAACGAACTATCTTCCATAATGACAAGGCAACCAGCCATTGGAGTAACAAAATATCAACAATGAACTACCTTCCATAATGACAAGGCTACCAGCCATTGGAGTAACAAAATCTCAACAATGAACTACATTCCTAATGACAAGGATACCATCAATTAGAGTAACAATATCTCAACAATGAACTACCTTCCATAATAACAAGGCTACCATCCATTGGAGTAACAAAATCTCAAAAATGAACTACCTACCATAATGCCAACGCTACCATCCATTGGAGTAACAAAATCTCAACAATGAACTACATTCCATAATAACAAGGCTACCATCCATTGGAGTAACAAAATCTCAAAAAGGAACTACCTACCATAATGCCAAGTCTCTCATCCATTGGAGAAACAAAATCTCAACAATGAACTACCTTTCGTAATGATAAGGATACCATCGATTAGAGTAAAAAAATCTCAACAACAAACTACCATCCATAATGACAAGGCTACCAGCCATTGGACTAACAAAATCTCAACAACAAACTACCTTCCATAATAACAAGGCTACCATCCATTAAAGTAACAAAATATCAAAACCGAACTACCTTCCATAATGATAAGGCTACCATCCATTGGAGTAACAAAATCTCAACAATGAACTACCTTCCATAATGACAAGGCTACCATCCATTGGAGTAACAAAATCTCAACAATGACCTACCTTCCATAATGACAAGGCTACCTGCCATTGGAGTAACAAAATATCAACAACAAACTACCTTCCATAATGACAAGGCTACCATCCATTAAAGTAACAAAATCTATAAACTGAACTACCTTCCGTAATGACAAGGCTACCATCCATTAGAGTAACAAAATCTCAACAATGAATTATCTTCCATAATGACAAGGCAACCAGCCATTGGAGTAACAAAATATCAACAATGAACTACCTTCCATAATGACAAGGCTACCAGCCATTGGAGTAACAAAATCTCAACAATGAACTACCTTCCATAATGACCAGGCTATCATCCATTAGAGAAACAAAATTTCAACAATGAACTACCTTCTGTAAATACAAGGATACCATCAATTAGAGTAACAAAATCTCAACAACAAACTACCTTGCATAATGACAAGGTTACCATCCAGTGGAGTAACAAAATCTCAACAAAAAACTACCTTCCATAATGACAAGGCTACCATCCATTAAAGTAACAGAATCTCAAAACCGAACTACCTTCCATAATGACAAGGCTACCATCCATTGGAGTAACAAAATATCAACAACGAACTTCCATCCATAATGACAAGGCTACCGTTCATTGTAGTAACAAAATCTAAAAAATGAAGTACCTTTCATAATGACAAGGCTATCATCCACTGGAGAAACAAAATCTCCACAATGAACTACCTTCCGTAATGACAAGGATACAATCAATTAGAGTAACAGAATCTCAACAACGAACTACATTCCATAATGACAAGGCTACCATCCATTAGAGTTACAAAATCTCAACAACAAACTACCTTCCATAATGACAAGACTACCATCCATTAAAGTAACAAAATCTCAAAACCGAAATACCTTCCATAATGTCAAGGCTACCATCCATTGGAGTAACAAAATCTCAAAACCTAACTACCTTCCATAATGTCAAGGCTACCATCCGTTGGAGTAACAAAATCTCAACAACTAACTACCTTTCATAATGACAGGGCTACCAGCCATTGGAGTAACAAAATCTCAACAACAAACTACCTTCTATAATGACAAGGCTACCATCCATTAAAGTAACAAAATATCAAAACCGAACTACCTTCCGTAATGACAAGGCTACCATCCATTGGAGTAACAAAATCTCAACAACGAACTATCTTCCATAATGACAAGGCAACCAGCCATTGGAGTAACAAAATATCAACAATGAACTACCTTCCATAATGACAAGGCTACCAGCCATTGGAGTAACAAAATCTCAACAATGTACTACCTTCCATAATGACAAGGCTATCATCCATTGGAGAAACAAAATCTCAACAATGAACTACCTTCCGTAATGACAAGGATACCACCAATTAGAGTAACAAAATCTCAACAACGAACTACCATCCATAATGAAAAGTCTACCATCCATTGGAGTAACAAAATCTCAAGAACAAAATACCTTCCATAATGACAAGACTACCATCCATTAAAGTAACAAAATCTCAAAACTGAACTACCTTCCATAATGACAAGGTTACCATCCATTCGAGTAACAAAATCTGAACAACGAACTACATTCCATAATGACAAGGCTACCATCCATTAGAGTTACAAAATCTCAACAACAAACTACCTTCCATAATGATAAGGCTACCATCCATTAAAGTAACAAAATCTCAAAACCGAACTACCTTCCATAATGTCAAGGCTACCATCCATTGGAGTAACAAAATCTCAAAACCTAACTACCTTCCATAATGTCAAGGCTACCATCCGTTGGAGTAACAAAATCTCAACAACTAACTACCTTTCATAATGACAAGGCTACCATCCATTGGAGTAACAAAATCTCAACAATGAACTACCTTCCAGAATGACAAGGCTATCATCCATTGGAGAAACAAAATCTCAACAATGAACTACCTTCCGTAATGACAAGGATACCATCAATTAGAGTAACAAAATCTCAACAAAGAACTACCTTCCATAATGACAAGGCTACAATCCATTGGAGTAACAAAATATCCACAATGAACTACCTTTCATAATGACAAGGCTATCATCCATTAGAGTAAAAACATCTCAAAAATGAACTACCTTCCAAAATGACAAGGCTATCATCCATTGGAGAAACAAAATTTCAACAATGAACTACATTCCTAATGACAAGGATACCATCAATTAGAGTAACAATATCTCAACAATGAACTACCTTCCATAATAACAAGGCTACCATCCATTGGAGTAACAAAATCTCAAAAATGAACTACCTACCATAATGCCAACGCTACCATCCATTGGAGTAACAAAATCTCAACAATGAACTACATTCCATAATAACAAGGCTACCATCCATTGGAGTAACAAAATCTCAAAAAGGAACTACCTACCATAATGCCAAGTCTCTCATCCATTGGAGAAACAAAATCTCAACAATGAACTACCTTTCGTAATGATAAGGATACCATCGATTAGAGTAAAAAAATCTCAACAACAAACTACCATCCATAATGACAAGGCTACCAGCCATTGGACTAACAAAATCTCAACAACAAACTACCTTCCATAATGACAAGGCTACCATCCATTAAAGTAACAAAATCTCAAAACCGAACTACCTTCCATAATGATAAGGCTACCATCCATTGGAGTAACAAAATCTCAACAATGAACTACCTTCCATAATGACAAGGCTACCATCCATTGGAGTAACAAAATCTCAACAATGACCTACCTTCCATAATGACAAGGCTACCTGCCATTGGAGTAACAAAATATCAACAACAAACTACCTTCCATAATGACAAGGCTACCATCCATTAAAGTAACAAAATCTATAAACTGAACTACCTTCCGTAATGACAAGGCTACCATCCATTAGAGTAACAAAATCTCAACAATGAATTATCTTCCATAATGACAAGGCAACCAGCCATTGGAGTAACAAAATATCAACAATGAACTACCTTCCATAATGACAAGGCTACCAGCCATTGGAGTAACAAAATCTCAACAATGAACTACCTTCCATAATGACCAGGCTATCATCCATTAGAGAAACAAAATTTCAACAATGAACTACCTTCTGTAAATACAAGGATACCATCAATTAGAGTAACAAAATCTCAACAACAAACTACCTTGCATAATGACAAGGTTACCATCCAGTGGAGTAACAAAATCTCAACAAAAAACTACCTTCCATAATGACAAGGCTACCATCCATTAAAGTAACAGAATCTCAAAACCGAACTACCTTCCATAATGACAAGGCTACCATCCATTGGAGTAACAAAATATCAACAACAAACTTCCATCCATAATGACAAGGCTACCGTTCATTGTAGTAACAAAATCTAAAAAATGAAGTACCTTTCATAATGACAAGGCTATCATCCACTGGAGAAACAAAATCTCCACAATGAACTACCTTCCGTAATGACAAGGATACAATCAATTAGAGTAACAAAATCTCAACAACGAACTACATTCCATAATGACAAGGCTACCATCCATTAGAGTTACAAAATCTCAACAACAAACTACCTTCCATAATGACAAGACTACCATCCATTAAAGTAACAAAATCTCAAAACCGAAATACCTTCCATAATGTCAAGGCTACCATCCATTGGAGTAACAAAATCTCAAAACCTAACTACCTTCCATAATGTCAAGGCTACCATCCGTTGGAGTAACAAAATCTCAACAACTAACTACCTTTCATAATGACAGGGCTACCAGCCATTGGAGAAACAAAATCTCAACAATGAACTACCTTCCAGAATGACAAGGCTATCATCCATTGGAGAAACAAAATCTCAACAATGAACTACCTTCCGTAATGACAAGGATACCATCAGTTAGAGCAACAAAATCTCAACAAAGAACTACCTTCCATAATGACAAGGCTACCATCCATTGGAGTAACAAAATATCCGCAATGAACTACCTTTCATAATGACAAGGCTATCATCCATTGGAGTAAAAAAATCTCAAAAATGAACTACCTTCCAAAATGACAAGGCTATCATCTATTGGAGAAACAAAATTTCAACAATGAACTACATTCCTAATGACAAGGATACCATCAATTAGAGTAACAATATCTCAACAATGAACTACCTTCCATAATATCAAAGCTACCATCCATTGGAGTAACAAAATCTCAAAAATGAACTACCTACCATAATGCCAAGGCTACCATCAATTGGAGTAACAAAATCTCAACAATGAACTACCTTCCATAATAACAAGGCTACCATCCATTGGAGTAACAAAATCTCAAAAAGGAACTACCGACCATAATGCCAAGGCTATCATCCATTGGAGAAACAAAATCTCAACAATGAACTACCTTCCATAATGATAAGGATACCATCGATTAGAGTAAAAAAATCTCAACAAGGAACTACCATCCATAATGACAAGGCTACCAGCCATTAGAGTAACAAAATCTCAACAACAAACTACCTTCCATAATGACAAGGCTGCCATCCATTAAAGTAACAAAATCTCAAAACCGAACTACCTTCCATAATGATAAGGCTACCATCCATTGGAGTAACAAAATCTCAACAATGAACTACCTTCCATAATGACAAGGCTACCATCCATTGGAGTAACAAAATCTCAACAATGACCTACCTTCCATAATGACAAGGCTACCAGCCATTGGAGTAACAAAATATCAACAACAAACTACCTTCCATAATGACAAGGCTACCATCCATTAAAGTAACAAAATCTATAAACTGAACTACCTTCCGTAATGACAAGGCTACACTCCATTAGAGTAACAAAATCTCAACAATGAACTATCTTCCATAATGACAAGGCTACCATCCATTGGAGTAACAAAATATCAACAATGAACTATCTTCCATAATGACAAGGCTACCAGCCATTGGAGTAACAAAATCTAAACAATGAACAACCTTCCATAATGACAAGGCTATCATCCATTAGAGAAACAAAATCTCAACAATGAACTACCTTCTGTAAAAACAAGGTTATCATAAATTGGAGTAACAAAATCTCAACAACAAACTACCTTGCATAATGACAAGGCTACCATCTAGTGGAGTAACAAAATCTCAACAAAAAACTACCTTCCATAATGACAAGGCTACCATCCATTAAAGTAACAGAATCTCAAAATCGAACTACCTTCCATAATGACAAGGCTACCATCCATTGGAGTAACAAAATATCAACAACAAACTTCCATCCATAATGACAAGGCTACCGTTCATTGTAGTAACAAAATCTAAAAAATGAAGTACCTTTCATAATGACAAGGCTATCATCCACTGGAGAAACAAAATCTCCACAATGAACTACCTTCCGTAATGACAAGGATACAATCAATTAGAGTAACAAAAT
Organism: Vicia faba; assembly: GCA_948472305.1. NCBI lineage: Eukaryota > Viridiplantae > Streptophyta > Magnoliopsida > Fabales > Fabaceae > Vicia > Vicia faba. Next base: position 589,682,245 of record OX451741.1, on the reverse strand, counting down.
CTCAACAACGAACTACATTCCATAATGACAAGGCTACCATCCATTAGAGTTACAAAATCTCAACAACAAACTACCTTCCATAATGACAAGACTACCATCCATTAAAGTAACAAAATCTCAAAACCGAAATACCTTCCATAATGTCAAGGCTACCATCCATTGGAGTAACAAAATCTCAAAACCTAACTACCTTCCATAATGTCAAGGCTACCATCCGTTGGAGTAACAAAATCTCAACAACTAACTACCTTTCATAATGACAGGGCTACCAGCCATTGGAGAAACAAAATCTCAACAATGAACTACCTTCCAGAATGACAAGGCTATCATCCATTGGAGAAACAAAATCTCAACAATGAACTACCTTCCGTAATGACAAGGATACCATCAGTTAGAGCAACAAAATCTCAACAAAGAACTACCTTCCATAATGACAAGGCTACCATCCATTGGAGTAACAAAATATCCGCAATGAACTACCTTTCATAATGACAAGGCTATCATCCATTGGAGTAAAAAAATCTCAAAAATGAACTACCTTCCAAAATGACAAGGCTATCATCTATTGGAGAAACAAAATTTCAACAATGAACTACATTCCTAATGACAAGGATACCATCAATTAGAGTAACAATATCTCAACAATGAACTACCTTCCATAATATCAAAGCTACCATCCATTGGAGTAACAAAATCTCAAAAATGAACTACCTACCATAATGCCAAGGCTACCATCAATTGGAGTAACAAAATCTCAACAATGAACTACCTTCCATAATAACAAGGCTACCATCCATTGGAGTAACAAAATCTCAAAAAGGAACTACCGACCATAATGCCAAGGCTATCATCCATTGGAGAAACAAAATCTCAACAATGAACTACCTTCCATAATGATAAGGATACCATCGATTAGAGTAAAAAAATCTCAACAAGGAACTACCATCCATAATGACAAGGCTACCAGCCATTAGAGTAACAAAATCTCAACAACAAACTACCTTCCATAATGACAAGGCTGCCATCCATTAAAGTAACAAAATCTCAAAACCGAACTACCTTCCATAATGATAAGGCTACCATCCATTGGAGTAACAAAATCTCAACAATGAACTACCTTCCATAATGACAAGGCTACCATCCATTGGAGTAACAAAATCTCAACAATGACCTACCTTCCATAATGACAAGGCTACCAGCCATTGGAGTAACAAAATATCAACAACAAACTACCTTCCATAATGACAAGGCTACCATCCATTAAAGTAACAAAATCTATAAACTGAACTACCTTCCGTAATGACAAGGCTACACTCCATTAGAGTAACAAAATCTCAACAATGAACTATCTTCCATAATGACAAGGCTACCATCCATTGGAGTAACAAAATATCAACAATGAACTATCTTCCATAATGACAAGGCTACCAGCCATTGGAGTAACAAAATCTAAACAATGAACAACCTTCCATAATGACAAGGCTATCATCCATTAGAGAAACAAAATCTCAACAATGAACTACCTTCTGTAAAAACAAGGTTATCATAAATTGGAGTAACAAAATCTCAACAACGAACTACCTTGCATAATGACAAGGCTACCATCTAGTGGAGTAACAAAATCTCAACAAAAAACTACCTTCCATAATGACAAGGCTACCATCCATTAAAGTAACAGAATCTCAAAATCGAACTACCTTCCATAATGACAAGGCTACCATCCATTGGAGTAACAAAATATCAACAACAAACTTCCATCCATAATGAAAAGGCTACCATTCATTGTAGTAACAAAATCTAAAAAATGAAGTACCTTTCACAATGACAAGGCTATCATCCATTGGAGAAACAAAATCTCCACAATGAACTACCTTCCGTAATGACAAGGATACAATCAATTAGAGTAACAAAATCTCAACAACGAACTACATTCCATAATGACAAGGCTACCATCCATTAGAGTTACAAAATCTCAACAACAAACTACCTTCCATAATGACAAGGCTACCATCCACTAAAGTAACAAAATCTCAAAACCGAAATACCTTCCATAATGTCAAGGCTACCATCCATTGAAGTAACAAAATCTCAAAACCTAACTACCTTCCATAATGTCAAGGCTACCATCCGTTGGAGTAACAAAATCTCAACAACTAACTACCTTTCATAATGACAGGGCTACCAGCCATTGGAGAAACAAAATCTCAACAATGAACTACCTTCCAGAATGACAAGGCTATCATCCATTGGAGAAACAAAATCTCAACAATGAACTACCTTCCGTAATGACAAAGATACCATCCATTGGAGTAACAAAATATCCGCAATGAACTACCTTTCATAATGACAAGGCTATCATCCATTGGAGTAAAAAAATCTCAAAAATGAACTACCTTCCAAAATGACAAGGCTATCATCCATTGGAGAAACAAAATTTCAACAATGAACTACATTCCTAATGACAAGGATACCATCAATTAGAGTAACAATATCTCAACAATGAACTACCTTCCAAAATATCAAGGCTACCATCCATTGGAGTAACAAAATCTCAAAAATGAACTACCTACCATAATGCCAAGGCTACCATCCATTGGAGTAACAAAATCTCAACAATGAACTACCTTCCATAATAACAAGGCTACCATCCATTGGACTAACAAAATCTCAAAAAGGAACTACCTACCATAATGCCAAGGCTATCATCCATTGGAGAAACAAAATCTCAACAATGAACTACCTTCCGTAATGGTAAGGATACCATCGATTAGAGTAAAAAAATCTCAACAACGAACTACCATCCATAATGACAAGGCTACCATGCCTTAGAGTAACAAAATCTCAACAACAAACTACCTTCCATAATGACAAGGCTACCATCCATTGGAGTAACAAAATCTCAACAATGACCTACCTTCCACAATGACAAGGCTACCAGCCATTGGAGTAACAAAATATCAACAACAAACTACCTTCCATAATGACAAGGCTACGATCCATTAAAGTAACAAAATCTATAAACTGAACTACCTTCCGTAATGACAAGGCTACCATCCATTTGAGTAACAAAATCTCAACAATGAACTATCTTCCATAATGACAAGGCTAACATCCATTGGAGTAACAAAATATCAACAATGAACTACCTTCCATAATGACAAGGCTACCAGCCATTGGAGTAACAAAATCTCAACAATGAACTACCTTCTATAATGACAAGGCTATCATCCGTTGGAGAAACAAAATCTCAACAATGAACTACCTTCTGTAAAAATAAGGATACCATCAATTAGAGTAACAAAATCTCAACAATGAACTACCTTGCATAATGACAAGGCTACCATCCAATGGAGTAACAAAATATCAACAATGAACTACCTTCCATAATGACAAGGCTACCAGCCATTGGAGTAACAAAATCTCAACAATGAACTACCTTCCATAATGACAAGGCTATCATCCGTTGGAGAAACAAAATCTCAACAATGAACTACCTTCTGTAAAAACAAGGATACCATCAATTAGAGTAATAAAATCTCAACAAAAAACTACCTTCCATAATGACAAGGCTACCATCCATTAAAGTAACAGAATCTCAAAACTGAACTACCTTCCATAATGACAAGGCTACCATTCATTGGAGTATCAAAATCTCAACAATGAACTTCCATCCATAATGACAAGGCTACCATTCATTGGAGTAAAAAAATCTCAACAATGAACTATCTTCCATAATGACAAGGCTACCATCCATTGGAGTAACAAAATATCAACAATGAACTACCTTCCATAATGACAAGGCTATCATCCATTGGAGAAACAAAATCTCCACAATGAACTCCTTCCGTAATGAGAAGGATACCATCAATTAGAGTAACAAAATCTCAACAACGAACTACCTTCCATAATGACAAGGCTACCATACATTGGAGTTACAAAATCTCAACAACAAACTAGCTTCCATAATGACAAGGCTACCATCCATTAAAGTAACAAAATCTCAAAACCGAACTACCTTACATAATGTCAAGGCTACCATCCATTTGAGTAACAAAATCTCAAAACCTAACTACCTTCCATAATGTCAAGGCTACCATCCATTAAAGTAACAGAATCTCAAAACCGAACTACCTTCCATAATGACAAGGCTACCATCCATTGGAGTAACAAAATATCAACAACGAACTTCCATCCATAATGACAAGGCTACCGTTCATTGTAGTAACAAAATCTAAAAAATGAAGTACCTTTCATAATGACAAGGCTATCATCCACTGGAGAAACAAAATCTCCACAATGAACTACCTTCTGTAATGACAAGGATACAATCAATTAGAGTAACAAAATCTCAACAACGAACTACATTCCATAATGACAAGGCTACCATCCATTAGAGTTACAAAATCTCAACAACAAACTACCTTCCATAATGACAAGACTACCATCCATTAAAGTAACAAAATCTCAAAACCGAAATACCTTCCATAATGTCAAGGCTACCATCCATTGGAGTAACAAAATCTCAAAAACTAACTACCTTCCATAATGTCAAGGCTACCATCCGTTGGAGTAACAAAATCTCAACAACTAACTACCTTTCATAATGACAGGGCTACCAGCCATTGGAGAAACAAAATCTCAACAATGAACTACCTTCCAGAATGACAAGGCTATCATCCATTGGAGAAACAAAATCTCAACAATGAACTACCTTCCGTAATGACAAGGATACCATCAGTTAGAGTAACAAAATCTCAACAAAGAACTACCTTCCATAATGACAAGGCTACCATCCATTGGAGTAACAAAATATCCGCAATGAACTACCTTTCATAATGACAAGGCTATCATCCATTGGAGTAAAAAAATCTCAAAAATGAACTACCTTCCAAAATGACAAGGCTATCATCCATTGGAGAAACAAAATTTCAACAATGAACTACATTCCTAATGACAAGGATACCATCAATTAGAGTAACAATATCTCAACAATGAACTACCTTCCATAATATCAAAGCTACCATCCATTGGAGTAACAAAATCTCAAAAATGAACTACCTACCATAATGCCAAGGCTACCATCAATTGGAGTAACAAAATCTCAACAATGAACTACCTTCCATAATAACAAGGCTACCATCCATTGGAGTAACAAAATCTCAAAAAGGAACTACCTACCATAATGCCAAGGCTATCATCCATTGGAGAAACAAAATCTCAACAATGAACTACCTTCCATAATGATAAGGATACCATCGATTAGAGTAAAAAAATCTCAACAAGGAACTACCATCCATAATGACAAGGCTACCAGCCATTAGAGTAACAAAATCTCAACAACAAACTACCTTCCATAATGACAAGGCTGCCATCCATTAAAGTAACAAAATCTCAAAACCGAACTACCTTCCATAATGATAAGGCTACCATCCATTGGAGTAACAAAATCTCAACAATGAACTACCTTCCATAATGACAAGGCTACCATCCATTGGAGTAACAAAATCTCAACAATGACCTACCTTCCATAATGACAAGGCTACCAGCCATTGGAGTAACAAAATATCAACAACAAACTACCTTCCATAATGACAAGGCTACCATCCATTAAAGTAACAAAATCTATAAACTGAACTACCTTCCGTAATGACAAGGCTACACTCCATTAGAGTAACAAAATCTCAACAATGAACTATCTTCCATAATGACAAGGCTACCATCCATTGGTGTAACAAAATATCAACAATGAACTATCTTCCATAATGACAAGGCTACCAGCCATTGGAGTAACAAAATCTAAACAATGAACAACCTTCCATAATGACAAGGCTATCATCCATTAGAGAAACAAAATCTCAACAATGAACTACCTTCTGTAAAAACAAGGATATCATAAATTGGAGTAACAAAATCTCAACAACGAACTACCTTGCATAATGACAAGGCTACCATCCAGTGGAGTAACAAAATCTCAACAAAAAACTACCTTCCATAATGACAAGGCTACCATCCATTAAAGTAACAGAATCTCAAAACCGAACTACCTTCCATAATGACAAGGCTACCATCCATTGGAGTACCAAAATCTAAAAAATGAAGTACCTTTCACAATGACAAGGCTATCATCCATTGGAGAAACAAAATCTCCACAATGAACTACCTTCCGTAATGACAAGGATACAATCAATTAGAGTAACAAAATCTCAACAACGAACTACATTCCATAATGACAAGGCTACCATCCATTAGAGTTACAAAATCTCAACAACAAACTACCTTCCATAATGACAAGGCTACCATCCACTAAAGTAACAAAATCTCAAAACCGAAATACCTTCCATAATGTCAAGGCTACCATCCATTGAAGTAACAAAATCTCAAAACCTAACTACCTTCCATAATGTCAAGGCTACCATCCGTTGGAGTAACAAAATCTCAACAACTAACTACCTTTCATAATGATAGGGCTACCAGCCATTGGAGAAACAAAATCTCAACAATGAACTACCTTCCAGAATGACAAGGCTATCATCCATTGGAGAAACAAAATCTCAACAATGAACTACCTTCCGTAATGACAAAGATACCATCCATTGGAGTAACAAAATATCCGCAATGAACTACCTTTCATAATGACAAGGCTATCATCCATTGGAGTAAAAAAATCTCAAAAATGAACTACCTTCCAAAATGACAAGGCTATCATCCATTGGAGAAACAAAATTTCAACAATGAACTACATTCCTAATGACAAGGATACCATCAATTAGAGTAACAATATCTCAACAATGAACTACCTTCCAAAATATCAAGGCTACCATCCATTGGAGTAACAAAATCTCAAAAATGAACTACCTACCATAATGCCAAGGCTACCATCCATTGGAGTAACAAAATCTCAACAATGAACTACCTTCCATAATAACAAGGCTACCATCCATTGGACTAACAAAATCTCAAAAAGGAACTACCTACCATAATGCCAAGGCTATCATCCATTGGAGAAACAAAATCTCAACAATGAACTACCTTCCGTAATGATAAGGATACCATCGATTAGAGTAAAAAAATCTCAACAACAAACTACCATCCATAATGACAAGGCTACCATGCCTTAGAGTAACAAAATCTCAACAACAAACTACCTTCCATAATGACAAGGCTACCATCCATTGGAGTAACAAAATCTCAACAATGACCTACCTTCCACAGTGACAAGGCTACCAGCCATTGGAGTAACAAAATATCAACAACAAACTACCTTCCATAATGACAAGGCTACGATCCATTAAAGTAACAAAATCTATAAACTGAACTACCTTCCGTAATGACAAGGCTACCATCCATTTGAGTAACAAAATCTCAACAATGAACTATCTTCCATAATGACAAGGCTAACATCCATTCGAGTAACAAAATATCAACAATGAACTACCTTCCATAATGACAAGGCTACCAGCCATTGGAGTAACAAAATCTCAACAATGAACTACCTTCTATAATGACAAGGCTATCATCCGTTGGAGAAACAAAATCTCAACAATGAACTACCTTCTGTAAAAATAAGGATACCATCAATTAGAGTAACAAAATCTCAACAATGAACTACCTTGCATAATGACAAGGCTACCATCCAATGGAGTAACAAAATATCAACAATGAACTACCTTCCATAATGACAAGGCTACCAGCCATTGGAGTAACAAAATCTCAACAATGAACTACCTTCCATAATGACAAGGCTATCATCCGTTGGAGAAACAAAATCTCAACAATGAACTACCTTCTGTAAAAATAAGGATACCATCAATTAGAGTAATAAAATCTCAACAAAAAACTACCTTCCATAATGACAAGGCTACCATCCATTAAAGTAACAGAATCTCAAAACTGAACTACCTTCCATAATGACAAGGCTACCATTCATTGGAGTATCAAAATCTCAACAATGAACTTCCATCCATAATGACAAGGCTACCATTCATTGGAGTAAAAAAATCTCAACAATGAACTATCTTCCATAATGACAAGGCTACCATCCATTGGAGTAACAAAATATCAACAATGAACTACCTTCCATAATGACAAGGCTATCATCCATTGGAGAAACAAAATCTCCACAATGAACTACCTTCCGTAATGAGAAGGATACCATCAATTAGAGTAACAAAATCTCAACAACGAACTACCTTCCATAATGACAAGGCTACCATCCATTGGAGTTACAAAATCTCAACAACAAACTACCTTCCATAATGACAAGGCTACCATCCATTAAAGTAACAAAATCTCAAAACCGAACTACCTTACATAATGTCAAGGCTACCATCCATTTGAGTAACAAAATCTCAAAACCTAACTACCTTCCATAATGACAAGGCTACCATCTATTGGAGTAACAAAATCTCAACAACGAACTACCTTCCATAATGATAAGGCTATCCGCAATTGGAGTAACAAAATCTCAACAATGAACTACCTTCCATAATGAAAAGGCTATCATCCATTGGAGAAACAAAATCTCAATAATGAACTACCTTCCGTAATTACAAGGATACCATCTATTAGAGTACCAAAATCTCAACAACGAACTACCTTCCATAATGAAAAGTCTACCATCTATTGGAGTAAAAAAATCTCAACAAAGAACTACCTTCCATAATTACAAGGCTACCATCCAATGGAGTAACAAAATATCCACAATGAACTACCTTTCATAATGACAAGGCTATCATCCATTGGAGTAACAAAATCTCAAAATGATACCTTCCATAATGACAAGCCTATCATCCATTGCAGAAACAAAATCTCAATAATGAACTAACTTTCGTAATAACAAGGATACCATCAATTAGAGTAACTAAATCTCTACAATGAACTACCTTGCATAATGACAAGGCTACCACCCAGTGGAGTAACAAAATATCAACATCAAACTACCTTCCATAATGACAAGGCTGCCATCCATTAAAGTAACAGAATCTCAAAACCGAACTACCTTCCATAATGACAAGGCTATCATCTATTGTAGTAACAAAATCTAAAAAATGAACTACCTTCAATAATTACAAGGCTATCATCCATTGGAGAAACTAAATCACCCCAATGAACTACCTTCCGTAATGACAAGGATACAATCAATTAGAGTAACAAAATCTCAACAACGAACTACCTTCCATAATGACAAGGCTACCGTCCATTAGAGTTACAAAATCTCAACAACAAACTACCTTCCATAATGACAAGGATACCATCCATTTGAGTAACAAAATATCAAAACCTAACTACCTTCCATAATGTCAAGGCTACCATCTGTTGGAGTAACAAAATCTCACCAACTAACTACCTTCCATAATGACAAGGCTACCAGCGATTGGAGTAACAAAATCTCAACAATGAACTACCTTCCAGAATGACAAGGCTATCATCAATTGGAGAAACAAAATCTCAACAAAGAACTACCTTCCATAATTACAAGGCTACCATCCATTGGAGTAACAAAATATCCACAATGAACTACCTTTCAAAATGACAAGGCTATCATCCATTGGAGTAAAAAAATCTCAAAAATGAACTACCTTCCAAACTGACAAGGCTATCATCCATTGGAGAAACAAAATTTCAATAATGAACTACATTCCTAATGACAAGGATACCATAAATTAGAGTAACAAAATCTCAACAATGAACTACCTTCCATAATAACAAGGCTACCATCCATTGGAGTAAAAAAAACTCAAAAATGAACTACCTACCATAATGCCAATGCTATCATCCATTGGAGAAACAAAATCTCAACAATGAACTACCTTCCATAATGACAAGGATACCATCAATTAGAGTAACAAAATATCAACAACGAACTACCATCCATAATGACAAGGCTACCGTCCATTGGAGTAACAAAATCTCAACAACGAACTACCTTCCATAATTTCAAGGCTACCCTCCATTGGAGTAACAAAATCTCAACATTGAACTACCTTCCATAATGACAAGGCTACCAGCCATTGGAGTAACAAAATCTCAACAACAACTACCTTCTATAATGACAAGTCTACCATCCATTAAAGTAACAAAATATCAAAACTGAACTAACTTCCATAATGACAAGGCTACCATCCATTGGAGTAACAAAATCTCAACAACGAACTATCTTCCATAATGACAAGGCTACCATCCATTGGTTTAAAAAAATCTCAACAATGAACTACCTTCCAAAATGACAAGGCTACCAGCCATTTGGGTAACAAAATCTCAACAATGTACTACCTTCCATAATGACAAGGCTATCATCCATTGGAGAAACAACATCTCAACAATGAACTACCTTCCGTAATGACAAGGATACCACCAATTAGAGTAACAAAATCTCAACAACGAACTACCTTCCATAATGAAAAGTCTACCATCCATTGGAGTAACAAAATCTCAAGAACAAAATACCTTCCATAATGACAAGACTACCATCCATTAAAGTAACAAAATCTCAAAACTGAACTACCTTCCATAATGACAAGGTTACCATCCATTGGAGTAACAAAATCTGAACAACGAACTATCTTCCATAATGACAAGGCTACCATCCATTGGAGTAACAAAATCTCAACAATGAACTACCTTCCATAATGACAAGGCTACCATCCATTGGAGTAACAAAATCTAAACAATGAACTACCTTCCATAATGACAAGGTTACCATCCATTGGAGTAACAAAATCTCAACAACGAACTACCTTCCATAATGATAAGGCTATCATCCATTGGAGAAACAAAATCTTAACAATGAACTACCTTCCATAATGAGAAGGCTACCAGCCATTGGAGTAACAAAATCTCAACATTGAACTACCTTCCATAATGACAAGGCTATCATCCGTTGGAGAAACAAAATCTCAACAATGAACTACCTTCTGTAAAAATAAGGATACCATCAATTAGAGTAACAAAATCTCAACAATGAACTACCTTGCATAATGACAAGGCTACCATCCAGTGGAGTAACAAAATCTCAACAAAAAACTACCTTCCATAATGACAAGGCTACCATCCATTAAAGTAACAGAATCTCAAAACTGAACAACCTTCCATAATGACAAAGCGAGCATTCATTGGAGTAACAAAATCTCAACAACGAACTTCCATCAATAATGACAAGGCTACCATCCATTGGAGTAAAAAAATCTCAACAATGAACTATCTTCCATAATGACAAGGCTACCATTCATTGGAGTAACAAAATATCAACAATGAACTACCTTCCATAATGACAAGGCTATCATCCATTGGAGAAACAAAATCTCCTCAATGAACTACCTTCCGTAATGATAAGGATACCATCAATTAGAGTAACAAAATCTCAACAACGAACTACCTTCCATAATGACAAGGCTACCATCCATTGGAGTTACAAAATCTCAACAACAAACTACCTTCCATAATGACAAGGCTACCATCCATTAAATTAACAAAATCTCAAAACCGAACTACCTTCCATAATGTCAAGGCTACCATCCATTGGAGTAACAAAATCTCAAAGCCTAACTACCTTCCATAATGTCAAGGCTACCATCTGTTGGAGTAACAAAATCTCAACAACTAACTACCTTCCATAATGACAAGGCTACCAGCCATTGGAGTAACAAAATCTCAACAATGAACTACCTTCCAGAATGACAAGGCTATCATCCATTGGAGAAACAAAATCTTAACAATGAACTACCTTCCGTAATAACAAGGATACCATCATTTAGAGTAACAAAATCTCAACAAAGAACTACCTTCCATAATGACAAGGCTACCATCCATTGGAGTAACAAAATATCCATAATGAACTACATTTCAAAATGACAAGGCTATCATCCATTGGAGTAAAAAAATCTCAAAAATGAACTACCTTCAAAACTGACAAGGCTACCAGCCATTGGAGTAACAAAATCTCAACATTGAACTACCTTCCATAATGACAAGGCTACCAGCCATTGGAGTAACAAAATCTCAACAACAAACTACCACCTATAATGACAAGGCTACCATCCATTAAAGTAACAAAATATCAAAACCGAACTACCTTCCATAATGACAAGGCTACCATCCATTGGAGTAACAAAATCTCAACAACGAACTATCTTCCATAATGACAAGGCTACCATCCATTGGTTTAAAAAAATCTCAACAATGAACTACCTTCCATAATGACAAGGCTACCAGCCATTGGAGTAACAAAATATCAACAATGAACTACCTTCCGTAATGACAAGGATACCACCAATTAGAGTAACAAAATCACAACAACGAATTACCTTCCATAATGAAAAGTCTACCATCCATTGGAGTAACAAAATCTCAAGAACAAAATACCTTCCATAATGACAAGACTACCATCCATTGAAGTAACAAAATATCAAAACTAAACTACCTTCCATAATGACAAGGTTACCATCCATTGGAGTAACAAAATCTGAACAACGAACTATCTTCCATAATGACAAGGCTACCATCCATTGGAGTAACAAAATCTCAACAATGAACTACCTTCCATAATGACAAGGCTACCTTCCATTGGAGTAACAAAATCTAAACAATGAACTACCTTCCATAATGACAAGGCTAACAGCCATTGAAGTAAAACAATCTCAACAACAAACTACCTTCCATAATGATAAGGCTATCATCCATTGGAGAAACAAAATCTTAACAATGAACTACCATCCATAATGACAAGGATACCATCAATTAGAGTAACAAAATCTCAACAACGAACTACCTTCCATAATGAAAAGTCTACCATCCATTGGAGTAAAAAAATCTCAACAAAGAACTACCTTCCATAATGAGAAGGCTAACATCCATTGGAGTAACCAAATCTCAACAAAGAAGTACCTTCCATAATAACAAGGCTACCATCCATTGGAGTAACAAAATCACAAAAATGAACTACCTTCCATGACAAGGCTATCATCCATTGGAGAAACAAAATCTCTACAATGAACTACCTTCCGTAATGACAGGTATACCATCAATTAGAGTAACAAAATCTCAACAATGAACTACCTTCCATAATGACAAGGCTACCATCCATTTGAGTTACAAAATCTCACCAACAAACTACATTTCATAATGACAAGGCTACCATCCATTAAAGTAAAAAAATGTCAACAATGAACTACCTACCATAATGAAAAGTCTACCATCCATTAAAGTAACAAAATCTCAACACCGAACGATCTTCCATAATGACAAGGCTACCATCCATTGGAGACACAAAATCTTAAAAATGAACTACCATCCGCAATGACAAGGATACCATCCATTGGAGTAACAAAATCTAAACAATGAACTACCTTCCATCATGAAAAGTCTACCATCCATTGGAGTAAAAAAATTTCAACAACAAACTTCTTTCCATAATGATAAGGCTATCATCCATTGGAGCAACAAAATCTCAACAATGAACTACCTTCCATAATAACAAGGCTACCATCCGTTGGAGTAACAAAAACTCAAAAATGAACTACCTTCCATAATGACAAGGCTATAATCCATTGGAGAAACAAAATCTCAACAATGAAGTACCTTCCGTAATGACAAGGATACCATCAATTAGAGTAAAAAAATCTCAACAACGAACTACCTTCCATAATGAAAAGGCTACAATCCACTGGAGTAAAAAAATTTCAACAACGAACTACCTTCCATAATGACAAGGCTACCATCCATTAATGTAAATAAAATCTCAAAACCGGACTACCTTCCATAATGACAAGGCTACCATCCATTGGAGTAACAAAATATCAACAACAAACTACTTTCCATAATAGCAAGGCTACCATCCATTGGAGTAACAAAATCTAAATAATGAACTACCTTCCATAATGACAAGGCTACCAGCCATTGTAGTAACAAAATCTCAACAATGAACTACCTTCCATAATGACAAGGCTATCATCCATCGGAGAAACAAACTCTCAATAATGAACTACCTTCCGTATTGACAAGGTTACCCTAAATTAGAGTAACAAAATCTAAACAATGAACTACCTTCCATAATGACAAGGCTACCAGCCATTGGAGTAACAAAATATCAACAATAAACTACCTTCGATAATGATAAGGCTATCATCCATTGTAGAAACAAAATCTCAACAATGAACTACCTTCCGTAATAACAAGGCTACCATCCATTGGTGTAACAAAATCTAAAAAATGAACTACCTTCCATAATGACAAGGCTATCATCCATTGGAGTAACAAAATCTAAAAAATGAACCACCTTCCATAATGACAAGGCTACTAGCCATTGGAGTAACAAAATCTCAACAATGAACTACATTTCATATTGATAAGGCTATCATCCATTGGAGAAACAAAATCTCAACAATGAACTACCTTTTGTAATGACAAGGATGCCGTCAATTAGAGTAACAAAATCTCAACAACAAACTACCTTCCATAATGAAAAGTCTACCATCCATTGGATTAAAAAAATCTCAACAAAGAACTACCTTCCATAATGACAAGGCTACCATCCATTAGAGTAACAAAATCTCAACAATGAACTACCTTCCATAATGACAAGGCTACCATCCATTGGAGTAACAAAATCTCAAAAATCAACCACCTTCCATAATGACAAGGCTATCATCCATTGGAGAAACAAATTCTAAACAATGAACTACCTTACATAATGACAAGGCTACCAGCCATTGGAGTAACAAAATCTCAACAAAGAACTACCTTATGTAATGACAAGGATACCATCAATTAGAGTAACAAAATCTCAATAATGAACTACCTTCCATAATGAAAAGTCTACCATCCATTGCAGTAAAAAAATATCAACAAAAAACTCCCTTCCATAATGACAAGGATACCACCCATTGGAGTAACAAAATCTCAATAATTAACTACCTTCCATAATGAAAAGGCTACCATCCATTAGAGTAACAAAATCTCAAAAATGAACAACCTTCCATAATGACAAGGCTATCATCCATTGGAGAAACAAAATCTCAACAATGAACTACCTTCTGTAATGACAAGGATACCATCAATTAGAGTAAAACAATCTCAACAATGAACTACCTTCCATAATGAAAAGGCTACAATCCATTGGAGTAAAAAAATCTCAACAACGAACTACCTTCCATAATGACAAGGCTACCATCCATTAATGTAAATAAAATCTCAAAACCAGACTACCTTCCATAATGACAAGGCTACCATCCATTGGAGTAACAAAATCTCAACAACGAACTACTTTCCATAATGGCAAGGCTACCATCCATTGGAGTAACAAAATCTAAATAATGAACTACCTTCCATAATGACAAGGCTATCATCCATTGGAGAAACAAACTCTCAACAATGAACTACCTTCCGTAATGGCAAGGTTACCATAAATTAGAGTAACAAAATCTAAACAATGAACTACCTTCCATAATGACAAAGCTACCAGCCATTGGAGTAACAAAATCTCAATAATGAACTACCTTCCATAATGATAAGGCTATCATCCATTGGAGAAACAAAATCTCAACAATGAACTACCTTCTGTAATAACAAGGCTACCATCCATTGGAGTAACAAAATCTAAAAAATGAACTACCTTCCATAATGACAAGGCTATCATCCATTGGAGAAACAAAATCTCAACAATGAACTACCTTCCGTAATGACAAGGATACCGTCAATTAGAGTAACAAAATCTCAAAAACCAACTCCTTTCCATAATTACAACCCTACCATCCATTGGAGTAAGAAAATCTCAACAACAAACTACCTTCCATAATGACAAGGCTACCATCCATTAAAGTAACAAAATCTCATAACCAAACTACATTCCATAATGACAAGGCTACCATCCATTGGAGTAACAAAATCTCAACAACAAACTACCTTCCATAATGACAAGGCTACCATCCATTGGAGTAACAAAATCTAAACAATGAACTACCTTCCATAATGACAAGGCTACTAGCCATTGGAGTAACAAAATCTCAACAATGAACTACCTTTCATATTGATAAGGCTATCATCCATTGGAGAAACAAAATCTCAACAATGAACTACCTTCTGTAATGACAAGGATACCGTCAATTAGAGTAACAAAATCTCAACAACAAACTACCTTCCATAATGAAAAGTCTACCATCCATTGGATTAAAAAAATCTCAACAAAGAACTACCTTCCATAATGAAAAGTATACCATCTATTGGATTAAAAAAATCTCAACAAAGAATTACCTTCCATAATGACAAGGCTACCATCCATTGGAGTAACA
Source organism: Vicia faba (assembly GCA_948472305.1). Lineage (NCBI taxonomy): Eukaryota > Viridiplantae > Streptophyta > Magnoliopsida > Fabales > Fabaceae > Vicia > Vicia faba. Next base: position 589,665,962 of record OX451741.1, on the reverse strand, counting down.
AAATCTCAAAAATGAACCACCTTCCATAATGACAAGGCTATCATCCATTGGAGTAACAAAATCTAAACAATGAACTATCTTACATAATGACAAGGCTACCAGCCATTGGAGTAACAAAATCTCAACAATGAACTACCTTATGTAATGACAAGGATACCATCAATTATAGTAACAAAATCTCAACAACAAACTACCTCCCATAATGAAAAGTGTACCATCCATTGGAGTAAAAAAATCTAAACAAAGAACTACCTTCCATAATGACAAGGCTACCATCCATTGGAGTAACAAAATCTCAACCATTAACTACCTTCCATAATGGAAAGGCTACCATCCATTGGAGTAACAAAATCTCAAAAATTAACCACCTTCCATAATGACAAGGCTATCATCCATTGGAGAAACAAAATCTCAATAATGAACTTCCTTACGTAATGACAAGGATAACATCAATTAGAGTAAAAAAATCTCAACAACGAACTACATTCCATAATGAAATAGATACAATCCATTGGAGTAAAAAAATCTCAACAACGAACTACCTTACATAATGACAAGGCTACCATCCATTAATGTAAATAAATCCTCAAAATCGGACTACCTTCCATAATGACAAGGCTACCATCCATTGGAGTAACAAAATCTCAACAACGAACTACCTTCCATAATGGAAAGGCTACCATCCATTAGAGTAACAAAATCTAAATAATGAACTACCCTCCATAATTACAAGGCTACCAGCCATTGTAGTAACAAAATCTCAACAATGAAATACCTTCCATAATGACAAGGCTATCATCCATTGGAGAAACAAACTCTCAACAATGAACTACCTTCCGTAATGACAAGGGTAACATAAATTAGAGTATCAAAATCTAAACAATGAACTACCTTCGATAATGACAAGGCTACCAGCCATTGGAGTAAGAAAATCTCAACAACGAACTACCTTCCATAATGACAAGGCTACCATCCATTGGAGAAACAAAATCTCAACAATGAACTACCTTCCGTAATAACAAGGCTACCATTCATTGGAGTAACAAAATCTCAAAAATGAACTACCTTCCATAATGACAAGGCTATCATCCATTGGAGAAACAAAATCTCAACAATGAACTACCTTCCGTAATGACAAGGATACCATCAATTAGAGTAACAAAATCTCAAAAACAAACTACCTTCCATAATGACAACCCTACCATCCATTGGAGTAACAAAATATCAATAACAAACTACCTTCCATAATGACAAGGCTACCATCCATTAAAGTAACAAAATCTCAAAATCGAACTACATTCCATAATGACAAGGCTACCATCCATTGGAGTAACAAAATCTCAACAACGAACTACCTTCCATAATGAAAAGGCTACCATCCATTGGAGTAACAAAATCTAAACAATGAACTACCTTCCATAATGACAAGGCTACCAGCCATTGGAGTAACATAATCTCAACAATGAACTACCTTCCATAATGATAAGGCTATCATCCATTGGAGAAACAAAATCTCAACAATGAACTACCTTCCGTAATAACAAGGCTACCATCCATTGGAGTAACAAAATCTAAAAAATGAACTACCTTCCACAATGACAAGGCTATCATCCATTGGATAAACAAAATCTCAACAATGAACTACCTTCCGTAATGACAAGGATACCGTCAATTCGAGTAACAAAATCTCAAAAACAAACTTCCTTCCATAATGACAACCCTACCATCCATTGGAGTAAGAAAATCTCAACAACAAACTACCTTCCATAATGACAAGGCTACCATCCATTAAAGTAACAAAATCTCAAAACCGAACTACATTCCATAATTACAAGGCTACCATCCATTGGAGTAACAAAATCTCAACAACAAACTATCTTCCATAATGAAAAGGCTACCATCCATTGGAGTAAAAAAATCTAAACAATGAACTACCTTCCATAATGACAAGGCTACCAGCCATTGGAGTAACATAATCTCAACAATGAACTACCTTCCATAATGATAAGGCTATCATCCATTGGAGAAACAAAATCTCAACAATGAACTACCTTCCGTAATAACAAGGCTACCATCCATTGGAGTAACAAAATCTAAAAAATGAACTACCTTCCATCATGACAAGGCTATCATCCATTGGAGAAACAAAATCTCAACAATGAACTACCTTCCGTAATGACATGGATACCGTCAATTAGAGTAACAAAATCTCAAAAATAAACTACCTTCCATAATGACAACCCTACCATCCATTGGAGTAAGAAAATCTCAACAACAAACTACCTTCCATAATGACAAGGCTACCATCCATTAAAGTAACAAAATCTCAAAACCAAACTACATTCCATAATGACAAGGCTACCATCCATTGGAGTAACAAAATCTCAACTACAAACTACCTTCCATAATGACAAGGCTACCATCCATTGGAGTAACAAAATCTAAACAATGAACTACCTTCCATAATGACAAGGATACTAGCCATTGGAGTAACAAAATCTCAACAATGAACTACCTTTCATATTGATAAGGCTATCATCCATTGGAGAAACAAAATCTCAACAATGAACTACCTTCTGTAATGACAAGGATACCGTCAATTAGAGTAACAAAATCTCAACAACAAACTACCTTCCATAATGAAAAGTCTACCATCCATTGGATTAAAAAAATCTCAACAAAGAACTACCTTCTATAATGAAAAGTATACCATTTATTGGATTAAAAAAATCTCAACAAAGAATTACCTTCCATAATGACAAGGCTACCATCCATTGGAGTAACAAAATCTCAAAAATGAACCACCTTCCATAATGACAAGGCTATCATCCATTGGAGAAACAAAATCTAAACAATGAACTATCTTACATAATGACAAGGCTACCAGCCATTGGAGTAACAAAATCTCAACAATGAACTACCTTATGTAATGACAAGGATACCATCAATTATAGTAACAAAATCTCAACAACAAACTACCTTCCATAATGAAAAGTGTACTATCCATTGGAGTAAAAAAATCTAAACAAAGAACTACCTTCCATAATGACAAGGCTACCATCCATTGGAGTAACAAAATCTCAACAATTAACTACCTTCCATAATGGCAAGGCTACCATCCATTGGAGTAACAAAATCTCAAAAATGAACCACCTTCCATAATGACAAGGCTATCATCCATTGGAGAAACAAAATCTCAATAATGAACTTCCTTACGTAATGACAAGGATAACATCAATTAGAGTAAAAAAATATCAACAACGAACTACCTTCCATAATGAAATAGATACAATCCATTGGAGTAAAAAAATCTCAACAACTAACTACCTTACATAATGACAAGGCTACCATCCATTAATGTAAATAAAACCTCAAAATCAGACTACCTTCCATAATGACAAGGCTACCATCCATTGGAGTAACAAAATCTCAACAACGAACTACCTTCCATAATGGAAAGGCTACCATCCATTGGAGTAACAAAATCTAAATAATGAACTACCTTCCATAATTACAAGGCTACCAGCCATTGTAGTAACAAAATCTCAACAATGAACTACCTTCCATAATGACAAGGCTATCATCCATTGGAGAAACAAACTCTCAACAATGAACTACCTTCCGTAATGACAAGGTTACCATAAATTAGAGTATCAAAATCTAAACAATGAACTACCTTCCATAATGACAAGGCTACCATCCATTGGAGTAACAAAATATCAACAATGAACTACCTTCCATAATGATAAGGCTATCATCCATTGGAGAAACAAAATCTCAACAATGAACTACCTTCCGTAATAACAAGGCTACCATCCATTGGAGTAACAAAATCTCAAAAATGAACTACCTTCCATAATGACAAGGCTATCATCCATTGGAGAAAAGAAATCTCAACAATGAACTACCTTCCGTAATGACAAGGATACCATCAATTAGAGTAACAAAATCTCAAAAACAAACTACCTTCCATAATGACAACCCTACCATCCATTGGAGTAACAAAATCTCAATAACAAACTACCTTCCATAATGACAAGGCTACCATCCATTAAAGTAACAAAATCTCAAAATCGAACTACATTCCATAATGACAAGGCTACCATCCATTGGAGTAACAAAATCTAAACAATGAACTACCTTCCATAATGACAAGGCTACCAGCCATTGGAGTAACATAATCTTAACAATGAACTACCTTCCATATTGATAAGGCTATCATCCATTGGAGAAAGAAAATCTCAACAATGAACTACCTCCTGTAATGAAAAGGATACCATCAATAAGAGTAACAAAATCTCAACAACAAACTACCTTCCATAATGAAAAGTATACCATCTATTGGATTAAAAAAATCTCAACAAAGAATTACCTTCCATAATGACAAGGCTACCATCCATTGGAGTAACAAAATCTCAAAAATGAACCACCTTCCATAATGACAAGGCTATCATCCATTGGAGAAACAAAATCTCAACAATGAACTATCTTACATAATGACAAGGCTACCAGCCATTTGAGTAACAAAATGTCAACAATGAACTACCTTATTTAATGACAAGGATACCATCAATTATAGTAACAAAATCTCAACAACAAACTACCTTCCATAATGAAAAGTGTACCATCCATTGGAGTAAAAAAATCTCAACAAAGAACCACGTTCCATAATGACAAGGCTACCATCCATTGGAGTAACAAAATCTCAACAATTAACTACCTTCCATAATGGCAAGGCTACCATCCATTGGAGTAACAAAATCTCAAAAATGAACCACCTTCCATAATGACAAGGCTATCATCCATTGGAGAAACAAAATCTCAATAATGAACTTCCTTACGTAATGACAAGGATAACATCAATTAGAGTAAAAAAATCTCAACAACGAACTACCTTCCATAATGAAATAGATACAATCCATTGGAGTAAAAAAATCTCAACAACGAACTACCTTACATAATGACAACGCTACCATCCATTAATGTAAATAAAACCTCAAAATCGGACTACCTTCCATAATGACAAGGCTACCATCCATTGTAGTAACAAAATCTCAACAACGAACTACCTTCCATAATGGAAAGGCTACCATCCATTGGAGTAACAAAATCTCAACAATGAACTACCTTCCGTAATAACAAGGCTACCATCCATTGGAGTAACAAAATCTAAAAAATGAACTACCTTCCATAATGACAAGGCTATCATCCATTGGAGAAACAAAATCTCAACAATGAACTACCTTCCGTAATGACAAGGATACCATCAATTAGAGTAATAAAATCTCAAAAACAAACTACCTTCCATAATGACAACCCTACCATCCATTGGAGTAACAAAATCTCAATAACAAACTACCTTCCATAATGACAAGGCTACCATCCATTAAAGTAACAAAATCTCAAAATCGAACTACATTCCATAATGACAAGGCTACCATCCATTGGAGTAACAAAATCTAAACAATGAACTACCTTCCATAATGACAAGGCTACCAGCCATTGGAGTAACATAATCTTAACAATGAACTACCTTCCATATTGATAAGGCTATCATCCATTGGAGAAAGAAAATCTCAACAATGAACTACCTCCTGTAATGAAAAGGATACCATCAATAAGAGTAACAAAATCTCAACAACAAACTACCTTCCATAATGAAAAGTATACCATCTATTGGATTAAAAAAATCTCAACAAAGAATTACCTTCCATAATGACAAGGCTACCATCCATTGGAGTAACAAAATCTCAAAAATGAACCACCTTCCATAATGACAAGGCTATCATCCATTGGAGAAACAAAATCTTAACAATGAACTATCTTACATAATGACAAGGCTACCAGCCATTTGAGTAACAAAATGTCAACAATGAACTACCTTATGTAATGACAAGGATACCATCAATTATAGTAAATAAATCTCAACAACAAACTACCTTCCATAATGAAAAGTGTACCATCCATTGGAGTAAAAAAATCTCAACAAAGAACCACGTTCCATAATGACAAGGCTACCATCCATTGGAGTAACAAAATCTCAACAATTAACTACCTTCCATAATGGCAAGGCTACCATCCATTGGAGTAACAAAATCTCAAAAATGAACCACCTTCCATAATGACAAGGCTATCATCCATTGGAGAAACATAATCTCAATAATGAACTTCCTTACGTAATGACAAGGATAACATCAATTAGAGTAAAAAAATCTCAACAACGAACTACCTTCCATAATGAAATAGATACAATCCATTGGAGTAAAAAAATCTCAACAACGAACTACCTTACATAATGACAAGGCTACCATCCATTAATGTAAATAAAACCTCAAAATCGGACTACCTTCCATAATGACAAGGCTACCATCCATTGTAGTAACAAAATCTCAACAACGAACTACCTTCCATAATGGAAAGGCTACCATCCATTGGAGTAACAAAATCTCAACAATGAACTACCTTCCGTAATAACAAGGCTACCATCCATTGGAGTAACAAAATCTAAAAAATGAACTACCTTCCATAATGACAAGGCTATCATCCATTGGAGAAACAAAATCTCAACAATGAACTACCTTCCGTAATGCATTGGATACCGTCAATTAGAGTAACAAAATCTCAAAAACAAACTACCTTCCATAATGACAACCCTACCATCCATTGGAGTAAGAAAATCTCAACAACAAACTACCTTCCATAATGACAAGGCTACCATCCATTAAAGTAACAAAATCTCAAAACCAAACTACATTCCATAATGACAAGGCTACCATCCATTGGAGTAACAAAATCTCAACAACAAACTACCCTCCATAATGACAAGGCTACCATCCATTGGAGTAACAAAATCTAAACAATGAACTACCTTCCATAATGACAAGGCTACTAGCCATTGGAGTAACAAAATCTCAACAATGAACTACCTTTCATATTGATAAGGCTATCATCCATTGGAGAAACAAAATCTCAACAATGAACTACCTTCTGTAATGACAAGGATACCGTCAATTAGAGTAACAAAATCTCAACAACAAACTACCTTCCATAATGAAAAGTCTACCATCCATTGGATTAAAAAAATCTCAACAAAGAACTACCTTCCATAATGAAAAGTATACCATCTATTGGATTAAAAAAATCTCAACAAAGAATTACCTTCCATAATGACAAGGCTACCATCCATTGGAGTAACAAAATCTCAAAAATGAACCACCTTCCATAATGACAAGGCTATCATCCATTGGAGAAACAAAATCTAAACAATGAACTATCTTACATAATGACAAGGCTACCAGCCATTGGAGTAACAAAATCTCAACAATGAACTATCTTATGTAATGACAAGGATACCATCAATTATAGTAACAAAATCTCAACAACAAACTACCTTCCATAATGAAAAGTGTACCATCCATTGGAGTAAAAAAATCTAAACAAAGAACTACCTTCCATAATGACAAGGCTACCATCCATTGGAGTAACAAAATCTCAAAAATGAACCACCTTCCATAATGACAAGGCTATCATCCATTGGAGAAACAAAATCTCAATAATGAACTTCCTTACGTAATGACAAGGATAACATCAATTAGAGTAAAAAAATATCAACAACGAACTACCTTCCATAATGAAATAGATACAATCCATTGGAGTAAAAAAATCTCAACAACTAACTACCTTACATAATGACAAGGCTACCATCCATTAATGTAAATAAAACCTCAAAATCGGACTACCTTCCATAATGACAAGGCTACCATCCATTGGAGTAACAAAATCTCAACAACGAACTACCTTCCATAATGGAAAGGCTACCATCCATTGGAGTAACAAAATCTAAATAATGAACTACCTTCCATAATTACAAGGCTACCAGCCATTGTAGTAACAAAATCTCAACAATGAACTACCTTCCATAATGACAAGGCTATCATCCATTGGAGAAACAAACTCTCAACAATGAACTACCTTCCGTAGTGACAAGGTTACCATGAATTAGAGTATCAAAATCTAAACAATGAACTACCTTCCATAATGACAAGGCTACCAGCCATTGGAGTAACAAAATATCAACAATGAACTACCTTCCATAATGATAAGGCTATCATCCATTGGAGAAACGAAATCTCAACAATGAACTACCTTCCGTAATGACAAGGATACCATCAATTAGAGTAACAAAATCTCAAAAACAAACTACCTTCCATAATGACAACCCTACCATCCATTGGAGTAACAAAATCTCAATAACAAACTACCTTCCATAATGACAAGGCTACCATCCATTAAAGTAACAAAATCTCAAAATCGAACTACATTCCATAATGACAAGGCTACCATCCATTGGAGTAACAAAATCTAAACAATGAACTACCTTCCATAATGACAAGGCTACCAGCCATTGGAGTAACATAATCTTAACAATGAACTACCTTCCATATTGATAAGGCTATCATCCATTGGAGAAAGAAAATCTCAACAATGAACTACCTCCTGTAATGAAAAGGATACCATCAATAAGAGTAACAAAATCTCAACAACAAACTACCTTCCATAATGAAAAGTATACCATCTATTGGATTAAAAAAATCTCAACAAAGAATTACCTTCCATAATGACAAGGCTACCATCCATTGGAGTAACAAATTCTCAAAAATGAACCACCTTCCATAATGACAAGGCTATCATCCATTGGAGAAACAAAATCTCAACAATGAACTATCTTACATAATGACAAGGCTACCAGCCATTTGAGTAACAAAATGTTAACAATGAACTACCTTATGTAATGACAAGGATACCATCAATTATAGTAACAAAATCTCAACAACAAACTACCTTCCATAATGAAAAGTGTACCATCCATTGGAGTAAAAAAATCTCAACAAAGAACCACGTTCCATAATGACAAGGCTACCATCCATTGGAGTAACAAAATCTCAACAATTAACTACCTTCCATAATGGCAAGGCTACCATCCATTGGAGTAACAAAATCTAAATAATGAACTACCCTCCATAATTACAAGGCTACCAACCATTGTAGTAACAAAATCTCAACAATGAAATACCTTCCATAATGACAAGGCTATCATCCATTGGAGAAACAAACTCTCAACAATGAACTACCTTCCGTAATGACAAGGGTAACATAAATTAGAGTATCAAAATCTAAACAATGAACTACCTTCCATAATGACAAGGCTACCAGCCATTGGAGTAAGAAAATCTCAACAACGAACTACCTTCCATAATGACAAGGCTACCATCCATTGGAGAAACAAAATCTCAACAATGAACTACCTTCCGTAATAACAAGGCTACCATTCATTGGAGTAACAGAATCTCAAAAATGAACTACCTTCCATAATGACAAGGCTATCATCCATTGGAGAAACAAAATCTCAACAATGAACTACCATCCGTAATGACAAGGATACCATCAATTAGAGTAACAAAATCTCAAAAACAAACTACCTTCCATAATGACAACCCTACCATCCATTGGAGTAACAAAATATCAATAACAAACTACCTTCCATAATGACAAGGCTACCATCCATTAAAGTAACAAAATCTCAAAATCGAACTACATTCCATAATGACAAGGCTACCATCCATTGGAGTAACAAAATCTCAACAACGAACTACCTTCCATAATGAAAAGGCTACCATCCATTGGAGTAACAAAATCTAAACAATGAACTACCTTCCAAAATGACAAGGCTACCAGCCATTGGAGTAACATAATCTCAACAATGAACTACCTTCCATAATGATAAGGCTATCATCCATTGGAGAAACAAAATCTCAACAATGAACTACCTTCCGTAATAACAAGGCTACCATCCATTGGAGTAACAAAATCTAAAAAATGAACTACCTTCCACAATGACAAGGCTATCATCCATTGGATAAACAAAATCTCAACAATGAACTACCTTCAGTAATGACAAGGATACCGTCAATTCGAGTAACAAAATCTCAAAAACAAACTTCCTTCCATAATGACAACCCTACCATCCATTGGAGTAAGAAAATCTCAACAACAAACTACCTTCCATAATGACAAGGCTACCATCCATTAAAGTAACAAAATCTCAGAACCGAACTACATTCCATAATGACAGGGCTACCATCCATTGGAGTAACAAAATCTCAACAACAAACTATCTTCCATAATGAAAAGGATACCATCCATTGGAGTAAAAAAACCTAAACAATGAACTACCTTCCATAATGACAAGGCTACCAGCCATTGGAGTAACATAATCTCAACAATGAACTACCTTCCATAATGATAAGGCTATCATCCATTGGAGAAACAAAATCTCAACAATGAACTACCTTCCGTAATAACAAGGCTACCATCCATTGGAGTAACAAAATCTAAAAAATGAACTACCTTCCATCATGACAAGGCTATCATCCATTGGAGAAACAAAATCTCAACAATGAACTACCTTCCGTAATGACATGGATACTGTTAATTAGAGTAACAAAATCTCAAAAATAAACTACCTTCCATAATGACAACCCTACCATCCATTGGAGTAAGAAAATCTCAACAACAAACTACCTTCCATAATGACAAGGCTACCATCCATTAAAGTAACAAAATCTCAAAACCAAACTACATTCCATAATGACAAGGCTACCATCCATTGGAGTAACAAAATCTCAACTACAAACTACCTTCCATAATGACAAGGCTACCATCCATTGGAGTAACCAAATCTAAACAATGAACTACCTTCCATAATGACAAGGATACTAGCCATTGGAGTAACAAAATCTCAACAATGAACTACCTTTCATATTGATAAGGCTATCATCCATTGGAGAAACAAAATCTCAACAATGAACTACCTTCTGTAATGACAAGGATACCGTCAATTAGAGTAACAAAATCTCAACAACAAACTACCTTCCATAATGAAAAGTCTACCATCCATTGGATTAAAAAAATCTCAACAAAGAACTACCTTCTATAATGAAAAGTATACCATCTATTGGATTAAAAAAATCTCAACAAAGAATTACCTTCCATAATGACAAGGCTACCATCCATTGGAGTAACAAAATCTCAAAAATGAACCACCTTCCATAATGACAAGGCTATCATCCATTGGAGAAACAAAATCTAAACAATGAACTATCTTACATAATGACAAGGCTACCAGCCATTGGAGTAACAAAATCTCAACAATGAACTACCTTATGTAATGACAAGGATACCATCAATTATAGTAACAAAATCTCAACAACAAACTACCTTCCATAATGAAAAGTGTACCATCCATTGGAGTAAAAAAATCTAAACAAAGAACTACCTTCCATAATGACAAGGCTACCATCCATTGGAGTAACAAAATCTCAACAATTAACTACCTTCCATAATGGCAAGGCTACCATCCATTGATGTAACAAAATCTCAAAAATGAACCACCTTCCATAATGACAAGGCTATCATCCATTGGAGAAACAAAATCTCAATAATGAACTTCCTTACGTAATGACAAGGATAACATCAATTAGAGTAAAAAAATCCCAACAACGAACTACCTTCCATAATGAAATAGATACAATCCATTGGAGTAAAAAAATCTCAACAACTAACTACCTTACATAATGACAAGGCTACCATCCGTTAATGTAAATAAAACCTCAAAATCGAACTACCTTCCATAATGACAAGGCTACCATCCATTGGAGTAACAAAATCTCAACAACGAACTACCTTCCATAATGGAAAGGCTACCATCCATTGGAGTAACAAAATCTAAATAATGAACTACCTTCCATAATTACAAGGCTACCAGCCATTGTAGTAACAAAATCTCAACAATGAACTACCTTCCATAATGACAAGGCTATCATCCATTGGAGAAACAAACTCTCAACAATGAACTACCTTCCGTAATGACAAGGTTACCATAAATTAGAGTATCAAAATCTAAACAATGAACTACCTTCCATAATGACAAGGCTACCAGCCATTGGAGTAACAAAATATCACCAATGAACTACCTTCCATAATGATAAGGCTATCATCCATTGGAGAAACAAAATCTCAACAATGAACTACCTTCCGTAATAACAAGGCTACCATCCATTGGAGTAACAAAATCTCAAAAATGAACTACCTTCCATAATGACAAGGCTATCATCCATTGGAGAAACGAAATCTCAATAATGAACTACCTTCCGTAATGACAAGGATACCATCAATTAGAGTAACAAAATCTCAAAAACAAACTACCTTCCATAATGACAACCCTACCATCCATTGGAGTAACAAAATCTCAATAACAAACTACCTTCCATAATGACAAGGCTACCATCCATTAAAGTAACAAAATCTCAAAATCGAACTACATTCCATAATGACAAGGCTACCATCCATTGGAGTAACAAAATCTAAACAATGAACTACCTTCCATAATGACAAGGCTACCAGCCATTGGAGTAACATAATCTTAACAATGAACTACCTTCCATATTGATAAGGCTATCATCCATTGGAGAAAGAAAATCTCAACAATGAACTACCTCCTGTAATGAAAAGGATACCATCAATAAGAGTAACAAAATCTCAACAACAAACTACCTTCCATAATGAAAAGTATACCATCTATTGGATTAAAAAAATCTCAACAAAGAATTACCTTCCATAATGACAAGGCTACCATCCATTGGAGTAACAAAATCTCAAAAATGAACCACCTTCCATAATGACAAGGCTATCATCCATTGGAGAAACAAAATCTCAACAATGAACTATCTTACATAATGACAAGGCTACCAGCCATTTGAGTAACAAAATGTCAACAATGAACTACCTTATGTAATGACAAGGATACCATCAATTATAGTAACAAAATCTCAACAACAAACTACCTTCCATAATGAAAAGTGTACCATCCATTGGAGTAAAAAAATCTCAACAAAGAACCACGTTCCATAATGACAAGGCTACCATCCATTGGAGTAACAAAATCTCAACAATTAACTACCTTCCATAATGGCAAGGCTACCATCCATTGGAGTAACAAAATCTCAAAAATGAACCACCTTCCATAATGACAAGGCTATCATCCATTGGAGAAACAAAATCTCAATAATGAACTTCCTTACGTAATGACAAGGATAACATCAATTAGAGTAAAAAAATCTCAACAACGAACTACCTTCCATAATGAAATAGATACAATCCATTGGAGTAAAAAAATCTCAACAACGAACTACCTTACATAATGACAAGGCTACCATACATTAATGTAAATAAAACCTCAAAATCGGACTACCTTCCATAATGACAAGGCTACCATCCATTGTAGTAACAAAATCTCAACAACGAACTACCTTCCATAATGGAAAGGCTACCATCCATTGGAGTAACAAAATCTCAACAATGAACTACCTTCCGTAATAACAAGGCTACCATCCATTGGAGTAACAAAATCTAAAAAATGAACTACCTTCCATAATGACAAGGCTATCATCCATTGGTAAAACAAAATCTCAACAATGAACTACCTTCCGTAATGACATGGATACCGTCAATTAGAGTAACAAAATCTCAAAAACAAACTACCTTCCATAATGACAACCCTACCATCCATTGGAGTAAGAAAATCTCAACAACAAACTACCTTCCATAATGACAAGGCTACCAACCATTAAAGTAACAAAATCTCAAAACCAAACTACATTCCATAATGACAAGGCTACCATCCATTGTAGTAACAAAATCTCAACAACAAACTACCTTCCATAATGACAAGGCTACCATCCATTGGAGTAACAAAATCTAAACAATGAACTACCTTCCATAATGACAAGGCTACTAGCCATTGGAGTAACAAAATCTCAACAATGAACTACCTTTCATATTGATAAGGCTATCATCCATTGGAGAAACAAAATCTCAACAATGAACTACCTTCTGTAATGACAAGGATACCGTCAATTAGAGTAACAAAATCTTAACAACAAACTACCTTCCATAATGAAAAGTCTACCATCCATTGGATTAAAAAAATCTCAACAAAGAACTACCTTCCATAATGAAAAGTATACCATCTATTGGATTAAAAAAATCTCAACAAAGAATTACCTTCCATAATGACAAGGCTACCATCCATTGGAGTAACAAAATCTCAAAAATGAACCACCTTCCATAATGACAAGGCTATCATCCATTGGAGAAACAAAATCTAAACAATAAACTATCTTACATAATGACAAGGCTACCAGCCATTGGAGTAACAAAATCTCAACAATGAACTACCTTATGTAATGACAAGGATACCATCAATTTTAGTAACAAAATCTCAACAACAAACTACCTTCCATAATGAAAAGTGTACCATCCATTGGAGTAAAAAAATATAAACAAAGAACTACCTTCCATAATGACAAGGCTACCATCCATTGGAGTAACAAAATCTCAACAATTAACTACCTTCCATAATGGCAAGGCTACCATCCATTGGAGTAACAAAATCTCAAAAATGAACCACCTTCCATAATGATAAGGCTATCATCCATTGGAGAAACAAAATCTCAATAATGAACTTCCTTACGTAATGACAAGGATAACATCAATTAGAGTAAAAAAATATCAACAACGAACTACCTTCCATAATGAAATAGATACAATCCATTGGAGTAAAAAAATCTCAACAGCGAACTACCTTACATAATGACAAGGCTACCATCCATTAATGTAAATAAAACCTCAAAATCGGACTACCTTCCATAATGACAAGGCTACCATCCATTGGAGTAACAAAATCTCAACAACGAACTACCTTCCATAATGGAAAGGCTACCATCCATTGGAGTAACAAAATCTAAATAATGAACTACCTTCCATAATTACAAGGCTACCAGCCATTGTAGTAACAAAATCTCAACAATGAACTACCTTCCATAATGACAAGGCTATCATCCATTGGAGAAACAAACTCTCAACAATGAACTACCTTCTGTAATGACAAGGTTACCATAAATTAGAGTATCAAAATCTAAACAATGAACTACCTTCCATAATGACAAGGCTACCAGCCATTGGAGTAACAAAATATCAACAATGAACTACCTTCCATATCGATAAGGCTATCATCCATTGGAGAAACAAAATCTCAACAATGAACTACCTTTAGTAATAACAAGGCTACCATCCATTGGAGTAACAAAATCTCAAAAATGAACTACCTTCCATAATGACAAGGCTACCATCCATTGGAGTAACAAAATCTCAACAATTAACTACCTTCCATAATGGCAAGGCTACCATCCATTGGAGTAACAAAATCTCAAAAATGAACCACCTTCCATAATGACAACCCTATCATCCATTGGAGAAACAAAATATCAATAATGAACTTCCTTACGTAATGACAAGGATAACATCAATTAGAGTAAAAAAATCTCAACAACGAACTACCTTCCATAATGAAATAGATACAATCCATTGGAGTAAAAAAATCTCAACAACGAACTACCTTACATAATGACAAGGCTACCATCCATTAATGTAAATAAAACCTCAAAATCGGACTACCTTCCATAATGACAAGGCTACCATCCATTGGAGTAACAAAATCTCAACAACGAACTACCTTCCATAATGGAAAGGCTACCATCCATTGGAGTAACAAAATCTAAATAATAAACTATCTTCCATAATTACAAGGCTACCAGCCATTGTAGTAACAAAATCTCAACAATGAACTACCTTCCATAATGACAAGGCTATCATCCATTGGAGAAACAAACTCTCAACAATGAACTACCTTCCGTAATGACAAGGTTACCATAAATTAGAGTAACAAAATCTAAACAATGAACTACCTTCCATAATGATAAGGCTACGAGCCATTGGAGTAACAAAATCTCAACAATGAACTACCTTCCATAATGATAAGGCTACCATCCATTGGAGTATCAAAATCTCAACAATTAACTACATTCCATAATGACAAGGCTACCATCCATTGGAGTAACAAAATCTCAAAAATGAACCACCTTCCATAATGACAAGGCTATCATCCATTGGAGAAACAAAATCTCAACAATGAACTACCTTCCGTAATGAAAAGGATACCATCCATTAAAGTAACAAAATCTCAAAACCGAACTACATTCCATAATGACAAGGCTACCATCCATTGGAGTAAGAAAATCTCAACAACGAACTACCTTCCATAATGACAAGGCTACCATCCATTGGAGTAACAAAATCTAAACCATGAACTACCTTTCATAATGACAAGGCTACCAGCCATTGGAGTAACAAAATCTCAACAACGAACTACCCTCCATGTTGATAAGGCTATCATCCATTGGAGAAACAAAATCTCAACAATGAACTACCTTCCGTAATGACAAGGATACCATCAATTAGAGTAACAAAATCTCAACAACGAACTACTTTCCATAATGAAAAGTCTACCATCCATTGGATTAAAAAAATCTCAACAAAGAACTACCTTCCATAATGATAAGGCTACCATCCATTAGAGTAACAAAATATCAACAATGAACTACCTTCCATAATGACAAGGCTACCATCCATTGGAGTAACATAATCTCAAAAATTAACCACCTTCCATAATGACATGGCTATCATCCGTTAGAGAAACAAAATCTAAACAATGAACTACCTTACATAATGACAAGGCTACCAGCCATTGGAGTAACAAAATCTAAACAATGAACTACCTTATGTAATGACAAGGATACCATCAATTAGAGTAACAAAATCTCAACAACGACCTACCTTCCATAATGAAAAGTCTACCATCCATTGGAGTAAAAAAATCTCAACAAAGAACTACCTTCCATAATGACAAGGCTACCATCCATTGGAGTAACAAAATATCAACAATGAACTACCTTCCATAATGACAAGGCTACCATCCATTGGAGTAACAAAATCTCAACAATGAACTACCTTCCATAATGATAAGGCTACCATCCATTGGAGTATCAAAATCTCAACAATTAACTACCTTCCATAATGACAAGGCTACCATCCATTGGAGTAACAAAATCTCAAAAATGAACCACCTTCCATAATGACAAGGCTATCATCCATTGGAGAAACAAAATCTAAACAATGAACTACCTTCCGTAATGAAAAGGATACCATCCATTAAAGTAACAAAATCTCAAAACCAAACTACATTCCATAATGACAAGGCTACCATCCATTGGAGTAAGAAAATCTCAACAACGAACTACCTTCCATAATGACAAGGCTACCATCCATTGGAGTAACAAAATCTAAACCATGAACTACCTTTCATAATGACAAGGCTACCAGCCATTGGAGTAACAAAATCTCAACAACGAACTACCTTCCATGTTGATAAGGCAATCATCCATTGGAGAAACAAAATCTCAACAATGAACTACCTTCCGTAATGACAAGGATACCATCAATTAGAGTAACAAAATCTCAACAACGAACTACCTTCCATAATGAAAAGTCTACGATCCATTGGATTAAAAAAATCTCAACAAAGAACTACCTTCCATAATGATAAGGCTACCATCCATTAGAGTAACAAAATATCAACAATGTACTACCTTCCATAATGACAAGGCTACCATCCATTGGAGTAACATAATCTCAAAAATGAACCACCTTCCATAATGACAAGGCTATCATCCGTTAGAGAAACAAAATCTAAACAATGAACTACCTTACATAATGACAAGGCTACCAGCCATTGGAGTAACAAAATCTAAACAATGAACTACCTTATGTAATGACAAGGATACCATCAATTAGAGTAACAAAATCTCAACAACGATCTACCTTCCATAATGAAAAGTCTACCATCCATTGGAGTAAAAAAATCTCAACCAAGAACTACCTTCCATAATGACAAGGCTACCATCCATTGGAGTAACAAAATATCAACAATGAACTACCTTCCATAATGACAAGGCTACCATCCATTGGAATAACAAAATCTCAAAAATGAACCACCTTCCATAATGACAAGGCTATCATCCATTGGAGAAACAAAATCTCAAAAATGAACTACCTTCCGTAATGACAAGGCTACCATCCATTGGAGTAAGAAAATCTCAACAACGAACTACCTTCCATAATGACAAGGCTACCATCCATTGGAGTAACAAAATCTAAACCATGAACTACCTTTCATAATGACAAGGCTACCAGCCATTGGAGTAACAAAATCTCAACAATGAACTACCTTCCATGTTGATAAGGCTATCATCCATTGGAGAAACAAAATCTCAACAATGAACTACCTTCCATAATGAGTAGGATACCATCAATTAGAGTAACAAAATCTCAACAACGAACTACCTTCCATAATGAAAAGTCTACCATCCATTGGATTAAAAAAATCTCAACAAAGAACTACCTTCCATAATGATAAGGCTACCATCCATTAGAGTAACAAAATATCAACAATGAACTACCTTCCATAATGACAAGACTACCATCCATTGGAGTAACATAATCTCAAAAATGAACCACCTTCCATAATGACAAGGCTATCATTCGTTAGAGAAACAAAATCTAAACAATGAACTACCTTACATAATGACAAGGCTACCAGCCATTGGAGTAACAAAATCTAAACAATGAACTACCTTATGTAATGACAAGGATACCATCAATTAGAGTAACAAAATCTCAACAACGATCTACCTTCCATAATGAAAAGTATACCATCCATTGGAGTAAAAAAATCTCAACAAAGAACTACCTTCCATAATGACAAGGCTACCATCCATTGGAGTAACAAAATATCAACAATGAACTACCTTCCATAATGACAAGGCTACCATCCATTGTAATAACAAAATCTCAAAAATGAACCACCTTCCATAATGACAAGGCTATCATCCATTGGAGAAACAAAATCTCAAAAATGAACTACCTTCCGTAGTGACAAGGCTACCATCCATTGGAGTAAGAAAATCTCAACAACGAACTACCTTCCATAATGACAAGGCTACCATCCATTGGAGTAACAAAATCTAAACCATGAACTACCTTTCATAATGACAAGGCTACAAGCCATTGGAGTAACAAAATCTCAACAATGAACTACCTTCCATGTTGATAAGGCTATCATCCATTGGAGAAACAAAATCTCAACAATGAACTACCTTCCATAATGAGTAGGATACCATCAATTAGAGTAACAAAATCTCAACAACGAACTACCTTCCATAATGAAAATTCTACCATCCATTGGATTAAAAAAATCTCAACAAAGAACTACCTTCCATAATGATAAGGCTACCATCCATTAGAGTAACAAAATATCAACAATGAACTACCTTCCATAATGACAAGACTACCATCCATTGGAGTAACATAATCTCAAAAATGAACCACCTTCCATAATGACAAGGCTATCATCCGTTAGAGAAACAAAATCTAAACAATGAACTACCTTACATAATGACAAGGCTACCAGCCATTGGAGTAACAAAATCTCAACAATGAACTACCTTATGTAATGACAAGGATACCATCAATTAGAGTAACAAAATCTCAACAACGAACTACCTTCCATAATGAAAAGTCTACCATCCATTGGAGTAAAAAAATCTCAACAAAGAACTACCTTCCATAATGACAGGGCTACCATCCATTGGAGTAACCAAATATCAAGAATGAACTACCTTCCATAATGACAAGGCTACCATCCATTGGAATAACAAAATCTCAAAAATGAACCACCTTCCATAATGACAAGGCTATCATCCATTGGAGAAACAAAATCTCAAAAATGAACTACCTTCCGTAATGACAAGGCTACCATCAATTAGAGTAACAAAATCTCAACAATGAACTACCTTCCATAATGACAAGGCTACCATCCATTGGAGTTACAAAATCTCAACAACAAAATATCTTCCATAATGACAAGGCTACCATCCATTAAAGTAAAAAAATCTCAAAACAAAACTACCTTCCATAATGACAAGGCTACCATCCATTGGAGTAACAAAATTTCAACAATGAACTACCTTCCATAATGACAAGGCTACCAGCCATTGGAGGAACAAAATCTCAACAATGAACTACCTTCCATAATGAGAAGGCTATCATCCATTGGAGAAACAAAATCTAAACAATGAACTACCATCAGTAATGACAAGGATACCATCAATTAGAGTAACAAAATATCAACAACGAACTACCTTCCATAATGAAAAGTCTACCATCCATTGGAGTAAAAAAATATCAACAAAGAACTACCTTCCATAATGACAAAGCTACCATCCATTGGAGTAACAGAAGCTCAACAATGAACTACCTTACATAATAACAAGGCTACCATCCATTGTAGTAACAAAATCTCAAAAATGAACTACCTTCCATAATGACAAGGCTATCATCCATTGTAGAAACAAAATCTCAACAATGAACTACCTTCTGTAATGACAGGGATACCATCAATTAGAGTAACAAAATATCAACAACGAACTACCTTCCATAATGACAAGGCTACCATCCATTAGAGTTACAAAATCTCAACAACAAACTACATTTCATAATGACAAGGCTACCATCCATTGGAGTAACAAAATATCAACAATGAAGTACCTTCCATAATGACAAAGCTACCAGCCATTGGAGTAACAAAATCTCAACAATGAACTACCTTCCATAATGACAAGGCTATCATCCATTGGGGAAACAAAATCTCAACAATGAACTACCTTCCGTAATGACAAGGTTACCATAAATTAGAGTAACAAAATCTAAACAATGAACTACCTTCCATAATGACAAGGCTATACCAGCCATTGGAGTAACAAAATCTCAACAATGAACTACCTTCCATAATGATAAGGCTATCATACATTGGAGAAACAAAATCTCAACAATGAACTACCTTCCGTAATAACAAGGCTACCATCCATTGGTGTAACAAAATCTAAAAAATGAACTACCTTCCATAATGACAAGGCTATCATTCATTGGAGAAACAAATCTCAACAATGAACTACCTTCCGTAATGAGAAGGATACCATCAATTAGAGTAACAAAATCTCAAAAACAAACTACCTTCCATAAAGACAACCCTACCATCCATTGGAGTAACAAAATCTCAACAACAAACTACCTTCCATGATGACAAGGCTACCATCCATTAAAGTAAGAAAATCTCAAAACCGAACTAAATTCCATGATGACAAGGCTACCATCCATTGGATTAACAAAATATCAACAACGAACTACCTTCCATAATGACAAGGCTACCATCCATTGGAGTAACAAAATCTAAACAATGAACTTCCTTCCATAATGACAAGGCTACCAGCCATTGGAGTAACAAAATTTAAACAATGAACTACCTTCCATATTGATAAGGCTATCATCCATTGGAGAAAAAAAATCTCAACAATGAACTACCTTCTGTAATGACAAGGATACCATCAATTAGAGTAACAAAATCTCAACAAAAAACTACCTTCCATAATGAAAAGTCTACCATCCATTGGATTCAAAAAATCTCAACAAAGAACTACCTCCATAATGACAAGGCTACCATCCATTAGAGTAACAAAATCTCAACAATGAACTACCTTCCATAATGACAAGGCTACCAGCCATTGGAGTAACAAAATCTCAACAATGAACTACCTTATGTAATGAAAAGGATACCATCAATTAGAGTAACAAAATCTCAACACTGAACTACCTTCCATAATGAAAAGTCTACCATCCATTGGAGTAAAAAAATCTCAACAAAGAACTACCTTCCATAATGACAAGGCTACCATCCATTGGAGTAACAAAATCTCAACAATGAACTACCTTCCATAATAACAAGGCTACTATCCATTGGAGTAACAAAATATCAAAAATGAACTAGCTTCCATAATGATAAGGCTATCATCCATTGGAGAAACAAAATCTCAACAATGAACTACCTTCCGTAATGACAGGGATACCATCAATTAGAGTAACAAAATCTCAACAACGAACTACCTTCAATAATGAAAAGTCTACCATCCATTGGAGTAAAAAAATCTCAACAAAGAACTACCTTCCATAATGACAGAGCTACCATCCATTGGAGTAACAAAATCTCAACAATGAACTACCTTCCATAATAACAAGGCTACCATCCATTAGAGTAACAAAATATCAACAATGAACTACCTTCCATAATGACAAGGCTACCATCCATTGGAGTAACATAATCTCAAAAATGAACCACCTTCCATAATGACAAGGCTATCATCCGTTAGAGAAACAAAATCTAAACAATGAACTACCTTACATAATGACAAGGCTACCAGCCATTGCAGTAACAAAATCTCAACAATGAACTACCTTATGTAATGACAAGGATACCATCAATTAGAGTAACAAAATCTCAACAACGAACTACCTTCCATAATGAAAAGTCTACCATCCATCGGAGTAAAAAAATCTCAACAAAGAACTACCTTCCATAATGATAGGGCTACCATCCATTGGAGTAACAAAATATCAACAATGAACTACCTTCCATAATGACAAGGCTACCATCCATTGGAATAACAAAATCTCAAAAATGAACCACCTTCCATAATGACAAGGCTATCATCCATTGGAGAAACAAAATCTCAAAAATGAACTACCTTCCGTAATGACAAGGACACCATCAATTAGAGTAACAAAATCTCAACAACAAACTACCTTCCATAATGACAAGGATACCATCCATTGGAGTTACAAAATCTCAACAACAAAATATCTTCCATAATGACAAGGCTACCATCCATTAAAGTAACAAAATCTCAAAACAAAACTACCTTCCATAATGACAAGGCCACCATCCATTGGAGTAACAAAATTTCAACAATGAACTACCTTCCATAATGGCAAGGCTACCAGCCATTGGAGGAACAAAATCTCAACAATAAACTACCTTTCATAATGAGAAGGCTATCATCCATTGGAGAAACAAAATCTCAACAATGAACTACCATCCGTAATGACAAGGATACCATCAATTAGAGTAACAAAATATCAACAACAAACTACCTTCCATAATGAAAAGTCTACCATCCATTGGAGTAAAAAAATTTCAACAAAGAACTACCTTCCATAATGACAAAGCTACCATCCATTGGAGTAACAAAATCTCAACAATGAACTACCTTCCATAATAACAAGGCTACCATCCATTGGAGTAACAAAATCTCAAAAATGAACTACCTTCCATAATGACAAGGCTATCATCCATTGTAGAAACAAAATCTCAACAATGAACTACCTTCTGTAATGACAGCGATACCATCAATTAGAGTAACAAAATATCAACAACGGACTACCTTCCATAATGACAAGGCTACCATCCATTAGAGTTACAAAATCTCAACAACAAACTACATTTCATAATGACAAGGCTACCATCCATTGGAGTAACAAAATATCAACAATGAAGTACCTTCCATAATGACAAAGCTACCAGCCATTGGAGTAACAAAATCTCAACAATGAACTACCTTCCATAATGACAAGGCTATCATCCATTGGGGAAACAAAATCTCAACAATGAACTACCTTCCGTAATGACAAGGTTACCATAAATTAGAGTAACAAAATTTAAACAATGAACTACCTTCCATAATGACAAGGCTATACCAGCCATTGGAGTAACAAAATCTCAACAATGAACTACCTTCCATAATGATAAGGCTATCATACATTGGAGAAACAAAATCTCAACAATGAACTACCTTCCGTAATAACAAGGCTACCATCCATCGTAGTAACAAAATCTAAAAAATGAACTACCTTCCATAATGACAAGGCTATCATCCATTGGAGAAACAAAATCTCAACAATGAACTAACTTCTGTAATGAGAAGGATACCATCAATTAGAGTAACAAAATCTCAAAAACAAACTACCTTCCATAAAGACAACCCTACCATCCATTGGAATAACAAAATCTCAACAACAAACTACCTTCCATAATGACAAGGCTACCATCCATTTAAGTAAGAAAATCTCAAAACCGAACTAAATTCCATGATGTCAAGGCTACCATCCATTGGATTAACAAAATATCAACAACGAACTACCTTCCATAATGACAAGGCTACCATCCATTGGAGTAACAAAATCTAAACAATGAACTTCCTTCCATAATGACAAGGCTACCAGCCATTGGAGTAACAAAATTTCAACAATGAACTACCTTCCATATTGATAAGGCTATCATCCATTGGAGAAACAAAATCTCAACAATGAACTACCTTCTGTAATGACAAGGATACCATCAATTAGAGTAAGAAAATCTCAACAAAAAACTACCTTCCATAATGAAAAGTCTACCATCCATTGGATTCAAAAAATCTCAACAAAGAACTACCTCCATAATGACAAGGCTACCATCCATTAGAGTAACAAAATCTCAACAATGAACTACCTTCCATAATGACAAGGCTACCAGCCATTGGAGTAACAAAATCTCAACAATGAACTACCTTATGTAATGAAAAGGATACCATCAATTAGAGTAACAAAATCTCAACAACGAACTACCTTCCATAATGAAAAGTCTACCATCCATTGGAGTAAAAAAATCTCAACAAAGAACTACCTTCCATAATGACAAGGCTACCATCCATTGGAGTAACAAAATCTCAACAATGAACTACCTTCCATAATAACAAGGCTACCATCCATTGGAGTAACAAAATATCAAAAATGAACTAGCTTCCATAATGATAAGGCTATCATCCATTGGAGAAACAAAATCTCAACAATGAACTACCTTCCGTAATGACAGGGATACCATCAATTAGAGTAACAAAATCTCAACAACGAACTACCTTCAATAATGAAAAGTCTACCATCCATTGGAGTAAAAAAATCTCAACAAAGAACTACCTTCCATAATGACAGAGCTACCATCCATTGGAGTAACAAAATCTCAACAATGAACTACCTTCCATAATAACAAGGCTACCATCCATTAGAGTAACAAAATATCAACAATGAACTACCTTCCATAATGACAAGGCTACCATCCATTGGAGTAACATAATCTCAAAAATGAACCACCTTCCATAATGACAAGGCTATCATCCGTTAGAGAAACAAAATCTAAACAATGAACTACCTTACATAATGACAAGGCTACCAGCCATTGGAGTAACAAAATCTCAACAATGAACTACCTTATGTAATGACAAGGATACCATCAATTAGAGTAACAAAATCTCAACAACGAACTACCTTCCATAATGAAAAGTCTACCATCCATTGGAGTAAAAAAATCTCAACAAAGAACTACCTTCCATAATGATAGGGCTACCATCCATTGGAGTAACAAAATATCAACAATGAACTACCTTCCATAATGACAAGGCTACCATCCATTGGAATAACAAAATCTCAAAAATGAACCACCTTCCATAATGACAAGGCTATCATCCATTGGAGAAACAAAATCTCAAAAATGAACTACCTTCCGTAATGACAAGGATACCATCAATTAGAGTAACAAAATCTCAACAACAAACTACCTTCCATAATGACAAGGATACCATCCATTGGAGTTACAAAATCTCAACAACAAAATATCTTCCATAATGACAAGGCTACCATCCATTAAAGTAACAAAATCTCAAAACAAAACTACCTTCCATAATGACAAGGCTACCATCCATTGGAGTAACAAAATTTCAACAATGAACTACCTTCCATAATGGCAAGGCTACCAGCCATTGGAGGAACAAAATCTCAACAATAAACTACCTTCCATAATGAGAAGGCTATCATCCATTGGAGAAACAAAATCTCAACAATGAACTACCATCCGTAATGACAAGGATACCATCAATTAGAGTAACAAAATATCAACAACGAACTACCTTCCATAATGAAAAGTCTACCATCCATTGGAGTAAAAAAATCTCAACAAAGAACAACCTTCCATAATGACAAAGCTACCATCCATTGGAGTAACAAAATCTCAACAATGAACTACCTTCCATAATAACAAGGCTACCATCCATTGGAGTAACAAAATCTCAAAAATGAACTACCTTCCATAATGACAAGGCTATCATCCATTGGAGAAACAAAATCTCAACAATGAACTACCTTCCGTAATGACAGGGATACCATCAATTAGAGTAACAAAATATCAACAACGAACTACCTTCCATAATGACAAGGCTACCATCCATTAGAGTTACAAAATCTCAACAACAAACTACATTTCATAATGACAAGGCTACCATCCATTGGAGTAACAAAATATCAAAAATGAAGTACCTTCCATAATGACAAAGCTACCAGCCATTGGAGTAACAAAATCTCAACAATGAACTACCTTCCATAATGACAAGGCTATCATCCATTGGAGAAACAAAATCTCAACAATGAACTACCTTCCGTAATGACAAGGTTACCATAAATTAGAGTTACAAAATCTAAACAATGAACTACCTTCCATAATGACAAGGCTACCAGCCATTGGAGTAACAAAATTTCAACAATGAACTACCTTCTATAATGATAAGGCTATCATACATTGGAGAAACAAAATCTCAACAATGAACTACCTTCCGTAATAACAAGGCTACCATCCATCGGAGTAACAAAATCTAAAAAATGAACTACCTTCCATAATGACAAGGCTATCATCCATTGGAGAAACAAAATCTCAAAAATGAACTACCTTCCGTAATGAGAAGGATACCACCAATTAGAGTATCAAAATCTCAAAAACAAACTACCTTCCATAAAGACAACCCTACCATCCATTGGAGTAACTAAATCTCAACAACAAACTACCTTCCATAATGACAAGGCTACCATCCATTAAAGTAACAAAATCTCAAAACCGAACTACATTCCATAATGACAAGTCTACCATCCATTGGAGTAACAAAATATCAACAACGAACTACCTTCCATAATGACAAGGCTACCATCCATTGGAGTAACAAAATCTAAACAATGAACTACCTTCCATAATGAGAAGGCTACCAGCCATTGGAGTAAGAAAATCTCAACAATGAACTACCTTCCATATTGATAAGGCTATCATCCATTGGAGAAACAAAATCTCAACAATGAACTACCTTCTGTAATGACAAGGATACCTTCAATTAGAGTAACAAAATCTCAACAAAAAACTACCTTCCATAATGAAAAGTCTACCATCCATTGGATACAAAAAATATCAACAAAGAACTACCTCCATAATGACAAGGCTACCATCCATTAGAGTAACAAAATCTCAACAATGAACTACCTTCCATAATGACAAGGCTACCAGCCATTGGAGTAACAAAATCTCAACAATGAACTACCTTATGTAATGAAAAGGATACCATCAATTAGAATAACAAAATCTCAACAACGAACTACCTTCCATAATGAAAAGTCTACCATCCATTGGAGTAAAAAAATCTCAACAATGAACTACCTTCCGTAATAACAAGTCTACCATCCATCGGAGTAACAAAATCTAAAAAATGAACTACCTTCCATAATGACAAGGCTATTCCATTGGAGAAACAAAATCTCAACAATGAACTACCTTCCGTAATGAGAAGGATACCATCAATTGGAGTAACAAAATCTCAAAAACAAACTACCTTCCATAAAGACAACCCTACCATCCATTGGAGTAACAAAATCTCAACAACAAACTACCTTCCATAATGACAAGGCTACCATCCATTTAAGTAAGAAAATCTCAAAACCGAACTACATTCCATAATGACAAGGCTACCATCCATTGGATTAACAAAATATCAACAACGAACTACCTTCCATAATGACAAGGCTACCATCCATTGGAGTAACAAAATCTAAACAATGAACTTCCTTCCATAATGACAAGGCTACAAGCCATTGAAGTTACAAAATTTCAACAATGAACTACCTTCCATATTGATAAGGCTACCATCAATTTGAGTAACAAAATCTCAACAAAAAACTACCTTCCATAATTAAAAGTCTACCATCCATTGGATTCAAAAAATCTCCACAAAGAACTACCTCCATAATGACAAGGCTACCATCCATTAGAGTAACAAAATCTCAACAATGAACTACCTTCCATAATGACAAGGCTACCAGCCATTGGAGTAACAAAATCTCAACAATGAACTACCTTATGTAATGAAAAGGATACCATCAAATAGAGTAACAAAATCTCAACAACGAACTACCTTCCATAATGAAAAGTCTACCATCCATTGGAGTAAAAAAATCTCAACAAAGAACTACCTTCCATAATGACAAGGCTACCATCCATTGGAGTAACAAAATCTCAACAACGAACTACCTTCCATAATATGAAAGCTACCATCCATTGGAGTAACAAATTCTCAAAAATGAACTACCTTCCATAATGACAAGGCTATCATCCATTGGAGAAACAAAATCTCAACAATGAACTACCTTCCGTAATGACAGGGATACCATCAATTAGAGTAACAAAATATCAACAACGAACTACCTTCCATAATGACAAGGCTACCATCCATTAGAGTTACAAAATCTCAACAACAAACTACATTTCATAATGACAAGGCTACCATCCATTGGAGTAACAAAATATCAAAAATGAAGTACCTTCCATAATGACAAAGCTACCAGCCATTGGAGTAACAAAATCTCAACAATGAACTACCTTCCATAATGACAAGGCTATCATCCATTGGAGAAACAAAATCTCAACAATGAACTACCTTCCGTAATGACAAGGTTACCATAAATTAGAGTTACAAAATCTAAACAATGAACTACCTTCCATAATGACAAGGCTACCAGCCATTGGAGTAACAAAATTTCAACAATGAACTACCTTCTATAATGATAAGGCTATCATACATTGGAGAAACAAAATCTCAACAATGAACTACCTTCCGTAATAACAAGGCTACCATCCATCGGAGTAACAAAATCTAAAAAATGAACTACCTTCCATAATGACAAGGCTATCATCCATTGGAGAAACAAAATCTCAAAAATGAACTACCTTCCGTAATGAGAAGGATACCACCAATTAGAGTATCAAAATCTCAAAAACAAACTACCTTCCATAAAGACAACCCTACCATCCATTGGAGTAACTAAATCTCAACAACAAACTACCTTCCATAATGACAAGGCTACCATCCATTAAAGTAAGAAAATCTCAAAACCGAACTACATTCCATAATGACAAGTCTACCATCCATTGGAGTAACAAAATATCAACAACGAACTACCTTCCATAATGACAAGGCTACCATCCATTGGAGTAACAAAATCTAAACAATGAACTACCTTCCATAATGAGAAGGCTACCAGCCATTGGAGTAAGAAAATCTCAACAATGAACTACCTTCCATATTGATAAGGCTATCATCCATTGGAGAAACAAAATCTCAACAATGAACTACCTTCTGTAATGACAAGGATACCTTCAATTAGAGTAACAAAATCTCAACAAAAAACTACCTTCCATAATGAAAAGTCTACCATCCATTGGATACAAAAAATATCAACAAAGAACTACCTCCATAATGACAAGGCTACCATCCATTAGAGTAACAAAATCTCAACAATGAACTACCTTCCATAATGACAAGGCTACCAGCCATTGGAGTAACAAAATCTCAACAATGAACTACCTTATGTAATGAAAAGGATACCATCAATTAGAATAACAAAATCTCAACAACGAACTACCTTCCATAATGAAAAGTCTACCATCCATTGGAGTAAAAAAATCTCAACAATGAACTACCTTCCGTAATAACAAGGCTACCATCCATCGGAGTAACAAAATCTAAAAAATGAACTACTTTCCATAATGACAAGGCTATTCCATTGGAGAAACAAAATCTCAACAATGAACTACCTTCCGTAATGAGAAGGATACCATCAATTGGAGTAACAAAATCTCAAAAACAAACTACCTTCCATAAAGACAACCCTACCATCCATTGGAGTAACAAAATCTCAACAACAAACTACCTTCCATAATGACAAGGCTACCATCCATTTAAGTTAGAAAATCTCAAAACCGAACTACATTCCATAATGACAAGGCTACCATCCATTGGATTAACAAAATATCAACAACGACCTACCTTCCATAATGACAAGGCTACCATCCATTGGAGT
Source organism: Vicia faba (assembly GCA_948472305.1). NCBI lineage: Eukaryota > Viridiplantae > Streptophyta > Magnoliopsida > Fabales > Fabaceae > Vicia > Vicia faba. The sequence continues at coordinate 589,635,803 of OX451741.1, read as the reverse complement.
AACAAAATCTAAACAATGAACTTCCTTCCATAATGACAAGGCTACAAGCCATTGAAGTTACAAAATTTCAACAATGAACTACCTTCCATATTGATAAGGCTACCATCAATTTGAGTAACAAAATCTCAACAAAAAACTACCTTCCATAATTAAAAGTCTACCATCCATTGGATTCAAAAAATCTCAACAAAGAACTACCTCCATAATGACAAGGCTACCATCCATTAGAGTAACAAAATCTCAACAATGAACTACCTTCCATAATGACAAGGCTACCAGCCATTGGAGTAACAAAATCTCAACAATGAACTACCTTATGTAATGAAAAGGATACCATCAAATAGAGTAACAAAATCTCAACAACGAACTACCTTCCATAATGAAAAGTCTACCATCCATTGGAGTAAAAAAATCTCAACAAAGAACTACCTTCCATAATGACAAGGCTACCATCCATTGGAGTAACAAAATCTCAACAACGAACTACCTTCCATAATATGAAAGCTACCATCCATTGGAGTAACAAATTCTCAAAAATGAACTACCTTCCATAATGACAAGGCTATCATCCATTGGAGAAACAAAATCTCAACAATGAACTACCTTCCGTAATGACAGGGATACCATCAATTAGAGTAACAAAATATCAACAATGAACTACCTTCCATAATGACAAGGCTACCATCAATTAGAGTTACAAAATCTCAACAACAAACTACATTTCATAATGACAAGGCTACCATCCATTGGAATAACAAAATCTTAATAATGAACTACCTTCCGTAATAACAAGGCTACCAGCCATTGGAGTAACAAAATCTCAACAATGAACTACCTTCCATAATGACAAGGCTATCATCCATTGGAGAAACAAAATCTCAACAATGAACTACCTTCCGTAATGACAAGGTTACCATAAATTAGAGTTACAAAATCTAAACAATGAACTACCTTCCATAATGACAAGGCTACCAGCCATTGGAGTAACAAAATTTCAACAATGAACTACCTTCCATAATGATAAGGCTATCATACATTGGAGAAACAAAATCTCAACAATGAACTACCTTCCGTAATAACAAGGATACCATCCATTGGAGTAACAAAATCTCAAAAATGAACTACCTTCCATAATGACAAGGCTATCATCCATTGGAGAAACAAAATCTCAAACATGAACTACCTTCCGTAATGAGAAGGATACCACCAATTAGAGTATCAAAATCTCAAAAACAAACTACCTTCCATAAAGACAACCCTACCATCCATTGGAGTAACAAAATCTCAACAACAAACTACCTTCCATCATGACAAGGCTACCATCCATTAAAGTAAGAAAATCTCAAAACCGAACCACATTCCATAATGACAAGGCTACCATCCATTGGAGTAACAAAATATCAACAACGAACTACCTTCCATAATGACAAGGCTACCATCCATTGGAGTAACAAAATCTAAACAATGAACTACCTTCCATAATGAGAAGGCTACCAGCCATTGGAGTAAGAAAATCTCAACAATGAACTACCTTCCATATTGATAAGGCTATCATCCATTGGAGTAACAAAATCTCAACAGTGAACTACCTTCTGTAATGACAAGGATACCATCAATTAGAGTAACAAAATCTTAACAATAAACTACCTTCCATAATGAAAAGTCTACCATCCATTGGATACAAAAAATATCAACAAAGAACTACCTCCATAATGACAAGGCTACCATCCATTAGAGTAACAAAATCTCAACAATGAACTACCTTCCATAATGACAAGGCTACCAGCCATTGGAGTAACAAAATCTCAACAATGAACTACCTTATGTAATGAAAAGGATACCATCAATTAGAATAACAAAATCTCAACAACGAACTACCTTCCATAATGAAAAGTCTACCATCCATTGGAGTAAAAAAATCTCAACAATGAACTACCTTCCGTAATAACAAGGCTACCATCCATCGGAGTAACAAAATCTAAAAAATGAACTACCTTCCATAATGACAAGGCTATTCCATTGGAGAAACAAAATCTCAACAATGAACTACCTTCCGTAATGAGAAGGATACCATCAATTGGAGTAACAAAATCTCAAAAACAAACTACCTTCCATAAAGACAACCCTACCATCCATTGGAGTAACAAAATCTCAACAACAAACTACCTTCCATAATGACAAGGCTACCATCCATTTAAGTAAGAAAATCTCAAAACCGAACTACATTCCATAATGACAAGGCTACCATCCATTGGATTAACAAAATATCAACAACGAACTACCTTCCATAATGACAAGGCTACCATCCATTGGAGTAACAAAATCTAAACAATGAACTTCCTTCCATAATGACAAGGCTACAAGCCATTGAAGTTACAAAATTTCAACAATGAACTACCTTCCATATTGATAAGGCTACCATCAATTTGAGTAACAAAATCTCAACAAAAAACTACCTTCCATAATTAAAAGTCTACCATCCATTGGATTCAAAAAATCTCAACAAAGAACTACCTCCATAATGACAAGGCTACCATCCATTAGAGTAACAAAATCTCAACAATGAACTACCTTCCATAATGACAAGGCTACCAGCCATTGGAGTAACAAAATCTCAACAATGAACTACCTTATGTAATGAAAAGGATACCATCAAATAGAGTAACAAAATCTCAACAACGAACTACCTTCCATAATGAAAAGTCTACCATCCATTGGAGTAAAAAAATCTCAACAAAGAACTACCTTCCATAATGACAAGGCTACCATCCATTGGAGTAACAAAATCTCAACAACGAACTACCTTCCATAATAACAAAGCTACCATCCATTGGAGTAACAAATTCTCAAAAATGAACTACCTTCCATAATGACAAGGCTATCATCCATTAGAGAAACAAAATCTCAACAATGAACTACCTTCCGTAATGACAGGGATACCATCAATTAGAGTAACAAAATATCAACAATGAACTACCTTCCATAATGACAAGGCTACCATCAATTAGAGTTACAAAATCTCAACAACAAACTACATTTCATAATGACAAGGCTACCATCCATTGGAATAACAAAATCTTAATAATGAACTACCTTCCGTAATAACAAGGCTACCAGCCATTGGAGTAACAAAATCTCAACAATGAACTACCTTCCATAATGACAAGGCTATCATCCATTGGAGAAACAAAATCTCAACAATGAACTACCTTCCGTAATGACAAGGTTACCATAAATTAGAGTTACAAAATCTAAACAATGAACTACCTTCCATAATGACAAGGCTACCAGCCATTGGAGTAACAAAATTTCAACAATGAACTACCTTCCATAATGATAAGGCTATCATACATTGGAGAAACAAAATCTCAACAATGAACTACCTTCCGTAATAACAAGGATACCATCCATTGGAGTAACAAAATCTCAAAAATGAACTACCTTCCATAATGACAAGGCTATCATCCATTGGAGAAACAAAATCTCAAACATGAACTACCTTCCGTAATGAGAAGGATACCACCAATTAGAGTATCAAAATCTCAAAAACAAACTACCTTCCATAAAGACAACCCTACCATCCATTGGAGTAACAAAATCTCAACAACAAACTACCTTCCATCATGACAAGGCTACCATCCATTAAAGTAAGAAAATCTCAAAACCGAACCACATTCCATAATGACAAGGCTACCATCCATTGGAGTAACAAAATATCAACAACGAACTACCTTCCATAATGACAAGGCTACCATCCATTGGAGTAACAAAATCTAAACAATGAACTACCTTCCATAATGACAAGGCTACCAGCCATTGGAGTAAGAAAATCTCAACAATGAACTACCTTCCATATTGATAAGGCTATCATCCATTGGAGTAACAAAATCTCAACAGTGAACTACCTTCTGTAATGACAAGGATACCATCAATTAGAGTAACAAAATCTCAACAATAAACTACCTTCCATAATGAAAAGTCTACCATCCATTGTATTTAAAAAATCTCAACAAAGAACTACCTCCATAATGACAAGGCTGCCATCCATTAGAGTAACAAAATCTCAACAATGAACTACCTTCCATAATGACAAGGCTACCAGCCATTGGAGTAACAAAATCTCAACAATGAACTACCTTATGTAATGAAAAGGATACCATCAATTAGAGTAACAAAATCTCAACAACTAACTACCTTCCATAATGAAAAGTCTACCATCCATTGGAGTACAAAAATATCAACAATGAACTACCTTCCATAGTGAGAAGGCTATCATACATTGGAGAAACAAAATCTTAACAATGAACTACCATCCGTAATGATAAGGATACCATCAGTTAGAGTAAAAAAATATCAACAACGAACTACCTTCCATAATGACAAGGCTACCATCCATTAGAGTTACAAAATCTCAACAACAAACTACATTTCATAATGACAAGGCTACCATCCATTGGAGTAATAAAATATCAACAATGAAGTACCTTCCATAATAACAAAGCTACCAGCCATTGGATTAACAAAATCTCAAAAATGAACTACCTTCCATAATGACAAGGCTATCATCCATTGGAGAAACAAAATCTCAATAATGAACTACCTTCCGTAATGACAAGGTTACCATAAATTAGAGTAACAAAATCTAAACAATGAACTACCTTCCATAATGACATGGCTACCAGCCATTGGAGTAACAAAATCTCAACAATGAACTACCTTCCATAATGATAAGGCTATCATACATTGGAGAAACAAAATCTCAACAATGAACTACCTTCCGTAATAACAAGGCTACCATCCATTGGAGTAACAAAATCTCAAAAACAAACTAGCTTCCATAAAGACAACCCTACCATCCATTGGAGTAACAAAATCTCAACAACAAACTACCTTCCATAATGACAAGGCTACCATCCATTAGAGTAACAAAATCTCAACAATGAACTACCTTCCATAATGACAAGGCTATCAGCCATTGAAGTGACAAAATTTCAACAATGAACTACCTTCCATAATGATAAGGCTATCATACATTGGAGAAACAAAATCTCAACAATGAACTACCTTCCGTAATAACAAGGCTACCATCCATCGGAGTAACAAAACCTAAAAAATGAACTACCTTCCATAATGATAAGGCTATCATCCATTGGAGAAACAAAATCTCAACAATGAACTACCTTTCGTAATGAGAAGGATACCATCAATTAGAGTAACAAAATCTCAAAAACAAACTACCTTCCATAAAGACAACCCTACCATCCATTGGAGTAACAAAATCTCAACAACAAACTACCTTCCATAATGACAAGGCGACCATCCATTAAAGTAAGAAAATCTCAAAACCGAACTACATTCCATAATGACAAGGCTACCATCCATTGGAGTAACAAAATATCAACAACGAACTACCTTCCATAATGACAAGGGTACCATCCATTGGAGTAACAAAATCTAAACAATGAACTACCTTCCATGATGACAAGGCTACCAGCCATTGGAGTAAGAAAACCTCAACAATGAACTACCTTCCATATTGATAAGGCTATCATCCATTGGAGAAACAAAATCTCAACAATGAACTACCTTCTGTAATGATAAGGATACCATCAATTAGAGTAACAAAATCTCAACAACAAACTACCTTCCATAATGAAAAGTCTACCATCCATTGTATTTAAAAAATCTCAACAAAGAACTACCTCCATAATGACAAGGCTGCCATCCATCAGAGTAACAAAATCTCAACAATGAACTACCTTCCATAATGACAAGGCTACTAACCATTGGAGTAACAAAATCTCAACAATGAACTACCTTATGTAAGAAAAGGATACCATCAATTAGAGTAACAAAATCTCAACAACTAACTACCTTCCATAATGAAAAGTCTACCATCCATTGGAGTACAAAAATGTCAACAAAGAACTACCTTCCATAATGACAAGGCTACCATCCATTAGAGTTACAAAATCTAAACAAGAAACTACATTTCATAATGACAAGGCTACTATCCATTGGAGTAACAAAATATCATAAATGAACCACCTTCCATAATGACAAGGCTACTAGCCATTGGAGTAACAAAATCTCAACAATGAACTACCTTTCATATTGATAAGGCTATCATCCATTGGAGAAACAAAATCTCAACAATGAACTACCTTTTGTAATGACAAGGATACCGTCAATTAGAGTAACAAAATCTCAACAACAAACTACCTTCCATAATGAAAAGTCTACCATCCATTGGATTAAAAAAATCTCAACAAAGAACTACCTTCCATAATGACATGGCTACCATCCATTAGAGTAACAAAATCTCAACAATGAACTACCTTCCATAATGACAAGGCTACCATCCATTGGAGTAACAAAATCTCAAAAATGAACCACCTTCCATAATGACAAGGCTATCATCCATTGGAGAAACAAAATCAAAACAATGAACTACCTTACATAATGACAAGGATACCAGCCATTGGAGTAACAAAATCTCAACAAAGAACTACCTTATGTAATGACAAGGATACCATCAATTAGAGTAACAAAATCTCAATAATGAACTACCTTCCATAATGAAAAGTCTACCATCCATTGGAGTAAAATAATATTAAGAAAGAACTACCTTCCATAATGACAAGGCTACCATCCATTGGAGTAACAAAATCTCAAAAATGAACCACCTTCCATAATGACAAGGCTATCATCCATTGGAGAAACAAAATCTCAACAATGAACTACCTTCTGTAATGACAATGATACCATCAATTAGAGTAAAAAAATCTCAACAATGAACTACCTTCCGTAATGACAAGGTTACCATAAATTAGAGTAACAAAATCTAAACAATGAACTACCTTCCATAATGATAAGGCTACCATCCATTGGAGTAACAAAATCTCAACAATGAACTACCTTCCATAATGATAAGGCTATCATCCATTGGAGAAACAAAATCTCAACAATGAACTACCTTCTGTAATAACAAGGCTACCATCCATTGGAGTAACAAAGTCTCAAAAATGATCTACCTTCCATAGTGACAAGGCTATCATCCATTGGAGAAACAAACTCTCAACAATGACCTACCTTCCGTAATGACAAGGTTACCATAAATTAGAGTAACAAAATATAAACAATGAACTACCTTCCATAATGACAAGGTTACCAGCCATTGGAGTAACAAAATCTTAACAATGAACTACCTTCCATAATGATAAGGCTATCATCCATTGGAGAAATAAAATCTCAACAATGAAATACCTTCCGTAATAACAAGGCTACCATCCATTGGAGTACCAAAATATAAAAAATGAACTACCTTCCATAATGACAAGGCTATCATCCATTGGAGAAACAAAATCTCAACAATGAACTACCTTCCGTAATGACAAGGATACCATCCATTGGAGTAACAAAATCTCAAAAACAAACTACCTTCCATAATGAAAAGGCTACCATCCATTAGAGTAACAAAATCTCAACAATGAACTACCTTCCATAATGACAACGCTACAAGCCATTGGAGTAACAAAATCTCAACAATGAACTACCTTATGTAATGACAAGGATACCATCAATTAGAGTAACAAAATCTCAACAACGAACTACCTTCCATAATGAAAAGTCTACCATCCATTGGAGGAAAAAATCCTCAACAAAGAACTACCTTCCATAATGACAAGGCTACCATCCATTGGAGTAACAAAATCTCAACAATGAACTACCTTCCATAATGACAAGGCTACCAGCCATTGGAGTAACAAAATCTCAACAATGAACTACCTTCCATAATGACAAAGCTACCATCCTTTGGAGTAACAAAATCTCAACAATGAACTACCTTCCATAATAACAAGGCTACCATCCATTGGAGTAACAAAATCTCAAAAATGAACTACCTTCCATAATGACAAGGCTATCATCCATTGGAGAAACAAAATCTCAACAATGAACTACCTTCCAGAATGACAGGGATACCATCAATTAGAGTAACAAAATATCAACAACGAACTACCTTCCATAATGACAAGGCTACCATCCATTGGAGTAACAAAAACTCAACAATTAACTACCTTCCATAATGACAAGGCTACCATCCATTGGAGTAACAAAATCTCAAAAATGAACCTCCTTCCATAATGACAAGGCTATCATCCATTGGAGAAACAAAATCTCAACAATGAACTACCTTCTTTAATGACAATGATACCATCAATTAGAGTAAAAAAATCTCAACAATGAACTACCTTCCATAATGACAAGGCTATCATCCATTGGAGAAACAAAATCTCAACAATGAACTACCTTCCGTAATGACAGGGATACCATCAATTAGAGTAACAAAATATCAACAACGAACTACCTTCCATAATGACAAGGCTACCATCCATTAGAGTTACAAAATCTAAACAACAAACTACATTTCATAATGACAAGGCTACCATCCATTGGAGTAACAAAATATCATAAATGAACCACCTTCCATAATGACAAGGCTACTAGCCATTGGAGTAACAAAATCTCAACAATGAACTACCTTTCATATTGATAAGGCTATCATCCATTGGAGAAACAAAATCTCAACAATGAACTACCTTTTGTAATGACAAGGATACCGTCAATTAGAGTAACAAAATCTCAACAACAAACTACCTTCCATAATGAAAAGTCTACCATCCATTGGATTAAAAAAATCTCAACAAAGAACTACCTTCCATAATGACATGGCTACCATCAATTAGAGTAACAAAATCTCAACAATGAACTACCTTCCTTAATGACAAGGCTACCATCCATTGGAGTAACAAAATCACAAAAATGAACCACCTTCCATAATGACAAGGCTATCATCCATTGGAGAAACAAAATCTAAACAATGAACTACCTTACATAATGACAAGGATACCAGCCATTGGAGTAACAAAATCTCAACAAAGAACTACCTTATGTAATGACAAGGATACCATCAATTAGAGTAACAAAATCTCAATAATGAACTACCTTCCATAATGAAAAGTCTACCATCCATTGGAGTAAAAAAATATCAAGAAAGAACTACCTTCTATCATGACAAGGCTACCATCCATTGGAGTAACAAAAACTCAACAATTAACTACCTTCCATAATGACAAGGCTACCATCCATTGTAGTAACAAAATCTCAAAAATGAACCTCCTTCCATAATGACAAGGCTATCATCCATTGGAGAAACAAAATCTCAACAATGAACTACCTTCTGTAATGACAATGATACCATCAATTAGAGTAAAAAAATCTCAACAATGAACTACCTTCCGTAATGACAAGGTTACCATAAATTAGAGTAACAAAATCTAAACAATGAACTACCTTCCATAATGATAAGGCTATCATCCATTGGAGAAACAAAATCTCAACAATGAACTACCTTCTGTAATAACAAGGCTACCATCCATTGGAGTAACAAAGTCAAAAAAATGAACTACCTTCCATAATGACAAGGCTATCATCCATTGGAGAAACAAACTCTCCACAATGAACTACCTTCCGTAATGACAAGGTTACCATAAATTAGAGTAACAAAATATAAACAATGAACTACCTTCCATAATGACAAGGTTACCAGCCATTGGAGTAACAAAATCTCAACAATGAACTACCTTCCATAATGATAAGGCTATCATCCATTGGAGAAACAAAATCTCAACAATGAACTACCTTCTGTAATAACAAGGCTACCATCCATTGGAGTAACAAAGTCTCAAAAATGAACTACCTTCCATAATGACAAGGCTATCATCCATTGGAGAAACAAACTCTCAACAATGAACTACCTTCCATAATGACATGGCTACCATCCATTAGAGTAACAAAATCTCAACAATGAACTACCTTCCATAATGACAAGGCTACCATCCATTGGAGTAACAAAATCTCAAAAATGAACCACCTTCCATAATGACAAGGCTATCATCCATTGGAGAAACAAAATCAAAACAATGAACTACCTTACATAATGACAAGGATACCAGCCATTGGAGTAACAAAATCTCAACAAAGAACTACCATATGTAATGACAAGGATACCATCAATTAGAGTAACAAAATCTCAATAATGAACTACCTTCCATAATGAAAAGTCTACCATCCATTGGAGTAAAAAAATATTAAGAAAGAACTACCTTCCATAATGACAAGGCTACCATCCATTGGAGTAACAAAATCTCAAAAATGAACCACCTTCCATAATGACAAGGCTATCATCCATTGGAGAAACAAAATCTCAACAATGAACTACCTTCTGTAATGACAATAATACCATCAATTAGAGTAAAAAAATCTCAACAATGAACTACCTTCCGTAATGACAAGGTTACCATAAATTAGAGTAACAAAATCTAAACAATGAACTACCTTCCATAATGATAAGGCTACCATCCATTGGAGTAACAAAATCTCAACAATGAACTACCTTCCATAATGATAAGGCTATCATCCATTGGAGAAACAAAATCTCAACAATGAACTACCTTCTGTAATAACAAGGCTACCATCCATTGGAGTAACAAAGTCTCAAAAATGAACTACCTTCCATAATGACAAGGCTATCATCCATTGGAGAAACAAACTCTCAACAATGAACTACCTTCCGTAATGACAAGGTTACCATAAATTAGAGTAACAAAATATAAACAATGAACTACCTTCCATAATGACAAGGTTACCAGCCATTGGAGTAACAAAATCTTAACAATGAACTACCTTCCATAATGATAAGGCTATCATCCATTGGAGAAATAAAATCTCAACAATGAAATACCTTCTGTAATAACAAGGCTACCATCCATTGGAGTACCAAAATCTAAAAAATGAACTACCTTCCATAATGACAAGGCTATCATCCATTGGAGAAACAAAATCTCAACAATGAACTACCTTCCGAAATGACAAGGATACCATCCATTGGAGTAACAAAATCTCAAAAACAAACTACCTTCCATAATGAAAAGGCTACCATCCATTAGAGTAACAAAATCTCAACAATGAACTACCTTCCATAATGACAAGGCTACAAGCCATTGGAGTAACAAAATCTCAACAATGAACTACCTTATGTAATGACAAGGATACCATCAATTAGAGTAACAAAATCTCAACAACGAACTACCTTCCATAATGAAAAGTCTACCATCCATTGGAGGAAAAAAATCTCAACAAAGAACTACCTTCCATAATGACAAGGCTACCATCCATTGGAGTAACAAAATCTCAACAATGAACTACCTTCCATAATGACAAGGCTACCAGCCATTGGAGTAACAAAATCTCAACAATGAACTACCTTCCATAATGACAAAGCTACCATCCTTTGGAGTAACAAAATCTCAACAATGAACTACCTTCCATAATAACAAGGCTACCATCCATTGGAGTAACAAAATCTCAAAAATGAACTACCTTCCATAATGACAAGGCTATCATCCATTGGAGAAACAAAATCTCAACAATGAACTACCTTCCGTAATGACAGGGATACCATCAATTAGAGTAACAAAATATCAACAACGAACTACCTTCCATAATGACAAGGCTACCATCCATTGGAGTAACAAAAACTCAACAATTAACTACCTTCCATAATGACAAGGCTACCATCCATTGGAGTAACAAAATCTCAAAAATGAACCTCCTTCCATAATGACAAGGCTATCATCCATTGGAGAAACAAAATCTCAACAATGAACTACCTTCTGTAATGACAATGATACCATCAATTAGAGTAAAAAAATCTCAACAATGAACTACCTTCCGTAATGACAAGGCTATCATCCATTCGAGAAACAAAATCTCAACAATGAACTACCTTCCGTAATGACAGGGATACCATCAATTAGAGTAACAAAATATCAACAACGAACTACCTTCCATAATGACAAGGCTACCATCCATTAGAGTTACAAAATCTAAACAACAAAATACATTTCATAATGACAAGGCTACCATCCATTGGAGTAACAAAATATCATAAATGAACCACCTTCCATAATGACAAGGCTACAAGCCATTGGAGTAACAAAATCTCAACAATGAACTACCTTTCATATTGATAAGGCTATCATCCATTGGAGAAACAAAATCTCAACAATGAACTACCTTTTGTAATGACAAGGATACCGTCAATTAGAGTAACAAAATCTCAACAACAAACTACCTTCCATAATGAAAAGTCTACTATCCATTGGATTAAAAAAATCTCAACAAAGAACTACCTTCCATAATGACATGGCTACCATCCATTAGAGTAACAAAATCTCAACAATGAACTACCTTCCTTAATGACAAGGCTACCATCCATTGGAGTAACAAAATCACAAAAATGAACCACCTTCCATAATGACAAGGCTATCATCCATTGGAGAAACAAAATCTAAACAATGAACTACCTTACATAATGACAAGGATACCAGCCATTGGAGTAACAAAATCTCAACAAAGAACTACCTTATGTAATGACAAGGATACCATCAATTAGAGTAACAAAATCTCAATAATGAACTACCTTCCATAATGAAAAGTCTACCATCCATTGGAGTAAAAAAATATCAAGAAAGAACTACCTTCTATAATGACAAGGCTACCATCCATTGGAGTAACAAAAACTCAACAATTAACTACCTTCCATAATGACAAGGCTACCATCCATTGGAGTAACAAAATCTCAAAAATGAACCTCCTTCCATAATGACAAGGCTATCATCCATTGGAGAAACAAAATCTCAACAATGAACTACCTTCTGTAATGACAATGATACCATCAATTAGAGTAAAAAAATCTCAACAATGAACTACCTTCCGTAATGACAAGGTTACCATAAATTAGAGTAACAAAATCTAAACAATGAACTACCTTCCATAATGATAAGGCTATCATCCATTGGAGAAACAAAATCTCAACAATGAACTACCTTCTGTAATAATAAGGCTACCATCCATTGGAGTAACAAAGTCAAAAAAATGAACTACCTTCCATAATGACAAGGCTATCATCCATTGGAGAAACAAACTCTCCACAATGAACTACCTTCCGTAATGACAAGGTTACCATAAATTAGAGTAACAAAATCTAAACAATGAACTACCTTCCATAATGACAAGGTTACCAGCCATTGGAGTAACAAAATCTCAACAATGAACTACCTTCCATAATGATAAGGCTATCATCCATTGGAGAAACAAAATCTCAACAATGAACTACCTTCTGTAATAACAAGGCTACCATCCATTGGAGTAACAAAGTCTCAAAAATGAACTACCTTCCATAATGACAAGGCTATCATCCATTGGAGAAACAAACTCTCAACAATGAACTACCTTCCGTAATAACAAGGATACCATCAATTAGAGTAACAAAATCTCAAAAACAAACTACCTTCCATAATGACAACCCTACCATCCATTGGAGTAAGAAAATCTCAACAACAAACTACCTTCCATAATGACAAGGCTACCATCCATTAAAGTAACAAAATCTCAAAACCGAACTACATTCCATAATGACAAGGCTACCATCCATTGGAGTAACAAAATCTCAACAACGAACTACCTTCCATAATGACAAGGCTACCATCCATTGGAGTAACAAAATCTAAACAATGAACTACCTTCCATAATGACAAGGCTACTACCCATTGGATTAACAAAATCTCAACAATGAACTACCTTTCATATTGATAAGGTTATCATCCATTGGAGAAACAAAATCTCAACAATGAACTACCTTTTGTAATGACAAGGATACCGTCAATTAGAGTAACAAAATCTCAACAACAAACTACCTTCCATAATGAAAAGTCTACCATCCATTGGATTAAAAAAATCTCAACAAAGAACTACCTTCCATAATGACAAGGCTACCATCCATTAGAGTAACAAAATCTCAACAATGAACTACCTTCCATAATGACAAGGCTACCATCCATTAGAGTAAAAAAATCTCAAAAATGAACCACCTTCCTTAATGAAAAGGCTATCATCCATTGGAGAAACAAAATCTAAACAATGAACTACCTTACATAATGACAAGGCTACCAGCCATTGGAGTAACAAAATCACAACAATGAACTACCTTATGTAATGACAAGGCTACCATCAATTAGAGTAACAAAATATCAAAAATGAACTACCTTCCATAATAACAAGGCTACCAACCATTGGAGTAACAAAATATCAAAAATGAACTAGCTTCCATAATGACAAGGCTATCATCCATTGGAGAAACAAAATCTCAACAATGAACTACCTTCCGTAATGACAGGGATACCATCAATTAGAGTAACAAAATCTCAACAACGAACTACCTTCCATAATGAAAAGTGTACCATCCATAAGAGTAAAAAAATCTCAACAAAGAACTACCTTCCATAATGACAAAGCTACCATCCATTGGAGTAACAAAATCTCAACAATGAACTACCTTCCATAATAACAAGGCAACCATCCATTGGAGTAACAAAATCTCAAAAATGAACTACCTTCCATAATGACAAGGCTATCATCCATTGGAGAAACAAAATCTCAACAATGAACTACCTTCCGTAATGACAGGGATACCATCAATTAGAGTAACAAAATATCAACAACGAACTACCTTCCATAATGACAAGGCTACCATCAATTAGAGTTACAAAATCTCAACAGCAAACTACATTTCATAATGACAAGGCTACCATCCATTGGAGTAACAAAATCTCAACAATGAACTACCTTCCGTAATAACAAGGCTACCAGCCATTGGAGTAACAAAATCTCAACAATGAACTACCTTCCATAATGACAAGGCTATCATCCATTGGAGAAACAAAATCTCAACAATGAACTACCTTCCGTAATGAAAAGGTTACCATAAATTAGAGTAACAAAATCTAAACAATGAACTACCTTCCATAATGACAAGGCTACCAGCCATTGGAGTAACAAAATTTCAACAATGAACTACCTTCCATAATGATAAGGCTATCATACATTGGAGAAACAAAATCTCAACAATGAACTACCTTCCGTAATAACAAGGCTACCATCCATTGGAGTAACAAAATCTCAAAAATGAACTACCTTCCATAATGACAAGGCTATCATCCATTGGAGAAACAAAATCTCAACAATGAACTACCTTCCGTAATGAGAAGGATACCATCAATTAGAGTAACAAAATCTCAAAAACAAACTACCTTCCATAAAGACAACCCTACCATCCATTGGAGTAACAAAATCTCAACAACAAACTACCTTCCATAATGACAAGGCTACCATCCATTAAAGTAAGAAAATCTCAAAACCGAACTACATTCCATAATGACAAGGCTACCATCCATTGGAGTAACAAAATATCAACAACGAACTACCTTCCATAATGACAAGGCTACCATCCATTGGAGTAACAAAATCTAAACAATGAACTACCTTCCATAATGACAAGGCTACCAGCCATTGGAATAAGAAAATCTCAACAATGAACTACCTTCCATATTGATAAGGCTATCATCCATTGGAGAAACAAAATCTCAACAATGAACTACCTTCTGTAATGACAAGGATACCATCAATTAGAGTAACAAAATCTCAACAACAAACTACCTTCCATAATGAAAAGTCTACCATCCATTGGATTTAAAAAATCTCAACAAAGAACTACCTCCATAATGACAAGGCTGCCATCCATTAGAGTAACAAAATCTCAACAATGAACTACCTTCCATAATGACAAGGCTACCTGCCATTGGAGTAACAAAATCTCAACAATGAACTACCTTATGTAATGACAAGGATACCATCAATTAGAGTAACAAAATCTCAACAACGAACTACCTTCCATAATGAAAAGTCTACCATCCATTGGAGGAAAAAAATCTCAACAAAGAACTACCTTCCATAATGACAAGGCTACCATCCATTGGAGTAACAAAATCTCAACAATAAACTACCTACCATAATGACAAGGCTACCAGCCATTGGAGTAACAAAATCTTAACAATTAACTACCTTCCAAAATGAGAAGGTTATCATCCATTGGAGAAACAAAATCTAAACAATGAACTACCATCCGTAATGACAAGGATACCATCAATTAGAGTAACAAAATATCAACGAACTACCTTCCATAATGACAAGGCTACCATCCATTATAGTTACAAAATCTAAACAACAAACTACATTTCATAATGACAAGGCTACCATCCATTGGAGTAACAAAATATCATAAATGAACCACCTTCCATAATGACAAGGCTACTAGCCATTGGAGTAACAAAATCTCAACAATGAACTACCTTTCATATTGATAAGGTTATCATCCATTGGAGAAACAAAATCTCAACAATGAACTACCTTTTGTAATGACAAGGATACCGTCAATTAGAGTAACAAAATATCAACAACAAACTACCTTCCATAATGAAAAGTCTACCATCCATTGGATTAAAAAAATCTCAACAAAGAACTACCTTCCATAATGACAAGGCTACCATCCATTAGAGTAACAAAATCTCAACAATGAACTACCTTCCATAATGACAAGGCTATCATCCATTGGAGAAACAAAATCTCAACAATGAACTACCTTCCGTAATGACAGGGATACCATCAATTAGAGTAACAAAATCTCAACAACGAACTACCTTCCATAATGACAAGGATACCAGCCATTGGAGTAACAAAATCTCAACAAAGAACTACCTTATGTAATGACAAGTATACCATCAATTAGAGTAACAAAATCTCAATAATGAACTACCTTCCATAATGAAAAGTCTACCATCCATTGGAGTAAAAAAATATCAAGAAAGAACTACCTTCCATAATGACAAGGCTACCATCCATTGGAGTAACAAAAACTCAACAATTAACTACCTTTC
Source organism: Vicia faba (assembly GCA_948472305.1). Taxonomy (NCBI): domain Eukaryota; kingdom Viridiplantae; phylum Streptophyta; class Magnoliopsida; order Fabales; family Fabaceae; genus Vicia; species Vicia faba. The sequence goes on along the minus strand of OX451741.1, from coordinate 589,618,908 downwards.
ATAATGACAAGGCTACCATCCATTGGAGTAACAAAATCTCAAAAATGAACCACCTTCCATAATGACAAGGCTATCATCCATTGGAGAAACAAAATCTCAACAATGAACTACCTTCTGTAATGACAATGATACCATCAATTAGAGTAAAAAAATCTCAACAATGAACTACCTTCCGTAATGACAAGGTTACCATAAATTAGAGTAACAAAATCTAAACCATGAACTACCTTCCATAATGATAAGGCTATCATCCATTGGAGAAACAAAATCTCAACAATGAACTACCTTCTGTAATAACAAGGCTACCATCCATTGGAGTAACAAAGTCTCAAAAATGAACTACCTTCCATAATGACAAGGCTATCATCCATTGGAGAAACAAACTCTCAACAATGAACTACCTTCCGTAATGACAAGGTTACCATAAATTAGAGTAACAAAATCTAAACAATGAACTACCTTCCATAATGACAAGGTTACCAGCCATTGGAGTAACAAAATCTCAACAATGAACTACCTTCCATAATGATAAGGCTATCATCCATTGGAGAAACAAAATCTCAACAATGAAATACCTTCCGTAATAACAAGGCTACAATCCATTGGAGTACCAAAATCTAAAAAATGAACTACCTTCCATAATGACAAGGCTATCATCCATTGGAGAAACAAAATCTCAACAATGAACTACCTTCCGTAATGACAAGGATACCATCAATTAGAGTAACAAAATCTCAAAAACAAACTACCTTCCATAATGACAACCCTACCATCCATTGGAGTAAGAAAATCTCAACAACAAACTACCTTCCATAATGACAAGGCTACCATCCATTAAAGTAACAAAATCTCAAAACCGAACTACATTCCATAATGACAAGGCTACCATCAATTGGAGTAACAAAATCTCAACAACGAACTACCTTCCATAATGACAAGGCTACCATCCATTGGAGTAACAAAATTTAAACAATGAACTACCTTCCATAATGACAAGGCTACTACCCATTGGATTAACAAAATCTCAACAATGAACTACCTTTCATATTGATAAGGCTATCATCCATTGGAGAAACAAAATCTCAACAATGAACTACATTTTGTAATGACAAGGATACCGTCAATTAGAGTACCAAAATCTCAACAACAAACTACCTTCCATAATGAAAAGTCTACCATCCATTGGATTAAAAAAATCTCAACAAAGAACTACCTTCCATAATGACAAGGCTACCATCCATTAGAGTAACAAAATCTCAACAATGAACTACCTTCCATAATGACAAGGCTACCATCCATTGGAGTAACAAAATCTCAACAATGAACTACCTTCCGTAATAACAAGGCTACCAGCCATTGGAGTAACAAAATCTCAACAATGAACTACCTTCCATAATGACAAGGCTATCATCCATTGGAGAAACAAAATCTCAACAATGAACTACCTTCCGTAATGACAAGGTTACCATAAATTAGAGTAACAAAATCTAAACAATGAACTACCTTCCATAATGACAAGGCTACCAGCCATTGGAGTAACAAAATTTCAACAATGAACTACCTTCCATAATGATAAGGCTATCATACATTGGAGAAACAAAATCTCAACAATGAACTACCTTCCGTAATAACAAGGCTACCATCCATTGGAGTAACAAAATCTCAAAAATGAACTACCTTCCATAATGACAAGGCTATCATCCATTGGAGAAACAAAATCTCAACAATGAACTACCTTCCGTAATGAGAAGGATACCATCAATTAGAGTAACAAAATCTCAAAAACAAACTACCTTCCATAAAGGCAACCCTACCATCCATTGGAGTAACAAAATTCAACAACAAACTACCTTCCATAATGACAAGGCTACCATCCATTAAAGTAAGAAAATCTCAAAACCGAACTACATTCCATAATGACAAGGCTACCATCCATTGGAGTAACAAAATATCAACAACGAACTACCTTCCATAATGACAAGGCTACCATCCATTGGAGTAACAAAATCTAAACAATGAACTACCTTCCATAATGACAAGGCTACCAGCCATTGGAGTAAGAAAATCTCAACAATGAACTACCTTCCATATTGATAAGGCTATCATCCATTGGAGAAACAAAATCTCAACAATGAACTACCTTCTGTAATGACAAGGATACCATCAATTAGAGTAACAAAATCTCAACAACAAACTACCTTCCATAATGAAAAGTCTACCATCCATTGGATTTAAAAAATCTCAACAAAGAACTACCTCCATAATGACAAGGCTGCCATCCATTAGAGTAACAAAATCTCAACAATGAACTACCTTCCATAATGACAAGGCTACCAGCCATTGGAGTAACAAAATCTCAACAATGAACTACCTTATGTAATGACAAGGATACCATCAATTAGAGTAACAAAATCTCAACAACGAACTACCTTCCATAATGAAAAGTCTACCATCCATTGGAGGAAAAAAATCTCAACAAAGAACTACCTTCCATAATGACGAGGCTACCATCCATTGGAGTAACAAAATTTCAACAATGAACTACCTACCATAATGACAAGGCTACCAGCCATTGGAGTAACAAAATCTCAACAATGAACTACCTTCCAAAATGAGAAGGTTATCATCCATTGGAGAAACAAAATCTCAACAATGAACTACCATCCGTAATGACAAGGATACCATCAATTAGAGTAACAAAATATCAACAACGAACTACCTTCCATAATGACAAAGCTACCATCCATTAGAGTTACAAAATCTAAACAACAAACTACATTTCATAATGACAAGGCTACCATCCATTGGAGTAAAAAAATATCATAAATGAACCACCTTCCATAATGACAAGGCTACTAGCCATTGGAGTAACAAAATCTCAACAATGAACTACCTTTCATATTGATAAGGTTATCATCCATTGGAGAAACAAAATCTCAACAATGAACTACCTTTTGTAATGACAAGGATACCGTCAAATAGAGTAACAAAATCTTAACAACAAACTACCTTCCATAATGAAAAGTCTACCATCCATTGGATTAAAAAAATCTCAACAAAGAACTACCTTCCATAATGACAAGGCTACCATCCATTAGAGTAACAAAATCTCAACAATGAACTACCTTCCATAATGACAAGGCTACCATCCATTGGAGTAACAAAATCTCAAAAATGAACCACCTGCCGTAATGACAAGGCTACCATCCATTGGAGTAACAAAATCTCAACAATGAACTACCTTACATAATTACAAGGCTACCAGCGATTGGAGTAACAAAATCTCAAAAATGAACTACCTTCCATAATGACAAGGCTATCATCCATTGGAGAAACAAAATCTCAACAATGAACTACCTTCCGTAATGAGAAGGATACCATCAATTAGAGTAACAAAATCTCAAAAACAAACTACCTTCCATAAAGACAACCCTACCATCCATTGGAGTAACAAAATTCAACAACAAACTACCTTCCATAATGACAAGGCTACCATCCATTAAAGTAAGAAAATCTCAAAACCGAACTACATTCCATAATGACAAGGCTACCATCCATTGGAGTAACAAAATATCAACAACGAACTACCTTCCATAATTACAAGGCTACCATCCATTGGAGTAACAAAATCTAAACAATGAACTACCTTCCATAATGACAAGGCTACCAGCCATTGGAGTAAGAAAATCTCAACAATGAACTACCTTCCATATTGATAAGGCTATCATCCATTGGAGAAACAAAATCTCAACAATGAACTACCTTATGTAATGACAAGGATACCATCAATTAGAGTAACAAAATCTCAACAACAAACTACCTTCCATAATGAAAAGTCTACCATCCATTGGATTTAAAAAATCTCAACAAAGAACTACCTCCATAATGACAAGGCTGCCATCCATTAGAGTAACAAAATCTCAACAATGAACTACCTTCCAGAATGACAAGGCTACCAGCCATTGGAGTAACAAAATCTCAACAATGAACTACCTTATGTAATGACAAGGATACCATCAATTAGAGTAACAAAATCTCAACAACGAACTACCTTCCATAATGAAAAGTCTACCATCCATTGGAGGAAAAAAATCTCAACAAAGAACTAGCTTCCATAATGACAAGGCTACCATCCATTGGAGTAACAAAATCTCAACAATGAACTACCTACCATAATGACAAGGCTACCAGCCATTGGAGTAACAAAATCTCAACAATGAACTACCTTCCAAAATGAGAAGGTTATCATCCATTGGAGAAACAAAATCTCAACAATGAACTACCATCCGTAATGACAAGGATACCATCAATTAGAGTAACAAAATATCAACAACGAACTACCTTCCATAATGACAAGGCTACCATCCATTAGAGTTACAAAATCTAAACAACAAACTACATTTCATAATGACAAGGCTACCATCCATTGGATTAAAAAAATATCATAAATGAACCACCTTCCATAATGACAAGGCTACTAGCCATTGGAGTAACAAAATCTCAACAATGAACTACCTTTCATATTGATAAGGTTATCATCCATTGGAGAAACAAAATCTCAACAATGAACTACCTTTTGTAATGACAAGGATACCGTCAATTAGAGTAACAAAATCTCAACAACAAACTACCTTCCATAATGAAAAGTCTACCATCCATTGGATTAAAAAAATCTCAACAAAGAACTACCTTCCATAATGACAATGCTACCATCCATTAGAGTAACAAAATCTCAACAATGAACTACCTTCCATAATGACAAGGCTACCATCCATTGGAGTAACAAAATCTCAAAAATGAACCACCTTCCTTAATGACAAGGCTACCATCCATTGGAGTAACAAAATCTCAACAATGAACTACCTTACATAATGACAAGGCTACCAGCGATTGGAGTAACAAAATCTCAAAAATGAACTACCTTCCATAATGACAAGGCTATCATCCATTGGAGAAACAAAATCTCAACAATGAACTACCTTAAGTAATGAGAAGGATACCATCAATTAGAGTAACAAAATCTCAAAAACAAACTACCTTCCATAAAGACAACCCTACCATCCATTGGAGTAACAAAATTCAACAACAAACTACCTTCCATAATGACAAGGCTACCATCCATTAAAGTAAGAAAATCTCAAAACCGAACTACATTCCATAATGACAAGGCTACCATCCATTGGAGTAACAAAATATCAACAACGAACTACCTTCCATAATTACAAGGCTACCATCCATTGGAGTAACAAAATCTAAACAATGAACTACCTTCCATAATGACAAGGCTACCAGCCATTGGAGTAAGAAAATCTCAACAATGAACTACCTTCCATATTGATAAGGCTATCATCCATTGGAGAAACAAAATCTCAACAATGAACTACCTTCTGTAATGACAAGGATACCATCAATTAGAGTAACAAAATCTCAACAACAAACTACCTTCCATAATGAAAAGTCTACCATCCATTGGATTTAAAAAATCTCAACAAAGAACTACCTCCATAATGACAAGGCTGCCATCCATTAGAGTAACAAAATCTCAACAATGAACTACCTTCCATAATGACAAGGCTATCAGCCATTGGAGTAACAAAATCTCAACAATGAACTACCTTATGTAATGACAAGGATACCATCAATTAGAGTAACAAAATCTCAACAACGAACTACCTTCCATAATGAAAAGTCTACCATCCATTGGAGGAAAAAAATCTCAACAAAGAACTACCTTCCATAATGACAAGGCTACCATCCATTGGAGTAACAAAATCTCAACAATGAACTACCTACCATAATGACAAGGCTACCAGCCATTGGAGTAACAAAATCTCAACAATGAACTACCTTCCAAAATGAGAAGGTTATCATCCATTGGAGAAACAAAATCTCAACAATGAACTACCATCCGTAATGACAAGGATACCATCAATTAGAGTAACAAAATATCAACAACGAACTACCTTCCATAATGACAAGGCTACCATCCATTAGAGTTACAAAATCTAAACAACAAACTACATTTCATAATGACAAGGCTACCATCCATTGGAGTAAAAAAATATCATAAATGAACCACCTTCCATAATGACAAGGCTACTAGCCATTGGAGTAACAAAATCTCAACAATGAACTACCTTTCATATTGATAAGGTTATCATCCATTGGAGAAACAAAATCTCAACAATGAACTACCTTTTGTAATGACCAGGATACCGTCAATTAGAGTAACAAAATCTCAACAACAAACTACCTTCCATAATGAAAAGTCTACCATCCATTGGATTTAAAAAATCTCAACAAAGAACTACCTCCATAATGACAAGGCTGCCATCCATTAGAGTAACAAAATCTCAACAATGAACTACCTTCCATAATGACAAGGCTACCAGCCATTGGAGTAACAAAATCTCAACAATGAACTACCTTATGTAATGACAAGGATACCATCAATTAGAGTAACAAAATCTCAAAAACGAACTACCTTCCATAATGAAAAGTCTATCATCCATTGGAGGAAAAAAATCTCAACAAAGAACTACCTTCCATAATGACAAGGCTACCATCCATTAGAGTAACAAAATCTCAACAATGAACTACCTTCCATAATGACAAGGCTACCATCCATTGGAGTAACAAAATCTCAAAAATGAACCACCTTCCGTAATGACAAGGCTATCATCCATTGGAGAAACAAAATCTAAACAATGAACTACCTTCCATAATGACAAGGCTACCATCCATTAGAGTTACAAAATCTAAACAACAAACTACATTTCATAATGACAAGGCTACCATCCATTGGAGTAAAAAAATATCATAAATGAACCACCTTCCATAATGACAAGGCTACTAGCCATTGGAGTAACAAAATCTCAACAATGAACTACCTTTCATATTGATAAGGTTATCATCCATTGGAGAAACAAAATCTCAACAATGAACTACCTTTTGTAATGACAAGTATACCGTCAATTAGAGTAACAAAATCTCAACAACAAACTACCTTCCATAATGAAAAGTCTACCATCCATTGGATTAAAAAAATATCAACAAAGAACTACCTTCCATAATGACAAGGCTACCATCCATTAGAGTAACAAAATCTCAACAATGAACTACCTTCCATAATGACAAGGCTACCATCCATTGGAGTAACAAAATCTCAAAAATGAACCACCTTCCGTAATGACAAGGCTATCATCCATTGGAGAAACAAAATCTAAACAATGAACTACCTTATGTAATGACAAGGATACCATCAATTAGAGTAACAAAATCTCAACAACAAACTACCTTCCATAATGAAAAGTCTACCATCCATTGGAGTAAAAAAATATCAAGAAAGAACTACCTTCCATAATGACAAGGCTACCATCCATTGGAGTAACAAAATCTCAACAATTAACTACCTTCCATAATGACAAGGCTACCATCCATTGGAGTAACAAAATCTCAAAAATGAACCACCTTCCATAATGACAAGGCTATCATCAATTGGAGAAACAAAATCTCAACAATAAACTACCTTCTGCAATGACAAGGATACCATTAATTAGACTAAAAAAATCTCAACAATGAACTACCTTCCGTAATGACAAGGTTACCATAAATTAGAGTAACAAAATCTAAACAATGAACTACCTTCCATAATGACAAGTCTACCAGCCATTGGAGTAACAAAATTTCAACAATGAACTACCTTCCATAATGATAAGGCTATCATACATTGGAGAAACAAAATCTCAACAATGAACTACCTTCCGTAATAACAAGGCTACCATCCATTGGAGTAACAAAGTCTCAAAAATGAACTACCTTCCATAATGACAAGGATATCATCCATTGGAGAAACAAACTCTCAACAATGAACTACCTTCCGTAATGACAAGGTTACCATAAATTAGAGTAACAAAATCTAAACAATGAACTACCTTCCATAATGACAAGGTTACCAGCCATTGGAGTAACAAAATCTCAACAATGAACTACCTTCCATAATGATAAGGCTATCATCCATTGGAGAAACAAAATCTCAACAATGAAATACCTTCCGTAATAACAAGGCTACCATCCATTGAAGTAACAAAATCTAAAAAATGAACAACCTTCCATAATGACAAGGCTATCATCCATTGGAGAAACAAAATCTCAACAATGAACTACTTTCCGTAATTACAAGGATACCATCAATTAGAGTAACAAAATCTCAAAAACAAACTACCTTCCATAATGACAACCCTACAATCCATTGGAGTAAGAAAATCTCAACAACAAACTACCTTTCATAATTACAAGGCTACCATCCATTAAAGTAACAAAATCTAAAAACCGAACTACATTCCATAATGACAAGGCTACCATCCATTGGAGTAATAAATTCTCAACAATGAACTACCTTCCATAATGACAAGGCTACAATCCATTGGAGTAACAAAATCTCAACAACGAACTACCTTCCATAATGACAAGGCTACCATCCATTGGAGTAACAAAATCTAAACAATGAACTACCTTCCATAATGACAAGGCTACTTGCCATTGGAGTAATAAAATCTCAAAAATGAACTACCTTTCATATTGATAAGGCTATCATCCATTGGAGAAACAAAATCTCAACAATGAACTACCTTCTGTAATGACAAGGATACCGTCAATTAGAGTAACAAAATCTCAACAACAAACTACCTTCCATAATGAAAAGTGTACCATCCATTGGATTAAAAAAATCTCAACAAAGAACTACCTTCCATAATGACAAGGCTACCATCCATTGGATTAAAAAAATCTCAACAAAGAACTACCTTCCATAATGACAAGGCTACCATACATTAGAGTAACAAAATCTCAACAATGAACTACCCTCCATTATGACAAGGCTACCATTCATTGGAGTAACAAAATCTCAAAAATGAACCACCTTCCGTAATGACAAGGCTATCATCCATTGGAGAAACAAAATCTAAACAATGAACTACCTTACATAATGACAAGGATACCAGCCATTGGAGTAACAAAATCTCAACAAAGAACTACCTTATGTAATGACAAGGATACCATCAATTAGAGTAACAAAATCTCAACAACAAACTACCTTCCATAATGAAAAGTCTACCATCCATTGGAGTAAAAAAATATCAAGAAAGAACTACCTTCCATAATGACAAGGCTACCATCCATTGGAGTAACAAAATCTCAAAAATGAACCACCTTCCATAATGACAAGGCTATCATCAATTGGAGAAACAAAATCTCAACAATAAACTACCTTCTGTAATGACAAGGATACCATTAATTAGACTAAAAAAATCTCAACAATGAACTACCTTCCGTAATGACAAGGTTACCATAAATTAGAGTAACAAAATCTAAACAATGAACTACCTTCCATAATGACAAGTCTACCAGCCATTGGAGTAACAAAATTTCAACAATGAACTACCTTCCATAATGATAAGGCTATCATACATTGGAGAAACAAAATCACAACAATGAACTACCTTCCGTAATAACAAGGCTACCATCCATTGGAGTAACAAAGTCTCAAAAATGAACTACCTTCCATAATGACAAGGATATCATCCATTGGAGAAACAAACTCTCAACAATGAACTACCTTCCGTAATGACAAGGTTACCATAAATTAGAGTAACAAAATCTAAACAATGAACTACCTGCCATAATGACAAGGTTACCAGCCATTGGAGTAACAAAATCTCAACAATGAACTACCTTCCATAATGATAAGGCTATCATCCATTGGAGAAACAAAATCTCAACAATGAAATACCTTCCGTAATAACAAGGCTACCATCCATTGGAGTAACAAAATCTAAAAAATGAACAACCTTCCATAATGACAAGGCTATCATCCATTGGAGAAACAAAATCTCAACAATGAACTACTTTCCGTAATGACAAGGATACCATCAATTAGAGTAAAATAATCTCAAAAACAAACTACCTTCCATAATGACAACCCTACCATCCATTGGAGTAAGAAAATCTCAACAAGAAACTACCTTCCATAATTACAAGGCTACCATCCATTAAAGTAACAAAATCTCAAAACCGAACTACATTCCATAATGACAAGGCTACCATCCATTGGAGTAATAAATTCTCAACAACGAACTACCTTCCATAATGACAAGGCTACAATCCATTGGAGTAACAAAATCTAAACAATGAACTACCTTCCATAATGACAAGGCTACTAGCCATTGGATTAACAAAATCTCAACAATGAACTGCCTTTCATATTGATAAGGCTATCATCCATTGGAGAAACAAAATCTCAACAATGAACTACCTTCTGTAATGACAAGGATACCGTCAATTAGAGTAACAAAATCTCAACAACAAACTACCTTCCATAATGAAAAGTCTACCATCCATTGGATTAAAAAAATCTCAACAAAGAACTACCTTCCATAATGACAAGGCTACCATCCATTAGAGTAACAAAATCTCAAAAATGAACTACCTTCCATAATGACAAGGCTACCATCCATTGGAGTAACAAAATCTCAAAAATGAACCACCTTCCATAATGAAAAGGCTATCATCCATTGGAGAAACAAAATCTAAACAATGAACTACCTTACATAATGACAAGGCTACCAGCCATTGGAGTAACAAAATCTCAACAATGAACTACCTTATGTAATGACAAGGATACCATCAATTAGAGTAACAAAATCTCAAAAACAAACTACCTTCCATAATGACAACCCTACCATCCATTGGAGTAAGAAAATCCCAACAAGAAACTACCTTCCATAATTACAAGGCTACCATCCATTAAAGTAACAAAATCTCTAAACCGAACTACATTCCATAATGACAAGGCTACCATCCATTGGAGTAACAAAATCTCAACAACGAACTACCTTCCATAATGACAAGGCTACCATCCATTGGAGTAACAAAATCTAAACAATGAACTACCTTCCATAATGACAAGGCTACTTGCCATTGGAGTAACAAAATCTCAACAATGAACTACCTTTCATATTGATATGGCTATCATCCATTGGAGAAACAAAATCTCAACAATGAACTACCTTATGTAATGACAAGGATACCGTCAATTAGAGTAACAAAATCTCAACAACAAACTACCTTCCATAATGAAAAGTCTACCATCCATTGGATTAAAAAAATCTCAACAAAGAACTACCTTCCATAATGACAAGGCTACCATCCATTAGAGTAACAAAATCTCAACAATGAACTACCTTCCATAATGACAAGGCTACCATCCATTGGAGTAACAAAATCTCAAAAATGAACCACCTTCCATAATGAAAAGGCTATCATCCATTGGAGAAACAAAATCTAAACAATGAACTACCTTACATAATGACAAGGCTACCAGCCATTGGAGTAACAAAATCTCAACAATGAACTACCTTATGTAATGACAAGGATACCATCAATTAGAGTAACAAAATCTCAAAAACAAACTACCTTCCATAATGACAACCGTACCATCCATTGGAGTAAGAAAATCTCAACAAGAAACTACCTTCCATAATTACAAGGCTACCATCCATTAAAGTAACAAAATCTCAAAACCGAACTACATTCCATAATGACAAGGCTACCATCCATTGGAGTAACAAAATCTCAACAACGAACTACCTTCCATAATGACAAGGCTACCATCCATTGGAGTAACAAAATCTAAACAATGAACTACCTTCCATAATGACAAGGCTACTTGCCATTGGAGTAACAAAATCTCAACAATGAACTACCTTTCATATTGATATGGCTATCATCCATTGGAGAATCAAAATCTCAACAATGAACTACCTTCTGTAATGACAAGGATACCGTCAATTAGAGTAACAAAATCTCAACAACAAACTACCTTCCATAATGAAAAGTCTACCATCCATTGGATTAAAAAAATCTCAACAAAGAACTACCTTCCATAATGACATGGCTACCATCCATTAGAGTAACAAAATCTCAACAATGAACTACCTTCCATAATGACAAGGCTACCATCCATTGGAGTAACAAAATCTCAAAAATGAACAACCTTCCATAATGAAAAGGCTATCATCCATTGGAGAAACAAAATCTAAACAATGAACTAACTTACATAATGACAAGGCTACCAGCCATTGGAGTAACAAAATCTCAACAATGAACTACCTTATGTAATGACAAGGATACCATCAATTAGAGTAACAAAATCTCAAAAACAAACTACCTTCCATAATGACAACCCTACCATCCATTGGAGTAAGAAAATCCCAACAAGAAACTACCTTCCATAATTACAAGGCTACCATCCATTAAAGTAACAAAATCTCAAAACCGAACTACATTCCATAATGACAAGGCTACCATCCATTGGAGTAACAAAATCTCAACAACGAACTACCTTCCATAATGACAAGGCTACCATCCATTGGAGTAACAAAATCTAAACAATGAACTACCTTCCATAATGACAAGGCTAGTTGCCATTGGAGTAACAAAATCTCAACAATGAACTACCTTTCATATTGATAAGGCTATCATCCATTGGAGAAACAAAATCTCAACAATGAACTACCTTCTATAATGACAAGGATACCGTCAATTAGAGTAACAAAATCTCAACAACAAACTACCTTCCATAATGAAAAGTCTACCATCCATTGGATTAAAAAAAATCTCAACAAAGAACTACCTTCCATAATGACAAGGCTACCATCCATTAGAGTAACAAAATCTCAACAATGAACTACCTTCCATAATGACAAGGCTACCATCCATTGGAGTAACAAAATCTCAAAAATGAACCACCTTCCATAATGAAAAGGCTCTCATCCATTGGAGAAACAAAATCTAAACAATGAACTACCTTACATAATGACAAGGCTACCAGCCATTGGAGTAACAAAATCTCAACAATGAACTACCTTATGTAATGACAAGGATACCATCAATTAGAGTAACAAAATCTCAACAATGAACTACCTTCCATAATGAAAAGTCTACCATCCATTGGAGTAAAAAAATCTCAACAAAGAACTACCTTCCATAATGACAAGGCTACCATCCATTGGAGTAACAAAATCTCAACAATTAACTACCTTCCATAATGACAAGGCTACCATCCATTGGAGTAACAAAATCTCAAAAATGAACCACCTTCCATAATGACAAGGCTATCATCCATTGGAGAAACAAAATCTCAACAATGAACTTCCTTCCGTAATGACAAGGATAACATCAATTAGAGTAAAAAAATCTCAACAACGAACTACCTTCCATAATGACAAGGCTACCATCCATTGGAGTAACAAAATCTAAACAATGAACTACCTTCCATAATGACAAGGCTACTGGCCATTGGAGTAACAAAATCTCAACAATGAACTACCTTACATAATGACAAGGCTACCAGCCATTGGAGTAATAAAATCTCAACAATGAACTACCTTATGTAATGACAAGGATACCATCAATTAGAGTAACAAAATCTCAAAAACAAACTACCTTCCATAATGACAACCCTACCATCCATTGGAGTAAGAAAATCTCAACAACAAACTACCTTCCATAATGACAAGGCTACCATCCATTAAAGTAACAAAATCTCAAAACCGAACTACATTCCAAAATAACAAGGCTACCATCCATTGGAGTAACAAAATCTCAACAACGAACTACCTTCCATAATGACAAGGCTACCATCCATTGGAGTAACAAAATCTAAACAATGAACTACCTTCCATAATGACAAGGCTACTAGCCATTGGAGTAACAAAATCTCAACAATGAACTACCTTTCATATTGATAAGGCTGTCATCCATTAGAGAAACAAAATCTCAACAATGAACTACCTTCTATAATGACAAGGATACCGTCAATTAGAGTAACAAAATCCCAACAACAAACTACCTTCCATAATGAAAAGTCTACCATCCATTGGATTAAAAAAAATCTCAACAAAGAGCTACCTTCCATAATGACAAGGCTACCATCCATTAGAGTAACAAAATCTCAACAATGAACTACCTTCCATAATGACAAGGCTACCATCCATTGGAGTAACAAAATCTCAAAAATGAACCACCTTCCATAATGAAAAGGCTATCATCCATTGGAGAAACAAAATCTAAACAATGAACTACCTTACATAATGACAAGGCTACCAGCCATTGGAGTAACAAAATCTCAACAATGAACTACCTTATGTAATGACAAGGATACCATCAATTAGAGTAACAAAATCTCAACGACGAACTACCTTCCATAATGAAAAGTCACCATCCATTGGAGTAAAAAAATCTTAACAAAGAACTACCTTCCATAATGACAAGGCTACCATCCATTGGAGTAACAAAATCTCAACAATTAACTACCTTCCATAATGACAAGGCTACCATCCATTGGAGTAACAAAATCTCAAAAATGAACCACCTTCCATAATGACAAGGCTATCATCCATTGGAGAAACAAAATCTCAACAATGAACTTCCTTCCGTAATGACAAGGATAACATCAATTAGAGTAAAAAAATCTCAACAACGAACTACCTTCCATAATGACAAGGCTACCATCCATTGGAGTAACAAAATCTAAACAATGAACTACCTTCCATAATGACAAGGCTACTGGCCATTGGAGTAACAAAATCTCAACAATGAACTACCTTACATAATGACAAGGCTACCAGCCATTGGAGTAATAAAATCTCAACAATGAACTACCTTATGTAATGACAAGGATACCATCAATTAGAGTAACAAAATCTCAAAAACAAACTACCTTCCATAATGACAACCCTACCATCCATTGGAGTAAGAAAATCTCAACAACAAACTACCTTCCATAATGACAAGGCTACCATCCATTAAAGTAACAAAATCTCAAAACCGAACTACATTCCATAATGACAAGGCTACCATCCATTGGAGTAACAAAATCTCAACAACGAACTACCTTCCATAATGACAAGGCTACCATCCATTGGAGTAACAAAATCTAAACAATGAACTACCTTCCATAATGACAAGGCTACTAGCCATTGGAGTAACAAAATCTCAACAATGAACTACCTTTCATATTGATAAGGCTATCATCCATTAGAGAAACAAAATCTCAACAATGAACAACCTTCTATAATGACAAGGATACCGTCAATTAGAGTAACAAAATCTCAACAACAAACTACCTTCCATAATGAAAAGTCTACCATCCATTGGATTAAAAAAAATATCAACAAAGAATTACCTTCCATAATGACAAGGCTACCATCCATTAGAGTAACAAAATCTCAACAATGAACTACCTTCCATAATGACAAGGCTACCATCCATTGGAGTAACAAAATCTCAAAAATGAATCACCTTCCATAATGAAAAGGCTATCATCCATTGGAGAAACAAAATCTAAACAATGAACTACCTTACGTAATGACAAGGCTACCAGCCATTGGAGTAACAAAATCTCAACAATGAACTACCTTATGTAATGACAAGGATACCATCAATTAGAGTAACAAAATCTCAACAACGAACTACCTTCCATAATGAAAAGTCTACCATCCATTGGAGTAAAAAAATCTCAACAAAGAACTACCTTCCATAATGACAAGGCTACCATCCATTGGAGTAACAAAATCTCAACAATTAACTACCTTCCATAATGACAAGGCTTCCATCCATTGGAGTAACAAAATCTCAAAAATGAACCACCTTCCATAATGACAAGGCTATCATCCATTGGAGAAACAAAATCTCAACAATGGACTTCCTTCCGTAATGACAAGGATAACATCAATTAGAGTAAAAAAATCTCAACAACGACCTACCTTCCATAATGACAAGGCTACCATCCATTGGAGTAACAAAATCTAAACAATGAACTACCTTCCATAATGACAAGGCTACTGGCCATTGGAGTAACAAAATGTCAACAATGAACTACCTTTCATATTGATAAGGCTATCATCCATTGGAGAAACAAAATCTCAACAATGAACTACCTTATGTAATGACAAGGATACCATCAATTAGAGTAACAAAATCTCAAAAACAAACTACCTTCCATAATGACAACCCTACCATCCATTGGAGTAAGAAAATGTCAACAACAAACTACCTTCCATAATGACAAGGCTACCATCCATTAAAGTAACAAAATCTCAAAACCGGACTACATTCCATAATGACAAGGCTACCATCCATTGGAGTAACAAAATCTCAACAATGAACTACCTTCCATAATGACAAGGCTACCATCCATTGGAGTAACAAAATCTAAACAATGAACTACCTTCCATAATGACAAGGCTACTGGCCATTGGAGTGACAAAATCTCAACAATGAACTACCTTTCATATTGATAAGGCTGTCATCAATTGGAGAAACAAAATCTCAACAATGAACTACCTTTAATAATGACAAGGATACCGTCAATTAGAGTAACAAAATCTCAACAACAAATGACCTTCCATAATGAAAAGTCTTCCATCCATTGGATTAAAAAAAATCTCAACAAAGAACTACCTTCCATAATGACAAGGCTACCATCCATTAGAGTAACAAAATCTCAACAATGAACTACCTTCCATAATGACAAGGCTACCATCCATTGGAGTAACAAAATCTCAAAAATGAACCACCTTCCATAATGAAAAGGCTATCATCCATTGGAGAAACAAAATCTAATCAATGAACTACCTTACATAATGACAAGGCTACCAGCCATTGGAGTAACAAAATCTCAACAATGAACTACCTTATGTAATGACAAGGATACCATCAATTAGAGTAACAAAATCTCAACAACGAACTACCTTCCATAATGAAAAGTCTACCATCCATTGGAGTAAAAAAATCTCAACAAAGAACTACCTTCCATAATGACAAGGCTACCATCCATTGGAGTAACAAAATCTCAACAATTAACTACCTTCCATAATGACAAGGCTTCCATCCATTGGAGTAACAAAATCTCAAAAATGAACCACCTTCCATAATGACAAGGCTATCATCCATTGGAGAAACAAAATCTCAACAATGGACTTCCTTCCGTAATGACAAGGATAACATCAATTAGAGTAAAAAAATCTCAACAACGACCTACCTTCCATAATGACAAGGCTACCATCCATTGGAGTAACAAAATCTAAACAATGAACTACCTTCCATAATGACAAGGCTACTGGCCATTGGAGTAACAAAATCTCAACAATGAACTACCTTTCATATTGATAAGGCTATCATCCATTGGAGAAACAAAATCTCAACAATGAACTACCTTATGTAATGACAAGGATACCATCAATTAGAGTAACAAAATATCAAAAACAAACTACCTTCCATAATGACAACCCTACCATCCATTGGAGTAAGAAAATGTCAACAACAAACTACCTTCCATAATGACAAGGCTACCATCCATCAAATTAACAAAATCTCAAAACCGGACTACATTCCATAATGACAAGGCTACCATCCATTGGAGTAACAAAATCTCAACAATGAACTACCTTCCATAATGACAAGGCTACCATCCATTGGAGTAACAAAATCTAAACAATGAACTACCTTCCATAATGACAAGGCTACTGGCCATTGGAGTGACAAAATCTCAACAATGAACTACCTTTCATATTGATAAGGCTATCATCCATTGGAGAAACAAAATCTCAACAATGAACTACCTTCAATAATGACAAGGATACCGTCAATTAGAGTAACAAAATCTCAACAACAAACGACCTTCCATAATGAAAAGTCTTCCATCCATTGGATTAAAAAAAAATCTCAACAAAGAACTACCTTCCATAATGACAAGGCTACCATCCATTAGAGTAACAAAATCTCAACAATGAACTACCTTCCATAATGACAAGGCTACCATCCATTGGAGTAACAAAATCTCAAAAATGAACCACCTTCCATAATGAAAAGGCTATCATCCATTGGAGAAACAAAATCTAAACAATGAACTACCTTACATAATGACAAGGCTACCAGCCATTGGAGTAACAAAATCTCAACAATGAACTACCTTATGTAATGACAAGGATACCATCAATTAGAGTAACAAAATCTCAACGACGAACTACCTTCCATAATGAAAAGTCACCATCCATTGGAGTAAAAAAATCTTAACAAAGAACTACCTTCCATAATGACAAGGCTACCATCCATTGGAGTAACAAAATCTCAACAATTAACTACCTTCCATAATGACAAGGCTACCATCCATTGGAGTAACAAAATCTCAAAAATGAACCACCTTCCATAATGACAAGGCTATCATCCATTGGAGAAACAAAATCTCAACAATGAACCTCCTTCCGTAATGACAAGGATAACATCAATTAGAGTAAAAAAATCTCAACAACGAACTACCTTCCATAATGAAAAGGCTACAATCCATTGGAGGAAAAAAATCTCAACAACGAACTACCTTACATAATTACAAGGCTACCATCCATTAATGTAAATAAAACCTCAAAATCGGACTACCTTCCATAATGACAAGGCTACCATCCATTGGAGTAACAAAATCTCAACAACGAACTACCTTCCATAATGGCAAGGCTACCATCCATTGATGTAACAAAATCTAAATAATGAACTACCTTCCATAATTACAAGGCTACCAGCCATTGTAGTAATAAAATCTCAACAATGAACTACCTTCCATAATGACAAGGCTATTATCCATTGGAGAAACAAACTCTCAACAATGAACTACATTCTGTAATGACAATGTTACCATAAATTAGAGTAACACAATCTAAACAATGAACTACCTTCCATAATGACAAGGCTACCAGCCATTGGAGTAACAAAATCTCAACAATGAACTACCTTACATAATGATAAGGCTATCATCCATTGGAGAAACAAAATCTCAACAATGAACTACCTTCCGTAATAACAAGGCTACCATCCATTGGAGTAACAAAATCTCAAAAATGAACTACCTTCCATAATGACAAGGCTATCATCCATTGGAGAAACAAAATCTCAACAATGAACTACCTTCCGTAATGACAAGGATACCATCAATTAGAGTAACAAAATCTCAAAAACAAACTACCTTCCATTATTACAACCCTACCATCCATTGGAGTAAGAAAATCTCAACAACAAACTACCTTCCATAATGACAAGGCTACCATCCATTAAAGTAACAAAATCTCAAAATAGAACTACATTCCATAATGACAAGGCTACCATCCATTGAAGTAACAAAATCTCAACAACGAACTACCTTCCATAATGAAAATGCTACCATCCATTGGAGTAACAAAATCTAAACAATGAACTACCTTCCATAATGACAAGGCTACCAGCCATTGGAGTAACATAATCTCAACAATGAACTACCTTCCATATTGATACGGCTATCATCCATTGGAGAAAGAAAATCTCAACAATGAACTATCTTACATAATGACAAGGCTACCAGCCATTGGAGTAACAAAATCTCAACAATGAACTACCTTATGTAATGAAAAGTCTACCATCCATAGGAGTAAAAAAATCTCAACAAAGAATTACGTTCCATAATGACAAGGCTACCATCCATTGGAGTATAAAAATCTCAACAATTAACTACCTTCCATAATGACAAGGCTACCATCCCTTGGAGTAACAAAATCTCAAAAATGAACCACCTTCCATAATGACAATGCTATCATCCATTGGAGAAACAAAATCTCAACAATGAACTACCTTCCGTAATGACAAGGATACCATCAATTAGAGTAACAAAATATCAACAACAAACTACCTTCCATAATGACAACCCTACCATCCATTAGAGTAACAAAATCTCAACAACAAACTACCTTCCATAATGAGAAGGCTACCATCCATTAAAGTAACAAAATCTCAAAACCGAACTACATTCCATAATGACAAGGCTACCATCCATTGGAGTAAGAAAATCTCAACAATGAACTACCTTCCATAATGACAAGGATACCATCAATTAGAGTAACAAAATACAACAACGAGCTACCTTCCATAATGAAAAGTCTACCATCCATTGGATTAAAAAAATCTCAACAAAGAACTACCTTCCATAATGATAAGGCTACCATCCATTAGAGTAACAAAATATCAACAATGAACTACCTTCCATAATGACAAGGCTACCATCCATTGGAGTAACATAATCTCAAAAATGAACCACCTTCCATAATGACAAGGCTATCATCCGTTAGAGAAACAAAATCTAAACAATGAACTACCTTACATAATGACAAGGCTACCAACCATTGAAGTATCAAAATCTCAACAATGAACTACCTTATGTAATGACAAGGATACCATAAATTAGAGTAACAAAATATCAACAACGAACTACCTTCCATAATGAAAAGTCTACCATCCATTGGAGTAAAAAAATCTCAACAAAGAACTACCTTCCATAATGACAAGGCTACCATCCATTGGAGTAACAAAATATCAACAATGAACTACCTTCCATAATGACAAGGCTACCATCCATTGGAATAACAAAATCTCAAAAATGAAGCACCTTCCATAATGACAAGGCTATCATCCATTGGAGAAACAAAATCTCAAAAATGAACTACCTTCCGTAATGACGAGGATACCATCAATTAGAGTAACAAAATCTCAACAACGAACTACCTTCTATAATGACAAGGCTACCATCCATTGGAGTTACAAAATCTCAACAACAAAATATCTTCCATAATGACAAGGCTACCATCCATTAAAGTAACAAAATCTCAAAACAAAACTACCTTCCATAATGACAAGGCCACCATCCATTGGAGTAAAAAAATTTCAACAATGAACTACCTTCCATAATGACAAGGCTACCAGCCATTGGAGTAACAAAATCTCAACAATGAACTACCTTCCATAATGAGAAGGCTATCATCCATTGGAGAAACAAAATCTCAACAATGAACTACCATCCGTAATGAAAAGGATACCATCAATTAGAGTAACAAAATATCAACAACGAACTACCTTCCATAATGACAAGGCTACCATCCATTAGAGTTACAAAATCTCAACAACAAACTAGATTTCATAATGACAAGGCTATCATACATTGGAGAAACAAAATCTCAACAATGAACTACCTTCCGTAATAACAAGGCTACCATCCATTGGAGTAACAAAATCTAATAAATGAACTACCTTCCATAATGACAAGGCTATCATCCATTGGAGAAACAAAATCTCAACAATGAACTACCTTTCGTAATGAGAAGGATACCATCAATTAGAGTAACAAAATCTCAAAAACAAACTACCTTCCATAAAGACAACCCTACCATCCATTAGAGTAACAAAATCTCAACAACAAACTACCTTCCATAATGACAAGGCTACCATCCATTAAAGTAAGAAAATCTCAAAACCGAACTACATTCCATAATGACAAGGCTACCATCCATTGGATTAACAAAATATCAACAACGAACTACCTTCCATAATGACAAGGCTACCATCCATTGGAGTAACAAAATCTAAACAATGAACTTCCTTCAATAATGACAAGGCTACCAGCCATTGTAGTAACAAAATCTCAAAAATGTACTACCTTCCATATTGATAAGGCTATCATCCATTGGAGAAACAAAATCTCAACAATGAACTACCTTCTGTAATGACAAGGATACCATCAATTAGAGTAACAAAATCTCAACAACAAACTACCTTCCATAATGAAAAGTCTACCATCCATTGGATTAAAAAAATCTCAACAAAGAACTACCTCCATAATGACAAGGCTACCATCCATTAGAGTTACAAAATCTCAATAATGAACTACCTTCCATAATGACAAGGCTACCAGCCATTGGAGTAACAAAATCTCAACAATGAACTACCTTATGTAATGAAAAGGATACCATCAATTAGAGTAACAAAATCTCAACAATGAACTACCTTCCATAATGAAAAGTCTACAATCCATTAGAGTAAAAACATCTCAACAAAGAACTACCTTCCATAATGACAAGGCTACCATCCATTGGAGTAACAAAATCTCAACAATGAACTACCTAGCATAATAACAAGGCTACCATCCATTGGAGTAACAAAATCTCAAAAATGAACTAGCTTCCATAATGACAAGGCTATCATCCATTGGAGAAACACAATCTCAACAATGAACTACCTTCCGTAATGACAGGGATACCATCAATTAGAGTAACAAAATCTCAACAACAAACTACCTTCCATAATGAAAAGTCTACCATCCATTGGAGTAAAAAAATCTCAAAAAGGACTACCTTCCATAATGACAAAGCTACCATCCATTGGAGTAATAAAATCTCAACAATGAACTACCTTCCATAATAACAAGGCTACCTTCCATTGGAGTAACAAAATCTCAACAATGAACTACCTTCCATAATGACAAGGCTATCATCCATTGGAGAAACAAAATCTCAACAATGAACTACCTTCCATAATGACAGGGATACCATCAATTAAAGTAACAAAATATCAACAACAAACTACCTTCCATAATGACAAGGCTACCATCCATTAGAGTTACAAAATCTCAACAACAAACTACATTTCATAATGACAAGGCTACCATCCATTGGAGTAACAAAATCTCAACAATGAACTACCTTCCGTAATAACAAGGCTACCAGCCATTGGAATAACAAAATCTCAACAATGAACTACCTTCCATAATGACAAGGCTATCATCCATTGGAGAAACAAAATATCAACAATGAACTACCTTCCGTAATGACAAGGTTACCATAAATTAAAGTAACAAAATATCAACAACAAACTACCTTCCATAATGACAAGGCTACCATCCATTAGAGTTACAAAATCTCAACAACAAACTACATTTCATAATGACAAGGCTACCATCCATTGGAGTAACAAAATCTAAACAATGAACTACCTTCCATAATGACAAGGCTACCAGCCATTGGAGTAACAAAATTTCAACAATGAACTACCTTCCATAATGATAAGGCTATCATACATTGGAGAAACAAAATCTCAACAATGAACTACCTTCCGTAATAACAAGGCTATCATCAATTGGAGTAACAAAATATCAAAAATGAACTACCTTCCATAATGACAAGGCTATCATCCATTGGAGAAACAAAATCTCAACAATGAACTACCTTCCGTAATGAGAAGGATAACATCAATTAGAGTAACAAAATCTCAAAAACAAACTACCTTCCATAAAGACAACCCTACCATCCATTGGAGTAACAAAATCTCAACAACAAACTACCTTCCATAATGACAAGGCTACCATCCATTAAAGTAAGAAAATCTCAAAACCGAACTACATTCCATAATGACAAGGCTACCATCCATTGGAGTAACAAAATATCAACAACGTACTACCTTCCATAATGACAAGGCTACCATCCATTGGAGTAACAAAATCTAAACAATGAACTACCTTCCATAATGACAAGGCTACCAGCTATTGGAGTAACAAAATCTCAACAATGAACTACCTTCCATATTGATAAGGCTATCATCCATTGGAGAAACAAAATCTCAACAATGAACTACCTTCTGTAATGACAAGGATACCATCAATTAGAGTAAAAAAATCTCCACAACAAACTACCTTCCATAATGAAAAGTCTACCATCCATTGGATTTAAAAAATTTCAACAATGAACTACCTTCATAATGACAAGGCTGCCATCCATTAGTATAAAAAAATATCAACAATGAACTACCTTCCATAATGACAAGGCTACCATCCATTGGAGTAACAAAATCTCAACAATGAACTACCTTATGTAATGAAAAGGATACCATCAATTAGAGTAACAAAATCTCAACAACGAACTACCTTCCATAATGAAAAGTCTACCATCCATTGGAGTACAAGAAACTCAACAAAGAACTACCTTCCATAATGACAAGGCTACCATCCATTGGAGTAACAAAATCTCAAGAATGAACTACCTTCCATAATGACAAGGCTAGTAGCCATTGGAGTAACAAAATCTCAAAAATGAACCACCTTCCATAATGACAAGGCTATCATCCATTGGAGAAACAAAATCTCAACAATGAACTTCCTTCCGTAATGACAAGGATAACATCAATTAGAGTAAAAAAATCTCAACAACGAACTACCTTCCATAATGACAAGGCTACCATCCATTGGAGTAACAAAATCTAAACAATGAACTACCTTCCATAATGACAAGGCTACTGGCCATTGGAGTAACAAAATCTCAACAATGAACTACCTTACATAATGACAAGGCTACCAGCCATTGGAGTAATAAAATCTCAACAATGAACTACCTTATGTAATGACAAGGATACCATCAATTAGAGTAACAAAATCTCAAAAACAAACTACCTTCCATAATGACAACCCTACCATCTATTGGAGTAAGAAAATCTCAACAACAAACTACCTTCCATAATGACAAGGCTACCATCCATTAAAGTAACAAAATCTCAAAACCGAACTACATTCCATAATGACAAGGCTACCATCCATTGGAGTAACAAAATCTCAACAACGAACTACCTTCCATAATGACAAGGCTACCATCTATTGGAGTAACAAAATCTAAACAATGAACTACCTTCCATAATGACAAGGCTACTAGCCATTGGAGTAACAAAATCTCAAAAATGAACTACCTTTCATATTGATAAGGCTATCATCCATTAGAGAAACAAAATCTCAACAATGAACAACCTTCTATAATGACAAGGATACCGTCAATTAGAGTAACAAAATCTCAACAACAAACTACCTTCCATAATGAAAAGTCTACCGTCCATTGGATTAAAAAAAATATCAACAAAGAAATACCTTCCATAATGACAAGGCTACCATCCATTAGAGTAAAAAATTCTCAACAATGAACTACCTTCCATAATGACAAGGCTACCATCCATTGGAGTAACAAAATCTCAAAAATGAACCACCTTCCATAATGAAAAGGCTATCATCCATTGGAGAAACAAAATCTAAACAATGAACTACCTTACATAATGACAAGGCTACCAGCCATTGGAGTAACAAAATCTCAACAATGAACTACCTTATGTAATGACAAGGATACCATCAATTAGAGTAACAAAATCTCAACAACGAACTACCTTCCATAATGAAAAGTCTACCATCCATTGGAGTAAAAAATCTCAACAAAGAACTACCTTCCATAATGACAAGGCTACCATCCATTGGAGTAACAAAATCTCAACAATTAACTACCTTCCATAATTACAAGGCTACCATCCATTGGAGTAACAAAATCTCAAAAATGAACCACCTTCCATAATGACAAGGCTATCATCCATTGCAGAAACAAAATCTCAACAATTAACCTCCTTCCGTAATGACATGGATAACATCAATTAGAGAAAAAAATATCTCAACAACGAACTACCTTCCATAATGAAAAGGCTACAATCCATTGGAGTAAAAAAATCTCAAAAACGAACTACCTTCCATAATGGCAAGGCTACCATCCATTGGAGTAACAAAATCTAAATAATGAACTACCTTCCATAATTACAAGGCTACCAGCCATTGTAGTAATAAAATCTCAACAATGAACTACCTTCCATAATGACAAGGCTATCATCCATTGGAGAAACAAACTCTCAACAATGAACTACATTCTGTAATGACAATGTTACCATAAATTAGAGTAACAAAATCTAAACAATGAACTACCTTCCATAATGACAAGGCTACCAGCCATTGGAGTAACAAAATCTCAACAATGAACTACCTTACATAATGATAAGGCTATCATCCATTGGAGAAACAAAATCTCAACAATGAACTACCTTCCGTAATAACAAGGCTACCATCCATTGGAGTAACAAAATCTCAAAAATGAACTACCTTCCATAATGACAAGGCTATCATCCATTGGAGAAACAAAATCTCAACAATGAACTACCTTCCGTAATGACAAGGATACCATCAATTAGAGTAACAAAATCTCAAAAACAAACTACCTTCCATAATTACAACCCTACCATCCATTGGAGTAAGAAAATCTCAACAACAAACTACCTTCCATAATGACAAGGCTACCATCCATTAAAGTAACAAAATCTCAAAATAGAACTACATTCCATAATGACAAGGCTACCATCCATTGGAGTAACAAAATCTCAACAACGAACTACCTTCCATAATGAAAATGCTACCATCCATTGGAGAAAGAAAATCTCAACAATGAACTATCTTACATAATGACAAGGCTACCAGCCATTGGAGTAACAAAATCTCAACAATGAACTACCTTATGTAATGACAAGGATACCATCAATTATAGTAACAAAATCTCAACAACAAACTAACTTCCATAATGAAAAGTCTACCATCCATAGGAGTAAAAAAATCTGAACAAAGAATTACGTTCCATGATGACAAGGCTAGCATCCATTGGAGTATAAAAATCTCAACAATTAACTACCTTCCATAATGACAAGGCTACCATCCATTGGAGTAACAAAATCTCAAAAATGAACCACCTTCCATAATGACAATGCTATCATCCATTGGAGAAACAAAATCTCAACAATGAACTACCTTCCGTAATGACAAGGATACCATCAATTAGAGTAACAAAATATCAACAACAAACTACCTTCCATAATGACAACCCTACCATCCATTAGAGTAACAAAATCTCAACAACAAACTACCTTCCATAATGAGAAGGCTACCATTCATTAAAGTAACAAAATCTCAAAACCGAACTACATTCCATAATGACAAGGCTACCATCCATTGGAGTAAGAAAATCTCAACAACGAACTACCTTCCATATTGATAAGGCTATCATCCATTGGAGAAACAAAATCTCAACAATGAACTACCTTCCATAATGACAAGGATACCATCAATTAGAGTAACAAAATACAACAACGAGCTACCTTCCATAATGAAAAGTCTACCATCCATTGGATTAAAAAAATCTCAACAAAGAACTACCTTCCATAATGATAAGGCTACCATCCATTAGAGTAACAAAATATCAACAATGAACTACCTTCCATAATGACAAGGCTACCATCCATTGGAGTAACATAATCTCAAAAATGAACCACCTTCCATAATGACAAGGCTATCATCCGTTAGAGAAACAAAATCTAAACAATGAACTACCTTACATAATGACAAAGCTACCAACCATTGGAGTATCAAAATCTCAACAATGAACTACCTTATGTAATGACAAGGATACCATAAATTAGAGTAACAAAATATCAACAACGAACTACCTTCCATAATGAAAAGTCTACCATCCATTGGAGTAAAAAAATCTCAACAAAGAACTACCTTCCATAATGACAAGGCTACCATCCATTGGAGTAACAAAATATCAACAATGAACTACCTTCCATAATGACAAGGCTACCATCCATTGGAATAACAAAATCTCAAAAATGAAGCACCTTCCATAATGACAAGGCTATCATCCATTGGAGAAACAAAATCTCAAAAATGAACTACCTTCCGTAATGACGAGGATACCATCCATTAGAGTAACAAAATCTCAACAACGAACTACCTTCTATAATGACAAGGCTACCATCCATTGGAGTTACAAAATCTCAACAACAAAATATCTTCCATAATGACAAGGCTACCATCCATTAAAGTAACAAAATCTCAAAACAAAACTACCTTCCATAATGACAAGGCTACCATCCATTGGAGTAAAAAAATTTCAACAATGAACTACCTTCCATAATGACAAGGCTACCAGCCATTGGAGTAACAAAATCTCAACAATGAACTACCTTCCATAATGAGAAGGCTATCATCCATTGGAGAAACAAAATCTCAACAATGAACTACCATCCGTAATGAAAAGGATACCATCAATTAGAGTAACAAAATCTCAACAATGAACTACCTTCCATAATGAAAAGTCTACCATCCATTGGAGTAAAAAAATCTCAACAAAGAATTACCTTCCATAATGACAAAGCTACCATCCATTGGAATAACAAAATCTCAACAATGAACTACCTTCCATAATAACAAGGCTACCATCCATTGGAGTAACAAAATCTCAAAAATGAACTACCTTCCAAAATGACAAGGCTATCATCCATTGGAGAAACAAAATCTCAACAATGAACTACCTTCTGTAATGACAGGGATACCATCAATTAGAGTAACAAAATATCAACAACGAACTACCTTCCATAATGACAAGGCTACCATCCATTAGAGTTACAAAATCTCAACAACAAACTAGATTTCATAATGACAAGGCTATCATACATTGGAGAAACAAAATCTCAACAATGAACTACCTTCCGTAATAACAAGGCTACCATCCATTGGAGTAACAAAATCTAATAAATGAACTACCTTCCATAATGACAAGGCTATCATCCATTGGAGAAACAAAATCTCAACAATGAACTACCTTTCGTAATGAGAAGGATACCATCAATTAGAGTAACAAAATCTCAAAAACAAACTACCTTCCATAAAGACAACCCTACCATCCATTAGAGTAACAAAATCTCAACAACAAACTACCTTCCATAATGACAAGGCTACCATCCATTAAAGTAAGAAAATCTCAAAACCGAACTACATTCCATAATGACAAGGCTACCATCCATTGGATTAACAAAATATCAACAACGAACTACCTTCCATAATGACAAGGCTACCATCCATTGGAGTAACAAAATCTAAACAATGAACTTCCTTCCATAATGACAAGGCTACCAGCCATTGTAGTAACAAAATCTCAAAAATGTACTACCTTCCATATTGATAAGGCTATCATCCATTGGAGAAACAAAATCTCAACAATGAACTACCTTCTGTAATGACAAGGATACCATCAATTAGAGTAACAAAATCTCAACAACAAACTACCTTCCATAATGAAAAGTCTACCATCCATTGGATTAAAAAAATCTCAACAAAGAACTACCTCCATAATGACAAGGCTACCATCCATTAGAGTTACAAAATCTCAATAATGAACTACCTTCCATAATGACAAGGCTACCAGCCATTGGAGTAACAAAATCTCAACAATGAACTACCTTATGTAATGAAAAGGATACCATCAATTAGAGTAACAAAATCTCAACAATGAACTACCTTCCATAATGAAAAGTCTACAATCCATTAGAGTAAAAACATCTCAACAAAGAACTACCTTCCATAATGACAAGGCTACCATCCATTGGAGTAACAAAATCTCAACAATGAACTACCTTGCATAATAACAAGGCTACCATCCATTGGAGTAACAAAATCTCAAAAATGAACTAGCTTCCATAATGACAAGGCTATCATCCATTGGAGAAACAAAATCTCAACAATGAACTACCTTCCGTAATGACAGGGATACCATCAATTAGAGTAACAAAATCTCAACAACGAACTACCTTCCATAATGAAAAGTCTACCATCCATTGGAGTAAAAAAATCTCAACAAAGAACTACCTTCCATAATGACAAAGCTACCATCCATTGGAGTAATAAAATCTCAACAACGAACTACCTTCCATAATAACAAGGCTACCGTCCATTGGAGTAACAAAATCTCAACAATGAACTACCTTCCATAATGACAAGGCTATCATCCATTGGAGAAACAAAATCTCAACAATGAACTACCTTCCATAATGACAGGGATACCATCAATTAAAGTAACAAAATATCAACAACAAACTACCTTCCATAATGACAAGGCTACCATCCATTAGAGTTACAAAATCTCAACAACAAACTACATTTCATAATGACAAGGCTACCATCCATTGGAGTAACAAAATCTCAACAATGAACTACCTTCCGTAATAACAAGGCTACCAGCCATTGGAATAACAAAATCTCAACAATGAACTACCTTCCATAATGACAAGGCTATCATCCATTGGAGAAACAAAATATCAACAATGAACTACCTTCCGTAATGACAAGGTTACCATAAATTAAAGTAACAAAATATCAACAACAAACTACCTTCCATAATGACAAGGCTACCATCCATTAGAGTTACAAAATCTCAACAACAAACTACATTTCATAATGACAAGCCTACCATCCATTGGAGTAACAAAATCTAAACAATGAACTACCTTCCATAATGACAAGGCTACCAGCCATTGGAGTAACAAAATTTCAACAATGAACTACCTTCCATAATGATAAGGCTATCATACATTGGAGAAACAAAATCTCAACAATGAACTACCTTCCGTAATAACAAGGCTACCATCAATTGGAGTAACAAAATATCAAAAATGAACTACCTTCCATAATGACAAGGCTATCATCCATTGGAGAAACAAAATCTCAACAATGAACTACCTTCCGTAATGAGAAGGATAACATCAATTAGAGTAACAAAATCTCAAAAACAAACTACCTTCCATAAAGACAACCCTACCATCCATTGGAGTAACAAAATCTCAACAACAAACTACCTTCCATAATGACAAGGCTACCATCCATTAAAGTAAGAAAATCTCAAAACCGAACTACATTCCATAATGACAAGGCTACCATCCATTGGAGTAACAAAATATCAACAACGTACTACCTTCCATAATGACAAGGCTACCATCCACTGGAGTAACAAAATCTAAACAATGAACTACCTTCCATAATGACAAGGCTACCAGCTATTGGAGTAACAAAATCTCAACAATGAACTACCTTCCATATTGATAAGGCTATCATACATTGGAGAAACAAAATCTCAACAATGAACTACCTTCTGTAATGACAAGGATACCATCAATTAGAGTAACAAAATCTCAACAACAAACTACCTTCCATAATGAAAAGTCTACCATCCATTGGATTAAAAAAAATCTCAACAAAGAACTACCTCCATAATGACAAGGCTACCATCCATTAGAGTAACAAAATCTCAACAATGAACTACCTTCCATAATGACAAGGCAACCAAACATTGGAGTAACAAAATCTCAACAATGAACTACCTTATGTAATGACAAGGATACCATCAATTAGAGTAACAAAATCTCAACAATGAACTACCTTCCATAATGAAAAGTCTACCATCAATTGGATTAAAAAAATCTCAACAAAGAACTACCTTCCATAATGACAAAGCTACCATCCATTAGAGTAACAAAATCTCAACAACGAACTACCTTCCATAATGAAAAGTCTACCATCCATTGGAGTAAAAAAATCTCTACAAAGAACTACCTTCCATAATGAAAAGGCTACCATCCATTTGAGTAACAAAATCTAAAAAATGAACTACCTTCCATAATGACAAGGCTACCAGCCATTCGAGTAACAAAATCTCAACAATGAACTACCTTCCATATTGATAAGGCTATCATCCATTGGAGAAACAAAATCTCAACAATGAACTACCTTCTGTAATGACAAGGATACCATCAATTAGAGTAACAAAATCTCAACAACAAACTACCTTCCATAATGAAAAGTCTACCATCCATTGGATTAAAAAAAATCTCAACAAAGAACTACCTCCATAATGACAAGGCTACCATCCATTAGAGTAACAAAATCTCAACAATGAACTACCTTCCATAATGACAAGGCAACCAAACATTGGAGTAACAAAATCTCAACAATGAACTACCTTATGTAATGACAAGGATACCATCAATTAGAGTAACAAAATCTCAACAATGAACTACCTTCCATAATGAAAAGTCTACCATCAATTGGATTAAAAAACTCTCAACAAAGAACTACCTTCCATAATAACAAGGCTACCATCCATTGGAGTAACAAAATCTCAAGAATGAACTACCTTCCATAATGACAAGGCTACCATCCATAGGAGTAACAAAATCTCAAAAATGAACCACTTTCCGTAATGACAAGGCTATCATCCATTAGAGAAACAAAATCTCAACAATGAACTACCTTCTATAATGAGAAGGATACCATAAATTAGAGTAACAAAATCTCAAAAACAAACTACCTTCCATAAAGACAACCCTACCATCCATTGGAGTAAAAAAATATCAACAAAGAACTACCTTCCATAATGACAAATCTACCATCCATTAGAGTAACAAAATCTCAACAACGAACTACCTTCCATAATGAAAAGTCTACCATCCATTGGATTAAAAAAATCTCTACAAAGAACTACCTTCCATAATGACAAGGCTACCATCCATTGGAGTAACAAAATCTAAACAATGAACTACCTTCCATAATGACAAGGCTACCAGCCATTCGATTAACCAAATCTCAACAATGAACTACCTTCCATATTGATAAGGCTATCATCCATTGGAGAAACAAAATCTCAACAATGAACTACCTTCTGTAATGACAAGGATACCATCAATTAGAGTAACAAAATCTCAACAACAAACTACCTTCCATAATGAAAAGTCTACCATCCATTAGATTAAAAAAAATCTCAACAAAGAACTACCTCCATAATGACAAGGCTACCATCCATTAGAGTAACAAAATCTCAACAATGAACTACCTTCCATAATGACAAGGTAACCAGCCATTGGAGTAACAAAATCTCAACAATGAACTACCTTATGTAATGACAAGGATACCATCAATTAGAGTAACAAAATCTCAACAAAGAAATACCTTCCATAATGACAAGGCTACCATCCATTGGATAACAAAATATCAACAATGAACTACCTTCCATAATGACAAGGCTACCATCCATTGGAGTAAGAAAATCTCAAAAATGAACCACCTTCCATAATGACAAGGCTATCATCCATTGGAGAAACCAAATCTCAACAATGAACTACCTTCCGTAATGACAAGGATACCATCAATTAGAGTAACAAAATCTCAACAACGAACTACCTTACATAATGACAAGGCTACCATCCATTGGAGTTACAAAATCTCAACAACAAACTATCTTCCATAATGACAAGGCTACCATCCATTAAAGTAAAAAAATCTCAAAACAAAACTACCTTCCATGATGACAAGGCTACCATCCATTGGAGTAACAAAATCTCAGCAATTAACTACCTTCCATAATGACAAGGCTACCAGCCATTGGAGTAAAAAAATCTCAACAAAGAACTACCTTCCATAATGACAAAGCTACCATCCATTGGTGTAACAAAATCTCAACAATGAACTACCTTCCATAATAACAAGGCTACCATCCATTGGAGTAAAAAAATCTCAAAAATGAACTACCTTCCATAATGACAAGGCTATCATCCATTGGAGAAACAAAATCTCAACAATGAACTACCTTCCGTAATGACATGGATGCCATCAATTAGAGTAACAAAATCTCAACAACGAACTACCTTCCATGATGACAAGGCTACGATCCATTGGAGTTACAAAATCTCAACAACAAACTACATTTCATAATGATAAGGCTACCATCCATTAAAGTAAAAAAATCTCAACAATGAACTACCTTCCATAATGACAAGGCTACCATCCATTGGAGTAACAAAATATCAATAATGAAGTACCTTCCATAATGACAAAGCTACCAGCCATTGGAGTAAGAAAATCTCAACAATGAACTACCTCTCGTAATAACAAGGCTACCATCCATTGGAGTAACAAAATCTCAAAAATGAACTACCTTCCATAATGACAAGGCTACCATCCATTGGAGTAACAAAATCTCAAAAATGAACCACCTTCCATAATGACAAGGCTACCATCCATTGGAGTAACAAAATCTCAACAATGAACTACCTTCCATAATGACAAGGCTACCAACCATTGGAGTAAAAAAATCTCAACAAAGAACTACCTTCCATAATGACAAAGCTACCATCCATTGAAGTAACAAAATCTCAACAATGAACTACCTTCCATAATAACAAGGCTACCATCCATTGGAGTAACAAAATCTCAAAAATGAACTACCTTCCATAATGACAAGGCTATCATCCATTGGAGAAACAAAATCTCAACAATGAACTACCTTCCGTAATGACAGGGATACCATCAATTAGAGTAACAAAATCTCAAAAACAAACTACCTTCCATAATGACAACCCTACCATCCATTGGAGTAACAAAATCTCTACAATGAACTACCTTCCATAATGACAAGGCTACAATCCATTGGAGTAACAAAATCTCAAAAATGAACTACCTTTCATAATGACAAGGCTATCATCCATTGGAGAAACAAAATCTCAACAATGAACTACCTTCCGTAATGACAGGGATGCCAGCCATTGGAGTAACAAAATCTCAACAATGAACTACCTTCCATATTGATAAGGCTATCATCCATTGGAGAAACAAAATCTCAACAATGAACTACCTCCCGTAATGACAAGGTTACCATAAATTAGAGTAACAAAATCTAAACATTGAACTACCTTCCATAATGACAAGGCTACCAGCCATTGGAGTAACAAAATCTCAATAATGAACTACCTTCCATAATGATAAGGCTATCATCCATTGGAGAAACAAAATCTCAACAATGAACTACCTCTCGTAATAACAAGGCTACCATCCATTGGAGTAACAAAATCTCAAAAATGAACTACCTTCCATAATGACAAGGCTATCAACCATTGGAGAAACAAAATCTCAACAATAAACTACCTTCCGTAATGTGAAGGATACCATCAATTAGAGTAACAAAATCTCAAAAACAAACTACCTTCCATAATGACAACCGTACCATCCATTGGAGTAACAAAATCTCTACAATGAACTACCTTCCATAATGACAAGGCTACCATCCATTGGAGTAACAAAATCTCAAAACCGAACTACATTCCATAATGACAAGGCTACGATCCATTGGAGTAACAAAATCCCAACAATGAACTACCTTCCGTAATGACAAGGATACCATCAATTAGAGTAACAAAATCTGAACAACGAACTACCTTCCATAATGAAAAGTCTACCATCCATTGGATTAAAAAAATCTCAACAAAGAACTACCTTCCATAATGACAAGGCTACCATCCATTAGAGTAACAAAATCTCAATAATGAACTACCTTCCATAATGACAAGGCTACCATCCATTGGAGTAACAAAATCTCAAAAATGAACCACCTTCCATAATGACAAGGCTATCATCCATCGGAGAAACAAAATCTAAACAATGAACTACCTTACATAATGACAAGGCTACCAGCCATTCAAGTAACAAAATCTCAACAATGAACTACCTTATGTAATGACAAGGATACCATCAATTAGAGTAACAAAATCTCAACAATGAACTACCTTCCATAATGACAAGGCTACCAGCCATTGGAGTAACAAAATCTCAACAATGAACTACCTTCCATATTGATAAGGCTATCATCCATTGGAGAAACAAAATCTCAACAATGAACTACCTTATGTAATGACAAGGATACCATCAATTAGAGTAACAAAATCTCAACAACAAACTACCTTCCATAATGAAAAGTCTACCATCCATTGGATTAAAAAAATCTCAACAAAGAACTACCTTCAGTAATGACAAAGTTACCATAAATTAGGGTAACAAAATCTCAACAACGAACTACCTTCCATAATGAAAAGTCTACCATCCATTGGAGTAAAAAAATCTGAACAATGAACTACCTTCCATAATGACAAAGCTACCATCCATTGGAGTAACAAAATCTCAACAATGAACTACCTTCCATAATAAGAAGGCTACCATCCATTGGAGTAACAAAATCTCAAAAATGAACTACCTTCCATAATAACAAGGCTATCATCGATTGGAGAAAATAAATCTCAACAATGAACTACCTTCCGTAATGACAGGGATACCATCAATTAGAGTAACAAAATCTCAACAACGAACTACCTTCCATAATGACAAGGCTACGATCCATTGGAGTAACAAAATATCAACAATAAAGTACCTTCCATAATGACAAAGCTACCAGCCATTGGAGTAATAAAATCTCAAAAATGAACTACCTTCCATAATGACAAGCCTATCAACCATTGGAGAATCAAAATATCAACAATGAACTACCTTCCGTACTGAGAAGGATACCATCAACTAGAGTAACAAAATCTCAAAAACAAACTACCTTCCATAATGACAACCCTACCATCCATTGGAGTAACAAAATCTCAACAACAAACTACCTTCCATAATGACAAGGCTACCATCCTTTAAAGTAACAAAATCTCAAAACCAAACTACATTCCATAATGACAAGGCTACCATCCATTGGAGTAACAAAATCTCAACAACTAACTACCTTCCATAATGACAAGGCTGCCATCCATTGGAATAACAAAATCTAAACAATGAACTACCTTCTATAATGACAAGGCTACCAGCCATTGGAGTAACAAAATCTCAACAATGAACTACCTTCCATATTGATAAGGCTATCATCCATTGGAGAGACAAAAAACTCAACAATGAACTACCTTCTGTAATGACAAGGATACCATCAATTAGAGTAACAAAATATCAACAACAAACTACCTTCCATAATGAAAAGTCTACCATCCATTGGATTAAAAAAATCTCAACAAAGAACTACCTTCCATAATGACAAGGCTACCATCCATTAGAGTAACAAAATCTCAACAATGAACTACCTTCCATAATGACAAGGCTACCACCCATTGGAGTAACAAAATATCAAAAATGAACCACCTTCCATAATGACAAGGCTATCATCCATTGGAGAAATAAAATCTAAACAATGAACTACCTTACATAATGACAAGGCTACCAGCCATTGGAGTAATAAAATCTCAACAATGAACTACCTTCCATAATGACAAGGCTACCATCCATTAGAGTAACAAAATCTAAACAATGAACTACCTTCCATAATGACAAGGCTACCAGCAATTGGAGTAACAAAATCTCAACAATAAACTACCTTCCAAATTGACAAGGCTACCAGCCATTGGAGTAACAAAATCTCAACAATGAACTACCTTCCATAATGACAAGGCTATCATCCATTGGAGAAACAAAATCTCAACAATGAACTACCTTCCGTAATGACAAGGATACCATCAATTAGAGTAACAAAATCTCAACAACGAACTACCTTCCATAATGAAAAGTCTACCATCCATTGGATTAAAAAAATCTTAACAAAGAACCACCTACAATAATGACAAGGCTACCATCCATTAGAGTAAGAAAATCTCAACAATGAACTACCTTCCATAATGACAAGGCTACCATCCATTGGAGTAACAAAATCTCAAAAATAAACCACCTTCCAAAATGACAAGGCTATCATCCGTTGGAGAAACAAAATCTAAACAATGAACTAGCTTACATAATGACAAGGCTACCAGCCGTTGGAGTATCAAAATCTCAACAATGAACTACCTCATGTAATGACAATGATACCATCAATTAGAGTAAAAAAATCTCAACAACGAACTACCTTCCATAATGAAATGTCTACCATCCATTGGAGTAAAAAAATCTGAACAAAGAACTACCTTCCATAATGACAAGGCTACCATCCATTGGAGTAACAAAATTTCAATAATGAACTACCTTCCATAATGACAAGGCTACCATCCATTGGAGTAACAAAATCTTAAAAATGAACCACCTTCCATAATGACAAGGCTATCATCCATTGGTGAAACAAAATCTCAACAATGAACTACCTTCCATAAAGACAAGGATACCATCAATTAGAGTAACAAAATCTCAACAACGAACTACCTTCCATAATCACAAGGCTACCATCCATTGGAGTTACAAAATATCAACAACAAACTATCTTCCATAATGACAAGGCTACCATCCATTTGAGTAATAAAATCTCAACAATGAACTAGCTTCCATAATGACAATGCTACCAGCCATTGGAGTAAAAAAATCACAACAATGAACTTCCTTCCATAATTACAAGGCTACCATCCATTAATGTAAATAAAATCTCAAAACCAGACTACCTTCCATAATGACAAGGCTACCATCCATTGGAGTAACAAAATCTCAACAACAAACTACCTTCCATAATGACAAGGCTACCATCCATTGGAGTAACAAAATCTAAATAATGAACTACCTTCCATAATGACAAGGCTACCAGCCATTGGAGTAACAAAATCTCAACAATGAACTACCATCCATAATGACAAGGCTATCATCCATTGGAGAAACAAAATCTCAACAATGAACTACCTTCCGTAATGACAAGGATACCATCAATTAGAGTAACAATATCTCAACAACGAACTACCTTCCATAATGAAAAGTCTACCATCCATTGGATTAAAAAAATCTCAACAAAGAACCACCTTCAATAATGACAAGGCTAACATCCATTAGAGTAAGAAAATCTCAACAATGAACTACCTTCCATAATGACAAGGCTACCATCCATCGGAGTAAAAAAATCTCAAAAATGAACCACCTTCCAAAATGACAAGGCTATCATCCGTTGGAGAAAGAAAATCTAAACAATGAACTAGCTTACATAATGACAAGGCTACCAGCCGTTGGAGTAACAAAATCTCAACAATGAACTACCTTATGTAATGACAATGATACAATCAATTAGAGTAAAAAAATCTCAACAACGAACTACCTTCCATAATGAAAAGTCTACCATCCATTGGAGTAAAAATATCTGAACAAAGAACTACCTTCCATAATGACAAGGCTACCATCCATTGGAGTAACAAAATTTCAATAATGAACTACCTTCCATAATGACAAGGCTACCATCCATTGGAGTAACAAAATCTAAAAAATGAACAACCTTCCATAATGACAAGGCTATCATCCATTGGAGAAACAAAATCTCAACAATGAACTACCTTCCATAATGACAAGGATACCATCAATTAGATTAACAAAATCTCAACAAAGAACTACCTTCCATAATCACAAGGCTACCATCCATTGGAGTTACAAAATATCAACAACAAACTATCTTCCATAATGACAAGGCTAACATCCATTAAAGTAACAAAATCTAAAAACAAAACTACCTTCCATAATGACAAGGCTACCATCCATTGGAGTAACAAAATATCAACAATGAAGTACCTTCCGTAATGACAAAGCTACCAGCCATTGGAGTAACAAAATCTCAACAATGAACTATCTTCCATAATCACAAGGCTATCATCCATTGGAGAAACAAAATCTCAACAATGAACTACCTTCCGTAATGAAAAGGATACCATCAATTAGAGTAAAAAACTCTCAACAACGAACTACCTTCCATAATGAAAAGGCTACAATCCGTTGGAGTAAAAAAATCTCAACAACGAACTACCTTCCATAATTACAAGGCTACCATCCATTAATGTAAATAAAATCTCAACACCATACTACCTTCCATAATGACAAGGCTACCATCCATTGGAGTAACAAAATCTCAACAACGAACTACCTTCCATAATGACAAGGCTATCATCCATTGGAGAAACAAAATCTCAACAATGAACTACCTTCCGTAATGACAACGTTACGATAAATTAGAGTAACAAAAACTAAACAATGAAATACCTACCATAATGACAAGTCTACCAACCATTGGAGTTACAAAATCTCAACAATGAACTACCTTCCATAATGACAAGGTCACCAGCCATTGGAGAAACAAAATCTAAACAATGAACTACCTTACATAATGACAAGGCTACCAGCCATTGGAGTAACAAAATCTCAACAATGAACTACCTTATGTAATGACAATGACACCATCAATTAGAGTAACAAAATCTCAACAACAAACTACCTTCAATAATGAAAAGTCTACCATCCATTGGAGTAAAAAAATCTGAACAAAGAACTACCTTCCATAATGACAAGGTTACCATCCATTGGAGTAACAAAATCTCAATAATGAACTACCTTCCATAATGACAAGGCTACCATCCATTAGAGTAACAAAATCTCAAAAATGAACCACCTTCCATAATGACAAGGCTATCATCCATTGGAGAAACAAAATCTCAACAATGAACTACCTTCCATAATGACAAGGATACCATCAATTAGAGTAACAAAATCTCAACAACGAACTACCTTCCATAATCACAAGGCTACCATCCATTGGAGTTACAAAATATCAACAACAAACTATCTTCCATAATGACAAGGCTACCATCCATTAAAGTAACAAAATCTCAAAACAAAACTACTTTCCATAATGACAAGGCTACCATCCATTTGAGTAATAAAATCTCAACAATGAACTAGCTTCCATAATGACAAGACTACCAGCCATTGGAGTAAAAAAATCACAACAATGAACTACCTTCCATAATTACAAGGCTATTATCCATTGGAAAACAAATTCTCAACACTGAACTACCATTCGTAATGACAAGGATACCATAAATTAGAGTAACAAAATCTCAACAACGAACTACCTTCCATAATGAAAAGTCTACCATCCATTGGTGTAAAAAAATCTCAATAAAGAACTACCTTCCATAATGACAAAGCTACCATCCATTGGAGTAACAAAATCTCAACAATGAACTACCTTCCATAATAACAAGGCTACCATCCATTGGAGTAACAAAATCTCAAAAATGAACAACCATCCATAATGACAAGGCTATCATCCATTGGAGAAACAAAATCTCAACAATGGAGTACCTTCCATAATGACAGGGATACCATCAATTAGAGTAACAAAATCTCAACAACGAACTACCTTCCATAATGACATGGCTACCATCCATTGGAGTTACAAAATCTCAACAACAAACTACATTTCATAATGACAAGGCTACCATCCATTAAAGTAAACAAATCTCAACAATGAACTACCTTCCATAATGACAAGGCTACCATCCATTAAAGTAAACAAATCTCAACAAGGAACTACCTTCCATAATGACAAGGCTACCATCCATTGGAGTAACAAAATATCAACAATGAAGTACCTTCCGTAATGACAAAGCTACCAGCCATTGGAGTAACAAAATCGCAACAATGAACTATCTTCCATAATCACAAGGCTATCATCCATTGGAGAAACAAAATCTCAACAATGGACTACCTTCCGTAATGAAAAGGATACCATCAATTAGAGTAAAAAACTCTCAACAACGAACTACCATCCATAATGAAAAGGCTACAATCCGTTGGAGTAAAAAAATCTCAACAATGAACTACCTTCCATAATTACAAGGTTACCATCCATTAATGTAAATAAAATCTCAAAACCAGACTACCTTCCATAATGACAAGGCTACGATCCATTGGAGTAACAAAATCTCAACAACGAACTACCTTCCATAATGACAAGGCTACCATCCATTGGAGTAACAAAATCTCAACAACAAACTACATTTCATAATAACAAGTCTACCATCCATTAAAGTAAACAAATCTCAACAATGAACTACCTTCCATAATGACAAGGTTACCATCCATTGGAGTAACAAAATATCAACAATGAAGTACCTTCCGTAATGACAAAGCTACCAGCCATTGGAGTAACAAAATCTCAACAATGAACTATCTTCCATAATCACAAGGCTATCATCCATTGAAGAAAGAAAATCTCAACAATGAACTACCTTCCGTAATGAAAAGGATACCATCAATTAGAGTAAAAAACTCTCAACAACGAACTACCTTCCATAATGAAAAGGCTACAATCCGTTGGAGTAAAAAAATCTCAACAACGAACTACGTTCCATAATGACAAGGCTACCATCCATTAATGTAAATAAAATCTCAAAACCAGACTACCTTCCATAATGACAAGGCTACCATCCATTGGAGTAACAAAATCTAAACAACAAACTACCTTCCATAATGACAAGGCTACCATCCATTGGAGTAACAAAATCTATATAATGAACTACCTTCCATAATGACAAGGCTACCAGCCATTGGAGTAACAAAATCTCAACAATGAACTACCTTCCGTAATGACAAGGTTACCATAAATTAAAGTAACAAAATCTAAACAAGGAACTACCTTCCATAATGACAAGGCTACCAACCATTGGAGTTGCAAAATCTCAACAATGAACTACCTTCCATAATGACAAGGCTACCATCCATTGGAGTTACAAAATCTCAACAACAAACTACATTTCATAATGATAAGGCTACCATCCATTAAAGTAAACAAATCTCAACAATGAACTACTTTCCATAATGACAAGGCTACCATCCATTAAAGTAAACAAATCTCAACAAGGAACTACCTTCCATAATGACAAGGCTACCATCCATTGGAGTAAAAAATATCAACAATGAAGTACCTTCCGTAATGACAAAGCTACCAGCCATTAGAGTAACAAAATCTCAACAATGAACTATCTTCCATAATCACAAGGCTATCATCCATTGGAGAAACAAAATCTCAACAATGAACTACCTTCCGTAATGAAAAGGATACCATCAATTAGAATAAAAAACTCTCAACAACGAACTACCTTCCATAATGACAAGGCTACAATCTGTTGGAGTAAAAAAATCTCAACAATGAACTACCTTCCATAATTACAAGGTTACCATCCATTAATGTAAATAAAATCTCAAAACCAGACTACCTTCCATAATGACAAGGCTACCATCCATTGGAGTAACAAAATCTCAACAATGAACTACCTTCCATAATGACAAGGCTACCATCCATTGGAGTAACAAAATCTCAACAACAAACTACATTTCATAATAACAAGTCTACCATCCATTAAAGTAAACAAATCTCAACAATGAACTACCTTCCATAATGACAAGGCTACCATCCATTGAAGTAACAAAATATCTACAATGAAGTACCTTCCATAATGACAAAACTACCAGCCATTGGAGTAACAAAATCTCAACAATGAACTATCTTTCATAATCACAAGGCTATCATCCATTGGAGAAACAAAATCTCAACAATGAACTACCTTGCGTAATGAAAAGGATACCATCAATTAGAGTAAAAAAATCTCAACAACGAACTACCTTCCATAATGAAAAGGCTACAATCCGTTGGAGTAAAAAAATCTCAACAACGAACTACGTTCCATAATGACAAGGCTACCATCCATTAATGTAAATAAAATCTCAAAACCATACTACCTTCCATAATGACAAGGCTACCATCCATTGGAGTAACAAAATCTAAACAACAAACTACCTTCCATAATGACAAGGCTACCATCCATTCGAGTAACAAAATCTTATTAATGAACTACCTTCCATAATGACAAGGCTACCAACCATTGGAGTAACAAAATCTCAACAATGAACTACCTTCCGTAATGACAAGGCTACCATCCATTGGAGTAACAAAATCTAAACAACAAACTACCTTCCATAATGACAAGGCTACCATCCATTCGAGTAACAAAATCTATATAATGAACTACCTTCCATAATGACAAGGCTACCAACCATTGGAGTAACAAAATCTCAACAACGATTTACCTTCCATAATGGCAAGGCTACCATCCATTGGAGTATCAAAATCTAAATAATGAGCTACCTTCCATAATGACAAGGCTACCAGCCATTGGAGTAACAAAATCTAAACAATGAACTACCTTCCATATTGATAAGGCTATCATCCATTGGAGAAACAAAATCTCAACAATGAACTACCTTCCGTAATGACAAGGATACCATCAATTAGAGTAACAAAATCTCAACAACGAACTACCTTCCATAATGACATGGCTACCATCCATTGGAGTTACAAAATCTCAACAACAAACTACATTTCATAATGACAAGGCTACCATCCATTAAAGTAAACAAGTCTCAACAATGAACTACCTTCCATAATGACAACGCTACCATCCATTAAAGTAAACAAATCTCAACAAGGAACTACCTTCCATAATGACAAGGCTACTATCCATTGGAGTAACAAAATATCAACAATGAAGTACCTTCCGTAATGACAAAGCTACCAGCCATTGGAGTAACAAAATCTCAACAATGAACTATCTTCCATAATCACAAGGCTATCATCCATTGGAGAAACAAAATCTCAACAATGGACTACCTTCCGTAATGAAAAGGATACCATCAATTAGAGTAAAAAACTCTCAACAACGAACTACCATCCATAATGAAAAGGCTACAATCCGTTGGAGTAAAAAAATCTCAACAATGAACTACCTTCCATAATTACAAGGTTACCATCCATTAATGAAAATAAAATCTCAAAACCAGACTACCTTCCATAATGACAAGGCTACGATCCACTGGAGTAACAAA
Organism: Vicia faba; assembly: GCA_948472305.1. Classification (NCBI taxonomy): domain Eukaryota; kingdom Viridiplantae; phylum Streptophyta; class Magnoliopsida; order Fabales; family Fabaceae; genus Vicia; species Vicia faba. The sequence continues at coordinate 589,574,795 of OX451741.1, read as the reverse complement.
ATCTCAACAACGAACTACCTTCCATAATGACAAGGCTACCATCCATTGGAGTAACAAAATCTCAACAACAAACTACATTTCATAATAACAAGTCTACCATCCATTAAAGTAAACAAATCTCAACAATGAACTACCTTCCATAATGACAAGGTTACCATCCATTGGAGTAACAAAATATCAACAATGAAGTACCTTCCGTAATGACAAAGCTACCAGCCATTGGAGTAACAAAATCTTAACAATGAACTATCTTCCATAATCACAAGGCTATCATCCATTGGAGAAACAAAATCTCAACAATGAACTACCTTCCGTAATGAAAAGGATACCATCAATTAGAGTAAAAAACTCTCAACAACGAACTACCTTCCATAATGAAAAGGCTACAATCCGTTGGAGTAAAAAAATCTCAACAACGAACTACCTTCCATAATTACAAGGCTACCATCCATTAATGTAAATAAAATCTCAAAACCAGACTACCTTCCATAATGACAAGGCTACCATCCATTGGAGTAACAAAATCTCAAGAACGAACTACCTTCCATAATGACAAGGTTATCATCCATTGGAGAAACAAAATCTCAACAATGAACTACCTTCCGTAATGACAACGTTACGATAAATTAGAGTAACAAAAACTAAACAATGAAATACCTTCCATAATGACAAGTCTACCAACCATTGGAGTTACAAAATCTCAACAATGAACTACCTTCCATAATGACAAGGTCACCAGCCATTGGAGAAACAAAATCTAAACAATGAACTACCTTACATAATGACAAGGCTACCAGCCATTGGAGTAACAAAATCTCAACAATGAACTACCTTATGTAATGACAATGATACCATCAATTAGAGTAACAAAATCTCAACAACAAACTACCTTCCATAATGAAAAGTCTACCATCCATTGGAGTAAAAAAATCTGAACAAAGAACTACCTTCCATAATGAAAAGGTTACCATCCATTGGAGTAACAAAATCTCAATAATGAACTACCTTCCATAATGACAAGGCTACCATCCATTAGAGTAACAAAATCTCAAAAATGAACCACCTTCCATAATGACAAGGCTATCATCCATTGGAGAAACAAAATCTCAACAATGAACTACCTTCTATAATGACAAGGATACCATCAATTAGAGTAACAAAATCTCAAAAACGAACTACCTTCCATAATCACAAGGCTACCATCCATTGGAGTTACAAAATATCAACAACAAACTATCTTCCATAATGACAAGGCTACCATCCATTAAAGTAAAAAAAACTCAAAACAAAACTACCTTCCATAATGACAAGGCTACCATCCATTGGAGTAATAAAATCTCAACAATGAACTAGCTTCCATAATGACAAGACTACCAGCCATTGGAGTAAAAAAATCTCAACAATGAACTACCTTCCATAATTACAAGGCTATTATCCATTGGAAAACAAATTCTCAACACTGAACTACCATTCGTAATGACAAGGATACCATAAATTAGAGTAACAAAATCTCAACAACGAACTACCTTCCATAATGAAAAGTCTACCATCCATTGGTGTAAAAAAATCTCAATAAAGAACTACCTTCCATAATGACAAAGCTACCATCCATTGGAGTAACAAAATCTCAACAATGAACTACCTTCCATAATAACAAGGCTACCATCCATTGGAGTAACAAAATCTCAAAAATGAACTACCTTCCATAATGACAAGGCTATCATCCATTGGAGAAACAAAATCTCAACAATGAAGTACCTTCCATAATGACAGGGATACCATCAATTAGAGTAACAAAATCTCAACAACGAACTACCTTCCATAATGACATGGCTACCATCCATTGGAGTTACAAAATCTCAACAACAGACTACCTTCCATAATGACAAGGCTACCATCCATTAAAGTAAACAAATCTCAACAATGAACTACCTTCCATAATGACAAGGCTACCATCCATTAAAGTAAACAAATCTCAACAAGGAACTACCTTCCATAATGACAAGGCTACCATCCATTGGAGTAACAAAATATCAACAATGAAGTACCTTCCGTAATGACAAAGTTACCAGCCATTGGAGTAACAAAATCTCAACAATGAACTATCTTCCATAATCACAAGGCTATCATCCATTGGAGAAACAAAATCTCAACAATGGACTACCTTGCGTAATGAAAAGGATACCATCAATTAGAGTAAAAAAATCTCAACAACGAACTACCTTCCATAATGAAAAGGCTACAATCCGTTGGAGTAAAAAAATCTCAACAACGAACTACGTTCCATAATGACAAGGCTACCATCCATTAATGTAAATAAAATCTCAAAACCACACTACCTTCCATAATGACAAGGCTACCATCCATTGGAGTAAAAAAATCTAAACAACAAACTACCTTCCATAATGACAAGGCTACCATCCATTCGAGTAACAAAATCTATATAATGAACTACATTCCATAATGACAAGGCTACCAGCCATTGGAGTAACAAAATCTCAACAATGAACTACCTTCCGTAATGACAAGGTTACCATAAATTAAAGTAACAAAATCTAAACAATGAACTACCTTCCATAATGACAAGGCTACCAACCATTGGAGTTTGAAAATCTCAACAATGAACTACCTTCCATAATGACAAGGCTACCATCCATTGGAGTAAAAAAATTTCAACAAAAAACTACCTTCCATAATGACAAGGCTACCATCCATTGGAGTAACAGAATCTAAACAATGAACTACCTTCCATATTGATAAGTCTATCATCCATTGTAGAAACAAAATCTCAACAATGAACTACCTTCCGTAATGACAAGGATACCATCAATTAGAGTAAAAAATCTCAACAATGAACTACCTTCCATAATGACAAGGCTACCATCCATTGGAGTTACAAAATCTCAACAAAAAACTATCCTCCATAATGACAAGGCTACCATCCATTAAAGTAACAAAATCTCAAAAAAAAACTACCTTCCATAATGACAAGGCTACCATCCATTGGAGTAACAAAATCTCAAGAATGAACTACCTTCCATAATGACAAGACTACCAACCATTGGAGTAACAAAATCTCAACAATGAACTACCTTCCATAATGACAAGGCTATCATCCATTGGAGAAAGAAAATCTCAACAACGAACTACCTTCCGTAATGACAAAGCTACCATCCATTGGAGTAACAAAATCTCAACAATGAATTACCTTCCATAATAACAAGGCTACCATCCATTGGAGTAACAAAATCTTAAAAATGAACTACCTTCCATAATGACAAGGCTATCATCCATTGGGGAAACAAAATCTCAACAATGAACTACCTTCCGTAATGAAAGGGATACCATCAATTAGAGTCACAAAATCTCAACAACGAATTACCTTCCATAATGACAAGGCTACCATCCATTGGAGTAACAAAATCTCAACAACGAACTACCTTCCATAATGACAAGGCTACCATCCATTGGAGTAACAAAATCTAAATAATGAACTACCTTCCATAATGACAAGGCTATCATCCATTGGAGAAACAAAATCTCAACAATAAACTACCTTCCGTAATGACAAGGTTACCATAAATTAGAATAACAAAATCTCAACAATGAACTACCTTCCATAATGACAAGGCTACCATCCATTGGAGTAAAAAAATCTCAACAAAAAACTACCTTCCATAATGACAAGGCTACCATCCATTGGAGTAACAAAATCTAAACAATGAACAACCTTCCATATGGATAAGGCTATCATCCATTGGAGAAACAAAATCTCAACAATGAACAACCTTCCATAATGACAAGGACACCATCAATTAGAGTAACAAAATCTCAACAACGAACTACCTTCCATAATGAAAAGTCTACCATCCATTGGATTAAAAAAATCTCAACAAAGAACTACCTTCAATAATGACAAGGCTACCATCCATTAGAGTAACAAAATCTCCACAATGAACTACCTTCCATAATGACAAGGCTACCATCCATTGGAGTAACAAAATCTCAAAAATGAACCACCTTCCATAATGATAAGGCTATCATCCGTTGGAGAAACAAAATCTAAACGATGAACTACCTTATGTAATGACATGAATTCCATCAATTAGAGTAACAAAATCTCAACAACGAATTACCTTCCATAATGAAAAGACTACCATCCATTGGAGTAACTAAAATCTCGTACACAAACTACCTTCCATAATGACAAGGCTACCATCCATTGGAGTAACAAAATCTCAAAAATGAACTAGCTTCCATACTGACAAGGCTATCATCCATTGGAGTAACAAAATCTCAAAAATTAACCACCTTCCATAATGACAAGGCTATCATCCATTGGAGAAACAAAATATCAACAATGAACTACCTTCCGTAATGACAAGGATACCATCAATTAGAGTAACAAAATCTCAACAACGAATTACCTTCCATAATGACAAGGCTACCATCCATTGGAGTTACAAAATATCAACAACAAACTATCTTCCATAATGACAAGGCTACCATCCATTAAAGTAACAAAATCTCAAAACAAGACTACCTTCCATAATGACAAGGCTACCATCCATTGGAGTAACAAAATCTCAACAATGAACTACCTTCCATAATGACATAGCTACCAGCCATTGGAGTAACAAAATCTCAACAATGACCTACCTTCCATAATGACAAGGCTATCATCCATTGGAGAAACAAAATCTCAACAATGAACTACCATCCGTAATGACAAGGATACCATCAATTAGAGTAACAAAATCTAAATAACGAACTACCTTCCATAATGACAAGGCTACCATCCATTGGAGTTACAAAATATCAACAACAAACTATCTTCCATAATAACGAGGCTACCATCCATTAAAGTAACAAAATCTCAAAACAAAACTACCTTCCATAATGACAAGGCTACCATCAATTGGAGTAATAAAATCTCAACAATGAACTACCTTCCATAATGACAAGACTACCAGCAATTGGAGTAACAAAATCTCAATAATGAACTACCTTCCATAATGACAAGGCTATCATCCATTGGAGAAACAAAATCTCAACAATGAAATACCATCCGTAATGACAAGGATACAAAAAATTAGAGTAAAAAAATCTCAACAATGAACTACCTTCCATAATGAAAAGTATACCATCCATTGGAGTAAAAAAATCTCAACAAAGAACTACCTTCCAAAATGACAAAGCTACCATCCATTGGAGTAACAAAATATCAAAATGAACTACCTTCCATAATAACAAGGCTGCCATCCATTGCAGTAACAAAATCTCAAAAATGAACTACTTTCCATAATGAAAGGCTATCATCCATTGGAGTAACAAAATCTCAACAACGAACTACCTTCCATAATGACAAGGCTACCATCCATTGGAGTTACAAAATCTCAACAACAAACTACATTTCATAATGACAAGGCTACCATCCATTAAAGTAAACAAATCTCAACAATGAACTATCTTCCATAATCACAAGGCTATCATCCATTGGAGAAACAAAATCTCAACAATGAACTACCTTCCGTAATGAAAAGGATACCATCAATTAGAGTAAAAAAATCTCAACAACGAACTACCTTCCATAATGAAAAGGCTACAATCCGTTGGAGTAAAAAAATATCAACAACGAACTACCTTCCATAATGACAAGGCTACCATCCATTAATGTAAATAAAATCTCAAAACCAGATTACCTTCCATAATGACAAGGCTAACTTCCATTGGAGTAACAAAATCTCAACAACGATTTACCTTCCATAATGGCAAGTCTACCATCCATTGGAGTAACAAAATCTAAATAATGAGCTACCTTCCATAATGACAAGGCTACCAGCCATTGGAGTAACAAAATCTAAACAATGAACTACCTTCCATATTGATAAGGCTATCATCCATTGGAGAAACAAAATCTCAACAATGAACTACCTTCCGTAATGACAAGGATACCATCAATTAGAGTAACAAAATCTCAACAACAAACTACCTTCCATAATGACAAGGCTACCATCCATTGGAGTTACAAAATCTCAACAAAAAACTATCCTCCATAATGACAAGGCTACCATCCATTAAAGTAACAAAATCTCAAAACAAAACTACCTTCCATAATGACAAGGCTACCATCCATTGGAGTAGCAAAATCTCAATAATGAACTACCTTCCGTAATGACAAGGCTACCAGCCATCAGAGTAACAAAATCTCAACAATGAACTACCTTCCATAATGACAAGGCTATCATCCATTGGAGTAACAAAATCTCAACAACGAACTACCTTCCGTAATGAAATGTCTACCATCCATTGGATTAAAAAAATCTCAACAAAGAACTACCTTCCATAATGAAAAGTCTACCATCCATTGGAGTAAAAAAATCTCAACAAAGAACTACCTTCCATAATGACAAAGCTACCATCCATTGGAGTAACAAAATCTCAACAATGAACTACCTTCCATAATAACAAGGCTACCATCCATTGGAGTAACAAAATCTCAAAAATAAAATACCTTCCATAATGACAAGGCTATCATCCATTGGGGAAACAAAATCTCAACAATGAACTACCTTCCATAATGACAGGGATACCATCAATTAGAGTAAAAAAATCTCAACAACGAACTACCTTCCATAATGACAAGGATACCATCCATTGGAGTTACAAAATCTCAACAACAAACTACATTTCATAATGACAAGGCTACCATCCATTAAAGTAAAAAAATCTCAACAATGAACTACCTTCCATAATGACAAGGCTACCATTCATTGGAGTAACAAAATATCAACAATGAAGTACCTTCCATAATGACAAAGCTACCAGCCATTGGAGTAACAAAATCTCAACAATGAACTACCTTCCGTAATGAAAAGGATACCATCCATTAGAGTAAAAAAATCTCAACAACAAACTACCTTCCATAATGAAAAGGCTACAATCCGTTGGAGTAAAAAAATCTCAATAACTAACTACCTTCCATAATGACAAGGCTACCAACCATTGGAGTAACAAAATCTCAATAATGAACTACCTTCCATAATGACAAGGCTATAATCCATTGGAGAAACAAAATCTCAACAATGAACTACCTTCCGTAATGAAAAGGATACCATCCATTAGAGTAAAAAAATCTCAACAACTAACTACCTTCCATAATGACAAGGCTACCAACCATTGGAGTTACAAAATCTCCACAATGAACTACCTTCCATATTGACAAGGCTATCATCCATTGGAGTAAAAAAATCTCAACAAAAAACTACCTTTCATAATGACAAGGCTACCATCCATTGGAGTAACAAAATCTAAACAATGAACTACCTTCCATATTGATAAGGCTATCATCCATTGGAGAAACAAAATCTCAACAATGAACTACCTTCCATAATGACAAGGATACCATCAATTAGAGTTAAAAATCTCAACAATGAACTACCTTCCATAATGACAAGGCTACCATCCATTGGAGTTACAAAATCTCAACAAAAAACTATCCTGCATAATGACAAGGCTACCATCCATTAAAGTAACATAATCTCAAAACAAAACTACCTTCCATAATGACAAGGCTACCATCCATTGGAGTAGCAAAATCTCAACAATGAACTACCTTCCGTAATGACAAGACTACCAGCCATCAGAGTAACAAAATCTCAACAATGAACTACCTTCCATAATGACAAGGCTACCATCCATTGGAGTTTCAAAATCTCAACAACAAACTTCATTTCATAATAACAAGTCTACCATCCATTAAAGTAAACAAATCTCAACAATGAACTACCTTCCATAATGACAAGGCTACCATCCATTGAAGTAACAAAATATCAACAATGAAGTACCTTCCATAATGACAAAACTACCAGCCATTGGAGTAACAAAATCTCAACAATGAACTATCTTTCATAATCACAAGGCTATCATCCATTGGAGAAACAAAATCTCAACAATGAACTACCTTCCGTAATGAAAAGGATACCATCAATTAGAGTAAAAAAATCTCAACAACGAACTACCTTCCATAATGAAAAGGCTATAATCCGTTGGAGTAAAAAAATCTCAACAACGAACTACGTTCCATAATGACAAGGCTACCATCCATTAATGTAAATAAAATCTCAAAACCAGACTACCTTCCATAATGACAAGGCTACCATCCATTCGAGTAACAAAATCTAAACAACAAACTACCTTCCATAATGACAAGGCTACCATCCATTGGAGTAACAAAATCTATATAATGAACTACCTTCCATAATGACAAGGCTACCAGCCATTGGAGTAACAAAATCTCAACAATGAACTACCTTCCATAATGACAAGGCTATCATCTATTGGAGTAAAAAAATTTCAACAAAAAACTACTGTCCATAATGACAAGGCTATCATCCATTGGAGTAACAGAATCTAAACAATGAACTACCTTCCATATTGATAAGGCTATCATCCATTGGAGAAACAAAATCTCAACAATGAACTACCTTCCGTAATGACAAGGATACCATCAATTAGAGTAAAAAATCTCAACAATGAACTACCTTCCATAATGACAAGGCTACCATCCATTGGAGTTACAAAATCTCAACAAAAAACTATCCTCCATAATGACAAGGCTACCATCCATTAAAGTAACAAAATCTAAAAACAAAACTACCTTCCATAATGACAAGGCTACCATCCATTGGAGTAACAAAATCTCAACAATGAACTACCTTCGATAATGACAAGACTACCAGCCATTGAAGTAACAAAATCTCAACAATGAACTACCTTCCATAATGACAAGGCTATCATCTATTGGAGAAACAAAATCTCAACAACGAACTACCTTCCGTAATGACAAGGATACCATCAATTAGAGTAACAAAATCTCAACAACGAACTACATTCCATAATGAAAACTCTACCATCCATTGGAGTAAAAAAATCTCAACAAAGAACTACCTTCCATAATGACAAAGCTACCATCCATTGGTGTAACAAAATCTCAACAATGAAATACCTTCCATAATAACAAGGCTACCATCCATTGGAGTAACAAAATCTCAAAAATGAACTACCTTCCATAATGACAAGGCTATCATCCATTGGGGAAACAAAATCTCAACAATGAACTACCTTCCGTAATGACAGGGATACCATCAATTAGAGTAACAAAATCTCAACAACGAACTACCTTCCATAATGACAAGGCTACCATCCATTGGAGTAACAAAATCTCAACAACGAACTACCTTCCATAATGACAAGGCTACCATCCATTGGAGTAACGAAATCTAAATAATGAACTACCTTCCATAATGACAAGGCTATCATCCATTGGAGAAACAAAATCTCAACAATGAACTACCTTCCGTAATGACAAGGTTACCATAAATTAGAGTAACAAAATCTAAACAATGAACTACCTTCCATAATGACAAGGCTACCAGCCATTGGAGTTACAAAATCTCAACAATGAACTACCTTCCATAATGACAAGGCTACCATCCATTGGAGTAAAAAAATCTCAACAAAAAACTACCTTCCATAATGACAAGGCTACCATCCATTGGAGTAACAAAATCTAAACAATGAACTACCTTCCATATGGATAAGGCTATCATCCATTGGAGAAACAAAATCTCAACAATGAACAACCTTCCATAATGACAAGGACACCATCAATTAGAGTAACAAAATCTCAACAACGAACTACCTTCCATAATGAAAAGTCTACCATCCATTGGATTAAAAAAATCTAAACAAAGAACTACCTTCAATAATGACAAGGCTACCATCCATTAGAGTAACAAAATCTCAACAATGAACTACCTTCCATAATGACAAGGCTACCATCCATTGGAGTAACAAAATCTCAAAAATGAACCACCTTCCATAATGACAAGGCTATCATCCGTTGGAGAAACAAAATCTAAACACTGAACTACCTTATGTAATGACATGAATTCCATCAATTAGAGTAACAAAATCTCAACAACGAACTATCTTCCATAATGAAAAGACTACCATCCATTGGAGTAAAAAAATCTCAACAAAGAACTACCTTCCATAATGACAAGGCTACCTTCCATTGGAGTAACAAAATCTCAAAAATGAACTAGCTTCCATAATGACAAGGCTACCATCCATTGGAGTAACAAAATCTCAAAAATTAACCACCTTCCATAATGACAAGGCTATCATCCATTGGAGAAACAAAATCTCAAAAATAAACTACTTCCGTAGTGAAGAGGATACCATCAATTAGAGTAACAAAATCTCAACAATGAACTACCTTCCATAATGACAAGGCTACCATCCATTGGAGTTACAAAATATCAACAACAAACTATCTTCCATAATAACGAGGCTACCATCCATTAAAGTAACAAAATCTCAAAACAAAACTACCTTCCATAATGACAAGGCTACCATCAATTGGAGTAATAAAATCTCAACAATGAACTACCTTCCATAATGACAAGACTACCAGCAATTGGAGTAACAAAATCTCAATAATGAACTACCTTCCATAATGACAAGGCTATCATCCATTGGAGAAACAAAATCTCAACAATGAAATACCATCCGTAATGACAAGGATACAAAAAATTAGAGTAAAAAAATCTCAACAATGAACTACCTTCCATAATGAAAAGTCTACCATCCATTGGAGTAAAAAAATCTCAACAAAGAACTACCTTCAATAATGACAAAGCTACCATCCATTGGAGTAACAAAATATCAAAATGAACTACCTTCCATAATAACAAGGCTGCCATCCATTGCAGTAACAAAATCTCAAAAATGAACTACTTTCCATAATGACAAGGCTATCATCCATTGGAGTAACAAAATCTAAATAATGAGCTACCTTCCATAATGACAAGGCTACCAGCCATTGGAGTAACAAAATCTAAACAATGAACTACCTTCCATATTGATAAGGCTATCATCCATTGGAGAAACAAAATCTCAACAATGAACTACCTTCCGTAATGACAAGGATACAATCAATTAGAGTAACAAAATCTCAACAACGAACTACCTTCCATAATGACAAGGCTACCATCCATTGGAGTTACAAAATCTCAACAAAAAACTATCCTCCATAATAACAAGGCTACCATCCATTAAAGTAACAAAATCTCAAAACAAAACTACCTTCCATAATGACAAGGCTACCATCCATTGGAGTAGCAAAATCTCAATAATGAACTACCTTCCGTAATGACAAGGCTACCAGCCATCAGAGTAACAAAATCTCAACAATGAACTACCTTCCATAATGACAAGGCTATCATCCATTGGAGTAACAAAATCTCAACAACGAACTACCTTCCGTAATGAAAAGTCTACCATCCATTGGATTAAAAAAATCTCAACAAAGAACTACCTTCCATAATGAAAAGTCTACCATCCATTGGAGTAAAAAAATCTCAACAAAGAACTACCTTCCATAATGACAAAGCTACCATCCATTGGAGTAACAAAATCTCAACAATGAACTACCTTCCATAATAACAAGGCTACCATCCATTGGAGTAACAAAATCTCAAAAATAAAATACCTTCCATAATGACAAGGCTATCATCCATTGGGGAAACAAAATCTCAACAATGAACTACCTTCCATAATGACAGGGATACCATCAATTAGAGTAAAAAAATCTCAACAACGAACTACCTTCCATAATGACAAGGATACCATCCATTGGAGTTACAAAATCTCAACAACAAACTACATTTCATAATGACAAGGCTACCATCCATTAAAGTAAAACAATCTCAACAATGAACTAGCTTCCATAATGACAAGGCTACCATTCATTGGAGTAACAAAATATCAACAATGAACTACCTTCCATAATGACAAAGCTACCAGCCATTGGAGTAACAAAATCTCAACAATGAACTACCTTCCGTAATGAAAAGGATACCATCCATTAGAGTAAAAAAATCTCAACAACAAACTACCTTCCATAATGAAAAGGCTACAATCCGTTGGAGTAAAAAAATCTCAATAACTAACTACCTTCCATAATGACAAGGCTACCAACCATTGGAGTAACAAAATCTCAATAATGAACTACCTTCCATAATGACAAGGCTATAATCCATTGGAGAAACAAAATCTCAACAATGAACTACCTTCCATAATGAAAAGGATACCATCCATTGGGGAAACAAAATCTCAACAATGAACTGCCTTCCGTAATGACAGGGATACCATCAATTAGAGTAACAAAATCTCAACAACGAACTACCTTCCATAATGACAAGGCTACCATCCATTGGAGTAACAAAATCTCAACAACGAACTACCTTCCATAATGACAAGGCTACCATCCATTGGAGTAACGAAATCTAAATAATGAACTACCTTCCATAATGACAAGGCTATCATCCATTGGAGAAACAAAATCTCAACAATGAACTACCTTCCGTAATGACAAGGTTACCATAAATTAGAGTAACAAAATCTAAACAATGAACTACCTTCCATAATGACAAGGATACCAACCATTGGAGTTACAAAATCTCAACAATGAACTACCTTCCATAATGACAAGGCTACCATCCATTGGAGTAAAAAAATCTCAACAAAAAACTACCTTCCATAATGACAAGGCTACCATCCATTGGAGTAACAAAATCTAAACAATGAACTACCTTCCATATGGATAAGGCTATCATCCATTGGAGAAACAAAATCTCAACAATGAACAACCTTCCATAATGACAAGGACACCATCAATTAGAGTAACAAAATCTCAACAACGAACTACCTTCCATAATGAAAAGTCTACCATCCATTGGATTAAAAAAATCTAAACAAAGAACTACCTTCAATAATGACAAGGCTACCATCCATTAGAGTAACAAAATCTCAACAATGAACTACCTTCCATAATGACAAGGCTACCATCCATTGGAGTAACAAAATCTCAAAAATGAACCACCTTCCATAATGACAAGGCTATCATCCGTTGGAGAAACAAAATCTAAACACTTAACTACCTTATGTAATGACATGAATTCCATCAATTAGAGTAACAAAATCTCAACAACGAACTATCTTCCATAATGAAAAGACTACCATCCATTGGAGTAAAAAAATCTCAACAAAGAACTACCTTCCATAATGACAAGGCTACCTTCCATTGGAGTAACAAAATCTCAAAAATGAACTAGCTTCCATAATGACAAGGCTACCATCCATTGGAGTAACAAAATCTCAAAAATTAACCACCTTCCATACTGACAAGGCTATCATCCATTGGAGAAACAAAATCTCAAAAATAAACTACTTCCGTAGTGAAGAGGATACCATCAATTAGAGTAACAAAATCTCAACAATGAACTACCTTCCATAATGACAAGGCTACCATCCATTGGAGTTACAAAATATCAACAACAAACTATCTTCCATAATAACGAGGCTACCATCCATTAAAGTAACAAAATCTCAAAACAAAACTACCTTCCATAATGACAAGGCTACCATCAATTGGAGTAATAAAATCTCAACAATGAACTACCTTCCATAATGACAAGACTACCAGCAATTGGAGTAACATAATCTCAATAATGAACTACCTTCCATAATGACAAGGCTATCATCCATTGGAGAAACAAAATCTCAACAATGAAATACCATCCGTAATGACAAGGATACAAAAAATTAGAGTAAAAAAATCTCAACAATGAACTACCTTCCATAATGAAAAGTCTACCATCCATTGGAGTAAAAAAATCTCAACAAAGAACTACCTTCCATAATGACAAAGCTACCATCCATTGGAGTAACAAAATATCAAAATGAACTACCTTCCATAATAACAATGCTGCCATCCATTGCAGTAACAAAATCTCAAAAATGAACTACTTTCCATAATGACAAGGCTATCATCCATTGGAGTAACAAAATCTAAATAATGAGCTACCTTCCATAATGACAAGGCTACCAGCCATTGGAGTAACAAAATCTAAACAATGAACTACCTTCCATATTGATAAGGCTATCATCCATTGGAGAAACAAAATCTCAACAATGAACTACCTTCCGTAATGACAAGGATACCATCAATTAGAGTAACAAAATCTCAACAACGAACTACCTTCCATAATGACAAGGCTACCATCCATTGGAGTTACAAAATCTCAACAAAAAACTATCCTCCATAATGACAAGGCTACCATCCATTAAAGTAACAAAATCTCAAAACAAAACTACCTTCCATAATGACAAGGCTACCATCCATTGGAGTAGCAAAATCTCAATAATGAACTACCTTCCGTAATGACAAGGCTACTAGCCATCAGAGTAACAAAATCTCAACAATGAACTACCTTCCATAATGACAAGGCTATCATCCATTGGAGTAACAAAATCTCAACAACGAACTACCTTCCATAATGAAAAGTCTACCATCCATTGGATTAAAAAAATCTCAACAAAGAACTACCTTCCATAATGAAAAGTCTACCATCCATTGGAGTAAAAAAATCTCAACAAAGAACTACGTTCCATAATGACAAAGCTACCATCCATTGGAGTAACAAAATCTCAACAATGAACTACCTTCCATAATAACAAGGCTACCATCCATTGGAGTAACAAAATCTCAAAAATAAAATACCTTCCATAATGACAAGGCTATCATCCATTGGGGAAACAAAATCTCAACAATGAACTACCTTCCATAATGACAGGGATACCATCAATTAGAGTAAAAAAATCTCAACAACGAACTACCTTCCATAATGACAAGGATACCATCCATTGGAGTTACAAAATCTCAACAACAAACTACATTTCATAATGACAAGGCTACCATCCATTAAAGTAAAACAATCTCAACAATGAACTAGCTTCCATAATGACAAGGCTACCATTCATTGGAGTAACAAAATATCAACAATGAAGTACCTTCCATAATGACAAAGCTACCAGCCATTGGAGTAACAAAATCTCAACAATGAACTACCTTCCGTAATGAAAAGGATACCATCCATTAGAGTAAAAAAATCTCAACAACAAACTACCTTCCATAATGAAAAGGCTACAATCCGTTGGAGTAAAAAAATCTCAATAAATAACTACCTTCCATAATGACATGGCTACCAACCATTGGAGTAACAAAATCTCAATAATGAACTACCTTCCATAATGACAAGGCTATAATCCATTGGAGAAACAAAATCTCAACAATGAACTACCTTCCATAATGAAAAGGATACCATCCATTAGAGTAAAAAAATCTCAACAACTAACTACCTTCCATAATGACAAGGCTACCAACCATTGGAGTTACAAAATCTCCACAAAGAACTACCTTCCATATTGACAAGGCTACCATCCATTGGAGTAAAAAAATCTCAACAAAAAACTACCTTTCATAATGACAAGGCTACCATCCATTGGAGTAACAAAATCTAAACAACGAACTACCTTCCATATTGATAAGGCTATCATCCATTGGAGAAACAAAATCTCAACAATGAACTACCTTCCGTAATGACAAGGATACCATCAATTAGAGTTAAAAATCTCAACAATGAACTACCTTCCATAATGACAAGGCTACCATCCATTGGAGTTACAAAATCTCAACAAAAAACTATCCTGCATAATGACAAGGCTACCATCCATTAAAGTAACATAATCTCAAAACAAAACTACCTTCCATAATGACAAGGCTACCATCCATTGGAGTAGCAAAATCTCAATAATGAACTACCTTCCGTAATGACAAGGCTACCAGCCATCAGAGTAACAAAATCTCAATAATGAACTACCTTCCATAATGACAAGGCTATCATCCATTGGAGTAACAAAATCTCAACAACGAACTACCTTCCGTAATGAAAAGTCTACCATCCATTGGATTAAAAAAATCTCAACAAAGAACTACCTTCCATAATGAAAAGTCTACCATCCATTGGAGTAAAAAAATCTCAACAAATAACTACCTTTCATAATGACAAAGCTACCATCCATTGGAGTAACAAAATCTCAACAATGAACTACCTTCCATAATAACAAGGCTACCATCCATTGGAGTAACAAAATCTCAAAAATAAAATACCTTCCATAATGACAAGGCTATCATCCATTGGGGAAACAAAATCTCAACAATGAACTACCTTCCATAATGACAGGGATACCATCAATTAGAGTAAAAAAATCTCAACAACGAACTACCTTCCATAATGACAAGGATACCATCCATTGGAGTTACAAAATCTCAATAACAAACTACATTTCATAATGACAAGGCTACCATCCATTAAAGTAAAAAAATCTCAACAATGAACTACCTTCCATAATGACAAGGCTACCATTCATTGGAGTAACAAAATATCAACAATGAAGTACCTTCCATAATGACAAAGCTACCATCCATTGGAGTAACAAAATATCAACAATGAACTACCTTCCGTAATGAAAAGGATACCATCCATTAGAGTAAAAAAATATCAACAACAAACTACCTTCCATAATGAAAAGGCTACAATCCGTTGGAGTAAAAAAATCTCAATAACTAACTACCTTCCATAATGACAAGGCTACCAACCATTGGAGTAACAAAATCTCAATAATGAACTACCTTCCATAATGACAAGGCTATAATCCATTGGAGAAACAAAATCTCAACAATGAACTACCTTCCGTAATGAAAAGGATACCATCCATTAGAGTAAAAAAATCTCAACAACTAAATACCTTCCATAATGACAAGGCTACCAACCATTGGAGTTACAAAATCTCCACAATGAACTACCTTCCATATTGACAAGGCTATCATCCATTGGAGTAAAAAAATCTCAACAAAAAACTACCTTTCATAATGACAAGGCTACCATCCATTGGAGTAACAAAATCTAAACAATGAACTACCTTCCATATTGATAAGGCTATCATCCATTGGAGAAACAAAATCTCAACAATGAACTACCTTCCGTAATGACAAGGATACCATCAATTAGAGTTAAAAATCTCAACAATGAACTACCTTCCATAATGACAAGGCTACCATCCATTGGAGTTACAAAATCTCAACAAAAAACTATCCTGCATAATGACAAGGCTACCATCCATTAAAGTAACATAATCTCAAAACAAAACTACCTTCCATAATGACAAGGCTACCATCCATTGGAGTAACAAAATCTCAACAATGAACTACCTTCCATAATGACAAGACTACCGGCCATTGGAGTAACAAAATCTCAACAATGAACTACCTTCCATAATGACAGGGATACCATCAATTAGAGTAACAAAATCTCAACAATGAACTACCTTCCATAATGACAAGGCTACCATCCATTGGAGTTACAAAATCTCAACAACAAACTACATTTCATAATAACAAGTCTACCATCCATTAAAGTAAACAAATCTCAACAATGAACTACCTTCCATAATGACAAGGCTACCATCCATTGAAGTAACAAAATATCAACAATGAAGTACCTTCCATAATGACAAAACTACCAGCCATTGGAGTAACAAAATCTCAACAATGAACTATCTTTCATAATCACAAGGCTATCATCCATTGGAGAAACAAAATCTCAACAATGAACTACCTTCCGTAATGAAAAGGATACCATCAATTAGAGTAAAAAAATCTCAACAACGAACTACCTTCCATAATGAAAAGGCTATAATCCGTTGGAGTAAAAAAATCTCAACAACGAACTACGTTCCATAATGACAAGGCTACCATCCATTAATGTAAATAAAATCTCAAAACCAGACTACCTTCCATAATGACAAGGCTACCATCCATTCGAGTAACAAAATCTAAACAACAAACTACCTTCCATAATGACAAGGCTACCATCCATTGGAGTAACAAAATCTATATAATGAACTACCTTCCATAATGACAAGGCTACCAGCCATTGGAGTAACAAAATCTCAACAATGAACTACCTTCCATAATGACAAGGCTATCATCTATTGGAGTAAAAAAATTTCAACAAAAAACTACTGTCCATAATGACAAGGCTACCATCTATTGGAGTAACAGAATCTAAACAATGAACTACCTTCCATATTGATAAGGCTATCATCCATTGGAGAAACAAAATCTCAACAATGAACTACCTTCCGTAATGACAAGGATACCATCAATTAGAGTAAAAAATCTCAACAATGAACTACCTTCCATAATGACAAGGCTACCATCCATTGGAGTTACAAAATCTCAACAAAAAACTATCCTCCATAATGACAAGGCTACCATCCATTAAAGTAACAAAATCTAAAAACAAAACAACCTTCCATAATGACAAGGCTACCATCCATTGGAGTAACAAAATCTCAACAATGAACTACCTTCGATAATGACAAGACTACCAGCCATTGGAGTAACAAAATCTCAACAATGAACTACCTTCCATAATGACAAGGCTATCATCTATTGGAGAAACAAAATCTCAACAACGAACTACCTTCCGTAATGACAAGGATACCATCAATTAGAGTAACAAAATCTCAACAACGAACTACATTCCATAATGAAAAGTCTACCATCCATTGGAGTAAAAAAATCTCAACAAAGAACTACCTTCCATAATGACAAAGCTACCATCCATTGGTGTAACAAAATCTCAACAATGAAATACCTTCCATAATAACAAGGCTACCATCCATTGGAGTAACAAAATCTCAAAAATGAACTACCTTCCATAATGACAAGGCTATCATCCATTGGGGAAATAAAATCTCAACAATGAACTGCCTTCCGTAATGACAGGGATACCATCAGTTAGAGTAACAAAATCTCAACAACGAACTACCTTCCATAATGACAAGGCTACCATCCATTGGAGTAACAAAATCTCAACAACGAACTACCTTCCATAATGACAAGGCTACCATCCATTGGAGTAATGAAATCTAAATAATGAACTACCTTCCATAATGACAAGGCTATCATCCATTGGAGAAACAAAATCTCAACAATGAACTACCTTCCGTAATGACAAGGTTACCATAAATTAGAGTAACAAAATCTAAACAGTGAACTACCTTCCATAATGACAAGGCTACCAGCCATTGGAGTTACAAAATCTCAACAATGAACTACCTTCCATAATGACAAGGCTTCCATCCATTGGAGTAAAAAAATCTCAACAAAAATCTACCTTCCATAATGACAAGGCTACCTTCCATTGGAGTAACAAAATCTAAACAATGAACTACCTTCCATATGGATAAGGCTATCATCCATTGGAGAAACAAAATCTCAACAATGAACAACCTTCCATAATGACAAGGACACCATCAATTAGAGTAACAAAATCTCAACAACGAACTACCTTCCATAATGAAAAGTCTACCATCCATTGGATTAAAAAAATCTAAACAAAGAACTACCTTCAATAATGACAAGGCTACCATCCATTAGAGTAACAAAATCTCAACAATGAACTACCTTCCATAATGACAAGGCTACCATCCATTGGAGTAACAAAATCTCAAAAATGAACCACCTTCCATAATGACAAGGCTATCATCCGTTGGAGAAACAAAATCTAAACACTGAACTACCTTATGTAATGACATGAATTCCATCAATTAGAGTAACAAAATCTCAACAACGAACTATCTTCCATAATGAAAAGACTACCATCCATTGGAGTAAAAAAATATCAACAAAGAACTACCTTCCATAATGACAAGGCTACCTTCCATTGGAGTAACAAAATCTCAAAAATGAACTAGCTTCCATAATGACAAGGCTACCATCCATTGGAGTAACAAAATCTCAAAAATTAACCACCTTCCATAATGACAAGGCTATCATCCATTGGAGAAACAAAATCTCAAAAATGAACTACCTTCCGTAATGAAGAGGATACCATCAATTAGAGTAACAAAATCTCAACAATGAACTACCTTCCATAATGACAAGGCTACCATCCATTGGAGTTACAAAATATCAACAACAAACTATCTTCCATAATGACAAGGCTACCATCCATTAAAGTAACAAAATCTCAAAACAAAACTACCTTCCATAATGACAAGGCTACCATCCATTGGAGTAACAAAATCTCAACAATGAACTACTTTCCATAATGACAAGGCTACCAGCCATTGTAGTAACAAAATCTCAACAATGACCTACCTTCCATAATGACAAGGCTATCATCCATTGGAGAAACAAAATCTCAACAATGAACTACCATCCGTAATGACAAGGATACCATCAATTAGAGTAACAAAATCTCAACAACGAACTACCTTCCATAATGACAAGGCTACCATCCATTGGAGTTACAAGATATCAACAACAAACTATCTTCCATAATGACAAGGCTACCATCCATTAAAGTAACAAAATCTCAAAACAAAACTACCTTCCATAATGACAAGGCTACCATCAATTGGAGTAATAAAATCTCAACAATGAACTACCTTCCATAATGACAAGACTACCAGCCATTGGAGTAACAAAATCTCAACAATGAACTACCTTCCATAATGACAAGGCTATCATCCATTGGAGAAACAAAATCTCAACGACGAAATACCATCCGTAATGACAAGGATACAAAAAATTAGAGTAACAAAATCTCAACAATGAACTACCTTCCATAATGAAAAGTCTACCATCCATTGGAGTATAAAAATCTCAACAAAGAACTACCTTCCATAATGACAAAGCTACCATCCATTGGAGTAACAAAATATCAACAATGAACTACCTTCCATAATAACAAGGCTGCCATCCATTGCAGTAACAAAATCTCAAAAATGAACTACCTTCCATAATGACAAGGCTATCATCCATTGGGGAAACAAAATCTCAACAATGAACTACCTTCCGTAATGACAGGGATACCATCAATTAGAGTAACAAAATCTCAACAACGAACTACCTTCCATAATGACAAGGCTCCCATCCATTGGAGTAACAAAATCTCAACAACGAACTACCTTCCATAATGACAAGGCTACCATCCATTGGAGTAACGAAATCTAAATAATGAACTACCTTCCATAATGACAAGGCTATCATCCATTGGAGAAACAAAATCTCAACAATGAACTACCATCCGTAATGACAAGGTTACCATAAATTAGAGTAACAAAATCTAAACAATGAACTACCTTCCATAATGACAAGGCTACCAGCCATTGGAGTTACAAAATCTCAACAATGAACTACCTTCCATAATGACAAGGCTACCATCCATTGGAGTAAAAAAATCTCAACAAAAAACTACCTTCCATAATGACAAGGCTACCATCCATTGGAGTAATAAAATCTAAACAATGAACTACCTTCCATATGGATAAGGCTATCATCCATTGGAGAAACAAAATCTCAACAATGAACAACCTTCCATAATGACAAGGACACCATCAATTAGAGTAACAAAATCACAACAACGAACTACCTTCCATAATGAAAAGTCTACCATCCATTAGATTAAAAAAATCTCAACAGAGAACTACCTTCAATAATGACAAGGCTACCATCCATTAGAGTAACAAATTCTCAACAATGAACTACCTTCCATAATGACAAGGCTACCATCCATTGGAGTAACAAAATCTCAACAATGACCTACCTTCCATAATGACAAGGCTATCATCCATTGGAGAAACAAAATATCAACAATGAACTACCATCCGTAATGACAAGGATACCATCAATTAGAGTAACAAAATCTCAACAACGAACTACGTTCCATAATGACAAGGCTACCATCCATTGGAGTTACAAGATATCAACAACAAACTATCTTCCATAATGACAAGGCTACCATCCATTAAAGTAACAAAATCTCAAAACAAAACTACCTTCCATAATGACAAGGCTACCATCAATTGGAGTAATAAAATCTCACAAATGAACTACCTTCCATAATGACAAGACTACCAGCCATTGGAGTAACAAAATCTCAACAATGAACTACCTTCCATAATGACAAGGCTATCATCCATTGGAGAAACAAAATCTCAACAATGAAATACCATCCGTAATGACAAGGATGCAAAAAATTAGAGTAACAAAATCTCAACAATGAACTACCTTCCATAATGAAAAGTCTACCATCCATTGGAGTAAAAAAATCTCAACAAAGAACTACCTTCCATAATGACAAAGCTACCATCCATTGGAGTAACAAAATATCAACAATGAACTACCTTCCATAATAACAAGGCTGCCATCCATTGCAGTAACAAAATCTCAAAAATGAACTACCTTCCATAATGACAAGGCTATCATCCATTGGGGAAACAAAATCTCAACAATGAACTACCTTCTGTAATGACAGGGATACCATCAATTAGAGTAACAAAATCTCAACAACGAACTACCTTCCATAATGACAAGGCTACCATCCATTGGAGTAACAAAATCTCAACAACGAACTACCTTCCATAATGACAAGGCTACCATCCATTGGAGTAACGAAATCTAAATAATGAACTACCTTCCATAATGACAAGGCTATCATCCATTGGAGAAACAAAATCTCAACAATGAACTACCTTCCGTAATGACAAGGTTACCAAAAATTAGAGTAACAAAATCTAAACAATGAACTACCTTCCATAATGACAAGGCTACCAGCCATTGGAGTTACAAAATATCAACAATGAAATACCTTCCATAATGACAAGGCTACCATCCATTGGAGTAAAAAAATCTCAACAAAAAACTACCTTCCATAATGACAAGGCTACCATCCATTGGAGTAACAAAATCTAAACAATGAACTACCTTCCATATGGATAAGGCTATCATCCATTGGAGAAACAAAATCTCAACAATGAACAACCTTCCATAATGACAAGGACACCATTAATTAGAGTAACACAATCTCAACAACAAACTACCTTCCATAATGAAAAGTCTACCATCCATTGTATTAAAAAAATCTCAACAAAGAACTACCTTCAATAATGACAAGGCTACCATCCATTAGAGTAACAAAATCTCAACAATGAACTACCTTCCATAATGACAAGGCTACCATCCATTGGAGTAACAAAATCTCAAAAATGAACCACCTTCCATAATGACAAGGCTATCATCCGTTAGAGAAACAAAATATAAACAATGAACTACCTTATGTAATGACATGAACTCCATCAATTAGAGTAACAAAATCTCATCAACGAACTATCTTCCATAATGAAAAGACTACCATCCATTGGAGTAAAAAAATCTCAACAAAGAACTACCTTCCATAATGACAAGGCTACCATCCATTGGAGTAACAAAATCTCAAAAACGAACTAGCTTCCATAATGACAAGGCTACCATCCATTGGAGTAACAAAATCTCAAAAATTAACCACCTTCCATAATGACAAGGCTATCATCCGTTGGAGAAACAAAATCTCAACAATGAACTACCTTCCGTAATGACAAGGATACCATCAATTAGAGTAACAAAATCTCAACAACGAACTACCTTCCATAATGACAAGGCTACCATCCATTGGAGTTACAAAATATCAACAACAAACTATCTTCCATAATGACAAGACTACCATCCATTAAAGTAACAAAATCTCAAAACAAAACTACCTTCCATAATGACAAGGCTACCATCCATTGGAGTAAAAAAATCTCAACAATGAACTACCTTCCATAATGACAAGGCTACCAGCCATTGTAGTAACAAAATCTCAACAATGACCTACCTTCCATAATGACAAGTCTACCATCCATTGGAGTAAAAAAATCTCAACAAAGAACTACCTTCCATAATGACAAAGCTACCATCCATTGGAGTAACAAAATATCAACAATGAACTACCTTCCATAATAACAAGGCTGCCATCCATTGCAGTAACAAAATCTCAAAAATGAACTACCTTCCATAATGACAAGGCTATCATCCATTGGGGAAACAAAATCTCAACAATGAACTACCTTCCGTAATGACAGGGATACCATCAATTAGAGTAACAAAATCTCAACAACGAACTACCTTCCAAAATGACAAGGCTACCATCCATTGGAGTAACAAAATCTCAATAACGAACTACCTTCCATAATGACAAGGCTACCATCCATTGGAGTAACGAAATCTAAATAATGAACTACCTTCCATAATGACAAGGCTATCATCCATTGGAGAAACAAAATCTCAACAATGAACTACCTTCCGTAATGACAAGGTTACCATAAATTAGAGTAACAAAATCTAAACAATGAACTACCTTCCATAATGACAAGGCTACCAGCCATTGGAGTTACAAAATATCAACAATGAACTACCTTCCATAATGACAAGGCTACCATCCATTGGAGTAAAAAAATCTCAACAAAAAACTACCTTCCATAATGACAAGGCTACCATCCATTGGAGTAACAAAATCTAAACAATGAACTACCTTCCATATGGATAAGGCTATCATCCATTGGAGAAACAAAATCTCAACAATGAACAAACTTCCATAATGACAAGGACACCATTAATTAGAGTAACACAATCTCAACAACAAACTACCTTCCATAATGAAATGTCTACCATCCATTGTATTAAAAAAATCTCAACAAAGAACTACCTTCAATAATGACAAGGCTACCATCCATTAGAGTAACAAAATCTCAACAATGAACTACCTTCCATAATGACAAGGCTACCATCCATTGGAGTAACAAAATCTCAAAAATGAACCACCTTCCATAATGACAAGGCTATCATCCGTTAGAGAAACAAAATATAAACAATGAACTACCTTATGTAATGACATGAACTCCATCAATTAGAGTAACAAAATCTCATCAACGAACTATCTTCCATAATGAAAAGACTACCATCCATTGGAGTAAAAAAATCTCAACAAAGAACTACCTTCCATAATGACAAGGCTACCATCCATTGGAGTAACAAAATCTCAAAAACGAACTAGCTTCCATAATGACAAGGCTACCATCCATTGGAATAACAAAATCTCAAAAATTAACCACCTTCCATAATGACAAGGCTATCATCCATTGGAGAAACAAAATCTCAACAATGAACTACCTTCTGTAATGACAATGATACCATCAATTAGAGTAACAAAATCTCAACAACGAACTACCTTCCATAATGACAAGGCTACCATCCATTGGAGTTACAAAATATCAACAACAAACTATCTTCCATAATGACAAGGCTACCATCCATTAAAGTAACAAAATCTCAAAACAAAACTACCTTCCATAATGACAAGGCTACCATCCATTGGAGTAACAAAATCTCAACAATGAACTACCTTCCATAATGACAAGGCTACCAGCCATTGTAGTAACAAAATCTCAACAATGACCTACCTTCCATAATGACAAGGCTATCATCCATTGGAGAAACAAAATCTCAACAATGAACTACCATCCGTAATGACAAGGATACCATCAATTAGAGTAACAAAATCTCAACAACGAACTACCTTCCATAATGACAAGGCTACCATCCATTGGAGTTACAAAATATCAACAACAAACTATCTTCCATAATGACAAGGCTACCATCCATTAAAGTAACAAAATCTCAAAACAAAACTACCTTCCATAATGACAAGGCTACCATCAATTGGAGTAATAAAATCTCAACAATGAACTACCTTCCATAATGACAAGACTACCAGCCATTGGAGTAACAAAATATCAACAATGAACTACCTTCCATAATGACAAGGCTATCATCCATTGGAGAAACAAAATCTCAACAATGAAATACCATCCGTAATGACAAGGATACAAAAAATTAGAGTAAGAAAATCTCAACAATGAACTACCTTCCATAATGAAAAGTCTACCATCCATTGGAGTAAAAAAATCTCAATAAAGAACTACCTTCCATAATGACAAAGTTACCATCCATTGGAGTAACAAAATATCAACAATGAACTACCTTCCATAATAACAAGGCTGCCATCCATTGCAGTAACAAAATCTCAAAAATGAACTACCTTCCATAATGACAAGGCTATCATCCATTGGAGAAACAAAATCTCAACAATGAACTACCTTCCATAAGGACAGGTATACCATCAATTAGAGTAACAAAATCTCAACAACGAACTACCTTCCATAATGACAAGGCTACCATCCATTGGAGTTACAAAATCTCAACAACAAACTACATTTCATAATGACAAGGCTACCATCCATTAAAGTAAACAAATCTCAACAATGAACTACCTTCCATAATGACAAGGCTACTATCCATTGGAGTAACAAAATATCAACAATGAAGTACCTTCCATAATGACAAAGCTACCAGCCATTAGAGTAACAAAATCTCAACAATGAACTATCTTCCATAATCACAAGGCTATCATCCATTGGAGAAACAAAATCTCAACAATGAACTACCTTTCGTAATGTAAAGGATACCATCAATTAGAGTAAAAAAATCTCAACAACGAACTACCTTCCATAATGAAAAGTCTACAATCCGTTGGAGTAAAAAAATATCAACAACGAACTACCTTCCATAATGACAAGGCTACCATCCATTAATGTAAATAAATTCTCAAAACCAGACTACCTTCTATAATGACAAGGCTACCTTCCATTGGAGTAACAAAATCTCAACAACGAACTACCTTCCATAATGACAAGGCTACCATCCATTGGAGTAACAAAATCTAAATAATGAACTACCTTCCATAATGACAAGGCTACCAGCCATTGGAGTAACAAAATCTCAACAATGAACTACCTTCCATAATGACAAGGCTACCATCCATTGGATTAAAAAAATCTCAACAAAAAACTACCATCCATAATGACAAGGCTACCATTCATTGGAGTAATAAAATCTAAACAATGAACTACCTTCCATATGGATAAGGCTATCATCCATTGGAGAAACAAAATCTCAACAATGAACAACCTTCCATAATGACAAGGACACCATTAATTAGAGTAACAAAATCTCAACAACGAACTACCTTCCATAATGAAAAGTCTACCATCCATTGGATTAAAAAAATATCAACAAAGAACTACCTTCAATAATGACAAGGCTACCATCCATTAGAGTAACAAAATCTCAACAATGAACTGCCTTCCATAATGACAAGGCTACCATCCGTTGGAGAAACAAAATCTAAACAATGAATTACCTTATGTAATGACATGAACTCCATCAATTAGAGTAACAAAATCTCATCAACGAACTATCTTCCATAATGAAAAGACTACCATCCATTGGAGTAAAAAAATCTCAACAAAGAACTACCTTCCATAATGACAAGGCTACCATCCATTGGAGTAACAAAATCTCAAAAATGAACTAGCTTCCATAATGACAAGGCTACCATCCATTGGAGTAACAAAATCTCAAAAATTAACCACCTTCCATAATGACAAGGCTATCATCCATTGGAGAAACAAAATCTCAACAACGAACTACCTTCCATAATGACAAGGCTACCATCCATTGGAGTTAAAAAATATCGACAACAAACTATCTTCCATAATGACAAGGCTACCATCCATTAAAGTAACAAAATCTCAAAACAAAACTACCTTCCATAATGACAAGGCTACCATCCATTGGAGTAACAAAATCTCAACAACGAACTACCTTCCATAATGACAAGGCTACCATCCATTGGAGTTACAAGATATCAACAACAAACTATCTTCCATAATGACAAGGCTACCATCCATTAAAAGAACAAAATCTCAAAACAAAACTACCTTCCATAATGACAAGGCTACCATCAATTAGAGTAATAAAATCTCAACAATGAACTACCTTCCATAATGACAAGACTACCAGACATTAATGTAACAAAATCTCAACAATGAACTACCTTCCATAATGACAAGGCTATCATCCATTGGAGAAACAAAATCTCAACAATGAAATACCATCCGTAATGACAAGGATACAAAAAATTAGAGTAACAAAATCTCAAAAATGAACTACCTTCCATAATGAAAAGTCTACCATCCATTGGAGTAAAAAAATCTCAACAAAGAACTACCTTCCATAATGACAAAGCTACCATCCATTTGAGTAACAAAATATCAACAATGAACTACCTTCCATAATAACAAGGCTGCCATCCATTGCAGTAACAAAATCTCAAAAATGAACTACCTTCCATAATGACAAGGCTATCATCCATTGGAGAAACAAAATCTCAACAATGAACTACCTTCCATAATGACAGGGATACCATCAATTAGAGTAACAAAATCTCAACAACGAACTACCTTCCATAATGACAAGGCTACCATCCATTGGAGTTACAAAATCTCAACAACAAACTACATTTCATAATGACAAGGCTACCATCCATTAAAGTAAACAAATCTCAACAATGAACTACCTTCCATAATGACAAGGCTACTATCCATTGGAGTAACAAAATATCAACAATGAAGTACCTTCCATAATGACAAAGCTACCAGCCATTGGAGTAACAAAATCTCAACAATGAACTATCTTCCATAATCACAAGGCTATCATCCATTGGAGAAACAAAATCTCAACAATGAACTACCTTCCGTAATGAAAAGGATACCATCAATTAGAGTAAAAAAATCTCAACAACGAACTACCTTCCATAATGAAAAGGCTACAATCCGTGGAGTAAAAAAATATCAACAACAAACTACCTTCCATAATTACAAGGCTACCATCCATTAATGTAAATAAAATCTCAAAACCAGACTACCTTCCATAATGACAAGGATACCTTCCATTGGAGTAACAAAATCTCAACAACGAACTACCTTCCATAATGACAAGGCTACCATCCATTGGAGTAACAAAATCTAAATAATGAACTACCTTCCATAATGACAAGGCTACCAGCCATTGGAGTAACAAAATCTCAACAATGAACTACCTTCCATAATGACAAGGCTATCATCCATTGGAGTAACAAAATCTAAACAATGAACTACCTTCCATATTGATAAGGTTATCATCCATTGGAGAAACAAAATCTAAACAATGAACTACCTTCCGTAATGACAAGGATACCATCAATTATTGTAACAAAATCTCAACAACGAACTACCTTCCATAATGACAAGGCTACCATCCATTGGAGTTACAAAATCTCAACAAAAAACTATCCTCCATAATGACAAGGCTACCATCCATTAAAGTAACAAAATCTCAAAACAAAACTACCTTCCATAATGACAAGGCTACCATCCATTGGAGTAACAAAATCTCAATAATGAACTACCTTCCGTAATGACAAGGCTACCAGCCATCGGAGTAACAAAATCTCAACAATGAACTACCTTCCATAATGACAAGGCTATCATCCATTGGAGTAACAAAATCTCAACAACGAACTACCTTCCGTAATGAAAAGTCTACCATCCATTGGATTAAAAAAATCTCAACAAAGAACTACCTTCCATAAAGAAAAGTCTACCATCCATTGGAGTAACAAAATCTCAACAATGAACTACCTTCCATAATAACAAGGCTACCATCCATTGGAGTAACATAATCTCAAAAATGAACTACCTTCCATAATGACAAGGCTATCATCCATTGGGGAAACAAAATCTCAACAATGAACTACCTTCCGTAATGACAGGTATACCATCAATTAGAGTAACAAAATCTCAACAACGAACTACCTTCCATAATGACAAGGATACCATCCATTGGAGTTACAAAATCTCAACAACAAACTACATTTCATAATGACAAGGCTACCATCCATTAAAGTAAAAAAATCTCAACAATGAACTACCTTCCATAATGACAAGGCTACCATCCATTGGAGTAACAAAATCTCAACAATGAACTACCTTCCATAATCACAAGGCTATAATCCATTGGAGAAACAAAATCTCAACAATGAACTACCTTCTGTAATAAAAAGGATACCATCCATTAGAGTAAAAAAATCTCAACAACGAACTACCTTCCATAATGAAAAGGCTACAATCCGTTAGAGTAAAAAAATCTCAATAACGAACTACCTTCCATAATGACAAGGCTACCATCCATTAATGTAAATAAAATCTCAAAACCAGACAACCTTCCATAATGACAAGGCTACCATCCATTGGAGTAACAAAATCTAAATAATGAACTACCTTCCATAAGGACAAGGCTATCATCCATTGGAGAAACAAAATCTCAACAATGAACTACCTTCTGTAATGACAAGGTTACCATAAATTAGAGTAAACAAAACCTAAACTATGAACTACCTTCCGTAATGACAAGGCTACCAGCCATTGGAGTTACAAAATCTCAATAATGAACTACCTTCCATAATGACAAGGCTACCATCCATTGGAGTAAAAAAATCTCAACAAAAAGCTACCTTCCATAATGACTAGGTTACCATCCATTGGAGTAACAAAATCTAAACAATGAACTACCTTCCATATTGATAAGGCTATCATCCATTGGAGAAACAAAATCTCAACAATGAACAACCTTCTATAATGACAAGGATACCATCAATTAGAGTAACAAAATCTCAACAACAAACTACCTTCCATAATGAAAAGTCTACCATCCATTGGATTAAAATAATCTCAACAAAGAACTACCTTCAATAATGACAAGGCTACCATCCATTAGAGTAACAAATTCTCAACAATGAACTACCTTCCATAATGACAAGGCTACCATCCATTGGAGTAACAAAATTTCAAAAGTAAACCACCTTCCATAATGACAAGGCTATCATCCGTTGGAGAAACAAAATCTAAACAATGAACTACCTTACATAATGACAAGGCTACCATCCATTGGAGTAACAAAATCTCAACAACGAACTACCTTCCATAATGACAAGGCTACCATCCATTGGAGTTACAAAATCTCAACAACAAACTATCTTCCATAATGACAAGGCTACCAGCCATTAAAGTAACAAAATCTCAAAACAAAACTACCTTCCATAATGACAAGGCTACCATCCATTGGAGTAACAAAATCTAAACAATGAACTACCTTCCATAATGACAAGGCTACCAGCCATTGGAGTAACAAAATCTCAACAATGAACTACCTTCCATAATGACAAGGCTATCATCCATTGGAGAAACAAAATCTCAACAATGAACTACCATCCGTAATGACAAGGATACCATCAATTAGAGTAAAAAAATCTCAACAACGAACTACCTTCCATAATGAAAAGTCTACCATCCATTGGAGTAAAAAAATCTCAACAAAGAACTACCTTCCATAATGACAAGGCTACCATCCATTGGAGTAACAAAATCTCAACAATGAACTACCTTCCATAATAACAAGGCTACCATACATTGGAGTAACAAAATCTCAAAAATGAACTACCTTCCATAATGACAAGGCTATCATCCATTGAAGAAACCAAATCTCAACAATGAACTACCTTCTGTAATGACAGGGCTACCATCCATTGGAGTAACAAAATCTAAACAACGAACTACCTTCCATAATGACAATGCTACCATCCATTGGAGTTACAACATCTCAACAATGAACTACCTTCCATAATGATAAGGCTATCATCCATTGGAGAAACAAAATCTCAACAATGAACTACCTTCTGTAATGACAGGGATACCATCAATTATAGTAACAAAATCTCAACAACGAACCACCTTCCATAATGACAAGGCTACCATCCATTGGAGTTACAAAATCTCAACAAAAAACTACATTTCATAATGACAAGGCTACCATCCATTAAAGTAAAAAAAATTCAACAATGAACTACCTTCCATAATGACAAGGCTACCATCCATTGGAGTAACAAAATATCAACAATGAAGTACCTTCCATAATGACAAAGCTACCAGCCATTGGAGTAACAAAATCTCAACAATGAACTACCTTCCATAATGACAAGGCTATCATCCATTTTAGAAACAAAATCTAAACAATGAACTAGCTTCCGTAATGAAAAGGATACCATCAATTAGAGTAAAAAAATCTCAACAACGAACTACTTTCCATAATGAAAAGGCTACAATCCATTGGAGTAAAAAAATCTCAACAACAAACTACCTTTTATAATGAGAAGGCTACCATCCATTAATGTAAATAAAATCTCAAAACCAGACTACCTTCCATAATGACAAGGCTACCATCCATTGGAGTAACAAAATCTCAACAACGAACTACCTTCCATAATGACAAGGTTACCATCCATTGGAGTAACAAAATATCAATAATGAACTACCTTCCGTAATGACAAGGCTACCAGCCATCGGAGTAACAAAATCTCAACATTGAACTACCTTCCATAATGACAAGGCTATCATCCATTGGAGAAACAAAATCTCAACAATGAACTACCTTCCGTAATGCTAAGGTTACCATAAATTAGAGTAACAAAATATAAACAATGAACTACCTTCCATAATGACAAGGCTACCAGCCATTGGAGTAACAACATCTCAAAACTGAACTACCTTCCATAATGACAAGGCTACCATCCATTGGAGTAACAAAATCTAAACAATGAACTACCTTCCATAATGACAAGGCTACCAGCCATTGGAGTAAAAAAATCTCCACAATGAACTACCTTCCATAAGGATAAGGCTATCATCCATTGGAGAAATAAAATCTCAACAATGAACCACCTTCCATAATGACAAGGCTATCATCCGTTGGAGAAACAAAATCTAAACAATGAACTACCTTATGTAATGACATGAATTCCATCAATTAGAGTAACAAAATCTCAACAACGAACTATCTTCCATAATGAAAAGACTACCATCCATTGCAGTAAAAAAATCTCAACAAAGAACTACCTTCCATAATGACAAGGCTACCATCCATTGGAGTAACAAAATCTCAACAATGAACTACCTTCCATAATGACAAGGCTACCAGCCATTGTAGTAACAAAATCCCAACAATGACCTACCTTCCATAATGACAAGGCTATCATCCATTGGAGAAACAAAATCTCAACAATGAACTACCATCCGTAATGACAAGGATACCATCAATTAGAGTAACAAAATCTCAACAACGAACTACCTTCCATAATGACAAGGCTACCATCCATTAGAGTTACAAGATATCAACAACAAACTATCTTCCATAATGACAAGGCTACCATCCATTAAAGTAACAAAATCTCAAAACAAAACTACCTTCCATAATGACAAGGCTACCATCAATTGGAGTAATAAAATCTCAAAAATGAACTACCTTCCATAATTACAAGACTACCAGCCATTGGAGTAACAAAATCTCAACAATGAACTACCTTCCATAATGACAAGGCTATCATCCATTGGAGAAACAAAATCTCAACAATGAAATACAATCCGTAATGACAAGGATACAAAAAATTAGAGTAACAAAATCTCAAAAATGAACTACCTTCCATAATGAAAAGTCTACCATCCATTGGAGTAAAAAAATCTCAACAAAGAACTACCTTCCATAATGACAAAGCTACCATCCATTGGAGTAACAAAATATCAACAATGAACTACCTTCCATAATAACAAGGCTGCCATCCATTGCAGTAACAAAATCTCAAAAATGAACTACCTTCCATAATGACAAGGCTATCATCCATTGGGGAAACAAAATCTCAACAATGAACTACCTTTCGTAATGACAGGGATACCATCAATTAGAGTAACAAAATCTCAACAACGAACTACCTTCCATAATGACAAGGCTACCATCCATTGGAGTAACAAAATCTCAACAACGAACTACCTTCCATAATGACAAGGCTACCATCCATTGGAGTAACGAAATCTAAATAATGAACTACCTTCCATAATGACAAGGCTATCATCCATTGGAGAAACAAAATCTCAACAATGAACTACCTTCCGTAATGACAAGGTTACCATAAATTAGAGTAACAAAATCTAAACAATGAACTACCTTCCATAATGACAAGGCTACCAGCCATTGGAGTTACAAAATATCAACAATGAACTACCTTCCATAATGACAAGGCTACCATCCATTGGAGTAAAAAAATCTCAACAAAAAACTACCTTCCATAATGACAAGGCTACCATCCATTGGAGTAACAAAATCTAAACAATGAACTACCTTCCATATGGATAAGGCTATCATCCATTGGAGAAACAAAATCTCAACAATGAACAACCTTCCATAATGACAAGGACACCATCAATTAGAGTAACAAAATCTCAACAACGAACTACCTTCCATAATGAAAAGTCTACCATCCATTGGATTAAAAAAATCTCAACAAAGAACTACCTTCAATAATGACAAGGCTACCATCCATTAGAGTAAAAAAATCTCAACAATGAACTACCTTCCATAATGACAAGGCTACCATCCATTGGAGTAACAAAATCTCAAAAATGAACCACCTTTCCGTAATGACAAGGCTATCACCCGTTGGAGAAACAAAATCTAAACAATGAACTACCTTATGTAATGACATGAATTCCATCAATTAGAGTAACAAAATCTCAACAACGAACTACCTTCAATAATGACAAGGCTACCATCCATTAGGGTAAAAAAATCTCAACAATGAACTACCTTCCATAATGACAAGGCTAACATCCATTGGAGTAACAAAAATATCAAAAAAGAACTACCTTCCATAGTGACAAGGCTACCATCCATTGGAGTAACAAAATCTCAACAAGGAACTACCTTCCATAATGACAAGGCTACCAGCCATTGTAGTAACAAAATCTCAAAAATTAACCACCTTCCATAATGACAAGGCTATCATCCATTGGAGAAACAAAATCTCAACAATGAACTACCTTCCGTAATGGCAAGGATACCATCAATTAGAGTAACAAAATCTCAACAACGAACTACCTTCTATAATGACAAGGCTACCATCCATTGGAGTTACAAAATATCAACAACAAACTATCTTCCATAATGACAAGGCTACCATCCATTAAAGTAACAAAATCTCAAAACAAAACTACCTTCCATAATGATAAGGCTACCATCCATTGGTGTAACAAAATCTCAACAATGAACTACCTTCCATAATGACAAGGCTACCAGCCATTGTAGTAACAAAATCTCAACAATGACCTACCTTCCATAATGACAAGGCTATCATCCATTGGAGGAACAAAATCTCAACAATGAACTACCATCCGTAATGACAAGGATACCATCAATTAGAGTAACAAAATCTCAACAACGAACTACCTTCCATAATGACATGGCTACCATCCATTGGAGTTACAAAATATCAACAACAAACTATCTTCCATAATGACAAGGCTACCATCCATTAAAGTAACAAAATCTCAAAACAAAACTACCTTCCATAATGACAAGGCTACCATCAATTGGAGTAATAAAATCTCAACAATGAACTACCTTCCATAATGACAAGACTACCAGCCATTGGAGTAACAAAATCTCAACAATGAACTACCTTCCATAATGACAAGGTTATCATCCTTTGGAGAAACAAAATCTCAACAATGAAATACCATCCGTAATGACAAGGATACAAAAAATTAGAGTAACAAAATCTCAAAAATGAACTACCTTCCATAATGAAAAGTCTACCATCCATTGTAGTAAAAAAATCTCAACAAAGAACTACCTTCCATAATGACAAAGCTACCATCCATTTGAGTAACAAAATATCAACAATGAACTACCTTCCATAATAACAAGGCTGCCATCCATTGCAGTAACAAAATCTCAAAAATGAACTACCTTCCATAATGACAAGGCTATCATCCATTGGAGAAACAAAATCTCAACAATGAACTACCTTCCATAATGACAGGGATACCATCAATTAGAGTAACAAAATCTCAACAACGAACTACCTTCCATAATGACAAGGCTACCATCCATTGGAGTTACAAAATCTCAACAACAAACTACATTTCATAATGACAAGGCTACCATCCATTAAAGTAAACAAATCTCAACAATGAACTACCTTCCATAATGACAAGGCTACTATCCATTGGAGTAACAAAATATCAACAACGAAGTACCTTCCATAATGACAAAGCTACCAGCCATTGGAGTAACAAAATCTCAACAATGAACTATCTTCCATAATCACAAGGCTATCATCCATTGGAGAAACAAAATCTCAACAATGAACTACCTTCCGTAATGAAAAGGATACCATCAATTAGAGTAAAAAAATCTCAACAACGAACTACCTTCCATAATGAAAAGGCTACAATCCGTGGAGTAAAAAAATATCAACAACAAACTACCTTCCATAATTACAAGGCTACCATCCATTAATGTAAATAAAATCTCAAAACCAGACTACCTTCCATAATGACAAGGCTACCTTCCATTGGAGTAACAAAATCTCAACAACGAACTACCTTCCATAATGACAAGGCTACCATCCATTGGAGTAACAAAATCAAAATAATGAACTACCTTCCATAATGACAAGGCTACCAGCCATTGGAGTAACAAAATCTCAACAATGAACTACCTTCCATAATGACAAGGCTATCATCCATTGGAGTAACAAAATCTAAATAATGAACTACCTTCCATATTGATAAGGTTATCATCCATTGGAGAAACAAAATCTAAACAATGAACTACCTTCCGTAATGACAAGGATACCATCAATTATTGTAACAAAATCTCAACAACGAACTACCTTCCATAATGACAAGGCTACCATCCATTGGAGTTACAAAATCTCAACAAAAAACTATCCTCCATAATGACAAGGCTACCATCCATTAAAGTAACAAAATCTCAAAACAAAACTACCTTCCATAATGACAAGGCTACCATCCATTGGAGTAACAAAATCTCAATAATGAACTACCTTCTGTAATGACAAGGCTACCAACC
Organism: Vicia faba; assembly: GCA_948472305.1. Lineage (NCBI taxonomy): Eukaryota > Viridiplantae > Streptophyta > Magnoliopsida > Fabales > Fabaceae > Vicia > Vicia faba. The sequence continues at coordinate 589,538,038 of OX451741.1, read as the reverse complement.
ATCGTTGTAACAAAATCTCAACAATGAACTACCTTCCATAATGACAAGGCTATCATCCATTGGAGTAACAAAATCTCAACAACGAACTACCTTCCGTAATGAAAAGTCTACCATCCATTGGATTAAAAAAATCTCAACAAAGAACTACCTTCCATAATGAAAAGTCTACCATCCATTGGAGTAACAAAATCTCAACAATGAACTACCTTCCATAATAACAAGGCTACCATCCATTGGAGTAACATAATCTCAAAAATGAACTACCTTCCATAATGACAAGGCTATCATCCATTGGGGAAACAAAATCTCAACAATGAACTACCTTCCATAATGACAGGTATACCATCAATTAGAGTAACAAAATCTCAACAACGAACTACCTTCCATAATGACAAGGATACCATCCATTGGAGTTACAAAATCTCAACAACAAACTACATTTCATAATGACAAGGCTACCATCCATTAAAGTAAAAAAATCTCAACAATGAACTACCTTCCATAATGACAAGGCTACCATTCATTGGAGTAACAAAATATCAACAATGAAGTACCTTCCATAATGACAAAGCTACCAGCCATTAGAGTAACAAAATCTCAACAATGAACTACCTTCCATAATCACAAGGCTATAATCCATTGGAGAAACAAAATCTCAACAATGAACTACCTTCCATAATGAAAAGGATACCATCCATTAGAGTAAAAAAATCTCAACAACGAACTACCTTCCATAATGAAAAGGCTACAATCCGTTAGAGTAAAAAAATCTCAATAACGAACTACCTTCCATAATGACAAGGCTACCATCCATTAATGTAAATAAAATCTCAAAACCAGACAACCTTCCATAATGACAAGGCTACCATCCATTGGAGTAACAAAATCTCAACAACGAACTACCTTCCATAATGACAAGGCTACCATCCATTGGAGTAACAAAATCTAAATAATGAACTACCTTCCATAAGGACAAGGCTATCATCCATTGGAGAAACAAAATCTCAACAATGAACTACCTTCCGTAATGACAAGGTTACCATAAATTAGAGTAACAAAATCTAAACTATGAACTACCTTCCGTAATGACAAGGCTACCAGCCATTGGAGTTACAAAATCTCAATAATGAACTACCTTCCATAATGACAAGGCTACCATCCATTGGAGTAAAAAAATCTCAACAAAAAACTACCTTCCATAATGACTAGGCTACCATCCATTGGAGTAACAAAATCTAAACAATGAACTACCTTCCATATTGATAAGGCTATCATCCATTGGAGAAACAAAATCTCAACAATGAACAACCTTCTATAATGACAAGGATACCATCAATTAGAGTAACAAAATCTCAACAACAAACTACCTTCCATAATGAAAAGTCTACCATCCATTGGATTAAAAAAATCTCAACAAAGAACTACCTTCAATAATGACAAGGCTACCATCCATTAGAGTAACAAATTCTCAACAATGAACTACCTTCAATAATGACAAGGCTACCATCCATTGGAGTAACAAAATTTCAAAAGTAAACCACCTTCCATAATGACAAGGCTATCATCCGTTGGAGAAACAAAATCTAAACAATGAACTACCTTACATAATGACAAGGCTACCATCCATTGGAGTAACAAAATCTCAACAACGAACTACCTTCCATAATGACAAGGCTACCATCCATTGGAGTTACAAAATCTCAACAACAAACTATCTTCCATAATGACAAGGCTACCAACCATTAAAGTAACAAAATCTCAAAACAAAACTACCTTCCATAATGACAAGGCTACCATCCATTGGAGTAACAAAATCTAAACAATGAACTACCTTCCATAATGACAAGGCTACCAGCCATTGGAGTAACAAAATCTCAACAATGAACTACCTTCCATAATGACAAGGCTATCATCCATTGGAGAAACAAAATCTCAACAATGAACTACCATCCGTAATGACAAGGATACCATCAATTAGAGTAACAAAATCTCAACAACGAACTACCTTCCATAATGAAAAGTCTACCATCCATTGGAGTAAAAAAATCTCAACAAAGAACTACCTTCCATAATGACAAGGCTACCATCCATTGGAGTAACAAAATCTCAACAATGAACTACCTTCCATAATAACAAGGCTACCATACATTGGAGTAACAAAATCTCAAAAATGAACTACCTTCCATAATGACAAGGCTATCATCCATTGGAGAAACCAAATCTCAACAATGAACTACCTTCTGTAATGACAGGGCTACCATCCATTGGAGTAACAAAATCTAAACAACGAACTACCTTCCATAATGACAATGCTACCATCCATTGGAGTTACAAAATCTCAACAATGAACTACCTTCCATAATGATAAGGCTATCATCCATTGGAGAAACAAAATCTCAACAATGAACTACCTTCTGTAATGACAGGGATACCAACAATTAGAGTAACAAAATCTCAACAACGAACCACCTTCCATAATGACAAGGCCACCATCCATTGGAGTTACAAAATCTCAACAAAAAACTACATTTCATAATGACAAGGCTACCATCCATTAAAGTAAAAAAAATTCAACAATGAACTACCTTCCATAATGACAAGGCTACCATCCATTGGAGTAACAAAATATCAACAATGAAGTAGCTTCCATAATGACAAAGCTACCAGCCATTGGAGTAACAAAATTTCAACAATGAACTACCTTCCATAATGACAAGGCTATCATCCATTTTAGAAACAAAATCTAAACAATTAACTAGCTTCCGTAATGAAAAGGATACCATCAATTAGAGTAAAAAAATCTCAACAACGAACTACTTTCCATAATGAAAAGGCTACAATCCATTGGAGTAAAAAAATCTCAACAACAAACTACCTTTTATAATGACAAGGTTACCATCCATTGGAGTAACAAAATATCAATAATGAACTACCTTCCGTAATGACAAGGCTACCAGCCATCGGAGTAACAAAATCTCAACAATGAACTACCTTCCATAATGACAAGGCTATCTTCCATTGGAGAAACAAAATCTCAACAATGAACTACCTTCGGTAATGCTAAGGTTACCATAAATTAGAGTAACAAAATATAAACAATGAACTACCTTCCATAATGACAAGGCTACCAGCCATTGGAGTAACAACATCTCAACAATGAACTACCTTCCATAATGACAAGGCTACCATCCATTAAATTAAAAAAAATCTCAAAACTGAAATACCTTCCATAATGACAAGGCTACCATCCATTGGAGTAACAAAATCTAAACAATGAACTACCTTCCATAATGACAAGGCTACCAGCCATTGGAGTAAAAAAATCTCCACAATGAACTACCTTCCATAAGGATAAGGCTATCAATCATTGGAGAAACAAAATCTCAACAATGAACTAGCATCCGTAATTACAAGGATACCATCAACTAGAGTAACAAAATCTCAACCACAAACTACTTTCCATAATGAAAACTCTACCATCCATTGGAGTAAAAAAAATCTCAACAAAGAACTACCTTCCATAATGACAAGGCTACCATCCATTGGAGTAACAAAATCTCAACAATGAACTACCTTCCATAATAACAAGGCTACCATCCATTGGAGTAACAAAATCTCAAAAATGAACTACCTTCCATAATGACAAGGCTATCATCCATTCGAGAAACAAAATCTCAACAATGAACTACCTTCTGTAATGAAAGGGATACCATCAATTAGAGTAACAAAATCTCAACAACGAACTACCTTCCATAATGACAAGGCTACCATCCATTGGAGTCACAAAATCTCAACAACAAACTACATTTCATAATGACACGTCTACCATCCATTAAAGTAAAAAAAATCTCAACAATGATCTACCTTCCATAATGACAAGGCTACCATTCATTGGAGTAACAAAATCTCAACAATGAACTACCTTCCATAATGACAAGGCTACCAGCCATTGGAGTAACAAAATCTCAACAATGAACTACCTTCCATAATGATAAGGCTATCATCCATTGGAGAAATAAAACCTCAACAATGAACTACCATCCGTAATGACAAGGATACCATCAATTAGAGTAACAAAATCTCAACAACGAAGTACCTTCAATAATGAAAAGTCCACCATCCATTGGAGTAAAAAAATATCAACAAAGAACTACCTTCCATAATGACAAGACTACCATCCATTGGAGTAACAAAATCTCAACAATGAACTACCTTCCATAATAACAAGGCTACCATCCATTGGAGTAACAAAATCTCAAAAATGAACTACCTTCCATTATGACAAGGCTATCATCCATTGGAGAAACAAAATATCAACAATGAACTACCATCCGTAATGACAGGGATACCATCAATTAGAGTAACAAAATCTCAACAACAAACTACCTTCCATAATGACAAGGCTACCATCCATTGGATTTACAAAATCTCAACAACAAACTACATTTCATAATGACAAGGCTACCATCCATTAAAGTAAAAAAATCTCAACAATGAACTACCTTCCATAATGACAAATCTACCATCCATTGGAGTAACAAAATATCAATAATGAAGTACCTTCCATAATGACAAAGCTACCAGCCATTGGAGTAACAAAACCTCAACAATGAACTACCTTCCATAATGACAAGGCTATCATCCGTTGGAGAAACAAAATCTCAACAATGAACTACCATCCGTAATGACAAGGATACCATCAATTAGAGTAACATAATCTCAACAATAAACTACCTTCCATAATGGAAAGTCTACCATCCATTGGAGTAAAAAAATCTCAACAAAGAACTACCTTCCATAATGACAAGGCTACCATCCATTAAAGTAAAAAAATCTCAACAATGAACTACCTTCCATAATGACAAGGCTACCATTCATTGGAGTAACAAAATCTCAACAATGAACTACCTTCCATAATGACAAAGCTACCAGCCATTGGAGTAACAAAATCTCAACAATGAACTACCTTCCATAATGACAAGGCTATCATCCATTTTAGAAACAAAATCTAAACAATGAACTAGCTTCCGTAATGAAAAGGATACCATCAATTAGAGTAAAAAAATCTCAACAACGAACTACTTTCCATAATGAAAAGGCTACAATCCATTGGAGTAAAAAAATCTAAACAACAAACTACCTTTTATAATGACAAGGCTACCATCCATTAATGTAAATAAAATCTTAAAACCAGACTACCTTCCATAATGACAAGGCTACCATCCATTGGAGTAACAAAATCTCAACAACGAACTACCTTCCATAATGACAAGGCTACCATCCATTGGAGTAACAAAATATCAATAATGAACTACCTTCCGTAATGACAAGGCTACCAGCCATCGGAGTAACAAAATCTCAACAATGAACTACCTTCCATAATGACAAGGCTATCATCCATTGGAGAAACAAAATCTCAACAATGAACTACCTTCCGTAATGCTAAGGTTACCATAAATTAGAGTAACAAAATATAAACAATGAACTATCTTCCATAATGACAAGGCTACCAGCCATTGGAGTAACAACATCTCAACAATGAACTACCTTCCATAATGACAAGGCTACCATCCATTAAATTAAAAAAATCTCAAAACTGAACTACCTTCCATAATGACAAGGCTACCATCCATTGGAGTAACAAAATCTAAACAATGAACTACCTTCCATAATGACAAGGCTACCAGCCATTGGAGTAAAAAAATCTCCACAATGAACTACCTTCCATAAGGATAAGGCTATCAATCATTGGAGAAACAAAATCTCAACAATGAACTAGCATCCGTAATTACAAGGATACCATCAATTAGAGTAACAAAATCTCAACCACAAACTACTTTCCATAATGAAAATTCTACCATCCATTGGAGTAAAAAAAATCTCAACAAAGAACTACCTTCCATAATGACAAGGCTACCATCCATTGGAGTAACAAAATCTCAACAATGAACTACCTTCCATAATAACAAGGCTACCATCCATTGGAGTAACAAAATCTCAAAAATGAACTACCTTCCATAATGGCAAGGCTATCATCCATTGGAGAAACAAAATCTCAACAATGAACCACCTTCCGTAATAAAAGGGATACCATCAATTAGAGTAAAAAAATCTCAACAACAAACTACCTTCCATAATGACAAGGCTACCATCCATTGGAGTTACAAAATCTCAACAACAAACTACATTTCATAATGACACGTCTACCATCCATTAAAGTAAAAAAATCTAAACAATGAACTACCTTCCATAATGACAAGGCTACCATTCATTGGAGTAACAAAATCTCAACAATGAACTACCTTCCATAATGACAAGGCTACCAGCCATTGGAGTAACAAAATCTCAACAATGAACTACCTTCCATAATGACAAGGCTATCATCCATTGGAGAAATAAAATCTCAACAATGAACTACCATCCGTAATGACAAGGACACCATCAATTAGAGTAACAAAATCTCAACAACGAACTACCTTCCATAATGAAAAGTCTACCATCCATTGGAGTAAAAAAATCTCAACAAAGAACTACCTTGAATAATGACAAGACTACCATCCATTGGAGTAACAAAATCTCAACAATGAACTACCTTCCATAATAACAAGGCTACCATCCATTGGAGTAACAAAATCTCCAAAATGAACTACCTTCTATTACGACAAGGCTATCATCCATTGGAGAAACAAAATATCAACAATGAACTACCATCCGTAATGACAGGGATACCATCAATTAGAGTAACAAAATCTCAACAACGAACTACCTTCCATAATGACAAGGCTACCATCCATTAGAGTTACAAAATCTCAACAACAAACTACATTTCATAATGACAAGGCTACCATCCATTAAAGTAAAAAAATCTCAACAATGAACTACCTTCCATAATGACAAGGATACCATCCATTGGAGTAACAAAATCTCAACAATGAACTACCTTCCATAATGACAAGGCTACCAGCCATTGGAGTAACAAAATCTCAATAATGAACTACCTTCCATAATGACAAGGCTATCATCCATTGGAGAAATAAAATCTCAACAATGAACTACCATCTGTAATGACAAGGATACCATCAATTAGAGTAACAAAATCTCAACAACGAACTACCTTCCATAATGAAAAGTCTACCATCCATAAGAGTAAAAAAATCTCAACAAAGAACTACCTTCCATAATGACAAGGCTACCATCCATTGGAGTACCAAAATATCAACAATGAACTACCTTCCATAATAACAAGGCTACCATCCATTGGAGTAACAAAATCTCAAAAATGAACTACCTTCCATAATGACAAGGCTATCATCCATTGGAGAAACAAAATATCAACAATGAAGTACCATCCGTAATGACATGGATACCATCAATTAGAGTAACAAAATCTCAACAACAAACTATCTTCCATAATGACAAGGCTACCATCCATTGGAGTTACAAAATCTCAACAAAAAACTACATTTCATAATGACAAGGCTACCATCCATTAAAGTAAAAAAATCTCAACAATTTACTACCTTCCATAATGACAAGGCTACCATCCATTGGAGTAACAAAATCTAAACAATGATTTACCTTCCGTAATGACAAGGCTACAATCCATTGGAGTAATAAAATCTAAACAATGAACTACCTTCCATAATGACAAGGCTACCAACCATTGGAGTAAAAAAATGTCAACAATGAACTACCTTCCATAATGACAAGGCTATCATCCGTTGGAGAAACAAAATCTCAAGAATGAACTACCATCCGAAATGACAAGGATACCATCAATTAGAGTAACATAATCTCAACAACAAACTACCTTCCATAATGAAAAGTCTACCATCCATTAGAGTAAAAAAATATAAACAAAGAACTACCTTCCATAATGACAACGCTACCATCCATTGGAGTAACAAAATCTCAACAATGAACTACCTTCCATAATAACAAGGTTACAATCCATTGGACTAACAAAATCTCAAAAATGAACTACCTTCCATAATGAAAAGGCTATCATCCATTGGAGAAACAAAATCTCAACAATGAACTACCTTCCGTAATGACAGGGTTACCATCAATTAGAGTACCAAAATCTCAACAACAAACTACCTTCCATAATGACAAGGCTACCATCCATTGGAGTTACAAAATCTCAATAACTAACTACATTTCATAATGACAAGGCTACCATCCACATAAGTAAAAAAATCTCAATAATGAACTACCTTCCATAATGACAAGGCTACCATCAATTGGAGTAACAAAATATCAACAATGAAGTACCTCCCATAATGACAAAGCTACCAGCAATTGGAGTAACAAAATCTCAACAATGAACTACCTTCCATAATGACAAGGAAATCATCCATTGGAGAAACAAAATCTCAACAATAAACTACCTTCCGTAATGAAAAGGATACCATCAATTAGAGTAAAAAAATCTCAACAACGAACTACCTTCCATAATGAAAAGGCTACAATCCGTTGGAGTAAAAAAATCTCAACAACGAACTACCTTCCATAATGACAAGGCTACCATCCATTAATGTAAATAAAATCTCAAAACCAGACTACCTTCCATAATTATAAGGCTACCATCCATTGGAGTAACAAAATCTAAATAATGAACTATCTTCCATAATGACAAAGCTACCCGGCATCGGAGTAACAAAATCTCAACAATGAACTACCTTCCATAATGACAAAGCTATCATCCATTGGAGAAACAAAATCTCAACAATGAACTAGCTTCCGTAATGACAAGGTTACCATAAATTAGAGTAACAAAATCTAAACAATGAACTACCTTCCATAATGACAAGGCTACCAGCCATTGGAGTAACAAAATCTCAACAATGAACTACCTTCCATAATAACAAGGCTACCATCCATTGGAGTAAAAAAATCTCAACAAAAAACTACCTTCCATAATGACAAGGCTACCATCCATTAAATTAACAAAATCTCAAAACCGAACTACCTTCCATAATGACAAGGCTACGATCCATTGGAGTAACAAAATATCAACAACAAACTACCTTCCATAATGACAAGGCTACCATCCAATTGAGTATCAAAATATAAACAATGAACTACCTTCCAAATGACAAGTCTACCAGCCATTGGAGTAACAAAATCTCAAGAATGAACTACTTTCCATAATGACAAGGCTATCATCCATTAGAGAAACAAAATCTCAACAATGATCTACCTTCCGTAATGACAAGGCTACCATCCATTGGAGTAACAAAATCTAAACAATGAACTACATTCCATAATGACAAGGCTACCAACCATTGGAGTAAAAAAATCTCAACAACGAACTACCTTCCATAAGGATAAGGCTGTCATCCATTGGAGAAACAAAATCTCAACAATGAACTACCATTCGTAATGACAAGGATACCATTAATTAGAGTAACAAAATCTCAACCACAAACTACTTTCCATAATGAAAAGTCTACCATCCATTGTAGTAAAAAAATCTCACCAAAGAACTACCTTGCATAATGACAAGGCTACCATCCATTGGAGTGATAAAATGTCAACAATGAACTACCTTCCATAATAACAAGGCTACCATCCATTGGAGTAACAAAATCTCAAAAATGAACTACCTTCCATAATGACAAGGCTATCATCCATTGGAGAAACAAAATATCAACAATGAAGTACCATCCGTAATGACATGGATACCATCAATTAGAGTAACAAAATCTCAACAACAAACTATCTTCCATAATGACAAGGCTACCATCCATTGGAGTTACAAAATCTCAACAAAAAACTACATTTCATAATGACAAGGCTACCATCCATTAAAGTAAAAAAATCTCAACAATTTACTACCTTCCATAATGACAAGGCTACCATCCATTGGAGTAACAAAATCTAAACAATGATTTACCTTCCGTAATGACAAGGCTACAATCCATTGGAGTAATAAAATCTAAACAATGAACTACCTTCCATAATGACAAGGCTACCAACCATTGGAGTAAAAAAATGTCAACAATGAACTACCTTCCATAATGACAAGGCTATCATCCGTTGGAGAAACAAAATCTCAAGAATGAACTACCATCCGAAATGACAAGGATACCATCAATTAGAGTAACATAATCTCAACAACAAACTACCTTCCATAATGAAAAGTCTACCATCCATTAGAGTAAAAAAATATAAACAAAGAACTACCTTCCATAATGACAACGCTACCATCCATTGGAGTAACAAAATCTCAACAATGAACTACCTTCCATAATAACAAGGTTACAATCCATTGGACTAACAAAATCTCAAAAATGAACTACCTTCCATAATGAAAAGGCTATCATCCATTGGAGAAACAAAATCTCAACAATGAACTACCTTCCGTAATGACAGGGTTACCATCAATTAGAGTACCAAAATCTCAACAACAAACTACCTTCCATAATGACAAGGCTACCATCCATTGGAGTTACAAAATCTCAATAACTAACTACATTTCATAATGACAAGGCTACCATCCACATAAGTAAAAAAATCTCAATAATGAACTACCTTCCATAATGACAAGGCTACCATCAATTGGAGTAACAAAATATCAACAATGAAGTACCTCCCATAATGACAAAGCTACCAGCAATTGGAGTAACAAAATCTCAACAATGAACTACCTTCCATAATGACAAGGAAATCATCCATTGGAGAAACAAAATCTCAACAATAAACTACCTTCCGTAATGAAAAGGATACCATCAATTAGAGTAAAAAAATCTCAACAACGAACTACCTTCCATAATGAAAAGGCTACAATCCGTTGGAGTAAAAAAATCTCAACAACGAACTACCTTCCATAATGACAAGGCTACCATCCATTAATGTAAATAAAATCTCAAAACCAGACTACCTTCCATAATTATAAGGCTACCATCCATTGGAGTAACAAAATCTAAATAATGAACTATCTTCCATAATGACAAAGCTACCCGGCATCGGAGTAACAAAATCTCAACAATGAACTACCTTCCATAATGACAAAGCTATCATCCATTGGAGAAACAAAATCTCAACAATGAACTAGCTTCCGTAATGACAAGGTTACCATAAATTAGAGTAACAAAATCTAAACAATGAACTACCTTCCATAATGACAAGGCTACCAGCCATTGGAGTAACAAAATCTCAACAATGAACTACCTTCCATAATAACAAGGCTACCATCCATTGGAGTAAAAAAATCTCAACAAAAAACTACCTTCCATAATGACAAGGCTACCATCCATTAAATTAACAAAATCTCAAAACCGAACTACCTTCCATAATGACAAGGCTACGATCCATTGGAGTAACAAAATATCAACAACAAACTACCTTCCATAATGACAAGGCTACCATCCAATTGAGTATCAAAATATAAACAATGAACTACCTTCCAAATGACAAGTCTACCAGCCATTGGAGTAACAAAATCTCAAGAATGAACTACTTTCCATAATGACAAGGCTATCATCCATTAGAGAAACAAAATCTCAACAATGATCTACCTTCCGTAATGACAAGGCTACCATCCATTGGAGTAACAAAATCTAAACAATGAACTACATTCCATAATGACAAGGCTACCAACCATTGGAGTAAAAAAATCTCAACAACGAACTACCTTCCATAAGGATAAGGCTGTCATCCATTGGAGAAACAAAATCTCAACAATGAACTACCATTCGTAATGACAAGGATACCATTAATTAGAGTAACAAAATCTCAACCACAAACTACTTTCCATAATGAAAAGTCTACCATCCATTGTAGTAAAAAAATCTCACCAAAGAACTACCTTGCATAATGACAAGGCTACCATCCATTGGAGTGATAAAATGTCAACAATGAACTACCTTCGATAATAACAAGGCTATCATCCATTGGAGAAACAAAATCTCAACAATGAACTACCTTCCGCAATGACAGGGATACCATCAATTAGAGTAACAAAATCTCAAGAACGAACTACCTTCCATAATGACAAGGCTACCATCCATTGGAGTAACAAAATCTCAACAACAAACTACATTTCATAATGACAAGGCTACCATCCATTAAAGTAAAAAAATCTCAATAATGAACTACCTTCCATAATGAAAAGGCTACCATCCATTGGAGTAACAAAATCTCAACAATGAACTACCTTCCATAATGACAAGGCTACCAGCCATTGGAGTAACAAAATCTCAACAACTAACTACCTTCCATAATGACAAGGCTACCATACATTGGAGAAACAAAATCTCAACAATGAACTACCATCCGTAATGACAAGGATACCATTAATTAGAGTAACAAAATCTCAACAACAAACTACCTTTCATAATGAAAAGTCTACCATCCATTAGAGTAAAAAAATATCAACAAAGAACAACCTTCCATAATGACAAGGCTACCATCCATTGGAGTAACAAAATCTCAACAATGAACTACCTTCCATAATAACAAGGCTACCATCCATTGGAGTAACAAAATCTGAAAAATGAACTACCTTCCATAATGAAAAGGCTATCATCCATTGGAGAAACAAAATCTCAACAATGAACTACCTTCCGTAATGACAGGGTTACCATCAATTAGAGTACCAAAATCTCAACAACGAACTATCTTCCATAATGACAAGGCTACCATCCATTGGAGTTACAAAATCTCAACAACTAACTACATTTCATAATGACAAGGCTACCATCCACATAAGTAAAAAAATCTCAATAATGAACTACCTTCCATAATGACAAGGCTACCATCAATTGGAGTAACAAAATATCAACAATGAAGTACCTTCCATAATGACAAAGCTACCAGCAATTGTAGTAACAAAATCTCAACAATGAACTACCTTCCATAATGACAAGGCAATCATCCATTGGATAAACAAAATCTCAACAATGAACTACCTTCCGTAATGAAAAGGATACCATCAATTAGAGTAAAAAAAATCTCAACAACGAACTACCTTCCATAATGAAAAGGCTACAATCCGTTGGAGTAAAAAAATCTCAATAACGAACTACCTTCCATAATGACAAGGCTACCATTCATTAATGTAAATAAAATCTCAAAACCAGTCTACCTTCCATAATGACAAGGCTACCATCCATTGGAGTAACAAAATCTCAACAATGAACTACCTTCCATAATTATAAGGCTACCATCCATTGGAGTAACAAAATCTAAATAATGAACTATCTTCCATAATGACAAGGCTACCAGCCATCAGAGTAACAAAATCTCAACAATGAACTACCTTCCATAATGACAAAGCTATCATCCATTGGAGAAACAAAATCTCAACAATGAACTAGCTTCCGTAATGACAAGGTTACAATAAATTAGAGTAACAAAATATCAACAACAAACTACCTTCCATAATGACAAGGCTACCATCCATTGGAGTATCAAAATATAAACAATGAACTACCTTCCATAATGACAAGTCTACCAGCCATTGGAGTAACAAAATCTCAAGAATGAACTACTTTCCATAATGACAAGGCTACCAGCCATTGGAGTAAAAAAATCTCACAAAAGAACTACCTTCCATAATGACAAGGCTACCATCCATTGGAGTGATAAAATGTCAACAATGAACTACCTTCGATAATAACAAGGCTATCATCCATTGGAGAAACAAAATCTCAACAATGAACTACCTTCCGCAATGACAGGGATACCATCAATTAGAGTAACAAAATCTCAAGAACGAACTACCTTCCATAATGACAAGGCTACCATCCATTGGAGTAACAAAATCTCAACAACAAACTACATTTCATAATTACAAGGCTACCATCCATTAAAGTAAAAAAATCTCAATAATGAACTACCTTCCATAATGACAAGGCTACAATCCATTGGAGTAACAAAATCTCAACAATGAACTACCTTCCATAATGACTAGGCTACCAGCCATTGGAGTAACAAAATCTCAACAATGAACTACCTTCCATAATGACAAGGCTATCATACATTGGAGAAACAAAATCTCAACAATGAACTACCATCCGTAATGACAAGGATACCATCAATTAGAGTAACAAAATCTCAACAACAAACTACCTTCCATAATGAAAAGTCTACCATCCATTGGAGAAAAAAAATCTCAACAAAGAACTACATTCTATAATGACAAGGCTACCATCCATTGGATTTACAAAATCTCATCAATGAACTACCTTCCATAATAACAAGGCTACCATACATTGAAGTAACAAAATCTCAAAAATGAACTACCTTCCATAATGACAAGGCTATCATCCATTGGAGAAACAAAATCTCAACAATGAACTACCTTCCGTAATAACAGGGATACCATCAATTAGAGTAACAAAACTCAACAACAAACTACCTTCCATAATGACAAGGCTACCATCAATTGGAGTTACAAAATCTCAACAACAAACTACATTTCATAATTACAAGGCTACCATCCATTAAAGTTAAAAAATCTCAACTATGAACTACCTTCCATAATGACAAGGCTACCATCCATTGGAGTAACAAAATCTCAACAATGAACTACCTTCCATAATAACAAGGCTACCATCCATTGGAGTAACAAAATCTGAAAAATGAACTACCTTCCATAATGAAAAGGCTATCATCCATTGGAGAAACAAAATCTCAACAATGAACTACCTTCCGTAATGACAGGGTTACCATCAATTAGAGTACCAAAATCTCAACAACGAACTATCTTCCATAATGACAAGGCTACCATCCATTGGAGTTACAAAATCTCAACAACTAACTACATTTCATAATGACAAGGCTACCATCCACATAAGTAAAAAAATCTCAATAATGAACTACCTTCCATAATGACAAGGCTACCATCAATTGGAGTAACAAAATATCAACAATGAAGTACCTTCCATAATGACAAAGCTACCAGCAATTGTAGTAACAAAATCTCAACAATGAACTACCTTCCATAATGACAAGGCAATCATCCATTGGATAAACAAAATCTCAACAATGAACTACCTTCCGTAATGAAAAGGATACCATCAATTAGAGTAAAAAAAATCTCAACAACGAACTACCTTCCATAATGAAAAGGCTACAATCCGTTGGAGTAAAAAAATCTCAATAACGAACTACCTTCCATAATGACAAGGCTACCATTCATTAATGTAAATAAAATCTCAAAACCAGACTACCTTCCAAAATAACAAGGCTACCATCCATTGGAGTAACAAAATCTCAACAATGAACTACCTTCCATAATTATAAGGCTACCATCCATTGGAGTAACAAAATCTAAATAATGAACTATCTTCCATAATGACAAGGCTACCAGCCATCAGAGTAACAAAATCTCAACAATGAACTACCTTCCATAATGACAAAGCTATCATCCATTGGAGAAACAAAATCTCAACAATGAACTAGCTTCCGTAATGACAAGGTTACAATAAATTAGAGTAACAAAATATCAACAACAAACTACCTTCCATAATGACAAGGCTACCATCCATTGGAGTATCAAAATATAAACAATGAACTACCTTCCATAATGACAAGTCTACCAGCCATTGGAGTAACAAAATCTCAAGAATGAACTACTTTCCATAATGACAAGGCTACCAGCCATTGGAGTAAAAAAATCTCACAAAAGAACTACCTTCCATAATGACAAGGCTACCATCCATTGGAGTGATAAAATGTCAACAATGAACTACCTTCGATAATAACAAGGCTATCATCCATTGGAGAAACAAAATCTCAACAATGAACTACCTTCCGCAATGACAGGGATACCATCAATTAGAGTAACAAAATCTCAAGAACGAACTACCTTCCATAATGACAAGGCTACCATCCATTGGAGTAACAAAATCTCAACAACAAACTACATTTCATAATTACAAGGCTACCATCCATTAAAGTAAAAAAATCTCAATAATGAACTACCTTCCATAATGACAAGGCTACAATCCATTGGAGTAACAAAATCTCAACAATGAACTACCTTCCATAATGACTAGGCTACCAGCCATTGGAGTAACAAAATCTCAACAATGAACTACCTTCCATAATGACAAGGCTATCATACATTGGAGAAAAAAAATCTCAACAATGAACTACCATCCGTAATGACAAGGATACCATCAATTAGAGTAACAAAATCTCAACAACAAACTACCTTCCATAATGAAAAGTCTACCATCCATTGGAGAAAAAAAATCTCAACAAAGAACTACATTCTATAATGACAAGGCTACCATCCATTGGATTTACAAAATCTCATCAATGAACTACCTTCCATAATAACAAGGCTACCATACATTGAAGTAACAAAATCTCAAAAATGAACTACCTTCCATAATGACAAGGCTATCATCCATTGGAGAAACAAAATCTCAACAATGAACTACCTTCCGTAATAACAGGGATACCATCAATTAGAGTAACAAAACTCAACAACAAACTACCTTCCATAATGAGAAGGCTACCATCAATTGGAGTTACAAAATCTCAACAACAAACTACATTTCATAATTACAAGGCTACCATCCATTAAAGTTAAAAAATCTCAACTATGAACTACCTTCCATATTGACAAGGCTACCATCCATTGGAGTAAGAAAATATCAACAATGAAGTACATTCCATAATGACAAAGCTACCAGCCATTGGAGTAACAAAATCTCAACAATGAACTACCTTCCATACTGACAAGGCTATCATCCATTGGAGAAACAAAATCTCAACAATGAACTACCTTCCGTAATGAAAAGGATACCATCAATTAGAGTAAAAAAATCTCAACAACGAACTACCTTCCATAATGAAAAGGCTACAATCCGTTGGAGTAAAAAAATCTCAACAACGAACTACCTTCCATAATGACAAGGCTACCATCCATTAATGTAAATAAAATCTCAAAACCGGACTACCTTCCATAATGAAAAGGATACCATCCATTGGAGTAACAAAATATCAACAACGAACTACCTTCCCTAATGACAAGGATACCATCCATTGGAGTAACAAAATCTAAATAATGAACTACCTTCCATAATGACATGGCTACCATCCATTGGAGTAATAAAATCTCACAATGAACTACCTTCCATAATGACAAGGCTATCATCCATTGGAGAAACAAAATCTCAACAATGAACTACCTTTCGTAATGACAAGGTTACCATAAATTAGAGTAACAAAATCTAAACAATGAACTACCTTCCATAATGACAAGGCTACCAGCCATTGGAGTAACAAAATCTCAACAATGAACTTACTTCCATAATGACAAGGCTACCATCCATTGGAGTAAAAAAATCTCAACAAAAAACTACCTTCCATAATGACAAGGCTACTATCCATTAAATTAAAAAAATCTCAAAACCGAACTACCTTCCATAATGACAAGGCTACCATCCATTGGAGTAACAAAATCTAAACAATGAACTACCTTCCATAATGACAAGGCTACCAGCCATTGGAGTAACAAAATCTGAAGAATGAACTACCTTCCATAATGACAAGGCTATCATCCATTGGAGGAACAAAATCTCAACATTGTACTACCTTCCATAATTACAAGGCTACCATCCATTAGAGTAACAAAATCTCAACAACGAACTACCTTCCGTAATGACAAGGCTACCATCCATTGGAGTAACAAAATATAAACAATGAACTACATTCCATAATGACAAGGCTACCAGCCATTGGAGTAAAAACATGTCAACAATGAACTACCTTCCATAAGGATAAGGCTATCAATCATTGGAGAAACAAAATCTCAACAATGAACTACCATCCGTAATGACAAGGATACCATCAATTAGAGTAACAAAATCTCAACCACGAATTACTTTCCATAATGAAAAGTCTACCATCCATTGGAGTAAAAAAAATCTCAACAAAGAACTACCTTCCATAATGACAAGGCTACCATCCATTGGAGTAACAAAATCTCAATAATGAACTACCTTCCATAATAACAAGGCTACCATCCATTGGAGTAACAAAATCTATAAAATGAACTACTTTCCATAATTACAAGGCTATCATCCACTGGAGAAACAAAATCTCAACAATGAACTACCTTCCGTAATGAAAGGGATACCATCAATTAGAGTAACAAAATCTCAACAACGAACTACCTTCCATAATGACAAGGATACCATCCATTGGAGTTACAAAATCTCAACAACAAACTACATTTCATAATGACACGTCTACCATCAATTAAAGTAAAAAAATCTCAACAATGGACTACCTTCCATAATAACAAAGCTACCATCATATGGAGTAACAAAATCTCAACAATGAACTACCTTCCATAATGACAAGGCTACCAGCCATTGGAGTAACAAAATCTCAACAATGAACTACCTTCCATAATTACAAGGCTATCATCCATTAAAGAAATAAAATCTCAACAATGAACTACCATCCGTAATGACAAGGATACCATCAATTAGAGTAACAAAATCTGAACAACGAACTACCTTCCATAATGAAAAGTCTACCATCATTGGAGTAAAAAAATCTCAACAAAGAACTACCTTCCATAATGATAAGGCTACCATCCATTGGAGTAACAAAATCTCAACAATGAACTACCTTCCATAATAACAAGGCTACCATCCATTGGAGTAACAAAATCTAAAAAATGAACTACCTTCCATAATGACAAGGCTATCATCCATTAGAGAAACAAAATATCAACAATGAACTACCATCTGAAATGACAGGCATACCATCTATTAGAGTAACAAAATCTCAACAACGAACTACCTTCCATAATGACAAGGCTACCATCCATTGGAGTTACAAAATCTCAACAACAAACTACATTTCATAATGACAAGGCTACCATCCATTAAAGTAAAAAAATCTCAACAATGAACTACCTTCCATAATGACAGCGCTACCATCCATTGGAGTAACAAAATATCAATATTGAAGTACCTTCCATAATGACAAAGCTACCATCCATTGGAGTAACAAAATCTCAACAATGAACTACCTTCCATAATGACAAGGCTATCATCCGTTGGAGAAACAAAAACTCAACAATGAACTACCATCCGTAATGACAAGGATACCATCAATTAGAGTAACATAATCTCAACAACAAACTACCTTCCATAATGAAAGTCTACCATCCATTGGAGTAAAAAAATCTCAACAAAGAACTACCTTCCATAATGAAAAGGCTACCATCCATTGGAGTAACAAAATCTCAACAATGAACTACCTTCCATAATAACAAGGCTACCATCCATTGGATTAACAAAATCTCAAAAATGAACTACCTTCCATAATGAAAAGGCTATCATCCATTGGAGAAACAAAATCTCAACAATGAACTACCTTCCGTAATGACAGGGATACCATCAATTAGAGTAACAAAATCTCAACAACGAACTACCTTCCATAATGACAAGGCTACCATCCATTCGAGTTATAAAATCTCAAAAACTAACTACATTTCATAATGACAAGGCTACCATCCACATAAGTAAAAAAAATCTAAATAATGAACTACTTTCCATAATGACAAGGCTACCATCCATTGGAGTAACAAAATCTCAACAATGAACTACCTTCCATAATGACAAGGCTACCAGCCATTGGAGTAACAAAATCTCAACAATGAACTACCTTCCATAATGACAAGGCTATCATACATTGGAGAAACAAAATCTCAACAATGAACTACCATCCGTAATGACAAGGATACCATCAATTAGAGTAACAAAATCTCAACAACAAACTACCTTCCATAATGAAAAGTCTACCATCCATTGGAGTAAAAAAATCTCAACAAAGAACTACCTTCCATAATGACAAGGCTACCATCCATTGGAGTAACAAAATCTCAACAATGAACAACCTTCCAAAATAACAAGGCTACCATCCATTGGAGTAACAAAATCTAAAAAATGAACTACCTTCCATAATGACAAGGCTATCATCCATTAGAGAAACAAAATATCAACAATGAACTACCATCCGAAATGACAGGGATACCATCAATTAGAGTAACAAAATCTCAACAACAAACTACCTTCCATAATGATAAGGCTACCATCCATTGGAGTTTCAAAATCTCAACAACAAGCTACGTTTCATAATGACAAGGCTACCATCCATTAAAGTAAAAAAATCTCAACAATGAACTACCTTCCATAATGACAAGGCTACCATCCATTGGAGTAACAAAATATCAACAATGAAGTACCTTCCATAATGATAAAGCTACCAACAATTGGAGTAACAAAATCTCAACAATGAACAACCTTCCATAATGACAATGCTATCATCCATTGGAGAAACAAAATCTCAACAATGAACTACCTTCCGTAATGAAAAGGATACCATCAATTAGAGTAAAAAAATCTCAACAACGAACTACCTTCCATAATGAAAAGGCTACAATCCGTTGGAGTAAAAAAATCTCAACAATGAACTACCTTCCATAATAACAAGGCTACCATCCATTGGAGTAACAAAATCTAAAAAATGAACTACCTTCAATAATGACAAGGCTATCATCCATTAGAGAAACAAAATATCAACAATGAACTACCATCCGAAATGACAGGGATACCATCAACTAGAGTAACAAAATCTCAACAACGAACTACCTTCCATAATGACATGGCTTCCATCCATTGGAGTTACAAAATCTCAACAACGAACTACCTTCCATAATGACATGGCTACCATCCATTGGAGTTATAAAATCTCAAAAACTAACTACATTTCATAATGACAAGGCTACCATCCACATATGTAAAAAAAATCTAAATAATGAACTACTTTCCATAATGACAAGGCTACCATCCATTGGAGTAACAAAATATCAACAATGAAGTACCTTCCATAATGACAAAGCTACCAACAATTGGAGTAACAAAATCTCAAGAATGAACTACCTTCCATAATGACAAGGCTTTCATCCATTGGAGAAACAAAATCTCAACAATGAACTACCTTCCGTAATGAAAAGGATACCATCAATTAGAGTAAAAAAATCTCAACAACAAACTACCTTCCATAATGAAAAGGCTACAATCCGTTGGAGTAAAAAAATATCAACAACGAACTACCTTCCATAATGAGAAGGCTACCATCCATTAATGTAAATAAAATCTCAAAACCAGACAACCTTCCATAATGACAAGGCTACCATCCATTGGAGTAACAAAATCTCAAATCGAACTACCTTCCATAATGACAAGGCTACCATACATCAGAGTAACAAAATCTCAACAACGAACTACCTTCCATAATGACAAGGCTACCATCCATTGGAGTAACAAAATCTAAATAATGAACTATCTTCCATAATTACAAGGCTACCAACCATCGGAGTAACAAATTCTCAATAATGAACTACCTTCCAAAATGACAAGGCTATCATCCATTGGAGAAACAAAATCTCAACAACGAACTACCTTCCGTAATGACAAGGCTACCATCCATTGGAGTAACAAAATCTAAACAATGAACTACATTCCATAATGACAAGGCTACCAGCCATTGGAGTAAAAAAATCTCATCAATGAACTACCTTCCATAAGGATAAGGCTATCAATCATTGGAGAAACAAAATCTCAACAAAAAACTACCATCCGTAATGACAAGGATACCATCAATTAGAGTAACAAAATCTCAACCACGAACTACTTTCCATAATGAAAAGTCTACCATCCATTGGAGTAAAAAAAATCTCAACAAAGAACTACCTTCCAGAATGACAAGGCTACCATCCATTGAAGTAACAAAATCTCAACAATGAACTACCTTCCATAATAACAAGGCTACCATCCATTGGAGTAACAAAATCTCAAAAATGAACTACCTTCCATAATGACAAGGCTATCATCCACTGGAGAAACAGAATCTCAACAATGAACTACCTTCCGTAATGAAAGGGATACCATCAATTAGAGTAACAAAATCTCAACAACGAACTACCTTCCATAATGACAAGGCTACCATCCATTGGAGTTACAAAATCTCAACAACAAACTACATTTCATAATGACACGTCTACCATCCATTAAAGTAAAAAAATCTCAACAATGAACTACCTTCCATAATGACAAGGCTACCATCAATTGGAGTAACAAAATCTCAACAATGAACTACCTTCCATAATGACAAGGCTACCAGCCATTGGAGTAACAAAATCTCAACAATGAACTACCTTCCATAATTACAAGGCTATCATCCATTGGAGAAATAAAATCTCAACAATGAACTACCATCCGTAATGACAAGGATACCATCAATTAGAGTAACAAAATCTCAACCACGAACTACTTTCCATAATGAAAAGTCTACCATCCATTGGAGTAAAAAAATCTCAACAAAGAACTACCTTCCATAATGACAAGGCTACCATCCATTGGAGTAACAAAATCTCAACAATGACTAACCTTCCATAATAACAAGGCTACCATCCATTGGAGTAACAAAATCTAAAAAATGAACTACCTTCCATAATGACAAGGCTATCATCCATTAGAGAAACAAAATATCAACAATGAACTACAATCCAAAATGACAGGGATACCATCAATTAGAGTAACAAAATCTCAACAACGAACTACCTTCCATAATGACAAGGCTACCATCCATTGGAGTTACAAAATCTCAACAACAAACTACATTTCAAAATGACAAGGCTACCATCCATTAAAGTAAAAAAATCTCAACAATGAACTACCTTCCATAATGACAAGGCCATCATCCGTTGGAGAAACAAAAACTCAACAATGAACTACCATCCATAATGACAAGGATATCATCAATTAGAGTAACATAATCTCAACAACAAACTACCTTCCATAATGAAAGTCTACCATCCATTGGAGTAAAAAAATCTCAACAAAGAACTACCTTCCATAATTACAAGGCTACCATCCATTGGAGTAAAAAAATCTCAACAATGAACTACCTTCCATAATAACAAGGCTACCATCCATTGGAGTAACAAAATCTCAAAAATGAACTACCTTCCATAATGAAAAGGCTATCACCCATTGGAGAAACAAAATCTCAACAATGAACTACATTCCGTAATGACAGCGATACCATCAATTAGAGTAACAAAATCTCAACAACGAACTACCTTCCATAATGACAAGGCTACCATCCATTGGAGTTACAAAATCTCAACAACAAACTACATTTCATAATGACAAGGCTACCATCCATTAAAGTAAAAAAATCTCAACAATGAACTACCTTCGATAATGACAAGGCTACCATCCATTGGAGTAACAAAATATCAATAATGAAGTACCTTCCATAATGACAAAGCTACCAGCCATTGGAGTAACAAAATCTCAACAATGAACTACCTTCCATAATGACAAGGCTATCATCCGTTGGAGAAACAAAAACTCAACAATGAACTACCATCCATAATGACAAGGATATCATCAATTAGAGTAACATAATCTCAACAACAAACTACCTTCCATAATGAAAGTCTACCATCCATTGGAGTAAAAAAATCTCAACAAAGAACTACCTTCCATAATTACAAGGCTACCATCCATTGGAGTAAAAAAATCTCAACAATGAACTACCTTCCATAATAACAAGGCTACCATCCATTGGAGTAACAAAATCTCAAAAATGAACTACCTTCCATAATGAAAAGGTTATCACCCATTGGAGAAACAAAATCTCAACAATGAACTACATTCCGTAATGACAGCGATACCATCAATTAGAGTAACAAAATCTCAACAACGAACTACCTTCCATAATGACAAGGCTACCATCCATTGGAGTTATAAAATCTCAAAAACTAACTACATTTCATAATGACAAGGCTACCATCCACATAAGTAAAAAAAATCTAAATAATGAACTACTTTCCATAATGACAAGGCTACCATCCATTGGAGTAACAAAATATCAACAATGAAGTACCTTCCATAATGATAAAGCTACCAACAATTGCAGTAACAAAATCTCAACAATGAACTACCTTCCATAATGACAAGGCTATCATCCATTGGAGAAACAAAACCTCAACAATGAACTACCTTCCGTAATGAAAAGGATACCATCAATTAGAGTAAAAAAATCTTAACAACGAACTACATTCCATAATGAAAAGGCTACAATCCGTTGGAGTAAAAAAATCTCAACAAAGAACTACCTTCCATAAAGACAAGGCTACCATCCATTGGAGTAACAAAATCTCAACAATGAACTACCTTCAATAATAACAGGGCTACCATCCATTGGAGTAACAAAGTCTAAAAAATGAACTACCTTCCATAATGACAAGGCTATCATCCATTAGAGAAACAAAATATCAACAATGAACTACCATCCGAAATGACAGGGATACCATCAATTAGAGTAACAAAATCTCAACAACGAACTACCTTCCATAATGAAAAGGCTACCATCCATTGGAGTTACAAAATCTCAACAACAAGCTACTTTTCATAATGACTAGGCTACAATCCATTAAAGTAAAAAAATCTCAACAATGAAGTACCTTCCATAATGACAAGGCTACCATCCATTGGAGTAACAAAATATCAATAATGAAGTACCTTCCATAATGAAAAAGTTACCAGCCATTGTAGTAACAAAATCTCAATAATGAACTACCTTCCATAATGACAAGGCTATCATCCGTTGGAAAAACAAAAACTCAACAACAAACTACATTTCATAATGACAAGGCTACCATCCATTAAAGTAAAAAAATATCAACAATGAACTACCTTCCATAATGACAAGGCTACCATCCATTGGAGTAACAAAATATCAATAATGAAGTACCTTCCATAATGACAAAGCTACCAGCCATTGGAGTAACAAAATATCAACAATGAACTACCTTCCATAATGACAAGGCTATCATCCGTTGGAGAAACAAAAATCTCAACAATGAACTACCTTCCATAATGACAAGGCTATCATCCATTGGAGAAACAAAATCTCAACAATGAACTACCTTCTGTAATGAAAAGGATACAATCAATTAGAGTAAAAAAATCTCAACAACGAACTACATTCCATAAAGAAAAGGCTACAATCCGTTGGAGTAAAAAAATCTCAACAAAGAACTACCTTCCATAATGACAAGGCTACCATCCATTGGAGAAACAAAATCTCAACAATGAACTACCTTCCATAATAACAAGGCTACCATCCATTGGAGTAAAAAAATCTAAAAAATGAACTACCTTCCATAATGACCAGGCTATCATCCATTAGAGAAACAAAATATCAACAATGAACTACCATCCGAAATGTCAGGGATACCATCAATTAGAGTAACAAAATCTCAACAACGAACTACCTTCCATAATGACAAGGCTACCATCCATTGGAGTTACAAAATCTCAACAACAAACTACATTTCATAATGACAAGGCTACCATCCATTAAAGTAAAAAAATCTCAACAATGAACTACCTTCCATAATGACAAGGCTACCATCCATTGGAGTAACAAAATATCAATAATGAAGTACCTTCCATAATGACAAAGCTACCAGCCATTGGAGTAACAAAATCTCAACAATGAAGTACCTTCCATAATGACAAGGCTATCATCCGTTGGAGAAACAAAAACTCAACAATGAACTACCATCCGTAATGACAAGGATACCATCAATTAGAGTAACATAATCTCAACAACAAACTACCTTCCATAATGAAAGTCTACCATCCATTGGAGTAAAAAAATCTCAACAAAGAACTACCTTCCATAATGACAAGGCTACCATCCATTGGAGTAACAAAATCTCAACAATGAACTACCTTCCATAATAACAAGGCTACCATCCATTGGAGTAACAAAATCTCAAAAATGAACTACCTTCCATAATGAAAAGGCTATCATCCATTGGAGAAACAAAATCTCAACAATGAACTACCTTCCGTAATGACAGGGATACCATCAATTAGAGTAACAAAATCTCAACAACGAACTACCTTCCATAATGACAAGGCTACCATCCATTGGAGTTATAAAATCTCAAAAACTAACTACATTTCATAATGACAAGGCTACCGTCCACATAAGTAAAAAAATCTAAATAATGAACTACTTTCCATAATGACAAGGCTACCATCCATTGGAGTAACAAAATATCAACAATGAAGTACCTTCCATAATGACAAAGCTACCAACAATTGGAGTAACAAAATCTCAAGAATGAACTACCTTCCATAATGACAAGGCTATCATCCATTGGAGAAACAAAATCTCAACAATGAACTACCTTCCGTAATGAAAAGGATACCATCAATTAGAGTAAAAAAATCTCAACAACGAACTACGTTCCATAATGAAAAGGCTACAATCCGTTGGAGTAAAAAAATCTCAACAACGAACTACCTTCCATAATGACAAGGCTACCATCCATTAATGTAAATAAAATCTAAAAACCATACTACCTTCCATAATGACAAGGCTACCATCCATTGGAGTATCAAAATCTCAACAACGAACTACCTTCCATAACGACAAGGCTACCATCCATTGGAGTAACAAAGTCTAAATAAAGAACTATCTTCCATAATGACAAGGCTACCAGCCATCGGAGTAACAAAATCTCAATAATGAACTACCTTCCATAATGACAAGGCTATCATCCATTGGAGAAACAAAATCTCAACAATGAACTAGCTTCCGTAATGACAAGGTTACCATAAATTAGAGTAACGAAATCTAAACAATGAACTACCTTCCATAATGACAAGGCTACCATCCATTGGAGTAAAAAAATCTCAACAAAAAACTACCTTCCATAATGACAAGGCTACCATCCATTAAATTAAAAAAATCTCAAAACCGAACTACCTTCCATAATGACAAGGCTACCATCCATTGAAGTAACAAAAAATGAACAACGAACTACCTTCCATAATGACAAGGCTACCATCCATTGGAGTAAAAAAATATAAACAATGAACTACCTTCCATAATGACAAGGCTACCAGCCATTGGAGTAACAAAATCTCAAGAATGAACTACTTTCCATAATGACAAGGCTATCATCCATTGGAGAAACAAAATCTCAACAATGATCTACCTTCCGTAATGACAAGTCTACCATCCATTGGAGTAACAAAATCTAAACAATGAAGTAACTTACATAATGACAAGGCTACCAGCCATTGGAGTAAAAAAATCTCAACAACGAACTACCTTCCATAAGGATAAGGCTATCATCCATTGGAGAAACAAAATCTATACAATGAACTACCATCCGTAATGACAAGGATACCATCAATTAGAGTAACAAAATCTCAACCACGAACTACTTTCCATAATGAAAAGTCTACCATCCATTGGAGTAAAAAAATCTCAACAAAGAACTACCTTCCATAATGACAAGGCTACCATCCATTGGAGTGACAAAATCTCAACAATGAACTACCTTCCATAATAACAAGGCTACCATCCATTGGAGTAACAAAATCTCAAAAATGAACTACCTTCCATAATGACAAGGCTATCATCCATTGGAGAAGCAAAATCTCAACAATGAACTACCTTCCGTAATGACAGGGATACCATCAATTAGAGTAAAAAAATCTCAAGAACGAACTACCTTACATAATGACAAGGCTACCATCCATTGGAGTAACAAAATCTCAACAACAAACTAAATTTCATAATGACAAGGCTACCATCCATTAAAGTAAAAAAATCTCAATAATGAACTACCTTCCATAATGACAAGGCTACGATCCATTGGAGTAACAAAATCTCAACAATGAACTACCTTCCATAATGACAAGGCTACCAGCCATTGGAGTAGCAAAATCTCATCAATGAACTACCTTCCATAATGACAAGGATATCATCCATTGGAGAAACAAAATCTCAACAATGAACTACCATCCGTAATGACATGGATACCATCAATTAGAGTAACAAAATCTCAACAATGAACAACCTTCCATAATGAAAAGTCTACCATCCATTGGAGTAAAAAAATCTCAACAAAGAACTACCTTCCATAATGACAAGGCTACCATCCATTGGAGTAACAAAATCTCAACAATGAACTACCTTCCATAATAACAAGGCTACCATACATTGGAGTAACAAAATCTCAAAAATGAACTACCTTCCATAATGACAAGGCTATCATCCATTGGAGAAACAAAATCTCAACAATGAACTACCTTCCGTAATAACAGGGATACCATCAATTAGAGTAACAAAATCTCAACAAAAACTACCTTCCATAATGACAAGGCTACCATCCATTGGAGTATGAAAATATCAACAATGAAGCACCTTCCATAATGAAAAAGCTACCAGCCATTGGAGTAACAAAATCTCAACAATGAACTACCTTTCATACTGACAAGGCTATCATCCATTGGAGAAACAAAATCTCAACAATGAACTACCTTCCGTAATGAAAAGGATACCATCAATTAGAGTAAAAAAATCTCAACAATGAACTACCTTCCATAATGAAAAGGATACAATCTGTTGGAGTCAAAAAATCTCAACAACGAACTACCTTCCATAATGACAAGGCTACCATCCATTAATGTAAATAAAATCTTAAAACCGGACTACCTTCCATAATGAAAAGGATACCATCCATTGGAGTAACAAAATCTCAACAACGAACTACCTTCCCTAATGACAAGGATACCATCCATTGGAGTAACAAAATCTAAATAATGAACTAACTTCCATAATGACATGGCTACCAGCCATTGGAGTAATAAAATCTCAACAATGAACTACCTTCTATAATGACAAGGCTATCATCCATTGGAGAAAAAAAATCTCAACAATGAACTACCTTTCGTAATGACAAGGTTACCATAAATTAGAGTAACAAAATCTAAATAATCAACTACTTTCCTTAATGACAAGGTTATCATCCATTGGAGAAACAAAATCTCAACAATGATCTACCTTCCGTAATGACAAGGCTACCATCCATTGGAGTAACAAAATCTAAATAATGAACTACCTTCCATAATGACAAGGCTACCAGCCATTCGAGTAAAAAAATCTCAACAACGAACTACCTTCCATAAGGATAAGGCTATCATCCATTGGAGAAACAAAATCTCAACAACAAACTAAATTTCATAATGACAAGGCTACCATCCATTAAAGTAAAAAAATCTCAATAATGAACTACCTTCCATAATGACAAGGCTACGATCCATTGGAGTAACAAAATCTCAACAATGAACTACCTTCCATAATGACAAGGCTACCAGCCATTGGAGTAGCAAAATCTCATCAATGAACTACCTTCCATAATGACAAGGATATCATCCATTGGAGAAACAAAATCTCAACAATGAACTACCATCCGTAATGACAAGGATACCATCAATTAGAGTAACAAAATCTCAACAATGAACTACCTTCCATAATGAAAAGTCTACCATCCATTGGAGTAAAAAAATCTCAACAAAGAACTACCTTCCATAATGACAAGGCTACCATCCATTGGAGTAACAAAATCTCAACAATGAACTACCTTCCATAATAACAAGGCTACCATACATTGGAGTAACAAAATCTCAAAAATGAACTACCTTCCATAATGACAAGGCTATCATCCATTGGAGAAACAAAATCTCAACAATGAACTACCTTCCGTAATAACAGGGATACCATCAATTAGAGTAACAAAATCTCAACAAAAACTACCTTCCATAATGACAAGGCTACCATCCATTGGAGTAAGAAAATATCAACAATGAAGCACCTTCCATAATGAAAAAGCTACCAGCCATTGGAGTAACAAAATCTCAACAATGAACTACCTTCCATACTGACAAGGCTATCATCCATTGGAGAAACAAAATCTCAACAATGAACTACCTTCCGTAATGAAAAGGATACCATCAATTAGAGTAAAAAAATCTCAACAATGAACTACCTTCCATAATGAAAAGGATACAATCTGTTGGAGTCAAAAAATCTCAACAACGAACTACCTTCCATAATGACAAGGCTACCATCCATTAATGTAAATAAAATCTTAAAACCGGACTACCTTCCATAATGAAAAGGATACCATCCATTGGAGTAACAAAATCTCAACAACGAACTACCTTCCCTAATGACAAGGATACCATCCATTGGAGTAACAAAATCTAAATAATGAACTAACTTCCATAATGACATGGCTACCAGCCATTGGAGTAATAAAATCTCAACAATGAACTACCTTCTATAATGACAAGGCTATCATCCATTGGAGAAAAAAATCTCAACAATGAACTACCTTTCGTAATGACAAGGTTACCATAAATTAGAGTAACAAAATCTAAATAATCAACTACTTTCCTTAATGACAAGGTTATCATCCATTGGAGAAACAAAATCTCAACATTGATCTACCTTCCGTAATGACAAGGCTACCATCCATTGGAGTAACAAAATCTAAATAATGAACTACCTTCCATAATGACAAGGCTACCAGCCATTCGAGTAAAAAAATCTCAACAACGAACTGCCTTCCATAAGGATAAGGCTATCATCCATTGGAGAAACAAAATCTCAAAAATGAACTACCATCCATAATGACAAGGATACCATAAATTAGAGTAACAAAATCTCAACCACGAACCACTTTCCATAATGAAAAGTCTACCATCCATTGGAATAAAAATATATCAGCAAAGAACTACATTCCATAATGACAAGGCTACCATCCATTGGAGTGACAAAATCTCAACAATGAACTACCTTCCGTAATAATAAGGCTACCATCCATTGGAGTAACAAAATCTCAAAAATGAACTACCTTCCATAATGACAAGGCTATGATCCATTGGAGAAACAAAATCTCAACAATTAACTACCTTCCGTAATGACAGGGATACCATCAATTAGAGTAACAAAATCTCAATAACAAACTACCTTCCATAATGACAAGGCTACCATCCATTGGAGTAAAAAAATCTCAACAAAGAACTACCTTCCATAATGACAAGGCTACCATCCATTGGAGTAACAAAATCTCAACAATGAACTACCTTCCATAATAACAAGGCTACCATACATTGGAGTAACAAAATCTCAAAAATGAACTACCTTCCATAATGACAAGGCTATCATCCATTGGAGAAACAAAATCTCAACAATGAACTACCATTCGTAATAACAGGGATACCATCAATTAGAGTAACAAAATCTCAACAACAAAAACTACCTTCCATAATCACAAGGCTACCATCCATTGGAGTTAAAAAATCTCAACAACAAACATCATTTCATAATGACAAGGCTACCATCCATTAAAGTAAAAAAATCTCAACAATGAACTACCTTCCATAATGACAAGGCTACCATCCATTGGAGTAAGAAAATATCAACAATGAAGTACCTTCCATAATGACAAAGCTACCAGCCACTGGAGTAACAAAATCTCAACAATGAACTACCTTCCATACTGACAAGGCTATCATCCATTTGAGAAACAAAATCTCAAAAATGAACTACCTTCTGTAATGAAAATTATACCATCAATTAGAGTAAAAAATTCTATACAATGAACTACCTTCCATAATGAAAAGGCTACAATCCGTTGGAGTAAAAAAATCTACACAAAGAACTACCTTCCCTAATGACAAGGATACCATTCATTGGAGTAAAAAAATCTAAATAATAAACTAACTTCCATAATGACATGGCTACCAGCCATTGGAGTAATAAAATCTCAACTATGAACTACCTTCTATAATGACAAGGCTATCATCCATTGGAGAAAAAAAATCTCAATAATGAACTACCTTTCGTAATGACAAGGTTACCATAAATTAGAGTAACAAAATCTAAATAATCAACTACTTTCCTTAATGACAAGGTTATCATCCATTGGAGAAACAAAATCTCAACAATGATCTACCTTCCGTAATGACAAGGCTACCATCCATTGGAGTAACAAAATCTAAATAATGAACTACCTTCCATAATGACAAGGCTACCAGCCATTCGAGTAAAAAAATCTCAACAACGAACTACCTTCCATAAGGATAAGGCTATCATCCATTGGAGAAACAAAATCTCAACAACAAACTAAATTTCATAATGACAAGGCTACCATCCATTAAAGTAAAAAAATCTCAATAATGAACTACCTTCCATAATGACAAGGCTACGATCCATTGGAGTAACAAAATCTCAACAATGAACTACCTTCCATAATGACAAGGCTACCAGCCATTGGAGTAGCAAAATCTCATCAATGAACTACCTTCCATAATGACAAGGATATCATCCATTGGAGAAACAAAATCTCAACAATGAACTACCATCCGTAATGACAAGGATACCATCAATTAGAGTAACAAAATCTCAACAATGAACTACCTTCCATAATGAAAAGTCTACCATCCATTGGAGTAAAAAAATCTCAACAAAGAACTACCTTCCATAATGACAAGGCTACCATCCATTGGAGTAACAAAATCTCAACAATGAACTACCTTCCATAATAACAAGGCTACCATACATTGGAGTAACAAAATCTCAAAAATGAACTACCTTCCATAATGACAAGGCTATCATCCATTGGAGAAACAAAATCTCAACAATGAACTACCTTCCGTAATAACAGGGATACCATCAATTAGAGTAACAAAATCTCAACAAAAACTACCTTCCATAATGACAAGGCTACCATCCATTGGAGTAAGAAAATATCAACAATGAAGCACCTTCCATAATGAAAAAGCTACCAGTCATTGGAGTAACAAAATCTCAACAATGAACTACCTTCCATACTGACAAGGCTATCATCCATTGGAGAAACAAAATCTCAACAATGAACTACCTTCCGTAATGAAAAGGATACCATCAATTAGAGTAAAAAAATCTCAACAATGAACTACCTTCCATAATGAAAAGGATACAATCTGTTGGAGTCAAAAAATCTCAACAACGAACTACCTTCCATAATGACAAGGCTACCATCCATTAATGTAAATAAAATCTTAAAACCGGACTACCTTCCATAATGAAAAGGATACCATCCATTGGAGTAACAAAATCTCGACAACGAACTACCTTCCCTAATGACAAGGATACCATCCATTGGAGTAACAAAATCTAAATAATGAACTAACTTCCATAATGACATGGTTACCAGCCATTGGAGTAATAAAATCTCAACAATGAACTACCTTCTATAATGACAAGGCTATCATCCATTGGAGAAAAAAAATCTCAAAAATGAACTACCTTTCCTAATGACAAGGTTACCATAAATTAGAGTAACAAAATCTAAAGAATCAACTACTTTCCTTAATGACAAGGTTATCATCCATTGGAGAAACAAAATCTCAACATTGATCTACCTTCCGTAATGACAAGGCTACCATCCATTGGAGTAACAAAATCTAAATAATGAACTACCTTCCATAATGACAAGGCTACCAGCCATTCGAGTAAAAAAATCTCAACAACGAACTACCTTCCATAAGGATAAGGCTATCATCCATTGGAGAAACAAAATCTCAAAAATGAACTACCATCCATAATGACAAGGATACCATAAATTAGAGTAACAAAATCTCAACCACGAACCACTTTCCATAATGAAAAGTCTACCATCCATTGGAATAAAAATATATCAGCAAAGAACTACATTCCATAATGACAAGGCTACCATCCATTGGAGTGACAAAATCTCAACAATGAACTACCTTCCATAATAATAAGGCTACCATCCATTGGAGTAACAAAATCTCAAAAATGAACTACCTTCCATAATGACAAGGCTATCATCCATTGGAGAAACAAAATCTCAACAATGAACTACCTTCCGTAATGATAGGGATACCATCAATTAGAGTAACAAAATCTCAATAACAAACTACCTTCCATAATGACAAGGCTACCATCCATTGGAGTAAAAAAATCTCAACAAAGAACTACCTTCCATAATGACAAGGCTACCATCCATTGGAGTGACAAAATCTCAACAATGAACTACCTTCCATAATAATAAGGCTACCATCCATTGGAGTAACAAAATCTCAAAAATGAACTACCTTCCATAATGACAAGGCTATCATCCATTGGAGAAACAAAATCTCAACAATGAACTACCATTCGTAATAACAGGGATACCATCAATTAGAGTAACAAAATCTCAACAACAAAAACTACCTTCCATAATCACAAGGCTACCATCCATTGGAGTTAAAAAATCTCAACAACAAACATCATTTCATAATGACAAGGCTACCATCCATTAAAGTAAAAAAATCTCAACAATGAACTACCTTCCATAATGACAAGGCTACCATCCATTGGAGTAAGAAAATATCAACAATGAAGTACCTTCCATAATGACAAAGCTACCAGCCACTGGAGTAACAAAATCTCAACAATGAACTACCTTCCATACTGACAAGGCTATCATCCATTTGAGAAACAAAATCTCAAAAATGAACTACCTTCTGTAATGAAAATTATACCATCAATTAGAGTAAAAAATTCTATACAACGAACTACCTTCCATAATGAAAAGGCTACAATCCGTTGGAGTAAAAAAATCTACACAAAGAACTACCTTCCCTAATGACAAGGATACCATTCATTGGAGTAAAAAAATCTAAATAATGAACTAACTTCCATAATGACATGGCTACCAGCCATTGGAGTAATAAAATCTCAACTATGAACTACCTTCTATAATGACAAGGCTATCATCCATTGGAGAAACAAAATCTCAACAATGATCTACCTTCCATAATGACAAGGCTACCAGCCATTGGAGTAAAAAAATCTCAACAACGAACTACCTTCCATAAGGATAAGGCTATCATCCATTGGAGAAACAAAATCTCAACAATGAACTACCATACATAATGACCAGGATACCATCAATTAGAGTAACAAAATCTCAACCACGAACTACTTTCCATAATGAAAAGTCTACCATCCATTGGAGTAAAAAAATATCAACAAAGAACTACCATCCATAATGACAAGGCTACCATCCATTGGAGTGACAAAATCTCAACGATGAACAACCTTCCATAATAACAAGGCTACCATCCATTGGAGTAACAAAATCTCAAAAATGAACTACCTTCCATAATGACAAGGCTATCATCCATTGGAGAAACAAAATCTCGACAATGAACTACCTTCCGTAATGACAGGGATACCATCAATTATAGTAACAAAATCTCAATAACAAACTACCTTCCATAATGACAAGGCTACCATCCATTGGAGTAAAAAAATATCAACAACAACTACATTTCATAATGACAAGGCTACCATCCATTAAAGTAAAAAAATCTCAATAATGAACTACCTTCCATAATGACAAGGCTACCATCCATTGGAGTAATAAAATTTCAACAATGAACTACCTTCCATAATGACAAGGCTATCATCCATTGGAGAAAAAAATCTCAACAATGAACTACCATCTGTAATGACAAGGATACCATCAATTAGAGTAACAAAATCTCAACAACGAACTACCTTCCATAAGGATAAGGCTATCATCCATTGGAGAAACAAAATCTCAAAAATGAACTACCATCCATAATGACAAGGATACCATAAATTAGATTAACAAAATCTCAACCACGAACTACTTTCCATAATGAAAAGTCTACCATCCATTGGAATAAAAATATATCAGCAAAGAACTACATTCCATAATGACAAGGCTACCATCCATTGGAGTGACAAAATCTTAACAATGAACTACCTTCCATAATAACAAGGCTACCATCCATTGGAGTAACAAAATCTCAAAAATGAACTACCTTCCATAATGACAAGGCTATCATCCATTGGAGAAACAAAATCTCAACAATGAACTACCTTCCGTAATGACAGGGATACCATCAATTAGAGTAACAAAATCTCAATAACAAACTACCTTCCATAATGACAAGGCTACCATCCATTGGAGTAAAAAAATCTCAACAAAGAACTACCTTCCATAATGACAAGGCTACCATCCATTGGAGTAACAAAATCTCAACAATGAACTACCTTCCATAATAACAAGGCTACCATACATTAGAGTAACAAAATCTCAAAAATGAACTACCTTCCATAATGACAAGGCTATCATCCATTGGAGAAACAAAATCTCAACAATGAACTACCATTCGTAATAACAGGGATACCATCAATTAGAGTAACAAAATCTCAACAACAAAAACTACCTTCCATAATCACAAGGCTACCATCCATTGGAGTTAAAAAATCTCAACAACAAACATCATTTCATAATGACGGGCTACCATCCATTAAAGTAAAAAAATCTCAACAATGAACTACCTTCCATAATGACAAGGCTACCATCCATTGGAGTAAGAAAATATCAACAATGAAGTACCTTCCATAATGACAAAGCTACCAGCCACTGGAGTAACAAAATCTCAACAATGAACTACCTTCCATACTGACAAGGCTATCATCCATTTGAGAAACAAAATCTCAAAAATGAACTACCTTCTGTAATGAAAATTATACCATCAATTAGAGTAAAAAATTCTATACAACGAACTACGTTCCATAATGAAAAGGCTACAATCCGTTGGAGTAAAAAAATCTACACAAAGAACTACCTTCCCTAATGACAAGGATACCATTCATTGGAGTAAAAAAATCTAAATAATGAACTAACTTCCATAATGACATGGCTACCAGCCATTGGAGTAATAAAATCTCAACTATGAACTACCTTCTATAATGACAAGGCTATCATCCATTGGAGAAACAAAATCTCAACAATGATCTACCTTCCATAATGACAAGGCTACCAGCCATTGGAGTAAAAAAATCTCAACAACGAACTACCTTCCATAAGGATAAGGCTATCATCCATTGGAGAAACAAAATCTCAACAATGAACTACCATACATAATGACCAGGATACCATCAATTAGAGTAACAAAATCTCAACCACGAACTACTTTCCATAATGAAAAGTCTACCATCCATTGGAGTAAAAAAATATCAACAAAGAACTACCATCCATAATGACAAGGCTACCATCCATTGGAGTGACAAAATCTCAACGATGAACAACCTTCCATAATAACAAGGCTACCATCCATTGGAGTAACAAAATCTCAAAAATGAACTACCTTCCATAATGACAAGGCTATCATCCATTGGAGAAACAAAATCTCGACAATGAACTACCTTCCGTAATGACAGGGATACCATCAATTATAGTAACAAAATCTCAATAACAAACTACCTTCCATAATGACAAGGCTACCATCCATTGGAGTAAAAAAATATCAACAACAACTACATTTCATAATGACAAGGCTACCATCCATTAAAGTAAAAAAATCTCAATAGTGAACTACCTTCCATAATGACAAGGCTACCATCCATTGGAGTAATAAAATTTCAACAATGAACTACCTTCCATAATGACAAGGCTACCAGCCATTGGAGTAACAAAATCTCAACAATGAACTACCTTCCATAATGACAAGGCTATCATCCATTGGAGAAAAAAATCTCAACAATGAACTACCATCTGTAATGACAAGGATACCATCAATTAGAGTAACAAAATCTCAACAACGAACTACCTTCCATAAGGATAAGGCTATCATCCATTGGAGAAACAAAATCTCAAAAATGAACTACCATCCATAATGACAAGGATACCATAAATTAGATTAACAAAATCTCAACCACGAACTACTTTCCATAATGAAAAGTCTACCATCCATTGGAATAAAAATATATCAGCAAAGAACTACATTCCATAATGACAAGGCTACCATCCATTGGAGTGACAAAATCTTAACAATGAACTACCTTCCATAATAACAAGGCTACCATCCATTGGAGTAACAAAATCTCAAAAATGAACTACCTTCCATAATGACAAGGCTATCATCCATTGGAGAAACAAAATCTCAACAATGAACTACCTTCCGTAATGACAGGGATACCATCAATTAGAGTAACAAAATCTCAATAACAAACTACCTTCCATAATGACAAGGCTACCATCCATTGGAGTAAAAAATTCTCAACAAAGAACTACCTTCCATAATGACAAGGCTACCATCCATTGGAGTAACAAAATCTCAACAATGAACTACCTTCCATAATAACAAGGCTACCATACATTAGAGTAACAAAATCTCAAAAATGAACTACCTTCCATAATGACAAGGCTATCATCCATTGGAGAAACAAAATCTCAACAATGAACTACCATTCGTAATAACAGGGATACCATCAATTAGAGTAACAAAATCTCAACAACAAAAACTACCTTCCATAATCACAAGGCTACCATCCATTGGAGTTAAAAAATCTCAACAACAAACATCATTTCATAATGACGGGCTACCATCCATTAAAGTAAAAAAATCTCAACAATGAACTACCTTCCATAATGACAAGGCTACCATCCATTGGAGTAAGAAAATATCAACAATGAAGTACCTTCCATAATGACAAAGCTACCAGCCACTGGAGTAACAAAATCTCAACAATGAACTACCTTCCATACTGACAAGGCTATCATCCATTTGAGAAACAAAATCTCAAAAATGAACTACCTTCTGTAATGAAAATTATACCATCAATTAGAGTAAAAAATTCTATACAACGAACTACGTTCCATAATGAAAAGGCTACAATCCGTTGGAGTAAAAAAATCTACACAAAGAACTACCTTCCCTAATGACAAGGATACCATTCATTGGAGTAAAAAAAATCTAAATAATGAACTAACTTCCATAATGACATGGCTACCAGCCATTGGAGTAATAAAATCTCAACTATGAACTACCTTCTATAATGACAAGGCTATCATCCATTGGAGAAACAAAATCTCAACAATAATCTACCTTCCATAATGACAAGGCTACCAGCCATTGGAGTAAAAAAATCTCAACAACGAACTACCTTCCATAATGGATAAGGCTATCATCCATTGGAGAAACAAAATCTCAACAATGAACTACCATACATAATGACAAGGATACCATCAATTAGAGTAACAAAATCTCAACCACGAACTACTTTCCATAATGAAAAGTCTACCATCCATTGGAGTAAAAAAATATCAACAAAGAACTACCATCCATAATGACAAGGCTACCATCCATTGGAGTGACAAAATCTCAACGATGAACAACCTTCCATAATAACAAGGCTACCATCCATTGGAGTAACAAAATCTCAAAAATGAACTACCTTCCATAATGACAAGGCTATCATCCATTGGAGAAACAAAATCTCGACAATGAACTACCTTCCGTAATGACAGGGATACCATCAATTATAGTAACAAAATCTCAATAACAAACTACCTTCCATAATGACAAGGCTACCATCCATTGGAGTAAAAAAATATCAACAACAAACTACATTTCATAATGACAAGGCTACCATCCATTAAAGTAAAAAAATCTCAATAATGAACTACCTTCCATAATGACAAGGCTACCATCCATTGGAGTAATAAAATTTCAACAATGAACTACCTTCCATAATGACAAGGCTACCAGCCATTGGAGTAACAAAATCTCAACAATGAACTATCTTCCATAATGACAAGGCTATCATCCATTGGAGAAAAAAATCTCAACAATGAACTACCATCTGTAATGACAAGGATACCATCAATTAGAGTAACAAAATCTCAACAACGAACTACCTTCCATAATGAAAAGTCTACCACCATTGGAGTAAAAAAATCTCAACAAAGAACTACCTTCCATAATGACAAGGCTACCATCCATTGGAGTAACAAAATCTCAACAATGAACTACCTTCCATAATAACAAGGCTACCATACATTGGAGTAATAAAATCTCAAAAACGAACTACCTTCCATAATGACAAGGCTACAATCCATTAAAGTAAAAAAATCTCAACAATGAACTACCTTCCATAATGACAAGGCTACCATCCATTGGATTAACAAAATCTCAACAATGAAGTACCTTCCATAATGACAAAGCTACCAGCCATTGGAGTAACAAAATCTCAACAATGAAATACCTTCCGTAATGAAAAGGATACCATCAATTAGAGTAAAAAAATCTCAACAACTAACTACCTTCCATAATGAAAAGGCTACAATCCGTTGGAGTAAAAAAATCTCAACAATGAACCACCTTCCATAATGACAAGGCTACAATCCATTAATGTAAATAAAATCTCAAAATCGGG
Source organism: Vicia faba (assembly GCA_948472305.1). Taxonomy (NCBI): domain Eukaryota; kingdom Viridiplantae; phylum Streptophyta; class Magnoliopsida; order Fabales; family Fabaceae; genus Vicia; species Vicia faba. Next base: position 589,497,862 of record OX451741.1, on the reverse strand, counting down.
CTACCTTCCATAATGAAAAGGATACCATCCATTGGAGTAACAAAATCTCAACAAAGAACTACCTTCCATAATGACAAGGCTACCATCCATTGGAGTAACAAAATCTCAACAACGAACTACCTTCCATAATGAACAGTCTACCACCATTGGAGTAAAAAAATCTCAACAAAGAACTACCTTCCATAATGACAAGGCTACCATCCATTGGAGTAACAAAATCTCAACAATGAACTACCTTCCATAATAACAAGGCTACCATACATTGGAGTAATAAAATCTCAAAAATGAACTACCTTCCATAATGACAAGGCTATCATCCATTGGAGAAACAAAATCTCAACAATGAACTACCTTCCGTAATAACAGGGATACCATCAATTAGAGTAACAAAATCTCAACAACTAACTACCTTCCATAATGAAAAGTCTACCATCCATTGGAGTACAAAAATGTCAACAAAGAACTACCTTCCATAATGACAAGGCTACCATCCATTAAAGTAAAAAAATCTCAACAATGAACTACCTTCCATAATGACAAGGCTACCATCCATTGGATTAACAAAATCTCAACAATGAAGTACCTTCCATAATGACAAAGCTACCAGCCATTGGAGTAACAAAATCTCAATAATGAACTACCATCCGTAATGAAAAGGATACCATAAATTAGAGTAAAAAAATCTCAACAACGAACTACCTTCCATAATGAAAAGGCTACAATCCGTTGGAGTAAAAAAATCTCAACACCGAACTACCTTCCATAATGACAAAGCTACCATCCATTAATGTAAATAAAATCTCAAAATCGGGCTACCTTCCATAATGAAAAGGATACCATCCATTGGAGTAACAAAATCTCAACAAAGAACTACCTTCCATAATGACAAGGCTACCATACATTGGAGTAACAAAATCTCAACAATGAACTACCTTCCATAATAACAAGGCTACCATACATTGGAGTAACAAAATCTCAAAAATGAACTACCTTCCATAATGAAAAGGCTATCATCTATTGGAGAAACAAAATCTCAACAATGCACTACCTTCCGTAATAACAGGGATACCATAAATTAGAGTAACAAAATCTCAACAACAAACTACCTTCCATAATGACAAGGCTACCATCCATTGGAGTTACAAAATCTCAACAATGAACTACCTTCCATAATGACAAGGCTACCATCCATTGAAGTAAAAAAATCTCAACAATGAACTACCTTCCATAATGACAAGGCTACCATCCATTGGAGTAAGAAAATATCAACAATGACGTACCTTCCATAATGACAAAGCTACCAGCCATTGGAGTAACAAAATTTCAACAATGAACTACCTTCCATACTGACAAGGCTATCATCCATTGGAGAAACAAAATCTCAACAATGAACTACCTTCCGTAATGAAAAGGATACCATTAATTAGAGTAAAAAAATCTCAACAACGAACTACCTTCCATAATGAAAAGGCTACAATCCGTTGGAGTAAAAAAATCTCAATAACGAACTACCTTCCATAATGACTAGGCTACCATCCATTAATGTAAATAAAATCTCAAAACCGGACTACCTTCCATAATGAAAAGGATACCATCCATTGGAGTAACAAAATCTCAACAACGAACTACCTTCCCTAATGACAAGGATACCATCCATTGGAGTAACAAAATCTAAATAATGAACTAACTTCCATAATGACATGGCTACCAGCCATTGGAGTAATAAAATCTCAACAATGAACTACCTTCTATAATGACAAGGCTATCATCCATTGGAGAAACAAAATCTCAACAATGAACTACCTTTCGTAATGACAAGGTTACCATAAATTAGAGTAACAAAATCTAAACAATCAACTACCATTCGTAATGACAAGGATTCCATCAATTAGAGTAACAAAATCTCAAGCACGAACTACTTTCCATAATGAAAAGTCTACCATCCATTGGAGTAAAAAAATCTCAACAAAGAACTACCTTCCATAATGACAAGGCTACCAGCCATTGGAGTAAAAAAATCTCAACAATGAACTACCTTCCATAAGGATAAGGCTATCATCCATTGGAAAAATAAAATCTCAATAATGAACTACCATCCATAATGACAAGGATACCATCAATTAGAGTAACAAAATCTCAACTACGAACTACTTTCCATAATGAAAAGTCTACCATCCATTGGAGTATCAAAATGTCAACAAAGAACTACCTTCCATAATGACAAGGCTACCATCCATTGGAGTGACAAAATCTAAACAATGAACTACCTTCCATAATAACAAGGCTACCATCCATTGGAGTAACAAAATATCAAAAATGAACCACCTTCCATAATGACAAGGCTATCATCCATTGGAGAAACAAAATCTCAACAATGAACTACCTTCCGTAATGACACGGATACCATCAATTAGAGTAACAAAATCTCAATAACAAACTACCTTCCATAATGACAAGGCTACCATCCATTGGAGTAACAAAATCTCAACAACAAACTACATTTCATAATGACAAGGCTACCATCCATTAAATTAAAAAAATCTCAATAATGAACTACCTTCCATAATGACAAGGATACCATCCATTGGAGTAACAAAATCTCAACAATGAACTACCTTCCATAATGACAAGGCTACCAGCCATTGGAGTAACAAAATCTCAACAATGAACTACCTTCCATAATGACAAGGCTATCATCCATTGGAGAAACAAAATCTCAACAATGAACTACCATTTGTAATTACAAGGATACCATCAATTAGAGTAACAAAATCTCAATAACGAACTACCTTCCATAATGAAAAGTCTACCATCCATTGGAGTAAAAAAATCTCAACAAAGAACTACCTTACATAATGACAAGGCTACCATCCATTGGAGTAACAAAATCTCAACAATGAACTACCTTCCATTATAACAAGGCTACTATACATTGGAGTAACAAAATCTCAAAAATGAACTACCTTCCATAATGACAAGGCTATCATCCATTGGATAAACAAAATCTCAACAATGAACTACCTTCCGTAATAACAAGGATACCATCAATTAGAGTAACAAAATCTCAACAACAAACTACCTTCCATAATGACAAGGCTACCATCCGTTGGAGTTACAAAATCTCAACAACAAACTACATTTCATAATGACAAGGCTACCATCCATTAAAGTAAAAAAATCTCAACAATGAACTACCTTCCATAATGACAAGGCTACCATCCATTGGATTAACAAAATCTCAACAATGAAGTACCTTCCATAATGACAAAGCTACCAGCCATTGGAGTAACAAAATCTCAACAATGAACTACCTTCCATAATGACAAGGCTATCATCCATTGGAGAAACAAAATCTCAACAATGAACTACCTTCCGTAATGAAAAGGATACCATCAATTAGAGTAAAAAAATCTCAACAACGAACTACCTTCCATAATGAAAAGGCTACAATCCGTTGGAGTAAAAAAATATCAACAACGAACTACTTTCCATAATGACAAGGCTACCATCCATTAATGTAAATAAAATCTCAAAATCGGGCTACCTTCCATAATGAAAAGGATACCATCCATTAGAGTAACAAAATCTCAACAACGAACTACCTTCCCTAATGACATGGCTACCATCCATTGGAGTAACAAAATATAAATAATGAACTACCTTCCATAATGACATGGCTACCGGCCATTGGAGTAATAAAATCTCAACAATAAACTACCTTCCATAATGACAAGGCTATCATCCATTGGAGAAACAAAATCTCAACAATGAACTTCCTTTCGTAATGACAAGGTCACCATAAATTAGAGTAACAAAATCTAAACAATCAACTACCTTCCATAATGACAAGGCTACCAGCCATTGGAGTAACAAAATCTCAACAATGAACTACCTTCCATAATGACAAGGCTACCATCCATTGGAGTAAAATATTCTCAACAAAAAACTACCTTCCATAATGACAAGGCTACCATCCATTAAATTAAAAAAATCTCAAAACCGAACTACCTTCCATAATGACAAGGCTACCATCCATTAGAGTAACAAAATATCAACAACGAACTACCTTCCATAATGACAAGGCTACCATCCATTGGAGTAACAAAATCTAAACAATGAACTACCTTCCATAATGACAAGGCTACCAACCATCGGAGTAACAAAATCTCAACAATGAACTACCTTCCATAATGACAAGGCTATCATCCATTGGAGAAACAAAATCTTAACAATGAACTAGCTTCGGTAATAACAAGGTTACCATAAATTAGAGTAACAAAATATAAACAATGAACTACCTTCCATAATGACAAGGCTACCAGCCATTGGAGTAACAAAATCTCAACAATGAACTACCTTCCATAATGACAAGGCTACCATCCATTGGAGTAAAAAAATCTCAACAAAAAACTACCTTCCAAAATGACAAGGCTACCATCCATTAAACTAAAAAAATCTCAAAACCGAACTACCTTCCATAATGACAAGGCTACCATCCATTGGAGTAACAAAATATCAACAACTAACTACCTTCCATAATGACAAGGCTACCATACATTGGCGTAAAAAAATCTAAACAATGAACTACCTTCGATAATGACAAGACTACCAGCCATTGGAGTAAAAAAATCTCAACAACGAACTACCTTCCATAAGGATAAGGCTATCATCCATTGGAGAAACAAAATCTCAACAATGATCTACCATCCGTAATGACAAGGATACCATCAATTAGAGTAACAAAATCTCAAGCACGAACTACTTTCCATAATGAAAAGTCTACCATCCATTGGAGTAAAAAAATCTCAACAAAGAACTAACTTCCATAATGACAAGGCTACCAGCCATTGGAGTAAAAAAATCTCAACAACGAACTACCTTCCATAAGGATAAGGCTATCATCCATTGGAGAAATAAAATCTCAACAATGAACTACCATCCATAATGACAAGGATACCATCAATTAGAGTAACAAAATCTCAACCACGAACTACTTTCCATAATGAAATGTCTACCATCCATTGGAGTAAAAAAATATCAACAAAGAACTACGTTTAATAATGACAAGGCTACCATCCATTGAAGTGACAAAATCTCAACAATGAACTACCTTCCATAATAACAAGGCTACCATCCATTGGAGTAACAAAATATCAAAAATGAACTACCTTCCATAATGACAAGGCTATCATCCATTGGAGAAACAAAATCTCAACAATGAACTACATTCCGTAATGACACGGATACCATCAATTAGAGTAACAAAATCTCAATAACAAACTACCTTCCATAATGACAAGGCTACCATCCATTGGAGTAACAAAATCTCAACAACAAACTACATTTCATAATGACAAGGCTACCATCCATTAAAGTAAAAAAATCTCAATAATGAACTACCTTCCATAATGACAAGGCTACCATCCGTTGGAGTAACAAAATCTCAACAATGAACTACCTTCCATAATTACAAGGCTACCAGCCATTGGAGTTACAAAATCTTAACAATGAACTACCTTCCATAATGACAAGGCTATCATCCATTGGAGAAACAAAATCTCAACAATGAACTACCATTGTAATTACAAGGATACCATCAATTAGAGTAACAAAATCTCAAAAACGAACTACCTTCCATAATGAAAAGTCTACCATCCATTGGAGTAAAAAAATCTCAACAAAGAACTACCTTCCATAATGACAAGGCTACCATCCATTGGAGTAACAAAATCTCAACAATGAACTACCTTCCATTATAACAAGGCTACCATACATTGGAGTAACAAAATCTCATAAATGAACAACCTACCATAATGACAAGGCTATCATCCATTGGAGAAACAAAATCTCAACAATGAACTACCTTCCGTAATAACAGGGATACCATCAATTAGAGTAACAAAATCTCAACAACAAACTACCTTCCAAAATGACAAGGCTACCATCCGTTGGAGTTACAAAATCTCAACAACAAACTACATGTCATAATGACAAGGCTACCATCCATTAAAGTAAAAAAATCTCAACAATGAACTACCTTCCATAATGACAAGGATACCATCCATTGGATTAACAAAATCTCAACAATGAAGTACCTTCCATAATGAAAAAGCTACCAGCCATTGGAGTAACAAAATCTCAACAATGAACTACCTTCCATAATGACAAGGCTATCATACATTGGAGAAACAAAATCTCAACAATGGACTACCTTCCGTAATGAAAAGGATACCATCAATTAGAGTAAAAAAATCTCAACAACGAACTACCTTCCATAATGAAAAGGCTACAATCCGTTGGAGTAAAAAAATCTCAACAACGAACTACCTTCCATAATGACAAGGCTACCATCCATTAATGTAAATAAAATCTCAAAATCGGACTACCTTCCATAATGACAAGGATACCATCCATTGGAGTAACAAAATCTCAACAACGAACCACCTTCCATAATGACAAGGCTACCATCCATTGGAGTAACAAAATCTAAACAATAAACTACCTTCCCTAATGACATGGCTACCAGCCATTGGAGTAATAAAATATCAAAAATGAACTACCTTCCATAATGACAAGGCTATCATCCATTGGAGAAACAAAATCTCAACAATGAACTACCTTTCGTAATGACAAGGTTACCATAAATTAGAGTAACAAAATCTAAACAATCAACTACCTTCCATAATTACAAGGCTACCAGCCATTGGAGTAACAAAATCTCAACAATGAACTACCTTCCATAATGACAAGGCTACCATCCATTGGAGTAAAATATTCTCAACAAAAAACTACCTTCCATAATGACAAGGATACCATCCATTAAATTAAAAAAATATCAAAACCGAACCACCTTCCATAATGACAAGGCTACCATCCATTGGAGTAACAAAATCTCAACAATGAACTACCTTCCATAATGACAAGGCTACCATCTATTGGAGTAACAAAATCCAAACAATGAACTACCTTCTATAATGACAAGGCTACAAGCCATCGGAGTAACAAAATCTCAACAATGAACTACCTTCCATAATGACAAGGCTATCATCCTTTGGAGAAACAAAATCTCAACAATGAACTAGCTTCCGTAATGACTAGGTTACCATAAATTAGAGTAACAAAATCTAAACAATGAACTACCTTCCATAATGACAAGTATACCAGCCATTGGAGTAACAAAATCTCAACAATGAACTATCTTCCATAATGACAAGGCTACCATCCATTGGAGTAACAAAATCTCAACAACGAACCACCTTCCATAATGACAAGGCTACCATCCATGGGAGTAACAAAATCTAAATAATGAACTACCTTCCCTAATGACATGGCTACCAGCCATTGGAGTAATAAAATATCAAAAATGAACTACCTTCCATAATGACAAGGCTATCATCCATTGGAGAAACAAAATCTCAACAATGAACTACCTTTCGTAATGACAAGGTTACCATAAATTAGAGTAACAAAATCTAAACAATCAACTACCTTCCATAATTACAAGGCTACCAGCCATTGGAGTAACAAAATCTCAACAATGAACTACCTTCCATAATGACAAGGCTACCATCCATTGGAGTAAAATATTCTCAACAAAAAACTACCTTCCATAATGACAAGGCTACCATCCATTAAATTAAAAAAATACCAAAACTGAACCACCTTCCATAATGACAAGGCTACCATCCATTGGAGTAACAAAATCTCAACAATGAACTACCTTCCATAATGACAAGGCTACCATCTATTGGAGTAAAAAAATCTAAACAATGAACTACCTTCTATAATGACAAGGCTACCAGCCATCGGAGTAACAAAATCTCAACAATGAACTACCTTCCATAATGACAAGGCTATCATCCTTTGGAGAAAAAAAATCTCAACAATGAACTAGCTTCCGTAATGACAAGGTTACCATAAATTAGAGTAACAAAATCTAAACAATGAACTACCTTCCATAATGACAAGTCTACCAGCCATTGGAGTAACAAAATCTCAACAATGAACTATCTTCCATAATGACAAGGCTACCATCCATTGGAGTAAAAAAATCTCAACAATGAACTACCTTCCATAATGACAAGGCTACCATCCATTGGAGTAACAAAATCTAAACAATGAACTACCTTCCATAATGACAAGGCTACCATCCATTGGAGTAACAAAATCTCAACAACAAACTACATTTCATATTGACAAGGCTACAATCGATTAAATTAAAAAAATCTCAACAATGAACTACCTTCCATAATGACAAGGCTACCATCCATTGGAGTAACAAAATCTCAAGAATGAACTACCTTCCATAATGACAAGGCTACCAGCCATTGGAGTAACAAAATGTCAACAATGAACTACCTTCCATAATGACAAGGCTATCATCCATTGGAGAAACAAAATCTCAACAATGAACTACCATCCGTAATGACAAGGATACCATCAATTAGAGTAATAAAATCTCAACAACGAACTACCTTCCATAATGAAAAGTCTCCCATCCATTGGAGTAAAAAAATCTCAACAATGAACTACCTTCCATAATGACAAGGCTATCATCCATTGGAGAAACAAAATCTTAACAATGAACTAGCTTCGGTAATAACAAGGTTACCATAAATTAGAGTAACAAAATATAAACAATGAACTACCTTCCATAATGACAAGGCTACCAGCCATTGGAGTAACAAAATCTCAACAATGAACTACCTTCCATAATGACATGGCTACCATCCATTGGAGTAAAAAAATCTCAACAAAAAACTACCTTCCAAAATGACAAGGCTACCATCCATTAAACTAAAAAAATCTCAAAACCGAACTACCTTCCATAATGACAAGGCTACCATCCATTGGAGTAACAAAATATCAACAACTAACTACCTTCCATAATGACAAGGCTACCATACATTGGCGTAAAAAAATCTAAACAATGAACTACCTTCGATAATGACAAGACTACCAGCCATTGGAGTAAAAAAATCTCAACAACGAACTACCTTCCATAAGGATAAGGCTATCATCCATTGGAGAAACAAAATCTCAACAATGATCTACCATCCGTAATGACAAGGATACCATCAATTAGAGTAACAAAATCTCAAGCACGAACTACTTTCCATAATGAAAAGTCTACCATCCGTTGGAGTAAAAAAATCTCAACAAAGAACTAACTTCCATAATGACAAGGCTACCAGCCATTGGAGTAAAAAAATCTCAACAACGAACTACCTTCCATAAGGATAAGGCTATCATCCATTGGAGAAATAAAATCTCAACAATGAACTACCATCCATAATGACAAGGATACCATCAATTAGAGTAACAAAATCTCAACCACGAACTACTTTCCATAATGAAATGTCTACCATCCATTGGAGTAAAAAAATATCAACAAAGAACTACGTTTAATAATGACAAGGCTACCATCCATTGAAGTGACAAAATCTCAACAATGAACTACCTTCCATAATAACAAGGCTACCATCCATTGGAGTAACAAAATATCAAAAATGAACTACCTTCCATAATGACAAGGCTATCATCCATTGGAGAAACAAAATCTCAACAATGAACTACATTCCGTAATGACACGGATACCATCAATTAGAGTAACAAAATCTCAATAACAAACTACCTTCCATAATGACAAGGCTACCATCCATTGGAGTAACAAAATCTCAACAACAAACTACATTTCATAATGACAAGGCTACCATCCATTAAAGTAAAAAAATCTCAATAATGAACTACCTTCCATAATGACAAGGCTACCATCCGTTGGAGTAACAAAATCTCAACAATGAACTACCTTCCATAATTACAAGGCTACCAGCCATTGGAGTAACAAAATCTTAACAATGAACTACCTTCCATAATGACAAGGCTATCATCCATTGGAGAAACAAAATCTCAACAATGAACTACCATTGTAATTACAAGGATACCATCAATTAGAGTAACAAAATCTCAAAAACGAACTACCTTCCATAATGAAAAGTCTACCATCCATTGGAGTAAAAAAATCTCAACAAAGAACTACCTTCCATAATGACAAGGCTACCATCCATTGGAGTAACAAAATCTCAACAATGAACTACCTTCCATTATAACAAGGCTACCATACATTGGAGTAACAAAATCTCATAAATGAACAACCTACCATAATGACAAGGCTATCATCCATTGGAGAAACAAAATCTCAACAATGAACTACCTTCCGTAATAACAGGGATACCATCAATTAGAGTAACAAAATCTCAACAACAAACTACCTTCCAAAATGACAAGGCTACCATCCGTTGGAGTTACAAAATCTCAACAACAAACTACATGTCATAATGACAAGGCTACCATCCATTAAAGTAAAAAAATCTCAACAATGAACTACCTTCCATAATGACAAGGATACCATCCATTGGATTAACAAAATCTCAACAATGAAGTACCTTCCATAATGAAAAAGCTACCAGCCATTGGAGTAACAAAATCTCAACAATGAACTACCTTCCATAATGACAAGGCTATCATACATTGGAGAAACAAAATCTCAACAATGGACTACCTTCCGTAATGAAAAGGATACCATCAATTAGAGTAAAAAAATCTCAACAACGAACTACCTTCCATAATGAAAAGGCTACAATCCGTTGGAGTAAAAAAATCTCAACAACGAACTACCTTCCATAATGACAAGGCTACCATCCATTAATGTAAATAAAATCTCAAAATCGGACTACCTTCCATAATGACAAGGATACCATCCATTGGAGTAACAAAATCTCAACAACGAACCACCTTCCATAATGACAAGGCTACCATCCATTGGAGTAACAAAATCTAAACAATAAACTACCTTCCCTAATGACATGGCTACCAGCCATTGGAGTAATAAAATATCAAAAATGAACTACCTTCCATAATGACAAGGCTATCATCCATTGGAGAAACAAAATCTCAACAATGAACTACCTTTCGTAATGACAAGGTTACCATAAATTAGAGTAACAAAATCTAAACAATCAACTACCTTCCATAATTACAAGGCTACCAGCCATTGGAGTAACAAAATCTCAACAATGAACTACCTTCCATAATGACAAGGCTACCATCCATTGGAGTAAAATATTCTCAACAAAAAACTACCTTCCATAATGACAAGGATACCATCCATTAAATTAAAAAAATATCAAAACCGAACCACCTTCCATAATGACAAGGCTACCATCCATTGGAGTAACAAAATCTCAACAATGAACTACCTTCCATAATGACAAGGCTACCATCTATTGGAGTAACAAAATCCAAACAATGAACTACCTTCTATAATGACAAGGCTACCAGCCATCGGAGTAACAAAATCTCAACAATGAACTACCTTCCATAATGACAAGGCTATCATCCTTTGGAGAAACAAAATCTCAACAATGAACTAGCTTCCGTAATGACTAGGTTACCATAAATTAGAGTAACAAAATCTAAACAATGAACTACCTTCCATAATGACAAGTATACCAGCCATTGGAGTAACAAAATCTCAACAATGAACTATCTTCCATAATGACAAGGCTACCATCCATTGGAGTAACAAAATCTCAACAACGAACCACCTTCCATAATGACAAGGCTACCATCCATGGGAGTAACAAAATCTAAATAATGAACTACCTTCCCTAATGACATGGCTACCAGCCATTGGAGTAATAAAATATCAAAAATGAACTACCTTCCATAATGACAAGGCTATCATCCATTGGAGAAACAAAATCTCAACAATGAACTACCTTTCGTAATGACAAGGTTACCATAAATTAGAGTAACAAAATCTAAACAATCAACTACCTTCCATAATTACAAGGCTACCAGCCATTGGAGTAACAAAATCTCAACAATGAACTACCTTCCATAATGACAAGGCTACCATCCATTGGAGTAAAATATTCTCAACAAAAAACTACCTTCCATAATGACAAGGCTACCATCCATTAAATTAAAAAAATACCAAAACTGAACCACCTTCCATAATGACAAGGCTACCATCCATTGGAGTAACAAAATCTCAACAATGAACTACCTTCCATAATGACAAGGCTACCATCTATTGGAGTAAAAAAATCTAAACAATGAACTACCTTCTATAATGACAAGGCTACCAGCCATCGGAGTAACAAAATCTCAACAATGAACTACCTTCCATAATGACAAGGCTATCATCCTTTGGAGAAAAAAAATCTCAACAATGAACTAGCTTCCGTAATGACAAGGTTACCATAAATTAGAGTAACAAAATCTAAACAATGAACTACCTTCCATAATGACAAGTCTACCAGCCATTGGAGTAACAAAATCTCAACAATGAACTATCTTCCATAATGACAAGGCTACCATCCATTGGAGTAAAAAAATCTCAACAATGAACTACCTTCCATAATGACAAGGCTACCATCCATTGGAGTAACAAAATCTAAACAATGAACTACCTTCCATAATGACAAGGCTACCATCCATTGGAGTAACAAAATCTCAACAACAAACTACATTTCATATTGACAAGGCTACAATCGATTAAATTAAAAAAATCTCAACAATGAACTACCTTCCATAATGACAAGGCTACCATCCATTGGAGTAACAAAATCTCAAGAATGAACTACCTTCCATAATGACAAGGCTACCAGCCATTGGAGTAACAAAATGTCAACAATGAACTACCTTCCATAATGACAAGGCTATCATCCATTGGAGAAACAAAATCTCAACAATGAACTACCATCCGTAATGACAAGGATACCATCAATTAGAGTAATAAAATCTCAACAACGAACTACCTTCCATAATGAAAAGTCTCCCATCCATTGGAGTAAAAAAATATCAACAAAGAACTACCTTCCATAATGACAAGGCTACCATCCATTAGAGTAACAAAATCTCAACAATGAACTACCTTCCATAATAACAAGGCTACCATACATTGGAGTAACAAAATCTCAAAAATGAACTACCTTCCATAATGACAAGGCTATCATCCATTGGAGAAACAAAATCTCAACAATGAACTACCTTCCGTAATAACAGGGATACCATCAATTAGAGTAACAAAATCTCAACAACAAACTACCTTCCATAATGACAAGGATACCATCCATTGGAGTTACAAAATCTCAACAACAAACTACATTTCATAATGACAAGGCTACCATCCATTAAAGTAAAAAAATCTCAACAATGAACTACCTTCCATAATGACAAGGCTACCATCCATTGGAGTAAGAAAATATCAACAATGAAGTACCTTCCATAATGACAAAGCTACCAGCCATTGGAGTAACAAAATCTCAACAATGAACTACCATCCATAATGACAAGGCTATCATCCATTGGAGAAACAAAATCTCAACAATGAACTACCTTCCGTAATGAAAAGGATACCATCAATTAGAGTAAAAAAATCTCAACAACGAACTACCTTCCATAATGAAAAGGCTATAATCCGTTGGAGTAAAAAAATTTCAACAACGAACTACCTTCCATAATGACAAGGCTACCATCCATTAATGTAAATAAAATCTCAAAATCGGACTACCTTCCATAATGACAAGGATACCATCCATTGGAGTAACAAAATCTCAATAACGAACCACCTTCCATAATGACAAGGCTACCATCCATTGGAGTAACAAAATCTAAATAATGAACTACCTTCCATAATGACATGGCTACCAGCCATTGGAGTAATAAAATATAAAAAATGAACTACCTTCCATAATGACAAGGCTACCAGCCATTGGATTAACAAAATCTCAATAATGAACTACCTTCCATAATGACAAGGCTACCATCCATTGGAATAAAATATTCTCAACAAAAAACTAACTTCCATAATGACAAGGCTACCATCCATTAAATTAAAAAAATATCAAAACCGAACTACCTTCCATAATGAAAAGGCTACCATCCATTGGAGTAACAAAATCTCAACAACGAACTATCTTCCATAATGACAAGGCTACCATCTATTGGAGAAACAAAATCTAAACAATGAACTACCTTCTATAATGACAAGGCTACCAGCCATCGGAGTAACAAAATCTCAACAATGAACTACCTTCCATAATGACAAGGCTATCATCCATTGGAGAAACAAAATCTCAACAATGAACTAGCTTCCGTAATGACAAGGTTACCATAAATTAGAGTAACAAAATCTAAACAATGAACTACCTTCCATAATGAGAAGTCTACCAGCCATTGGAGTAACAAAATCTCAACAATGAACTATCTTCCATAATGACAAGGCTACCATCCATTGGAGTAAAAAAATCTCAACAACGAACTACCTTCCATAATGACAAGGCTACCATCCATTGGAGTAACAAAATCTCAACAATGAACTACCTTCCATAATGACAAGGCTACCAGCCATTGGAGTAACAATATCTCAACAATGAACTACCTTCCATAATGACAAGGCTATAATCCATTGGAGAAACAAAATCTCAACAATGAACTACCATCCGTAATGACAAGGATACCATCAATTAGAGTAACAAAATCTCAACAGCGAACTACCTTCCAAAATGAAAAGTCCACCATCCATTGGAGTAAAAAAATCTCAACAAAGAACTAACTTCCATAATGACAAGGCTACCATCCATTGGAGTACCAAAATATCAACAATGAACTACCTTCCATAATAACAAGGCTACCATACATTGGAGTAAAAAAATCTCAAAAATGAACTACCTTCCATAATGAAAAGGCTATCATCCATTGGAGAAACAAATTCTCAACAATGAACTACCTTCCGTAATAACAGGGATACCATCAATTAGAGTAACAAAATCTCAACAACAAACTACCTTCCATAATTACAAGGCTACCATCCATTGGAGTTACAAAATCTCAACAACAAACTACATTTCATAATGACAAGGCTACCATCCATTAAAGTAAAAAAATCTCAACAATGGGCTACCTTCCATAATGACAAGGCTACCATCCATTGGAGTAAGAAAATATCAACAACGAAGTACCTTCTATAATGACAAATCTACCAGCCATTGGAGTAACAAAATCTCAACAATGAACTACCTTCCATAATGACAAGGCTATCATCCATTGGAGAAACAAAATCTCAACAATGAACTACCTTCCGTAACGAAAATGATACCATCAATTAGAGTAAAAAAATCTCAACAACGAACTACCTTCCATAATGAAAAGGCTACAATCCGTTGGAGTAACAAAATATCAACAACTAACCACCTTCCGTAATGACAAGGCTACCATCCATTGGAGTAACAAAATCTAAACAATGAACTACCTTCCATAATGACAAGGCTACCAGCCATTCGATTAACAAAATCTCAAGAATGAACTACTTTCCATAATGACAAGGCTATCATCCATTGGAGAAAAAAATCTCAACAATGAACTACCTTCCGTAATAACAAGGCTACCATCCATTGGAGTAACAAAATCTAAACAATGAACTACCTTCTATAATGACAAGGCTACCAGCCATCAGAGTAACAAAATCTCAACAATGAACTACCTTCCATAATGACAAGGCTATCATCCATTGGAGAAACAAAATCTCAACAATGAACTAGCTTCTGTAATGACAAGGTTACCATAAATTAGACTAACAAAATCTAAACAATGAACTACCTTCCATAATGAAAAGTCTACCAGCCATTGGAGTAACAAAATCTCAACAATGAACTATCTTCCATAATGACAAGGCTACCATCCATTGGAGTAAAAAAATCTCAACAATGAACTACCTTCCATAATGACAAGGCTACCATCCATTGGAGTAACAAAATCTCAACAATGAACTACCTTCCATAATGACAAGGCTACCAGCCATTGGAGTGACAAAATCTCAACAATGAACTACCTTCCATAATGACAAGGCTATAATCCATTGGAGAAACAAAATCTCAACAATGAACTACCATCAATAATGACAAGGATACCATCAATTAGACTAACAAAATCTAAACAATGAACTACCTTCCATAATGACAAGGCTACCATCCATTGGAGTACCAAAATATCATCAATGAACTACCTTCCATAATAACAAGGATACCATACATTGGAGTAAAAAAATCTCAAAAATGAACTACCTTCCATAATGAAAAGGCTATCATCCATTGGAGTAAAAAAATCTCAATAATGGGCTACCTTCCATAATGACAAGGCTACCATCCATTGGAGTAAGAAAATATCAACAATGAAGTACCTTCTATAATGACAAATCTACCAGCCATTGGAGTAACAAAATCTCAACAATGAACTACCTTCCATAATGACAAGGCTATCATCCATTGGAGAAATAAAATCTCAACAATGAACTACCTTCCGTAACGAAAATGATACCATCAATTAGAGTAAAAAAATCTCAACAACGAACTACCTTCCATAATAAAAAGGCTACAATCCGTTGGAGTAACAAAATATCAACAACTAACCACCTTCCGTAATGACAAGGCTACCATCCATTGGAGTAACAAAATCTAAAAAATGAACTACCTTCCATAATGACAAGGCTACCAGCCATTGGAGTAACAAAATCTCAAGAATGAACTACTTTCCATAATGACAAGGCTATCATCCATTGGAGAAAAAAATCTCAATAATGAACTACCTTCCGTAATAATAAGGCTACCATCCATTGGAGTAACAAAATCTAAACAATGAACTACCTTCCATAATGACAAAGCTACCAGCCATTGGGGTAAAAAAATCTCAACAACGAACTACCTTCCATAAGGATAAGGCTATCATCCATTGGAGAAACAAAATCTCAACAATGAACTACCATCCGTAATGACAAGGATACCATCAATTAGAGTAACAAAATCTCAACCACGAACTACTTTCCATAATGAAAAGTCTACCATCCATTGGAGTAAAAAAATATCAACAAAGAACTACCTTCCATAATGACAAGGCTACCATCCATTGGAGTAACAAAATCTCAACAATGAACTACCTTCCATAATAACAAGGCTACCATCCATTGGAGTAACAAAATCTCAAAAATGAACTACCTTCCATAATGACAAGGCTATCATCTATTGGAGAAACAAAATCGAAACAATGAACTACCTTCCGTAATGACAGGGATACCATCAATTAGAGTAACAAAATCTCAATAACAAACTACCTTCCATAATGACAAGGCTACCATCCATTGGAGTTACAAAATCTCAACAACAAACTACATTTCATAATGACAAGGCTACCATCCATTAAAGTAAAAAAATCTCAACAATGAACTACCTTCCATAATGACAAGGCTACCATCCATGGGAGTAACAAAATCTAAACAATGAACTACCTTCCATAATGACAAGGCTACCAGCCATTGGAGTAACAAAATCTCAACAATGAACTACCTTCCATAATGACAAGGCTACCATCCATTGGAGTAAAAAAATCTAAACACAAAAAACTTCCTTCCATAATGACAAGGCTACCATCCATTACATTAAAAAAATCTGAAAACCGACCTACCTTCCATAATGACAAGGCTACCATCCATTGGAGTAGCAAACTATCAACAACTAACTACCTTCCATAATGACAAGGCTACCATCCTTTGGAGTAACAAAATCTAAACACCGAACTACCTTCCATAATGACAAGGCTACCATCCATTGGAGTAACAAAATATCAACAACGAACTACCTTCCATTATGACAAGGCTACCATCCATTGGAGTAACAAAATATAAACAATGAACTACCATCCATAGTGACAAGGCTACCAGCCATTTAAGTAACAAAATCTCAAAAATGAACTACCTTCCATAATGACAAGGCTATCATCCATTGGAGAAACAAAATCTCAACAATGAACTACCTTCCGTAATAACAGGGATACCATCAATTAGAGTAACAAAATCTCAACAACAAACTACCTTCCATAATTTCAAGGCTACCATCCATTGGAGTTACAAAATCTCAACAACAAACTACATTTCATAATGACAAGGCTACCATCCATTAAAGTAAAAAAATCTCAACAATGAACTACCTTCCATAATGACAAGGCTACCATCCATTGGAGTAAGAAAATATCAGCAATGAAGTACCTTCCATAATGACAAAGCTACCAGCCATTGGAGTAACAAAATCTCAACAATGAACTACCATCCATAATGACAAGGCTATCATCCATTGGAGAAACAAAATCTCAAGAATGAACTACCTTCCGTAATGAAAAGGATACCATCAATTAGAGTAAAAAAATCTCAACAACGAACTACCTTCCATAATGAAAAGGCTATAATCCGTTGGAGTAAAAAAATTTCAACAACGAACTACCTTCCATAATGACAAGGCTACCATCCATTAATGTAAATAAAATCTCAAAATCGGACTACCTTCCATAATGACAAGGATACCATCCATTGGAGTAACAAAATCTCAACAACGAACCACCTTCCATAATGACAAGGCTACCATCCATTGGAGTAACAAAATCTAAATAATGAACTACCTTCCATAATGACATGGCTACCAGCCATTGGAGTAATAAAATATCAAAAATGAACTACCTTCCATAATGACAAGGCTATCATCCATTGGAGAAAAAAAATCTCAACAATGAACTACCTTTCGTAATGACAAGGTTACCATAAATTAGAGTAACAAAATCTAAACAATCAACTACCTTCCATAATGACAAGGCTACCAGCCATTGGAGTAACAAAATCTCAACAATGAACTACCTTCCATAATGACAAGGCTACCATCCATTGGAGTAAAATATTCTCAACAAAAAACTACCTTCCATAATGACAAGGCTACCATCCATTAAATTAAAAAAATATCAAAACCGAACTACCTTCCATAATGAAAAGGCTACCATCCATTAGAGTAACAAAATCTCAACAACGAACTACCTTCCATAATGACAAGGCTACCATCTATTGGAGTAACAAAATCTAAACAATGAACTACCTTCTATAATGACAAGGCTACCAGCCATCGGAGTAAAAAAATCTCAACAATGAACTACCTTCCATAATGACAAGGCTATCATCCATTGGAGAAACAAAATCTCAACAATGAACTAGCTTCCGTAATGACAAGGTTACCATAAATTAGAGTAACAAAATCTAAACAATGAACTACCTTCCATAATGACAAGTCTACCAGCCATTGGAGTAACAAAATCTCAACAATGAACTATCTTCCATAATGACAAGGCTACCATCCATTGGAGTAAAAAAATCTCAACAATGAACTACCTTCCATAATGACAAGGCTACCATCCATTGGAGTAACAAAATCTCAACAATGAACTACCTTCCATAATGACAAGGCTACCAGCCATTGGAGTAACAATATCTCAACAATGAACTACCTTCCATAATGACAAGGCTATAATCCATTGGAGAAACAAAATCTCAACAATGAACTACCATCCGTAATGACAAGGATACCATCAATTAGAGTAACAAAATCTCAACAGCGAACTACCTTCCAAAATGAAAAGTCCACCATCCATTGGAGTAAAAAAATCTCAACAAAGAACTAACTTCCATAATGACAAGGCTACCATCCATTGGAGTACCAAAATATCAACAATGAACTACCTTCCATAATAACAAGGCTACCATACATTGGAGTAAAATAATCTCAAAAATGAACTACCTTCCATAATGAAAAGGCTATCATCCATTGGAGAAACAAATTCTCAACAATGAACTACCTTCCGTAATAACAGGGATACCATCAATTAGAGTAACAAAATCTCAACAACAAACTACCTTCCATAATTACAAGGCTACCATCCATTGGAGTTACAAAATCTCAACAACAAACTACATTTCATAATGACAAGGCTACCATCCATTAAAGTAAAAAAATCTCAACAATGGGCTACCTTCCATAATGACAAGGCTACCATCCATTGGAGTAAGAAAATATCAACAATGAAGTACCTTCTATAATGACAAATCTACCAGCCATTGGAGTAACAAAATCTCAACAATGAACTACCTTCCATAATGACAAGGCTATCATCCATTGGAGAAACAAAATCTCAACAATGAACTACCTTCCGTAACGAAAATGATACCATCAATTAGAGTAAAAAAATCTCAACAACGAACTACCTTCCATAATGAAAAGGCTACAATCCGTTGGAGTAACAAAATATCAACAACTAACCACCTTCCGTAATGACAAGGCTACCATCCATTGGAGTAACAAAATCTAAACAATGAACTACCTTCCATAATGACAAGGCTACCAGCCATTGGATTAACAAAATCTCAAGAATGAACTACTTTCCATAATGACAAGGCTATCATCCATTGGAGAAAAAAATCTCAACAATGAACTACCTTCCGTAATAACAAGGCTACCATCCATTGGAGTAACAAAATCTAAACAATGAACTACCTTCTATAATGACAAAGCTACCAGCCATTGGAGTAAAAAAATCTCAACAACGAACTACCTTCCATAAGGATAAGGTTATCATCCATTGGAGAAACAAAATCTCAACAATGAACTACCATCCGTAATGACAAGGATACCATCAATTAGAGTAACAAAATCTCAACCATGAACTAATTTCCATAATGAAAAGTCTACCATCCATTGGAGTAAAAAAATATCAACAAAGAACTACCTTCCATAATGACAAGGCTACCATCCATTGGAGTAACAAAATCTCAACAATGAACTACCTTCCATAATAACAAGGCTACCATCCATTGGAGTAAAAAAATCTCAAAAATGAACTACCTTCCATAATGACAAGGCTATCATCTATTGGAGAAACAAAATCTCAACAATGAACTACCTTCCGTAATGACAGGGATACCATCAATTAGAGTAACAAAATCTCAATAACGAACTACCTTCCATAATGACAAGGCTACCATCCATTGGAGTTACAAAATCTCAACAACAAACTACATTTCATAATGACAAGGCTACAATCCATTAAAGTAAAAAAATCTCAACAATGAACTACCTTCCATAATGAAAAGGCTACCATCCATGGGAGTAACAAAATCTAAACAATGAACTACCTTCCATAATGACAAGGCTACCAGCCATTGGAGTAACAAAATCTCAACAATGAACTACCTTCCATAATGACAAGGCTTCCATCCATTAAATTAAAAAAATATCAAAACCGAACTACCTTCCATAATAACAAGGCTACCATCCATTGGAGTAACAAAATCTCAACAACGAACTACCTTCCATAATGGCAAGGCTACCATCTATTGGAGTAACCAAATCTAAACAATGAACTACCTTCTATAATGACAAGGCTACCAGCCATCGGAGTAACAAAATCTCAACAATGAACTACCTTCCATAATGACAAGGCTATCATCCATTGGAGAAACAAAATCTCAACAATGAACTAGCTTCCGTAATGACAAGGTTACCATAAATTAGACTAACAAAATCTAAACAATGAACTACCTTCCATAATGAAAAGTCTACCAGCCATTGGAGTAACAAAATCTCAACAATGAACTATCTTCCATAATGACAAGGCTACCATCCATTGGAGTAAAAAAATCTCAACAACGAACTACCTTCCATAATGACAAGGCTACCATCCATTGGAGTAACAAAATCTCAACAATGAACTACCTTCCATAATGACAAGGCTACCAGCCATTGGAGTAACAAAATCTCAACAATGAACTACCTTCCATAATGACAAGGCTATAATCCATTGGAGAAACAAAATCTCAACAATGAACTACCATCAATAATGACAAGGATACCATCAATTAGAGTAACAAAATCTCAACAGCGAACTACCTTCCAAAATGAAAAGTCCACCATCCATTGGAGTAAAAAAATCTCAACAATGAACTAACTTCCATAATGACAAGGCTACCATCCATTGGAGTACCAAAATATCAACAATGAACTACCTTCCATAATAACAAGGCTACCATACATTGGAGTAAAAAAATCTCAAAAATGAACTACCTTCCATAATGAAAAGGCTATCATCCATTGGAGAAACAAATTTTTAACAATGAACTACCTTCCGTAATAACAGGGATACCATCAATTAGAGTAACAAAATCTAAACAACAAACTACCTTCCATAATTACAAGGCTACCATCCATTGGAGTTACAAAATCTCAACAACAAACTACATTTCATAATGACAAGGCTACCATCCATTAAAGTAAAAAAATCTCAACAATGGGCTACCTTCCATAATGACAAGGCTACCATCCGTTAGAGTAAGAAAATATCAACAATGAAGTACCTTCTATAATGACAAATCTACGAGCCATTGGAGTAACAAAATCTCAACAATGAACTACCTTCCATAATGACAAGGCTATCATCCGTTGGAGAAACAAAATCTCAACAATGAACTACCTTCCGTAACGAAAATGATACCATCAATTAGAGTAAAAAAATCTCAACAACGAACTACCTTCCATAATGAAAAGGCTACAATCCGTTGGAGTAACAAAATATCAACAACTAACCAACTTCCGTAATGACAAGGCTACCATCCATTAGAGTAACAAAATCTAAAAAATGAACTACCTTCCATAATGACAAGGCTACCAGCCATTGGAGTAACAAAATCTCAAGAATGAACTACTTTCCATAATGACAAGGCTATCATCCATTGGAGAAAAAAATCTCAATAATGAACTACCTTCCGTAATAATAAGGCTACCATCCATTGGAGTAACAAAATCTAAACAATGAACTACCTTCCATAATGACAAAGCTACCAGCCATTGGAGTAAAAAAATCTCAACAACGAACTACCTTCCATAAGGATAAGGCTATCATCCATTGGAGAAACAAAATCTCAACAATGAACTACCATCCGTAATGACAAGGATACCATCAATTAGAGTAACAAAATCTCAACCACGAACTACTTTCCATAATGAAAAGTCTACCATCCATTGGAGTAAAAAAATATCAACAAAGAACTACCTTCCATAATGACAAGGCTACCATCCATTGGAGTAACAAAATCTCAACAATGAACTACCTGCCATAATAACAAGGCTACCATCCATTGGAGTAACAAAATCTCAAAAATGAACTACCTTCCATAATGACAAGGCTATCATCTATTGGAGAAACAAAATCTAAACAATGAACTACCTTCCGTAATGACAGGGATACCATCAATTAGAGTAACAAAATCTCAATAACAAACTACCTTCCATAATGACAAGGCTACCATCCATTGGAGTTACAAAATCTCAACAACAAACTACATTTCATAATGACAAGGCTACCATCCATTAAAGTAAAAAAATCTCAACAATGAACTACCTTCCATAATGACAAGGCTACCATCCATGGGAGTAACAAAATCTAAACAATGAACTACCTTCCATAATGACAAAGCTACCAGCCATTGGAGTAACAAAATCTCAACAATGAACTACCTTCCATAATGACAAGGCTACCATCCATTGGAGTAAAAAAATCTCAACAAAAAACTTCCTTCCATAATGACAAGGCTACCATCCATTACATTAAAAAAATCTGAAAACCGAACTAGCTTCCATAATGACAAGGCTACCATCCATTGGAGTAACAAACTATCAACAACTAACTACCTTCCATAATGACAAGGCTACCATCCTTTGGAGTAACAAAATCTAAACACCGAACTACCTTCCATAATGACAAGGCTACCATCCATTGGAGTAACAAAATATCAACAACGAACTACCTTCCATTATGACAAGGCTACCATCCATTGGAGTAACAAAATATAAACAATGAACTACCATCCATAGTGACAAGGCTACCAGCCATTTAAGTAACAAAATCTCAAGAATGAACTACTTTCCATAATGACAAGGCTATCATCCATTGGAGAAACAAAATCTCAACAATGAACTACCTTTCGTAATGACAAAGCTACCAGCCATTAGAGTAAAAAAATCTCAACAATGAACTACCTTCCATAAGGATAAGGCTATCATCCATTGGAGAAACAAAATCTCAACAATGAACTACCATCCGTAATGACAAGGATACCATCAATTAGAGTAACAAAATCTCAACCACGAACTGCTTTCCATAATGAAAAGTCTACCATCCATTGGAGTAAAAAAATATCAATAAAGAACTACCTTCCATAATGACAAGGCTACCATCCATTGGAGTAACAAAATCTCAACAATGAACTACCTTCCATAATAATAAGGCTACCATCCATTAGAGTAACAAAATCTCAAAAATTAACTACCTTCCATAATGACAAGGCTATCATCTATTGGAGAAACAAAATCTCAACAATGATCTACCTTCCGTAATGACAGGGATACCATCAATTAGAGTAACAAAATCTCAATAACGAACTACCTTCCATAATGATAAGGATACCATCCATTGGAGTTACAAAATCTCAACAACAAACTACATTTCATAATGACAAGGATACCATCCATTAAAGTAAAAAAATCTCAACAATGAACTACCTTCCATAATGTCAAGGCTACCATCCATTGGAGTAACAAAATCTAAACAACGAACTACCTTTCCTAATGACAAGGCTACCATCCATTGGAGTAACAAAATCTAAATAATGAACTACCTTCCATAATGACATGGCTACCAGCCATTGGAGTAATAAAATCTCAACAATGAACTACCTTCCATAATGACAAGGCTATCATCAATTGGAGAAACAAAATCTCAACAATAAACTACCTTCTGTAATGACAAGGATACCATTAATTAGACTAAAAAAATCTCAACAATGAACTACCTTCTGTAATGACAAGGTTACCATAAATTAGAGTAACAAAATCTAAACAATGAACTACCTTCCATAATGACAAGGCTACCAGCCATTGGAGTAACAAAATCTCAAGAATGAACTACTTTCCATAATGACAAGGCTATCATCCATTGGAGAAAAAAATCTCAATAATGAACTACTTTCCGTAATAATAAGGCTACCATCCATTGGAGTAACAAAATCTAAACAATGAACTACCTTCCATAATGACAAAGCTACCAGCCATTGGAGTAAAAAAATCTCAACAACGAACTACCTTCCATAAGGATAAGGCTATCATCCATTGGAGAAACAAAATCTCAACAATGAACTACCATCCGTAATGACAAGGATACCATCAATTAGAGTAACAAAATCTCAACCACGAACTACTTTCCATAATGAAAAGTCTACCATCCATTGGAGTAAAAAAATATCAACAAAGAACTACCTTTCATAATGACAAGGCTACCATCCATTTGAGTAACAAAATCTCAACAATGAACTACCTTCCATAATAACAAGGCTACCATCCATTGGAGTAACAAAATCTCAAAAATGAACTACCTTCCATAATGACAAGGCTATCATCTATTGGAGAAACAAAATCTAAACAATGAACTACCTTCCGTAATGACAGGGATACCATCAATTAGAGTAACAAAATCTCAATAACAAACTACCTTCCATAATGACAAGGCTACCATCCATTGGAGTTACAAAATCTCACCAACAAACTACATTTCATAATGACAAGGCTACCATCCATTAAAGTAAAAAAATCTCAACAATGAGCTACCTTCCATAATGACAAGGCTACCATCCATGGGAGTAACAAAATCTAAACAATGAACTACCTTCCATAATGACAAAGCTACCAGCCATTGGAGTAACAAAATCTCAACAATGAACTACCTTCCATAATGACAAGGCTACCATCCATTGGAGTAAAAAAATCTCAATAAAAAACTTCCTTCCATAATGACAAGGCTACCATCCATTACATTAAAAAAATCTGAAAACCGAACTAGCTTCCATAATGACAAGGCTACCATCCATTGGAGTAACAAACTATCAACAACTAACTACCTTCCATAATGACAAGGCTACCATCCTTTGGAGTAACAAAATCTAAACACCGAACTACCTTCCATAATGACAAGGCTACCATCCATTGGAGTAACAAAATATCAACAACGAACTACCTTCCATTATGACAAGGCTACCATCCATTGGAGTAACAAAATATAAACAATGAACTACCATCCATAGTGACAAGGCTACCAGCCATTTAAGTAACAAAATCTCAAGAATGAACTACTTTCCATAATGACAAGGCTATCATCCATTGGAGAAACAAAATCTCAACAATGAACTACCTTTCGTAATGACAAAGCTACCAGCCATTAGAGTAAAAAAATCTCAACAATGAACTACCTTCCATAAGGATAAGGCTATCATCCATTGGAGAAACAAAATCTCAACAATGAACTACCATCCGTAATGACAAGGATACCATCAATTAGAGTAACAAAATCTCAACCACGAACTGCTTTCCATAATGAAAAGTCTACCATCCATTGGAGTAAAAAAATATCAATAAAGAACTACCTTCCATAATGACAAGGCTACCATCCATTGGAGTAACAAAATCTCAACAATGAACTACCTTCCATAATAATAAGGCTACCATCCATTAGAGTAACAAAATCTCAAAAATTAACTACCTTCCATAATGACAAGGCTATCATCTATTGGAGAAACAAAATCTCAACAATGATCTACCTTCCGTAATGACAGGGATACCATCAATTAGAGTAACAAAATCTCAATAACGAACTACCTTCCATAATGATAAGGATACCATCCATTGGAGTTACAAAATCTCAACAACAAACTACATTTCATAATGACAAGGATACCATCCATTAAAGTAAAAAAATCTCAACAATGAACTACCTTCCATAATGACAAGGCTACCATCCATTGGAGTAACAAAATCTAAACAACGAACTACCTTTCCTAATGACAAGGCTACCATCCATTGGAGTAACAAAATCTAAATAATGAACTACCTTCCATAATGACATGGCTACCAGCCATTGGAGTAATAAAATCTCAACAATGAACTACCTTCCATAATGACAAGGCTATCATCCATTGGAGAAACAAAATCTCAAAAATGAACTACCTTTCGTAATTACAAGGTTACCATAAATTAGAGTAACAAAATCGAAACAATCAACTACCTTCCATAATGACAAGGCTACCAGCCATTGGAGTAACAAAATCTCAACAATGAACTACCTTCTATAATGACAAGCCTACCATCCATTGGACAAAAATATTCTCAACAATAAACTACCTTCCATAATGACAAGGCTACCATCCATTAAATTAAAAAAATCTCAAAACCGAACTACCTTCCATAATGACAAGGCTACCATCCATTGGAATAACAAAACATCAACAACGAACTAACTTCCATAATGACAAGGCTACCATCCATTGGAGTAACAAAATCTAAACAATGAACTACCTTCCATAATGACAAGGCTACCAACAATCGGAGTAACAAAATCTCAACAATGAACTACCTTCCATAATGACAAGGCTATCATCCATTGGAGAAACAAAATCTTAACAATGAACTAGCTTCCGTAATAACAAGGTTACCATTAATTAGAGTAACAAAATCTAAACAATGAACTACCTTCCATAATGACAAGGCTACCAGCCATTGGAGTAACAAAATCTCAACAATGTACTACCTTCAATAATGACAAGGCTACCATCCATTGGAGTAAAAAAATCTCAACAAAAAACTACCTTCCCTAATGACAAGGCTACCATCCATTAAATTAAAAAAAATCTCAAAACCGAACTACCTTCCATAATGACAAGGCTACCATCCATTGGAGTAACAAAATATCAACAACTAACTACCTTCCATAATGACAAGGCTACCATCCATTGGCGTAACAAAATCTAAACAATGAACTACCTTCGATAATGACAAGACTACCAGCCATTAGAGTAAAAAAATCTCAACAACTAACTACCTTCCATAAGGATAAGGCTATCATCCATTGGAGAAACAAAATCTCAACAATGATCTACTATCCGTAATGACAAGGATACCATCAATTAGAGTAACAAAATATCAAGCACGAACAACTTTCCATAATGAAAATTCTACCATCAATTGGAGTAAAAAAATCTCAACAAAGAACTACCTTCCATAATGACAAGGCTACCATCCATTGGAATGACAAAATCTCAATAATGAACAACCTTCCATAATAACAAGGCTACCATCCATTAGAGTAACAAAATCTCAAAAATGAACTACCTTCCATAATGACAAGGCTATCATCCATTGGAGAGACAAAATCTCAACAATGAACTACCTTCCGTAATGACAGGGATACCATCAATTAGAGTAACAAAATCTCAATAGCGAACTACCTTCCATAATGACAAGGCTACCATCCATTGGAGTAACAAAATCTCAACAACAAACTACATTTCATAATGACAAGGCTACCATCGATTAAAGTAAAAAAATCTCAACAATGAACTACCTTCCATAATGACAAGGCTACCATCCATTGGAGTAACAAAATCTCAACAATGAACTACCTTCCATAATGACAAGGCTACCAGCCATTGGAGTAACAAAATGTCAACAATGAACTACCTTCCATAATGACAAGGCTATCATCCATTGGAGAAACAAAATCTCAACAATGAACTACCATCCGTAATGACAAGGATACCATCAATTAGAGTAAAAAAATCTCAACAACGAACTACCTTCCATAATGAAAAGTCTACCATCCATTGGAGTAAAAAAATATCAACAAAGAACTACCTTCCATAATGACAAGGCTACCATCCATTGGAGTAACAAAATCTCAACAATGAACTACCTTCCATAATAACAAGGCTACCATACATTGGAGTAACAAAATCTCAAAAATGAACTACCTTCCATAATGACAAGGCTATCATCCATTGGAGAAACAAAATCTCAACAATGAACTACCTTCCGTAATAAAAGGGATACCATCAATTAGAGTAACAAAATCTCAACAACAAACTACCTTCCATAATGACAAGGCTACCATCCATTGGAGTTACAAAATCTCAACAACAAACTACATTTCATAATGACAAGGCTACCATCCATTAAAGTAAAAAAATCTCAACAATGAACTACCTTCCATAATGACAAGGCTACCATCCATTGGAGTAAGAAAATATCAACAAAGAAGTACCTTCCATAATGACAAAGCTACCAGCCATTGGAGTAACAAAATCTCAACAATGAACTACCATCCATAATGACAAGGCTATCATCCATTGGAGAAACAAAATCTCAACAATGAACTACCTTCCGTAATGAAAAGGATACCATCAATTAGAGTAAAAAAATCTCAACAACGAACTACCTTCCATAATGAAAAGGCTACAATCCGTTGGAGTAAAAAAATTTCAACAACGAACTACCTTCCATAATGACAAGGCTACCATCCATTAATGTAAATAAAATCTCAAAATCGGACTACCTTCCATAATGACAAGGATACCATCCATTGGAGTAACAAAATCTCAACAACGAACCACCTTCCATAATGACAAGGCTACCATCCATTGGAGTAACAAAATCTAAATAATGAACTACCTTCCATAATGACATGGCTACCAGCCATTGGAGTAATAAAATATCAAAAATGAACTACCTTCCATAATGACAAGGCTATCATCCATTGGAGAAACAAAATCTCAACAATGAACTACCTTTCGTAATAACAAGGTTACCATAAATTAGAGTAACAAAATCTAAACAATCAACTACCTTCCATAACTACAAGGCTACCATCCATTGGAGTAACAAAATCTCAACAATGAACTACCTTCCATAATGACAAGGCTACCATCCATTGGAGTAAAATATTCTCAACAAAAAACTACCTTCCATATTGACAAGGCTACCATCCATTAAATTAAAAAAATATCAAAACCGAACTACCTTGCATAATGACAAGGCTACCATCCATTGGAGTAACAAAATCTCAACAACGAACTACCTTCCATAATGACAAGGCTACCATCTATTGGAGTAACAAAATCTAAACAATGAACTACCTTCTATAATGACAAGGCTACCAGCCATCGGAGTAACAAAATCTCAACAATGAACTACCTTCCATAATGACAAGGCTATCATCCATTGGAGAAACAAAATCTCAACAATGAACTAGCTTCCGTAATGACAAGGTTACCATAAATTAGAGTAACAAAATCTAAACAATGAACTACCTTCCATAATGACAAGTCTACCAGCCATTGGAGATACAAAATCTCAACAATGAACTATCTTCCATAATGACAAGGCTACCATCCATTGGAGTAAAAAAATCTCAACAATGAACTACCTTCCATAATGACAAGGCTACCATCCACTGGAGTAACAAAATCTAAACAATGAACTAACTTCCATAATGACAAGGCTACCATCCATTGGAGTAACAAAATCTCAACAACAAACTACATTTCATAATGACAAGGCTACCATCGATTAAAGTAAAAAAACCTCAACAATGAACTACCTTCCATAATGACAAGGCTACCATCCATTGGAGTAACAAAATCTCAACAATGAACTACCTTCCATAATGACAAGGCTACCAGCCATTGGAGTAACAAAATGTCAACAATGAACTACCTTCCATAATGACAAGGCTATTATCCATTGGAGAAACAAAATCTCAACAATGAACTACCATCCGTAATGACAAGGATACCATCAATTAGAGTAAAAAAATCTCAACAACGAACTACCTTCCATAATGAAAAGTCTACCATCCATTGGAGTAAAAAAATATCAACAAAGAACTACCTTCCATAATGACAAGGCTACCATCCATTGGAGTAACAAAATCTCAACAATGAACTACCTTCCATAATAACAAGGCTACCATACATTGGAGTAACAAAATCTCAAAAATGAAGTACCTTCCATAATGACAAGGCTATCATCCATTGGAGAAATAAAATCTCAACAATGAACTACCTTCCGTAATAAAAGGGATACCATCAATTAGAGTAACAAAATCTCAACAATAAACTACCTTCCATAATGACAAGGCTACCATCCATTGGAGTTACAAAATCTCAACAACAAACTACATTTCATAATGACAAGGCTACAATCCATTAAAGTAAAAAAATCTCAACAATGAACTACCTTCCATAATGACAAGGCTACCATCCATTGGAGTAAGAAAATATCAACAATGAAGTACCTTCCATAATGACAAAGCTACCAGCCATTGGAGTAACAAAATCTCGACAATGAACTACCATCCATAATGACAAGGCTATCATCCATTGGAGAAACAAAATCTCAACAATGAACTACCTTCCGTAATGAAAAGGATACCATCAATTAGAGTAAAAAAATCTCAACAACGAACTACCTTCCATAATGAAAAGGCTACCATCCGTTGGAGTAAAAAAATTTCAACAACGAACTACCTTCCATAATAAAAAGGCTACCATCCATTAATGTAAATAAAATCTCAAAATCGGACTACCTTCCATAATGACAAGGATACCATCCATTAGAGTAACAAAATCTCAACAACGAACCACCTTCCATAATGACAAGGCTACCATCCATTGGAGTAACAAAATCTAAATAATGAACTACCTTCCATAATGACATGGCTACCAGCCATTGGAGTAATAAAATATCAAAAATGAACTACCTTCCATAATGACAAGGCTATCATCCATTGGAGAAACAAAATCTCAACAATGAACTACCTTTCGTAATTACAAGGTTACCATAAATTAGAGTAACAAAATCTAAACAATCAACTACCTTCCATAATTACAAGGCTACGAGCCATTGGAGTAACAAAATCTCAACAATGAACTACCTTCCATAATGACAAGGCTACCATCCATTGGAGTAAAATATTCTCAACAAAAAACTACCTTCCATAATGACAAGGCTACCAACCATTAAATTAAAAAAATATCAAAACCGAACTACCTTCCATAATGACAAGGCTACCATCCATTGGAGTAACAAAATCTCAACAACGAACAACCTTCCATAATGACAAGGCTACCATCTATTGGAGTAACAAAATCTAAACAATGAACTACCTTCTATAATGACAAGGCTACCAGCCATCGGAGTAAAAAAATCTCCACAATGAACTACCTTCCATAATGACAAGGCTATCATCCATTGGAGAAACAAAATCTCAACAATGAACTAGCTTCCGTAATGACAAGGTTACCATAAATTAGAGTAACAAAATCTAAATAATGAACTACCTTCCATAATGACAAGTCTACCAGCCATTGGAATAACAAAATCTTAACAATGAACTATCTTCCATAATGACAAGGCTACCATCCATTGGAGTAAAAAAATCTCAACAATGAACTACCTTCCATAACGAGAAGGCTACCATCCATTGGAGTAACAAAATCTAAACAATGAACTACCTTCCATAATGACAAGTCTACCAGCCATTGGAGTAAAAAAATCTCAACAATGAACTATCTTCCATAATGACAAGGCTACCATCCATTGGAGTAAAAAATTCTCAACAATGAACTACCTTCCATAATGACAAGGCTACCATCCATTGGAGTAACAAAATCTCAACAATGAACTACCTTCCATAATGACAACGCTACCAGCCATTGGAGTAACAAAATGTCAACAATGAACTACCTTCCATAATGACAAGGCTATCATCCATTGGAGAAACAAAATCTCAACAATGAACTACGATCCGTAATGACAAGGATACCATCAATTAGAGTAAAAAAATCTCAACAACGAACTACCTTCCATAATGAAAAGTCTACCATCCATTGGAGTAAAAAAATATCAACAAAGAACTACCTTCCATAATGACAAGGCTACCATCCATTGGAGTAACAAAATCTCAACAATGAACTACCTTCCATAATAACAAGGCTACCATACATTGGAGTAACAAAATCTCAAAAATGAACTACCTTCCATAATGACAAGGCTATCATCCATTGGAGAAACAAAATCTCAACAATGAACTACCTTCCGTAATAAAAGGGATACCATCAATTAGAGTAACAAAATCTCAACAATAAACTACCTTCCATAATGACAAGGCTACCATCCATTGGAGTTACAAAATCTCAACAACAAACTACATTTCATAATGACAAGGCTACCATCCATTAAAGTAAAAAAATCTCAACAATGAACTACCTTCCATAATGACAAGGCTACCATCCATTGGAGTAAGAAAATATCAACAATGAAGTACCTTCCATAATGACAAAGCTACCAGCCATTGGAGTAACAAAATCTCAACAATGAACTACCATCCATAATGACAAGGCTATCATCCATTGGAGAAACAAAATCTCAACAATGAACTACCTTCCGTAATGAAAAGGATACCATCAATTAGAGTAAAAAAATCTCAACAACGAACTACCTTCCATAATGAAAAGGCTACAATCCGTTGGAGTAAAAAAATTTCAACAACGAACTACCTTCCATAATGACAAGGCTACCATCCATTAATGTAAATAAAATCTCAAAATCGGACTACCTTCCATAATGACAAGGATACCATCCATTAGAGTAACAAAATCTCAACAACGAACCACCTTCCATAATGACAAGGCTACCATCCATTGAAGTAACAAAATCTAAATAATGAACTACCTTCCATAATGACATGGCTACCAGCCATTGGAGTAATAAAATATCAAAAATGAACTACCTTCCATAATGACAAGGATATCATCCATTGGAGAAACAAAATCTCAACAATGAACTACCTTTCGTAATTACAAGGTTACCATAAATTAGAGTAACAAAATCTAAACAATTAACTACCTTCCATAATTACAAGGCTACGAGCCATTGGAGTAACAAAATCTCAACAATGAACTACCTTCCATAATGACAAGGCTACCATCCATTGGAGTAAAATATTCTCAACAAAAAACTACCTTCCATAATGACAAGGCTACCATCCATTAAATTAAAAAAATATCAAAACCGAACTACCTTCCATAATGACAAGGCTACCATCCATTGGAGTAACTAAATCTCAACAACGAACTACCTTCCATAATGACAAGGCTACCATCTATTGGAGTAACAAAATCTAAACAATGAACTACCTTCTATAATGACAAGGCTACCAGCCATCGGAGTAAAAAAATCTCCACAATGAACTACCTTCCATAATGACAAGGCTATCATCCATTGGAGAAACAAAATCTCAACAATGAACTAGCTTCCGTAATGACAAGGTTACCATAAATTAGAGTAACAAAATCTAAATAATGAACTACCTTCCATAATGACAAGTCTACCAGCCATTGGAATAACAAAATCTTAACAATGAACTATCTTCCATAATGACAAGGCTACCATCCATTGGAGTAAAAAAATCTCAACAATGAACTACCTTCCATAACGACAAGGCTACCATCCATTGGAGTAACAAAATCTAAACAATGAACTACCTTCCATAATGACAAGTCTACCAGCCATTGGAGTAACAAAATCTCAACAATGAACTATCTTCCATAATGACAAGGCTACCATCCATTGGAGTAAAAAATTCTCTACAATGAACTACCTTCCATAATGACAAGGCTACCATCCATTGGAGTAACAAAATCTCAACAATGAACTACCTTCCATAATGACAAGGCTACCAGCCATTGGAGTAACAAAATGTCAACAATGAACTACCTTCCATAATGACAAGGCTATCATCCATTGGAGAAACAAAATCTCAACAATGAACTACCATCCGTAATGACAAGGATACCATCAATTAGAGTAAAAAAATCTCAACAACGAACTACCTTCCATAATGAAAAGTCTACCATCCATTGGAGTAAAAAAATATCAACAAAGAACTACCTTCCATAATGACAAGGCTACCATCCATTGGAGTAACAAAATCTCAACAATGAACTACCTTCCATAATAACAAGGCTACCATACATTGGAGTAACAAAATCTCAAAAATGAACTACCTTCCATAATGACAAGGCTATCATCCATTGGAGAAACAAAATCTCAACAATGAACTACCTTCCGTAATAAAAGGGATACCATCAATTAGAGTAACAAAATCTCAACAATAAACTACCTTCCATAATGACAAGGCTACCATCCATTGGAGTTACAAAATCTCAACAACAAACTACATTTCATAATGACAAGGCTACCATCCATTAAAGTAAAAAAATCTCAACAATGAACTACCTTCCATAATGACAAGGCTACCATCCATTGGAGTAAGAAAATATCAACAATGAAGTACCTTCCATAATGACAAAGCTACCAGCCATTGGAGTAACAAAATCTCAACAATGAACTACCATCCATAATGACAAGGCTATCATCCATTGGAGAAACAAAATCTCAACAATGAAGTACCTTCCGTAATGAAAAGGATACCATCAATTGGAGTAAAAAAATCTCAACAACGAACTACCTTCCATAATGAAAAGGCTACAATCCGTTGGAGTAAAAAAATTTCAACAACGAACTACCTTCCATAATGACAAGGCTACCATCCATTAATGTAAATAAAATCTCAAAATCGGACTACCTTCCATAATGACAAGGATACCATCCATTAGAGTAACAAAATCTCAACAACGAACCACCTTCCATAATGACAAGGCTACCATCCATTGGAGTAACAAAATCTAAATAATGAACTACCTTCCATAATGACATGGCTACCAGCCATTGGAGTAATAAAATATCAAAAATGAACTACCTTCCATAATGACAAGGATATCATCCATTGGAGAAAAAAAATCTCAACAATGAACTACCTTTCGTAATTACAAGGTTACCATAAATTAGAGTAACAAAATCTAAACAATTAACTACCTTCCATAATTACAAGGCTACGAGCCATTGGAGTAACAAAATCTCAACAATGAACTACCTTCCATAATGACAAGGCTACCATCCATTGGAGTAAAATATTCTCAACAAAAAACTACCTTCCATAATGACAAGGCTACCATCCATTAAATTAAAAAAATATCAAAACCGAACTACCTTCCATAATGACAAGGCTACCATCCATTGGAGTAACAAAATCTCAACAACGAACTACCTTCCATAATGACAAGGCTACCATCTATTGGAGTAACAAAATCTAAACAATGAACTACCTTCTATAATGACAAGGCTACCAGCCATCGGAGTAAAAAAATCTCCACAATGAACTACCTTCCATAATGACAAGGCTATCATCCATTGGAGAAACAAAATCTCAACAATGAACTAGCTTCCGTAATGACAAGGTTACCATAAATTAGAGTAACAAAATCTAAATAATGAACTACCTTCCATAATGACAAGTCTACCAGCCATTGGAATAACAAAATCTTAACAATGAACTATCTTCCATAATGACAAGGCTACCATCCATTGGAGTAAAAAAATCTCAACAATGAACTACCTTCCATAACGACAAGGCTACCATCCATTGGAGTAACAAAATCTAAACAATGAACTACCTTCCATAATGACAAGTCTACCAGCCATTGGAGTAACAAAATCTCAACAATGAACTATCTTCCATAATGACAAGGCTACCATCCATTGGAGTAAAAAATTATCTACAATGAACTACCTTCCATAATGACAAGGCTACCATCCATTGGAGTAACAAAATCTCAACAATGAACTACCTTCCATAATGACAAGGCTACCAGCCATTGGAGTAACAAAATGTCAACAATGAACTACCTTCCATAATGACAAGGCTATCATCCATTGGAGAAACAAAATCTCAACAATGAACTACCATCCGTAATGACAAGGATACCATCAATTAGAGTAAAAAAATCTCAACAACGAACTACCTTCCATAATGAAAAGTCTACCATCCATTGGAGTAAAAAAATATCAACAAAGAACTACCTTCCATAATGACAAGGCTACCATCCATTGGAGTAACAAAATCTCAACAATGAACTACCTTCCATAATAACAAGGCTACCATACATTGGAGTAACAAAATCTCAAAAATGAACTACCTTCCATAATGACAAGGCTATCATCCATTGGAGAAACAAAATCTCAACAATGAACTACCTTCCGTAATAAAAGGGATACCATCAATTAGAGTAACAAAATCTCAACAATAAACTACCTTCCATAATGACAAGGCTACCATCCATTGGAGTTACAAAATCTCAACAACAAACTACATTTCATAATGACAAGGCTACCATCCATTAAAGTAAAAAAATCTCAACAATGAACTACCTTCCATAATGAAAAGGATACCATCAATTAGAGTAAAAAAATCTCAACAACGAACTACCTTCCATAATGAAAAGGCTACAATCCGTTGGAGTAAAAAAATTACAACAACGAACTACCTTCCATAATGACAAGGCTACCATCCATTAATATAAATAAAATTTCAAAATCGGACTACCTTCCATAATGACAAGGATACCATCCATTGGAGTAACAAAATCTCAACAACGAACCACCTTCCATAATGACAAGGCTACCATCCATTGGAGTAACAAAATCTAAATAATGAACTACCTTCCATAATGACATGGCTACCAGCCATTGGAGTAATAAAATATAAAAAATGAACTACCTTCCATAATGACAAGGCTATCATCCATTGGAGAAACAAAATCTCAACAATGAACTACCTTTCGTAATGACAAGGTTACCATAAATTAGAATAACAAAATCTAAACAATCAACTACCTTCCATAATGACAAGGCTACCAGCCATTGGAGTAACAAAATCTCAACAATGAACTACCTACCATAATGACAAGGCTACCATCCATTGGAGTAAAATATTCTCAACAAAAAACTACCTTCCATACTGACAAGGCTACCATCCATTAAATTAAAAAAATATCAAAACCGAACTACCTTCCATAATGACAAGGCTACCATCCATTGGAGTAACAAAATCTCAACAACGAACTACCTTCCATAATGACAAGGCTACCATCTATTGGAGTAACAAAATCTAAACAATGAACTACCTTCTATAATGACAAGGCTACCAGCCATCGGAGTAACAAAATCTCAACAATGAACTACCTTCCATAATGACAAGGCTATCATCCATTGGAGAAACAAAATCTCAACAATGAACTAGCTTCCGTAATGACAAGGTTACCATAAATTAGAGTAACAAAATCTAAACAATGAACTACCTTCCATAATGACAAGTCTACCAGCCATTGGAGTAACAAAATCTCAACAATGAACTATCTTCCATAATGACAAGGCTACCATCCATTGGAGAAACAAAATATCAACAATGAACTACCTTCCGTAATAACAGGGATACCATCAATTAGAGTAACAAAATCTCAACAACAAACTACCTTCCATAACGACAAGGCTACCATCCATTGGAGTTACAAAATCTCAACAACAAACTACATTTCATAATGACAAGGCTACCATCCATTAAAGTAAAAAAATCTCAACAATGAACTACCTTCCATAATGACAAGGCTACCATCCATTGGAGTAAGAAAATATCAACAATGAAGTACTTTCCATAATGACAATGCTACCAGCCATTGGAGTAACAAAATCTCAACAATGAACTACCATCCATAATGACAAGGCTATCATCCATTGGAGAAACAAAATCTCAACAATGAACTACCTTCCGTAATGAAAAGGATACCATCAATTAGAGTAAAAAAATCTCAACAACGAACTACCTTCCATAATGAAAAGGCTACAATCCGTTGGAGTAAAAAAATTTCAACAACGAACTACCTTCTATAATGACAAGGCTACCATCCATTAATGTAAATAAAATCTCAAAATCGGACTACCTTCCATAATGACAAGGATACCATCCATTGGAGTAACAAAATCTCAACAACGAACCACCTTCCATAATGACAAGGCTACCATCCATTGGAGTAACAAAATCTAAATAATGAACTACCTTCCATAATGACATGGCTACCAGCCATTGGAGTAATAAAATATCAAAAATGAACTACCTTCCATAATGACAAGGCTATCATCCATTGGAGAAACAAAATCTCAACAATGAACTACCTTTCGTAATGACAAGGTTACCATAAATTAGAGTAACAAAATATAAACAATCAACTACCTTCCATAATGACAAGGCTACCAGCCATTGAAGTAACAAAATCTCAACAATGAACTACCTTCCATAATGACAAGGCTACCATCCATTGGAGTAAAATATTCTCAACAAAAAACTACCTTCCATACTGACAAGGCTACCATCCATTACATTAAAAAAATATCAAAACCGAACTACCTTCCATAATGAAAAGGCTACCATCCATTGGAGTAACAAAATCTCAACAACGAACTACCTTCCATAATGACAAGGCTACCATCTATTGGAGTAACAAAATCTAAACAATGAACTACCTTCTATAATGACAAGGCTACCAGCCATCGGAGTAACAAAATATCAACAATGAACTACCTTCCATAATGACAAGGCTATCATCCATTGGAGAAACAAAATCTCAACAATGAACTAGCTTCCGTAATGACAAGGTTACCATAAATTAGAGTAACAAAATCTAAACAATGAACTACCTTCCATAATTACAAGGCTACCATCCATTGGAGTTACAAAATCTCCACAACAAACTACATTTCATAATGACAAGGCTACCATCCATTGGAGTAAAAAATTCTCAACAATGAACTACCTTCCATAATGACAAGGCTACCATCCATTGGAGTAAGAAAATCTCAACAATGAACTACCTTCTATAATGACAAATCTACCAGCCATTGGAGTAACAAAATCTCAACAATGAACTACCCTCCATAATGACAAGGCTATCATCCATTGGAGAAACAAAATCTCAACAATGAACTACCTTCTGTAACGAAAATGATACCATCAATTAGAGTAAAAAAATCTCAACAACGAACTACCTTCCATAATGAAAAGGCTACAATCCATTGGAGTAACAAAATATCAACAACTAACCACCTTCCGTAATGACAAGGCTAACATCCATTGGAGTAACAAAATCTAAACAATGAACTACCTTCCATAATGACAAGGCTACTAGCCATTGGAGTAACAAAATCTCAAGAATGAACTACTTTCCATAATGACAAGGCTATTATCCATTGGAGAAAAAAAATCTCAACAATGAACTACCTTCCGTAATAACAAGGCTACCATCCATTGGAGTAACCAAATCTAAACAATGAACTACCTTCCATAATGACAAAGCTACCAGCCATTGGAGTAAAAAAATCTCAACATCGAACTACCTTCCATAAGGATAAGGCTATCATCCATTGGAGAAACAAAATCTCAACAATGAACTACCATCCATAATGACAAGGATACCATCAATTAGAGTAACAAAATCTCAACCACGAACTAATTTCCATAATGAAAAGTCTACAATCCATTGGAGTAAAAAAATATCAACAAAAAACTACCTTCCATAATGACAAGGCTACCATCCATTGGAGTAAAAAAATCTCAAAAATGAACTACCTTCCATAATGACAAGGCTATCATCTAGTGGAGAAACAAAATATCAACAATGAACTACCTTCCGTAATGACAGGGATACCATCAATTAGAGTAACAAAATCTCAATAACGAACTACCTTCCATAATGACAAGGCTACCATCCATTGGAGTTACAAAATCTCAACAACAAACTACATTTCATAATGACAAGGCTACCATCCATTAAAGTAAAAAAATCTCAACAATGAACTACCTTCCATAATGACAAGGCTACCATCCATGGGAGTAACAAAATCTAAACAATGAACTACCTTCCATAATGACAAGGCTACCATCCATTGGAGTAAAAAAATCTCAACAAAAAACTACCTTCCATAGTGACAAGGCTACCATCCATTACATTAAAAAAATCTGAAAACCGAACTACCTTCCATAATGACAAGGCTACCATCCATTGGAGTAACAAACTATCAACAACTAACTACCTTCCATAATGACAAGGCTACCATCCTTTGGAGTAACAAAATCTAAACAATGAACTACCTTCCAAAATGACAAGGCTACCAGCCATTGGAGTAACAAAATCTCAAGAATGAACTACTTTCCAAAATGACAAGGCTATCATCCATTGGAGAAACAAAATCTCAACAATGAACTACCTTCCATAATGACAAGGCCACCATCCATTAAATTAAAAAAATTTCAAAACCGAACTACCTTCCATAATGACAAGGCTACCATCCATTGGAGTAACAAAATATCAACAACGAACTACCTTCCATAATGACAAGGCTACCATCCATTGGAGTAACAAAATATAAACAATGAACTACCTTCCATAGTGACAAGGCTACCAGCCATTAGAGTAACAAAATCTCAAGAATGAACTACTTTCCATAATAATAAGGCTATCATCCATTGGAGAAACAAAATCTCAACAATGAACTACCTTTCGTAATGACAGGGCTACCATCCATTGGAGTAACAAAATCCAAACAATGAACTACCTTCCATAATGACAAGGTTACCAGCCATTGGAGTAAAAAAATCTCAACAACAAACTACCTTCCATAAGGATAAGGCTATCATCCATTGGAGAAACAAAATCTCAACAATGAACTACCATCCGTAATGACAAGGCTACCATCCATTAGAGTAACAAAGATATCGACCACATACTACCTTCCATAATGACAAGGCTATCATTCATTGGAGTAACAAAAATCATGACAACAGACTACCTTCCATAATGACAAGCCTACCATCCATTGGAGTAAAAAATCTCAACAACGAACTACCTTCCATAAGGATAAGGCTATCATCCATTGGAGAAACAAAATCTCAACAATGAACTACCATTCGTAATGACAAGGATACCATCAATTAGAGTACCAAAATCTCAACCACGAACTACTTTCCATAATGAAAAGTCTACCATCCATTGGAGTAAAAAAATATCAACAAAAAACTACCTTCCATAATGACAAGGCTACCATCCATTGGAGTAACAAAATCTCAACAATGAACTACCTTCCATAATAATAAGGCTACCATCCATTAGAGTAACAAAATCACAAAAATGAACTACCTTCCATAATGACAAGGCTATCATCTATTGGAGAAACAAAATCTCAACAATTAACTACCTTCCGTAATGACAGGGATACCATCAATTAGAGTAAAAAAATCTCAATAACGAACTACCTTCCATAATGAAAAGGCTACCATCCATTGGAGTTACAAAATCTCAACAACAAACTACATTTCATAATGACAAGGCTACCATCCATTAAAGTAAAAAAATCTCAACAATGAACTACCTTCCATAATGACAAGGCTACCATCCATTGGAGTAACAAAATCTAAACAATGAACTACCTTCCATAATGATAAGGCTACCAGCCATTGGAGTAAAAAAATCTCAACAAAAAACTACCTTCCATAATGACAAGGCTACCATCCATTACATTAAAAAAATCTGAAAACCGAACTACCTTCCTTAATGACAAGGCTACCATCCATTGGAGTAACAAACTATCAACAACTAAATACCTTCCATAATGACAAGGCTACCATCCTTTGGAGTAACAAAATCTAAACAATGAACTACCTTCCATAATGACAAGGCTACCAGCCATTGGAGTAACAAATTCTCAAGAATGAACTACTTTCCATAATGATCAGGCTATCATCCATTGGAGAAACAAAATCTCAACAATGAACTACCTTCCATAATGACAAGGCCACCATCCATTAAATTAAAAAAATCTCAAAACCGAACTA
The DNA here is from genome assembly GCA_948472305.1 of Vicia faba. Taxonomy (NCBI): domain Eukaryota; kingdom Viridiplantae; phylum Streptophyta; class Magnoliopsida; order Fabales; family Fabaceae; genus Vicia; species Vicia faba. The sequence continues at coordinate 589,455,220 of OX451741.1, read as the reverse complement.
CCCTCCATAATGACAAGGCTACCATCCATTGGAGTAACAAAATATCAACAATGAACTACCTTCCATAATGACAAGGCTACCAACCATTGGAGTAACAAAATATAAACAATGAACTACCTTCCATAATGACAAGGCTACCAACCATTGGAGTAACAAAATCTCAAGAATGAACTACTTTCCATAATGACAAGGCTATCATCCATTGGAGAAACAAAATCTCAACAATGAACTACCTTCCGTAATGACAAGGCTACCATCCATTGGAGTAACAAAATCCAAACAATGAACTACCTTCCATAATGACAAGGTTACCAGCCATTGGAGTAAAAAAATCTCAACAACGAACTACCTTCCATAAGGATAAGGCTATCATCCATTGGAGAAACAAAATCTCAACAATGAACTACCATCCGTAATGACAAGGCTACCATCCATTAGAGTAACAAAGATATCGACCACATACTACCTTCCATAATGACAAGGCTATCATCCATTGGAGTAACAAAAATCATGACAACAGACTACCTTCCATAATGACAAGCCTACCATCCATTGGAGTAAAAAATCTCAACAACGAACTACCTTCCATAAGGATAAGGCTATCATCCATTGGAGAAACAAAATCTCAACAATGAACTACCATTCGTAATGACAAGGATACCATCAATTAGAGTAATAAAATCTCAACCACGAACTACTTTCCATAATGAAAAGTCTACCATCCATTGGAGTAAAAAAATATCAACAAAGAACTACCTTCCATAATGACAAGGCTACCATCCATTTGAGTAACAAAATCTCAACAATGAACTACCTTCCATAATAATAAGGCTACCATCCATTAGAGTAACAAAATCTTAAAAATGAACTACCTTCCATAATGACAAGGCTATCATCTATTGGAGAAACAAAATCTCAACAATTAACTACCTTCCGTAATGACAGGGATACCATCAATTAGAGTAATAAAATCTCAATAACGAACTACCTTCCATAATGACAAGGCTACCATCCATTGGAGTTACAAAATCTCAACAACAAACTACATTTCATAATGACAAGGCTACCATCCATTAAAGTAAAAAAATCTCAACAATGAACTACCTTCCATACTGACAAGGCTACCATCCATTGGAGTAACAAAATCTAAACAATGAACTACCTTCCATAATGATAAGGCTACCAACTATTGGAGTAACAAAATCTCAACAATGAACTACCTTCCATAATGACAAGGCTACCATCCATTGGAGTAAAAAAATCTCAACAAAAAACTACCGTCCATAATGACAAGGCTACCATCCATTACATTAAAAAAATCTGAAAACTGAACTACCTTCCTTAATGACAAGGCTACCATCCATTGGAGTAACAAACTATCAACAACTAACTACCTTCCATAATGACAAGGCTACCATCCTTTGGAGTAACAAAATCTAAACAATGAACTACCTTCCATAATGACAAGGCTACCAGCCATTGGAGTAACAAATTCTCAAGAATGAACTACTTTCCATAATGACAAGGCTATCATCCATTGGAGAAACAAAATCTCAACAATGAACTACCTTCCATAATGACAAGGCCACCATCCATTAAATTAAAAAAATCTCAAAACCGAATTACCTTCCATAATGACAAGGCTACCATCCATTGGAGTAACAAAATATCAACAACGAACTACCTTCCATAATGACAAGGCTACCAACCATTGGAGTAACAAAATATAAACAATGAACTACCTTCCATAATGACAAGGCTACCAACCATTGGAGTAACAAAATCTCAAGAATGAACTACTTTCCATAATGACAAGTCTATCATCCATTGGAGAAACAAAATCTCAACAATGAACTACCTTCCGTAATGACAAGGCTACCATCCATTGGAGTAACAAAATCCAAACAATGAACTACCTTCCATAATGACAAGGTTACCAGCCATTGGAGTAAAAAAATCTCAACAACGAACTACCTTCTATAAGGATAAGGCTATCATCCATTGGAGAAACAAAATCTCAACAATGAACTACCATCCGTAATGACAAGGCTACCATCCATTAGAGTAAGAAAGATATCGACCACATACTACCTTCCATAATGACAAGGCTATCATCCATTGGAGTAACAAAAATCATGACAACAGACTACCTTCCATAATGACAAGCCTACCATCCATTGGAATAACAAAAATATTGACAACAGAATACCTTCCATAATGACAAGGCTACCATCCAATGGAGTAACAAAAATCTCGACAATTGACTACCTTCCATAATGGCAAGGCTACCATCCATTGGAGTAAAAAAAATCATGACAACAGACGACGTTCCATAATGACTAGACTACCATCCATTGGAGTAATAAAGATATCGAGAACAGACTACCTTCCATTATGAGAAGGCTACAATCCATTGTAGTAACAAAAATTTCGACAAGAGACTACCTTCCATAATGACAAGGCTACCATCCATTGGAGTAACAAAAATCAAAACAACATACTACCTTCCATAATGACAAGGATACCATCCATTGGAATAACAAAAATTTCGACAACAAAATACCTTCAATAATGACAAGGCTTTTATCTAATGGAGTAAGAAAAATCTGGACAACAGACTACCTTCCATAATGTCAAGGCTACCATCCATTGTAGTAACAAAAATATCGACAACATACTACCTTCCATAATGACAAGGCTACCATCCAATGGATAAACAAAAATCACGACAACATACTACCTTCCATAACAACAAGGATACCATCCATTGGAATAATAAAACTCTCAACAATAGACTACCTTCCATAATGACAAGGCTTCCATCCAATGGAGTAACAAAAATCTCGACAATAGACTACCTTCCATAATGACAAGGCTACCATCCAATGGAGTAACAAAAATCTCGACAACAAACTACCTTCCATAATGACTTGGCTACTATCCATTAGAGTAATAAAGATGTCGACAACGGACTACCTTTCATAATTACAATGCTACCATCCATTGGAATAATAAAAATGTAGACAACAAATTACCTTCCATAATGACAAGGATAACATCCATTGGAGTAACAAAAATCCTGACAATAGACTACCTTCCATAATGACAAGGGTACCATCCATTGGAGTAACAAAAATCTCGGTAAAAGACTACCTTCCATAATGACAAGGCTACCATCCATTGTAGTAACAAAAATCTCAACAACAGACTACCTTACATAATGTCAAGGATACCATCCATTGTAGTAACAAAAATCTCGACAACAGACTACCTTCCATAATGACAAGGCTTCAATCCAATGGAGTAACAAAAATATCGACAACATACTACCTTCCATAATGACTTGGCTAACATCCATTGGAGTAACAAATATGTCGACAACGGACTACCTTTCATAATTACAAGGCTACCATCCATTGGAATAACAAAAATCTAGACAACAAACTACCTTCCATAATGACAAGGATAACATCCATTGGAGTAACAAAAATCTCGATAACAGACTACCTTCCATAATGACAAGGTTACCATCCATTGGAGTAACAAAAATATCCATAAGAGTCTACCTTCAATAATGATAAGGCTACCATCCATTGGAGTAGCAAAAATATCGACAACAGACTACCTTCCATAATGACAAGGCAACTATCCTTTGTAGTAACAAAAATCTCGACAATAGACTACCTTAGATAATGACAAGGCTACCATCCATTGTAGTAACTAAAATCTCGACAACAGACGACGTTCCATAATGACTAGGCTACCATCCATTGGAGTAATAAAGATATCGAGAAAAAAATACTTTCGATTATGTGAAGGCTAGAATCCATTGTAGTAACAAAAATTTCGAGAAGAGACTACCTTCCATAATGACAAGGCTACCATCCATTGGAGTAACAAAAATCACGACAACATACTACCTTCCATAATGACAAGGATACCATTCATTGGAATAACAAAAATTTCGACCACAGAATACCTTCAATAATGACAAGGCTTCCATCCAATGGAGTAACAAAAATCTCGATAACAGACTACCTTCCGTAATGACAAGGCTACCATCCATTGTAGTAACAAAAATATCGACAACATACTACCTTCCATAATAACAAGGCTACCATCCATTGGATAAACAAAAATCACGACAACATACTACCTACCATAACAACAAGAATACCATCCATTGGAATAACAAAAATCTCAACAACAGACTACCTTCCATAATGACAAGGCTTCCATCCAATGGAGTAACAAAAATCTTGAAAATTGACTACCTTCCATAATGACAAGGCTACCATCCATTGGAGTAATAAAAATGTCGACAACGGACTACCTTCCATAATGACAATGCTACCATCCATTGGAATAACAAAAATGTAGACAACATGCTACCTTCCATAATGACAAGGATAACATCCATTGGAGTAACAAAAATCCCGATAATAGACTACCTTCCATAATGACAAGGGTACCATCCATTGGAGTAACAAAAATATCCACAAGAGACTACCTTCCATAATGATAAGGCTACCATCCACTGGAGTAACAAAAATCTCGACAACAGACTACCTTCCATAATGACAAGGCTACCATCCATTGTAGTAACAAAAATCTCATCAACAGACTACCTTACATAATGACAAGGCTACCATCCATTATAGTCAGAAAAATCTCGACAACAAACTACCTTCCATAATGACAAGGCTTCAATCCAATGGAGTAACAAAAATCTCGACAATAGACTACCTTCCATAATGACAATTCTACCATCCATTGGAGCAACAAAAATCTCGACAACATACTACCTTCCAAAATGACTTGGCTACCATCCATTGGAGTAACAAATATGTCGACAACGGATTACCTTTCATAATTACAAGGCTACCATCCATTGGAATAACAAAAATCTAGACAACAGACTACCTTCCATAATGACAAGGATAACATCCATTGGAGTAACAAAAATCTCGATAACAGACTACCTTCCATCATGACAAGGCTTCAATCCAATGGAGTAACAAAAATCTCGACAATAGACTACCTTCCATAATGACAAGGCTACCATCCATTGGAGTATCAAAAATCTCGACAACAGACCACCTTCCATAATGACTTGGCTACCATCCATTGGAGTAACAAATATGTCGACAACAGACTATCTTCCCTAATGACAAGGCGACTATCCATTGTAGCAAAAAAAATCTCGACAACAGACTACCTTACATAATGACAAGGCTACCATCCATTGCAGTAACAAAAATATCGACAACATACTACCTTCTAAAATGACAAGGCTACCATCCATTGGAGTATCAAAAATCTCGACAACAGACTACCTTCCATAATGACTTGGCTACCATCCATTGGAGTAACAAATATGTCGACAACAGACTACCTTCCCTAATGACAAGGCTACTATCCATTGTAGCAACAAAAATCTCGACAACAGACTACCTTACATAATGACAAGGCTACAATCCATTGCAGTAACAAAAATATCGACAACATACTACCTTCTAAAATGACAAGGCTACCATCCATTGGAGTATCAAAAATCTCGACAACAGACTACCTTCCATAATGACTTGGCTACCATCCATTGGAGTAACAAATATGTCGACAACAGACTACCTTCCCTAATGACAAGGCTACTATCCATTATAGTAACAAAAATCACGACAACATACTACCTTCCATAATAACAAGGCTACCATCCATTGGAATAACAAAAATCTCGACAACAAACTACCTTCCATAATGACAAGGCTTCAATCCAATGGAGTAACAAAAATCTCGACAATAGACTACCTTCCATAATGACAAGGCTACCATCCATTGGAGTAACAAAAATCTCGACAATAGACTACCTTCCATAATGACTTGGCTACCATCCATTGGAGTAACAAATATGTCTACAACAGACTACCTTCCCTAATGACAAGGCTAATATCCATTGTAGCAACAAAAATCTCGACAACAGACTACCTTACATAATGACAAGGCTACCATCCATTGTAGTAACAAAAATATCGACAACATACTGCCTTCCAAAATGACAAGGCTACCATCCATTGTAGTAACAAAAATCACGACAACATACTACCTTCTATAATAACAAGGCTACCATCCGTTGGAATAACAAAAATCTCGACAACAAACTACCTTCCATAATGACAAGGCTTCAATCCAATGGAGTAACAAAAATCTCGACAATAGACTACCTTCCATAATGACAAGGCTACCATCCATTGGAGTAACAAAAATCTCGACAATAGACTACCTTCCATATTGACTTGGCTACCATCCATTGGAGTAACAAATATGTCGACAACGGACTACCTTTCATAATGATCAGGGTACCATCCATTGTAGCAACAAAAATCTCAACAAGAGACTACCTTACATAATGACAAGGCTACCATCCATTGTAGTAACAAAATTATCGACAACAGACTACCTTCTATAATGACAAGGCTACCATCCATTGTAGTAACAAAAATCTCGACAATAGACTACCTTCCATAATGACTTGGCTACCATCCATTGGAGTAAAAAAATCCCGACAATAGACTACCTCCATAATGACAAGGCTACCATCCATTAGAGTAACAAAGATATCGACCACATACTACCTTCCATAATGACAAGGCTATCATCCATTGGAGTAACAAAAATCATGACAACAGACTACCTTCCATAATGACAAGGCTACCATCCATTGGAATAACAAAAATCTTGACAACAGAATACCTTCCATAATGACAAGGCTACCATCCAATGGAGTAACAAAAATCTCGACAACAGATTACCTTCCATAATGACAAGGCTACCATCCATTGGAGTAAAAAAACTCTTGACAACAGACGACGTTCCATAATGACTAGACTACCATCCATTGGAGTAATAAAGATATCGAGAACAAACTACCTTCCATTATGAGAAGGCTACAATCCATTGTAGTAACAAAAATTTCGACAAGAGACTACCTTCCATAATGACAAGGCTACCATCCATTGGAGTAACAAAAATCAAGACAACATACTACCTTCCATAATGACAAGGCTACCATCCATTGGAATAACAAAAATTTCGACAACAGAATACCTTCAATAATGACACGGCTTCCATCTAATGGAGTAACAAAAATCTCGACAACAGACTACCTTCCATAATGTCAAGGCTACCATCCATTGTAGTAACAAAAATATCGACAACATACTACCTTCCATAATGACAAGGCTACCATCGATTGGATAAACAAAAATCACGACAACATACTACCTTCCATAACAACAAGGATACCATCCATTGGAATAATAAAACTCTCGACAATAGACTACCTTCCATAATGACAAGGCTTCCATCCAATGGAGTAACAAAAATCTCGACAATAGACTACCTTCCATAATGACAAGGCTACCATCCATTGGAGTAACAAAAATCTCGACAACAAACTACCTTCCATAATGACTTGGCTACTATCCATTAGAGTAACAAAGATGTCGACAACGGACTACCTTTCATAATTACAATGCTACCATCCATTGGAATAACAAAAATGTAGACAACAGACTACCTTCCATAATGACAAGGATAACATCCATTGGAGTAACAAAAATCCCGACAATAGACTACCTTCCATAATGACAAGGGTACCATCCATTGGAGTAACAAAAATATCCACAAGAGACTACCTTCCATAATGATAAGGCTACCATCCATTGGAGTAACAAAAATCTCGATAAAAGACTACCTTCCATAATGACAAGGCTACCATCCTTTGTAGTAACAAAAATCTCAACAACTTACTACCTTACATAATGTCAAGGATACCATCCATTATAGTAACAAAAATATCGACAACAGACTACCTTCCATAATGACAAGGCTTCAATCCAATGGAGTAACAAAAATATCGACAACATACTACCTTCCATAATGACAAGGCTACCATCCATTGGAGTAACAAAAATCTCGACAACATACTACCTTCCAAAATGACTTGGCTACCATCCATTGGAGTAACAAATATGTCGACTACGGACTACCTTTCATAACTACAAGGATACCATCCATTGGAATAACAAAAATCTAGACAACATACTACCTTCCATAATGACAAGCATAACATCCATTGGAGTAACAAAAATCTCGATAACAGACTACCTTCCATGATGACAAGGTTACCATCCATTGGAGTAACATAAATATCCACAAGAGACTACCTTCCACAATATTAAGGCTACCATCCATTGGAGTAACAAAAATCTCGACAACAGACTACCTTCCATAATGACAAGGCTACTATCAGTTTTAGTAACAAAAATCTCGACAACAGACTACCTTACATAATGAAAAGGCTACCATCCATTGTAGTAACAAGAATATCGACAACATACTGCCTTCCAAAATGACAAGGCTACCATCCATTGGAGTAACAAAAATCACGACAACATACTACCTTCCATAATAATAAGGCTACCATCCATTGGAATAACAAAAATCTTGACAACAAACTACCTTCCATAATGACAAGGATTTAATCCAATGGAGTAACAAAAATCTCGACAATAGACTACCTTCCATAATGACAAGGCTACCATCCATTGGAGTAACAAAAATCTCGACAACATACTATCTTCCATAACTACTTGGCTACCATCCATTGGAGTAACAAATATGTCAACAACGGACTACCTTTCATAATGACAAGGCTACCATCCATTGGAATAACAAAAATCTAGACAATAGACTACCTTCCACAATGACAAGGATAACATCCATTGGAGTAACAAAAATCTCGATAACCAATTACCTTCTATAATGACAAGGTTACCATCCATTGGAGTAACAAAAATATCCACAAGAGACTACCTTCCATAATGATAAGGCTACCATCCATTGGAGTAACAAAAATCTCGAAAACAGACTACCTTCCATAATGACCAGGGTACCATCCATTGTAGTAACAAAAATCTCAACAACAGACTACCTTACATAATGACAAGGCTACCATCCATTATGGTAACAAAAATCTCGACAATAGACTACATTCCATAATGACTTGGCTACCATCCATTGGAGTAAAAAAATCCCGACAACATACTACCTCCATAATGACAAGGCTACCATCCATTGGAGTAACAAAGATATCAACCACATACTACCTTCCATAATGACAAGGCTATCATCCATTGGAGTAACAAAAATCACGACAACAGACTACCTTCCATAATGACAAGGCTACCATCCATTGGAATAAAAAAAATCTCACAACGGAATACCTTCCATAATGACAAGGCTACCATCCAATGGAGTAACAAAAATCTCGACAACAGACTACCTTCCATAATGACAAGGCTACCATCCATTGTAGTAACACAAATTTCAACAACAGACTACCTTACATAATGACAAGGCTACCATCCATTATAGTAAGAAAAATCTCGATAACAAACTACCTTCCATAATGACAAGGCTTCAATCCAATGGAGTAACAAAAATTTCGACAATAGACTACCTTCCATAATGACAAGGCTACCATCCATTGGAGTAACAAAAATCTCGACAATATACTACCTTCCAAAATGACTTGGCTACCATCCATTGGAGTAACAAATATGTCGTCAACGAACTACCTTTCATAATTACAAGGCTACCATCCATTGGAATAACAAAAATCTAGACAACAGACTACCTTCCATAATGACAAGGATAACATCCATTGTAGTAACAAAAATGTCGATAAAAGACTACCTTCCATAATGACAAGGCTACTATTAGTTTTAGTAACAAAAATCTCAACAACAGACTACCTTACATAATGACAAGGCTACCATCCATTGTAGTAACAAAAATATCGATAACATACTGCCTTCCAAAATGACAAGGCTACCATCCATTGGAGTAACAAAAATCACGACAACATACTACCTTCCATAATAACAAGGCTACCATCCATTGGAATAAGAAAAATCTTGACAACAAACTACCTTCCATAATGACAAGGCTTCAATCTAATGGAGTAACAAGAATCTCGACAATAGACTACCTTCCATAATGACAAGGCTACCATCCATTGGAGTAACAAAAATCTCGATAACATACTACCTTCCATAATGACTTGGCTACCATCCATTGGAGTAACAAATATGTCAATATCGGAGTACCTTTCATAATGACAAGGCTACCATCCATTGGAATAACAAAAATCTAGACAACAGACTACCTTCCATAATGACAAGGATAACATCCATTGGAGTAACAAAAATCTCGATAACAAATTACCTACCATAATGACAAGGTTACCATCCATTGGAGTAACAAAAATATCCACAAGAGACTACCTTCCATAATGATAAGGCTACCATCCATTGGAATAACAAAAATCTCGAAAACAGACTACCTTCAATAATGACCAGGGTACCATCCATTGTAGTAACAAAAATCTCAACAACAGACAACCTTACATAATGACAAGGCTACTATCCATTGTGGTAACAAAAATCTCGACAACAGACTACCTTCCATAATGACAAGGCTACCATCCATTGGAGTAACAAAGATATCGACCACATAATACCTTCCATAATGATAAGGCTATCATCCATTGGAGTAACAAAAATCACGACAACAGACTACCTTCCATAATGACAAGGCTACCATCCATTGGAATAAAAAAAATCTCACAACGGAATACCTTCCATAATGACAAGGCTGCCATCCAATGGAGTAACAAAAATTTCGACAACAGACTACCTTCCATAATGACAAGGCTACCATCCATTGGAGTAACAAAAATCTTGATAACAGACGACGTTCCATAATGACTAGGCTACCATCTATTGGAGTAATAAAGATATCGAGAACAGACTACCTTCCATTATGAGAAGGCTATAATCCATTGTAGTAACAAAAATCTCGACAACAGACTACCTTCTATAATGACAAGGGTACGATCCATTGGAGTAACAAAAATCATGAAAATAGACTACCTTCCATTATGACAAGGCTACCATCCATTGGAATAAAAAAAATCTCGACAATAGACTACCTTCCATAATGACAAGGCTACCATCCATTGGAGTGACAAAGATATCGACAACAGACTACCTTCCATGATGACAAGGCTACCATCTAATAGAGTAACAAAAATCTCGACAACAGACTACCTTCCATAATGACAAGGCTACCATCCATTGGAGTAACAAAAATCACGACAACATACTACCTTCCATAATGACAAGGCTACCATCCATTGGAATAACAAAAATTTCGACAACAAAACACCTTCAATAATGACAAGGCCTCCATCCAATGGATTAACAAAAATCTCAACAACAGACTACCTTCCATAATGACAAGGCTACCATCCATTATAGTAAAAAAAATATCGACAACATACTACCTTCCATAATGACAAGGCTACCATCCATTGGATAAACAAAAATCATGACAACATACTACCTTCCATAACAACAAGGATACCATCCATTGGAATAACAAAAATCTCGACAACAGACTACCTTCCATAATGACAAAGCTTCCATCCAATGGAGTAACAAAAATCTCGAAAATAGACTACCTTCCATAACGACAAGGCTACCATCCATTGGAGTAGCAAAAATCTCGACAATAGACTACCTTCCATAATGACTTGGCTACTATCCATTAGAGTAACAAAAATGTCGACAACGGACTACCTTTCATAATGACAATGCTACCATCCATTGGAATAACAAAAATCTAGACAACAGACTACCTTCCATAATGACAAGGATAACATCCATTGGAGTAACAAAAATCCGGACAATAGACAACCTTCCATAATGACAAGAGTACCATCCATTGGAGTAACAAAAATATCCACAAGAGACAACCTTCCATAATGATAAGGCTACCATCCATTTATGTAAAAAAATCTCAACAATAGACTACCTTACATAATGATAAGGCTACCATCCATTGTAGTAAGAAAAATCTCGACAACAAACTACCTTCCATAATGACAAGGCTTCAATCCAATGGAGTAACAAAAATCTCGACAATAGACTACCTTCCATAATGACAAGGCTACCATCCATTGGAGTAACAAAAATCTCGACAACATACTAACTTCCATAATGACTTGGCTACCATCCATTGGAGTAACAAATATGTCGACAACGGACTACCTTTCATAATGACAAGGCTACCATCCATTGGAATAACAAAAATCTAGACAACAGACTATCTTCCATAATGACAAGGATAACATCCATTGAAGTAACAAAAATCTCGATAACAGACTACCTTCCATAATGACAAGGTTACCATCCATTAGAGTAACAAAAATATCCACAAGAGACTACCTTCCATAATGATAAGGCTACCATCCCTTGGAGTAACAAAAATCTCGACAAAAGACTACCTTCCATAATGACCAGGGTACCATCCATTGTAGTAACAAAAATCTCAACAACAGACTACCTTACATAATGACAAGGCTACCATCCATTGTAGTAACAAAAATCTTGACAAAAGACTACCTTCCATAATGAAAAGGCTACCAACCATTGTAGTAACAAAAATCTCGACAATAGACTACCTTCCATAATGAGTTGGCTAACATGCATTGGAGTAAAAAAAATCTCGACAATAGACTACCTCCATAATGACAAGGCTACCATCCATTGGAGTAACAAAGATATCGACCACATACTACTTTCCATAATGACAAGGCTATCTTCCATTGGAGTAACAAAAATCACGACAACAGACTACCTTCCATAATGACAAGGCTACCATACATTGGAATAACAAAAATCTCGACAACGGAATACCTTCCATAATGACAAGGCTACCATCCAATGATGTAACAAAAATATCGACAACATACTACCTTCCATAATGACAAGGCTACCATCCATTGGAATAAGAAAAATCTTGACAACAAACTACCTTCCATAATGACAAGGCTTCAATCTAATGGAGTAACAAGACTCTCGACAATAGACTACCTTCCAAAATGACAAGGCTACCATCTATTGGAGTAACAAGAATCTCGACAACATACTACCTTCCATAATGACTTGGCTACCATCCATTGGAGTAACAAATATGTCAATAATAGACTACCTTTCATAATGACAAGGCTACCATCCATTGGAATAACAAAAATCTAGACAACAGACTACCTTCCAAAATGACAAGGATAACATCCATTGGAGTAACAAAAATCTCGATAACAAATTACCTACCATAATGACAAGGTTACCATCCATTGGAGTAACAAAAATATCCACAAGAGACTACCTTCCATAATGATAAGGCTACCATCCATTGGAATAACAAAAATCTCGAAAACAGACTACCTTCAATAATGACCAGGGTACCATCCATTGTAGTAACAAAAATCTCAACAACAGACAACCTTACATAATGACAAGGCTACCATCCATTGTGGTAACAAAAATCTCGACAACAGACTACCTTCCATAATGACAAGGCTACCATCCATTGGAGTAACAAAGATATCGACCACATACTACCTTCCATAATGACAAGGCTATCATCCATTGGAGTAACAAAAATCACGACAACAGACTACCTTCCATAATGACAAGGCTACCATCCATTGGAATAAAAAAAATCTCACAACGGAATACCTTCCATAATGACAAGGCTGCCATCCAATGGAGTAACAAAAATCTCGACAACAGACTACCTTCAATAATGACAAGGCTACCATCCATTGGAGTAACAAAAATCTTGATAACAGACGACGTTCCATAATGACTAGGCTACCATTTATTGGAGTAATAAAGATATCGAGAACAGACTACCTTCCATTATGAGAAGGCTACAATCCATTGTAGTAACAAAAATCTCGACAACAGACTACCTTCTATAATGATAAGGGTACGATCAATTGGAGTAACAAAAATCACGAAAATAGACTACCTTCCATTATGACAAGGCTACCATCCATTGGAATAAAAAAAATCTCGACAATAGACTACCTTCCATGATGACAAGGCTACCATCCATTGGAGTAAGAAAAATCTCGACAACAGACTACAGTCCATGATGACAAGGCTACCATCCATTGGAGTGACAAAGATATCGACAACAGACTACCTTCCATGATGACAAGGCTACCATCTAATGGAGTAACAAAAATCTCGACAACAGACTACTTTCCATAATGACAAGGCTACCATCCATTGGAGTAACAAAAATAACGACAACATACTACCTTCCATAATGACAAGGCTACCATCCATTGGAATAACAAAAATTTCGACAACAAAACACCTTCAATAATGACAAGGCTTCCATCCAATGGAGTAACAAAAATCTCAACAACAGACTACCTTCCATAATGACAAGGCTACCATCCATTATAGTAAAAAAAATATCGACAACATACTACCTTCCATAATGACAAGGCTACCATCCATTGGATAAACAAAAATCATGACAACATAGTACCTTCCATAACAACAAGGATACCATCCATTGGAATAACAAAAATCTCGACAACAGACTACCTTCCATAATGACAAGGCTTCCATCCAATGGAGTAACAAAAATCTCGAAAATAGACTACCTTCCATAACGACAAGGCTACCATCCATTGGAGTAACAAAAATCTCGACAATAGACTACCTTCCATAATGACTTGGCTACTATCCATTAGAGTAACAAAAATGTCGACAACGGACTACCTTTCATAATGACAATGCTACCATCCATTGGAATAACAAAAATCTAGACAACAGACTACCTTCCATAATGACAAGGATAACATCCATTGGAGTAAAAAAAATCCGGACAATAGACAACCTTCCCTAATGACAAGAGTACCATCCATTGGAGTAACAAAAATATCCACAAGAGATAACCTTCCATAATGACAAGGCTACCATCCATTTACGTAACAAAAATCTCAACAATAGACTACCTTACATAATGATAAGGCTACCATCCATTGTAGTAAGAAAAATCTCGACAACAAACTACCTTCCATAATGACAAGGCTTCAATCCAATGGAGTAACAAAAATCTCGACAATAGACTACCTTCCATAATGACAAGGCTACGATCCATTGGAGTAACAAAAATCTCGACAACATACTTACTTCCATAATGACTTGGATACCATCCATTGGAGTAACAAATATGTCGACAACGGACTACCTTTCATAATAACAAGGCTACCATCCATTGGAATAACAAAAATCTAGACAACAGACTATCTTCCATAATGACAAGGATAACATCCATTGAAGTAACAAAAAACTCGATAACAGACTACCTTCCATAATGACAAGGTTACCATCCATTGGAGTAACAAAAATATCCACAAGAGACTACCTTCCATAATGATAAGGCTACCATCCATTGGAGTAACAAAAATCTCGACAACAGACTACCTTCCATAATGACAAGGCTACTATCAGTTTTAGTAACAAAAATCTCGACAACAGACTACCTTACATAATGAAAAGGCTACCATCCATTGTAGTAACAAGAATATCGATAACATCCTGCCTTCCAAAATAACAAGGCTACCATCCATTGGAATAACAAAAATCTTGACAACAAACTACCTTCCATAATGATAAGGATTTAATCCAATGGAGTAACAAAAATCTCGACAACAGACTACCTTCCATAATGACAAGGCTACCATCCATTGGAGTAACAAAAATCTTGATAACAGACGACGTTCCATAATGACTAGGCTACCATCTATTGGAGTAATAAAGATATCGAGAACAGACTACCTTCCATTATGAGAAGGCTACAATCCATTGTAGTAACAAAAATCTCGACAACAGACTACCTTCTATAATGATAAGGGTACGATCAATTGGAGTAACAAAAATCACGAAAATAGACTACCTTCCATTATGACAAGGCTACCATCCATTGGAATAAAAAAAATCTCGACAATAGACTACCTTCCATGATGACAAGGCTACCATCCATTGGAGTAAGAAAAATCTCGACAACAGACTACAGTCCATGATGACAAGGCTACCATCCATTGGAGTGACAAAGATATCGACAACAGACTACCTTCCATGATGACAAGGCTACCATCTAATGGAGTAACAAAAATCTCGACAACAGACTACTTTCCATAATGACAAGGCTACCATCCATTGGAGTAACAAAAATAACGACAACATACTACCTTCCATAATGACAAGGCTACCATCCATTGGAATAACAAAAATTTCGACAACAAAACACCTTCAATAATGACAAGGCTTCCATCCAATGGAGTAACAAAAATCTCAACAACAGACTACCTTCCATAATGACAAGGCTACCATCCATTATAGTAAAAAAAATATCGACAACATACTACCTTCCATAATGACAAGGCTACCATCCATTGGATAAACAAAAATCATGACAACATACTACCTTCCATAACAACAAGGATACCATCCATTGGAATAACAAAAATCTCGACAACAGACTACCTTCCATAATGACAAGGCTTCCATCCAATGGAGTAACAAAAATCTCTAAAATAGACTACCTTCCATAACGACAAGGCTACCATCCATTGGAGTAACAAAAATCTCGACAATAGACTACCTTCCATAATGACTTGGCTACTATCCATTAGAGTAACAAAAATGTCGACAACGGACTACCTTTCATAATGACAATGCTACCATCCATTGGAATAACAAAAATCTAGACAACAGACTACCTTCCATAATGACAAGGATAACATCCATTGGAGTAACAAAAATCCGGACAATAGACAACCTTCCCTAATGACAAGAGTACCATCCATTGGAGTAACAAAAATATCCACAAGAGATAACCTTCCATAATGACAAGGCTACCATCCATTTACGTAACAAAAATCTCAACAATAGACTACCTTACATAATGATAAGGCTACCATCCATTGTAGTAAGAAAAATCTCGACAACAAACTACCTTCCATAATGACAAGGCTTCAATCCAATGGAGTAACAAAAATCTCGACAATAGACTACCTTCCATAATGACAAGGCTACGATCCATTGGAGTAACAAAAATCTCGACAACATACTTACTTCCATAATGACTTGGATACCATCCATTGGAGTAACAAATATGTCGACAACGGACTACCTTTCATAATGACAAGGCTACCATCCATTGGAATAACAAAAATCTAGACAACAGACTATCTTCCATAATGACAAGGATAACATCCATTGAAGTAACAAAAAACTCGATAACAGACTACCTTCCATAATGACAAGGTTACCATCCATTGGAGTAACAAAAATATCCACAAGAGACTACCTTCCATAATGATAAGGCTACCATCCATTGGAGTAACAAAAATCTCGACAACAGACTACCTTCCATAATGACAAGGCTACTATCAGTTTTAGTAACAAAAATCTCGACAACAGACTACCTTACATAATGAAAAGGCTACCATCCATTGTAGTAACAAGAATATCGATAACATCCTGCCTTCCAAAATAACAAGGCTACCATCCATTGGAATAACAAAAATCTTGACAACAAACTACCTTCCATAATGATAAGGATTTAATCCAATGGAGTAACAAAAATCTCGACAATAGACTACCTTCCATAATGACAAGGCTACCATCCATTGGAGTAACAAAAATCTCGACAACATACTATCTTCCATAATGACTTGGCTACCATCCATTGGAGTCACAAACATGTCAACAACGGACTACCTTTCATAATGACAAGGCTACCATCCATTGGAATAACAAAAATCTAGACAATAGACTACCTTCCATAATGACAAGGATAACATCCTTTGGAGTAACAAAAATCTCGATAACCAATTACCTTCCATAATGATAAGGCTACCATCCATTGGAGTAACAAAAATCTCGAAAACAGACTACCTTCCATAATGACCAGGGTACCATCCATTGTAGTAACAAAAATCTCAACAACAGACTACCTTACATAATGACAAGGCTACCATCCATTGTGGTAACAAAAATCTCGACAATAGATTACCTTCCATAATGACAAGGCTACCATCCATTGTAGTAACAAAAATCTCGACAATAGACTACATTCCATAATGACTTGGCTACCATCCATTGGAGTAAAAAAATCCCGACAACAGACTACCTCCATAATGACAAGGCTACCATCCATTGGAGTAACAAAGATATCAACCACATACTACCTTCCATAATGACAAGGCTATCATCCATTGGAGTAACAAAAATCACGACAACAGACTACCTTCCATAATGACAAGGCTACCATCCATTGGAATAACAAAAATCTCACAACAGAATACCTTCCATAATGACAAGGCTACCATCCAATGGAGTAACAAAAATCTCGACAACAGACTACCTTCCATAATGACAAGGCTACCATCCATTGTAGTAACAAAAATTTCAACAACAGACTACCTTACATAATGACAAGGCTACCATCCATTATAGTAAGAAAAATCTCGATAACAAACTACCTTCTATAATGACAAGGCTTCAATCCAATGGAGTAACAAAAATCTCGACAATAGACTACCTTCCATAATGACAAGGCTACCATCCGTTGGAGTAACAAAAATCTCGACAATATACTACCTTCCAAAATGACTTGGCTACCATCCATTGGAGTAACAAATATGTCGTCAACGAAATACCTTTCATAATTACAAGGTTACCATCCATTGGAATAACAAAAATCTAGACAACAGACTACCTTCCATAATGACAAGGATACCATCCATTGGAGTAACAAGGATATCGACCACATACTACTTTCCATAATGACAAGGCTATCATCAATTGGAGTAACAAAAATCACGACAACAGACTACCTTCCATAATGACAAGGCTACCATCCATTGGAGTATAAAAAATATCGACAACAGACTAATTTCCATAATAACAAGGGTACCATCCATTGGAGTAACAAAAATATCCACAAGATACTACCTTCCGTAATGACAAGGTTACCATCCATTGGAGTAACAAAAATCTCGACAACAGACTACCTTACATAGTGACTAGGCTACCATCCATTGGAGTAACAAAAATCACGACAACATACTACCTTCCATAATGACAAGGCTACCATCCATTGGATAAACAAAAATCACGACAACATACTACCTTCCATAACAACAAGGATATCATCTATTGTAGTAACAAAAATCTCGACAATAGATTACCTTCAATAATGACAAGGCTACCATCCATTGGAGTAACAAAAATCTCGAAAACAGACTACCTTCCATAAGGACAAGGCTACCATCCATTAAAGTAACAAATATCTAGACAACAAACTACCTTCCATAATGACAAGGCTACCATCCATTGGAGTAACAAAAATATCAACAAGAAACTACCTTCCATAATGACAAGTCTACCATCCATTGGAGTAACCAAAATCTCGAAAATAGACTATCTTCCATAATGACTAGGCTACAATCCATTGGAATAACAAAAATCTCGACAAGAGACTACCTTCCATAATGACAAGGCTACCATACATTCTAGTAACAAAAATCTGAACAACTGACTACCTTCCATAATTACAAGACTAGCATCCATTGGAGTAACAAAAATCTCGACAACAGACTACCTTCCATAATGACAAGGCTACCATCCATTAGAGTAACATAGGTAATGGCAACATAGTACCTTCCATAATGACAAGGCTAGCATCCATTGGAATAACAAAAATCTCGACAACAGACTACCTTCCATAATGACAAGGATACCATCCAATGAAGTAACAAAAATCTCGACAACAGACTACCTTCCATAATGACAAGGCTACCATCCATTGTAGTAACAAAAATCTCGACAAATAGACTACCTTCCATAATGACTTGGCTACCATCCATTGGAGTAAAAAAATCCCGACAACAGACTACCTCCATAATGACAAGGATACCATCCATTGGAGTAACAAAGATATCGACCACATACTACCTTCCATAATGACAAGGCTATCATCAATTGGAGTAACAAAAATCACGACAACAGACTACCTTCCATAATGAAAAGGCTACCATCCATTGGAGTATAAAAAATATCGACAACAGACTAATTTCCATAATAACAAGGGTACCATCCATTGGAGTAACAAAAATATCCACAAGATACTACCTTCCGTAATGACAAGGTTACCATCCATTGGAGTAACAAAAATCTCGACAACAGACTACCTTACATAGTGACTAGGCTACCATCCATTGGAGTAACAAAAATCACGACAACATACTACCTTCCATAATGACAAGGCTACCATCCATTGGATAAACAAAAATCACGACAACATACTACCTTCCATAACAACAAGGATATCATCTGTTGTAGTAACAAAAATCTCGACAATAGATTACCTTCAATAATGACAAGGCTACCATCCATTGGAGTAACAAAAATCTCGAAAACAGACTACCTTCCATAATGACAAGGCTACCATCCATTAAAGTAACAAAAATCTAGACAACAGACTACCTTCCATAATGACAAGGCTACCATCCATTGGAGTAACAAAAATATCAACAAGAAACTACCTTCCACAATGAGAAGTCTACCATCCATTGGAGTAACCAAAATCTCGAAAATAGACTATCTTCCATAATGACTAGGCTACAATCCATTGGAATAACAAAAATCTCGACAAGAGACTACCTTCCATAATGACAAGGCTACCATACATTCTAGTAACAAAAATCTGAACAACTGACTACCTTCCATAATTACAAGACTAGCATCCATTCGAGTAACACAAATCTCGACAACAGACTACCTTCCATAATGACAAGGCTACCATCCATTAGAGTAACATAGGTAATGGCAACATAGTACCTTCCATAATGACAAGGCTAGCATCCATTGGAATAACAAAAATCTCGACAACAGACTACCTTCCATAATGACAAGGATACCATCCAATGAAGTAACAAAAATCTCGACAACAGACTACCTTCCATAATGACAAGGCTACCATCCATTGTAGTAACAAAAATCTCGACAAATAGACTACCTTCCATAATGACTTGGCTACCATCCATTGGAGTAAAAAAATCCCGACAACAGACTACCTCCATAATGAAAAGGATACCATCCATTGGAGTAACAAAGATATCGACCACATACTACCTTCCATAATGACAAGGCTATCATCAATTGGAGTAACAAAAATCACGACAACAGACTGCCTTCCATAATGAAAAGGCTACCATCCATTGGAGTATAAAAAATATCGACAACAAACTAATTTCCATAATAACAAGGGTACAATCCATTGGAGTAACAAAAATATCCACAAGATACTACCTTTCGTAATGACAAGGTTACCATCCATTGGAGTAACAAAAATCTCGAAAACAGACTACCTTACATAATGACTAGGCTACCATCCATTGGAGTAACAAAGATATTGACAACATACTACCTTTCATAATGACAAGGCTACAATCCTTTGTAGTAACCAAAATATCAACAAAAGACTACCTTCCATAATGACAATGCTACCATCCGTTGTAGTAACAAATATCTTGACAATAAATTACCTTTAATAATGACAAGGCTACCATCCATTGGAGTAACAAAAATCTCAACAACAGACTACCTTCCATAATGACAAGGCTACCATCCATTAGTGTAACAAAAATTTGGACAACAGACTACCTTCCATAATGACAAGGCTACCATCCATTGGAGTAACAAAAATATCAACAAGAAACTACCTTCCACAATG
Source organism: Vicia faba (assembly GCA_948472305.1). NCBI lineage: Eukaryota > Viridiplantae > Streptophyta > Magnoliopsida > Fabales > Fabaceae > Vicia > Vicia faba. The sequence continues at coordinate 589,433,485 of OX451741.1, read as the reverse complement.
ACAAGGCTACCATCCATTGGAGTAACCAAAATCTCGAAAACAGACTATCTTCCATAATGACTAGGCTACCATCCATTGGAATAACAAAAATCTGGACAACAGACTACCTTTCATAATGAAAAGGCTACCATACAATCTAGTATCAAAAATATGAACAACTGACTACCTTCCATAATGACAAGGCTACCATCCATTGGAGTAACAAAAATCTCGACAATAGACTACCTTCCATAGTGACAAGGCTACCATCCATTGGAGTAACATAGGTATCGGCAACATACTACCTTCCCTAATGACAAGGCTACCATCCATTGGAATAACAAAAATCTCGACAACATACTACCTTCCATAATGAATAGGGTACCATCTATTTGAGTAACAAAAATATCCACAAGAGACTACCTTCTGTAATGACAAGGCTACAAACCATTGGAGTAACAAAAATCTCGACAACAGACTACCTTAAATAATGACAAGGGTACCATCCATTATAGTAAGAAAAATCTCGACAACAAACTACCTTCCATAATGACAAGGCTTGAATCCAATGGAGTAACAAAAATCTCGACAACAGACTACCTTCCATAATGACAAGGCTACCATCCATTGTAGTAACAAAAATCTCAACAACAGACTACCTTAAATAATGACAAGGGTACCATCCATTATAGTAAGAAAAATCTCGACAACAAACTACCTTCCATAATGACAAGGCTTGAATCCAATGGAGTAACAAAAATCTCGACAATAGACTACCTTCCATAATGACAAGGCTACCATCCATTGGAGTAACAAAAATCTCGACAACATACTACCTTCCATAATGACTTGGCTACCATCCATTGGAGTAACAAATATTTCGACAATGGACTACCTTTCATAATGACAAGGCTACCATCCATTGGAATAACAAAAATCGAGGCAACAGACTATCTTCCATAATGACAAGGATAACATCCATTGGAGTAACAAAAATCTTGATAACATACTACCTTCCATAATAACAGGGTTACCATCCATTGGAGTAATAAAAATATCGACAAGGGACTACTTTCCATAATGATAAGGCTACCATCCATTGGAGTAACAAAAATCTCGACAACAAACTACCTTCCATAATAAAAAGGCTACCATCCATTGTAGTAACAAAAATCTCAACAACAGACTACCTTACATAATGACAAGGCTACCATCCTTTGTATTAAGAAAAATCTCGACAACAAACTACCTCCCATAATGACAAGGCTTCAATCAAATGGAGTAACAAAAATCTCGACAATAGACTACCTTCCATAATGACAAGGCTACCATCCATTGGAGTAACAAAAATCTCGACAACATACTACCTTCCATAATGACTTGGCTACCATCCATTGGAGTTACAAATATGTCGATAACGGACTACCTTTCATAATGACAAGGCTACCATCCATTGGAATAACAAAAATCTAGACAACCGACTATCTTCCAAAATGACAAGGATAACATCCATTGGAATAACAAAAATCTCGACAACGAAATACCTTCCTTAATGACAAGGCTACCTTCCAATGGAGTAACAAAAATCTCAACAACAGAGTACCTTCAATAATGACAAGGCTACCATCCATTGGAGTAACAAAAATCTTGAGAACAGACGACGTTCCATAATGACTAGGCTACCATCTATTGGAGTAATAAAAATATCGACAACAGACTACCTTCCATTATGAGAAGGCTACAATCCATTGTAGTAACAAAAATTTTGACAAGAGACTACCTTCCATAATGACAAGGCTACCATCCATTGTAGTAACAAAAATCTCGACAACACACTAACTTCCATAATGACAAGGCTACCATCCATTGGAGTAACAAAAATCACGACAACATACTACCTTCCATAATGATAAGGCTACCATCCATTGGAATAACAAAAATTTCGACAACAGAATACCTTCAATAATGACAAGGCTTCTATCCAATGGAGTAACAAAAATCTCGACAACATACTACCTTCCATAACAACAAGGATACCATCCACTGGAATAACAAAAATCTCGACAATAGACTACCTTCCATAATGACAAGGCTTCCATCCAATGGAGTAACAAAAATCTCGATAATAGACTACATTCCATAATGACAAGGCTACCATCCATTATAGTAACAAAAATATCGACAACATACTACCTTCCATAATGACAAGGCTACCATCCATTAGATAAACAAAAATCACGACAACATGCTACCTTCCATAACAACAAGGATACCATCCACTGGAATAACAAAAATCTAGACAATAGACTACCTTCCATAATGACAAGGCTTCCATCCAATGGAGTAACAAAAATCTCGACAATAGACTACATTCCATAATGACAAGGCTACCATCCATTATAGTAACAAAAATCTCAACAATAGACTACCTTCCATAATGACAAGGCTACCATCAATTGGAGTAACAAAAATCACGACAACATACTACCTTCCGTAATGACAAGGCTACCATCCATTGGAATAACAGAAATTTGGACAACAGAATGCCTTCAATAATGACAAGGCTTCCATCCAATGGAGTAACAAAAATCTCGACAACAGACTACCTTCCATAATGACAAGGCTACCATCCATTGTAGTAACAAAAATATTGACAACGTACTACCTTCCATAATGACAAGGCTACCATCCATTGGATAAACAAAAATCACGACAACATACTACCTTCCATAACAACAAGAATACCATCCATTAGAATAACAAAAATCTCGACAATAGACTACCTTCCATAATGTCAAGGCTTCCATCCAATGGAGTAACAAAAATCTCAAAAATAGACTACCTTCCATAATGACAAGGCTACCATCCATTGGAGTAACAAAAATCTCGACAATAGACTACCTTACATAATGACTTGGCTACTATCCATTAGAGTAACAAAGATGTCGACAACGGACTACCTTTCATAATGATAATGCTACCATCCATTGGAATAACAAAAATCTAGACAACAGACTACCTTCCATAATGACAAGGATAACATCCATTGGAGTAACAAAAATCCCAACAATAGACTACCTTCCATAATGATAAGGCTACAATCCATTGGAGTAACAAAAATCTCGACAACAGACTACCTTCCATAATGACAAGGCTACCATCCATTGTAGTAATAAAAATTTCTACAACAGACTACCTTACATAATGACAAGGCTACCATCCATTATAGTAAGAAAAATATCGACAACAAACTACCTTCCATAATGACAAGGCTTGAATCCAATGGAGTAACAAAAATCTCGACAATAGACTACCTTCCATAATGACAAGGCTACCATCCATTGGAGTTACAAAAATCTCGACAACATACTACCTTCCTTAATGACTTGGCTACCATCCATTGGAGTAACAAATATGTCGACAATGGACTACCTTTCATAATGACAAGGCTACCATCCATTGGAATAACAAAAATCGAGGCAACAAACTATCTTCCATAATGACAAGGATAACATCCATTGGAGTAACAAAAATCTCTATAACATACTAACTTTCATAATAACAAGGTTACCATCCATTGGAGTAACAAAAATATCGATAAGAGACTACCTTCCATAATGATAAGTCTACCGTCCATTGGAGTTACAAATATGTCGATAACAGACTACCTTTCATAATGACAAGGCTACCATCCATTGGAATAACAAAAATCTAGACAACAGACTATCTTCCATAATGACAAGGATATCATCCGTTGTAGTAACAAAAATCTCGACAATAGATTACCTTCCATAACGACAAGGCTACCTTCCAATGGAGTAACAAAAATCTCGACAACAGACTACCTTCCATAATGACAAGGCTACCATCCATTGGAGTAACAAAAATCTTGAGAACAGACGACGTTCCATAATGACAAGGCTACCATCTATTGGAGTAATAAAAATATCGACAACAAACTACCTTCCATTATGAGAAGGCTACAATCCATTGTAGTAACAAAAATTTTGACAAGAGACTACCTTCCATAATGACAAGGCTACCATCCATTGTAGTAACACAAATCTCGACAACAGACTAACTTCCATAATGACAAGGCTACCATCCATTGGAGTAACAAAAATCACGACAACATACTACCTTCCATAATGATAAGGCTACCATCCATTGGAATAACAAAAATTTCGACAACAGAATACCTTCAATAATGACAAGGCTTCCATTCAATGGAGTAACAAAAATCTCGACAACAGACTACCTTCCATAATGACAAGGCTACCATCCATTGTAGTAACAAAAATATCGACAACAGACTACCTTCCATAATGACAAGGATAACATCCATTGGAGTAACAAAAATCCCAACAATAGACTACCTTCCATAATGATAAGGCTACAATCCATTGGAGTAACAAAAATCTCGACAACAGACTACCTTCCATAATGACAAGGCTACCATCCATTGTAGTAATAAAAATTTCTACAACAGACTACCTTACATAATGACAAGGCTACCATCCATTATAGTAAGAAAAATATGGACAACAAACTACCTTCCATAATGACAAGGCTTGAATCCAATGGAGTAACAAAAATCTCGACAATAGACTACCTTCCATAATGACAAGGCTACCATCCATTGGAGTAACAAAAATCTCGACAACATACTACCTTCCTTAATGACTTAGCTACCATCCATTGGAGTAACAAATATGTCGACAATGGACTACCTTTCATAATGACAAGGCTACCATCCATTGGAATAACAAAAATCGAGGCAACAAACTATCTTCCATAATGACAAGGATAACATCCATTGGAGTAACAAAAATCTCTATAACATACTAACTTTCATAATAACAAGGTTACCATCCATTGGAGTAACAAAAATATCGATAAGAGACTACCTTCCATAATGATAAGTCTACCGTCCATTGGAGTTACAAATATGTCGATAACAGACTACCTTTCATAATGACAAGGCTACCATCCATTGGAATAACAAAAATCTAGACAACAGACTATCTTCCATAATGACAAGGATATCATCCGTTGTAGTAACAAAAATCTCGACAATAGATTACCTTCCATAACGACAAGGCTACCTTCCAATGGAGTAACAAAAATCTCGACAACAGACTACCTTCCATAATGACAAGGCTACCATCCATTGGAGTAACAAAAATCTTGAGAACAGACGACGTTCCATAATGACAAGGCTACCATCTATTGGAGTAATAAAAATATCGACAACAGACTACCTTCCATTATGAGAAGGCTACAATCCATTGTAGTAACAAAAATTTTGACAAGAGACTACCTTCCATAATGACAAGGCTACCATCCATTGTAATAACACAAATCTCGACAACAGACTAACTTCCATAATGACAAGGCTACCATCCATTGGAGTAACAAAAATCACGACAACATACTACCTTCCATAATGATAAGGCTACCATCCATTGGAATAACAAAAATTTCGACAACAGAATACCTTCAATAATGACAAGGCTTCCATTCAATGGAGTAACAAAAATCTCGACAACAGACTACCTTCCATAATGACAAGGCTACCATCCATTGTAGTAACAAAAATATCGACAACAGACTACCTTCCATAATGACTTGGCTACTATCCATTAGAGTAACAAAGATGTCGACAACGGACTACCTTTCATAATGACAATGCTACCATCCATTGGAATAACAACAATCTAGACAACAGACTACCTTCCATAATGACAAGGATAACATCCATTAGAGTAACAAAAATCCCGACAACAGACTACCTTCCATAATGACAAGAGTACCATCCATTGGAGTAACAAAAATATCCACAAGAGACTACCTTCCATAATGATAAGGCTACCATCCATTGGAGTAACAAAAATCTCGACAACAAACTACCTTCCATAATGACAAGGCTACTATCCATTGTAGTAACCAAAATCTCAACAATAGACTACCTTACATAATGACAAGGCTACCATCCATTATAGTAAGAAAAATCTCGACATCAAACTACCTTCCATAATGACAAGGCTTCAATCCAATGGAGTAACAAAAATCTCGACAATAGACTACCTTCCATAATGACAAGGCTACCATCCATTGGAGTAACAAAAATCTCGACAACATACTACCTTCCATAATGAATTGGCTACCATCCATTGGAGTAACAAATATGTCGACAACGGACTACCTTTCATAATGACAAGGCTACCATCCATTGGAATAACAAAAATCTAGGCAACAGACTATCTTCCATAATGACAAGGATAACAAAGATTGGAGTAACAAAAATCTCGATAACAGACTACCTTCCATAATGACAACGTTACCATCCATTGGAGTAACAAAAGTATCCACAAGAGACTACCTTCCAAAATGATAAGGCAACCATCCATTGGAGTAACAAAAATCTCGACAACAGACTACCTTCCATAATGACCAGGGTACCATCCATTGTAGTAACAAAAATCTCGACAATAGACTACCTTCCATAATGACTTGGCTACCATCCATTGGAGTAAAAAAAATCCCGACAATAGACTACCTCCATAATGACAAGGCTACCATCCATTGGAGTAACAAAGATATCGACCACATACTACCTTCCATAATGACAAGGCTATCATCCATTGGGGTAACAAAAATCACGACAACAGACTACCTTCCATAATGACAAGGCTACCATCCATTGGAATAACAAAAATCTCGACAACGGAATACCTTCCATAATGACAAGGCTACCATCCAATGGAGTAACAAAAATCTCGACAACAGACTACCTTCGATAATGACAAGGCTACCATTCATTGGAGTAAAAAAAATCTTGACAACAAACGACGTTCCATAATGACTAGGCTACCATCCATTGTAGTAACAAAAATATCGACAACAGACTACCTTCCATATTGACAAGGCTACCATCTATTGGAGTAACAAAAATCACGACAACATACTACCTTCCATAATGACAAGGCTACCATCCATTGGATAAACAAAAATCACGACAACATACTACCTTCCATAACAAGAAGGATATCATCCGTTGTAGTAACAAAAATCTCGACAATATATTACCTTCAATAATGACAAGGCTACCATCCATTGGAGTAACAAAAATCTCGAAAACAGACTACCTTCCATAATGACAAGGCTACCATCCATTTGAGTAACAAAAATCTAGAGAACAAACTACCTTCCATAATGACAAGGCTATCATCCATTGGAGTAACAAAAATATCAACAAGAAACTACCTTCCACAATGACAAGTCTACCATCCATTGGAGTAACCAAAATCTCGAAAATAGACTATCTTCCATAATGACTAGGCTACCATCCATTGGAATAACAAAAATCTCGAAAAGAGACTACCTTCCATAATGACAAGGCTACCATACATTCTAGTAACTAAAATCTGAACAACTGACCACCTTCCATAATGACAAGACTACCATCCATTGGAGTAACAAAAATCTCAACAATAGACTACCTTCCATAATGACAAGGCTACCATCCATTAGAGTAACATAGGTAATGGAGACATAGTACCTTCCATAATGACAAGGCTACCATCCATTGGAATAACAAAAATCTCGACAACAGACTACCTTCCATAATGACAAGGATACCATCCAATGAAGTAACATAAATCTCGACAACAGACTACCTTCCATAGTGACAAGGCTACCATCCATTGTAGTAACAAAAATCTAGACAAATAGACTACCTTCCATAATGACTTGGCTACCATCCACTTGAGTAAAAAAATCCCGACAAGGATACCATCCATAATGACAAGGATACCATCCATTGGAGTAACAAAGATATCGACCACATACTACCTTCCATAATGACAAGGCTATCATCAATTGGAGTACCAAAAATCATGACAACAGACTACCTTCCATAATGACAAGGCTACCATCCATTGGAGTATAAAAAATATCGACAACAGACTAATTTCCATAATAACAAGGGTACCATCCATTGGAGTAACAAAAATATCAACAAGATACTACCTTCCGTAATGACAAGGTTACCATCCATTGGAGTAACAAAAAACTCGACAACAGACTACCTTACATAATGACTAGGCTACCATTCATTGCAGTAACAAAGATATTGATAACATACTACCTTTCATAATGACAAGGCTACAATCCTTTGTAGTAACCAAAATATCAACAAAAGACTACCTTCAATAATGACAAGGCTACCATCCGTTGTAGTAACAAAAATCTTGACAATAAATTACCTTTAATAATGACAAGGCTACCATCCATTGGAGTAACAAAAATCTCAACAACAGACTACCTTCCATAATGGCAAGGCTACCATCCATTAGTGTAACAAAAATTTGGACAACAGACTACCTTCCATAATGACAAGGCTACCATCCATTGGAGTAACCAAAATCTCGAAAACAGACTATCTTCCATAATGACTAGGCTACCATCCATTGGAATAAAAAAATATGGACAACAGACTACCTTTCATAATAACAAGGCTACCATACATTCTAGTATCAAAAATATGAACAACTGACTACCTTTCATAATGACAAGGCTACCATCCATTGGAGTAACAAAAATCTCGACAACAGACTACCTTCCATAATGACAAGGCTACCATCTATTGGAGTAACATAGGTATCGGCAACATACTACCTTCCATAATGACAAGGCTACCTTCCATAATGAATAAGGCTACCTTCCATAATGACAAGGCTACCTTCCATAATGACAAGGCTACCATCCATTGGAATAAATAAAATATCTACAACATACTACCTTCCATAATGAATAGGGTACCATCTATTTGAGTAACAAAAATATCCACAACAGACTACCTTTTGTAATGACAAACGTACAATCCATTAAAGTAATAAAAATCTCCACAAAAGACTACCTTCCATAATGACAAGGGTACCATCCATTGGAGTATCATAAATCTCGACAACAGACTACCTTCCATAATGACAAGGCTACCATCCATTGTAGTAACAAAAATATCGACAATAGATTACCTTCCATAATGACTAGGCTCCCATCCATTGGAGTAACAAAGATATCGACCACAAACGACCTTTCATAATGACAAGGCTACCATCCATTGGAATAAAAAAAATCTAGACAACAGACTACCTTCCATAGTGACAAGGCTACCATCCATTAGAGTAACAAAAATCTCGACAACAGACTACCATCCATAATGACAAGGCTACCATCCATTGGAGGAACATAGATATCCATAATATACTACCTTCCATAATGACAAGGCTACCATCCATTGGAATAACAAAAATCTCGACAACAGACTACCTTCCAGAATGACAATGCTACCATCCAATGGAGTAGCAAAAATATCGACAACAGACTACCTTCCATAATTACAAGTCTATCATCCATTGGAGTAACTAAAATATCGACAACATATTACCTTCCATAATGAATAGGGTACCATCCATCTGAGTAACAAAAATATCCACAAGAGACTACCTTCCATAATGACTAGGCTACCATCCATTGGAGTAACAAAGATATTGACCACAGACTACCTTTCATAATGACAAGGCTACTATCCATTGGAATAAAAAAAATATAGACAATAGACTACCTCCCATAATGATAAGGCTACCATCCATTGTAGTAACAAAAATCTCGACAACAGACTACCATCCATAATGACAAGGCTACCATCGATTGGAGTAACATAGATATCGACAACATACTACCTTCCATAACGAAAAGGCTACCATCCATTGGAGTAACAAGAATCACGACAACATACTACCTTCCATAATGACAAGGCTACCATCCATTGGAATAACAAAAATCTCGACAACAGACTACCTTCCATAATGACAAGGCTACCATCCAATGGAGTAACAAAAATCTCGACAACAGACTACCTTCCATAATGAATAATGTACCATCCATCTGAGTAACAAAAATATCCACAAGAGACTACCTTCAATAATGAGAAGGCTACCATCCATTAAAGTAATAAAAATCTTGAAAAAAGACTACCTTCCATAATGACTAGGCTACCATCCATTGGAGTAACAAAGATATTGACAACAGATTACCTTTCATAATGACAAGGCTACCATCCATTGGTATAAAAAAATCTCGAAAATAGACTACCTTCCATAATGACAAGGCTATCATCCATTGGAGTAACAAAAATCTCGACAACAGACTACCATCCATAACGACAAGGCTACCATCCATTGGAATTACAAAAATCTCGACAACAGATACCTTCCATAATGACAAGGCTACCATACATTGTAGTAACAAAAAACTGAGCAACAAACCACCTTCCATAATGACAATGCTACCATCCATTAGAGTAACAAAAATCTCGACAATAGACTACCTTCCATAATGACAAGGCTACCATCCATTGGAGTAACATATGTATCGATAACATACTACCTTCCATAATGACATGGCTACCATCCATTGGAATAACAAAAATCTCGACAACAGACTACCCTCGATAATGACAAGGCTACCATCCAATGTAGTAACAAAAATCTCAGCAATAGACTACCTTCCATAATGACAAGGCTAACATCCATTGGAGTATAAAAAATATCGACAACAGACTAATTTCCATAATAACAAGGGTACCATCCATTGGAGTACCAAAAATATCCACAAGATACTACCTTTCGTAATGACAAGGTTACCATCCATTGGAGTAACAAAAATCTCGACAACAGACTACCTTACATAATGACTAGGCTACCATCCATTGGAGTAACAAAGATATTGACAACATACTACCTTTCATAATGACAAGGCTACAATCCTTTGTAGTAACCAAAATATCAACAAAAGACTACCTTCCATAATGACAAGGCTACCATCCGTTGTAGTAACAAAAATCTTGACAATAAATTACCTTTAATAATGACAAGGCTACCATCCATTGGAGTAACAAATATCTCAACAACAGACTACCTTCCATAATGACAAGGCTACCATCCATTAGTATAACAAAAATTTGGACAACAGACTACCTTCCATAATGACAAGGCTATCATCCATTGGAGTAACAAAAATCTCGACAACAGACTACCATCCATAACGACAAGGCTACCATCCATTGGAATTACAAAAATCTCGACAACAGATACCTTCCATAATGACAAGGCTACCATACATTGTAGTAACAAAAAACTGAGCAACAAACCACCTTCCATAATGACAATGCTACCATCCATTAGAGTAACAAAAATCTCGACAATAGACTACCTTCCATAATGACAAGGCTACCATCCATTGGAGTAACATATGTATCGATAACATACTACCTTCCATAATGACATGGCTACCATCCATTGGAATAACAAAAATCTCGACAACAGACTACCCTCGATAATGACAAGGCTACCATCCAATGTAGTAACAAAAATCTCAGCAATAGACTACCTTCCATAATGACAAGGCTAACATCCATTGGAGTATAAAAAATATCGACAACAGACTAATTTCCATAATAACAAGGGTACCATCCATTGGAGTACCAAAAATATCCACAAGATACTACCTTTCGTAATGACAAGGTTACCATCCATTGGAGTAACAAAAATCTCGACAACAGACTACCTTACATAATGACTAGGCTACCATCCATTGGAGTAACAAAGATATTGACAACATACTACCTTTCATAATGACAAGGCTACAATCCTTTGTAGTAACCAAAATATCAACAAAAGACTACCTTCCATAATGACAAGGCTACCATCCGTTGTAGTAACAAAAATCTTGACAATAAATTACCTTTAATAATGACAAGGCTACCATCCATTGGAGTAACAAATATCTCAACAACAGACTACCTTCCATAATGACAAGGCTACCATCCATTAGTATAACAAAAATTTGGACAACAGACTACCTTCCATAATGACAAGGCTACCATCCATTGGAGTAACAAAAATATCAACAAGAAACTACTTTCCACAATGACAAGGCTACCATCCATTGGAGTGACCAAAATCTCGAAAACAGACTATCTTCCATAATGACTAGGCTACCATCCATTGGAATAACAAAAATCTGGACAACAGACTACCTTTCATAATGACAAGGCTACCATACATTCTAGTATCAAAAATATGAACAACTGACTACCTTCCATAATGACAAGGCTACCATCCATTGGAGTAACAAAAATCTCGACAATAGACTGGCTTCCATAATGACAAGGCTACCATCCATTGGAGTAACATAGGTATTGGCAACATACTACCTTCCATAATGACAAGGCTACCATCCATTGGAATAACAAAAATTTCGACAACATACTACCTTCCATAATGAATAGGGTACCATCTATTTGAGTAACAAAACTATCCACAAGAGACTACCTTCCGTAATGACAAACGTACCATCCATTAAAGTTATAAAAATCTCCAAAAAAGACTACCTTCCATAATGACAAGGCTACCATCCATTGGAGTATCAAAAATCTTGACAACAGACTACCTTCCATAATGACAAGTCTACCATCCATTGTAGTAACAAAAATATCGACAATAGACTACCTTCCATAATGACTAGGCTACCATCCATTGGAGTAACAAAGATATCGACCACAAACGACCTTTCATAATGACAAGGCTACCATCCATTGGAATAAAAAAAATCTAGTCAACAGACTACCTTCCATAATGACAAGGCTACCATCCATTGGAGTAACAAAAATCTCGACAACAGACTACCATCCATAATGACAAGGCTACCATCGATTGGAGTAACATAGATATCGACAACATACTACCTTCCATAACGAAAAGGCTACCATCCATTGGAGTAACAAAAATCACGACAACATACTACCTTCCATAATGACAAGGCTACCATCCATTGGAATAACAAAAATCTCGACAACAGACTACCATTGGAATAACAAAAATCTCGACAACATACTACCTTCCATAATGAATAAGGTACCATCTATTTGAGTAACAAAACTATCCACAAGAGACTACCTTCCGTAATGACAAACGTACCATCCATTAAAGTAATAAAAATCACCAAAAAAGACTACCTTCCATAATGACAAGGCTACCATCCATTGGAGTATCAAAAATCTCGACAACAGGTTACCTTCCATAATGACAAGGTTACCATCCAATGTAGTAACAAAAATATCGACAATAGACTACCTTCCATAATGACTAGGCTACCATCCATTGGAGTAACAAAGATATCGACCACAAACGACCTTTCATAATGACAAGGCTACCATCCATTGGAATAAAAAAAATCTAGACAACAGACTACCTTCCATAATGACAAGTCTACCATCCATTGGAGTAACAAAAATCTCGACAACAGACTACCATCCATAATGACAAGGCTACCATCGATTGGAGTAACATAGATATCGACAACATACTACCTTCCATAACGAAAAGGCTACCATCCATTGGAGTAAGAAAAATCACGACAACAGACTACCATCCATAATGACAAGGCTACCATCCATTGGAATAACAAAAATCTCGACAACAGACTACCTTCCATAATGACAAGGCTACCATCCAATGGAGTAACAAAAATCTCGACAACAGACTACCTTCCATAATGAATAATGTACCATCCATCTGAATAACAAAAATATCCACAAGAGACTACCTTCAATAATGACAAGGCTACCATCCATTAAAGTAATAAAAATCTTGACAAAAGACTACCTTCCATAATGACAAGGCTATCATCCATTGGAGTAAAAAATATCTCGACAATAGACTACCTTCCATAATGACTAGGCTACCATCCATTGGAGTAACAAAGATATTGATAACATATTACCTTTCATAATGACAAGGCTACCATCCATTGGATTAAAAAAAATCTCGACAATAGACTACCTTCCATAATGACAAGGCTACCATCCATTGGAGTAACAAAAATCTCGACAACAAACTTCCTTCCATAATGACTTGGCTATTATCCATTAGAGTAACAAAGATGTCGACAACGGACTTCCTATCATAATGACAAGGCTACCTTCCATTGGAATAACAACAATCTTGACAACAGACTACTTTCCATAATGACAAGGCTACCATACATTCTAGTAACAAAAATCTGAACAACTGACTACCTTCCATAATGACAAGGCTACCATCCATTGGAGTAACAAAAATCTCGACAACAGACTACCTTCCATAATCACAAGGCTACCATCCATTGGAGTAACATAGGTATCGGCAACATACTACCTTCCATAATGACAAGGCTACCATCCATTGGAATAACAAAAATCTCGACAACAGACTACCTTCCATAATGACAAGAATACCATCCAATGAATGAACAAAAATCTCGACAATAGACTACCTTCCATAATGACAAGGCTACCATCCATTGGAGTAACAAAAATATCGACAACATACTACCTTCCATAATGACAAGGGTACCATCCATTGGAGTAACAAAAATATCGACAACATACTACCTTCCATAATGAATAGGGTACCATCTACTTTAGTAACAAAAATATACACAACAGACTACCTTCCATAATGACAAGCCTACCATCCATTAAAGTAATATAAAACTCCACAAAAGACTACCTTCCATAATGACAAGGATACCATCCATTGGAGTATAAAAAATCTCGACAACAGACTACCTTCCATAATGACAAGGCTACCATCCATTGTAGTAACAAAAATATCGACAATAGACTACCTTCCAAAATGACTAGGCTACCATCCATTAGAGTAACAATGATATCGACCATAAACGACCTTTCATAATGACAAGGCTACCATCCATTGGAATTAAAAAAATCTCGACAATAGACTACCATCCATAATGACAAGGCTACCATCCATTGGAGTAACATAGATATCCACAATATACTACCTTCCATAATGACAAGGCTACCATCCATTGGAATAACAAAAATCTCGACAACAGACTACCTTCCATAATGACAAGGCTACCATCCAATGGAGTAATAAAAATCTCGACAACATATTACCTTCCATAATGAATAGGGTACCATCCATCTGAGTAACAAAAATATCCACAAGAGACTACCTTCCATAATGACTAGGCTACCATCCATTAAAGTAATAAAAATCTCGACAAAATACTACCTTTGATAATGACAAGGCTACCATCCATTAGAGTAAAAAAGATCTCAACAACAAACTACCTTGCATAATGACAAGGCTACCATCCATTGTAGTAACAAAAATATCGACAATAGGCTCCCTTCCATAATGACTAGGCTACCATCCATTGGAGTAACAAAGATATCGACCACAAACTACCTTTCATAATGACAAGGCTACAATCCATTGGAATAAAAGAAATCTAGACAACAGACTACCTTCCATAATGACAAGGCTACCATCCATTGGAGTAACAAAAATCTCGACAACAGACTACCATCCATAATGACAAGGCTACCATCGATTGGAGTAACATAGATATTGACAACATACTACCTTCCATAACGAAAAGGCTACCATCCATTGGAGTAACAAAAATCACACAATAGATTACCTTCCATAATGACAAGGCTACCATCCATTGGAATAACAAAAATCTCGACAACAGAATACCTTCCATAATGACAACGCTACCATCCAATGGAGTAACAAAAATATCGACAACAGACTACCATCCATAATGACAAGGCTACCATCGATTGGAGTAACATAGATATCAACAACATACTATCTTCCATAACGAAAAGGCTACCATCCATTGGAGTAACAAAACTCGACAACATATTACCTTCCATAATGAATACGGTACCATCCATCTTAGTAACAAAAATATCCACAAGAGACTACCTTCCATAATGACTAGGCTACCATCCATTAAAGTAATAAAAATCTCGACAAAAGACTACCTTTCATAATAACAAGGCTACCATCCATTGTAGTAACAAAAATATCGACAATAGACTACCTTCCATAATGACTAGGCTACAATCCATTGAAATAAAAAAAAATCTAGACAACAGACTACCTTCCATAATGACAAAGCTACCATCCATTGGAGTAACAAAAATCTCGACAACAGACTACCATCCATAATGACAAGGCTACCATTGATTGGAGTAACATAGATATTGACAACATACTACCTTCCATAATGAAAAGGCTACCATCCATTGGAGTAACAAAAATCACGACAATAGACTACCTTCCATAATGACAAGGCTACCATCCATTGGAATAACAAAAATCTCGACAACAGACTACCTTCCATAATGACAAGGCTACCATCCAATGGAGTAACAAAAATCTCGACAACAGACTACCTTCCATAATGAATAGGGTACCATCCATCTGAGTAACAAAAATATCCATAAGAGACTACCTTAAATAATGACAAGGCTACCATCCATTAAAGTAATAAAAATCTCGACAAAAGACTACCTTCCAGAATGACTAGGCTACCATCCATTGGAGTAACAAAAATCTCGACAACAAACTACCTTCCATAATGACAAGGCTACCATCCATTGTCGTAAAAAAATATCGACAATAGACTACCTCCATAATGACTAGGCTACCATCCATTGAAGTAACAAAGATATCTGCAACAAATTACATTTCATAATGACAAGGCTACCATCCATTGGAATAAAAAAAATCTCGACAATAGACTACCTTCCATAATGACAAGGCTACCATCCATTAGAGTAAAAAAAATCTCAACAACAAACTACCTTGCATAATGACAAGGCTACCATCCATTGGAGTAACAAAGATATCGACCACAGACTACCTTTCATAATGACAAGGCTACAATCCATTGAAATAAAAAAAAATCTAGACAACAGACTACCTTCCATAATGACAAAGCTACCATCCATTGGAGTAACAAAAATCTCGACAACAGACTACCATCCATAATGACAAGGCTACCATTGATTGGAGTAACATAGATATTGACAACATACTACCTTCCATAATGAAAAGGCTACCATCCATTGGAGTAACAAAAATCACGACAATAGACTACCTTCCATAATGACAAGGCTACCATCCATTGGAATAACAAAAATCTCGACAACAGACTACCTTCCATAATGACAAGGCTACCATCCAATGGAGTAACAAAAATCTCGACAACAGACTACCTTCCATAATGAATAGGGTACCATCCATCTGAGTAACAAAAATATCCATAAGAGACTACCTTAAATAATGACAAGGCTACCATCCATTAAAGTAATAAAAATCTCGACAAAAGACTACCTTCCAGAATGACTAGGCTACCATCCATTGGAGTAACAAAAATCTCGACAACAAACTACCTTCCATAATGACAAGGCTACCATCCATTGTCGTAAAAAAATATCGACAATAGACTACCTCCATAATGACTAGGCTACCATCCATTGAAGTAACAAAGATATCGGCAAAAAATTACATTTCATAATGACAAGGCTACCATCCATTGGAATAAAAAAAAACTCGACAATAGACTACCTTCCATAATGACAAGGCTACCATCCATTGGAGTAACAAAAATCTCGACAACAGATAACCTTCCATAATGACAAGGCTACCATCCAATGGAGTAACAAAAATCTTGACAACAGACTTCCTTCCATAATGAATAGGGTACCATCCATCTGATTAACAAAAATATCCACAAGAGACTACCTTCAATAATGACAAGGCTACCATCCTATAATGTAATAAAAATCTCGACAAAAGATTACCTTCCATAATGACAAGGCTACCATCCATTGGAGTAACAAAAATCTCGACAACAGACTACCTTCCATAATGTTAAGGCTACCATCCATTGTCGTACCAAAAATCTCGACAATAGACTACCTCCATAATGACTAGGCTACCATCCATTGGAGTAACAAAGATATCGACAACAAATTATCTTTCATAATGACAAGGCTACCATCCATTGGAATAAAAAAAATCTCGACAATAGACTACCTTCCATAATGACAAGGCTACCATCCATTGGAGTAACAAAAATATCTACAACAGACTACCATCCATAATGACAAGGCTACCATCGAATGGAGTAACATAGATATCGACAATACACTACCTTCCATAATGACAAGGCTACCATCCATTGGAGTAACAAAGATATCGACCACAGACTACCTTTCATAATGACAAGGGTACAATCCATTGGAATAAAAGAAATCTAGACAACAGACTACCTTCCATAATGACAAGGCTACCATCCATTGGAGTAACAAAAATCTCGACAACAGACTACCATCCATAATGACAAGGCTACCATCGATTGGAGTAACATAGATATTGACAACATACTACCTTCCATAACGAAAAGGCTACCATCCATTGGAGTAACAAAAATCACACAATAGATTACCTTCCATAATGACAAGGCTACCATCCATTGGAATAACAAAAATCTCGACAACAGAATACCTTCCATAATGACAAGGCTACCATCCAATGGAGTAACAAAAATCTCGACAACAGACTACCATCCATAATGACAAGGCTACCATCGATTGGAGTAACATAGATATCAACAACATACTATCTTCCATAACGAAAAGGCTACCATCCATTGGAGTAACAAAACTCGACAACATATTACCTTCCATAATGAATACGGTACCATCCATCTTAGTAACAAAAATATCCACAAGAGACTACCTTCCATAATGACTAGGCTACCATCCATTAAAGTAATAAAAATCTCGACAAAAGACTACCTTTCATAATAACAAGGCTACCATCCATTAGAGTAAAAAAAATCTCAACAACAAACTACCTTGCATAATGACAAGGCTACCATCCATTGTAGTAACAAAAATATCGACAATACACTACCTTCCATAATGACAAGGCTACCATCCATTGGAGTAACAAAGATATCGACCACAGACTACCTTTCATAATGACAAGGCTACAATCCATTGGAATAAAAGAAATCTAGACAACAGACTACCTTCCATAATGACAAGGCTACCATCCATTGGAGTAACAAAAATCTCGACAACAGACTACCATCCATAATGACAAGGCTACCATCGATTGGAGTAACATAGATATTGACAACATACTACCTTCCATAACGAAAAGGCTACCATCCATTGGAGTAACAAAAATCACACAATAGATTACCTTCCATAATGACAAGGCTACCATCCATTGGAATAACAAAAATCTCGACAACAGAATACCTTCCATAATGACAAGGCTACCATCCAATGGAGTAACAAAAATCTCGACAACAGACTACCATCCATAATGACAAGGCTACCATCGATTGGAGTAACATAGATATCAACAACATACTATCTTCCATAACGAAAAGGCTACCATCCATTGGAGTAACAAAACTCGACAACATATTACCTTCCATAATGAATACGGTACCATCCATCTTAGTAACAAAAATATCCACAAGAGACTACCTTCCATAATGACTAGGCTACCATCCATTAAAGTAATAAAAATCTCGACAAAAGACTACCTTTCATAATAACAAGGCTACCATCCATTAGAGTAAAAAAAATCTCAACAACAAACTACCTTGCATAATGACAAGGCTACCATCCATTGTAGTAACAAAAATATCGACAATACACTACCTTCCATAATGACAAGGCTACCATCCATTGGAGTAACAAAGATATCGACCACAGACTACCTTTCATAATGACAAGGCTACAATCCATTGGAATAAAAGAAATCTAGACAACAGACTACCTTCCATAATGACAAGGCTACCATCCATTGGAGTAACAAAAATCTCGACAACAGACTACCATCCATAATGACAAGGCTACCATCGATTGGACTAACATAGATATTGACAACATACTACCTTCCATAACGAAAAGGCTACCATCCATTGGAGTAACAAAAATCACACAATAGATTACCTTCCATAATGACAAGGCTACCATCCATTGGAATAACAAAAATCTCGACAACAGAATACCTTCCATAATGACAAGGCTACCATCCAATGGAGTAACAAAAATCTCGACAACAGACTACCATCCATAATGACAAGGCTACCATCGATTGGAGTAACATAGATATCAACAACATACTATCTTCCATAACGAAAAGGCTACCATCCATTGGAGTAACAAAACTCGACAACATATTACCTTCCATAATGAATACGGTACCATCCATCTTAGTAACAAAAATATCCACAAGAGACTACCTTCCATAATGACTAGGCTACCATCCATTAAAGTAATAAAAATCTCGACAAAAGACTACCTTTCATAATAACAAGGCTACCATCCATTAGAGTAAAAAAAATCTCAACAACAAACTACCTTGCATAATGACAAGGCTACCATCCATTGTAGTAACAAAAATATCGACAATAGACTACCTTCCATAATGACTAGGCTACCATCCATTGGAGTAACAAAGATATCGACCACAGACTACCTTTCATAATGACAAGGCTACAATCCATTGAAATAAAAAAAAATCTAGACAACAGACTACCTTCCATAATGACAAAGCTACCATCCATTGGAGTAACAAAAATCTCGACAACAGACTACCATCCATAATGACAAGGCTACCATTGATTGGAGTAACATAGATATTGACAACATACTAGCTTCCATAATGAAAAGGCTACCATCCATTGGAGTAACAAAATTAACGACAATAGACTACCTTCCATAATGACAAGGCTACTATCTATTGGAATAACAAAAATCTCGACAACAGACTATCTTCCATAATGACAAGGCTACCATCCAATGGAGTAACAAAAATCTCGACAACAGACTACCTTCCATAATGAATAGGGTACCATCCATCTGAGTAACAAAAATATCCATAAGAGACTACCTTAAATAATGACAAGGCTACCATCCATTAAAGTAATAAAAATCTCGACAAAAGACTACCTTCCAGAATGACAAGGCTACCATCCATTGGAGTAACAAAAATCTCGACAACAAACTACCTTCCATAATGACAAGGCTACCATCCATTGTCGTAAAAAAATATCGACAATAGACTACCTCCATAATGACTAGGCTACCATCCATTGAAGTAACAAAGATATCGGCAACAAATTACATTTCATAATGACAAGGCTACCATCCATTGGAGTAACAAAAATCTCGACAACAGACAACCTTCCATAATGACAAGGCTACCATCCAATGGAGTAACAAAAATCTTGACAACAGACTTCCTTCCATAATGAATAGGGTACCGTCCATCTGATTAACAAAAATATCCACAAGAGACTACCTTCAATAATGACAAGGCTACCATCCTATAATGTAATAAAAATCTCGACAAAAGACTACCTTCCATAATGACAAGGCTACCATCCATTGGAGTAACAAAAATCTCGACAACAGACAACCTTCCATAATGACAAGGCTACCATCCAATGGAGTAACAAAAATCTTGACAACAGACTTCCTTCCATAATGAATAGGGTACCGTCCATCTGATTAACAAAAATATCCACAAGAGACTACCTTCAATAATGACAAGGCTACCATCCATTGGAGTAACAAAAATCTCGACAACAGACAACCTTCCATAATGACAAGGCTACCATCCAATGGAGTAACAAAAATCTCGACAATAGACTACCTTCCATAATGACAAGGCTACCATCCAATGGAGTAACAAAAATCTCGACAACAGACAACCTTCCATAATGACAAGGCTACCATCCAATGGAGTAACAAAAATCTTGACAACAGACTTCCTTCCATAATGAATAGGGTACCGTCCATCTGATTAACAAAAATATCCACAAGAGACTACCTTCAATAATGACAAGGCTACCATCCTATAATGTAATAAAAATCTCGACAAAAGACTACCTTCCATAATGACAAGGCTACCATCCAATGGAGTAACAAAAATCTCGACAACAGACTACCTTCCATAATGTTAAGGCTACCATCCATTGTCGTACCAAAAATCTCGACAATATACTACCTCCATAATGACTAGGCTACCATCCATTGGAGTAACAAAGATATCGACAACAAATTATCTTTCATAATGACAAGGCTACCATCCATTGGAATAAAAAAAATCTCGACAATAGACTACCTTGCATAATGAATAGGATACCATCCATCTGAGTAACAAAAATATCCACAAGAGACTACCTTCCATAATGACTAGGCTACCATCCATTAGAGTAAAAAAAATCTCGACAACAGATCACCTTCCTTAATGACAAGACTACCATCCATTGTAGTAACAAAAATCTCGACAATAGACTACCTTCCATAATGACTAGGCTACCATCCATTGGAGTAACAAAGATGTCGACAACGGACTACCTTTCATAATGACAAGGCTACCATCCATTGGAATAACAAAAATCTCGACAACAGACTAATTTCCAGAATGACAACGCTACCATCCAATGGAGTAGAAAAAATCTCGACAACAGACTACCTTCCATAATGACAAGGCTATCATCCATTGGAGTAACAAAAATATCGACAACCTATTACCTTCCATAATGAATAGGGTACCATCCATCTGAGTAACAAAAATATCCTCAAGAGACTACCTTCCATAATAACTAGGCTACCATCCACTAAAGTAATAAAAATCTCGATAAAAGACTACCTTCCATAATGACAAGGCTACCATCCATTAGAGTAAAAAAAATCTCGCCAACAGACCACCTTCCATAATGAGAAGACTACCATCCATTGTAGTAACAAAAATCTCGACAATAGACTACCTTCCATAATGACTAGGCTACCATCCATTGGAGTAACAAAAATATCGACAACAGACTACCATCCATAATGACAAGGCTACCATCGAATGGAGTAACATAGATATCGACAATACACTACCTTCCATAATGACCAGGCTACCATCCATTGGAGTAAAAAAAATCTCGACAACTGACTACCTTCCATAATGACTTGGCTACTATCCATTAGAGTAACAAAGATGTCGACAACGGACTACCTTTCATAATGACAAGGCTACCATCCATTGGAATAACAAAAATCTCGACAACAGACTAATTTCCAGAATGGCAATGCTACCATCCAATGGAGTAGCAAAAATCTCGACAACAGACTACCTTCCATAATGACAAGGCTATCATCCATTGGAGTAACAAAAATATCGACAACATATTACCTTCCATAATGAATAGGGTACCATCCATCTGAGTAACAAAAATATCCACAAGAGACTACCTTCCATAATGACTAGGCTACCATCCATTAAAGTAATAAAAATCTCGACAAAAGACTACCTTCCATAATGACAAGGCTACCATCCATTAGAGTAAAAAAATCTCGCCAACAGACCACCTTCCATTATGACAAGACTACCATCCATTGTAGTAACAAAAATCTCGACAATAGACTACCTTCCATAATGACTAGGCTACCATCCATTGGAGTAACAAAGATATTAATCACAGACTACCTTTCATAATGACAAGGCTACAATCCATTGGAATAAAAAAAATCTAGACAATAGACTACCTCCCATAATGATAAGGCTACCATCCATTGGAGTAACAAAAATCTTGACAACAGACTACCATCCATAATGACAAGGCTACCATCGATTGGAGTAACATAGATATCGACAACATACTACCTTCCATAACGAAAAGGCTACCATCCATTGGAGTAACAAAAATCACGACAACAGACTACCATCCATAATGACAAGGCTACCATCGATTGGAGTAACATAGATATCGACAACATACTACCTTCCATGACGAAAAGGCTACCATCCATTGGAGTAACAAAAATCTCGACAACAGACTACCACCCATAATGACAAGGCTACCATCGATTGGAGTAACATAGATATTGACAACATACTACCTTCCATAACGAAAAGGCTACCATCCATTGGAGTAACAAAAATAACGACAATAGACTACCTTCCATAATGACAAGGCTACCATCCATTGGAATAACAAAAATCTCGACAACAGACTACCTTCCATAATGACAAGGCTACCATCCAATGGAGTAACAAAAATCTTGACAACAGACTTCCTTTCATAATGAATAGGGTACCATCCATCTGAATAACAAAAATATCCACAAGAGACTACCTTCAATAATGACAAGGCTACCATCCATTAAAGTAATAAAAATCTCGACAAAAGACTACCTTCTAGAATGACAAGGCTACCATCCATTGGAGTAACAAAAATCTCGACAACAGACTACCTTCCATAATGACAAGGCTACCATCCATTATCGTAACAAAAATCTCGACAATAGACTACCTCCATAATGACTAGGCTACCATCTATTGAAGTAACAAAGATACCGGCAACAAATTACCTTTCATAATGACAAGGCTACCATCCATTGGAATAAAAAAAATCTCGACAATAGACTACCTTCCATAATGACAAGGCTACCATCCATTGGGGTAACAAAAAACTCGAAAATAGACTACCATCCATATTGACAAGGCTACCATCGAATGGAGTAACATAGATATCGACAATATACTACCTTCCATAATGACAAGGCTACCATCCATTGGAGTAACAAAAATCTCGACAAAAGACTACCTTCCATAATGGCTTGGCTACTATCCATTAGAGTAACAAAGATGTCGACAACGGACTACCTTTCATAATGACAAGGCTACCATCCATTGGAATAACAAAAATCTCGACAACAGACTAATTTCCAGAATAACAATGCTACAATGCAATGGAGTAGCAAAAATCTCGACAACAGACTACCTTCAATCATGACAAGGCTATCATCCATTGGAGTAACAAAAATATCGACAACATATTACCCTCCATAATGAATAGGGTACCATCCATCTGAGTAACAAAAATATCCACAAGAGACTACCTTCCATAATGACTAGGCTACCATCCATTAAAGTAATAAAAATCTCGACAAAAGACTACCTTCCATAATGACAAGGCTACCATCCATTAGAGTAAAAAAAATCTCGACAACAGACCACCTTCCTTAATGACAAGACTACCATCCATTATAGTAACAAAAATCTCGACAATAGACTACCTTCCATAATGACTAGGCTACCATCCATTGGAGTAACAAAGATGTCGACAACGGACTACCTTTCATAATGACAAGGCTACCATCCATTGGAATAACAAAAATCTCGACAACAGACTAATTTCTAGAATGACAATGCTATCATCCAATGGAGTAGAAAAAATCTCGACAACAGACTACCTTCCATAATGACAAGGCTATCATCCATTGGAGTAACAAAAATATCGACAACATATTGCCTTCCATAATGAATAGGGTACCATCCATATGAGTAACAAAAATATCCTCAAGAGACTACCTTCCATAAGGACTAGGCTACCATCCACTAAAGTAATAAAAATCTCGACAAAAGACTACCTTCCATAATGACAAGGCTACCATCCATTAGAGTAAAAAAAATCTCGCCAACAGACCACCTTCCATAATGAGAAGACTACCATCCATTGTAGTAACAAAAATCTCGACAATAGACTACCTTCCATAATGACTAGGCTACCATCCATTGGAGTAACAAAAATATCGACAACAGACTACCATCCATAATGACAAGGCTACCATCGAATGGAGTAACATAAATATCGACAATACACTACCTTCCATAATGACCAGGCTACCATCCATTGGAGTAACAAAAATCTCGACAACAGACTACCTTCCATAATGACTTGGCTACTATCCATTAGAGTAACAAAGATGTCGACAACGGACTACCTTTCATAATGACAAGGCTACCATCCATTGGAATAACAAAAATCTCGACAACAGACTAATTTCCAGAATGGCAATGCTACCATCCAATGGAGTAGCAAAAATCTCGACAACAGACTACCTTCAATAATGACAAGGCTATCATCCATTGGAGTAACAAAAATATCGACAACATATTACCCTCCATAATGAATAGGGTACCATCCATCTGAGTAACAAAAATATCCACAAGAGACTACCTTCCATAATGACTAGGCTACCATCCATTAAAGTAATAAAAATCTCGACAAAAGACTACCTTCCATAATGACAAGGCTACCATCCATTAGAGTAAAAAAAATCTCGACAACAGACCACCTTCCTTAATGACAAGACTACCATCCATTATAGTAACAAAAATCTCGACAATAGACTACCTTCCATAATGACTAGGCTACCATCCATTGGAGTAACAAAGATGTCAACAACGGACTACCTTTCATAATGACAAGGCTACCATCCATTGGAATAACAAAAATCTCGACAACAGACTAATTTCCAGAATGACAATGCTATCATCCAATGGAGTAGAAAAAATCTCGACAACAGACTACCTTCCATAATGACAAGGCTATCATCCATTGGAGTAACAAAAATATCGACAACATATTACCTTCCATAATGAATAGGGTACCATCCATCTGAGTAACAAAAATATCCTCAAGAGACTACCTTCCATAAGGACTAGGCTACCATCCACTAAAGTAATAAAAATCTCGACAAAAGACTACCTTCCATAATGACAAGGCTACCATCCATTAGAGTAAAAAAAATCTCGCCAACAGACCACCTTCCATAATGAGAAGACTACCATCCATTGTAGTAACAAAAATCTCGACAATAGACTACCTTCCATAATGACTAGACTACCATCCATTGGAGTAACAAAAATATCGACAACAGACTACCATCCATAATGACAAGGCTACCATCGAATGGAGTAACATAGATATCGACAATACACTACCTTCCATAATGACCAGGCTACCATCCATTGGAGTAACAAAAATCTCGACAACAGACTACCTTCCATAATGACTTGGCTACTATCCATTAGAGTAACAAAGATGTCGACAACGGACTACCTTTCATAATGACAAGGCTACCATCCATTGGAATAACAAAAATCTCGACAACAGACTAATTTCCAGAATGGCAATGCTACCATCCAATGGAGTAGCAAAAATCTCGACAACAGACTACCTTCAATAATGACAAGGCTATCATCCATTGGAGTAACAAAAATATCGACAACATATTACCCTCCATAATGAATAGGGTACCATCCATCTGAGTAAAAAAAATATCCACAAGAGACTACCTTCCATAATGACTAGGCTACCATCCATTAAAGTAATAAAAATCTCGACAAAAGACTACCTTCCATAATGACAAGGCTACCATCCATTAGAGTAAAAAAAATCTCGACAACAGACAACCTTCCTTAATGACAAGACTACCATCCATTATAGTAACAAAAATCTCGACAATAGACTACCTTCCATAATGACTAGGCTACCATCCATTGGAGTAACAAAGATGTCAACAACGGACTACCTTTCATAATGACAAGGCTACCATCCATTGGAATAACAAAAATCTCGACAACAGACTAATTTCCAGAATGACAATGCTATCATCCAATGGAGTAGAAAAAATCTCGACAACAGACTACCTTCCATAATGACAAGGCTATCATCCATTGGAGTAACAAAAATATCGACAACATATTACCTTCCATAATGAATAGGGTACCATCCATCTGAGTAACAAAAATATCCTCAAGAGACTACCTTCCATAAGGACTAGGCTACCATCCACTAAAGTAATAAAAATCTCGACAAAAGACTACCTTCCATAATGACAAGGCTACCATCCATTACAGTAAAAAAAATCTCGCCAACAGACCACCTTCCATAATGAGAAGACTACCATCCATTGTAGTAACAAAAATCTCGACAATAGACTACCTTCCATAATGACTAGACTACCATCCATTGGAGTAACAAAAATATCGACAACAGACTACCATCCATAATGACAAGGCTACCATCGAATGGAGTAACATAGATATCGACAATACACTACCTTCCATAATGACCAGGCTACCATCCATTGGAGTAACAAAAATCTCGACAACAGACTACCTTCCATAATGACTTGGCTACTATCCATTAGAGTAACAAAGATGTCGACAACGGACTACCTTTCATAATGACAAGGCTACCATCCATTGGAATAACAAAAATCTCGACAACAGACTAATTTCCAGAATGGTAATGCTACCATCCAATGGAGTAGCAAAAATCTCGACAACAGACTACCTTCCATAATGACAAGGCTATCATCCATTGGAGTAACAAAAATATCGACAACATATTACCTTCCATAATGAATAGGGTACCATCCATCTGAGTAACAAAAATATCCACAAGAGACTACCTTCCATAATGACTAGGCTACCATCCATTAAAGTAATAAAAATCTCGACAAAAGACTACCTTCCATAATGACAAGGCTACCATCCATTAGAGTAAAAAAAATCTCGCCAACAGACCACCTTCCATAATGAGAAGACTACCATCCATTGTAGTAACAAAAATCTCGACAATAGACTACCTTCCATAATGACTAGACTACCATCCATTGGAGTAACAAAAATATCGACAACAGACTACCATCCATAATGACAAGGCTACCATCGAATGGAGTAACATAGATATCGACAATACACTACCTTCCATAATGACCAGGCTACCATCCATTGGAGTAACAAAAATCTCGACAACAGACTACCTTCCATAATGACTTGGCTACTATCCATTAGAGTAACAAAGATGTCGACAACGGACTACCTTTCATAATGACAAGGCTACCATCCATTGGAATAACAAAAATCTCGACAACAGACTAATTTCCAGAATGGTAATGCTACCATCCAATGGAGTAGCAAAAATCTCGACAACAGACTACCTTCCATAATGACAAGGCTATCATCCATTGGAGTAACAAAAATATCGACAACATATTACCTTCCATAATGAATAGGGTACCATCCATCTGAGTAACAAAAATATCCACAAGAGACTACCTTCCATAATGACTAGGCTACCATCCATTAAAGTAATAAAAATCTCGACAAAAGACTACCTTCCATAATGACAAGGCTACCATCCATTAGAGTAAAAAAAATCTCGCCAACAGACCACCTTCCATTATGACAAGACTACCATCCATTGTAGTAACAAAAATCTCGACAATAGACTACCTTCCATAATTACTAGGCTACCATCCATTGGAGTAACAAAGATATTAACCACAGACTACCTTTCATAATGACAA
This sequence comes from Vicia faba, assembly GCA_948472305.1. Classification (NCBI taxonomy): domain Eukaryota; kingdom Viridiplantae; phylum Streptophyta; class Magnoliopsida; order Fabales; family Fabaceae; genus Vicia; species Vicia faba. The sequence goes on along the minus strand of OX451741.1, from coordinate 589,404,381 downwards.
GGCTACAATCCATTGGAATAAAAAAAATCTAGACAATAGACTACCTCCCATAATGATAAGGCTACCATCCATTGGAGTAACAAAAATCTCGACAACAGACTACCATCCATAATGACAAGGCTACCATCGATTGGAGTAACATAGATATCGACAACATACTACCTTCCATAACGAAAAGGCTACCATCAATTGGAGTAACAAAAATCACGACAACAGACTACCATCCATAATGACAAGGCTACCATCGATTGGAGTAACATAGATATCGACAACATACTATCTTCCATGACGAAAAGGCTACCATCCATTGGAGTAACAAAAATCTCGACAACAGACTACCACCCATAATGACAAGGCTACCATCCATTGGAGTAACATAGATATTGACAACATACTACCTTCCATAACGAAAAGGCTACCATCCATTGGAGTAACAAAAATCACGACAATAGACTACCTTCCATAATGACAAGGCTACCATCCATTGGAATAACAAAAATCTCGACAACAGACTACCTTCCATAATGACAAGGCTACCGTCCAATGGAGTAACAAAAATCTTGACAACAGACTTCCTTCCATAATGAATAGGGTACCATCCATCTGAATAACAAAAATATCCACAAGAGACTACCTTCAATAATGACAAGGCTACCATCCATTAAAGTAATAAAAATCTCGACAAAAGACTACCTTCTAGAATGACAAGGCTACCATCCATTGGAGTAACAAAAATCTCGACAACAGACTACCTTCCATAATGACAAGGCTACCATCCATTGTCGTAACAAAAATCTCGACAATAGACTACCTCCATAATGACTAGGCTACCATCCATTGAAGTAACAAAGATACCGGCAACAAATTACCTTTCATAATGACAAGGCTACCATCCATTGGAATAAAAAAAATCTCGACAATAGACTACCTTCCATAATGACAAGGCTACCATCCATTGGGGTAACAAAAAACTCGAAAATAGACTACCATCCATAATGACAAGGCTACCATCGAATGGAGTAACATAGATATCGACAATATACTACCTTCCATAATGACAAGGCTACCATCCATTGGAGTAACAAAAATCTCGAAAAAAGACTACCTTCCATAATGGCTTGGCTACTATCCATTAGAGTAACAAAGATGTCGACAACGGACTACCTTTCATAATGACAAGGCTACCATCCATTGGAATAACAAAAATCTCGACAACAGACTAATTTCCAGAATAACAATGCCACAATCCAATGGAGTAGCAAAAATCTCGACAACAGACTACCTTCAATAATGACAAGGCTATCATCCATTGGAGTAACAAAAATATCGATAACATATTACCCTCCATAATGAATAGGGTACCATCCATCTGAGTAACAAAAATATTCATAAGAGACTACCTTCCATAATGACTAGGCTACCATCCATTAAAGTAATAAAAATCTCGACAAAAGACTACCTTCCATAATGCCAAGGCTACCATCCATTAGAGTAAAAAAAATCTCGACAACAGACCACCTTCCTTAATGACAAGACTACCATCCATTATAGTAACAAAAATCTCGACAATAGACTACCTTCCATAATGACTAGGCTACCATCCATTGGAGTAACAAAGATGTCGACAACGGACTACCTTTCATAATGACAAGGCTACCATCCATTGGAATAACAAAAATCTCGACAACAGACTAATTTCCAGAATGACAATGCTACCATCCAATGGAGTAGCAAAAATCTCGACAACAGACTACCTTCCATAATGACAAGGCTATCATCCATTGGAGTAACAAAAATATCGACAACATATTACCCTCCATAATGAATAGGGTACCATCCATCTGAGTAACAAAAATATCCATAAGAGACTACCTTCCATAATGACTAGGCTACCATCCATTAAAGTAATAAAAATCTCGACAAAAGACTACCTTCCATAATGACAAGGCTACCATCCATTAGAGTAAAAAAAATCTCGACAACAGACCACCTTCCATAATGACAAGACTACCATCCATTGTAGTAACAAAAATCTCGATAATAGACTACCTTCCATAATGACTAGGCTACCATCCATTGGAGTAACAAAGATATCGACCACAGACTACCTTTCATAATGACAAGGCTACAATCCATTGGAATAAAAAAAATCTAGACAATAGACTACCTCCCATAATAATAATGCTACCATCCATTGGAGTAACAAAAATCTCGACAACAGACTACCATCCATAATGACAAGGCTACCATCGATTGGAGTAACATAGATATCGACAACATACTACCTTCCATAACAAAAAGGCTACCATCCATTGGAGTAACAAAAATCACGACAACAGACTACCATCCATAATGAAAAGGCTACCATCGATTGGAGTAACATAGATATCGAAAACATACTACCTTCTATGACGAAAAGGCTACCATCCATTGGAGTAACAAAAATCACGACAATAGACTACCTTCCATAATGACAAGGCTACCATCCATTGGAATAACAAAAATCTCGACAACAGACTACCTTCCATAATGACAAGGCTACCATCCAATGGAGTAACAAAAATTTCGACAACAGACTACCTTCCATAATGAATTGGGTACCATCCATCTGAGTAACAAAAATATGCACAAGAGACTACCTTTAATAATGACAAGGCTACCATCCATTAAAGTAATAAAAATCTCGACAAAAGCTACCTTCCATAATAACAAGGCTACCATCCATTGGAGTAACAAAAATCTCGACAACAAACTACCTTCCATAATGACAAGGCTACCATCCATTGTCGTAACAAAAATCTCGACAATAGACTACCTCCATAATGACTAGGCTACCATCCATTGGAGTAACAAGGATATCGACAACAAATTACCTTTCATAATGACAAGCCTACCATCCATTGTAATAAAAAAAATCTCAACAATAGACTACCTTCCATAATGACAAGGCTACCATCCATTGGAGTAACAAAAATCTCGACAACAGACTACCATCCATAATGACAAGGCTACCATCAAATGGAGTAACATAGATATCGACAATATACTACCTTCCATAATGACAAGGCTACCATCCATTGGAGTAACAAAAATCTCGACAACAGACTACCTTCCATAATGACAAGGCTACCATCCATTAGAGTAAAAAAAATCTCGACAACAAACTACCTTCCCTAATGACAAGGCTACCATCCATTGTAGTAACAAAAATCTCGACCATAGACTACCTTCCATAATGACTAGGCTACCATCCATCGGAGTAACAAAGATATCGACCACAGACTACCTTTCATAATGACAAGGCTATAATCCATTGGAATAAAAAAAATCTAGACAACAGACTACCTCCGATAATGATAAGGCTACCATCCATTGGAGTAACAAAAATCTCGACAACAGACTACCATCCATAATGACAAGGCTACCATAGATTGGAGTAACATAGATATCGACAACATACTACCTTCCATAACGAAAAGGCTACCATCCATTGGAGTAACAAAAATCACGAAAACATACTACCTTCCATAATGACAAGGCTACCATCCATTGGAATAACAAAAATCTCGACAACAGACAACCTTCCATAATGACAAGGGTACAATCGAATGGAGTAACAAAAATCTTGACAACAGACTACCTTCCATAATGAATAGGGTACCATCCATCTGATTAACAAAAATATCCACAAGAGACTACCTTCCATAACGAAAAGGCTACCATCCATTGTAGTAACAAAAATCACGACAACAGACTACCTTCCATAATGACAAGGCTACCATCCATTGGAATAACAAAAATCTCGACAATAGACTACCTTCCATAATGACAAGGGTACCATCCATTAGATTAACAAAGATATCGACAACAAATTACCTTTCATAATGACAAGGCTACCATCCATTGGAATAAAAAAAATCTCGACAATAGACTACCTTCCATAATGACTAGGCTACCATCCATTGGAGTAACAAAGATATCGACCACAGACTACCTTTAAAAATGACAAGGCTACCATCGATTGAAGTAACATAGATATCGACAACATACTAACTTCCATAATGAAAAGGCTACCATCCTATGGAGTAACAAAAATCACGACAATAGACTACCTTCCATAATGACAAGGCTACCATCGATTGGAGTAACATAGATATCGACAACATACTACCTTCCATAACGAAAAGGCTACCATCCATTGGAGTAACAAAAATCACGACAACAGACTACCTTCCATAATGACAAGGCTACCATCCATTGGAATAACAAAAATCTCGACAACAGACTACCTTCCATAATGACAAGGCTACCATCCAATGGAGTAACAAAAATCTCGACAACAGACTACCTTCCATAAAGAATATGGTACCATCCATCTGATTAACAAAAATATCCACAAGAGACTACCTTCAATAATGACAAGGCTACCATCCATTAAAGTAATAAAAATCTCGACAAAAGACTACCTTCCATAATGACAAGGCTACCATCCATTGGAGTAACAAAAATCTCGACAATAGACTACCTTCCATAATGACAACGCTACCATCCATTGTCCTAACAAAAATATCGACAATAGACTACCTTCCATAATGGCTAGGCTACCATCCATTGGAGTAACAAAGATATTGACAACAAATTACCTTTCATAATGACAAGGCTACCATCCATTGGAATAAAAAAAATCTCGACAATAAACTACCTTCCATAATGACAAGGCTAACATCTATTGGAGTAACATAGATATCGACAATATACTACCTTCCATAATGACAAGGCTACCATCCATTGGAGTAACAAAAATATCGACAACAGACTTCCTTCCATAATGACTTGGCTATTATCCATTAGAGTAACAAAGATGTCGACAACGGACTACCTTTCATAATGACAAGGCTCACATCCATTGGAGTAAGAAAAATCTGGACAACAGACTACATTCCATAATGACAAGGCTACCATCCATTGGAGTAACAAAAATATCAACAAGAAACTACCTTCCACAATGACAAGGCTACCATCCATTGGAGTAACCAAAATCTCGAAAACAGACTATCTTCCATAATGATTAGGCTACCATCCATTGGAATAACAAAAATCTCGACAACAGACTACCTTCCATAATGACAAGGCTACCATACATTCTAGTAACAAAAATATGAACAACTGACTACCTTCCATAATGACATGGCTACCATCCATTGGAGTAACAAAAATCTCGACAACATACTACCTTCCATAATGACAAGGCTACCATCGATTGGAGTAACATAGATATCGACAACATACTACCTTCCATAACGAAAAGGCTACCATCCATTGGAGTAACAGAAATCACGACAATAGACTACCTTCCATAATGACAAGGCTACCATCCATTGGAATAACAAAAATCTCGACAACAGACTACCTTCCATAATGACAAGGCTACCATCCAATGGAGTAACAAAAATCTCGACAACAGACTACCTTCCATAATGAATAGGGTACCATTCATCTGAGTAACAAAAATATCCACAAGAGACTACCTTCAATAATGACAAGGCTACCATCCATTAAATTAATAAAAATCTCGACAAAAGACTACCTTCCATAATGACAAGGCTACCATCCATTGTCGTAACAAAAATCTCGACAATAGACTACCTTCCATAAGGACAAGGGTACCATCCATTGGAGTAACAAAAATATCGACCACAAACTACCTTTCATAATGACAAGGCTACAATCCATTGGAATAAAAAAAATCTAGACAACAGACTACCTCCCATAATGATAAGACTACCATCCATTGGAGTAACAAAAATCACGACAACAGACTACCATCCATAATGACAAGGCTACCATCGATTGGAGTGACATAGATATCGACAACATACTACCTTCTAGAACGAAAAGGCTACCATCCATTGTAGTAACAAAAATCACGACAACAGACTACCTTCCGTAATGACAAGGCTACCATCCATTGGAATAACAAAAATCTCGACAATAGACTACCTTCCATAATGACAAGGCTACCATCCAATGGAGTAACAAAAATCTCGACAACAGACTACCTTCCATAATGAATATGGTACAATCGATCAGATTAACAAAAATATCCACAAGAGACTACCTTCAATAATGACAAGGCTAACATCCATTAAAGTAATAAAAATCTCGACAAAAGACTACCTTCCAAAATGACAAGGCTACCATCCATTGGAGTAACAAAAATCTCGACAATAGACTACCTTCCATAATGACAAGGCTACCATCCATTGTCGTAACAAAAATCTCGACAATAGACTTCCTTCCATAATGGCTAGGCTACCATCCATTGGAGTAACAATGATATTGACAACAAATTACCTTTCATAATGACAAGGCTACCATCCATTGGAATAAAAAAAATCTCGACAATAAACTACCTTCCATAATGACAAGGCTAACATCTATTGGAGTAACATAGATATCGACAATATACTACCTTCCATAATGACTTGGCAACTATCCATTAGAGTAACAAAAATGTCGACAACGGACTACCTTTCATAATGACAAGGCTACCATCCATTGGAGTAAGAAAAATCTGGACAACAGACTACATTCCATAATGACAAGGCTACCATCCATTGGAGTAACAAAAATATCAACAAGAAACTACCTTCCACAATGACAAGGCTACCATCCATTGGAGTAACCAAAATCTCGAAAACAGACTATCTTCCATAATGACTAGGCTACCATCCATTGGAATAACAAAAATCTCGACAACAGACTACCTTCCATAATGACAAGGCTACCATACATTCTAGTAACAAAAATATGAACAACTGACTACCTTCCATAATGACATGGCTACCATCCATTGGAGTAACAAAAATCTCGACAACAGACTACCTTTCATAATGACAAGGCTACCATCGATTGGAGTAACATAGATATCGACAACATACTACCTTCCATAACGAAAAGGCTACCATCCATTGGAGTAACAAAAATCACGACAATAGACTACCTTCCATAATGATAAGGCTGCCATCCATTGGAATAACAAAAATCTCGACAACAGAATACCTTCCATAATGAATAGGGTACCATTCATCTGAGTAACAAAAATATCCACAAGAGACTACCTTCAATAATGACAAGGCTACCATCCATTAAATTAATAAAAATCTCGACAAAAGACTACCTTCCATAATGACAAGGCTACCATCCATTGGAGTAACAAAAATCTCGATAACAGACTACCTTCCATAATGACAAGGCTACCATCCATTGTCGTAACAAAAATATCAACAATAGACTACCTTCCATAATGGCTAGGCTACCATCCATTGGAGTAACAAAGATATTGACAACAAATTACCTTTCATAATGACAAGGCTACCATCCATTGGAATAAAAAAAATCTCGACAATAAACTACCTTCAATAATGACAAGGCTAACATCTATTGGAGTAACATAGATATCGACAATATACTACCTTCCATAATGACAAGGCTACCATCCATTGGAGTAACAAAAATATCGACAACATACTTCCTTCCATAATGACTTGGCTACTATCCATTAGAGTAACAAAGATGTCGACAACGGACTACCTTTCATAATGACAAGGCTACCATCCATTGGAATAACAAAAATCTAGACAACAAACTACCTTCCATAATGACAAGGATAACATCCATTGGAGTAACAAAAATCCCGACAACACACTACCTTCCATAATGACAAGTGTACCATCCATTGGAGTAACAAAAATATCCACAAGAGACTACCTTCCATAATGATAAGGCTACCATCCACTGGAGTAACAAAAATCTCGACAAAAGACTACCATCCATAATGACAAGGCTACCATCCATTGTAGTAACAAAAATCTCAACAACAGACTACCTTACATAATGAAAAGGCTACCATCCATTGTAGTAAGAAAAATCTGGACAACAGACTACATTCCATAATGACAAGGCTACCATCCATTGGAGTAACAAAAATATCAACAAGAAACTACCTTCCACAATGACAAGGCTACCATCCATTGGAGTAACCAAAATCTCGAAAACAAACTATCTTCCATAATGACTAGGCAACCATCCATTGGAATAACAAAAATCTCGACAACAGACTACCTTCCATAATGACAAGGCTACCATACATTCTAGTAACAAAAATATGAACAACTGACTACCTTCCATAATGACATGGCTACCATCCATTGGAGTAACAAAAATCTCGACAACAGACTACCTTCCATAATGACAAGGCTACCATCGATTGGAGTAACATAGATATCGACAACATACTACCTTCCATAACGAAAAGGCTACCATCCATTGGAGTAACAAAAATCACGACAATAGACTACCTTCCATAATGACAAGGCTACCATCCATTGGAATAACAAAAATCTCGACAACAGACTACCTTCCATAATGACAAGGCTACCATCCAATGGAGTAACAAAAATATCGACAACAGACTACCTTCCATAATGAATAGGGTACCATTCATCTGAGTAACAAAAATATCCACAAGAGACTACCTTCAATAATGACAAGGCTACCATCCATTAAATTAATAAAAATATCGACAAAAGACTACCTTCCATAATGACAAGGCTACCATCCATTGGAGTAACATAAATCTCGACAACAGACTAGCTTCCATAATGACAAGGCTACCATCCATTGTCTTAACAAAAATCTCGACAATAGACTACCTTCCATAATGACAAGGGTACCATCCATTGGAGTAACAAAAATCTCGACAACAGACTACCTTTCATAATGACAAGGCTACCATCGATTGGAGTAACATAGATATCGACAACATACTACCTTCCATAACGAAAAGGCTACCATCCATTGGAGTAACAAAAATCACGACAATAGACTACCTTCCATAATGACAAGGCTACCATCCATTGGAATAACAAAAATCTCGACAACAGACTACCTTCCATAATGAATAGGGTACCATTCATCTGAGTAACAAAAATATCCACAAGAGACTACCTTCAATAATGACAAGGCTACCATCCATTAAATTAATAAAAATCTCGACAAAAGACTACCTTCCATAATGACAAGGCTACCATCCATTGGAGTAACAAAAATCTCGATAACAGACTACCTTCCATAATGACAAGGCTACCATCCATTGTCGTAACAAAAATATCAACAATAGACTACCTTCCATAATGGCTAGGCTACCATCCATTGGAGTAACAAAGATATTGACAACAAATTACCTTTCATAATGACAAGGCTACCATCCATTGGAATAAAAAAAATCTCGACAATAAACTACCTTCAATAATGACAAGGCTAACATCTATTGGAGTAACATAGATATCGACAATATACTACCTTCCATAATGACAAGGCTACCATCCATTGGAGTAACAAAAATATCGACAACATACTTCCTTCCATAATGACTTGGCTACTATCCATTAGAGTAACAAAGATGTCGACAACGGACTACCTTTCATAATGACAAGGCTACCATCCATTGGAATAACAAAAATCTAGACAACAAACTACCTTCCATAATGACAAGGATAACATCCATTGGAGTAACAAAAATCCCGACAACACACTACCTTCCATAATGACAAGTGTACCATCCATTGGAGTAACAAAAATATCCACAAGAGACTACCTTCCATAATGATAAGGCTACCATCCACTGGAGTAACAAAAATCTCGACAAAAGACTACCATCCATAATGACAAGGCTACCATCCATTGTAGTAACAAAAATCTCAACAACAGACTACCTTACATAATGAAAAGGCTACCATCCATTGTAGTAAGAAAAATCTGGACAACAGACTACATTCCATAATGACAAGGCTACCATCCATTGGAGTAACAAAAATATCAACAAGAAACTACCTTCCACAATGACAAGGCTACCATCCATTGGAGTAACCAAAATCTCGAAAACAGACTATCTTCCATAATGATTAGGCTACCATCCATTGGAATAACAAAAATCTCGACAACAGACTACCTTCCATAATGACAAGGCTACCATACATTCTAGTAACAAAAATATGAACAACTGACTACCTTCCATAATGACATGGCTACCATCCATTGGAGTAACAAAAATCTCGACAACATACTACCTTCCATAATGACAAGGCTACCATCGATTGGAGTAACATAGATATCGACAACATACTACCTTCCATAACGAAAAGGCTACCATCCATTGGAGTAACAGAAATCACGACAATAGACTACCTTCCATAATGACAAGGCTACCATCCATTGGAATAACAAAAATCTCGACAACAGACTACCTTCCATAATGACAAGGCTACCATCCAATGGAGTAACAAAAATCTCGACAACAGACTACCTTCCATAATGAATAGGGTACCATTCATCTGAGTAACAAAAATATCCACAAGAGACTACCTTCAATAATGACAAGGCTACCATCCATTAAATTAATAAAAATCTCGACAAAAGACTACCTTCCATAATGACAAGGCTACCATCCATTGTCGTAACAAAAATCTCGACAATAGACTACCTTCCATAAGGACAAGGGTACCATCCATTGGAGTAACAAAAATATCGACCACAGACTACCTTTCATAATGACAAGGCTACAATCCATTGGAATAAAAAAAATCTAGACAACAGACTACCTCCCATAATGATAAGACTACCATCCATTGGAGTAACAAAAATCACGACAACAGACTACCATCCATAATGACAAGGCTACCATCGATTGGAGTGACATAGATATCGACAACATACTACCTTCTAGAACTAAAAGGCTACCATCCATTGTAGTAACAAAAATCACGACAACAGACTACCTTCCGTAATGACAAGGCTACCATCCATTGGAATAACAAAAATCTCGACAATAGACTACCTTCCATAATGACAAGGCTACCATCCAATGGAGTAACAAAAATCTCGACAACAGACTACCTTCCATAATGAATATGGTACAATCGATCTGATTAACAAAAATATCCACAAGAGACTACCTTCAATAATGACAAGGCTAACATCCATTAAAGTAATAAAAATCTCGACAAAAGACTACCTTCCAAAATGACAAGGCTACCATCCATTGGAGTAACAAAAATCTCGACAATAGACTACCTTCCATAATGACAAGGCTACCATCCATTGTCGTAACAAAAATCTCGACAATAGACTTCCTTCCATAATGGCTAGGCTACCATCCATTGGAGTAACAATGATATTGACAACAAATTACCTTTCATAATGACAAGGCTACCATCCATTGGAATAAAAAAAATCTCGACAATAAACTACCTTCCATAATGACAAGGCTAACATCTATTGGAGTAACATAGATATCGACAATATACTACCTTCCATAATGACACGGCTACCATCCATTGGAGTAACAAAAATATCGGCAACAGACTTCCTTCCATAATGACTTGGCTACTATCCATTAGAGTAACAAAAATGTCGACAACGGACTACCTTTCATAATGACAAGGCTACCATCCATTGGAGTAAGAAAAATCTGGACAACAGACTACATTCCATAATGACAAGGCTACCATCCATTGGAGTAACAAAAATATCAACAAGAAACTACCTTCCACAATGACAAGGCTACCATCCATTGGAGTAACCAAAATCTCGAAAACAGACTATCTTCCATAATGACTAGGCTACCATCCATTGGAATAACAAAAATCTCGACAACAGACTACCTTCCATAATGACAAGGCTACCATACATTCTAGTAACAAAAATATGAACAACTGACTACCTTCCATAATGACATGGCTACCATCCATTGGAGTAACAAAAATCTCGACAACAGACTACCTTTCATAATGACAAGGCTACCATCGATTGGAGTAACATAGATATCGACAACATACTACCTTCCATAACGAAAAGGCTACCATCCATTGGAGTAACAAAAATCACGACAATAGACTATCTTCCATAATGACAAGGCTACCATCCATTGGAATAACAAAAATCTCGACAACAGACTACCTTCCATAATGAATAGGGTACCATTCATCTGAGTAACAAAAATATCCACAAGAGACTACCTTCAATAATGACAAGGCTACCATCCATTAAATTAATAAAAATCTCGACAAAAGACTACCTTCCATAATGACAAGGCTACCATCCATTGGAGTAACAAAAATCTCGATAACAGACTACCTTCCATAATGACAAGGCTACCATCCATTGTCGTAACAAAAATATCAACAATAGACTACCTTCCATAATGGCTAGGCTACCATCCATTGGAGAAACAAAGATATTGACAACAAATTACCTTTCATAATGACAAGGCTACCATCCATTGGAATAAAAAAAATCTCGACAATAAACTACCTTCAATAATGACAAGGCTAACATCTATTGGAGTAACATAGATATCGACAATATACTACCTTCCATAATGACAAGGCTACCATCCATTGGAGTAACAAAAATATCGACAACATACTTCCTTCCATAATGACTTGGCTACTATCCATTAGAGTAACAAAGATGTCGACAACGGACTACCTTTCATAATGACAAGGCTACCATCCATTGGAATAACAAAAATCTAGACAACAAACTACCTTCCATAATGACAAGGATAACATCCATTGGAGTAACAAAAATCCCGACAACACACTACCTTCCATAATGACAAGTGTACCATCCATTGGAGTAACAAAAATATCCACAAGAGACTACCTTCCATAATGATAAGGCTACCATCCACTGGAGTAACAAAAATCTCGACAAAAGACTACCATCCATAATGACAAGGCTACCATCCATTGTAGTAACAAAAATCTCAACAACAGACTACCTTACATAATGAAAAGGCTACCATCCATTGTAGTAAGAAAAATCTGGACAACAGACTACATTCCATAATGACAAGGCTACCATCCATTGGAGTAACAAAAATATCAACAAGAAACTACCTTCCACAATGACAAGGCTACCATCCATTGGAGTAACCAAAATCTCGAAAACAAACTATCTTCCATAATGACTAGGCAACCATCCATTGGAATAACAAAAATCTCGACAACAGACTACCTTCCATAATGACAAGGCTACCATACATTCTAGTAACAAAAATATGAACAACTGACTACCTTCCATAATGACATGGCTACCATCCATTGGAGTAACAAAAATCTCGACAACAGACTACCTTCCATAATGACAAGGCTACCATCGATTGGAGTAACATAGATATCGACAACATACTACCTTCCATAACGAAAAGGCTACCATCCATTGGAGTAACAAAAATCACGACAATAGACTACCTTCCATAATGACAAGGCTACCATGCATTGGAATAACAAAAATCTCGACAACAGACTACCTTCCATAATGACAAGGCTACCATCCAATGGAGTAACAAAAATATCGACAACAGACTACCTTCCATAATGAATAGGGTACCATTCATCTGAGTAACAAAAATATCCACAAGAGACTACCTTCAATAATGACAAGGCTACCATCCATTAAATTAATAAAAATATCGACAAAAGACTACCTTCCATAATGACAAGGCTACCATCCATTGGAGTAACATAAATCTCGACAACAGACTAGCTTCCATAATGACAAGGCTACCATCCATTGTCTTAACAAAAATCTCGACAATAGACTACCTTCCATAATGACAAGGGTACCATCCATTGGAGTAACAAAAATATCGACCACATACTACCTTTCATAATGACAAGGCTACAATCCAATGGAATAAAAAAAATCTAGACAACAGACTACCTCCCATAATGATAAGGCTACCATCCATTGGAGTAACAGAAATCCCGACAACAGACTACCATCCATAATGACAAGGCTACCATCGATTTGAGTAACATAGATATCGACAACAGACGACCTCCCATAATGATAAGGCTACCATCCATTGGAGTAACAAAAATCTCGACAACAGACTACCACCCAAATGACAAGGCTACCATCCATTGGAATAACAAAAATCTCGACAATAGACTACCTTCCATAATGACAAGGCTACCATCCAGTGGAGTAACAAAAATCTCGACAACAGACTACCTTCCATAATGAATAGGGTACCATCCATCTGAGTAACAAAAATATCCACAAGAGACTACCTTCAATAATGACAAGGCTACCATCCATTAAAGTAATAAAAATCTCGACAAAAGACTACCTTCCATAATGACAAGGCTACCATCCATTGGAGTAACAAAAATCTCGACAACAGACTACTTTCCATAATGACAAGGCTACCATACATTGTCGTAACAAAAATCTCGACAATAGACTACGTCCGTAATGACTAGGCTACCATCCATTGCAGTAACAAAGATATCGACAACAAATTACCTTTCATAATGAAAAGGCTACCATCCATTGGAATAAAAAAAATCTCGACAATAGACTACCTTACATAATGACAAGGCTACCATCCATTGGAGTAAGAAAAATCTGGACAACATACTACATTCCATAATGACAAGGCTACCATCCATTGGAGTAACAAAAATATCAACAAGAAACTACCTTCCACAATGACAAGGCTACCATCCATTGGAGTAACCAAAATCTCGAAAACAAACTATCTTCCATAATGACTAGGCTACCATCCATTGGAATAACAAAAATCTTGACAACAGACTACCTTCCATAATGACAAGGCTACCATACATTCTAGTAACAAAAATATGAACAACTGACTACCTTCCATAATGACATGGCTACCATCCATGGGAGTAACAAAAATCTCGACAACAGACTACCTTCCATAATGACAAGGCTACCATCGATTGAAGTAACATAGATATCGACAACATACTATCTTCCATAACGAAAAGGCTACCATCCATTGGAGTAACAAAAATCACGACAATAGACTACCTTCCATAATGACAAGGCTACCATCCATTGGAATAACAAAAATCTCGACAACAGACTACCTTCCATAATGACAAGGCTACCATCCAATGGAGTAACAAAAATCTCGACATAAGACTACCTTCCATAATGAATAGGGTACCATTCATCTGAGTAATAAAAATATCCACAAGAGACTACCTTCAATAATGACAAGGCTACCATCCATTAAATTAATAAAAATCTCGACAAAAGACTACCTTCCATAATGACAAGGCTACCATCCATTGGAGTAACATAAATCTCGACAACAGACTACCTTCCATAATGACAAGGCTACCATCCATTCTCTTAACAAAAATCTCGACCATAGACTACCTTCCATAATGACAAGGGTACCATCCATTGGAGTAACAAAAATATAGACCACAGACTACCTTTCATAATGACAAGGCTACAATCCAATGGAATAAAAAAATTCTAGACAATAGACTACCTCCCATAATGATAAGGCTACCATCCATTGGAGTAACAAAAATCCCGACAACAGACTACCATCCATAATGACAAGGCTACCATCGATTTGAGTAACATAGATATCGACAATAGACGACCTCCCATAATGATAAGGCTACCATCCATTGGAGTAACAAAAATCTTGGCAACAGACTACCACCCATAATGACAAGGCTACCATCCATTGGAATAACAAAAATCTCGACAACAGACTACCTTCCATAATGAATAGGGTACCATACATTGTCGTAACAAAAATCTCGACAATAGACTACGTCCATAATGACTAGGCTACCATCCATTGGAGTAACAAAGATATCGACAACAAATTACCTTTCATAATGACAAGGCTACCATCCATTGGAATAAAAAAAATCTCGACAATAGACTACCTTCCATAATGACAAGGCTACCATCCATTGGAGTAATAAAAATCTCCACAACAGACTACCATCCATAATGACAAGGCTACCATCGAATGGAGTAACATAGATATCGACAATATACTACCTTCTATAATGACAAGGCTACCATCCATTGGAGTAACAAAAATCTTGACCACAGACTACCTTCCATAATGACTTGGCTACTATCTATTAGAGTAACAAAGATGTCGACAATGGACTACCTTTCATAATGACAAGGCTACCATCCATTGGAATAACAAAAATCTCGACAACAGACTATCTTCCAGAATGACAATGCTACCATCCAATGGAGTAGCAAAAATCTCGACAACAGACTACCTTCCATAATGACAAGGCTATCATCCATTGGAGTAACAAAAATATCGACAACATATTACCTTCCATGATGAATAGGGTACCATCAATCTGAGTAACAAAAATATCCACAAGAGACTACCTTCCATAATGACTAGGCTACCATCCATTAAAGTAATAAAACTCTCGACAAAAGACTACCTTCCATAATGACAAGGCTACCATCCATTAGAGTAAAATAAATCTCGACAACAGACTACCTTCCATAATGACAACGCTACCATCCATTGTAGTAACAAAAATCTCGACAATAGACTACCTTCCATAATGACTAGGCTACCATCCATTGGAGTAACAAAGATATCGACCACAGAGTACCTTTCATAATGACAAGGCTACAATCCATTGGAAAAAAAAAATCTAGACAACAGACTACCTCCCATAATGATAAGGCTACCATCCATTGGAGTAACAAAAATCTCGACAACAGACTACCATCCATAATGACAAGGCTACCATCGATTGGAGTAACATAGATATCGACAACATACTACCTTCCATAATGAAAAGGCTACCATCCATTGGAGTAACAAAAATCACGACAACAAACTACCTTCCATAATGACAAGGCTACCATCCATTGGAATAACAAAAATCTCGACAACAGACTACCTTCCATAATGACAAGGGTACCATCCAATGGAGTAACAAAAATCTCGACAACAGACTACCTTCCATAATAAAAAGGGTACCACCCATCTGATTAACAAAAATATCCACAAGAGACTACCATCAATAATGACAAGGCTACCATCCATTGGAGTAACAAAAATCTCGACAACAGAGTACCTTCCATAATGACAAGGCTACCATCCATTGTTGTAACAAAAATCTCGACAATAGACTATCTTCCATAATGGCTAGGCTACCATCTATTGGAGTAACAAAGATATTGACAACAGATTACCTTTCATAATGACAAGGCTACCATTCATTGGAATAAAAAAAATCTCGACAATAGACTACCTTCCATAATGACAAGGCTACCATCCATTGGAGTAACAAAAATCTCGACAACAGACTACCATCCATAATGACAAGGCTACCATCTATTGGAGTAACATAGATATCGACAATATACTACCTTCCATAATGACAAGGCTACCATCCATTGGAGTAACAAAAATATCGACAACAGACTTCCTTCCATAATGACTTGGCTACTATCCATTAGAGTAACAAAGATGTCGACAACGGACTACCTTTCATAATGACAAGGCTACCATCAATTGGAATAACAAAAATCTAGACAACAGACTACCTTCCATAATGAAAAGGATAACATCCATTGGAGTAACAAAAATCCCAACAACAAACTACCTTCCATAATGACAAGGGTACTATCCATTGGAGTAACAAAAATATTCACAAGATACTACCTTCCATAATGATAAGGCTACCATCCACTGGAGTAACAAAAATCTCGACAACAGACTACCTTCCATAATGACAAGGCTACCATCCATTGTAGTAACAAAAATCTCAACAACAGACTACCTTACATAATGACAAGGCTACCATCCACTGTAGTAAGAAAAATCTGGACAACAGACTACATTCCATAATGAAAAGGCTACCATCCATTGGAGTAACAAAAATATTAACAAGAAACTACCTTCCACAATGACAAGGCTACCATCCATTGGAGTAACCAAAATCTCGAAAACAGACTATCTTCCATAATGAATAGGCTACCATTCATTGGAATAACAAAAATCTCGACAACAGACTACCTTCCATAATGACAAGGCTACCATACATTCTAGTTACCAAAATTTGAACAACTGACTACCTTCCATAATGACAAGGCTACCATCCATTGGAGTAACAAAATTCTCGACAACAAACTACCTTCCATAATGACAAGGCTACCATCCATCGGAGTAACATAGGTATCGGCAATATACTACCTTCCATAATGACAAGGCTATCATCCATTGGAGTAACAAAAATCTCGACAACAGACTACCTTCCATAATGACAAGGCTACCATCCATTGGAATAACAAAAATCTCGACAACAAACTACCTTCCATAATGACAAGGCTATCATCCATTGGAGTAACAAAAATCTCGACAACAGACTACCTTCCATAATGACAAGGCTACCATCCATTGGAGTAACAAAAATATCGACAACATAATACCTTCCATAATGACAAGGGTACCATCCATTGGAGTAATAAAAATCTCGACAACATACTACCTTCCATAATGAATAGGGTATCATCTATTTGAGTAACAAAGATGTAGACAACAGACTACCTTTCATAATGACAAGGCTGCCATCCATTGGAATAACAAAAATCTCGACAACAGACTACCTTCCAGAATGACAATGCTACCATCCAATGGAGTAGCAAAAATCTCGACAACAGACTACCTTCCATAATGACAAGGCTATCATCCATTGGAGTAACAAAAATATCGACAACATATTACCTTCCATAATGAATAGGGTACCATCCATCTGAGTAACAAAAATATCCACAAGAGACTACCTTCCATAATGACTAGGCTACCATCCATTAAAGTAATAAAAATATCGACAAAAGACTACCTCCCATAATGACAAGGCTACCATCCATTAGAGTTAAAAAAATCTCGACAGCAGACTACCTTCCATAATGACAAGGCTACCATCCATTGTAGTAACAAAAATCTCGACAATAGACTGTCTTCCATAATGACTAGGCTACCATCCATTGGAGTAACAAAGATATCGACCACAGACTACCTTTCATAATGACAAGGCTACAATCCATTGGAATAAAAAAAATCTAGACAACAGACTACATCCCATAATGATAAGGCTACCATCCATTGGAGTAACAAAAATCTCGACAACAGACTACCATCCATAATGACAAGGCTACCATCAATTGGAGTAACATAGATATCGACAACATACTACCTTCCATAACGAAAAGGCTACCATCCATTGGAGTAACAAAAATCACGACAACAGACTACCTTACATAATGACAAGGCTACCATCCATCGGAGTAACATAGGTATCGGCAATATACTACCTTCCATAATGACAAGGCTACCATCCATTGGAATAACAAAAATCTCGATAGCAGACTACCATCCATAATGACAAGGCTATCATCCATTGGAGTAACAAAAATCTCGACAATAGACTACCTTCCATAATGACAAGGCTACCATCCATTGGAGTAACAAAAATATCGACAACATACTACCTTCCATAATGACAAGGGTACGATCCATTGGAGTAACAAAAATCTCGACAACATGCTACCTTCCATAATGAATAGGGTACCATCTATTTGAGTAACAAAGATGTAGACAACGGACCACCTTTCATAATGACAAGGCTACCATCCATTGGAGTAACAAAAATCTCGACAACAGACTACCTTCCATAATAAAAAGGGTACCACCCATCTGATTAACAAAAATATCCACAAGAGACTACCTTCAATAATGACAAGGCTACCATCCATTAAAGTAATAAAAATCTCGACAAAAGACTACCTTCCATAATGACAAGGCTACCATCCATTGGAGTAACAAAAATCTCGACAACAGAGTACCTTCCATCATGACAAGGCTACCATCCATTGTTGTAACAAAAATCTCGACAATAGACTATCTTCCATAATGGCTAGGCTACCATCTATTGGAGTAACAAAGATATTGACAACAGATTACCTTTCATAATGACAAGGCTACCATCCATTGGAATAAAAAAAATCTCGACAATAGACTACCTTCCATAATGACAAGGCTACCATCAATTGGAGTAACAAAAATCTCGACAACAGACTACCATCCATAATGACAAGGCTACCATCTATTGGAGTAACATAGATATCGACAATATACTACCTTCCATAATGACAAGGCTATCATCCATTGGAGTAACAAAAATATCGACAACATATTACCTTCCATAATGAATAGGGTACCATCCATCTGAGTAACAAAAATATCCACAAGAGACTACCTTCCATAATGACTAGGCTACCATCCATTAAAGTAATAAAAATATCGACAAAAGACTACCTCCCATAATGACAAGGCTACCATCCATTAGAGTTAAAAAAATCTCGACAGCAGACTACCTTCCATAATGACAAGGCTACCATCCATTGTAGTAACAAAAATCTCGACAATAGACTGTCTTCCATAATGACTAGGCTACCATCCATTGGAGTAACAAAGATATCGACCACAGACTACCTTTCATAATGACAAGGCTACAATCCATTGGAATAAAAAAAATATAGACAACAGACTACATCCCATAATGATAAGGCTACCATCCATTGGAGTAACAAAAATCTCGACAACAGACTACCATCCATAATGACAAGGCTACCATCAATTGGAGTAACATAGATATCGACAACATACTACCTTCCATAACGAAAAGGCTACCATCCATTGGAGTAACAAAAATCACGACAACAGACTACCTTACATAATGACAAGGCTACCATCCATCGGAGTAACATAGGTATCGGCAATATACTACCTTCCAAAATGACAAGGCTACCATCCATTGGAATAACAAAAATCTCGATAGCAGACTACCATCCATAATGACAAGGCTATCATCCATTGGAGTAACAAAAATCTCGACAATAGACTACCTTCCATAATGACAAGGCTACCATCCATTGGAGTAACAAAAATATCGACAACATACTACCTTCCATAATGACAAGGGTACCATCCATTGGAGTAACAAAAATCTCGACAACAGACTACCTTCCATAATAAAAAGGGTACCACCCATCTGATTAACAAAAATATCCACAAGACACTACCTTCAATAATGACAAGGCTACCATCCATTAAAGTAATAAAAATCTCGACAAAAGACTACCTTCCATAATGACAAGGCTACCATCCATTGGAGTAACAAAAATCTCGACAACAGAGTACCTTCCATCATGACAAGGCTACCATCCATTGTTGTAACAAAAATCTCGACAATAGACTATCTTCCATAATGGCTAGGCTACCATCTATTGGAGTAACAAAGATATTGACAACAGATTACCTTTCATAATGACAAGGCTACCATCCATTGGAATAAAAAAAATCTCGACAATAGACTACCTTCCATAATGACAAGGCTACCATCCATTGGAGTAACAAAAATCTCGACAACAGACTACCATCCATAATGACAAGGCTACCATCTATTGGAGTAACATAGATATCGACAATATACTACCTTCCATAATGACAAGGCTACCATCCATTGGAGTAACAAAAATATCGACAACAGACTTCCTTCCATAATGACTTGGCTACATTCCATTAGAGTAACAAAGATGTCGACAACGGACTACCTTTCATAATGACAAGGCTACCATCAATTGGAATAACAAAAATCTAGACAACAGACTACCTTCCATAATGAAAAGGATAACATCCATTGGAGTAACAAAAATCCCAACAACACACTACCTTCCATAATGACAAGGGCACTATCCATTGGAGTAACAAAAATATTCACAAGATACTACCTTCCATAATGATAAGGCTACCATCCACTGGAGTAACAAAAATCTCGACAACAGACTACCTTCCATAATGACAAGGCTACCATCCATTGTAGTAACACAAATCTCAACAACAGACTACCTTACATAATGACAAGGCTACCATCCACTGTAGTAAGAAAAATCTGGACAACAGACTACATTCCAGAATGAAAAGGCTACCATCCATTGGAGTAACAAAAATATTAACAAGAAACTACCTTCCACAATGACAAGGCTACCATCCATTGGAGTAACCAAAATCTCGAAAACAGACTATCTTCCATAATGAATAGGCTACCATCCATTGGAATAACAAAAATCTCGACAACAGACTACCTTCCATAATGACAAGGCTACCATACATTCTAGTTACTAAAATTTGAACAACTGACTACCTTCCATAATGACAAGGCTACCATCCATTGGAGTAACAAAAATCTCGACAACAGACTACCTTCCATAATAACAAGGCTACCATCCATCGGAGTAACATAGGTATCGGCAATATACTACCTTCCATAATGACAAGGCTACCATCCATTGGAATAACAAAAATCTCGACAACAAACTACTTTCCATAATGACAAGGCTATCATCCATTGGAGTAACAAAAATCTCGACAATAGACTACCTTCCATAATGACAAGGCTACCATCCATTGGAGTAACAAAAATATCGACAACATAATACCTTCCATAATGACAAGGGTACCATCCATTGGAGTAACAAAAATCTCGACAACATACTACCTTCCATAATGAATAGGGTACATCTATTTGAGTAACAAAGATGTAGACAACAGACTACCTTTCATAATGACAAGGCTACCATCCAATGGAGTAACAAAAATCTCGACAATAGACTACCTTCCATAATGAATATGGTACCATCGATCTGATTAACAAAAATATCCACAAGAGACTACCTTCAATAATGACAAGGCTAACATCCATTAAAGTAATAAAAATCTCGACAAAAGACTACCTTCCAAAATGACAAGGCTACCATCCATTGGAGTAACAAAAATCTCGACAATAGACTACCTTCCATAATGACAAGGCTACCATCCATTGTCGTAACAAAAATCTCGACAATAGACTACCTTCCATAATTGCTAGGCTACCATCCATTGGAGTAACAATGATATTGACAACAAATTACCTTTCATAATGACAAGGCTACCATCCATTGGAATAAAAAAAATCTCGACAATAAACTACCTTCCATAATGACAAGGCTAACATCTATTGGAGTAACATAGATATCGACAATATACTACCTTCCATAATGACAAGGCTACCATCCATTGGAGTAACAAAAATATCGGCAACAGACTTCCTTCCATAATGACTTGGCTACTATCCATTAGAGTAACAAAAATGTCGACAACGGACTACCTTTCATAATGACAAGGCTACCATCCATTGGAGTAAGAAAAATCTGGACAACAGACTACATTCCATAATGACAAGGCTACCATCCATTGGAGTAACAAAAATATCAACAAGAAACTACCTTCCACAATGACAAGGCTACCATCCATTGGAGTAACCAAAATCTCGAAAACAGACTATCTTCCATAATGACTAGGCTACCATCCATTGGAATAACAAAAATCTCGACAACAGACTACCTTCCATAATGACAAGGCTACCATACATTCTAGTAACAAAAATATGAACAACTGACTACCTTCCATAATGACATGGCTACCATCCATTGGAGTAACAAAAATCTCGACAACAGACTACCTTCCATAATGACAAGGCTACCATCGATTGGAGTAACATAGATATCGACAACATACTACCTTCCATAACGAAAAGGCTACCATCCATTGGAGTATCAAAAATCACGACAATAGACTACCTTCCATAATGACAAGGCTACCATCCATTGGAATAACAAAAATCTCGACAACAGACTACCTTCCATAATGACAAGGCTACCATCCAATGGAGTAACAAAAATCTCGACAACAGACTACCTTCCATAATGAATAGGGTACCATTCATCTGAGTAACAAAAATATCCACAAGAGACTACCTTCAATAATGACAAGGCTACCATCCATTAAATTAATAAAAATCTCGACAAAAGACTACCTTCCATAATGACAAGGCTACCATCCATTGGAGTAACAAAAATCTCGATAACAGACTACCTTCCATAATGACAAGGCTACCATCCATTGTCGTAACAAAAATATCAACAATAGACTACCTTCCATAATGGCTAGGCTACCATCCATTGGAGTAACAAAGATATTGACAACAAATTACCTTTCATAATGACAAGGCTACCATCCATTGGAATAAAAAAAATCTCGACAATAAACTACCTTCAATAATGACAAGGCTAACATCTATTGGAGTAACATAGATATCGACACTATACTACCTTCCATAATGACAAGGCTACCATCCATTGGAGTAACAAAAATATCGACAACAGACTTCCTTCCATAATGACTTGGCTACTATCCATTAGAGTAACAAAGATGTCGACAACGGACTACCTTTCATAATGACAAGGCTACCATCCATTGGAATAACAAAAATCTAGACAACAAATTACCTTCCATAATGACAAGGATAACATCCATTGGAGTAACAAAAATCCCGACAACACACTACCTTCCATAATGACAAGTGTACCATCCATTGGAGTAACAAAAATATCCACAAGAGACTACCTTCCATAATGATAAGGCTACCATCCACTGGAGTAACAAAAATCTCGACAAAAGACTACCATCCATAATGACAAGGCTACCATCCATTGTAGTAACAAAAATCTCAACAACAGACTACCTTACATAATGAAAAGGCTACCATCCATTGTAGTAAGAAAAATCTGGACAACAGACTACATTCCATAATGACAAGGCTACCATCCATTGGAGTAACAAAAATATCAACAAGAAACTACCTTCCACAATGACAAGGCTACCATCCATTGGAGTAACCAAAATCTCGAAAACAAACTATCTTCCATAATGACTAGGCAACCATCCATTGGAATAACAAAAATCTCGACAACAGACTACCTTCCATAATGACAAGGCTACCATACATTCTAGTAACAAAAATATGAACAACTGACTACCTTCCATAATGACATGGCTACCATCCATTGGAGTAACAAAAATCTCGACAACAGACTACCTTCCATAATGACAAGGCTACCATCGATTGGAGTAACATAGATATCGACAACATACTACCTTCCATAACGAAAAGGCTACCATCCATTGGAGTAACAAAAATCACGACAATAGACTACCTTCCATAATGACAAGGCTACCATCCATTGGAATAACAAAAATCTCGACAACAGACTACCTTCCATAATGACAAGGCTACCATCCAATGGAGTAACAAAAATCTCGACAACAGACTACCTTCCATAATGAATAGGGTACCATTCATCTGAGTAACAAAAATATCCACAAGAGACTACCTTCAATAATGACAAGGCTACCATCCATTAAATTAATAAAAATATCGACAAAAGTCTACCTTCCATAATGACAAGGCTACCATCCATTGGAGTAACATAAATCTCGACAACAGACTACCTTCCATAATGACAAGGCTACCATCCATTGTCTTAACAAAAATCTCGACAATAGACTACCTTCCATAATGACAAGGGTACCATCCATTGGAGTAACAAAAATATCGACCACAGACTACCTTTCATAATGACAAGGCTACAATCCAATGGAATAAAAAAAATCTAGACAATAGACTACCTCCCATAATGATAAGGCTACCATCCATTGGAGTAACAAAAATCCCGACAACAGACTACCATCCATAATGACAAGGCTACCATCGATTTGAGTAACATAGATATCGACAACAGACGACCTCCCATAATGATAAGGCTACCATCCATTGGAGTAACAAAAATCTTGGCAACAGACTACCACCCATAATGACAAGGCTACCATCCATTGGAATAACAAAAATCTCGACAATAGACTACCTTCCATAATGATAAGGCTACCATCCAGTGGAGTAACAAAAATCTCGACAACAGACTACCTTCCATAATGAATAGGGTACCATACATTGTCGTAACAAAAATCTCGACAATAGACTACGTCCATAATGACTAGGCTACCATCCATTGGAGTAACAAAGATATCGACAACAAATTACCTTTCATAATGACAAGGCTACCATCCATTGGAATAAAAAAAATCTCGACAATAGACTACCTTCCATAATGACAAGGCTACCATCCATTGGAGTAATAAAAATCTCGACAACAGACTACCATCCATAATGACAAGGCTACCATCGAATGGAGTAACATAGATATCGACAATATACTACCTTCTATAATGACAAGGCTACCATCCATTGGAGTAACAAAAATCTTGACCACAGACTACCTTCCATAATGACTTGGCTACTATCTATTAGAGTAACAAAGATGTCGACAATGGACTACCTTTCATAATGACAAGGCTACCATCCATTGGAATAACAAAAATCTCGACAACAGACTATCTTCCAGAATGACAATGCTACCATCCAATGGAGTAGCAAAAATCTCGACAACAGACTACCTTCCATAATGACAAGG
This sequence comes from Vicia faba, assembly GCA_948472305.1. Lineage (NCBI taxonomy): Eukaryota > Viridiplantae > Streptophyta > Magnoliopsida > Fabales > Fabaceae > Vicia > Vicia faba. Next base: position 589,378,074 of record OX451741.1, on the reverse strand, counting down.
CTATCATCCATTGGAGTAACAAAAATATCGACAACATATTACCTTCCATGATGAATAGGGTACCATCAATCTGAGTAACAAAAATATCCACAAGAGACTACCTTCCATAATGACTAGGCTACCATCCATTAAAGTAATAAAACTCTCGACAAAAGACTACCTTCCATAATGACAAGGCTACCATCCATTAGAGTAAAATAAATCTCGACAACAGACTACCTTCCATAATGACAACGCTACCATCCATTGTAGTAACAAAAATCTCGACAATAGACTACCTTCCATAATGACTAGGCTACCATCCATTGGAGTAACAAAGATATCGACCACAGACTACCTTTCATAATGACAAGGCTACAATCCATTGGAAAAAAAAAATCTAGACAACAGACTACCTCCCATAATGATAAGGCTACCATCCATTGGAGTAACAAAAATCTCGACAACAGACTACCATCCATAATGACAAGGCTACCATCGATTGGAGTAACATAGATATCGAAAACATACTACCTTCCATAATGAAAAGGCTACCATCCATTGGAGTAACAAAAATCACGACAACAAACTACCTTCCATAATGACAAGGCTACCATCCATTGGAATAACAAAAATCTCGACAACAGACTACCTTCCATAATGACAAGGGTACCATCCAATGGAGTAACAAAAATCTCGACAACAGACTACCTTCCATAATAAAAAGGGTACCACCCATCTGATTAACAAAAATATCCACAAGAGACTACCATCAATAATGACAAGGCTACCATCCATTGGAGTAACAAAAATCTCGACAACAGAGTACCTTCCATAATGACAAGGCTAACATCCATTGTTGTAACAAAAATCTCGACAATAGACTATCTTCCATAATGGCTAGGCTACCATCTATTGGAGTAACAAAGATATTGACAACAGATTACCTTTCATAATGACAAGGCTACCATCCATTGGAATAAAAAAAATCTCGACAATAGACTACCTTCCATAATGACAAGGCTACCATCCATTGGAGTAACAAAAATCTCGACAACAGACTACCATCCATAATGACAAGGCTACCATCTATTGGAGTAACATAGATATCGACAATATACTACCTTCCATAATGACAAGGCTACCATCCATTGGAGTAACAAAAATATCGACAACAGACTTCCTTCCATAATGACTTGGCTACTATCTATTAGAGTAACAAAGATGTCGACAACGGACTACCTTTCATAATGACAAGGCTACCATCAATTGGAATAACAAAAATCTAGACAACAGACTACCTTCCATAATGAAAAGGATAACATCCATTGGAGTAACAAAAATCCCAACAACACACTACCTTCCATAATGACAAGGGTACTATCCATTGGAGTAACAAAAATATTCACAAGATACTACCTTCCATAATGATAAGGCTACCATCCACTGAAGTAACAAAAATCTCGACAACAGACTACCTTCCATAATGACAAGGCTACCATCCATTGTAGTAACAAAAATCTCAACAACAGACTACCTTACATAATGACAAGGCTACCATCCACTGTAGTAAGAAAAATCTGGACAAGAGACTACATTCCATAATGAAAAGGCTACCATCCATTGGAGTAACAAAAATATTAACAAGAAACTACCTTCCACAATGACAAGGCTACCATCCATTGGAGTAACCAAAATCTCGAAAACAGACTATCTTCCATAATGAATAGGCTACCATCCATTGGAATAACAAAAATCTCGACAACAGACTACCTTCCATAATGACAAGGCTACCATACATTCTAGTTACTAAAATTTGAACAACTGACTACCTTCCATAATGACAAGGCTACCATCCATTGGAGTAACAAAAATCTCGACAACAGACTACCTTCCATAATAACAAGGCTACCATCCATCGGAGTAACATAGGTATCGGCAATATACTACCTTCCATAATGACAAGGCTACCATCCATTGGAATACCAAAAATCTCGACAACAAACTACTTTCCATAATGACAAGGCTATCATCCATTGGAGTAACAAAAATCTCGACAATAGACTACCTTCCATAATGACAAGGCTACCATCCATTGGAGTAACAAAAATATCGACAGCATAATACCTTCCATAATGACAAGGGTACCATCCATTGGAGTAACAAAAATCTCGACAACATACTACCTTCCATAATGAATAGGGTACATCTATTTGAGTAACAAAGATGTAGACAACAGACTACCTTTCATAATGACAAGGCTACCATCCATTGGAATAACAAAAATCTCGACAACAGACTACCTTCCAGAATGACAATGCTACCATCCAATGGAGTAGCAAAAATCTCGACAACAGACTACCTTCCATAATGACAAGGCTATCATCCATTGGAGTAACAAAAATATCGACAACATATTACCTTCCATAATGAATAGGGTACCATCCATCTGAGTAACAAAAATATCCACAAGAGACTACCTTCCATAATGACTAGGCTACCATCCATTAAAGTAATAAAAATATCGACAAAAGACTACCTCCCATAATGACAAGGCTACCATCCATTAGAGTTAAAAAAATCTCGACCACAGACTACCTTTCATAATGACAAGGCTACAATCCATTGGAATAAAAAAAATCTAGACAACAGACTACATCCCATAATGATAAGGCTACCATCCATTGGAGTAACAAAAATCTCGACAACAGACTACCATCCATAATGACAAGGCGACCATCGATTGGAGTAACATAGATATCGACAACATACTACCTTCCATAACGAAAAGGCTACCATCCATTGGAGTAACAAAAATCACGACAACAGACTACCTTACATAATGACAAGGCTACCATCCATCGTAGTAACATAGGTATCGGCAATATACTACCTTCCATAATGACAAGGCTACCATCCATTGGAATAACAAAAATCTCGATAACAAACTACCTTCTATAATGAAAAGGCTATCATCCATTGGAGTAACAAAAATCTCGACAATAGACTACCTTCCATAATGACAAGGCTCCCATCCATTGGAGTAACAAAAATATCGACAACATACTACCTTCCATAATGACAAGGGTACCATCCATTGGAGTAACAAAAATCTCGACAACATACTACCTTCCATAATGAATAGGGTACCATCCATCTGAGTAACAAAAATATCCACAAGAGACTAACTTCCATAATGACTAGGCTACCATCCATTAAAGTAATAAAAATCTCGACAAAAGACTACCTTCCATAATGACAAGTCTACCATCCATTAGAGTAAAAAAAATCTCGACAGCAGACTACCTTCCATAATGACAAGGCTACCATCCATTGTAGTAACAAAAATCTCGACAATAGACTATCTTCCATAATGACTAGGCTACCATCCATTGGAGTAACAAAGATATCGACCACAGACTACCTTTCATAATGACAAGGCTACAATCCATTGGAATAAAAAAATCTAGACAACAGGCTACATCCCATAATGATAAGGCTACCATCCATTGGAGTAACAAAAATCTCGACAACAGACTACCATCCATAATGACAAGGCTACCATCGATTGGAGTAACAAAAATCTCGACAACATACTACCTTCCATAATGACAAGGCTACCATCTATTGGAGTAATATAGATATCGACAATATACTACCTTCCATAATGACAAGGCTACCATCCATTGGAGTAACAAAAATATCGACAACAGACTTTCTTCCATAATGACTTGGGTACTATCCATTAGAGTAACAAAGATGTCGAGAACGGACTACCTTTCATAATGACAAGGCTACCATCCATTGGAATAACAAAAATCTAGACAACAGACTACCTTCCATAATGACAAGGATAACATCCATTGAAGTAACAAGAATCCCGACAACACACTACCTTCCATAATGACAAGGGTGCCAGCCATTGGAGTAACAAAAATATCAACAAGAGACTACCTTCCATAATGATAAGGCTACCATCCACTGGAGTAACAAAAATCTCGACAACAGACTACCTTCCATAATGACAAGGCTACCATCCATTGTAGTAAGAAAAATCTGGACAACAGACTACCTTACATAATGACAAGGCTACCATCCATTGTAGTAAGAAAAATCTGGACAACAGACTACCTTCCATAATGACAAGGTTACCATCCATTGGAGTAACCAAAATCTCGACAACAGACTACCTTCTATAATGACAAGGCTACCATACAATCTAGTAACAAAAATCTGAACAACTGACTACCTTCCATAATGACAAGGCTACCATCCATTGGAGTAACAAAAATCTCGACAACAGACTACCTTCCATAATGACAAGGCTATCATCCATTGGAGTAACATAGGTATCGACAACATACTACCTTCCATAATGACAAGGCTACCATCCATTGGAATAAAAAAAATATCGGAAACAGACTACCTTCCATAATGACAAGGATAACATCCAATGAAGTAACAAAAATCTCGACAACAGACTACCTTCCATAATGACAAGGCTACCATCCATTGGAGTAACAAAAATATCGACAACATACTACCTTCCATAATGAATAGGGTACCATCTATTTGAGTAACAAAAATATCCATAAGCGACTACCTTCCATAATGACAAGCCTACCATCCATTAATGTAATAAAAATCTCCACAAAAGACTACATTCCATAATGACAAGGCTACCATCCATTGGAGTATCAAAAATCTCGACAACAGACTAACTTCCATAATGACAAGGCTACCATCCATTGTAGTAACAAAAATCTCGACAATAGACTACCTTCCATAATGACTAGGCTACCATCCATTGGAGTAACAAAGATATCGACCACAAACGATCTTTCATAATGACATGGCTACCATCCATTGGAATAAAAAATATCGACAACAGACTACCTTCCATAATGACAAGGCTACCATCTATTGGAGTAACAAAAATCTCGACAACAGACTACCATCTATAATGACAAGGCTACCATCCATTGGAGTAACATGGATATCCACAATATACTCACTTCTATAATGACAAGGCTACCATCCAATGGAGTAGCAAAAATCTCGACAACAGACTACCTTCCAAATTGACAAGGCTATCATCCATTGGAGTAACAAAAGTATCGACATCATATTACCTTCCATAGTGAATAGGGTACCATCCATCTGAGTAACAAAAATATCCACAAGAGACTACCTTCCATAATGACTAGGCTACCATCCATTAAAGTAATAAAAATCTCGACAAAAGACTACCTTCTATAATGACAAGGCTACCATCCATTAGAGTAAAAAAAATCTCGACAAATGACTACCTTCCATAATAACAAGGCTACCATCCATTGTAGTAACAAAAATCTCGACAATAGACTACCTTCCATAATGATTAGGCTACCATCCATTGGAGTAACAAAGATATCGACCACAGACTACTTTTCATAATGACAAGGCTACAATCCATTGGAAAAAAAAATCTAGACAACAGACTACCTCCCATAATGATAAGGCTACCATCCATTGGAGTAACAAAAATCTCGACAATAAACTACCTTCCATAATGACAAGGCTACCATCCATTTGAGTAACAAAAATCTCCACAATAGACTACTTTCCATAATGACTTGGCTACCATCCATTGGAGTAACAAATATGTCAATAACGGATTACCTTTCATAATGAAAAGGCTACCATCCATTGGAATAACAAAAATATAGACAACAAACTACCTTCCATAATGACAAGGCTACCATCCATTATAGTAACAAAAATCTCAACAACAGACTACTTTCCATAATGACAAGGCTACCATCCATTGTATTAACAAAAATATCGACAATAGACTACCTTCCATAATGACTTGGCTACCATCCATTTGAGTAAAAAAATCCCGACAATAGACTACCTTCCATAATGACAAGGCTACCATCCATTGGAGTAACAAAGATATCGACAACATACTACCATCCATAATGACAAGGCTACCATCAATTGGAGTAACAAAAATCACGATAACATACCACCTTACATAATGACAACGCTACCATCCATTGTAGTAAGAAAAATCTCGACAACAAACTACCTTCCATAATGACAAGGCTTCCATCCAATGGAGTAACAAAAATCTCGACAATAGACTACCTTCCATAATGACAAGGCTACCATCCATTGGAGTAACAAAAATCTCGACAACAAACTACCTTCCATAATGACTTGGCTACCATCCCTTGGAGTAACAAATATGTCAACAACGGATTACCTTTCATAATGACAAGGCTACCATCCATTGGAATAACAAAAATATAGACAACAAACTACCTTCCATAATGACAAGGCTACCATCCATTGTAGTAACAAAAATCTCAACAACAGACTACCTTACATAATGACAAGGCTACCATCCATTGTAGTAAGAAAAATATCGACAACAAACTACCTTCCTTAATGACAAGGCTACCATCCATTGTTGTAACAAAAATCTCGACAATAGACTACCTTCCATAATGACTTGGCTACCATCTATTGGAGTAAAAAAAATCCCGACAACAGACTACCTTCCATAATGACAAGGCTACCATCCATTGGAGTAACAAAGATATCGACCACATACTACCTTCCATAATGACAAGGCTATCATCTATTGGATTAACAAAAATCTAGACAACAGACTACCTTCCATAATGACAAGGATAACATCCATTGGAGTAACAAAAATCTCGACAATAGACTACCTTCCATAATGACAAGGTTACCATCAATTGGTGTAACAAAAATATCCACAAGAGACTACCTTCCTTAATGATAAGGCTACCATCCATTGGAGTAACAAAAATCTCGACAACATACTACCTTCCATAATGACAAGGGAACCATCCATTGTAGTAACAAAAATCTCAACAACAGACTACCTTACATAATGACAAGGCTACCATTCATTGGAGTAACAAAAATCTCGACAACAAACTACCTTCAATAATGACTTGGCTACCATCCCTTGGAGTAACAAATATGTCAACAACGGATTACCTTTCATAATGACAAGGCTACCATCCATTGGAATAACAAAAATCTAGACAACAGACTACCTTTCATAATGACAAGGATAACATCCATTGGAGTAACAAAAATCTCGACAATAGACTACCTTCCATAATGACAAGGTTACCATCAATTGGTGTAACAAAAATATCCACAAGAGACTACCTTCCATAATGATAAGGCTACCATCCATTGTAGTAACAAAAATCTCAATAACAGACTACCTTACATAATGACAAGGCTACCATCCATTGTAGTAAGAAAAATATCGACAACAGACTACCTTCCATAATGACAAGGCTACCATCCATTGTAGTAAAAAAAATCTCGACAATAGACTACCTTCCATAATGACTTGGCTACCATCCATTGGAGTAAAAAAAATCCTGACAATAGACTACCTTCCATAATGACAATATACTACCATCCATAATAACAAGGCTACCATCGATTGGAGTAACATAGATATCAACAATATATTACCTTCCATAATGACAAGGCTACCATCCATTGGAGTAACAAAAATCTCGACAACAGACTACCTTCCATAATGACTTGGCTACTATATATTAGAGTAACAAAGATGTCGTCAACGGACTACCTTTCATAATGACAAGGCTACCATCCATTGGAATAACAAAAATCTAGACAACAGACTACCTTCCATAATGACAAGCATAAAATCCATTGGAGTAACAAAAATCCCGACAACAGACTACCTTCCATAATGACAAGGGTACCCTCCATTGGAGTAACAAAAATATCCACAAGAGACTACCTTCCATAATGATAAGGCTACCATCCATTGGAGTAACAAAAATCTCGACAACAGACTACCTTCCATAATGACAAGGCTACCATCAATTGTAGTAAAAAAAATCTCAATAAAATACTACCTTACAAAATGACAAGGCTACCATCCATTGTAGTAAGAAAAATCTCGACAACTGACTACCTTCCATAATGACAAGGCTACCATCCATTGTAGTAACAAAAATCTCGACAATAGACTACCTTCCATAATGACTTGGCTACCATCCATTGGAGTAAAAAAAATCCCGACAACAGACTACCTTCCATAATGACAAGGCTACCATCCAATGGAGTAACAAAGATATCGACAACATACTACCATCCATAATGACAAGGCTACCATCAATTGGAGTAACAAAAATCTCGACAATAGACAACCTTCCATAATGACAAGGCTACCATCCATTGGAGTAACAAAAATCTCGACAACAGACTACCTTCCATAATGACTTGGCTACCATCCATTGGAGTAACAAATATGTCAACAACGGATTACCTTTCATAATGACAAGGCTACCATCCATTGGAATAACAAAAATATAGACAACAAACTACCTTCCATAATGACAAGGCTACCATCCATTGTAGTAACAAAAATCTCAACAACAGACTACCTTCCATAATGACAAGGCTACCATCCATTGTAGTAACAAAAATCTCTATAATAGACTACCTTCCATAATGACTTGGCTACCATCCATTTGAGTAAAAAAAATATCGACAACAAACTACCTTCCATAATGACAAGGCTACCATCCATTGGAGTAACAAAGATATCGACAACATACTACCATCCATAATAACAAGGCTACCATCAATTAGAGTAACAAAAATCACGATAACATACTACCTTACATAATGACAAGGCTACCATCCATTGTAGTAACAAAAATCTCAACAACAAACTACCTTACATAATGACAAGGCTACCATCCATTGTAGTAAGAAAAATCTCGACAACAAACTACCTTCCATAATGACAAGGCTATCATCCATTGTTGTAACAAAAATCTCGAGAATAGACTACCTTCCATAATGACTTGGCTACCATCCATTGGAGTAAAAAAAATCCCGACAACAGACTACCTTCCATAATGACAAGGCTACCATCCGTTGGAGTAACAAAGATATCGACCACATACTACCTTCCATAATGAGAAGGCTATCATCTATTGGAGTAACAAAAATCACGACAACATACTACCTTCCATAATGACAAGGATACCATCCATTGGAATAACAAAAATCTAGACAACAGATAACCTTCCATAATGACAAGGATAACATCCATTGTAGTAACAAAAATCTCAACAACAGACTACCTTACATAATGACAAGGCTACCAACCATTGGAGTAACAAAAATCTCGACAACAGACTACCTTCCACAATGACAAGGCTACCATCCATTGTAGTAACAAAAATCTCAATAACAGACTACCTTACACAATGACAAGGCTACCATCCATTGTAGTAAGAAAAATCTCGACAACAGACTACCTTCCATAATGACAAGGCTACCATCCATTGTAGTAAAAAAAATCTCGATAATAGACTACCTTCCATAATGACTTGGCTACCATCCATTGGAGGAAAAAATATCCTGACAATAGACTACCTTCCATAATGACAAAGCTACCATCCATTGGAGTAACAAAGATATCGACAACATACTACCATCCATAATGACAAGGCTACCATCAATTGGAGTAACAAAAATCTCGATAATAGACAACCTTCCATAATGACAAGGCTACCATCCATTGGAGTAACAAAAATCTCGACAACAGACTACCTTCCATAATGACTTGGCTACCATCCATTGGAGTAACAAATATGTCAACAACGGATTACCTTTCATAATGACAAGGCTACCATCCATTGGAGTAACAAAAATATAGACAACAAACTACCTTCCATAATGACAAGGCTACCATCCATTGTAGTAACAAAAATCTCAACAACAGACTACCTTCCATAATGACAAGGCTACCATCCATTGTAGTAACAAAAATCTCTACAATAGACTACCTTCCATAATGACTTGGCTACCATCCATTTGAGTAAAAAAAATTCCGACAACAGACTACCTTCCATAATGACAAGGCTACCATCCATTGGAGTAACAAAGATATCGACAACATACTACCATCCATAATGACAAGGCTACCATCCATTGGAGTAACAAAAATCACGACAACATACTACCTTACATAATGACAAGGCTACCATCAATTGGAGTAACAAAAATCTCGACAACAGACTACTTCCATAATGATAAGGGTACCATCCATTGGAGTAACAAAAATCTCGACAATAGACTACCTTCCATAATGACAAGTCCATAATCCATTGGAATAACAAAAATCTCGACAACAGACTACCTTCCATAATGACAAGGTTACCATCAATTGGAGTTACAAAAATATCCATAAGAGACTACCTTCCATAATGATAAGGCTACCATCCATTGGAGTAACAAAAATATCGACAACAAACTACCTTCCATAATGACAAGGGTACCATCCATTGTAGTAACAAAAATCTAAACAAGATACTACCTTACATAATGACAAGGCTACCATCCGTTGTAGTAACAAAAATCTCAACAACAGGCTACCTTCCATAATCACAAGGCTACCATCCATTGGAGTAACAAAGATATCGACAACATACTACCATACATAATGACAAGGCTACCATCCATTGGAGTAACAAAAATCATGACAACATACTACCTTACATAATGACAAGGCTACCATCAATTGGAGTAACAAAAATCTCGACAACAGACTACCTTCCATAATGATAAGGGTACCATCCATTGGAGTAACAAAAATCTCGACAACAGACTACCTTCCATAATGACAAGTCCATAATCCATTGGAGTTACAAAAATCTCGACAACAAACTACCTTCCATAATGACAAGGTTACCATCAATTGGAGTAACATAAATATCCACAAGAGACTACCTTCCATAATGATAAGGCTACCATCCATTGGAGTAACAAAAATCTCGACAACAAACTACCTTGCATAATGACAAGGGTACCATCCATTGTAGAAACAAAAATCTAAACAACAGACTACCTTACATAATGATAAAGCTACCATCCATTGTAGTAACAAAAATCTCAACAACAGACTACCTTACATAATGACAAGGCTACCATCCATTGTAGTAAGAAAAATCTCGACAACAAACTACCTTCCATAATGACAAGGCTACCATCCATTGTTGTAACAAAAATCTCGACAACAAACTACCTTCCATAATGACAAGGCTACCATCCATTGGAATAACAAAAATCTAGACAACAGACTACCTTCCACAATGACAAGGATAACATCCATTGGAGTAACAAAAATCTCGACAACAGACTACCTTCCATAATGACAAGGTTACCATCAATTGGAGTAACAAAAATATCCACAAGAGACTACCTTCCATAATGATAAGGCTACCATCCATTGGAGTAACAAAAATCTCGACAACAAACTACCTTCCATAATGACAAGGGTACCATCCATTATAGTAACAAAAATCTAAACAACAAACTACCTTACATAATGACAAGGCTACCATCCATTGTAGTAACAAAAATCTCGACAATAGACTACCTTCCATAATGACTTGGCTACCATCCATTGGAGTAAAAAAAATTCCGACAACAGACTACCTTCCATAATGACAAGGCTATCATCCATTGGAGTAACAAAGATATCGACAACATACTACCATCCATAATGACAAGGCTACCATCCATTGGAGTAACAAAAATCACGACAACATACTACCTTACATAATGACAAGGCTACCATCAATTGGAGTAACAAAAATCTCGACAACAGACTACTTCCATAATGATAAGGGTACCATCCATTGGAGTAACAAAAATCTCGACAACAGACTACCTTCCATAATGACAAGTCCATAATCCATTGGAATAACAAAAATCTCGACAACAGACTACCTTCCATAATGACAAGGTTACCATCAATTGGAGTTACAAAAATATCCATAAGAGACTACCTTCCATAATGATAAGGCTACCATCCATTGGAGTAACAAAAATATCGACAACAAACTACCTTCCATAATGACAAGGGTACCATCCATTGTAGTAACAAAAATCTAAACAAGATACTACCTTACATAATGACAAGGCTACCATCCGTTGTAGTAACAAAAATCTCAACAACAGGCTACCTTCCATAATGACAAGGCTACCATCCATTGGAGTAACAAAGATATCGACAACATACTACCATACATAATGACAAGGCTACCATCCATTGGAGTAACAAAAATCATGACAACATACTACCTTACATAATGACAAGGCTACCATCAATTGGAGTAACAAAAATCTCGACAACAGACTACCTTCCATAATGATAAGGGTACCATCCATTGGAGTAACAAAAATCTCGACAACAGACTACCTTCCATAATGACAAGTCCATAATCCATTGGAGTTACAAAAATCTCGACAACAAACTACCTTCCATAATGACAAGGTTACCATCAATTGGAGTAACATAAATATCCACAAGAGACTACCTTCCATAATGATAAGGCTACCATCCATTGGAGTAACAAAAATCTCGACAACAAACTACCTTGCATAATGACAAGGGTACCATCCATTGTAGAAACAAAAATCTAAACAACAGACTACCTTACATAATGATAAAGCTACCATCCATTGTAGTAACAAAAATCTCAACAACAGACTACCCTACATAATGACAAGGCTACCATCCATTGTAGTAAGAAAAATCTCGACAACAAACTACCTTCCATAATGACAAGGCTACCATCCATTGTTGTAACAAAAATCTCGACAACAAACTACCTTCCATAATGACAAGGCTACCATCCATTGGAATAACAAAAATCTAGACAACAGACTACCTTCCACAATGACAAGGATAACATCCATTGGAGTAACAAAAATCTCGACAACAGAATACCTTCCATAATGACAAGGTTACCATCAATTGGAGTAACAAAAATATCCACAAGAGACTACCTTCCATAATGATAAGGCTACCATCCATTGGAGTAACAAAAATCTCGACAACAAACTACCTTCCATAATGACAAGGGTACCATCCATTATAGTAACAAAAATCTAAAAAACAAACTACCTTACATAATGACAAGGCTACCATCCATTGTAGTAACAAAAATCTCGACAATAGACTACCTTCCATAATGACTTGGCTACCATCCATTGGAGTAAAAAAAATTCCGACAACAGACTACCTTCCATAATGACAAGGCTATCATCCATTGGAGTAACAAAGATATCGACAACATACTACCATCCATAATGACAAGGCTACCATCCATTGGAGTAACAAAAATCACGACAACATACTACCTTACATAATGACAAGGCTACCATCAATTGGAGTAACAAAAATCTCGACAACAGACTACTTCCATAATGATAAGGGTACAATCCATTGGAGTAACAAAAATCTCGACAACAGACTACCTTCCATAATGACAAGTCCATAATCCATTGGAATAACAAAAATCTCGACAACAGACTACCTTCCATAATGACAAGGTTACCATCAATTGGAGTTACAAAAATATCCATAAGAGACTACCTTCCATAATGATAAGGCTACCATCCATTGGAGTAACAAAAATATCGACAACAAACTACCTTCCATAATGACAAGGGTACCATCCATTGTAGTAACAAAAATCTAAACAAGATACTACCTTACATAATGACAAGGCTACCATCCGTTGTAGTAACAAAAATCTCAACAACAGGCTACCTTCCATAATGACAAGGCTACCATCCATTGGAGTAACAAAGATATCAACAACATACTACCATCCATAATGACAAGGCTACCATCCATTGGTGTAACAAAAATCACGACAACATACTACGTTACATAATGACAAGGCAACCATCAATTGGAGTAACAAAAATCTCGACAACAGACTACCTTCCATAATGATAAGGGTACCATCCATTGGAGTAACGAAAATCTCGACAAAAGACTACCTTCCATAATGACAAGGTTACCATCAATTAGAGTAACAAAAATATCCACAAGAGACTACCTTCCATAATGATAAGGCTACCCTCCATTGGAGTAACAAAAATCTCGACAACAGACTACCTTCCATAATGACAAGGGTACCATCCATTGTAGTAACAAAAATCTCAACAACACAATACCTTATATAATGACAAGGCTACCATCCATTGTAGTAACAAAAATCTCGACAATAGACTACCTTCCATAATGACTTGGCTACCATCCATTGGAGTAAAAAAAATCCTGACAATAGACTACCTTCCATAATTACAAAGCTACCATCCATTGGAGTAACAAAGATATCGACAACATACTACCATCCATAATGATAAGGCTACCATCCATTGGAGTAACAAAAATCACGACAACATACTACCTTACCTAATGACAAGTATACCATCCATTGTAGTAAGAAAAATCTCGACAACAGACTACCTTCCATAATGACAAGGCTTCAATCCAATGGAGTAATAAAAATATCGACAATAGACTACCTTCCATAATGACAAGTCCATAATCCATTGGAATAACAAAAATATTGACAATAGACTAACTTCCATAATGATAAGGTTACCATCAATTGGAGTAACAAAAATATCCACAAGAGAGTACCTTCCATAATGATAAGGCTACCATCTATTGGAGTAACAAAAATTTAGACAACAGACTACCTTCCATAATGACAAGGATAACATCCATTGGAGTAACAAAAATCTCAACAACAGACTACCTTCTATAATGACAAGGTTACCATCCATTGTGGTAACAAAAATCTAAACAACAGACTACCTTACATAATGATAAGGCTACCATCCATTGTAGTAACAAAAATCTCGACAATAGACTACCTTTCATAATGACTTTGCTACCATCCATTGGAGTAAAAAAAATCCCGACAACAGACTACATTCCATAATGAAAAGGCTACCATCCATTGGTGTAACAAAGATATCGACAACATACTACCATCCATAATGACAAGGCTACCATCCATTGGAGTAACAAAAATCACGACAACATACTACCTTACATAATGACAAGGCTACCATTAATTGGAGTTACAAAAATCTCGACAAGAGACTACCTTCCATAATGATAAGGGTACGATCCATTGGAGTAACAAAAATCTCGACAATAGACTACCTTCCATAATGAAAAGTCCATAATCCATTGGAATAACAAAAATCTCGACAACAGACTACCTTCCATAATGACAAGGTTACCATCCATTGGAGTAACAAAGATATCGACAACATACTACCATCCATAATGACAAGGCTACCATCAATTGGAGTAACAAAAATCTCCACAATAGACAACCTTCCATAATGACAAGGCTACCATCCATTGGAGTAACAAAAATCTCGAAAACAGACTACCTTCCATAATGACTTGGCTACCATCCATTGGAGTAACAAATATGTCAACAATGGATTACCTTTCATAATGACAAGGCTACCATCCATTGGAATAACAAAAATATAGACAACAAACTACCTTCCATAATGATAAGGCTACCATCCATTGTAGTAACAAAAATCTCAACAACAGACTACCTTCAATAATGACAAGGCTACCATCCATTGTAGTAACAAAAATCTCTACAATAGACTACCTTCCATAATGACTTGGCTACCATCCATTTGAGTAAAAAAAATACCGACAACAAACTACCTTCCATAATGACAAGGCTACCATCCATTGGAGTAACAAAGATATCGACAACATACTACCATCCATAATAACAAGGCTACCATCAATTAGAGTAACAAAAATCACGATAACATACTACCTTACATAATGACAAGGCTACCATCCATTGTAGTAACAAAAATCTCAACAACAGACTACCTTACATAATGACAAGGCTACCATCCATTGTAGTAAGAAAAATCTCGACAACAAACTACCTTCCATAATGACAAGGCTACCATCTATTGTTGTAACAAAAATCTCGACAATAGACTACCTTCCATAATGACTCGGCTACCATCCATTGGAGTAAAAAAAATCCCGACAACAGACTGCCTTCCATAATGACAAGGCTACCATCCGTTGGAGTAACAAAGATATCGACCACATACTACCTTCCATAATGACAAGGCTATCATCTATTGGAGTAACAAATATCACGACAACATACTACCTTCCATAATGACAAGGCTACCATCCATTGGTATAACAAAAATCTAGACAACAGACAACCTTCCATAATGACAAGGATAACATCCATTGTAGTAACAAAAATCTCAACAACAGACTAGCTTACATAATGACAAGGCTACCAACCATTGGAGTAACAAAAATCTCGACAACAGACTACCTTCCATAATGACAAGGCTACCATCCATTGTAGTAACAAAAATCTCAATAACAGACTACCTTACATAATGACAAGGCTACCATCCATTGTAGTAAAAAAAATCTCGACAATAGACTACCTTCCATAATGACTTGGCTACCATCCATTGGAGTAAAAAAAATCCTGACAATAGACTACCTTCCATAATGACAAAGCTACCATCCATTGGAGTAACAAAGATATCGACAACATACTACCATCCATAAGGACAAGGCTACCATCCATTGGAGTAACAAAAATCACGACAACATACTACCTTACATAATGACAAGGCTACCATCCATTGTAGTAAGAAAAATCTCGACAATAGACTACCTTCCATAATGACAAGGCTTCCATCCAATGGAGTAATAAAAATCTCGACAATAGACTACCTTCCATAATGACAAGGCTACCATCTATTGGAGTAACAAAAATCTCGACAACAAACTACCTTCCATAATGACTTGGCTGCCATCCATTGGAGTAACAAATATGTCGACAACGGACTACCTTTCATAATGACAAGGCTACCATCCATTGGAATAACACAAATCTAGATAGCAGACTACCTTCCATAATGACAAGGATAACATCCATTGGAGTAACAAAAATCTCGACAACAGACTACCTTCCATAACGACAAGGTTACCATCAATTGGAGTAACAAAAATATCCACAAGAGACTACCTTCCATAATGATAAGGCTACCATCCATTGGAGTAACAAAAATCTCGACAACAAACTACCTTCCATAATGACATGGGTACCATCCATTGTAGTAACAAAAATCTAAACAACATACTACCTTACATATTGACAAGGCTACCATCCATTGTAGTAACAAAAATCTCGACAATAGACTACCTTCCATAATGACTTGGCTACCATCCATTGGAGTAAAAAAAATACCGACAACAGACTACCTTCCATAATGACAAGGCTACCATCCATTGGAGTAAGAAAGATATCGACAACATACTACCTTCCATAATGACAAGTCCATAATCTATCGGAGTTACAAAAATCTCGACAACAGACTACCTTCCATAATGACAAGGTTACCATCTATTGGAGTAACATAAATATCCACAAGAGACTACCTTCCATAATGATAAGGCTACCATCCATTGGAGTAACAAAAATCTCGACAACAAACTACCTTCCATAATGACAAGGGTACCATCCATTGTAGAAACAAAAATCTAAACAACAGACTACCTTACATAATGACAAAGCTACCATCCATTGTAGTAACAAAAATCTCAACAACAGACTACCTTACATAATGACAAGGCTACCATCAATTGGAGTAACAAAAATCTCGACAACAGACTACCTTCCATAATGATAAGGGTACCATCCATTGGAGTAACAAAAATCTCGACAACAGACTACCTTCCATAATGACAAGTCCATAATCTATCGGAGTTACAAAAATCTCGACAACAGAATACCTTCCATAATGACAAGGTTACCATCAATTGGAGTAACATAAATATCCACAAGAGACTACCTTCCATAATGATAAGGCTACCATCCATTGGAGTAACAAAAATCTCGACAACAAACTACCTTCAATAATGACAAGGGTACCATCCATTGTAGAAACAAAAATCTAAACAACAGACTACCTTACATAATGACAAAGCTACCATCCATTGTAGTAACAAAAATCTCAACAACAGACTACCTTACATAATGACAAGGCTACCATCCACTGTTGTAACAAAAATCTCGACAATAAACTACCTTCCATAATGACAAGGCTACCATCCATTGGAATAACAAAAATCTAGACAACAGACTACCTTCCACAATGACAAGGATAACATCCATTGGAGTAACAAAAATCTCAACAACAGACTACCTTCCATAATGACAAGGTTTCCATCAATTGGAGTAACAAAAATATCCACAAGAGACTACCTTCCATAATGATAAGGCTACCATCCATTGGAGTAACAAAAATCTCGACAACAAACTACCTTCCATAATGACAAGGGTACCATCCATTATAGTAACAAAAATCTAAACAACAAACTACCTTACATAATGACAAGGCTACCATCCATTGTAGTAACAAAAATCTCGACAATAGACTACCTTCCATAATGACTTGGCTACCATCCATTGGAGTAAAAAAAATTCCGACAACAGACTACCTTCCATAATGACAAGGCTATCATCCATTGGAGTAACAAAGATATCGACAACATACTACCATCAATAATGACAAGGCTACCATCCATTGGAGTAACAAAAATCACGACAACATACTACCTTACATAATGACAAGGCTACCATCAATTGGAGTAACAAAAATCTCGACAACAGACTACTTCCATAATGATAAGGGTACCATCCATTGGAGTAACAAAAATCTCGACAACAGACTACCTTCCATAATGACAAGTCCATAATCCATTGGAATAACAAAAATCTCGACAACAGACTACCTTCCATAATGACAAGGTTACCATCAATTGGAGTTACAAAAATATCCATAAGAGACTACCTTCCATAATGATAAGGCTACCATCCATTGGAGTAACAAAAATCTCGACAACAAACTACCTTCCATAATGACAAGGGTACCATCCATTGTAGTAACAAAAATCTAAACAAGATACTACCTTACATAATGACAAGGCTACCATCCTTTGTAGTAACAAAAATCTCAACAACAGGCTACCTTCCATAATGACAAGGCTACCATCCATTGGAGTAACAAAGATATCGACAACATACTACCATCCATAATGACAAGGCTACCATCCATTGGAGTAACAAAAATCACGACAACATACTACCTTACATAATGACAAGGATACCATCAATTGGAGTAACAAAAATCTCGACAACAGACTACCTTCCATAATGATAAGGGTACCATCCATTGGAGTAACAAAAATCTCGACAACAGACTACCTTCCATAATGACAAGGTTACCATCAATTAGAGTAACAAAAATATCCACAAGAGACTACCTTCCATAATGATAAGGCTACCCTCCATTGGAGTAACAAAAATCTCGACAACAGACTACCTTCCATAATGACAAGGGTACCATCCATTGTAGTAACAAAAATCTCAACAACACAATACCTTACATAATGACAAGGCTACCGTCCATTGTAGTAAAAAAAAATCTCGACAATAGACTACCTTCCATAATGACTTGGCTACCATCCATTGGAGTAACAAAAATCTCGACAACAAACTACCTTCCATAATGACATGGGTACCATCCATTGTAGTAACAAAAATCTAAACAACATACTACCTTACATAATGACAAGGTTACCATCCATTGTAGTAACAAAAATCTCGACAATAGACTACCTTCCATAATGACTTGGCTACCATCCATTGGAGTAAAAAAAATCCCGACAACAGACTACCTTCCATAATGACAAGGCTACCATCCATTGGAGTAAGAAAGATATCGACAACATACTACCATCCATAATGACAAGGCTACCATCCATTGGAGTAACAAAAATCATGACAACATACTACCTTACATAATGACAAGGCTACCATCAATTGGAGTAACAAAAATCTCGACAACAGACTACCTTCCATAATGATAAGGGTACCATCCATTGGAGTAACAAAAATCTCGACAACAGACTACCTTCCATAATGACAAGTCCATAATCTATCGGAGTTACAAAAATCTCGACAACAGACTACCTTCCATAATGACAAGGTTACCATCAATTGGAGTAACATAAATATCCACAAGGGACTACCTTCCATAATGATAAGGCTACCATCCATTGGAGTAACAAAAATCTCGACAACAAACTACCTTCCATAATGACAAGGGTACCATCCATTGTAGAAACAAAAATCTAAACAACAGACTACCTTACATAATGACAAAGCTACCATCCAGTGTAGTAACAAAAATCTCAACAACAGACTACCTTACATAATGACAAGGCTACCATCCACTGTAGTAAGAAAAAATCTCGACAACAAACTACCTTCCATAATGACAAGGCTACCATCCATTGTTGTAACAAAAATCTCGACAACAAACTACCTTCCATAATGACAAGGCTACCATCCATTGGAATAACAAAAATCTAGACAACAGACTACCTTCCACAATGACAAGGATAACATCCATTGGAGTAACAAAAATCTCGACAACAGACTACCTTCCATAATGACAAGGTTACCATCAATTGGAGTAACAAAAATATCCACAAGAGACTGCCTTCCATAATGATAAGGCTACCATCCATTGGAATAACAAAAATCTCGACAACAGACTACCTTCCATAATGACAAGGTTACCATCCATTGGAGTAACAAAGATATCGACAACATACTACCATCCATAATGACAAGGCTACCATCAATTGGAGTAACAAAAATCTCCACAATAGACAACCTTCCATAATGACAAGGCTACCATCCTATGGAGTAACAAAAATCTCGAAAACAGACTACCTTCCATAATGACTTGGCTACCATCCATTGGAGTAACAAATATGTCAACAATGGATTACCTTTCATAATGACAAGGCTACCATCCATTGGAATAACAAAAATATAGACAACAAACTACCTTCCATAATGATAAGGCTACCATCCATTGTAGTAACAAAAATCTCAACAACAGACTACCTTCAATAATGACAAGGCTACCATCCATTGTAGTAACAAAAATCTCTACAATAGACTACCTTCCATAATGACTTGGCTACCATCCATTTGAGTAAAAAAAATACCGACAACAAACTACCTTCCATAATGACAAGGCTACCATCCATTGGAGTAACAAAGATATCGACAACATACTACCATCCATAATAACAAGGCTACCATCAATTAGAGTAACAAAAATCACGATAACATACTACCTTACATAATGACAAGGCTACCATCCATTGTAGTAACAAAAATCTCAACAACAGACTACCTTACATAATGACAAGGCTACCATCCATTGTAGTAAGAAAAATCTCGACAACAAACTACCTTCCATAATGACAAGGCTACCATCTATTGTTGTAACAAAAATCTCGACAATAGACTACCTTCCATAATGACTCGGCTACCATCCATTGGAGTAAAAAAAATCCCGACAACAGACTGCCTTCCATAATGACAAGGCTACCATCCGTTGGAGTAACAAAGATATCGACCACATACTACCTTCCATAATGACAAGGCTATCATCTATTGGAGTAACAAAAATCACGACAACATACTACCTTCCATAATGACAAGGCTACCATCCATTGGAATAACAAAAATCTAGACAACAGACAACCTTCCATAATGACAAGGATAACATCCATTGTAGTAACAAAAATCTCAACAACAGACTAGCTTACATAATGACAAGGCTACCAACCATTGGAGTAACAAAAATCTCGACAACAGACTACCTTCCATAATGACAAGGCTACCATCCATTGTAGTAACAAAAATCTCAATAACAGACTACCTTACATAATGACAAGGCTACCATCCATTGTAGTAAAAAAAATCTCGACAATAGACTACCTTCCATAATGACTTGGCTACCATCCATTGGAGTAAAAAAAATCCTGACAATAGACTACCTTCCATAATGACAAAGCTACCATCCATTGGAGTAACAAAGATATCGACAACATACTACCATCCATAAGGACAAGGCTACCATCCATTGGAGTAACAAAAATCACGACAACATACTACCTTACATAATGACAAGGCTACCATCCATTGTAGTAAGAAAAATCTCGACAATAGACTACCTTCCATAATGACAAGGCTTCCATCCAATGGAGTAATAAAAATCTCGACAATAGACTACCTTCCATAATGACAAGGCTACCATCTATTGGAGTAACAAAAATCTCGACAACAAACTACCTTCCATAATGACTTGGCTGCCATCCATTGGAGTAACAAATATGTCGACAACGGACTACCTTTCATAATGACAAGGCTACCATCCATTGGAATAACACAAATCTAGATAGCAGACTACCTTCCATAATGACAAGGATAACATCCATTGGAGTAACAAAAATCTCGACAACAGACTACCTTCCATAACGACAAGGTTACCATCAATTGGAGTAACAAAAATATCCACAAGAGACTACCTTCCATAATGATAAGGCTACCATCCATTGGAGTAACAAAAATCTCGACAACAAACTACCTTCCATAATGACATGGGTACCATCCATTGTAGTAACAAAAATCTAAACAACATACTACCTTACATATTGACAAGGCTACCATCCATTGTAGTAACAAAAATCTCGACAATAGACTACCTTCCATAATGACTTGGCTACCATCCATTGGAGTAAAAAAAATACCGACAACAGACTACCTTCCATAATGACAAGGCTACCATCCATTGGAGTAAGAAAGATATCGACAACATACTACCTTCCATAATGACAAGTCCATAATCTATCGGAGTTACAAAAATCTCGACAACAGACTACCTTCCATAATGACAAGGTTACCATCTATTGGAGTAACATAAATATCCACAAGAGACTACCTTCCATAATGATAAGGCTACCATCCATTGGAGTAACAAAAATCTCGACAACAAACTACCTTCCATAATGACAAGGGTACCATCCATTGTAGAAACAAAAATCTAAACAACAGACTACCTTACATAATGACAAAGCTACCATCCATTGTAGTAACAAAAATCTCAACAACAGACTACCTTACATAATGACAAGGCTACCATCAATTGGAGTAACAAAAATCTCGACAACAGACTACCTTCCATAATGATAAGGGTACCATCCATTGGAGTAACAAAAATCTCGACAACAGACTACCTTCTATAATGACAAGTCCATAATCTATCGGAGTTACAAAAATCTCGACAACAGAATACCTTCCATAATGACAAGGTTACCATCAATTGGAGTAACATAAATATCCATAAGAGACTACCTTCCATAATGATAAGGCTACCATCCATTGGAGTAACAAAAATCTCGACAACAAACTACCTTCCATAATGACAAGGGTACCATCCATTGTAGAAACAAAAATCTAAACAACAGACTACCTTACATAATGACAAAGCTACCATCCATTGTAGTAACAAAAATCTCAACAACAGACTACCTTACATAATGACAAGGCTACCATCCACTGTTGTAACAAAAATCTCGACAACAAACTACCTTCCATAATGACAAGGCTACCATCCATTGGAATAACAAAAATCTAGACAACAGACTACCTTCCACAATGACAAGGATAACATCCATTGGAGTAACAAAAATCTCGACAACAGACTACCTTCGATAATGACAAGGTTTCCATCAATTGGAGTAACAAAAATATCCACAAGAGACTACCTTCCATAATGATAAGGCTACCATCCATTGGAGTAACAAAAATCTCGACAACAAACTACCTTCCATAATGACAAGGGTACCATCCATTATAGTAACAAAAATCTAAACAACAAACTACCTTACATAATGACAAGGCTACCATCCATTGTAGTAACAAAAATCTCGACAATAGACTACCTTCCATAATGACTTGGCTACCATCCATTGGAGTAAAAAAAATTCCGACAACAGACTACCTTCCATAATGACAAGGCTATCATCCATTGGAGTAACAAAGATATCGACAACATACTACCATCAATAATGACAAGGCTACCATCCATTGGAGTAACAAAAATCACGACAACATACTACCTTACATAATGACAAGGCTACCATCAATTGGAGTAAGAAAAATCTCGACAACAGACTACTTCCATAATGATAAGGGTACCATCCATTGGAGTAACAAAAATCTCGACAACAGACTACCTTCCATAATGACAAGTCCATAATCCATTGGAATAACAAAAATCTCGACAACAGACTACCTTCCATAATGACAAGGTTACCATCAATTGGAGTTACAAAAATATCCATAAGAGACTACCTTCCATAATGATAAGGCTACCATCCATTGGAGTAACAAAAATCTCGACAACAAACTACCTTCCATAATGACAAGGGTACCATCCATTGTAGTAACAAAAATCTAAACAAGATACTACCTTACATAATGACAAGGCTACCATCCGTTGTAGTAACAAAAATCTCAACAACAGGCTACCTTCCATAATGACAAGGCTACCATCCATTGGAGTAACAAAGATATCGACAACATAGTACCATCCATAATGACAAGGCTACCATCCATTGGAGTAACAAAAATCACGACAACATACTACCTTACATAATGACAAGGATACCATCAATTGGAGTAACAAAAATCTCGACAACAGACTACCTTCCATAATGACAAGGGTACCATCCATTGTAGTAACAAAAATCTCAACAACACAATACCTTACATAATGACAAGGCTACCGTCCATTGTAGTAAAAAAAATCTCGACAATAGACTACCTTCCATAATGACTTGGCTACCATCCATTGGAGTAACAAAAATCTCGACAACAAACTACCTTCCATAATGACATGGGTACCATCCATTGTAGTAACAAAAATCTAAACAACATACTACCTTACATAATGACAAGGTTACCATCCATTGTAGTAACAAAAATCTCGACAATAGACTACCTTCCATAATGACTTGGCTACCATCCATTGGAGTAAAAAAAATCCCAACAACAGACTACCTTCCATAATGACAAGGCTACCATCCATTGGAGTAAGAAAGATATCGACAACATACTACCATCCATAATGACAAGGCTACCATCCATTGGAGTAACAAAAATCATGACAACATACTACCTTACATAATGACAAGGCTACCATCAATTGGAGTAACAAAAATCTCGACAACAGACTACCTTCCATAATGATAAGGGTACCATCCATTGGAGTAACAAAAATCTCGACAACAGACTACCTTCCATAATGACAAGTCCATAATCTATCGGAGTTACAAAAATCTCGACAACAGACTACCTTCCATAATGACAAGGTTACCATCAATTGGAGTAACATAAATATCCACAAGAGACTACCTTCCATAATGATAAGGCTACCATCCATTGGAGTAACAAAAATCTCGACAACAAACTACCTTCCATAATGACAAGGGTACCATCCATTGTAGAAACAAAAATCTAAACAACAGACTACCTTACATAATGACAAAGCTACCATCCAGTGTAGTAACAAAAATCTCAACAACAGACTACCTTACATAATGACAAGGCTACCATCCACTGTAGTAAGAAAAAATCTCGACAACAAACTACCTTCCATAATGACAAGGCTACCATCCATTGTTGTAACAAAAATCTCGACAACAAACTACCTTCCATAATGACAAGGCTACCATCCATTGGAATAACAAAAATCTAGACAACAGTCTACCTTCCACAATGACAAGGATAACATCCATTGGAGTAACAAAAATCTCGACAACAGACTACCTTCCATAATGACAAGGTAACCATCAAATGGAGTAACAAAAATATCCACAAGAGACTACCTTCCATAATGATAAGGCTACCATCCATTGGAGTAACAAAAATCTCGACAACAAACTACCTTCCATAATGACAAGGGTACCATCGATTATAGTAACAAAAATCTAAACAACAAACTACCTTACATAATGACAAGGCTAGCATCCATTGTAGTAACAAAAATCTCGACAATAGACTACCTTCCATAATGACTTGGCTACCATCCATTGGAGTAAAAAAAATTCCGACAACAGACTACCTTCCATAATGACAAGGCTATCATCCATTGGAGTAACAAAGATATCGACAACATACTACCATCAATAATGACAAGGCTACCATCCATTGGAGTAACAAAAATCACGACAACATACTACCTTACATAATGACAAGGCTACCATCAATTGGAGTAACAAAAATCTCGACAACAGACTACTTCCATAATGATAAGGGTACCATCCATTGGAGTAACAAAAATCTCGACAACAGACTACCTTCCATAATGACAAGTCCATAACCCATTGGAATAACAAAAATCTCGACAACAGACTACCTTCCATAATGACAAGATTACCATCAATTGGAGTTACAAAAATATCCATAACAGACTACCTTCCATAATGATAAGGCTACCATCCATTGGAGTAACAAAAATCTCGACAACAAACTACCTTCCATAATGACAAGGGTACCATCCATTGTAGTAACAAAAATCTAAACAAGATACTACCTTACATAATGACAAGGCTACCATCCGTTGTAGTAACAAAAATCTCAACAACAGGCTACCTTCCATAATGACAAGGCTACCATCCATTGGAGTAACAAAGATATCGACAACATACTACCATCCATAATGACAAGGCTACCATCCATTGGAGTAACAAAAATCACGACAACATACTACCTTACATAATGACAAGGATACCATCAATTGGAGTAACAAAAATCTCGACAACAGACTACCTTCCATAATGATAAGGGTACCATCCATTGGAGTAACAAAAATCTCGACAACAGACTACCTTCCATAATGACAAGGTTACCGTCAATTAGAGTAACAAAAATATCCACAAGAGACTACCTTCCATAATGATAAGGCTACCCTCCATTGGAGTAACAAAAATCTCGACAACAGACTGCCTTCCATAATGACAAGGGTACCATCCATTGTAGTAACAAAAATCTCAACAACACAATACCTTACATAATGACAAGGCTACCATCCATTGTAGTAAAAAAAATCTCGACAATAGACTACCTTCCATAATGACTTGGCTACCATCCATTGGAGTAACAAAAATCTCGACAACAAACTACCTTCCATAATGACATGGGTACCATCCATTGTAGTAACAAAAATCTAAACAACATACTACCTTACATAATGACAAGGCTACCATCCATTGTAGTAACAAAAATCTCGACAATAGACTACCTTCCATAATGACTTGGCTACCATCCATTGGTGTAAAAAAAATCCCGACAACAGACTACCTTCCATAATGACAAGGCTACCATCCATTGGAGTAAGAAAGATATCGACAACATACTACCATCCATAATGACAAGGCTACCATCCATTGGAGTAACAAAAATCACGACAACATACTACCTTACATAATGACAAGGCTACCATCAATTGGAGTAACAAAAATCTCGACAACAGACTACTTCCATAATGATAAGGGTACCATCCATTAGAGTAACAAAAATCTCGACAACAGACTACCTTCCATAATGACAAGTCCATAATCCATTGGAATAACAAAAATCTCGACAACAGACTACCTTCCATAATGACAAGGTTACCATCAATTGGAGTTACAAAAATATCCATAAGAGACTACCTTCCATAATGATAAGGCTACCATCCATTGGAGTAACAAAAATCTCGACAACAAACTACCTTCCATAATGACAAGGGTACCATCCATTGTAGTAACAAAAATCTAAACAAGATACTACCTTACATAATGACAAGGCTACCATCCGTTGTAGTAACAAAAATCTCAACAACAGGCTACCTTCCATAATGACAAGGCTACCATCCATTGGAGTAACAAAGATATCGACAACATACTACCATCCATAATGACAAGGCTACCATCCATTGGAGTAACAAAAATCATGACAACATACTACCTTACATAATGACAAGGCAACCATCAATTGGAGTAACAAAAATCTCGACAACAGACTACCTTCCATAATGATAAGGGTACCATCCATTGGAGTAACAAAAATCTCGACAACAGACTACCTTCCATAATGACAAGGTTACCATCAATTAGAGTAACAAAAATATCCACAAGAGACTACCTTCCATAATGATAAGGCTACCCTCCATTGGAGTAACAAAAATCTCGACAAACAACTACCTTCCATAATGACAAGGGTACCATCCATTGTAGTAACAAAAATCTCAACAACACAATACCTTACAAAATGACAAGGCTACCATCCATTGTAGTAAAAAAAATCTCGACAATAGACTACCTTCCATAATGACTTGGCTACCATCCATTGGAGTAAAAAAAATCCCGACAATAGACTACCTTCCATAATTTCAAAGCTACCATCCATTGGAGTAACAAAAATATCGACAACATACTACCATCCATAATGATAAGGCTACCATCCATTGGAGTAACAAAAATCACCACAACATACTACCTTACATAATGACAAGGCTACCATCCATTGTAGTAAGAAAAATCTCGACAACAGACTACCTTCCATAATGACAAGGCTTCCATCCAATGGAGTAATAAAAATCTCGACAATAGACTACCTTCCATAATGATAAGGTTACCATCAATTGGAGTAACAAAAATATCCACAAGAGACTACCTTCCAAATGATAAGGCTACCATCTATTGGAGTAACAAAAATTTAGACAACAGACTACCTTCCATAATGACAAGGATAACATCCATTGGAGTAACAAAAATCTCAACAACAGACTACCTTCTATAATGACAAGGTTACCATCCATTGTAGTAACAAAAATATAAACAACAGACTATCTTACATAATGACAAGGCTATGATCCATTGTAGTAACAAAAATCTTGACAATAGACTACCTTCCATAATGACTTGGCTACCATCCATTGGAGTAAAAAAAATCCCGATAACAGACTACCTTCCATAATGAAAAGGCTACCATCCATTGGTGTAACAAAGATATCGACAACATACTACCTTACATAATGACAAGGCTACCATCAATTGGAGTAACAAAAATCTCGACAAGAGACTACCTTCCATAATGATAAGGGTACGATCCATTAGAGTAACAAAAATCTCGACAATAGACTACCTTCCATAATGACAAGTCCATAATCCATTGGAATAACAAAAATCTCGACAACAGACTACCTTCCATAATGACAAGGCTACCATCAATTGGAGTAACAAAAGTATCCACAAGAGACTATCTTCCATAATGATAAGGCTACCATCCATTGGAGTAACAAAAATCTCGACAACAGACTACCTTCCATAATGACAAGGCTACCATCCATTGTAGTAACAAAAATCTCAACAACAGACTACCTTACATAATGAGAAGTCTACAATCCATTGTAGTAACAAAAATCTCGACAATAGACTACCTTCCATAATGACTTGGCTACCATCCATTGGAGTATAAAAAACCCCGACAATAGACTAACTTCCATAATTACAAATCTACCATTCATTTGAGTAACAAAGATATCGACAACATACTACCATCCATAATGACAAGGCTACCATCCATTGGAGTAACAAAAATCACGACAACATACTACCTTACATAATGACAAGGCTACCATCCATTGTAGTAAGAAAAATCTCGACAATAGACTACCTTCCATAATGACAAGGCTTCCATCCAATGGAGTAATAAAAATCTCGACAATAGACTACCTTCCATAATGACAAGGCTACCATCCATTGGAGTAACAAAAATCTCGACAAGAAACTACCTTCCATAATGACTTGGCTACCATCCATTGGAGTAACAAATATGTCGACAACGGACTACCTTTCATAATGACAAGGCTACCATCCATTGGAATAACAAAAATTTAGACAACAGACTACCTTCCATAATGACAAGGATAACATCCATTGGAGTAACAAAAATCTAAACAACAGACTACCTTACATAATGACAAGGCTACCATCCATTGTAGTAAAAAAAATATCGACAATAGACTACCTTCCATAATGACTTGGGTACCATCCATTGGAGTAAAACAAATCCCGACAACAGACTACCTTCCATAATGAAAAGGCTACCATCCATTGGTGTAACAAAGATATCGACAACATACTACCATCCATAATGACAAGGCTACCATCGATTGGAGTTACAAAAATCACGACAACATACTACCTTACATAATGACAAGGCTACCATCAATTGGAGTAACAAAAATCTCGACAACAAACTACCTTCCATAATGATAAGGGTACCATCCATTGGAGTAACAAAAATCTCGACAATAGACTACCTTCCATAATTACAAGTCCATAATCCATTGGAATAACAAAAATCACGACAACAGACTACCTTCCATAATGACAAGGTTACCATCAATTGGAGTAACAAAAATATCCACAAGAGACTACCTTCCATAATGATAAGGCTACCATCCATTGGAGTAACAAAAATCTCGACAACAGACTACCTTCCATAATGACAAGGGTACCATCCATTGTAGTAACAAATATCTCAACAATAGAATACCTTCCATAATGACTTGGCTACCATCCATTGGAGTAAAAAAAATCCCGACAATAGACTAACTTCCATAATTACAAATCTACCATCAATTGGAGTAACAAAGATATCGACAACATACTAACATCCATAATGACAAGGCTACCATCCATTGGAGTAACAAAAATCACGACAACATACTACCTTACATAATGACAAGGCTACCATCCATTGTAGTAAGTAAAATCTCGACAACAGACTACCTTCCATAATGATAAAGCTTCCATCCAATGGAGTAATAAAAATCTTGACAATAGACTACCTTCCATAATGACAAGGCTACCATCCATTGGAGTAACAAAAATCTCGACAAGAAACTACCTTCCATAATGACTTGGCTACCATCCATTGGAGTAACAAATATGTCGACAACGGACTACCTTTCATAATGACAAGGCTACCATCCATTGGAATAACAAAAATTTAGACAACAGACTACCTTCCCTAATGACAAGGATAACATCCATTGGAGTAACAAAAATCTCGACAACAGACTACCTTCTATAATGACAAGGTTACCATCCATTGTAGTAACAAAAATCTAAACAGCAGACTACCTTACATAATGACAAGGCTACCATCCATTGTAGTAACAAAAATCTCGACAATAGACTACCTTCCATAATGACTTGGCTACCATCTATTGGAGTAAAAAAAATCCCGACAACAGACTACCTTCCATAACGACAAGGCTACCATCCATTGGAGTAACAAAGATATCGACAACATACTACGATCCATAATGACAAGGCTACCATCCATTGGAGTAACAAAAATCACGACAACATACTACCTTACATAATGACAAGGCTACCATCAATTGGAGTAACAAAAATCTCGACAACAGACTACCTTCCATAATGATAAGGGTACCATCCATTGGAGTAACAAAAATCTCGACAATAGACTACCTTCCATAATGACAAGTCCATAATCCATTGGAATAACAAAAATCTCGACAAGAAACTACCTTCCATAATGACTTGGCTACCATCCATTGGAGTAACAAATATGTCGACAACGGACTACCTTTCATAATGACAAGGCTACCATCCATTGGAATAACAAAAATTTAGACAACAGACTACCTTCCATAATGACAAGGATAACATCCATTGGAGTAACAAAAATCTAAACAACAGACTACCTTACATAATGACAAGGCTACCATCCATTGTAGTAAAAAAAATATCGACAATAGACTACCTTCCATAATGACTTGGGTACCATCCATTGGAGTAAAACAAATCCCGACAACAGACTACCTTCCATAATGAAAAGGCTACCATCCATTGGTGTAACAAAGATATCGACAACATACTACCATCCATAATGACAAGGCTACCATCGATTGGAGTTACAAAAATCACGACAACATACTACCTTACATAATGACAAGGCTACCATCAATTGGAGTAACAAAAATCTCGACAACAAACTACCTTCCATAATGATAAGGGTACCATCCATTGGAGTAACAAAAATCTCGACAATAGACTACCTTCCATAATTACAAGTCCATAATCCATTGGAATAACAAAAATCACGACAACAGACTACCTTCCATAATGACAAGGTTACCATCAATTGGAGTAACAAAAATATCCACAAGAGACTACCTTCCATAATGATAAGGCTACCATCCATTGGAGTAACAAAAATCTCGACAACAGACTACCTTCCATAATGACAAGGGTACCATCCATTGTAGTAACAAATATCTCAACAATAGAATACCTTCCATAATGACTTGGCTACCATCCATTGGAGTAAAAAAAATCCCGACAATAGACTAACTTCCATAATTACAAATCTACCATCAATTGGAGTAACAAAGATATCGACAACATACTAACATCCATAATGACAAGGCTACCATCCATTGGAGTAACAAAAATCACGACAACATACTACCTTACATAATGACAAGGCTACCATCCATTGTAGTAAGTAAAATCTCGACAACAGACTACCTTCCATAATGATAAAGCTTCCATCCAATGGAGTAATAAAAATCTTGACAATAGACTACCTTCCATAATGACAAGGCTACCATCCATTGGAGTAACAAAAATCTCGACAAGAAACTACCTTCCATAATGACTTGGCTACCATCCATTGGAGTAACAAATATGTCGACAACGGACTACCTTTCATAATGACAAGGCTACCATCCATTGGAATAACAAAAATTTAGACAACAGACTACCTTCCCTAATGACAAGGATAACATCCATTGGAGTAACAAAAATCTCGACAACAGACTACCTTCTATAATGACAAGGTTACCATCCATTGTAGTAACAAAAATCTAAACAGCAGACTACCTTACATAATGACAAGGCTACCATCCATTGTAGTAACAAAAATCTCGACAATAGACTACCTTCCATAATGACTTGGCTACCATCTATTGGAGTAAAAAAAATCCCGACAACAGACTACCTTCCATAACGACAAGGCTACCATCCATTGGAGTAACAAAGATATCGACAACATACTACCATCCATAATGACAAGGCTACCATCCATTGGAGTAACAAAAATCACGACAACATACTACCTTACATAATGACAAGGCTACCATCAATTGGAGTAACAAAAATCTCGACAACAGACTACCTTCCATAATGATAAGGGTACCATCCATTGGAGTAACAAAAATCTCGACAATAGACTACCTTCCATAATGACAAGTCCATAATCCATTGGAATAACAAAAATCTCGACAAGAAACTACCTTCCATAATGACTTGGCTACCATCCATTGGAGTAACAAATATGTCGACAACGGACTACCTTTCATAATGACAAGGCTACCATCCATTGGAATAACAAAAATTTAGACAACAAACTACCTTCCATAATGACAAGGATAACATCCATTGGAGTAACAAAAATCTAAACAACAGACTACCTTACATAATGACAAGGCTACCATCCATTGTAGTAAAAAAAATATCGACAATAGACTACCTTCCATAATGACTTGGGTACCATCCATTGGAGTAAAACAAATCCCGACAACAGACTACCTTCCATAATGAAAAGGCTACCATCCATTGGTGTAACAAAGATATCGACAACATACTACCATCCATAATGACAAGGCTACCATCGATTGGAGTTACAAAAATCACGACAACATACTACCTTACATAATGACAAGGCTACCATCAATTGGAGTAACAAAAATCTCGACAACAAACTACGTTGCATAATGATAAGGGTACCATCCATTGGAGTAACAAAAATCTCGACAATAGACTACCTTCCATAATTACAAGTCCATAATCCATTGGAATAACAAAAATCACGACAACAGACTACCTTCCATAATGACAAGGTTACCATCAATTGGAGTAACAAAAATATCCACAAGAGACTACCTTCCATAATGATAAGGCTACCATCCATTGGAGTAACAAAAATCTCGACAACAGACTACCTTCCATAATGACAAGGGTACCATCCATTGTAGTAACAAATATCTCAACAATAGAATACCTTCCATAATGACTTGGCTACCATCCATTGGAGTAAAAAAAATCCCGACAATAGACTAACTTCCATAATTACAAATCTACCATCAATTGGAGTAACAAAGATATCGACAACATACTAACATCCATAATGACAAGGCTACCATCCATTGGAGTAACAAAAATCACGACAACATACTACCTTACATAATGACAAGGCTACCATCCATTGTAGTAAGTAAAATCTCGACAACAGACTACCTTCCATAATGATAAAGCTTCCATCCAATGGAGTAATAAAAATCTTGACAATAGACTACCTTCCATAATGACAAGGCTACCATCCATTGGAGTAACAAAAATCTCGACAAGAAACTACCTTCCATAATGACTTGGCTACCATCCATTGGAGTAACAAATATGTCGACAACGGACTACCTTTCATAATGACAAGGCTACCATCCATTGGAATAACAAAAATTTAGACAACAGACTACCTTCCCTAATGACAAGGATAACATCCATTGGAGTAACAAAAATCTCGACAACAGACTACCTTCTATAATGACAAGGTTACCATCCATTGTAGTAACAAAAATCTAAACAGCAGACTACCTTACATAATGACAAGGCTACCATCCATTGTAGTAACAAAAATCTCGACAATAGACTACCTTCCATAATGACTTGGCTACCATCTATTGGAGTAAAAAAAATCCCGACAACAGACTACCTTCCATAACGACAAGGCTACCATCCATTGGAGTAACAAAGATATCGACAACATACTACCATCCATAATGACAAGGCTACCATCCATTGGAGTAACAAAAATCACGACAACATACTACCTTACATAATGACAAGGCTACCATCAATTGGAGTAACAAAAATCTCGACAACAGACTACCTTCCATAATGATAAGGGTACCATCCATTGGAGTAACAAAAATCTCGACAATAGACTACCTTCCATAATGACAAGTCCATAATCCATTGGAATAACAAAAATCTCGACAACAGACTACCTTCCATAATGACAAGGTTACCATCAATTGGAGTAACAAAAATATCCACAAGAGACTACCTTCCATAATGATAAGGCTACCCTCCATTGGAGTAACAAAAATCTCGACAACAGACTACCTTCCATAATGACAAGGGTACCATCCATTGTAGTAACAAATATCTCAACAATAGAATACCTTCCATAATGACTTGGCTACCATCCATTGGAGTAAAAAAAATCCCGACAATAGACTAACTTCCATAATTACAAATCTACCATCAATTGGAGTAACAAAGATATCGACAACATACTAACATCCATAATGACAAGGCTACCATCCATTGGAGTAACAAAAATCACGACAACATACTACCTTACATAATGACAAGGCTACCATCCATTGTAGTAAGTAAAATCTCGACAACAGACTACCTTCCATAATGATAAAGCTTCCATCCAATGGAGTAATAAAAATCTTGACAATAGACTACCTTCCATAATGACAAGGCTACCATCCATTGGAGTAACAAAAATCTCGACAAGAAACTACCTTCCATAATGACTTGGCTACCATCCATTGGAGTAACAAATATGTCGACAACGGACTACCTTTCATAATGACAAGGCTACCATCCATTGGAATAACAAAAATTTAGACAACAGACTACCTTGCCTAATGACAAGGATAACATCCATTGGAGTAACAAAAATCTCGACAACAGACTACCTTCTATAATGACAAGGTTACCATCCATTGTAGTAACAAAAATCTAAACAGCAGACTACCTTACATAATGACAAGGCTACCATCCATTGTAGTAACAAAAATCTCGACAATAGACTACCTTCCATAATGACTTGGCTACCATCTATTGGAGTAAAAAAAATCCCGACAACAGACTACCTTCCATAACGACAAGCCTACCATCCATTGGAGTAACAAAGATATCGACAACATACTACCATCCATAATGACAAAGCTACCATCCATTGGAGTAACAAAAATCACGACAACATACTACCTTACATAATGACAAGGCTACCATCAATTGGAGTAACAAAAATCTCGACAACAGACTACCTTCCATAATGATAAGGGTACCATCCATTGGAGTAACAAAAATCTCGACAATAGACTACCTTCCATAATGACAAGTCCATAATCCATTGGAATAACAAAAATCTCGACAACAGACTATCTTCCATAATGACAAGGTTACCATCAATTGGAGTAACAAAAATATCCACAAGAGACTACCTTCCATAATGATAAGGCTACCCTCCATTGGAGTAACAAAAATCTCGACAACAGACTACCTTCCATAATGACAAGGGTACCATCCATTGTAGTAACAAAAATCTCAACAACACAATACCTTACAAAATGACAAGGCTACCATCCATTGTAGTAAAAAAAATCTCGACAATAGACTACCTTCCATAATGACTTGGCTACCATCCATTGGAGTAAAAAAAATCCCGACAATAGACTACCTTCCATAATTACAAAGCTACCATCCATTGGAGTAACAAAAATATCGACAACATACTACCATCCATAATGATAAGGCTACCATCCATTGGAGTAACAAAAATCACCACAACATACTACCTTACATAATGACAAGGCTACCATCCATTGTAGTAAGAAAAATCTCGACAACAGACTACCTTCCATAATGACAAGGCTTCCATCCAATGGAGTAATAAAAATCTCGAAAATAGACTACCTTCCATAATGATAAGGTTACCATCAATTGGAGTAACAAAAATATCCACAAGAGACTACCTTCCAAATGATAAGGCTACCATCTATTGGAGTAACAAAAATTTAGACAACAGACTACCTTCCATAATGACAAGGATAACATCCATTGGAGTAACAAAAATCTCAACAACAGACTACCTTCTATAATGACAAGGTTACCATCCATTGTAGTAACAAAAATATAAACAACAGACTATCTTACATAATGACAAGGCTACGATCCATTGTAGTAACAAAAATCTCGACAATAGACTACCTTCCATAATGACTTGGCTACCATCCATTGGAGTAAAAAAAATCCCGACAACAGACTACCTTCCATAATGAAAAGGCTACCATCCATTGGTGTAACAAAGATATTGACAACATACTACCATCCATAATGACAAGGCTACCATCCATTGGAGTAACAAAAATCACGACAACATACTACCTTACATAATGACAAGGCTACCATCAATTGGAGTAACAAAAATCTCGACAAGAGACTACCTTCCATAATGATAAGGGTACGATCCATTAGAGTAACAAAAATCTCGACAATAGACTACCTTCCATAATGACAAGTCCATAATCCATTGGAATAACAAAAATCTCGACAACAGACTACCTTCCATAATGACAAGGTTACCATCAATTGGAGTAACAAAAGTATCCACAAGAGACTATCTTCCATAATGATAAGGCTACCATCCATTGGAGTAACAAAAATCTCGACAACAGACTACCTTCCATAATGACAAGGCTACCATCCATTGTAGTAACAAAAATCTCAACAACAGACTACCTTACATAATGAGAAGTCTACAATCCATTGTAGTAACAAAAATCTCGACAATAGACTACCTTCCATAATGACTTGGCTACCATCCATTGGAGTATAAAAAACCCCGACAATAGACTAACTTCCATAATTACAAATCTACCATTCATTTGAGTAACAAAGATATCGACAACATACTACCATCCATAATGACAAGGCTACCATCCATTGGAGTAACAAAAATCACGACAACATACTACCTTACATAATGACAAGGCTACCATCCATTGTAGTAAGAAAAATCTCGACAACAGACTACCTTCTATAATGACAAGGCTTCCATCCAATGGAGTAATAAAAATCTCGACAATAGACTACCTTCCATAATGACAAGGCTACCATCCA
Organism: Vicia faba; assembly: GCA_948472305.1. Lineage (NCBI taxonomy): Eukaryota > Viridiplantae > Streptophyta > Magnoliopsida > Fabales > Fabaceae > Vicia > Vicia faba. The sequence goes on along the minus strand of OX451741.1, from coordinate 589,340,177 downwards.
TTGGAGTAACAAAAATCTCGACAAGAAACTACCTTCCATAATGACTTGGCTACCATCCATTGGAGTAACAAATATGTCGACAACGAACTACCTTTCATAATGACAAGGCTACCATCCATTGGAATAACAAAAATTTAGACAACAGACTACCTTCCATAATGACAAGGATAACATCCATTGGAGTAACAAAAATCTAAACAACAGACTACCTTACATAATGACAAGGCTACCATCCATTGTAGTAAAAAAAATATCGACAATAGACTACCTTCCATAATGACTTGGGTACCATCCATTGGAGTAAAACAAATCCCGATAACATACTACCTTCCATAATGAAAAGGCTACCATCCATTGGTGTAACAAAGATATCGACAACATACTACCATCCATAATGACAAGGCTACCATCAATTGGAGTTACAAAAATCACGACAACATACTACCTTACATAATGACAAGGCTACCATCAATTGGAGTAACAAAAATCTCGACAACAAACTACCTTCCATAATGATAAGGGTACCATCCATTGGAGTAACAAAAATCTCGACAATAGACTACCTTCCATAATGACAAGTCCATAATCCATTGGAATAACAAAAATCACGACAACAGACTACCTTCCATAATGACAAGGTTACCATCAATTGGAGTAACAAAAATATCCACAAGAGACTACCTTCCATAATGATAAGGCTACCATCCATTGGAGTAACAAAAATCTCGACAACAGACTACCTTCCATAATGACAAGGGTACCATCCATTGTAGTAACAAATATCTCAACAATAGAATACCTTCCATAATGACTTGGCTACCATCCATTGGAGTAAAAAAAATCCCGACAATAGACTAACTTCCATAATTACAAATCTACCATCAATTGGAGTAACAAAGATATCGACAACATACTAACATCCATAATGACAAGGCTACCATCCATTGGAGTAACAAAAATCACGACAACATACTACCTTACATAATGACAAGGCTACCATCCATTGTAGTAAGAAAAATCTCGACAACAGACTACCTTCCATAATGATAAAGCTTCCATCCAATGGAGTAATAAAAATCTTGAATATAGACTACCTTCCATAATGACAAGGCTACCATCCATTGGAGTAACAAAAATCTCGACAAGAAACTACCTTCCATAATGACTTGGCTACCATCCATTGGAGTAACAAATATGTCGACAACGGACTACCTTTCATAATGACAAGGCTACCATCCATTGGAATAACAAAAATTTAGACAACAGACTACCTTCCCTAATGACAAGGATAACATCCATTGGAGTAACAAAAATCTCGACAACAGACTACCTTCTATAATGACAAGGTTACCATCCATTGTAGTAACAAAAATCTAAACAGCAGACTACCTTACATAATGACAAGGCTACCATCCATTGTAGTAACAAAAATCTCGACAATAGACTACCTTCCATAATGACTTAGCTACCATCTATTGGAGTAAAAAAAATCCCGACAACAGACTACCTTCCATAACGACAAGGCTACCATCCATTGGAGTAACAAAGATATCGACAACATACTACCATCCATAATGACAAGGCTACCATCCATTGTAGTAACAAAAATCACGACAACATACTACCTTACATAATGACAAGGCTACCATCAATTGGAGTAACAAAAATCTCGACAACAGACTACCTTCCATAATGATAAGGGTACCATCCATTGGAGTAACAAAAATCTCGACAATAGACTACCTTCCATAATGACAAGTCCATAATCCATTGGAATAACAAAAATCTCGACAACAGACTACCTTCCATAATGACAAGGTTACCATCAATTGGAGTAACAAAAATATCCACAAGAGACTACCTCCCATAATGATAAGGCTACCATCCATTGGAGTAACAAAAATCTCGACAACAGACTACCTTCCATAATGACAAGGGTACCATCCATTGTAGTAACAAAAATCTCAACAATAGACTACCTTACATAATGACAAGGCTACCATCCATTGTAGTAACAAAAATCTCGACAATAGACTACCTTCCATAATGACTTGGGTACCATCCATTGGAGTAAAAAAAATCCCGACAATAGACTAACTTCCATAATTACAAATCTACCATCAATTGGAGTAACAAAGATATCGACAACATACTAACATCCATAATGACAAGGCTACCATCCATTGGAGTAACAAAAATCACGACAACATACTACCTTACATAATGACAAGGCTACCATCCATTGTAGTAAGAAAAATCTCGACAACAGACTACCTTCCATAATGATAAGGCTTCCATCCAATGGAGTAATAAAAATCTTGACAATAGACTACCTTCCATAATGACAAGGCTACCATCCATTGGAGTAACAAAAATCTCGACAAGAAACTACCTTCCATAATGACTTGGCTACCATCCATTGGAGTAACAAATATGTTGACAACGGACTACCTTTCATAATGACAAGGCTACCATCCATTGGAATAATAAAAATTTAGACAACAGACTACCTTCCCTAATGACAAGGATAACATCCATTGGAGTAACAAAAATCTCGACAACAAACTACCTTCTATAATGACAAGGTTACCATCCATTGTAGTAACAAAAATCTAAACAACAGACTACCTTACATAATGACAAGGCTACCATCCATTGTAGTAACAAAAATCTCGACAATACACTACCTTCCATAATGACTTGGCTACCATCTATTGGAGTAAATAAAATCCCGACAACAAACTACCTTCCATAACGACAAGGCTACCATCCATTGGAGTAACAAATTTATCGACAACATACTACCATCCATAATGACAAGGCTACCATCCATTGGAGTAACAAAAATCACGACAACATACTACCTTACATAATGACAAGGCTACCATCAATTGGAGTAACAAAAATCTCGACAACAGACTACCTTCCATAATGATAAGGGTACCATCCATTGGAGTAACAAAAATCTCGACAACAGACTACCTTCCATAATGACAAGGTTACCATCAATTGGAGTAACAAAAATATCCACAAGAGACTATCTTCCATAATGATAAGGCTACCATCCATTGGAGTAACAAAAATCTCGACAACAGACTACCTTCCATAATGACAAGGCTACCATCCATTGTAGTAACAAAAATCTCGACAATAGACTACCTTCCATAATGACTTGGCTACCATCCATTGGAGTATAAAAAATCCCGACAAAAGACTAACTTCCATAATTACAAATCTACCATCCATTTGAGTAACAAAGATATCGACAACATACTACCATCCATAATGACAAGGCTACCATCCATTGGAGTAACAAAAATCACGACAACATACTACGTTACATAATGACAAGGCTACCATCCATTGTAGTAAGAAAAATCTCGACAACAGACTACCTTCCATAATGATAAGGCTTCCATCCAATGGAGTAATAAAAATCTCGACAATAGACTACCTTCCATAATGACAAGGCTACCATCCATTGGAGTAACAAAAATCTCGACAAGAAACTACCTTCCATAATGACTTGGCTACCATCCATTGGAGTAACAAATATGTCGACAACGGACTACCTTTCATAATTACAAGGCTACCATCCATTGGAATAACAAAAATTTAGACAACAGACTTCCTTCCATAATGACAAGGATAACATCCATTGGAGTAACAAAAATCTCGACAACAGACTACCTTCTATAATGACAAGGTTACCATCCATTGTAGTAACAAAAATCTAAACAACAGACTACCTTACATAATGACAAGGCTACCATCCATTGTAGTAAAAAAAATATCGATAATAGACTACCTTCCATAATGACTTGGGTACCATCCATTGGAGTAAAACAAATCCCGACAAGAGACTACCTTCCATAATGAAAAGGCTACCATCCATTGGTGTAACAAAGATATCGACAACATACTACCATCCATAATGACAAGGCTACCATCGATTGGAGTAACAAAAATCATGACAACATACTACCTTACATAATGACAAGGCTACCATCAATTGGAGTAACAAAAATCTCGACAACAGACTACCTTCCATAATGATAAGGGTACCATCCATTGGAGTAACAAAAATATCGACAATAGACTACCTTCCATAATGACAAGTCCATAATTCATTGGAATAACAAAAATCTCGACAACAGACTACCTTCCATAATGACAAGGTTACCATCAATTGGAGTAACAAAAATATCCACAAGAGACTACCTTCCATAATGATAAGGCTACCATCCATTGGAGTAACAAAAATCTCGACAACAGACTACCTTCCATAATGACAACGGTACCATCCATTGTAGTAACAAAAATCTCAACAATAGACTACCTTACATAATGACAAGGCTACCATCCATTGGAGTAACAAAAATCTCGACAACAGACTACCTTCCATAATGACTAGGCTACAATCCATTGGAGTTACAAAAATCCCGACAATAGACTAGCTTCCATAATTACAAATCTACCATCAATTGGAGTAACAAAGATATCGACAACATACTAACATCCATAATGACAAGGCTACCATCCATTGGAGTAACAAAAATCACGACAACATACTACCTTACATACTGACAAGGCTACCATCCATTGTAGTAAGAAAAATCTCGACAACAGACTACCTTCCATAATGATAACGCTTCCATCCAATGGAGTAATAAAAATCTTGACAATAGACTACCTTCCATAATGACAAGGGTACCATCCAATGTAGTAACAAAAATCTCAACAACAGACTACCTTACATAATGACAAGCCTAACATCCATTGTAGTAACAAAAATCTCGACTATAGACTACCTTCCATAATGACTTGGCTACCATCCATTGGAGTAAAAAAAATCCCGACAATAGACTAACTTCCATAATTACAAAGCTACCATCCATTGGAGTAACAAAGATATCGACAACATACTACCATCCATAATGACAAGCCTACCATCCATTGGAGTAACAAAAATCACGACAACATACTACCTTACATAATGACAAGGCTACCATCAATTGTAGTAAGAAAAATATCAACAACGGACTACCTTCCATAATGACAAGGCTTCCATCCAATGGAGTAATAAAAATCTCAACAATAAACTACCTTCCATAATGACAAGGCTACCATCCATTGGAGTAACAAAAATCTCAACACCAGACTACCTTCCATATGACTTGGCTACCATCCATTGGAGTAACAAATATGTCGACAACGGACTACCTTTCATAATGACAAGGCTACCATCCATTGGAATAACAAAAATCTAGACAACAAACTACCTTCCATAATGACAAAGATAACATCCATTGGAGTAACAAAAATCTCGATAACAGACTACCTTCCATAATGACAAGGTTACCATCAATTGGAGTAACAAAAATATCCCCAAGAGACTACTTTCCATAATGATAAGGCTACCATCCATTGGAGTAACAAAAATCTTGACAACAGACTACCTTCCATAATGTCAAGGGTACAATCCATTGTAGTAACAAAAATCTCAATAATAGACTATCTTACATAATGATAAGGCTACCATGCATTGTAGTAACAAAAATCTCAATAATAGACTACCTTCCATAATTAATTGGCTACCATCCATTGGAGTAACGAAGATATCGACAACATACTACAATCCATAATGACAAGGCTACCATCCATTGGAGTAACAAAAACCACGACAACATACTACCTTACATAATGACAAGGCTACCATCAATTGGAGTAACAAAAATCTCGACAAGAGACTACCTTCCATAATGATAAGGGTACCATCCATTGGAGTAACAAAAATCTCGACAATAGACTACCTTCCATAATGACAAGTCCATAATCCATTGGAATAACAAAAATCTTGACAACAGACTACCTTCCATAATGACAAGGTTACCATCAATTGGAGTAACAAAAATACCACAAGAGACTACCTTCCATAATGATAAGGCTACCATCCATTGGAGTAACAAAAATCCCGACATCATACTACATTCCATAATGACAAGGGTACCATCCATTGTAGTAACAAAAATCTCAACAACAGACTAACTTACATAATGACAAGGCTACCATCCGTTGTAGTAACAAAAATCTCGACAATAGACTACCTTCCATAATGACTTGGCTACCATCCATTGGAGTAAAAAAAATCCCGACAATAGACTAACTTCCATAATTACAAAGCTACCATCCATTGGAGTAACAAAGATATCGACAACATACTACCATCCATAATGACAAGGCTACCATCCATTGGAGTAACAAAAATCAGGACAACATACTACCTTACATAATGACAAGGCTACCATCCATTGTAGTAAGAAAAATCTCGACAATAGACTACCTTCCATAATGACAGGGCTACCATCCATTGGAGTAACAAAAATCTCGACAAGAAACTAGCTTCCATAATGACTTGGCTACCATCCATTGGAGTAACAAATATGTCGACAACGGACTACCTTTCATAATGACAAGGCTACCATCCATTGGAATAACAAAAATTTAGACAACAGACTACCTTCCATAATGACAAGGATAACATCCATTGGAGTTACAAAAATCTCGACAACATACTACCTTCTATAATGACAAGGTTACCATCCATTGTAGTAACAAAAATCTAAACAACAGACTACCTTACATAATGACAAGGCTACCATCCATTGTAGTAACAAAAATCTCGACAATAGACTACCTTCCATAATGACTTGGCTACCATCCATTGGAGTAAAAAAAATCCCGACAACAGGATACCTTCCATAATGACAAGGCTACCATCTATTGGAATAACAAAGATATCGACAACATACTACCATCCATAATGACAAGGCTACCATCCATTGGAGTAACAAAAATCACGACAACATACTACCTTACATAATGACAAGGCTACCATCAATTTGAGTAACAAAAATCTCGACAACAGACTACCTTCCATAATGATAAGGGTACCATCCACTGGAGTAACAAAAATCTCGACAACAGACTACCTTCCATAATGACAAGGGTACCATCCATTGTAGTAACAAAAATCTCCACAACAGACTACCTTACATAATGACAAGGCTATCATCCATTGTAGTAACAAAAATCACGACTATAGACTACCTTCCATAATGACAAGGCTACCATCCATTGGAGTAACAAAAATCTCGACACTAGACTACCTTCCATAATGACTTGGCTACCATCCATTGGAGGAACAAATATGTCGACAACAGACTACCTTTCATAATGACAATGCTACCATCCATTGGAATAACAAAAATCTAGACAACAGACTACCTTCCATAATGACAAAGATAACATCCATTGGAGTAACAAAAATCTCGACAATAGACTACCTTCCATAATGACAAGGTTACCATCAATTGGAGTAACAAACATATCCACAAGAGACTACCTTCCATAATGATAAGGCTACCATCCATTGGAGTAACAAAAATCTTGACAACAGACTACCTTCCATAATGTCAAGGGTACCATCCATTATAGTAACAAAAATCTCAACAATAGACTACCTTACATAATGATAAGGCTACCATGCATTGTAGTAACAAAAATCTTGATAATAGACTACCTTCCATAATGACTTGGCTACCATCCATTGGAGTAAAAAAAATCTCGACAACAGACTACCTTCCATAATGACAAGGTTACCATCAATTGGAGTAACAAAAGTATCCATAAGAGACTACCTTCCATAATGATAAGGCTACCATCCATTGGAGTAACAAAAATCTCGACAACAGACTACCTTCCATAATGACAAGGGTACCATCCATTGTAGTAACAAAAATCTCAACAACAGACTACCTTACATAATGACAAGGCTACCATCCATTGTAGTAACAAAAATCTCGACTATAGACTACCTTCCATAATGACAAGGCTACCATCCATTGGAGTAACAAAAATCTCGACACCAGACTACCTTCCATAATGACTTGGCTACCATCCATTGGAGTAACAAATATGTCGATAACGGACTACCTTTCATAATGACAAGGCTACCATCCATTGGAAAAACAAAAATCTAGACAACAGACTACCTTCCATAATGACAAAGATAACATCCATTGGAGTAACAAAAATCTCAACAACAGACTACCTTCCATAATGACAAGGTTACCATCAATTGGAGTAACAAAAATATCCACAAGAGACTACCTTCCATAATGATAAGGCTACCATCCATTGTAGTAACAAAAATCTCCACAACAGACTACCTTACATAATGACAAGGCTATCATCCATTGTAGTAACAAAAATCACGACTATAGACTACCTTCCATAATGACAAGGCTACCATCCATTGGAGTAACAAAAATCTCGACACTAGACTACCTTCCATAATGACTTGGCTACAATCCATTGGAGGAACAAATATGTCGACAACAGACTACCTTTCATAATGACAATGCTACCATCCATTGGAATAACAAAAATCTAGACAACAGACTACCTTCCATAATGATAAAGATAACATCCATTGGAGTAACAAAAATCTCGACAATAGACTACCTTCCATAATGACAAGGTTACCATCAATTGGAGTAACAAACATATCCACAAGAGACTACCTTCCATAATGATAAGGCTACCATCCATTGGAGTAACAAAAATCTTGACAACAGACTACCTTCCATAATGTCAAGGGTACCATCCATTATAGTAACAAAAATCTCAACAATAGACTACCTTACATAATGATAAGGCTACCATGCATTGTAGTAACAAAAATCTTGATAATAGACTACCTTCCATAATGACTTGGCTACCATCCATTGGAGTAAAAAAAATCTCGACAACAGACTACCTTCCATAATGACAAGGTTACCATCAATTGGAGTAACAAAAGTATCCATAAGAGACTACCTTCCATAATGATAAGGCTACCATCCATTGGAGTAACAAAAATCTCGACAACAGACTACCTTCCATAATGACAAGGGTACCATCCATTGTAGTAACAAAAATCTCAACAACAGACTACCTTACATAATGACAAGGCTACCATCCATTGTAGTAACAAAAATCTCGACTATAGACTACCTTCCATAATGACAAGGCTACCATCCATTGGAGTAACAAAAATCTCGACACCAGACTACCTTCCATAATGACTTGGCTACCATCCATTGGAGTAACAAATATGTCGATAACGGACTACCTTTCATAATGACAAGGCTACCATCCATTGGAATAACAAAAATCTAGACAACAGACTACCTTCCATAATGACAAAGATAACATCCATTGGAGTAACAAAAATCTCAACAACAGACTACCTTCCATAATGACAAGGTTACCATCAATTGGAGTAACAAAAATATCCACAAGAGACTACCTTCCATAATGATAAGGCTACCATCCATTGTAGTAACAAAAATCTCGACTATAGACTACCTTCCATAATGACAAGGCTACCATCCATTGGAGTAACAAAAATCTCGACACCAGACTACCTTCCATAATGACTTGGCTACCATCCATTGGAGTAACAAATATGTCGACAACGGACTACCTTTCATAATGACAAGGCTACCATCCATTGGAATAACAAAAATCTAGACAACAGACTACCTTCCATAATAACAAAGATAACATCCATTGGAGTAACAAAAATCTCAACAACAGACTACCTTCCATAATGACAAGGTTACCATCAATTGGAGTAACAAAAATATCCACAAGAGACTACCTTCCATAATGATAAGGCTACCATCCATTGGAGTAACAAAAATCTTGACAACAGACTACCTTCCATAATGTCAAGGGTACCATCCATTGTAGTAACAAAAATCTCAACAATAGACTACCTTACATAATGATAAGGCTACCATGCATTGTAGTAACAAAAATCTCGATAATAGACTACCTTCCATAATGACTTGGCTACCATCCATTGGAGTAAAAAAAATCCCTACAACAGACTACCTTCCATAATGACAAGGCTACCATCCATTAGAGTAACAAAGATATCGACAACATACTACCATCCATAATGACAAGGCTACCATCCATTGGAGTAACAAAAATCACGACAACATACTACCTTCCATAATGACTTGGCTACCATCCATTGGAGTAAAAAAAATTCCGACAACAGACTACCTTCCATAATGACAAGGCTACCATCCATTAGAGTAACAAAGATATCGACAACATACTACCATCCATAATGAGAAGGCTACCATCCATTGGAGTAACAAAAATCACGACAACATACTACCTTTCATAATGACAAGGCTACCATCAATTGGAAAAACAAAAATCTCGACAACAGACTACCTTCCATAATGATAAGGGTACCATCCATTGGAGTAACAAAAATCTCGACAACAGACTACCTTCCATAATGACTAGTCCATAATCTATTGGAATAACAAAAATATCGACAACAGACTACCTTCCATAATGACAAGGTTACCATCAATTGGAGTAACAAAAATATCCACAAGAGACTACCTTCCATAATGATAAGGCTACCATCCATTGGAGTAACAAAAATCTCGACAACAGACTACCTTCCATAATGACAAGGGTACCATCCATTGTAGTAACAAAAATCACAACAACAGACTACCTTACATAATGACAAGGCTACCATCCAATGGAGTAACAAAAATCACAACGACAGACTACCTTCCATAATGACAAGGCTACCATCCATTGGAGTAACAAAAATCTTGACAACAGACTACCTTCCATAATGACAAGTCTACAATCCATTGGAGTAACATTAATCACAATGACAGACTACCTTCCATAATGACAAGGATACCATCAATTAGAGTAAAAAAAATCGGGACAACAGTCTACCTTCCATAATGACAAGGCTACCATCCATTGGAGTAACAAAAATATTAACAAGAGACTACCTTCCATAACGACAAGGATATCATCCATTGGAGTAACAAAAATATCGACAACAGACTACATTCCATAATGACAAGGCTATCTTACATTATAGTAACAAAAATCTGAACAACAGACTACCTTCCATAATGAGAAGGCTTCCATCCATTGGAGTTACAAAAATCACAATGACTGACTACCTTTCATAATGCAAGGCTAACATCCATTGGAGTAACAAAAATATCAACAACAGACTACCTTCTAAAATGACAAGTATACCATCCATTAGAATAACAAAAATCTCGACAACAAACTACCTTCCATAATGAGTTGGCTACCATGCATTTGAGTAACAAAGATGTCGACAACAGACTACTTTTCATAATGACAAGGCTACCATCCATTGGAATATCAAAAATTTAGACAACTGACTACCTCCCATAATGACAAAGATACCATCCATTGGAGTAACAAAAATATCGACAACATAATACCTTCCATAATGACAAGGCTATCATCCATTGGAGTAACAAAGATATCGACAACATACTACCTACCATAATGACAAGGCTACCATCCATTTGAGTAACTAAAATGACGACAACAGACTACCGTCCATAATGACAAGGCTACCATCCATTGGAGTAACAAAAATCTCGACAACAGAATACCTCCCATAATAACAAGGCTATCATCCAATGGACTAATAAAGATATCAAAAACATACTACCTACCATAGTGACAAGGCTACCATCCATTGGAGTAACAAAAATCTCGACAACAGACTACCTTACATAATGACATGGCTACCATCGAAAGGAGTAACAAAAATCTCGAGAATAGACTACCTTCGATAATGAAAATGCTACCATCCATTGGAGTAACAAAAATCTCGACAATAGACTACCTTTCATAATGATTAGGCTACTATCCATTGGAGTAACAAAGATATCAACAACAAACTACCTTCCATAATGACAAGTCTTCCATCCATTGGAGTAACAAAAATCCGAACAACAGACTACCTTCCATAATGACAAGGCTACCATCCATTGGACTAACAGAAATCACAACGACAGACTACCTTCCATGATGACAAGGCTACCAACCATTGGAGTAACAAAAATCTCGACAACAGACTACCTTCCATAATGACAAGGCTACAATCCATTGGAATAAAAAAAATTCGACAATAGACTACCTTTGATGAAGATAAGGCTACCATCCATTGGAGTAACAAAAATCTCGATGACAGACTACCTTCTGTAAAGACAAGGATACCATCCATTGGAGTAACAAAAAATCTCGACAACAGACTACTTTCCATAATGACAAGGCTACCATGCATTGGAGTAACAAAGATATCAACAACAGACTACCTTCCATAATGACAAGTCTTCCATCCATTGGAGTAACAAAATTCTAAACAACACACTACCTACTATAATGACAAGGCTACCATCCATTGGAGTAACATTAATCATAATGACATACTACCTTCCATAATGACAAGGATACCATCAATTAGAGTAACAAAAATTGGGACAACAGTCTACCTTCCATAATGACAAGGATACCATCCATTGGAGTAACAAAAATATTAACAAGAGACTACCTTCCATAATGACAAGGATACCATCCATTGGAGTAACAGAAATCTCGACAACAGACAACCTTCCATAACGACAAAGCTACCATCCATTATAGTAACAAAGATTTCGGTAACATACTAGCTTCCATAATGACAATGCTCCCATCCATTTGAATAACAAAAATCTCGACAACAGACTACCTTCCATAATGACAAGGCTACCATCCAATGGAGTAACAAAAATATCCACAACAGAATACCTTCCATAATGACAAGGCTACCTTACATTATAGTAACAAAATTCTGAACAAAAGACGACCTTCCATAATGACAAGGCTTCCATCCATTGGAGTAACAAAAATCACAATGACAGACTACGTTTCATAATGCAAGGCTAACATCCATTGGAGTAACAAAAATATCAACAACAAACTACCTTCCAAGATGACAAGGCTACCATCCATTAGAATAACAATAATTTCGACAACAGACTACCTTCCATAATGAGTTGGATACCATCCATTGGAGTAACAAAGATGTCGACAACAGACTACTTTTCATAATGACAAGGCTACCATCCATTGGAATAACAAAAATTTAGACAACAGACTACCTCACATAATGACAAGGATACCATCCATTGGAGTAAAAAAAATCTCGACAACAAAATACCTTCCATAATGACAAGGCTATCATCCATTGGAGTAACAAAGATATCGACAACATACTACCTACCATAATGACAAAGCTACCATCCATTTGAATAACAAAAATGGCCACAACAGACTACAAGCGATAATGACAAGGCTACCATCCATTAGAATAACAAAAATCTCGATAACAGACTACCTTCCATAATGATAAGGCTACCATCCAATGGAGTAACAAAAATCTCGACAAAAGACTACCTTTCATAATGACAAGGCTACCATCCATTGGAATAACAAAAATCTTGACAACAGACTACCTTCCATACCGACTAGGCTACCATCCATTGGAATAACAAAAATCTCGACACCAGACTACCTTCTATATTTACAAGGCTACCATCCATTGGAGTAACAAAAATATCGACAACAGACTACCTTTTATAATGACAAGGCTACCATCCATTGGAGTAACAAAGATATCGACAACAGACTACCTTCTATAATGACAAGTCTTCCATCCATTGGAGTAACAAAAATCCGAACAACAGACTACCTTCCATAATGACAATGCTACCATCCATTAGAGTAACAAAAATCAGGACAACAATCTACCTTCCATAATGACAAGGCTCCATCCATTGTGGTAACAAAAATATCAACAAGAGACTACCTTCCATAATGGCAAGGCTACCATCCATTGGAGTAACAAAAATCTCGACAACAGACTACCTTCATTAATGACAAGGCTACCATCCATAGGAGTAACAAAGATATCGATAACATACTACCTTCCATAATAAAAAGGCTACCATCCATTGGAGTAAGAAAAATCTTGACAATAGACTACCTTCCATAATGCAAGGCTACCATCCATTGGAGTAACAAAAATATCGACAACAAACTAACTTCCATAATGACTTGGCTACTATCCATTGGAGGACCAAAGATGTCGACAACAGACTACTTTTCATAATGACAAGTCTACCATCCATTAGAATAACAAAAATCTAGACAACATACTACCTTCCATAATGACAAGGATACCATCCATTGGAGTAACAAAATTCTCGACAATAAAATACCTTCCATGATGACAAGGCTGTCATCCATTGGATTAACAAAGATATCGACAACAGACTACCTTCCACAATGACAAGGCTACCATCCATTGGAGTAACAGTAATCTCAATGACTAACTACCTTCCATAATGACAAGGCTACCATCCATTGGAGTAATAAAAATCTTGACAAAATACTACCTTCCATGATGATAAGGCTACCATCCATTGGAATAATAAAAATCTCGAAAAAAGACTACCTTCCTTAATGACAAGGGTAACATCCAATGGAGTAAGAAAAATATCGACAACAGATTACCTTCCATAATGACAAGGCTACAATCCATTGGAGTAACAAAAATGACGACAACATACTACCTTACATAATGACAAGGCTACCATCAATTTGAGTAACAAAAATCTCGACAACAGACTACCTTCCATAATGATAAGGGTACCATCCATTGGAGTAACAAAAATCTCGACAATAGACTACCATCCATAATGACAAGGTTACCATCAATTGGAGTAACAAAAGTATCCATAAGAGACTACCTTCCATAATGATAAGGCTACCATCCATTGGAGTAACAAAAATCTCGACAACAGACTACCTTCCATAATGACAAGGGTACCATCCATTGTAGTAACAAAAATCTCAACAACAGACTACCTTACATAATGACAAGGCTACCATCCATTGTAGTAACAAAAATCTCGACTATAGACTACCTTCCATAATGACAAGGCTACCATCCATTGGAGTAACAAAAATCTCGACACCAGACTACCTTCCATAATGACTTGGCTACCATCCATTGGAGTAACAAATATGTCGACAACGGACTACCTTTCATAATGACAAGGCTACCAGCCATTGGAATAACAAAAATCTAGACAACATACTACCTTCCATAATGTCAAAGATAACATCCATTGGAGTAACAAAAATCTCGACAACAGACTACCTTCCATAATGACAAGGTTACCATCAATTGGAGTAACAAAAATATCCACAAGAGATTACCTTCCATAATGATAAGGCTACCATCCATTGGAGTAACAAAAATCTTGACAACAGACTACCTTCCATAATGTCAAGGGTACCATCCATTGTATTAACAAAAATCTCAACAATAGACTACCTTACATAATGATAAGGCTACCATGCATTGTAGTAACAAAAATCTCGATAATAGACTACCTTCCATAATGACTTGGCTACCATCCATTGGAGTAAAAAAAATCCCTACAACAGACTACCTTCCATAATGACAAGGCTACCATCCATTACAGTAACAAAGATATCGACAACATACTACCATCCATAATGACAAGGCTACCATCCATTGGAGTAACAAAAATCACGACAACATACTACCTTCCATAATGACTTGGCTACCATCCATTGGAGTAAAACAAATCCCGACAACGGACTACCTTCCATAATGACAAGGCTACCATCAATTGGAGTAACAAAAATCTCGACAACAGACTACCTTCCATAATGATAAGGGTACCATCCATTGGAGTAACAAAAATCTCGACAACAGACTACCTTCCATAATGACTAGTCCATAATCCATTGGAATAACAAAAATCTCGACAACAAACTACCTTCCATAATGACAAGGTTACCATGAATTGGAGTAACAAAAATATCCACAAGAGACTACCTTCCATAATGATAAGGCTACCATCCATTGGAGTAACAAAAATCTCGACAACAGACTACTTTCCATAATGACAAGGGTACCATCCATTGTAGTAACAAAAATCTCAACAACAGACTACCTTACATAATGACAAGGCTACCATCCAATGGAGTAACAAAAATCACAACGACAGACTACCTTCCATAATGACAAGGCTACCATCCATTGGAGTAATAAAAATCTTGACAATAGACTACCTTCCATAATGACAAGGCTACAATCCATTGGAGTAACATTAATCACAACGACAGACTACCTTCCATAAAGACAAGGATACCATCAATTAGAGTAAAAACAATCGGGACAACAGTCTACCTTCCATAATGACAAGGCTACCATCCATTGGAGTAACAAAAATATTAACAAGAGACTACCTTCCATAACGACAAGGATATCATCCATTGGAGTAACAAAAATATCGACAACAGACTACCTTCCATAATGACAAGGCTATCTTACATTATAGTAACAAAAATCTGAACAACAGACTACCTTCCATAATGAGAAGGCTTCCATCCATTGGAGTTACAAAAATCACAATGACTGACTACCTTTCATAATGCAAGGCTAACATCCATTGGAGTAACAAAAATATCAACAACAGACTACCTTCTAAAATGACAAGGATAACATCCATTAGAATAACAAAAATCTCGACAACAGACTACCTTCCATAATGAGTTGGCTACCATCCATTTGAGTAACAAAGATGTCGACAACAGACTACTTTTCATAATGACAAGGCTACCATCCATTGGAATATCAAAAATTTAGACAACATACTACCTCCCATAATGACAAAGATACCATCCATTGGAGTAACAAAAATCTCGACAACATAATACCTTCCATAATGACAAGGCTATCATCCATTGGAGTAACAAAGATATCGACAACATACTACCTACCATAATGACAAGGCTACCATCCATTTGAGTAACTAAAATGACGACAACAGACTACCGTCCATAATGACAAGGCTACCATCCATTGGAGTAACAAAAATCTTGACAACAAAATACCTCCCATAATAACAAGGCTATCATCCAATGGACTAATAAAGATATCAAAAACATACTACCTACCATAGTGACAAGGCAACCATCCATTGGAGTAACAAAAATCTCGACAACAGACTACCTTACATAATGACATGGCTACCATCGAAAGGAGTAACAAAAATCTCGAGAATAGACTACCTTCGATAATGAAAATGCTACCATCCATTGGATTAACAAAAATCTCGACAATAGACTACATTTCATAATGATTAGGCTACTATCAATTGGAGTAATAAATATATTGACAACAATCTACCTTCTATAATTACAAGGCTACCATCCATTGTAGTAACAAAAATCTCAACAACAGACTACCTTACATAATGACAAGGCTACCATCCATTGTAGTAACAAAAATCTCGACTATAGACTACCTTCCATAATGACAAGGCTACCATCCATTGGAGTAACAAAAATCTCGACACCAGACTACCTTCCATAATGACTTGGCTACCATCCATTGGTGTAACAAATATGTCGACAACGGACTACCTTTCATAATGACAAGGCTACCATCCATTGGAATAACAAAAATCTAGACAACAGACTCCCTTCCATAATGACAAATATAACATCCATTGGAGTAACAAAAATCTCGACAACAGACTACCTTCCATAATGACAAGGTTACCATCAATTGGAGTAACAAAAATATCCACAAGAGACTACCGTCCATAATGATAAGGCTACCATCCATTGGAGTAACAAAAATCTTGACAACAGACTACCTTCCATAATGTCAAGGGTACCATCCATTGTAGTAACAAAAATCTCAACAATAGACTACCTTACATAATGATAAGGCTACCATGCATTGTAGTAACAAAAATCTCGATAATAGACTACCTTCCATAATGACTTGGCTACCATCCATTGGAGTAAAAAAAATCCCTACAACAGACTACCTGCCATAATGACAAGGCTACCATCCATTAGAGTAACAAAGATATCGACAACATACTACCATCCATAATGACAAGGCTACCATCCATTGGAGTAACAAAAATCTAGACAACACACTACCTTCCATAATGACTTGCCTACCATCCATTGGAGTAAAACAAATCCCGACAACGGACTACCTTCCATAATGACAAGGCTACCATCCATTGGAGTAACAAAGATATCGACAACATACTACCATCCATAATGACAAGGCTACCATCCATTGGAGTAACAAAAATCACGACAACATACTACCTTACATAATGACAAGGCTACCATCAATTGGAGTAACAAAAATCTGGACAACAGACTACCTTCCATAATGATAAGGGTACCATCCATTGGGGTAACAAAACTCTCGACAACAGACTACCTTCCATAATGACTAGTCCATAATCCATTGGAATAACAAAAATCTCGACAACAAACTACCTTCCATAATGACAAGGTTACCATCAATTGGAGTAACAAAAATATCCACAAGAGACTACCTTCCATAATGATAAGGCTACCATCCATTGGAGTAACAAAAATCTCGACAACAGACTTCTTTCCATAATGACAAGGGTACCATCCATTGTAGTAACAAAAATCTCAACAACAGACTACCTTACATAATGACAAGGCTACCATCCAATGGAGTAACAAAAATCACAACGACAGACTACCTTCCATAATGACAAGGCTACCATCCATTGGAGTAACAAAAATCTTGACAATAGACTACCTTCCATAATGACAAGGCTACAATCCATTGGAGTAACATTAATCACAATGACAGACTACCTTCCATAATGACAAGGATACCATCAATTAGAGTAAAAAAAATCGGGACAATAGTCTACCTTCCATAATGACAAGTCTACCATCCATTGGAGTAACAAAAATATTAACAAGAGACTACCTTCCATAACGACAAGGATATCATCCATTGGAGTAACAAAAATATCGACAACAGACTACCTTCCATAATGACAAGGCTATCTTACATTATAGTAACAAAAATCTGAACAACAGACTACCTTCCATAATGAGAAGGCTTCCATCCATTGGAGTTACAAAAATCACAATGACTGACTACCTTTCATAATGCAAGGCTAACATCCATTGGAGTAACAAAAATATCAACAACAGACTACCTTCTAAAATGACAAGGATAGCATCCATTAGAATAACAAAAATCTCGACAACAGACTACCTTCCATAATGAGTTGGCTACCATCCATTTGAGTAACAAAGATGTCGACAACAGACTACTTTTCATAATGACAAGGCTACCATCCATTGGAATATCAAAAATTTAGACAACATACTACCTCCCATAATGACAAAGATACCATCCATTGGAGTAACAAAAATCTCGACAACATAATACCTTCCATAATGACAAGGCTATCATCCATTGGAGTAACAAAGATATCGACAACATACTACCTACCATAATGACAAGGCTACCATCCATTTGAGTAACTAAAATAACGACAACAGACTACCGTCCATAATGACAAGGCTACCATCCATTGGAGTAACAAAAATCTTGACAACAAAATACCTCCCATAATAACAAGGCTATCATCCAATGGACTAATAAAGATATCAAAAACATACTACCTACCATAGTGACAAGGCAACCATCCATTGGAGTAACAAAAATCTCGACAACAGACTACCTTACATAATGACATGGCTACCATCGAAAGGAGTAACAAAAATCTCGAGAATAGACTACCTTCGATAATGAAAATGCTACCATCCATTGGATTAACAAAAATCTCGACAATAGACTACATTTCATAATGATTAGGCTACTATCAATTGGAGTAATAAATATATTGACAACAATCTACCTTCTATAATTACAAGGCTACCATCCATTGTAGTAACAAAAATCTCAACAACAGACTACCTTACATAATGACAAGGCTACCATCCATTGTAGTAACAAAAATCTCGACTATAGACTACCTTCCATAATGACAAGGCTACCATCCATTGGAGTAACAAAAATCTCGACACCAGACTACCTTCCATAATGACTTGGCTACCATCCATTGGTGTAACAAATATGTCGACAACGGACTACCTTTCATAATGACAAGGCTACCATCCATTGGAATAACAAAAATCTAGACAACAGACTCCCTTCCATAATGACAAATATAACATCCATTGGAGTAACAAAAATCTCGACAACAGACTACCTTCCATAATGACAAGGTTACCATCAATTGGAGTAACAAAAATATCCACAAGAGACTACCGTCCATAATGATAAGGCTACCATCCATTGGAGTAACAAAAATCTTGACAACAGACTACCTTCCATAATGTCAAGGGTACCATCCATTGTAGTAACAAAAATCTCAACAATAGACTACCTTACATAATGATAAGGCTACCATGCATTGTAGTAACAAAAATCTCGATAATAGACTACCTTCCATAATGACTTGGCTACCATCCATTGGAGTAAAAAAAATCCCTACAACAGACTACCTGCCATAATGACAAGGCTACCATCCATTAGAGTAACAAAGATATCGACAACATACTACCATCCATAATGACAAGGCTACCATCCATTGGAGTAACAAAAATCTAGACAACACACTACCTTCCATAATGACTTGCCTACCATCCATTGGAGTAAAACAAATCCCGACAACGGACTACCTTCCATAATGACAAGGCTACCATCCATTGGAGTAACAAAGATATCGACAACATACTACCATCCATAATGACAAGGCTACCATCCATTGGAGTAACAAAAATCACGACAACATACTACCTTACATAATGACAAGGCTACCATCAATTGGAGTAACAAAAATCTGGACAACAGACTACCTTCCATAATGATAAGGGTACCATCCATTGGGGTAACAAAACTCTCGACAACAGACTACCTTCCATAATGACTAGTCCATAATCCATTGGAATAACAAAAATCTCGACAACAAACTACCTTCCATAATGACAAGGTTACCATCAATTGGAGTAACAAAAATATCCACAAGAGACTACCTTCCATAATGATAAGGCTACCATCCATTGGAGTAACAAAAATCTCGACAACAGACTTCTTTCCATAATGACAAGGGTACCATCCATTGTAGTAACAAAAATCTCAACAACAGACTACCTTACATAATGACAAGGCTACCATCCAATGGAGTAACAAAAATCACAACGACAGACTACCTTCCATAATGACAAGGCTACCATCCATTGGAGTAACAAAAATCTTGACAATAGACTACCTTCCATAATGACAAGGCTACAATCCATTGGAGTAACATTAATCACAATGACAGACTACCTTCCATAATGACAAGGATACCATCAATTAGAGTAAAAAAAATCGGGACAATAGTCTACCTTCCATAATGACAAGTCTACCATCCATTGGAGTAACAAAAATATTAACAAGAGACTACCTTCCATAACGACAAGGATATCATCCATTGGAGTAACAAAAATATCGACAACAGACTACCTTCCATAATGACAAGGCTATCTTACATTATAGTAACAAAAATCTGAACAACAGACTACCTTCCATAATGAGAAGGCTTCCATCCATTGGAGTTACAAAAATCACAATGACTGACTACCTTTCATAATGCAAGGCTAACATCCATTGGAGTAACAAAAATATCAACAACAGACTACCTTCTAAAATGACAAGGATAGCATCCATTAGAATAACAAAAATCTCGACAACAGACTACCTTCCATAATGAGTTGGCTACCATCCATTTGAGTAACAAAGATGTCGACAACAGACTACTTTTCATAATGACAAGGCTACCATCCATTGGAATATCAAAAATTTAGACAACATACTACCTCCCATAATGACAAAGATACCATCCATTGGAGTAACAAAAATCTCGACAACATAATACCTTCCATAATGACAAGGCTATCATCCATTGGAGTAACAAAGATATCGACAACATACTACCTACCATAATGACAAGGCTACCATCCATTTGAGTAACTAAAATAACGACAACAGACTACCGTCCATAATGACAAGGCTACCATCCATTGGAGTAACAAAAATCTTGACAACAAAATACCTCCCATAATAACAAGGCTATCATCCAATGGACTAATAAAGATATCAAAAACATACTACCTACCATAGTGACAAGGCAACCATCCATTGGAGTAACAAAAATCTCGACAACAGACTACCTTACATAATGACATGGCTACCATCGAAAGGAGTAACAAAAATCTCGAGAATAGACTACCTTCGATAATGAAAATGCTACCATCCATTGGATTAACAAAAATCTCGACAATAGACTACATTTCATAATGATTAGGCTACTATCAATTGGAGTAATAAATATATTGACAACAATCTACCTTCTATAATTACAAGGCTACCATCCATTGTAGTAACAAAAATCTCAACAACAGACTACCTTACATAATGACAAGGCTACCATCCATTGTAGTAACAAAAATCTCGACTATAGACTACCTTCCATAATGACAAGGCTACCATCCATTGGAGTAACAAAAATCTCGACACCAGACTACCTTCCATAATGACTTGGCTACCATCCATTGGTGTAACAAATATGTCGACAACGGACTACCTTTCATAATGACAAGGCTACCATCCATTGGAATAACAAAAATCTAGACAACAGACTCCCTTCCATAATGACAAATATAACATCCATTGGAGTAACAAAAATCTCGACAACAGACTACCTTCCATAATGACAAGGTTACCATCAATTGGAGTAACAAAAATATCCACAAGAGACTACCGTCCATAATGATAAGGCTACCATCCATTGGAGTAACAAAAATCTTGACAACAGACTACCTTCCATAATGTCAAGGGTACCATCCATTGTAGTAACAAAAATCTCAACAATAGACTACCTTACATAATGATAAGGCTACCATGCATTGTAGTAACAAAAATCTCGATAATAGACTACCTTCCATAATGACTTGGCTACCATCCATTGGAGTAAAAAAAATCCCTACAACAGACTACCTGCCATAATGACAAGGCTACCATCCATTAGAGTAACAAAGATATCGACAACATACTACCATCCATAATGACAAGGCTACCATCCATTGGAGTAACAAAAATCTAGACAACACACTACCTTCCATAATGACTTGCCTACCATCCATTGGAGTAAAACAAATCCCGACAACGGACTACCTTCCATAATGACAAGGCTACCATCCATTGGAGTAACAAAGATATCGACAACATACTACCATCCATAATGACAAGGCTACCATCCATTGGAGTAACAAAAATCACGACAACATACTACCTTACATAATGACAAGGCTACCATCAATTGGAGTAACAAAAATCTGGACAACAGACTACCTTCCATAATGATAAGGGTACCATCCATTGGGGTAACAAAACTCTCGACAACAGACTACCTTCCATAATGACTAGTCCATAATCCATTGGAATAACAAAAATCTCGACAACAAACTACCTTCCATAATGACAAGGTTACCATCAATTGGAGTAACAAAAATATCCACAAGAGACTACCTTCCATAATGATAAGGCTACCATCCATTGGAGTAACAAAAATCTCGACAACAGACTTCTTTCCATAATGACAAGGGTACCATCCATTGTAGTAACAAAAATCTCAACAACAGACTACCTTACATAATGACAAGGCTACCATCCAATGGAGTAACAAAAATCACAACGACAGACTACCTTCCATAATGACAAGGCTACCATCCATTGGAGTAACAAAAATCTTGACAATAGACTACCTTCCATAATGACAAGGCTACAATCCATTGGAGTAACATTAATCACAATGACAGACTACCTTCCATAATGACAAGGATACCATCAATTAGAGTAAAAAAAATCGGGACAATAGTCTACCTTCCATAATGACAAGTCTACCATCCATTGGAGTAACAAAAATATTAACAAGAGACTACCTTCCATAACGACAAGGATATCATCCATTGGAGTAACAAAAATATTGACAACAGACTACCTTCCATAATGACAAGGCTATCTTACATTATAGTAACAAAAATCTGAACAACAGACTACCTTCCATAATGAGAAGGCTTCCATCCATTGGAGTTACAAAAATCACAATGACTGACTACCTTTCATAATGCAAGTCTAACATCCATTGGAGTAACAAAAATATCAACAACAGACTACCTTCCATAATGAGTTGGCTACCATCCATTTGAGTAACAAAGATGTCGACAACAGACTACTTTTCATAATGACAAGGCTACCATCCATTGGAATATCAAAAATTTAGACAACATACTACCTCCCATAATGACAAAGATACCATCCATTGGAGTAACAAAAATCTCGACAACATAATACCTTCCATAATGACAAGGCTATCATCCATTGGAGTAACAAAGATATCGACAACATACTACCTACCATAATGACAAGGCTACCATCCATTTCAGTAACAAAAATGACGACAACAGACTACCGTCCATAATGACAAGGCTACCATCCATTGGAGTAACAAAAATCTCGATAACAAAATTCCTCCCATAATAACAAGGCTATCATCCAATGGACTAATAAAGATATCAAAAACATACTACCTACCATAGTGACAAGGCTGCCATCCATTGGAGTAACAAAAATCTCGACAACAGACTACCTTACATAATGATATGGCTACCATCGAAAGGAGTAACAAAAATCTCGAGAATAGACTACCTTCGATAATGAAAATGCTACCATCCATTGGATTAACAAAAATCTCGACAATAGACTACCTTTCATAATGATTAGGCTACTATCAATTGGAGTAATAAATATATTGACAACAGTCTACCTTCTATAATTACAAGGCTACCATCCATTGGAGTAACAAAAATCTCTACAACAGACTACCTTCCATAATGACAAGGCTACCATCCATTGGAGTAACAAAGATATCGACAACAAACTACCTTCCATAATGACAAGTCTTCCATCCATTGGAGTAACAAAAATCCGAACAACAGACTACCTTCCATAATGACAAGGCTACCATCCATTGGAGTAACAGTTATCACAACGACAGACTACCTTCCATGATGACAAGGCTACGAGCCATTGGAGTAACAAAAATATCGACAACAGACTACCTTCTATAAAGACAAGGATACCATCCATTGGAGTAACAAAAAATCTCGACAACAGACTACCTTCCATAATGACAAGGCTACCATGCATTAGAGTAATAAAGATATCAACAACAGACTCCCTTCCATAATGACAAGTCTTCCATCCATTGGAGTAACAAAATTCTGAACAACACACTACCTTCTATAATGACAAGGCTACCATCCATTGGAGTAACATTAATCATAATGACATACTACCTTCCATAATGACAAGGATACCATCAATTAGTGAAACAAAAATTGGGACAACAGTCTACCTTCCATAATGACAAGGATACCATCCATTGGAGTAACAAAAATATTAACAAGAGACTACCTTCCATAATGACAAGGATACCATCCATTGGAGTAACAAAAATCTCGACAACAGACTACCTTCCATAACGACAAAGCTACCATCCATTATAGTAACAAAGATTTTGGTAACATACTAGCTTCCATAATGACAAGGCAACCATCCATTGGAGTAAAAAAAATCTCGAAAATAGACTACCTTCCATAATGACTAGGCTACCATCCATTTGAATAACAAAAATCTTGACAACAGACTACCTTCCATAATGACAAGGCTACCATCCAATGGAGTAACAAAAATATCGACAACAGAATACCTTCCATAATGACAAGGCTACCTTACATTATAGTAACAAAATTCTAAACAAAAGACTACCTTCCATAATGACAAGGCTTCCATCCATTGGAGTAACAAAAATCACAATGAGAGACTACCTTTCATAATGCAAGGCTAACATCCATTGGAGTAACAAAAATATCAACAACAAACTACCTTCCAAAATGACAAGGCTACCATCCATTAGAATAACAATAATCTCGACAACAGACTACCTTCCATAATGAGTTGGATACCATCCATTGGAGTAACAAAGATGTCGACAACGGACTACTTTTCATAATGAAAAGGCTACCATCCATTGGAATAACAAAAATTTAGACAACAGACTACCTCCCATAATGACAAGGATACCATCCATTGGAGTAAAAAAAATCTCGACAACAAAATACCTTCCATAATGACAAGGCTATCATCCATTGGAGTAACAAAGATATCGACAACATACTACCTACCATAATGACAAGGCTACCATCCATTTGAATAACAAAAATGACCACAACAGACTACAAGCGATAATGACAAGGCTACCATCCATTAGAATAACAAAAATCTCGATAACAGACTACCTTCCATAATCATAAGGCTACCATCCAATGGAGTAACAAAAATCTCGACAAAAGACTACCTTTCATAATGACAAGACTACCATCCATTGGAGTAACAAAAATCTTGACAACAGACTACCTTCCATACCGACTAGGCTACCAACCATTGGAATAACAAAAATCTCGACAACAAACTACCTTCTATAATGACAAGTCTTCCATCCATTGGAGTAACAAAAATCCGAACAACAAACTACCTTCCATAATGACAATGCTACCATCCATTAGAGTAACAAAAATCAGGACAACAATCTACCTTCCATAATGTCAAGGCTCCATCCATTGTGGTAACAAAAATATCAACAAGAGACTATCTTCCATAATGGCAAGGCTACCATCCATTGGAGTAACAAAAATCTCGACAACAGACTACCTTCCATAATGACAAGGCTACCATCCATAGGAGTAACAAAATATCGATAACATACTACCTTCCATAATAAAAAGGCTACCATTCATTGGAGTAAGAAAAATCATGACAATAGACTACCTTCCATAATGCAAGGCTACCATCCATTGGAGTAACAAAAATATCAACAACAAACTACCTTCCATAATGACATGGCTACCATACATTGGAGTAACAAAAATATCGACAACAAACTAACATCCATAATGACAAGTCTACCATCCATTAGAATAACAAAAATCTAGACAACATACTACCTTCCATAATGACAAGGATACCATCCATTGGAGTAACAAAATTCTCGACAATAAAATACCTTCCATGATGACAAGGCTGTCATCCATTGGATTAACAAAGATATCGACAACAGACTACCTTCCACAATGACAAGGCTACCATCCATTGGAGTAACAGTAATCTCAATGACTAACTACCTTCCATAATGGCAAGGCTACCATCCATTGGATTAAGAAAAATCTCGATAACAGACTACCTTCCATAATGACAAGGCTACCATCCATTGGAGTAATAAAAATCTTGACAAAAGACTACCTTCCATGATGATAAGGCTACCATCCATTGGAATAATAAAAATCTCGACAATAGACTACCTTCCTTAATGACAAGGGTAACATCCAATGGAGTAAGAAAAATATCGACAACAGACTACCTTTCATAATGACAAGGCTACCATCCATTGGAGTAACAAAAATCTCGACAACATACTACCTTCCATAATGACAAGGCTACAATCCATTGGAAGAACAAAAATTTTGAGATAGACTACCTTTAATAAAGACAAGGCTACCATCCATTAGAATAAAAAAAATTTCGACAACAAACTACCTTCTATAATAACAAGGCTACCATCCATTGGAGTAACAAAAATCTCGACAACAGACTACCTTCCATAATGACAAGGCTACCATCCATTGGAGTAAGAAAGATATCAACAACAAATTACCTTCCATAATGACAAGTCTTCCATCCATTGGAGTAACGAAAATCTGAACAACAGACTACCTTCCATAATGACAAGGCTACAATCCATTGGAGTAACATAAATCACAATGATAGACTACCTTCAATATTGACAAGGCTACCATCCGTTAGAGTAACAAAAATCGGGACAACAGTCTACCTTCCATAATGACAAGGCTACCATCTATATGAGTAACAAAAATATCGAAAACAGACTACCTTCCATAATGACTACGCTACCATCCATTTAAATAACAAAAATATCGACAACAAACTACCTTCCATAACAGACTACCTTCCATAATGCAAGGCTACCATCCATTGGAGTAACAAAAATATCAACAAATAACTACCTTCCATAATGACAAGGCTACCATCCATTGGAGTAACAGAAATATCGACAACAGACTCCCTTCCATAATGGCTTGGCTACCATCCATTGGAGGACCAAAGAGGTCGACAACAGACTACCTTTCATAATGACAAGGCTACCATCCATTGGAATAACAAAAATCTAGACAACAAACTATGTTCCATAATGACAAGGCTACCATCCATTGGAGTAACAAAAATATCGACAACAGACTACCTTCCATAATGACAAGGCTACCATCCAATGGAATAACAAAAATCTCGACTACAGACTACCTTGCATAATGACAAGGCTACCATCCATTGTAGTAAAAAATATCTCGAAAACATACTACTTTCCATAATGACTAGGCTACCATCCATTGGAGTAATAAAAATCTCGAAAACAGACTACCTTCCATAATGACAATGCTACAATCCATTGGAAGAACAAAAATTTCGACAATAGACTACCTTTGATAAAGACAAGGCTACCATCCATTGGAATAACAAAAATCTCGACAACAAACTATCTTCTATAATGACAAGGCTACCATCCATTGGAGTCACAAAAATCTCGACAACTGACTACCTTCCATAATGACAAGGCTACAAACCATTGGAGTAATAAAGATATCGACAACAGACTACCTTCCATAAAGACATGTCTTCCATCCATTGGAGTAACAAAAATCTGAACAACAGACTACCTTCCATAATGACAAGGCTACCATCCATTAGAGTAACAGAAATCACAACGACAAACTACCTTCCATAATGACAAGGCTACCATCCATTGGAGTAACAAAATTATCATCATGAGACTACCTTCTATAATAACAAGGCTACCATCCATTGGAGTAACAAAATTCTCGACAATAGACTACCTTCCATAATGACAAGGTTACCATCCATTGGAGTAACAAAGATATCGACAACAGACTACCTTCCATAATGAAAAGGCTACCATCCAATGGAGTAACAAAAATCTCGACAACATACTACCTTCCATAATGACAAGGCTACCATCCAATGGAGTAACAAAAATCTCGACAACAGACTACCTTCCATAATGACTAGGCTTCCATCCATTAGAGTAATAAAGATATTGACAACAGACTACCTTCCATTATGAGAACGCTACAATCCATTGTAGTAACAAAAATCTCGACAAGAGACTACCTTCCATAATGACAAGGCTACCATCCATTGTAGTAACAAATATCTCGAAAACAGACTACTTTCCACAATGACAAGGCTACTATCCATTGGAGTAACAGAATTATCGATAACAGACTACCTTCCATAATGACAAGGCTACCATCCATTAGAGTAACAAAGATATCGACAACAGACTACCTTCCATAAAGACAAGTCTTCCATGCATTGGAGTAACTAAAATCTCGACAACAGTCTACCTTCCATAATGACAAGGCTACCATCCATTGGAGTAACAAAAATCACAACAGCATACTAACTTCCATGATGACAAGGCTACCATCCATTGGAATAACAAAAATCTCGACAAAAAACTATTATCTATAATGACAAGGCTAACATCCAATGGAGTAACAAAAATATCAACAAGAGAGTACATTCCATAATAACAAGGCTACCATCCATTGGAGTAACAAAAATCTCGACAACAGACTACCTTCCATAAGGATAAGGCTACCATCCATTGGAGTAACAGAAATCACAACGACAGACTACCTTGCATAATGACAAGGCTACCATCCATTAGAGTAACAAAAATCGGGACAACAGTCTACCTTCCATAATGACAAGGCTAGCATCCATTAGAGTAACAATATTATCATCATGAGACTACCTTCCATAATGACAAGGCTACCATCAATTGGAGTAACAAAATTCTCAACAATAGACTACCTTCCGTAATGACAAGGTTACCATCCATTGGAGTAACAAAGATATCGACAATAGACTACCTTCCATAATGAAAAGGCTACCATCCAATGGAGTAACAAAAATCTCGACAACAGACTACCTTCCATAATGACAAGGCTACCATCCAATGGAGTAACAAAAATATGGACAACAGACTACCTTCCATAATGCAAGGCTACCATCCATTGGAGTAACAAAAATATCAACAACAGACTACTTTCCATAATGACAAGGCTACCATCCATTGGAGTAACAAAAATCTCGACAACAGACTACCTTCCATAATGTCAAGGGTACCATCCATTGTAGTAACAAAAATCTCGACAATAGACTACCTTACATAATGATAAGGCTACCATGCATTGTAGTAACAAAAATCTCGACAACAGACTACCTTCCATAATGACAAGGCTACCATCCATTGGAGTAAAAAAAATCTCGACACCAGACTACCTTCCATAATGACTTGGCTACCATCCATTGGAGTAACAAATATGTCGACAACGGACTACCTTTCATAATGACAAGGCTACCAGCCATTAGAATAACAAAAATCTACACAACATACTACCTTCCATAATGTCAAAGATAACATCCATTGGAGTAACAAAAATCTCGACAACAGACTACCTTCCATAATGACAAGGTTACCATCAATTGGAGTAACAAAAATATCCACAAGAGACTACCTTCCATAATGATAAGGCTACCATCCATTGGAGTAACAAAAATCTTGACAACAGACTACCTTCCATAATGTCAAGGGTACCATCCATTGTATTAACAAAAATCTCAACAATAGACTACCTTACGTAATGATAAGGCTACCATGCATTGTAGTAACAAAAATCTCGATAATAGACTACCTTCCATAATGACTTGGCTACCATCCATTGGAGTAAAAAAAATCCCTACAACAGACTACCTTCCATAATGACAAGGCTACCATCCATTAGAGTAACAAAGATATCGACAACATACTACCATCCATAATGACAAGGCTACCATCCATTGGAGTAACAAAAATCACGACAACATACTACCTTCCATAATGACTTGGCTACCATCCATTGGAGTAAAACAAATCCCGAAAACGGACTACCTTCCATAATGACAAGGCTACCATCCATTGGAGTAACAAAGATATCGACAACATACTACCATCCATAATGACAAGGCTACCATCCATTGGAGTAACAAAAATCACGACAACATACTACCTTACATAATGACAAGGCTACCATCAATTGGAGTAACAAAAATCTCGACAACACACTACCTTCCATAATGATAAGGGTACCATCCATTGGAGTAACAAAAATATCGACAACAGACTACCTTCCATAATGACTAGTCCATAATCCATTGGAATAACAAAAATCTCGACAACAAACTACCTTCCATAATGACAAGGTTACCATCAATTGGAGTAACAAAAATATCCACAAGAGACTACCTTCCATAATGATAAGGCTACCATCCATTGGAGTAACAAAAATCTCGACAAGAGACTACTTTCCATAATGACAAGGGTACCATCCATTGTAGTAACAAAAATCTCAACAACAGACTACCTTACATAATGACAAGGCTACCATCCAATGGAGTAACAAAAATCACAACGACAGACTACCTTCCATAATGACAAGGCTACCATCCATTGGAGTAACAAAAATCTTGACAATAGACTACCTTCCATAATGACAAGGCTACAATCCATTGGAGTAACATTAATCACAACGACAGACTACCTTCCATAATGACAAGGATACCATCAATTAGAGTAAAAAAAATCGGGACAACAGTCTACCTTCCATAATGACAAGGCTACCATCCATTGGAGTAACAAAAATATTAACAAGAGACTACCTTCCATAACGACAAGGATATCATCCATTGGAGTAACAAAAATATCGACAACAGACTACCTTCCATAATGACAAGGCTATCTTACATTATAGTAACAAAAATCTGAACAACAGACTACCTTCCATAATGAGAAGGCTTCCATCCATTGGAGTTACAAAAATCACAATGACTGACTACCTTTCATAATGCAAGGCTAACATCCATTGGAGTAGCAAAAATATCAACAACAGACTACCTTCTAAAATGACAAGGATAACATCCATTAGAATAACAAAAATCTCGACAACAGACTACCTTCCATAATGAGTTGGCTACCATCCATTTGAGTAACAAAGATGTCGACAACAGACTACTTTTCATAATGACAAGGCTACCATCCATTGGAATATCAAAAATTTAGACAACATACTACCTCCCATAATGACAAAGATACCATCCATTGGAGTAACAAAAATCTCGACAACATAATACCTTCCATAATGACAAGGCTATCATCCATTGGAGTAACAAAGATATCGACAACATACTACCTACCATAATGACAAGGCTACCATCCATTTGAGTAACTAAAATGACGACAACAGACTACCGTCCATAATGACAAGGCTACCATCCATTGGAGTAACAAAAATATTGACAACAAAATACCTCCCATAATAACAAGGCTATCATCCAATGGACTAATAAAGATATCAAAAACATACTACCTACCATAGTGACAAGGCAACCATCCATTGGAGTAACAAAAATCTCGACAACAGACTACCTTACATAATGACATGGCTACCATCGAAAGGAGTAACAAAAATCTCGAGAATAGACTACCTTCGATAATGAAAATGCTACCATCCATTGGATTAACAAAAATCTCGACAATAGACTACATTTCATAATGATTAGGCTACTATCAATTGGAGTAATAAATATATTGACAACAGTCTACCTTCTATAATTACAAGGCTACCATCCATTGTAGTAACAAAAATCTCAACAACAGACTACCTTACATAATGACAAGGCTACCATCCATTGTAGTAACAAAAATCTCGACTATAGACTACCTTCCATAATGACAAGGCTACCATCCATTGGAGTAACAAAAATCTCGACACCAGACTACCTTCCATAATGACTTGGCTACCATCCATTGGTGTAACAAATATGTCGACAACGGACTACCTTTCATAATGACAAGGCTACCATCCATTGGAATAACAAAAATCTAGACAACAGACTCCCTTCCATAATGACAAATATAACATCCATTGGAGTAACAAAAATCTCGACAACAGACTACCTTCCATAATGACAAGGTTACCATCAATTGGAGTAACAAAAATATCCACAAGAGACTACCTTCCATAATGATAAGGCTACCATCCATTGGAGTAACAAAAATCTTGACAACAGACTACCTTCCATAATGTCAAGGGTACCATCCATTGTAGTAACAAAAATCTCAACAATAGACTACCTTACATAATGATAAGGCTACCATGCATTGTAGTAACAAAAATCTCGATAATAGACTACCTTCCATAATGACTTGGCTACCATCCATTGGAGTAAAAAAAATCCCTACAACAGACTACCTGCCATAATGACAAGGCTACCATCCTTTAGAGTAACAAAGATATCGACAACATACTACCATCCATAATGACAAGGCTACCATCCATTGGAGTAACAAAAATCTAGACAACATACTACCTTCCATAATGACTTGCCTACCATCCATTGGAGTAAAACAAATCCCGACAACGGACTACCTTCCATAATGACAAGGCTACCATCCATTGGAGTAACAAAGATATCGACAACATACTACCATCCATAATGACAAGGCTACCATCCATTGGAGTAACAAAAATCACGACAACATACTACCTTACATAATGACAAGGCTACCATCAATTGGAGTAACAAAAATCTGGACAACAGACTACCTTCCATAATGATAAGGGTACCATCCATTGGGGTAACAAAAATCTCGACAACAGACTACCTTCCATAATGACTAGTCCATAATCCATTGGAATAACAAAAATCTCGACAACAAACTACCTTCCATAATGACAAGGTTACCATCAATTGGAGTAACAAAAATATCCACAAGAGACTACCTTCCATAATGATAAGGCTACCATCCATTGGAGTAACAAAAATCTCGACAACAGACTTCTTTCCATAATGACAAGGGTACCATCCATTGTAGTAACAAAAATCTCAACAACAGACTACCTTACATAATGACAAGGCTACCATCCAATGGAGTAACAAAAATCACAACGACAGACTACCTTCCATAATGACAAGGCTACCATCCATTGGAGTAACAAAAATCTTGACAATAGACTACCTTCCATAATGACAAGGCTACAATCCATTGGAGTAACATTAATCACAATGACAGACTACCTTCCATAATGACAAGGATACCATCAATTAGAGTAAAAAAAATCGGGACAATAGTCTACCTTCCATAATGACAAGGCTACCATCCATTGGAGTAACAAAAATATTAACAAGAGACTACCTTCCATAACGACAAGGATATCATCCATTGGAGTAACAAAAATATCGACAACAGACTACCTTCCATAATGACAAGGCTATCTTACATTATAGTAACAAAAATCTGAACAACAGACTACCTTCCATAATGAGAAGGCTTCCATCCATTGGAGTTACAAAAATCACAATGACTGACTACCTTTCATAATGCAAGGCTAACATCCATTGGAGTAACAAAAATATCAACAACAGACTACCTTCTAAAATGACAAGTATAACATCCATTAGAATAACAAAAATCTCGACAACAGACTACCTTCCATAATGAGTTGGCTACCATCCATTTGAGTAACAAAGATGTCGACAACAGACTACTTTTCATAATGACAAGGCTACCATCCATTGGAATATCAAAAATTTAGACAACATACTACCTTCCATAATGACTTGCCTACCATCCATTGGAGTAAAACAAATCCCGACAACGGACTACCTTCCATAATGACAAGGCTACCATCCATTGGAGTAACAAAGATATCGACAACATACTACCATCCATAATGACAAGGCTACCATCCATTGGAGTAACAAAAATCACGACAACATACTACCTTACATAATGACAAGGCTACCATCAATTGGAGTAACAAAAATCTGGACAACAGACTACCTTCCATAATGATAAGGGTACCATCCATTGGGGTAACAAAAATCTCGACAACAGACTACCTTCCATAATGACTAGTCCATAATCCATTGGAATAACAAAAATCTCGACAACAAACTACCTTCCATAATGACAAGGTTACCATCAATTGGAGTAACAAAAATATCCACAAGAGACTACCTTCCATAATGATAAGGCTACCATCCATTGGAGTAACAAAAATCTCGACAACAGACTTCTTTCCATAATGACAAGGGTACCATCCATTGTAGTAACAAAAATCTCAACAACAGACTACCTTACATAATGACAAGGCTACCATCCAATGGAGTAACAAAAATCACAACGACAGACTACCTTCCATAATGACAAGGCTACCATCCATTGGAGTAACAAAAATCTTGACAATAGACTACCTTCCATAATGACAAGGCTACAATCCATTGGAGTAACATTAATCACAATGACAGACTACCTTCCATAATGACAAGGATACCATCAATTAGAGTAAAAAAAATCGGGACAATAGTCTACCTTCCATAATGACAAGGCTACCATCCATTGGAGTAACAAAAATATTAACAAGAGACTACCTTCCATAACGACAAGGATATCATCCATTGGAGTAACAAAAATATCGACAACAGACTACCTTCCATAATGACAAGGCTATCTTACATTATAGTAACAAAAATCTGAACAACAGACTACCTTCCATAATGAGAAGGCTTCCATCCATTGGAGTTACAAAAATCACAATGACTGACTACCTTTCATAATGCAAGGCTAACATCCATTGGAGTAACAAAAATATCAACAACAGACTACCTTCTAAAATGACAAGTATAACATCCATTAGAATAACAAAAATCTCGACAACAGACTACCTTCCATAATGAGTTGGCTACCATCCATTTGAGTAACAAAGATGTCGACAACAGACTACTTTTCATAATGACAAGGCTACCATCCATTGGAATATCAAAAATTTAGACAACATACTACCTCCCATAATGACAAAGATACCATCCATTGGAGTAACAAAAATCTCGACAACATAATACCTTCCATAATGACAAGGCTATCATCCATTGGAGTAACAAAGATATCGACAACATACTACCTACCATAATGACAAGGCTACCATCCATTTGAGTAACAAAAATGACGACAACAGACTACCATCCATAATGACAAGGCTACCATCCATTGGAGTAACAAAAATCTCGACAACAAAATTCCTCCCATAATAACAAGGCTATCATCCAATGGACTAATAAAGATATCAAAAACATACTACCTACCATAGTGACAAGGCTACCATCCATTGGAGTAACAAAAATCTCGACAACAGACTACCTTACATAATGATATGGCTACCATCGAAAGGAGTAACAAAAATCTCGAGAATAGACTACCTTCGATAATGAAAATGCTACCATCCATTGGATTAACAAAAATCTCGACAATAGACTACCTTTCATAATGATTAGGCTACTATCAATTGGAGTAATAAATATATTGACAACAGTCTACCTTCTATAATTACAAGGCTACCATCCATTGGAGTAACAAAAATCTCTACAACAGACTACCTTCCATAATGACAAGGCTACCATCCATTGGAGTAACAAAGATATCGACAACAAACTACCTTCCATAATGACAAGTCTTCCATCCATTGGAGTAACAAAAATCCGAACAACAGACTACCTTCCATAATGACAAGGCTACCATCCATTGGAGTAACAGTTATCACAACGACAGACTACCTTCCATGATGACAAGGCTACCAGCCATTGGAGTAACAAAAATCTCGACAACATACTACCTTCTATAAAGACAAGGATACCATCCATTGGAGTAACAAAAAATCTCGACAACAGACTACCTTCCATAATGACAAGGCTACCATGCATTGGAGTAATAAAGATATCAACAACAGACTACCTTCCATAATGACAAGTCTTCCATCCATTGGAGTAACAAAATTCTGAACAACACACTACCTTCTATAATGAGAAGGCTACCATCCATTGGAGTAACATTAATCATAATGACATACTACCTTCCATAATCACAAGGATACCATCAATTAGAGAAACAAAAATCGGGACAACAGTCTACCTTCCATAATGACAAGGATACCATCCATTGGAGTAACAAAAATATTAACAAGAGACTACATTCCATAATGACAAGGATACCATCCATTTGAGTAACAAAAATCCCGACAACAGACTACCTTCCATAACGACAAAGCTACCATCCATTATAGTAACAAAGATTTCGGTAACATACTAGCTTCCATAATGACAAGGCAACCATCCATTGGAGTAAAAAAAATCTCGAAAATAGACTACCTTCCATAATGACTAGGCTACCATCCATTTGAATAACAAAAATCTTGACAACAGACTACCTTCCATAATGACAAGGCTACCATCCAATGGAGTAACAAAAATATCGACAACAGAATACCTTCCATAATGACAAGGCTACCTTACATTATAGTAACAAAATTCTGAACAAAAGACTACCTTCCATAATGACAGGGCTTCCATCCATTGGAGTAACAAAAATCACAAAGAGAGACTACCTTTCATAATGCAAGGCTAACATCCATTGGAGTAACAAAAATATCAACAACAAACTACCTTCCAAAATGACAAGGCTACCATCCATTAGAATAACAATAATCTCGACAACAGACTACCTTCCATAATGAGTTGGATACCATCCATTGGAGTAACAAAGATGTCGACAACGGACTACTTTTCATAATGACAAGGCTACCATCCATTGGAATAACAAAAATTTAGACAACAGACTACCTCCCATAATGACAAGGATACCATCCATTGGAGTAAAAAAAATCTCGACAACAAAATACCTTCCATAATGACAAGGCTATCATCCATTGGAGTAACAAAGATATCGACAACATACTACCTACCATAATGACAAGGCTACCATCCATTTGAATAACAAAAATGACCACTACAGACTACAAGCGATAATGACAAGGCTACCATCCATTAGAATAACAAAAATCTCGATAACAGACTACCTTCCATAATCATAAGGCTACCATCCAATGGAGTAACAAAAATCTCGACAAAAGACTACCTTTCAAAATGACAAGGCTACCATCCATTGGAGTAACAAAAATCTTGACAACAGACTACCTTCCATACCGACTAGGCTACCATCCATTGGAATAACAAAAATCTCGACAACAGACTACCTTCTATAATGACAAGTCTTCCATCCATTGGAGTAACAAAAATCCGAACAACAGACTACCTTCCATAATGACAATGCTACCATCCATTAGAGTAACAAAAATCAGGACAACAATCTACCTTCCATAATGACAAGGCTCCATCCATTGTGGTAACAAAAATATCAACAAGAGACTATCTTCCATAATGGCAAGGCTACCATCCATTGGAGTAAGAAAAATCTCGACAACAGACTACCTTCCATAATGACAAGGCTACCATCCATAGGAGTAACAAAGATATCGA
Organism: Vicia faba; assembly: GCA_948472305.1. Classification (NCBI taxonomy): domain Eukaryota; kingdom Viridiplantae; phylum Streptophyta; class Magnoliopsida; order Fabales; family Fabaceae; genus Vicia; species Vicia faba. The sequence goes on along the minus strand of OX451741.1, from coordinate 589,301,632 downwards.
TAACATACTACCTTCCATAATAAAAAGGATACCATTCATTGGAGTAAGAAAAATCATGACAATAGACTACCGTCCATAATGCAAGGCTACCATCCATTGGAGTAACAAAAATATCAACAACAAACTACCTTCCATAATGACATGGCTACCATCCATTGGAGTAACAAAAATATCGACAACAAACTAACATCCATAATGACAAGTCTACCATCCATTAGAATAACAAAAATCTAGACAACATACTACCTTCCATAATGACAAGGATACCATCCATTGGAGTAACAAAATTCTCGACAATAAAATACCTTCCATGATGACAAGGCTGTCATCCATTGGATTAACAAAGATATCGACAACAGACTACCTTCCATAATGACAAGGCTACCATCCATTGGAGTAACAGTAATCTCAATGACTAACTACCTTCCATAATGGCAAGGCTACCATCCATTGGATTAAGAAAAATCTCGATAACAGACTACCTTCCATAATGACAAGGCTACCATCCATTGGAGTAATAAAAATCTTGACAAAAGACTACCTTCCATGATGATAAGGCTACCATCCATTGGAATAATAAAAATCTCGACAATAGACTACCTTCCTTAATGACAAGGGTAACATCCAATGGAGTAAGAAAAATATCGACAACAGACTACCTTTCATAATGACAAGGCTACCATCCATTGGAGTAACAAAAATCTCGACAACATACTACCTTCCATAATGACAAGGCTACAATCCATTGGAAGAACAAAAATTTTGACATAGACTACCTTTAATAAAGACAAGGCTACCATCCATTGGAATAACAAAAATTTCGACAACAAACTACCTTCTATAATAACAAGGCTACCATCCATTGGAGTAACAAAAATCTCGACAACAGACTACCTTCCATAATGACAAGGCTACCATCCATTGGAGTAAGAAAGGTATCGACAACAAATTACCTTCCATAATGACAAGTCTTCCATCCATTGGAGTAACGAAAATCTGAACAACAGACTACCTTCCATAATGACAAGGCTACCATCCATTGGAGTAACATAAATCACAACGATAGACTACCTTCAATATTGACAAGGCTACCATCCGTTAGAGTAACAAAAATCGGGACAACAGTCTACCTTCCATAATGACAAGGCTACCATCCATATGAGTAACAAAAATATCGAAAACAGACTACCTTCCATAATGACTACGCTACCATCCATTTAAATAACAAAAATATCGACAACAAACTACCTTCCATAACAGACTACCTTCCATAATGCAAGGCTACCATCCATTGGAGTAACAAAAATATCAACAAATAACTACCTTCCATAATGACAAGGCTACCATCCATTGGAGTAACAGAAATATCGACAACAGACTCCCTTCCATAATGGCTTGGCTACCATCCATTGGAGGACCAAAGAGGTTGACAACAGACTACCTTTCATAATGACAAGGCTACCATCCATTGGAATAACAAAAATCTAGACAACAAACTATGTTCCATAATGACAAGGCTACCATCCATTGGAGTAACAAAAATATCGACAACAGACTACCTTCCATAATGACAAGGCTACCATCCAATGGAATAACAAAAATCTCGACAACAGACTACCTTCCATAATGACAAGGCTACCATCCATTGTAGTAAAAAATATCTCGAAAACATACTACTTTCCATAATGACTAGGCTACCATCCATTGGAGTAATAAAAATCTCGAAAACATACTACCTTCCATAATGACAATGCTACAATCCATTGGAAGAACAAAAATTTCGACAATAGACTACCTTTGATAAAGACAAGGCTACCATCCATTGGAATAACAAAAATCTCGACAACAAACTATCTTCTATAATGACAATGCTACCATCCATTGGTGTCACAAAAATCTCGACAACTGACTACCTTCCATAATGACAAGGCTACCAACCATTGGAGTAATAAAGATATCGTCAACAGACTACCTTCCATAAAGACATGTCTTCCATCCATTGGAGTAACAAAAATTTGAACAACAGACTACCTTCCATAATGACAAGGCTACCATCCATTGGAGTAACAGAAATCACAACGACAAACTACCTTCCATAATGACAAGGCTACCATCCATTGGAGTAACAAAATTATCATCAAGAGACTACCTTCTATAATAACAAGGCTACCATCCATTGGAGTAACAAAATTCTCGACAATAGACTACCTTCCATAATGACAAGGTTACCATCCATTGGAGTAACAAAGATATCGACAACAGACTACCTTCCATAATGAAAAGGCTACCATCCAATGGAGTAACAAAAATCTCGACAACAGACTACCTTCCATAATGACAAGGCTACCATCCAATGGAGTAACAAAAATCTCGACAACAGACTACCTTCCATAATGACTAGGCTTCCATCCATTAGAGTAATAAAGATATTGACAACAGACTACCTTCCATTATGAGAACGCTACAATCCATTGTAGTAACAAAAATCTCGACAAGAGACTACCTTCCATAATGACAAGGCTACCATCCATTGTAGTAACAAATATCTCGAAAACAGACTACTTTCCACAATGACAAGGCTACTATCCATTGGAGTAACAGAATTATCGATAACAGACTACCTTCCATAATGACAAGGCTACCATCCATTAGAGTAACAAAGATATCGACAACATACTACCTTCCATAAAGACAAGTCTTCCATGCATTGGAGTAACTAAAATCTCGACAACAGTCTACCTTCCATAATGACAAGGCTACCATCCATTGGAGTAACAAAAATCACAACAGCATACTAACTTCCATGATGACAAGGCTACCATCCATTGGAATAACAAAAATCTCGACAAAAAACTATTATCTATAATGACAAGGCTAACATCCAATGGAGTAACAAAAATATCAACAAGAGAGTACATTCCATAATAACAAGGCTACCATCCATTGGAGTAACAAAAATCTCGACAACAGACTACCTTCCATAAGGATAAGCCTACCATCCATTGGAGTAACAGAAATCACAACGACAGACTACGTTGCATAATGACAAGGCTACCATCCATTAGAGTAACAAAAATCGGGACAACAGTCTACCTTCCATAATGACAAGGCTAGCATCCATTGGAGTAACAATATTATCATCATGAGACTACCTTCCATAATGACAAGGCTACCATCAATTGGAGTAACAAAATTCTCAACAATAGACTACCTTCCGTAATGACAAGGTTACCATCCATTGGAGTAACAAAGATATCGACAATAGACTACCTTCCATAATGAAAAGGCTACCATCCAATGGAGTAACAAAAATCTCGACAACAGACTACCTTCCATAATGACAAGGCTACCATCCAATGGAGTAACAAAAATATGGACAACAGACTACCTTCCATAATGCAAGGCTACCATCCATTGGAGTAACAAAAATATCAACAACAGACTACCTTCCATAATGACAAGGCTACCATCGATTGGAGTAACAAAAATCTCGACAATAGACTACCTTTAATGATGACAAGGCTACCATCCATTGGAATAACAAAAATCTCGACAATAGACTACCTTCCATAATGACAATGCTACAATCCATTGTAGTAACAAAAATCTGGACCATAGAGTACCTTCTATAATGAAAAGGCTACCATCCATTGGAGTAACAAAGATATCGACAACACACTACCTTCCATAAAGACAAGTCTTCCATCCATTAGAGTAAGAAAAATCTGAACAACAGACTACCTTCCATAATGACAAGGCTACCATCCATTTGAGTAACAGAAATCACAATGACAGACTACCTTGCATAATGACAAGGCTACCATCCATTAGAGTAACAAAGATATCCACAACATACTACCTTCCATAATGATAAGGCTACCATCCAATGGAGTAACAAAAATCACGACAACAGACTACCTTCCATAATGACTTGGCTACCATCCATTGGAATAACAAAAAACTCAACAGTAGACTATCTTCCATAATGACAAGGCTACCATCCATTGGAGAAACAAAAATCTCGACAATAGACTACCTTCCATAATGACAATGCTACCATCCATTGGAGTAACAAAAATATCGACAACATACTACCTTATATAATGACAAGGCTACCATACATTGTAGTAACAAAAATATGAACAACAAAATACCTTCCATAATGACAAGGCTACCATCCATTGGAGTAACAAAAATCACAACGACAGACAACCTTCCATAATGACAAGGCTACCATCCAATAGAGTAACAAAAATCTCAACAACATACTGCCTTCCATAATGACTAGGCTTCCATCCATTTGAGTGATAAAGATATATGACAACAGACTACCTTCCATTATGAGAAGGCTACAATCCATTGTAGTAACAAAAATCTCGACAAGAGACTACCTTCCATAATGACAAGGCTACCATCCATTGTAGTAACAAATATCTAGAAAACAGACTACTTTCCACAATGACAAGGCTACCATCCATTGGAGTAACAAAAATATCGATAACAGACTACCTTCCATAATGACAAGGCTACCATCCATTAGAGTAACAAAGATATCGACAACAGACTACCTTCCATAAAGACAAGTCTTCCATCCATTGGAGTAACAAAAATTACAACGACAGACTACCTTCCGTAATGCAAGGCTACCATCCATTGGGGTAACAAAAATATCAACAACAGACTACCTTCCATAATGACAAGGCTACCATCCATTGGAGTAACAAAAATATCGATAATAGACTACCTTCCATAATGACTTGGCTACCATCCATTGGAGTACCAAAGATGTCGACAACATACTACTTTTCATAATGACAAGGCTACCATCCATTGGAATAACAAAAATCTAGACAATAGACTAACTTCCATAATGACAATGATACCATTCATTGGAGTAACAAAAATCTCGACAATAGAATACCTTCCATAATGACAAGGCTACCATCCATTGGAGTAACAAAGATATCGACAACATACTACCTTCTATAATGACAAGGCTACCATCCATTGGAGTAACAAAAATCACGACAACAGACTACTGTTCGTAATGACAAGGGTAGCATCCATTGGAATAACAAAAATCTCGACAATAGACTACCTTCCATAATGACAAGGCTACCATCCATTGCAGTAACAAATATCTCAAAAACATACTACTTTCCACAATGACTAGGCTACCATCCATTGGAGTAACAAAAATCTCGACAACAGACTACCTTCCATAATGACAATGCTACAATCCATTGGAAGAACAAAAATTTCGACAATAGACTACCTTTGATAAAGACAAGGCTACCATCCATTGGAATAACAAAAATCTCGATAATAGACTATCTTTTATAATGACAAGGTTACCATCCATTGGAGTAACAAAAATATCGACAACTGACTACCTTCCATAATGACAAGGCTACCATCCATTGGAGTAATAAAGATATCGACAACGGACTACCTTCCATAAAGACAAGTCATCCATCCATTGGAGTAACAAAAATCTCAACAACAGACTACCTTCCATAATGACAAGGCTACCATTCATTGGAGTAACAGAAATCACAACGACAGACTACCTTGCATAATGACAAGGCTACCATCCATTAGAGTAACAAAAATGGGGACAACTGTCTACCTTCCATAATTACAAGGCTACCATCCATTGGAGTAACAAAATTATCATCAAGAGACTACCTTCCATAATGAAAAGGCTACCATCCATTGGAGTAACAAAATTCTAGACAATAGACTACCTTCCATAATGACAAGGTTACCATCCATTGGAGTAACAAAGATATCGGCAACAGACTAATTTCCATAGTGAAAAGGCTACCATCCAATGGAGTAACAAAAATCTCGACAATAGACTACCTTCCATAATGACAAGGCTACCATCCAATGGAGTAACAAAAATCTCGACAACAGACTACCTTCCATAATGACTAGGATTCCATCCATTAGAGTAAGAAAGATATCGACAACAAACTACGTTCCATTATGAGAAGGCTACAATCCATTGTAGTAACAAAAATCTCGACAAGAGACAACCTTCCATAATGACAAGGCTACCATCCATTGTAGTAACAAATATCTCGAAAAGAGACTACTTTCCACAATGACAAGGCTACCATCCATTTGAGTAAAAAAAATCTCGACAACAGACTACCTTCCATAATGAAAAGGGTACCATCCATTGGAGTAAAAAAATCTCGACAGCAGACTACCATCCAAAATGACAAGTCTACCATCCATTAGAATAACATAAATCTCGACAACAGTCTACCTTCCATAATGACAAGGCTACCATCCATTGGAGTAACAAAAATCACAACAGCAGACTACCTTCCATGATGACAAGGCTACCATCCATTGGAATAACAAAAATCTCGACAATAGACTACTATCTATAATGACAAGGCTACCATCCAATGGAGTAACAAAAATATCAACAAGAGACTACCTTCCATAATAACAAGGCTACCATCCATTAGAGTAACAAAAATCTCGACAACAGACTACCTTCCATAAGGACAAGGCTACCATCCATTGGAGTAACAGAAATCGTAACGACAGACTACCTTGCATAATGACAAGGCTACCATCCATTAGAGTAACAAAAATCGGGACAACAATCTACCTTCCATAATGACAAGGCTACCATCCATTGGAGTAACAATATTATCATCAAGAGACTACCTTCCATATTGACAAGGTTACCATCCATTGGAGTAACAAAATTCTCAACAATAAACTACGTTCCATAATGACAAGGTTACCATCCATTGGAGTAACAAAGATATCGACAACAGACTACCTTCCATAATGAAAAGGCTACCATCCAATGGAGTAACAAAAATCTCGACAACAGACTACCTTCCATAATGACAAGGCTACCATCCAATGGAGTAACAAAAATATGAACAACAGACTACCTTCCATAATGCAAGGCTACCTTCCATTGGAGTAACAAAAATATCAACAACAGACTACCTTCCATAATGACAAGGCTACCATCCATTGGAGGACTAAAGACGTCGACAACAGACTACTTTTCATAATGACAAGGCTACCATCCATTGGAATTACAAAAATCTAGACAATAGACTATGTTCCATAATAACAAGGCTACCATCCATTGGAGTAACAAAAATATCGACAACCGACTACCTTCCATAATGACAAGGCTACCATCCAATGGAATAACAAAAATCTCGACAACAGACTACCTTCCAAAATGACAAGGCTACCATCCATTGGAGTAAGAAAAATCTGGACATCAGGCAACAATCCATAATGACAAGGTAACCATCCATTGTGGTAATAAAGATATCGACAACAGACTACCTTCCATAATGACAATGCTACCATCCATTGTACTAACAAAAATCTAGACAATTGAGTACCTTCTATAATGAAAAGGCTACCATCCATTGGAGTAACAAAGATATCGACAACACAATACCTTCCATAAAGACAAAGCTACCATTACAACGACAAACTACCTTCCGTAATGCAAGGCTACCATCCATTAGGGTAAAAAAAAATCAACAATAGACTACCTTCCATAATGACAAGGCTACCATCCATTGGAGTAACAAAAATATCGATAACAAACTACCTTCCATAATGACTTGGATACCATCGATTGGAGTACCAAAGATGTCGACAACCAACTACTTTTCATAATGACAAGGCTACCATCCATTGGAATAACAAAAATCTAGACAATAGACTAATTCCATAATGACAAGGATACCATCCATTGGAGTAACAAAAATATCGACAATAGAATACCTTCCATAATGACAAGGCTATCATCCATTGGAGTAACAAATATATCGACAACATACTACCTTCCATAATGACAAGGCTACTATCCATTGTAGTAAAAAATATCTCGAAAACATACTACTTTCCATAATGACTAGGCTACCATCCATTGGAGTAATAAAAATCTCGAAAACATACTACCTTCCATAATGACAATGCTACAATCCATTGGAAGAACAAAAATTTCGACAATAGACTACCTTTGATAAAGACAAGGCTACCATCCATTGGAATAACAAAAATCTCGACAACAAACTATCTTCTATAATGACAATGCTACCATCCATTGGAGTCACAAAAATCTCGACAACTGACTACCTTCCATAATGACAAGGCTACCAACCATTGGAGTAATAAAGATATCGTCAACAGACTACCTTCCATAAAGACATGTCTTCCATCCATTGGAGTAACAAAAATTTGAACAACAGACTACCTTCCATAATGACAAGGCTACCATCCATTGGAGTAACAGAAATCACAACGACAAACTACCTTCCATAATGACAAGGCTACCATCCATTGGAGTAACAAAATTATCATCAAGAGACTACCTTCTATAATAACAAGGCTACCATCCATTGGAGTAACAAAATTCTCGACAATAGACTACCTTCCATAATGACAAGGTTACCATCCATTGGAGTAACAAAGATATCGACAACAGACTACCTTCCATAATGAAAAGGCTACCATCCAATGGAGTAACAAAAATCTCGACAACAGACCACCTTCCATAATGACAAGGCTACCATCCAATGGAGTAACAAAAATCTCGACAACAGACTACCTTCCATAATGACTAGGCTTCCATCCATTAGAGTAATAAAGATATTGACAACAGACTACCTTCCATTATGAGAACGCTACAATCCATTGTAGTAACAAAAATCTCGACAAGAGACTACCTTCCATAATGACAAGGCTACCATCCATTGTAGTAACAAATATCTCGAAAACAGACTACTTTCCACAATGACAAGGCTACTATCCATTGGAGTAACAGAATTATCGATAACAGACTACCTTCCATAATGACAAGGCTACCATCCATTAGAGTAACAAAGATATCGACAACATACTACCTTCCATAAAGACAAGTCTTCCATGCATTGGAGTAACTAAAATCTCGACAACAGTCTACCTTCCATAATGACAAGGCTACCATCCATTGGAGTAACAAAAATCACAACAGCATACTAACTTCCATGATGACAAGGCTACCATCCATTGGAATAACAAAAATCTCGACAAAAAAATATTATCTATAATGACAAGGCTAACATCCAATGGAGTAACAAAAATATCAACAAGAGAGTACATTCCATAATAACAAGGCTACCATCCATTGGAGTAACAAAAATCTCGACAACAGACTACCTTCCATAAGGATAAGCCTACCATCCATTGGAGTAACAGAAATCACAACGACAGACTACGTTGCATAATGACAAGGCTACCATCCATTAGAGTAACAAAAATCGGGACAACAGTCTACCTTCCATAATGACAAGGCTAGCATCCATTGGAGTAACAATATTATCATCATGAGACTACCTTCCATAATGACAAGGCTACCATCAATTGGAGTAACAAAATTCTCAACAATAGACTACCTTCCGTAATGACAAGGTTACCATCCATTGGAGTAACAAAGATATCGACAATAGACTACCTTCCATAATGAAAAGGCTACCATCCAATGGAGTAACAAAAATCTCGACAACAGACTACCTTCCATAATGACAAGGCTACCATCCAATGGAGTAACAAAAATATGGACAACAGACTACCTTCCATAATGCAAGGCTACCATCCATTGGAGTAACAAAAATATCAACAACAGACTACCTTCCATAATGACAAGGCTACCATCGATTGGAGTAACAAAAATCTCGACAATAGACTACCTTTAATGATGACAAGGCTACCATCCATTGGAATAACAAAAATCTCGACAATAGACTACCTTCCATAATGACAATGCTACAATCCATTGTAGTAACAAAAATCTGGACCATAGAGTACCTTCTATAATGAAAAGGCTACCATCCATTGGAGTAACAAAGATATCGACAACACACTACCTTCCATAAAGACAAGTCTTCCATCCATTAGAGTAAGAAAAATCTGAACAACAGACTACCTTCCATAATGACAAGGCTACCATCCATTTGAGTAACAGAAATCACAATGACAGACTACCTTGCATAATGACAAGGCTACCATCCATTAGAGTAACAAAGATATCCACAACATACTACCTTCCATAATGATAAGGCTACCATCCAATGGAGTAACAAAAATCACGACAACAGACTACCTTCCATAATGACTTGGCTACCATCCATTGGAATAACAAAAAACTCAACAATAGACTATCTTCCATAATGACAAGGCTACCATCCATTGGAGAAACAAAAATCTCGACAATAGACTACCTTCCATAATGACAATGCTACCATCCATTGGAGTAACAAAAATATCGACAACATACTACCTTATATAATGACAAGGCTACCATACATTGTAGTAACAAAAATATGAACAACAAAATACCTTCCATAATGACAAGGCTACCATCCATTGGAGTAACAAAAATCACAACGACAGACAACCTTCCATAATGACAAGGCTACCATCCAATAGAGTAACAAAAATCTCAACAACATACTGCCTTCCATAATGACTAGGCTTCCATCCATTTGAGTGATAAAGATATATGACAACAGACTACCTTCCATTATGAGAAGGCTACAATCCATTGTAGTAACAAAAATCTCGACAAGAGACTACCTTCCATAATGACAAGGCTACCATCCATTGTAGTAACAAATATCTAGAAAACAGACTACTTTCCACAATGACAAGGCTACCATCCATTGGAGTAACAAAAATATCGATAACAGACTACCTTCCATAATGACAAGGCTACCATCCATTAGAGTAACAAAGATATCGACAACAGACTACCTTCCATAAAGACAAGTCTTCCATCCATTGGAGTAACAAAAATTACAACGATAGACTACCTTCCGTAATGCAAGGCTACCATCCATTGGGGTAACAAAAATATCAACAACAGACTACCTTCCATAATGACAAGGCTACCATCCATTGGAGTAACAAAAATATCGATAATAGACTACCTTCCATAATGACTTGGCTACCATCCATTGGAGTACCAAAGATGTCGACAACATACTACTTTTCATAATGACAAGGCTACCATCCATTGGAATAACAAAAATCTAGACAATAGACTAACTTCCATAATGACAATGATACCATTCATTGGAGTAACAAAAATCTCGACAATAGAATACCTTTCATAATGACAAGGCTACCATCCATTGGAGTAACAAAGATATCGACAACATACTACCTTCTATAATGACAAGGCTACCATCCATTGGAGTAACAAAAATCACGACAACAGACTACTGTTCGTAATGACAAGGGTAGCATCCATTGGAATAACAAAAATCTCGACAATAGACTACCTTCCATAATGACAAGGCTACCATCCATTGCAGTAACAAATATCTCGAAAACATACTACTTTCCACAATGACTAGGCTACCATCCATTGGAGTAACAAAAATCTCGACAACAGACTACCTTCCATAATGACAATGCTACAATCCATTGGAAGAACAAAAATTTCGACAATAGACTACCTTTGATAAAGACAAGGCTACCATCCATTGGAATAACAAAAATCTCGATAATAGACTATCTTTTATAATGACAAGGTTACCATCCATTGGAGTAACAAAAATATCGACAACTGACTACCTTCCATAATGACAAGGCTACCATCCATTGGAGTAATAAAGATATCGACAACGGACTACCTTCCATAAAGACAAGTCATCCATCCATTGGAGTAACAAAAATCTCAACAACAGACTACCTTCCATAATGACAAGGCTACCATTCATTGGAGTAACAGAAATCACAACGACAGACTACCTTGCATAATGACAAGGCTACCATCCATTAGAGTAACAAAAATGGGGACAACTGTCTACCTTCCATAATTACAAGGCTACCATCCATTGGAGTAACAAAATTATCATCAAGAGACTACCTTTCATAATGAAAAGGCTACCATCCATTGGAGTAACAAAATTCTAGACAATAGACTACCTTCCATAATGACAAGGTTACCATCCATTGGAGTAACAAAGATATCGGCAACAGACTAATTTCCATAGTGAAAAGGCTACCATCCAATGGAGTAACAAAAATCTCGACAATAGACTACCTTCCATAATGACAAGGCTACCATCCAATGGAGTAACAAAAATCTCGACAACAGACTACCTTCCATAATGACTAGGATTCCATCCATTAGAGTAAGAAAGATATCGACAACAAACTACGTTCCATTATGAGAAGGCTACAATCCATTGTAGTAACAAAAATCTCGACAAGAGACAACCTTCCATAATGACAAGGCTACCATCCATTGTAGTAACAAATATCTCGAAAAGAGACTACATTCCACAATGACAAGGCTACCATCCATTTGAGTAAAAAAAATCTCGACAACAGACTACCTTCCATAATGAAAAGGGTACCATCCATTGGAGTAAAAAAATATCGACAGCAGACTACCATCCAAAATGACAAGTCTACCATCCATTAGAATAACATAAATCTCGACAACAGTCTACCTTCCATAATGACAAGGCTACCATCCATTGGAGTAACAAAAATCACAACAGCAGACTACCTTCCATGATGACAAGGCTACCATCCATTGGAATAACAAAAATCTCGACAATAGACTACTATCTATAATGACAAGGCTACCATCCAATGGAGTAACAAAAATATCAACAAGAGACTACCTTCCATAATAACAAGGCTACCATCCATTAGAGTAACAAAAATCTCGACAACAGACTACCTTCCATAAGGACAAGGCTACCATCCATTGGAGTAACAGAAATCGTAACGACAGACTACCTTGCATAATGACAAGGCTACCATCCATTAGAGTAACAAAAATCGGGACAACAATCTACCTTCCATAATGACAAGGCTACCATCCATTGGAGTAACAATATTATCATCAAGAGACTACCTTCCATATTGACAAGGTTACCATCCATTGGAGTAACAAAATTCTCAACAATAAACTACCTTCCATAATGACAAGGTTACCATCCATTGGAGTAACAAAGATATCGACAACAGACTACCTTCCATAATGAAAAGGCTACCATCCAATGGAGTAACAAAAATCTCGACAACAGACTACCTTCCATAATGACAAGGCTACCATCCAATGGAGTAACAAAAATATGAACAACAGACTACCTTCCATAATGCAAGGCTACCATCCATTGGAGTAACAAAAATATCAACAACAGACTACCTTCCATAATGACAAGGCTACCATCCATTGGAGGACTAAAGACGTCGACAACAGACTACTTTTCATAATGACAAGGCTACCATCCATTGGAATAACAAAAATCTAGACAACAGACTATGTTCCATAATAACAAGGCTACCATCCATTGGAGTAACAAAAATATCGACAACCGACTACCTTCCATAATGACAAGGCTACCATCCAATGGAATAACAAAAATCTCGACAACAGACTACCTTCCAAAATGACAAGGCTACCATCCATTGGAGTAAGAAAAATCTGGACATCAGGCAACAATCCATAATGACAAGGTAACCATCCATTGTGGTAATAAAGATATCGACAACAGACTACCTTCCATAATGACAATGCTACCATCCATTGTACTAACAAAAATCTAGACAATTGAGTACCTTCTATAATGAAAAGGCTACCATCCATTGGAGTAACCAAGATATCGACAACACAATACCTTCCATAAAGACAAAGCTACCATTACAACGACAGACTACCTTCCGTAATGCAAGGCTACCATCCATTGGGGTAAAAAAAAATCAACAATAGACTACCTTCCATAATGACAAGGCTACCATCCATTGGAGTAACAAAAATATCGATAACAAACTACCTTCTATAATGACTTGGATACCATCGATTGGAGTACCAAAGATGTCGACAACCAACTACTTTTCATAATGACAAGGCTACCATCCATTGGAATAACAAAAATCTAGATAATAGACTAATTCCATAATGACAAGGATACCATCCATTGGAGTAACAAAAATCTCGACAATAGAATACCTTCCATAATGACAAGGCTATCATCCATTGGAGTAACAAATATATCGACAACATACTACCTTCCATAATGACAAGGCTACTATACATTGGAGTAACAAAAATCACGACAACAGACTAGTGTCCATAATGACAAGGCTAGCATCCATTGGAATAACAAAAATCTCGACAACAGACTACATTCCATAATGACAAGGCTACCATCCATTGTAGTAACAAATATCTCGAAAACATACTACTTTCCACAATGACTAGGCTACCATCCATTGGAGTAACAAAAATCTCGAGAACAGACTACCTTCCATAATGACAATGCTACAATCCATTGGAAGAACAAAAATTTCGACAATAGACTACCTTTGATAAAGACAAGGCTACCATCCATTGGAATAACAAAAATCTAGACAATAGACTATCTTCTATAATGAAAAGGCTACCATCCATTGGAGTAACAAAAATATCGACAAATGACTACCTTCCATAATGACAAGGCTACCATCCATTGGAGTAATAAAGATATCGACAACGGACTACCTTCCATAAAGACAAGTCTTCCATCGATTGGAGTAACAAAAATCTGAACAACAGACTACCTTCCATAATGACAAGGCTACCATCCATTGGAGTAACAAAAATCACAATGACAGACTACCTTGCATAATGACAAGGCTACTATCCATTAGAGTAACAAAAATCGGGACAATTTTCTAACTTCCATAATGACAAGGCTACCATCCATTGGAGTAACAAAATTATCATCAAGAGACTACCTTTCATAATGACAAGGCTACCATCCATTGGAGTAACAAAGATATCGACAATAGAGTACCTTCCATAATGAAAAGGCTACCATCCAATGGAGTAACAAAAATCTCGACAATAGACTACCTTCCATAATGACAAGGCTACCATCCAATGGAGTAACAAAAATCTCGACAACAGACTACCTTCCGTAATGACTAGGGTTCCATCCATTGGAGTAATAAAGATATCGACAGCAGACTACCTTCCATTATGAGAAGGCTACAATCTATTGTAGTAACAAAAATCTCGACAAGAGACAACCTTCCATAATGACAAGGCTACCATCCATTGTAGTAACAAATATCTCGAAAACAAACTACTTAACACGATGACAAGGCTACCATCCATTTGAGTAAAAAAAATCTCGACAACAGACTACCTCCCATAATGAAAAGGGTACCATCCATTGGAGTAAAAAAATCTCGACAGCAGACTACCTTCCATAATGACAAGTCTACCATCCATTAGAATAACAGAAATCTCGACAATAGACTACCTTCCATAATGACAAGGCTACCATACATTGGAGTAAGATAAATCATGACAATAGACTACCTTCCATAATGACAAGGCTATCATCCATTGGAATAACAAAAATCTCGACAACAAACTACCTTCCATAATGACAAGGCTACGATCTATTTGAGTAACAAAGATATCGACAACATACTACCTTCCATAATGACAAGGCTACCATCCATTGGAGTAACAAAAATCACAACAACAGACTACCTTCCATGATGACAAGGCTACCATCCATTGGAATAACAAAAATCTCGACAATAGACTACTATCTATAATGACAAGGCTACCATCCAATGGAGTAACAAAAATATCAACAAGAGACTACCTTCCATAATAACAAGGCTACCATCCATTGGAGTAACAAAAATCTCGACAACAGACTACCTTCCATAAGGACAAGGCTACCATCCATGGGAGTTACAAAAATCACAATTATAGACTACCTTCCGTAATGCAAGGCTACCACCCATTGGGGTAACAAAAATATCAACAAAAGACTACCTTCCATAATGACAAGGCTACCATCCATTGGAGTAACAAAAATATCGATAACAGACTACCTTCAATAATGACTTGGCTACCATCCATTGGAGTACCAAAGATGTCGACAATAGACTACTTTTCATAATGACAAGGCTACCATCCATTGGAATAACAAAAATCTAGACAATAGACTAACTTCCATAATGACAAGGATACCATCCATTAGAGTAAAAGAAATCACAACATAAGACTACCTTCCATAATGACAAGGCTACCATCCATTGGAGTAACAAAATTATCATCAAGAGACTACCTTCCATAATGACAAGGCTACCATCCATTGGAGTAACAAAATTCTCGACAATAGACTACCTTCGATAATGACAAGGTTACCATCCATTGGAGTAACAAAGATATCGACAACAGACTACCTTCCATAATGAAAAGGCTACCATCCAATGGAGTAACAAAAATCTCGACAACAGACTACCTTCCATAATGACAAGGCTACCATCCAGTGGAGTAACAAAAATATCGACAACAGACTACCTTCCATAATGACTAGGCTTCCATCCATTAGAGTAATAAAGATATTGACAACAGACTACCTTCCATTATGAGAAGGCTACAATCCATTGTAGTAACAAAAATCTCGACAAGAGACAACCTTCCATAATGACAAGGCTACCATCCATTTTAGTAACATATATCTCAAAAACAAACTACTTTCCACTATGACAAGGCTACCATCCATTTGAGTAAAAAAAATCTCGACAACAGACTACCTTCAATAATGAAAAGGGTACCATCGATTGGAGTAAAAAAACTCGACAGCAGACTACCTTCCATAATGACAAGTCTACCATCCATTAGAATAACATAAATCTCGACAATAGACTACCTTCCATAATGACAAGGCTACCATCCATTGGAGTAACAAAGATATCGACAACATACTACCTTCCATAATGACAAGGCTACCATACATTGGAGTAAGATAAATCATGACAACAGACTACCTTCCATAATGACAAGGCTATCATCCATTGGAATAACAAACATCTCGACAACAGACTACCTTCCATAATGACAAGGCTACGATCTATTTGAGTAACAAAGATATCAACAACATACTACCTTCCATAATGACAAGGATACCATCCATTGGAGTAACAAAAATCACAATGACAGACTACCTTGCATAATGACAAGGGTACCATCCATTAGAGTAACAAAAATCGGGACAACTGTATACCTTCCATAATGACAAGGCTACCATCCATTGGAGTAACAAAATTATCATCAAGAGACTACCTTTCATAATGGCAAGGCTACCATCCATTGGAGTAACAAAGATATCGACAACAGACTACCTTCCATAATGAAAAGGCTACCATCCAATGGAGTAACAAAAATCTCGACAACAGACTACCTTCCATAATGACAAGGCTACCATCCAATGGAGTAACAAAAATCTCGACAACAGACTACCTTCCGTAATGACTAGGCTTCCATCCATTGGAGTAATAAAGATATCGACAGCAGACTACCTTCCATTATGAGAAGGCTACAATCCATTGTAGTAACAAAAATCTCGACAAGAGACAACCTTCCATAATGACAAGGCTACCATCCATTGTAGTAACAAATATCTCAAAAATAGACTACTTTCCACAATGACAAAGCTACCATCCATTTGAGTAAAAAAAATCTCGACAACAGACTACCTTCCATAATGAAAAGGGTACCATCCATTGGAGTAAAAAAATCTCGACAGCAGACTACCTTCCATAATGACAAGTCTACCATCCATTAGAATAATAGAAATCTCGACAATAGACTACCTTCCAAAATGACAAGGCTACCATACATTGGAGTAAGATAAATCATGACAATAGACTACCTTCCATAATGACAAGGCTATCATCCATTGGAATAACAAAAATCTCGACAACAGACTACCTTCCATAATGACAAGGCTACCATCTATTTGAGTAACAAAGATATGGAAAACATACTACCTTCCATAATGACAAGGCTACCATCCATTGGAGTAACAAAAATCACAAAAACTGACTACCTTCCATGATGACAAGGCTACCATCCATTGGAATAACAAAAATCTCGACAATAGACTACTATCTATAATGACAAGGCTACCATCCAATGGAGTAACAAAAATATCAACAAGAGACTACCTTCCATAATAACAAGGCTACCATCCATTGGAGTAACAAAAATCTTGACAACAGACTACCTTCCATAAGGACAAGGCTACCATCCATGGGAGTTACAAAAATCACAATGACAGACTACCTTCCGTAATGCAAGGCTACCATCCAGTGGGGTAACAAAAATATCAACAACAGACTACCTTCCATAATGACAAGGCTACCATCCCTTGGAGTAACAAAAATATCGATAACAGACTACCTTCCATAATGACTTGGCTACCATCCATTGGAGTACCAAAGATGTCGACAATAGACTACTTTTCATAATGACAAGGCTACCATCCATTGGAATAACAAAAATCTAGACAATAGACTAACTTCCATAATGACAAGGATACCATCCATTGGAGTAACAAAAATCTCGACAATAGAATACCTTCCATAATGACAAGCCTATCATCCATTGGAGTAACAAAGATATCGACAACATACTACCTTCCATAATGACAATGCTACAATCCATTGGAAGAACAAAAATTTCGACAATAGACTACCTTTGATAAAGACAAGGCTACCATCCATTGGAATAACAAAAATCTAGACAATAGACTATCTTCTATAATGAAAAGGCTACCATCCATTGGAGTAACAAAAATATCGACAAATGACTACCTTCCATAATGACAAGGCTACCATCCATTGGAGTAATAAAGATATCGACAACGGACTACCTTCCATAAAGACAAGTCTTCCATCGATTGGAGTAACAAAAATCTGAACAACAGACTACCTTCCATAATGACAAGGCTACCATCCAATGGAGTAACAAAAATCACAATGACAGACTACCTTGCATAATGACAAGGCTACCATCAATTAGAGTAACAAAAATCGGGACAACTGTCTAACTTCCATAATGACAAGGCTACCATCCATTGGAGTAACAAAATTATCATCAAGAGACTACCTTTCATAATGACAAGGCTACCATCCATTGGAGTAACAAAGATATCGACAATAGAGTACCTTCCATAATGAAAAGGCTACCATCCAATGGAGTAACAAAAATCTCGACAATAGACTACCTTCCATAATGACAAGGCTACCATCCAATGGAGTAACAAAAATCTCGACAACAGACTACCTTCCGTAATGACTAGGGTTCCATCCATTGGAGTAATAAAGATATCGACAGCAGACTACCTTCCATCATGAGAAGGCTACAATCCATTGTAGTAACAAAAATCTCGACAAGAGACAACCTTCCATAATTACAAGGCTACCATCCATTGTAGTAACAAATATCTCGAAAACAAACTACTTTCCACGATGACAAGGCTACCATCCATTTGAGTAAAAAAAATCTCGACAACAGACTACCTCCCA
Organism: Vicia faba; assembly: GCA_948472305.1. Taxonomy (NCBI): domain Eukaryota; kingdom Viridiplantae; phylum Streptophyta; class Magnoliopsida; order Fabales; family Fabaceae; genus Vicia; species Vicia faba. The sequence goes on along the minus strand of OX451741.1, from coordinate 589,282,246 downwards.
TAATGAAAAGGGTACCATCCATTGGAGTAAAAAAATCTCGACAGCAGACTACCTTCCATAATGACAAGTCTACCATCCATTAGAATAACAGAAATCTCGACAATAGACTACCTTCCATAATGACAAGGCTACCATACATTGGAGTAAGATAAATCATGACAATAGACTACCTTCCATAATGACAAGGCTATCATCCATTGGAATAACAAAAATCTCGACAACAAACTACCTTCCATAATGACAAGGCTACGATCTATTTGAGTAACAAAGATATCGACAACATACTACCTTCCATAATGACAAGGCTACCATCCATTGGAGTAACAAAAATCACAACAACAGACTACCTTCCATGATGACAAGGCTACCATCCATTGGAATAACAAAAATCTCGACAATAGACTACTATCTATAATGACAAGGCTACCATCCAATGGAGTAACAAAAATATCAACAAGAGACTACCTTCCATAATAACAAGGCTACCATCCATCGGAGTAACAAAAATCTCGACAACAGACTACCTTCCATAAGGACAAGGCTACCATCCATGGGAGTTACAAAAATCACAATTATAGACTACCTTCCGTAATGCAAGGCTACCACCCATTGGGGTAACAAAAATATCAACAAAAGACTACCTTCCATAATGACAAGGCTACCATCCATTGGAGTAACAAAAATATCGATAACAGACTACCTTCAATAATGACTTGGCTACCATCCATTGGAGTACCAAAGATGTCGACAATAGACTACTTTTCATAATGACAAGGCTACCATCCATTGGAATAACAAAAATCTAGACAATAGACTAACTTCCATAATGACAAGGATACCATCCATTGGAGTAACAAAAATCTCGACAATAGAATACCTTCCATAATGACAAGGCTATCATCCATTAGAGTAACAAAGATATCGACAACATACTACCTTCCATAATGACACGGCTACCATCCATTGGAGTAACAAAAATCACGACAACAAACTATTGTCCATAATGACAAGGCTAGCATCCACTGGAATAACAAAAATCTCGACAACAGACTACCTTCCATAATGACAAGGCTACCATCCATTGTAGTAACAAATATCTCGACAAGAGACAACCTTCCATAATGACAAGGCTACCATCCATTGTAGTAACAAATATCTCAAAAATAGACTACTTTCCACAATGACAAAGCTACCATCCATTTGAGTAAAAAAAATCTCGACAACAGACTACCTTCCATAATGAAAAGGGTACCATCCATTGGAGTAAAAAAATCTCGACAGCAGACTACCTTCCATAATGACAAGTCTACCATCCATTAGAATAATAGAAATCTCGACAATAGACTACCTTCCAAAATGACAAGGCTACCATACATTGGAGTAAGATAAATCATGACAATAGACTACCTTCCATAATGACAAGGCTATCATCCATTGGAATAACAAAAATCTCGACAACAGACTACCTTCCATAATGACAAGGCTACCATCTATTTGAGTAACAAAGATATGGAAAACATACTACCTTCCATAATGACAAGGCTACCATCCATTGGAGTAACAAAAATCACAAAAACTGACTACCTTCCATGATGACAAGGCTACCATCCATTGGAATAACAAAAATCTCGACAATAGACTACTATCTATAATGACAAGGCTACCATCCAATGGAGTAACAAAAATATCAACAAGAGACTACCTTCCATAATAACAAGGCTACCATCCATTGGAGTAACAAAAATCTTGACAACAGACTACCTTCCATAAGGACAAGGCTACCATCCATGGGAGTTACAAAAATCACAATGACAGACTACCTTCCGTAATGCAAGGCTACCATCCAGTGGGGTAACAAAAATATCAACAACAGACTACCTTCCATAATGACAAGGCTACCATCCCTTGGAGTAACAAAAATATCGATAACAGACTACCTTCCATAATGACTTGGCTACCATCCATTGGAGTACCAAAGATGTCGACAATAGACTACTTTTCATAATGACAAGGCTACCATCCATTGGAATAACAAAAATCTAGACAATAGACTAACTTCCATAATGACAAGGATACCATCCATTGGAGTAACAAAAATCTCGACAATAGAATACCTTCCATAATGACAAGCCTATCATCCATTGGAGTAACAAAGATATCGACAACATACTACCTTCCATAATGACAATGCTACAATCCATTGGAAGAACAAAAATTTCGACAATAGACTACCTTTGATAAAGACAAGGCTACCATCCATTGGAATAACAAAAATCTAGACAATAGACTATCTTCTATAATGAAAAGGCTACCATCCATTGGAGTAACAAAAATATCGACAAATGACTACCTTCCATAATGACAAGGCTACCATCCATTGGAGTAATAAAGATATCGACAACGGACTACCTTCCATAAAGACAAGTCTTCCATCGATTGGAGTAACAAAAATCTGAACAACAGACTACCTTCCATAATGACAAGGCTACCATCCAATGGAGTAACAAAAATCACAATGACAGACTACCTTGCATAATGACAAGGCTACCATCAATTAGAGTAACAAAAATCGGGACAACTGTCTAACTTCCATAATGACAAGGCTACCATCCATTGGAGTAACAAAATTATCATCAAGAGACTACCTTTCATAATGACAAGGCTACCATCCATTGGAGTAACAAAGATATCGACAATAGAGTACCTTCCATAATGAAAAGGCTACCATCCAATGGAGTAACAAAAATCTCGACAATAGACTACCTTCCATAATGACAAGGCTACCATCCAATGGAGTAACAAAAATCTCGACAACAGACTACCTTCCGTAATGACTAGGGTTCCATCCATTGGAGTAATAAAGATATCGACAGCAGACTACCTTCCATCATGAGAAGGCTACAATCCATTGTAGTAACAAAAATCTCGACAAGAGACAACCTTCCATAATTACAAGGCTACCATCCATTGTAGTAACAAATATCTCGAAAACAAACTACTTTCCACGATGACAAGGCTACCATCCATTTGAGTAAAAAAAATCTCGACAACAGACTACCTCCCATAATGAAAAGGGTACCATCCATTGGAGTAAAAAAATCTCGACAGCAGACTACCTTCCATAATGACAAGTCTACCATCCATTAGAATAACAGAAATCTCGACAATAGACTACCTTCCATAATGACAAGGCTACCATACATTGGAGTAAGATAAATCATGACAATAGACTACCTTCCATAATGACAAGGCTATCATCCATTGGAATAACAAAAATCTCGACAACAAACTACCTTCCATAATGACAAGGCTACGATCTATTTGAGTAACAAAGATATCGACAACATACTACCTTCCATAATGACAAGGCTACCATCCATTGGAGTAACAAAAATCACAACAACAGACTACCTTCCATGATGACAAGGCTACCATCCATTGGAATAACAAAAATCTCGACAATAGACTACTATCTATAATGACAAGGCTACCATCCAATGGAGTAACAAAAATATCAACAAGAGACTACCTTCCATAATAACAAGGCTACCATCCATCGGAGTAACAAAAATCTCGACAACAGACTACCTTCCATAAGGACAAGGCTACCATCCATGGGAGTTACAAAAATCACAATTATAGACTACCTTCCGTAATGCAAGGCTACCACCCATTGGGGTAACAAAAATATCAACAAAAGACTACCTTCCATAATGACAAGGCTACCATCCATTGGAGTAACAAAAATATCGATAACAGACTACCTTCAATAATGACTTGGCTACCATCCATTGGAGTACCAAAGATGTCGACAATAGACTACTTTTCATAATGACAAGGCTACCATCCATTGGAATAACAAAAATCTAGACAATAGACTAACTTCCATAATGACAAGGATACCATCCATTGGAGTAACAAAAATCTCGACAATAGAATACCTTCCATAATGACAAGGCTATCATCCATTAGAGTAACAAAGATATCGACAACATACTACCTTCCATAATGACACGGCTACCATCCATTGGAGTAACAAAAATCACGACAACAAACTATTGTCCATAATGACAAGGCTAGCATCCACTGGAATAACAAAAATCTCGACAACAGACTACCTTCCATAATGACAAGGCTACCATCCATTGTAGTAACAAATATCTCGAAAACATACTACTTTCCACAATGACTAGGCTACCATCCATTGGAATAACAAAAAACTCGACAACAGACTATCTTTTATAATGACAATGCTACCATCCATTGGAGTAACAAAAATCTCGACAACTGACTACCTTCCATAATGACAAGGCTACCATCCATTGGAGTAATAAAGATGTCACAACGGACTACCTTCCATAAAGACAAGTCTTCCATCCATTGGAGTAACAAAAATCTGAACAATCGACCACCTTCCATAATGACAAGGCTACCATCCATTAGAGTAAAAGAAATCACAACATAAGACTACCTTCCATAATGACAAGGCTACCATCCATTGGAGTAACAAAATTATCATCAAGAGACTACCTTCCATAATGACAAGGCTACCATCCATTGGAGTAACAAAATTCTCGACAATAGACTACCTTCGATAATGACAAGGTTACCATCCATTGGAGTAACAAAGATATCGACAACAGACTACCTTCCATAATGAAAAGGCTACCATCCAATGGAGTAACAAAAATCTCGACAACAGACTACCTTCCATAATGACAAGGCTACCATCCAGTGGAGTAACAAAAATATCAACAACAGACTACCTTCCATAATGACTAGGCTTCCATCCATTAGAGTAATAAAGATATTGACAACAGACTACCTTCCATTATGAGAAGGCTACAATCCATTGTAGTAACAAAAATCTCGACAAGAGACAACCTTCCATAATGACAAGGCTACCATCCATTGTAGTAACAAATATCTCGAAAACAAACTACTTTCCACTATGACAAGGCTACCATCCATTTGAGTAAAAAAAATCTCGACAACAGACTACCTTCAATAATGAAAAGGGTACCATCCATTGGAGTAAAAAAACTCGACAGCAGACTACCTTCCATAATGACAAGTCTACCATCCATTAGAATAACATAAATCTCGACAATAGACTACCTTCCATAATGACAAGGCTACCATCCATTGGAGTAACAAAGATATCGACAACATACTACCTTCCATAATGACAAGGCTACCATACATTGGAGTAAGATAAATCATGACAACAGACTACCTTCCATAATGACAAGGCTATCATCCATTGGAATAACAAACATCTCGACAACAGACTACCTTCCATAATGACAAGGCTACGATCTATTTGAGTAACAAAGATATCAACAACATACTACCTTCCATAATGACAAGGCTACCATCCATTGGAGTAACAAAAATCACAATGACAGACTACCTTGCATAATGACAAGGGTACCATCCATTAGAGTAACAAAAATCGGGACAACTGTATACCTTCCATAATGACAAGGCTACCATCCATTGGAGTAACAAAATTATCATCAAGAGACTACCTTTCATAATGAAAAGGCTACCATCCATTGGAGTAACAAAGATATCGACAACAGACTACCTTCCATAATGAAAAGGCTACCATCCAATGGAGTAACAAAACTCTCGACAAAAGACTACCTTCCATAATGACAAGGCTACCATCCAATGGAGTAACAAAAATCTCGACAACAGACTACCTTCCGTAATGACTAGGCTTCCATCCATTGGAGTAATAAAGATATCGACAGCAGACTACCTTCCATTATGAGAAGGCTACAATCCATTGTAGTAACAAAAATCTCGACAAGAGACAACCTTCCATAATGACAAGGCTACCATCCATTGTAGTAACAAATATCTCAAAAATAGACTACTTTCCACAATGACAAAGCTACCATCCATTTGAGTAAAAAAAATCTCGACAACAGACTACCTTCCATAATGAAAAGGGTACCATCCATTGGAGTAAAAAAATCTCGACAGCAGACTACCTTCCATAATGACAAGTCTACCATCCATTAGAATAATAGAAATCTCGACAATAGACTACCTTCCAAAATGACAAGGCTACCATACATTGGAGTAAGATAAATCATGACAACAGACTACCTTCCTTAATGACAAGGCTATCATCCATTGGAATAACAAAAATCTCGACAACAGACTACCTTCCATAATGACAAGGCTACGATCTATTTGAGTAACAAAGATATGGACAACATACTACCTTCCATAATGACAAGGCTACCATCCATTGGAGTAACAAAAATCACAACAACAGACTACCTTCCATGATGACAAGGCTACCATCCATTGGAATAACAAAAATCTCGACAATAGACTACTATCTATAATGACAAGGCTACCATCCAATGGAGTAACAAAAATATCAACAAGAGACTACCTTCCATAATAACAAGGCTACCATCCATTGGAGTAACAAAAATCTTGACAACAGACTACCTTCCATAAGGACAAGGCTACCATCCATGGGAGTTACAAAAATCACAATGACAGACTACCTTCCGTAATGCAAGGCTACCATCCATTGGGGTAACAAAAATATCAACAACAGACTACCTTCCATAATGACAAGGCTACCATCCCTTGGAGTAACAAAAATATCGATAACAGACTACCTTCCATAATGACTTGGCTACCATCCATTGGAGTACCAAAGATGTCGACAATAGACTAGTTTTCATAATGACAAGGCTACCATCCATTGGAATAACAAAAATCTAGACAATAGACTAACTTCCATAATGACAAGGATACCATCCATTGGAGTAACAAAAATCTCGACAATAGAATACCTTCCATAATGACAAGCCTATCATCCATTGGAGTAACAAAGATATCGACAACATACTACCTTCCATAATGACAAGGCTACCATCCATTGGAGTAACAAAAATCACGAGAACATACTACTGTCCATAATGACAAGGCTAGCATCCATTGGAATAACAAAAATCTCGACAACAGACTACCTTCCATAATGACAAGGCTACCATCCATTGTAGTAACAAATATCTCGAAAACATACTACTTTCCACAATGACTAGGCTACCATCCATTGGAGTAACAAAAATCTCGACAACAGACTACCTTCCATAATGACAATGCTACAATCCATTGGAAGAACACAAATTTCTACAATAGACTACTATCTATAATGACAAGGCTACCATCCAATGGAGTAACAAAAATATCAACAAGAGACTACCTTCCATAATAACAAGGCTACCATCTATTGGAGTAACAAAAATCTCGACAATAGACTACCTTCCATAAGGACAAGGCTACCATCCATGGGATTTACAAAAATCATAATGACAGACTACCTTCCGTAATGCAAGGCTACCATCCATTGGGGTAACAAAAATATCAACAACAGACTACCTTCCATAATGACAAGGCTACCATCCATTGGAGTAACAAAAATATCGATAACAGACTACCTTCCATAATGACTTGGCTACCATCCATTGGAGTACCAAAGATGTCGACAATAGACTACTTTTCATAATGACAAGGCTACCATCCATTGGAATAACAAATATCTAGACAATAGACTAACTTCCATAATTACAAGGATACCATCCATTGGAGTAACAAAAATCTTGACAATAGAATACCTTCCATAATGACAAGGCTATCATCCATTGGAGTAACAAAGATATAGACAACATACTACCTTCCATAATGACAAGGCTACCATCCATTGGAGTAACAAAAATCACGACAACAGACTACTGTCCATAATGACAAGGCTAGCATCCATTGGAATAACAAAAATCTCGACAACAGACTACCTTCCATAATGACAAGGCTACCTTCCATTGTAGTAACAACTATCTCGAAAACATACTACTTTCCACAATGACTAGGCTACCATCCATTGGAGTAACAAAAATCTCGACAACAGACTACCTTCCATAATGACAATGCTACAATCCATTGGAAGAACAAAAATTTCTACAATAGACTACTATCTATAATGACAAGGCTACCATCCAATGGAGTAACAAAAATATCAACAAGAGACTACCTTCCATAATAACAAGGCTACCATCCATTGGAGTAACAAAAATCTCGACAACAGACTACCTTCCATAAGGACAAGGCTACCATCCACGGGATTTACAAAAATCACAATGATAGACTACCTTCCGTAATGCAAGGCTACCAACCATTGGGGTAACATAAATATCAACAACAAACTACCTTCCATAATGACAAGGCTACCATCCATTGGAGTAACAAAAATATCGATAACAGACTACTTTCCATAATGACTTGGCTACCATCCATTGGAGTACCAAAGATGTCGACAATAGACTACTTTTCATAATGACAAGGCTACCATCCATTGGAATAACAAAAATCTAGACAATAGACTAACTTCCATAATGACAAGGATACCATCCATTGGAGTAACAAAAATCTCGACAATGGAATACCTTCCATAATGACAAGCCTATCATCCATTGGAGTAACAAAGATATCGACAACATACTACCTTCCATAATGACAAGGCTACCATCCATTGGAGTAACAAAAATCACGACAACATACTACTGTCCATAATGACAAGGCTAGCATCCATTGGAATAACAAAAATCTCGACAACAGACTACCTTCCATAATGACAAGGCTACCATCCATTGTAGTAACAAATATCTCGAAAACATACTACTTTCCACAATGACTAGGCTACCATCCATTGGAGTAACAAAAATCTCGACAACAGACTACCTTCCATAATGACAATGCTACAATCCATTGGAAGAACACAAATTTCTACAATAGACTACTATCTATAATGACAAGGCTACCATCCAATGGAGTAACAAAAATATCAACAAGAGACTACCTTCCATAATAACAAGGCTACCATCTATTGGAGTAACAAAAATCTCGACAATAGACTACCTTCCATAAGGACAAGGCTACCATCCATGGAATTTACAAAAATCACAATGACAGACTACCTTCCGTAATGCAAGGCTACCATCCATTGGGGTAACAAATATATCAACAACAGACTACCTTCCATAATGACAAGGCTACCATCCATTGGAGTAACAAAAATATCGATAACAGACTACCTTCCATAATGACTTGGCTACCATCCATTGGAGTACCAAAGATGTCGACAATAGACTACTTTTCATAATGACAAGGCTACCATCCATTGGAATAACAAATATCTAGACAATAGACTAACTTCCATAATTACAAGGATACCATCCATTAGAGTAACAAAAATCTTGACAATAGAATACCTTCCATAATGACAAGGCTATCATCCATTGGAGTAACAAAGATATAGACAACATACTACCTTCCATAATGACAAGGCTACCATCCATTGGAGTAACAAAAATCACGACAACAGACTACTGTCCATAATGACAAGGCTAGCATCCATTGGAATAACAAAAATCTTGACAACAGACTACCTTCCATAATGACAAGGCTACCTTCCATTGTAGTAACAACTATCTCGAAAACATACTACTTTCCACAATGACTAGGCTACCATCCATTGGAGTAACAAAAATCTCGACAACAGACTACCTTCCATAATGACAATGCTACAATCCATTGGAAGAACAAAAATTTCTACAATAGACTACTATCTATAATGACAAGGCTACCATCCAATGGAGTAACAAAAATATCAACAAGAGACTACCTTCCATAATAACAAGGCTACCATCCATTGGAGTAACAAAAATCTCGACAACAGACTACCTTCCATAAGGACAAGGCTACCATCCACGGGATTTACAAAAATCACAATGATAGACTACCTTCCGTAATGCAAGGCTACCATCCATTGGGGTAACAAAAATATCAACAACAAACTACCTTCCATAATGACAAGGCTACCATCCATTGGAGTAACAAAAATATCGATAACAGACTACCTTCCATAATGACTTGGCTACCATCCATTGGAGTACCAAAGATGTCGACAATAGACTACTTTTCATAATGACAAGGCTACCATCCATTGGAATAACAAAAATCTAGACAATAGACTAACTTCCATAATGACAAGGATACCATCCATTGGAGTAACAAAAATCTCGACAATAGAATACCTTCCATAATGACAAGGCTATCATCCATTGGAGTAACAAAGATATCGATAACATACTACCTTCCATAATGACAAGGCTACCATCCATTGGAGTAACAAAAATCACGACAACAGACTACTGTCCATAATGACAAGGCTAGCATCCATTGGAATAACAAAAATCTCGACAACAGACTACCTTCCATAATGACAAGGCTACCTTCCATTGTAGTAACAAATATCTCGAAAACATACTACTTTCCACAATGACTAGGCTACCATCCATTGGAGTAACAAAAATCTCGACAACAGACTACCTTCCATAATGACAATGCTACAATCCATTGGAAGAACAAAATTTCTACAATAGACTACCTTTGATAAAGACAAGGCTACCATCCATTGGAATAACAAAAATCTCGACAACAGACTATCTTCTATAATGACAAGGCTACCATCCATTGGAGTAACAAAAATCTTGACAACAAACTACCTTCCATAATGACAAGGCTACCATCCATTGGAGTAATAAAGATATCGACAACGGACTACCTCCCATAAAGACAAGTCTTCCATCCATTGGAGTAACAAAAATCTGAACAATCGACTACCTTCCATAATGACAAGGCTACCATCCATTGGAGTAACAGAAATCACAACATAAGACTACCTTCCATAATGACAAGGCTACCATCCATTAGAGTAACAAAAATCGGGACAACTGTCTACCTTCCATAATGACAAGGCTACCATCCATTGGAGTAACAAAATTCTCGACAATAGACTACCTTCCATAATGACAAGGTTACCATCCATTGGAGTAACAAAGATATAGACAACAGACTACCTTCCATAATGAAAAGGCTACCATCCAATGGAGTAACAAAAATCTCGACACAAAACTGCCTTCCATAATGATAAGGCTACCATCCAATGGTGTAACCAAAATATTGACAACAAACTACCTTCCATAATGACTAGGCTTCCATCCATTAGAGTAATAAAGATATTGACAACAGACTACCTTCCATTATGAGAAGGCTACAATCCATTGTAGTAACAAAAATCTCGACAAGAGACAACCTTCCATAATGACAAGGCTACCATCCATTGTAGTAACAAATATCTCAAAAACATACTACTTTCCATAATGACTAGGCTACCATCAATTGGAGTAACAAAAATCTCGATAATAGACTACCTTCCATAATGACAATGCTACAATCCATTGGAAGAACAAAAATTTCGACAATAGACTACCTTTGATAAAGACAAGGCTACCATCCATTGGAATAACAAAAATCTTGATAACAGACTATCTTCTATAATGACAAGGCTACCATCCATTGGAGTAACAAATATCTCGACAACTGACTACCTTCCATAGTGACAAGGCTACCATCCATTGGAGTAATAAAGATATCGACAACTGAGTACCTTCCATAAAGACAAGTCTTCCATCCATTGGAGTAACAAAAATCTGAACAACAGACTACCTTCCATAATGACAAGGCTACCATCCATTGGAGTAACAGAAATCACAATGACAGACTACCTTGCATAATGACAAGGCTACCATCCATTAGAGTAACAAAAATCGGGACAATAGTCTACCTTCCATAATGACAAGGCTACCATCCATTGGAGTACCAAAATTATCATCAAGAGACTACCTTCCATAATGACAAGGCTACCATCCATTGGAGTAACAAAATTCTAGAAATAGACTACCTTTCATAATGACAAGGATACCATCCATTGGAGTAACAAAGATATCGACAACAGAGTACCTTCCATAATGAAAAGGCTACCATCCAATGGAGTAACAAAAATCTCGACAACAGACTACCTTCCATACTGACAAGGCTATCATCCATTGGAATAACAAAAATCTCGGCAACATACTACCTTCCATAATGACAAGGCTACGATCTATTTGAGTAACAAAGATATCGACAACATACTACCTTCCATAATGACAAGGCTACCATCCATTGGAGTAACAAAAATCACAACAACAAACTACCTTCCATGATGACAAGGCTTCCATCCATTGGAATAACAAAAATCTCGACAATAGACTATTATCTATAATGACAAAGCTACCATCCAATGGAGTAACAAAAATATCAACAAGAGACTACCTTCCATAATAACAAGGCTACCATCCATTGGAGTAACAAAAATCTCGACAACAGACTACCTTCCATAAGGACAAAGCTACAATCCATGGGAGTAACAAAAATCACAATGACAGACTACCTTCCATAATGCAAGGCTACCATCCATTGGAGTAACAAAAATATCAACAACGGACTACCTTCCATAATGATAAGGCTACCATCCATTGGAGTAACAAAAATATCGACAAGAGACTACCTTCCAAAATGACTTGGCTACCATCCATTGGAGTACCAAAGATGTCGACAACAAACTACTTTTCATAATGACAAGGCTACCATCCATTGGAATAACAAAAATCTAGACAACATACTTCCTTCCATAATGACAAGGATACCATCCATTGGAGTAACAAAAATCTCGACAATAGAATACCATCCATAATGATAAGGCTATCATCCATTTGAGTAACAAAGATATCGACAACATACTACCTTCCATAATGACAAGGATACCATCCATTTGAAAAACAAAAATCACGACAACAGACTGCTGTCCATAATGACAAGGCTACCATCCATTGGAATAACAAAAATCTCGACAACAGACTACCTTCCATAATGAAAAGGCTACCATCCAATGGAGTAACAAAAATCTCGATAATAGACTACCTTCCATAATGACAAGGCTAGAATCCAATGGAGTAACAAAATTCTCGACAACAGACTACCTTCCATAATGACTAGGCTACCATCCATTGGAGTAACAAAAATCTCGATAACAGACTACCTTCCATAATGACAAGGCTACCATCCATTGGAGTAACAAAGATATCGACAACATACTACCTTCCATAATGACAAGGCTACCATACATTGCAGTAAGAAATTCATGACAACATACTACAATCTATAATGACAAGGCTACCATCCAATGGAGTAACAAAAATCATGACAACAGACTACCTTCAATGATGACAAGGCTACAATCCATTGGAATAACAAAAATCTCGACATTAGACTACTATCTATAATGACAAGGCTACCATCCAATGGAGTAACAAAAATATCAAAAAGAGACTACCTTCCATAATGACAAGGCTACCATCCATTGGAGTAACAAAAATCTCGACAATAGACTACCTCCCATAAGGACAAGGCTACCATCCATTGGAGTAACAAAAATCTCGACAATAGACTACCTTCTATAATGAGAAGTCTTCGATCCATCGGAGTAACAAAAATCTGAACAACAGACTACCTTCCATAATGACAAGGCTACCATCCATTGGAGTAACATAAATCACAACGACAGACTACCTTGCATAATGACAAGGCTACCATCCATTAGAGTAACAAAAATTGGGACAACAGTCTACCTTCCATAATGACAAGGCTACCATCCATTGGAGTAACAAAATCATCATCAAGAGACTACCTTCCATAATGACAAGGCTACCATCCATTGGAGTAACAAAATTCTCGACAATAGACTACCTTCTATAATGACAAGGTTACCATCCATTGGAGTAACAAAGATATCGACAACAGACTACCTTCCATAATGAAAAGGCTACCATCCAATGGAGTAACAAAAATCTCGACAACATACTACCTTCCATAATGACAAGGCTACCATCCAATGGAGTAACAAAAATCTCGACAACAGACTACCTTCCATAATGACTAAGCTTCCATCCATTGGAGTAATAAAGATATCGACAACAGACTACCTTCAATTATGAGAAGGCTGCAATCCATTGTAGTACCAAAAATCTCGACAAGAGACAACCTTCCATAATGACAAGGCTACCATCTATTGTAGTAACAAATATCTCGAAAACGAACTACTTTCCACAATGACAAGGCTACCATCCAATGTAGTAACAAAAATATCGACAACAAACTACCTACTATAATGACAAGGCTACCATACATTATAGTAACAAAAATATGAACAACAAACTACCTTCCATAATGACAAGGCTACCGTCCATTGGAGTAACAAAAATTACAATGACAGACTACGTTCCGTAATGCAAGGCTACCATCCATTGGAGTAACAAAAATATCAACAACAAACTACCTTCCATAATTACAAGGCTACCATCCATTGGAGTAACAAAAATATCGATAACAGACTACCTTCCATAATGACTTGGCTACCATCCATTGGAGTACCAAAGATGTCGACAACAGACTACTTTTCATGATGACAAGGCTACCATCCATTGGAATAACAAAAATCTAGACAATAGACTAACTTCCATAATGACAAGGATACCATCCATTGGAGTAACAAAAATATCGACAATAGAATACCTTCCATAATGACAAGGCTATCATCCATTGGAGTAACAAAGATATCAACACCATACTACCTTCCATAATGACAAGGCTACCATCCATTGGAGTAACAAAAATCACGACAACAGACAACTGTCCATAATGACAAGGCTAGCATCCATTGGAATAATAAAAATCTAGACAACAGACTACCTTCCATAATGACAAGGTTACCATCCAATGTAGTAACAAATATCTCAAAAACATACTACTTTCCATAATGACTAGGCTACCATCAACTGCAGTAACAAAAATCTCGACAACACACTACCTTCCATAATGACAATGCTACAATCCATTGGAAGAACAAAAATTTCGACAGTAGACTACCTTTGATAAAGACAAGGATACCATCCATTGGAATAACAAAAATCTCGATAACAGACTATCTTCTATAATGACAAGGCTACCATCCATTGGAGTAACAAAAATCTGAACAACAGACTACCTTCCATAATGACAAGGCTACCATCCATTGGAGTAACAGAAATTACAACGATAGACTACCTTGCATAATGACAAGGCTACCATCCATTAGAGTAACAAAAATCGGGACGACAGTTTACCTTCCATAATGACAAGGCTACCATCCATTGGAGTAACAAAATTATCATCAAGAGACTACCTTCCATAATGACAAGGCTACCATCCATTGGAGTAACAAAATTCAAGAAATAGACTACCTTTCATAATGACAAGGTTACCATCCATTGGAGTAACAAAGATATCGACAACAGACTACCTTCCATAATGAAAAGGCTACCATCCAATGGAGTAACAAAAATCTCGACAACAGACTACCTTCCATAATGACAAGGCTACCATCCAATGGAGTAACAAAAATCTCGACAAAAGACTACCTTCCATAATGACTAGGCTACCATCCATTTGAGTAAAAAAAATCCCGACAACAGACTACCTTCCATAATGAAAAGGGTAACATCCATTGGAGTAAAAAAATATCGACAACATACTACAATCTATAATGACAAGGCTACCATCCATTGGAGTAACAAAAATCATAACAACAGACTACCTTCAATGATGACAAGGCTACCATCCATTGGAGTAACAAAGATTTCGTCAACATACTACCTTCCATAATGACAAGGCTACCATACATTGGAGTAAGATAAATCATGACAACATACTACCTTCCATAATAACAAGGCTACCATCCATTGGGGTAACAAAAATCTCTACAACAGACTACCTTCCATAAGGACAAGGTTACCATTCATGGGAGTAACAAAAATCAAAATGATAGACTACCTTCCATAATGCAAGGCTACCATCCATTGGAGTAACAAAAATATCAACAACAGACTACCTTCCATAATGATAAGGCTACCATCCATTAGAGTAACAATAATATCGACAACAGACTACCTTCCAAAATGACTTGGCTACCATCCATTGGAGTACCAAAGATGTCGACAACAGACTACTTTTCATAATGACAAGGCTACCATCCATTGGTATAATAAAAATCTAGACAACATACTTACTTCCATAATGACAAGGATGCCATACATTGGAGTAACAAAAATCTTGACAATTGAATACCTTCCATAATGATAAGGCTGTCATCCATTTGAGTAACAAAGATATCGACAACATACTACCTTCCATAATGACAAGGCTACCATCCTTTTGAAAAACAAAAATCACGAAAACAGACTATTGTCCATAATGACAAGGCTACCATCCATTGGAATAACAAAAATCTCGACAACAGACTACCTTCCATAATGAAAAGGCTACCATCCAATGGAGTAACAAAAATCTCGACAACAGACTACCTTCCATAATGACAAGGCTAGCATCCAATAGAGTAAAAAAATTCTCGACAACAGACTACCTTCCATAATGACTAGGCTACCATCCATTGGAGTAACAAAAATCTCGACAACAGACTACCTTCCATAACGACAAGGCTACAATCCATTGGAGTAACAAAGATATCGACAACATACTACCTTCCATAATGACAAGGTTACCATACATTGGAGTAAGAAATTCATGACAACATACTACAATCTATAATGATAAGGCTACCATCCATTGGAGTAACAAAAATCATGACAACAGACTACCTTCCATGATGACAAGGCTACAATCCATTTGAATAACAAAAATCTCGACATTAGACTATTATCTATAATGACAAGGCTAACATCCAATGGAGTAAGAAAAATATCAAAAAGAGACTACCTTCCATAATGACAAGGCTACCATCCATTGGAGTAACAAAAATCTCGACAACAGACTACCTTCCATAAGGACAAGGCTACCACCCATTGGAGTAACAAAAATCTCGACAATTGACTACCTTCAATGATGACAAGTCTACCATCCATTGGAATAACAAAAATCTCAACAATAGACTACCTTCCATAATAACAAGTCTTCCATCCATTGGAGTAACAAAAATCTGAACAACAGACTACCTTCCATAACGACAAGGCTACCATCCATTGGAGTAACAGAAATCACAACGACAGACTACCTTGCATAATGACAAGGCTACCATCCATTACAGTAACAAAAATCGGGACAACAGTCTACCTTCCATAATGACAAGGCTACCATCCATTGGAGTAACAAAATTATCGACAACAGATGACCTTCCATAATGACTAGGCTACCATCCATTAGAGTAATAAAGATATCGACAACAGACTACCTTCCATTATGAAATGGCTACAATCCATTGTAGTAACAAAAATATCGACAAGAGACTACCTTCCATAATGACAAGGCTACCATCCATTGGAATAACAAAAATCTCGACAACAGACTACCTTCCATAATGAAAAGGCTACCATCCAATGGAGTAACAAAAATCTCGACAACAGACTACCTTCCATAATGACAAGGCTAGCATCCAATAGAGTAAAAAAATTCTCGACAACAGACTACCTTCCATAATGAACTAGGCTTCCATCCATTGGAGTAACAAAAATCTCGACAACAGACTACCTTCCATAATGACAAGGCTACCATCCATTGGAGTAACAAAGATATCGACAACATACTACCTTCCATAATGACAAGGCTACCATACATTGGAGTAAGAAATTCATGACAACATACTACAATCTATAATGACAAGGCTACCATCCATTGGAGTAACAAAAATCTCGACAACAGACTACCTTCCATAAGGACAAGGCTACCATCTATTGTAGTAACAAATATCTCGAAAACGGACTACTTTCCACAATGACAAGGCTACCATCCAATGTAGTAACAAAAATATCGACAACAAACTACCTTCTATAATGACAAGGCTACCATACATTATAGTAACAAAAATATGAACAACAAACTACCTTCCATAATGACAAGGCTACCGTCCATTGGAGTAACAAAAATTACAACGACAGACTACGTTCCGTAATGCAAGGCTACCATCCATTGGAGTAACAAAAATATCAACAACAAACTACCTTCCATAATTACAAGGCTACCATCCATTGGAGTAACAAAAATATCGATAACAGACTACCTTCCATAATGACTTGGCTACCATCCATTGGAGTACCAAAGATGTCGACAACAGACTACTTTTCATGATGACAAGGCTACCATCCATTGGAATAACAAAAATCTAGACAATAGACTAACTTCCATAATGACAAGGATACCATCCATTGGAGTAACAAAAATATCGACAATAGAATACCTTCCATAATGACAAGGCTATCATCCATTGGAGTAACAAAGATATCAACACCATACTACCTTCCATAATGACAAGGCTACCATCCATTGGAGTAACAAAAATCACGACAACAGACAACTGTCCATAATGACAAGGCTAGCATCCATTGGAATAATAAAAATCTAGACAACAGACTACCTTCCATAATGACAAGGTTACCATCCAATGTAGTAACAAATATCTCAAAAACATACTACTTTCCATAATGACTAGGCTACCATCAACTGCAGTAACAAAAATCTCGACAACACACTACCTTCCATAATGACAATGCTACAATCCATTGGAAGAACAAAAATTTCGACAGTAGACTACCTTTGATAAAGACAAGGATACCATCCATTGGAATAACAAAAATCTCGATAACAGACTATCTTCTATAATGACAAGGCTACCATCCATTGGAGTAACAAAAATCTGAACAACAGACTACCTTCCATAATGACAAGGCTACCATCCATTGGAGTAACAGAAATCACAACGATAGACTACCTTGCATAATGACAAGGCTACCATCCATTAGAGTAACAAAAATCGGGACGACAGTTTACCTTCCATAATGACAAGGCTACCATCCATTGGAGTAACAAAATTATCATCAAGAGACTACCTTCCATAATGACAAGGCTACCATCCATTGGAGTAACAAAATTCAAGAAATAGACTACCTTTCATAATGACAAGGTTACCATCCATTGGAGTAACAAAGATATCGACAACAGACTACCTTCCATAATGAAAAGGCTACCATCCAATGGAGTAACAAAAATCTCGACAACAGACTACCTTCCATAATGACAAGGCTACCATCCAATGGAGTAACAAAAATCTCGACAAAAGACTACCTTCCATAATGACTAGGCTACCATCCATTTGAGTAAAAAAAATCCCGACAACAGACTACCTTCCATAATGAAAAGGGTAACATCCATTGGAGTAAAAAAATATCGACAACATACTACAATCTATAATGACAAGGCTACCATCCATTGGAGTAACAAAAATCATAACAACAGACTACCTTCAATGATGACAAGGCTACCATCCATTGGAGTAACAAAGATTTCGTCAACATACTACCTTCCATAATGACAAGGCTACCATACATTGGAGTAAGATAAATCATGACAACATACTACCTTCCATAATAACAAGGCTACCATCCATTGGGGTAACAAAAATCTCTACAACAGACTACCTTCCATAAGGACAAGGTTACCATTCATGGGAGTAACAAAAATCAAAATGATAGACTACCTTCCATAATGCAAGGCTACCATCCATTGGAGTAACAAAAATATCAACAACAGACTACCTTCCATAATGATAAGGCTACCATCCATTAGAGTAACAATAATATCGACAACAGACTACCTTCCAAAATGACTTGGCTACCATCCATTGGAGTACCAAAGATGTCGACAACAGACTACTTTTCATAATGACAAGGCTACCATCCATTGGTATAATAAAAATCTAGACAACATACTTACTTCCATAATGACAAGGATGCCATACATTGGAGTAACAAAAATCTTGACAATTGAATACCTTCCATAATGATAAGGCTGTCATCCATTTGAGTAACAAAGATATCGACAACATACTACCTTCCATAATGACAAGGCTACCATCCTTTTGAAAAACAAAAATCACGAAAACAGACTATTGTCCATAATGACAAGGCTACCATCCATTGGAATAACAAAAATCTCGACAACAGACTACCTTCCATAATGAAAAGGCTACCATCCAATGGAGTAACAAAAATCTCGACAATAGACTACCTTCCATAATGACAAGGCTAGCATCCAATAGAGTAAAAAAATTCTCGACAACAGACTACCTTCCATAATGACTAGGCTACCATCCATTGGAGTAACAAAAATCTCGACAACAGACTACCTTCCATAACGACAAGGCTACCATCCATTGGAGTAACAAAGATATCGACAACATACTACCTTCCATAATGACAAGGTTACCATACATTGGAGTAAGAAATTCATGACAACATACTACAATCTATAATGATAAGGCTACCATCCATTGGAGTAACAAAAATCATGACAACAGACTACCTTCCATGATGACAAGGCTACAATCCATTTGAATAACAAAAATCTCGACATTAGACTATTATCTATAATGACAAGGCTAACATCCAATGGAGTAAGAAAAATATCAAAAAGAGACTACCTTCCATAATGACAAGGCTACCATCCATTGGAGTAACAAAAATCTCGACAACAGACTACCTTCCATAAGGACAAGGCTACCACCCATTGGAGTAACAAAAATCTCGACAATTGACTACCTTCAATGATGACAAGTCTACCATCCATTGGAATAACAAAAATCTCAACAATAGACTACCTTCCATAATAACAAGTCTTCCATCCATTGGAGTAACAAAAATCTGAACAACAGACTACCTTCCATAACGACAAGGCTACCATCCATTGGAGTAACAGAAATCACAACGACAGACTACCTTGCATAATGACAAGGCTACCATCCATTACAGTAACAAAAATCGGGACAACAGTCTACCTTCCATAATGACAAGGCTACCATTCATTGGAGTAACAAAATTCTCGACAACAGATGACCTTTCATAATGACTAGGCTACCATCCATTAGAGTAATAAAGATATCGACAACAGACTACCTTCCATTATGAAATGGCTACAATCCATTGTAGTAACAAAAATATCGACAAGAGACTACCTTCCATAATGACAAGGCTACCATCCATTGGAATAACAAAAATCTCGACAACAGACTACCTTCCATAATGAAAAGGCTACCATCCAATGGAGTAACAAAAATCTCGACAACAGACTACCTTCCATAATGACAAGGCTAGCATCCAATAGAGTAAAAAAATTCTCGACAACAGACTACCTTCCATAATGAACTAGGCTTCCATCCATTGGAGTAACAAAAATCTCGACAACAGACTACCTTCCATAATGACAAGGCTACCATCCATTGGAGTAACAAAGATATCGACAACATACTACCTTCCATAATGACAAGGCTACCATACATTGGAGTAAGAAATTCATGACAACATACTACAATCTATAATGACAAGGCTACCATCCATTGGAGTAACAAAAATCTCGACAACAGACTACCTTCCATAAGGACAAGGCTACCATCCATTGGAGTAACAAAAATCTCGACAATAGACTACCTTCAATGATGACAAGGCTACCATCCATTGGAATAACAAAAATCTCGACAATAGACTACCTTCCATAATGAAAAGTCTTCCATCCATTGGAGTAACAAAAATCTGAACAACAGACTACCTTCCATAACAAAAAGGCTACCATCCGTTGGAGTAACAGAAATCACAACGACAGACTACCTTGCATAATGACAAGGCTACCATCCATTAGAGTAACAAAAATCAGGACAATAATCTACCTTCCATAATGACAAGGCTACCATCCATTGTAGTAACAAAAATCTCGACAACAGACAAACTTCCATAATGACAAGGATACCATCCATTGGAGTAACAAAAATCTCGACATTAGACTACCTTCCATAATGACAAGTCTACCATCCATTGGAATAAAAATAATCTCAACAACATAATACCTTCCATAATGACAAGGCTACAATCCAATGGAGTAACAAAAATCGCGACAACAGACTACCTTCCATAATGACAAGTCTACCATCCATTAGAGTAAAAAAAATCTGAACAACAGACTACCTTCCATAATGACAAGGTTACCATCCATTGGAGTAACCAAAATATCAATAAGAGACTACCTTCCATAATGACAAAGCTACCATCCATTGGAGTAACAAAAATATCGACAACTGAATACCTTCCATATTGCAAGGCTACCATCCATGGGAGTAACAAAGATATCGACAGCAGACTACCTTCCATAATGATAAGTCTTCCATCATTTGGAGTAACAAAAATCTGAACAACAGACTACCTTCCATAATGGCAAGTCTACCATCCATTGGAGTAACAAAAATATCAACAACAAACTACCTTCCATAATGACAAGGCTACAATCCAATGGAGTAACAAAGATATTGACAACATACGACCTTCCATAATGACAAGGCTACCATACATTGGAGTAAGAAAAATCATGACAACAGACTACCTTCCATAATGACAAGGCTATCATCCATTGGAATAAAAAAAATATCAACAACAGACTACCTTCCATAATGACAAGGCTACGATCCATTGGAGTACCAAAGATATCGACAAAATACTACCTTCCATAATGATAAGGCTACCTTCCATTGGACTCACAAAAATCACGACATCAGACTACCTTCCATGATGACAAGGCTACCATCCATTGGAATAACAAAAATCTCGACAATAGAGTACTATCTATAATGACAAGGCTACCATCCATTGGAGTCACAAAAATCACGACAACAGACTACCTTCCATGATGACAAGGCTACCATCCATTGGAGTAAAAAAAATCTCGACAACAGACTACCTTCTATAAGGATAAGGCTACCGTCCATTGGAGTAACAAAAATCTCGACAATGGATACCTTCAATGATGACAAGGCTACCATCCATTGGAATAACAAAAATCTCGACAATAGACTACCTTCCATAATGACAAGGCTATTATCCAATGGAGTAAGAAAAATCTCGACAACAGACTACCTTCCATAATGACAAGGCTACCATGCATTAGAGTAACAAAGATCACGACAACAAACTACCTTCCATAATGACAAGGCTATCATCCATTGGAATAACAAAAATATCGACAACAGACTACCTTCCATAATAACAAGTCTTCCATCCATTGGAGTAACAAAAATCTGAACAACAGACTACCTTCCATAACGACAAGGCTACCATCCATTGGAGTAACAGAAATCACAACGACAGACTACCTTGCATAATGACAAGGCTACCATCCATTACAGTAACAAAAATCGGGACAACAGTCTACCTTCCATAATGACAAGGCTACCATCCATTGGAGTAACAAAATTCTCGACAACAGATAACCTTCCATAATGACTAGGCTACCATCCATTAGAGTAATAAAGATTTCGACAACAGACTACCTTCCATTATGAAATGGCTACAATCCATTGTAGTAACAAAAATATCGACAAGAGACTACCTTCCATAATTACAAGGCTACCATCCATTGGAATAACAAAAATCTCGACAACAGACTACCTTCCATAATGAAAAGGCTACCATCCAATGGAGTAACAAAAATCTCGACAACAGACTACCTTCCATAATGACAAGGCTGGCATCCAATAGAGTAAAAAAAATCTCGACAACAGACTACCTTCCATAATGAACTAGGCTACCATCCATTGGAGTAACAAAAATCTCGACAACAGACTACCTTCCATAATGACAAGGCTACCATCCATTGGAGTAACAAAGATATCGACAACATACTACCTTCCATAATGACAAGGCTACCATACATTGGAGTAAGAAATTCATGACAACATACTACAATCTATAATGACAAGGCTACCATCCATTGGAGTAACAAAAATCTCGACAACAGACTACCTTCCATAAGGACAAGGCTACCATCCATTGGAGTATCAAAAATCTCGACAATAGACTACCTTCAATGATGACAAGGCTACCATCCATTGGAATAACAAAAATCTCGACAATAGACTACCTTCCATAATGACAAGTCTTCCATCCATTGGAGTAACAAAAATCTGAACAACAGACTACCTTCCATAACAAAAAGGCTACCATCCATTGGAGTAACAGAAATCACAACGACAGACTACCTTGCATAATGACAAGGCTACCATCCATTAGAGTAACAAAAATCAGGACAACAGTCTACCTTCCATAATGACAAGGCTACCATCCATTGTAGTAACAAAAATCTCGACAACAGACAAACTTCCATAATGACAAGGGTACCATCCATTGGAGTAACAAAAATCTCGACATTAGACTACCTTCCATAATGACAAGTCTACCATCCATTGGAATAAAAATAATCTCAACAACATAATACCTTCCATAATGACAAGGCTACAATCCAATGGAGTAACAAAAATCGCGACAACAGACTACCTTCCATAATGACAAGTCTACCATCCATTAGAGTAAAAAAAATTTGAACAACAGACTACCTTCCATAATGACAAGGTTACCATCCATTGGAGTAACCAAAATATCAATAAGAGACTACCTTCCATAATGACAAAGCTACCATCCATTGGAGTAACAAAAATATCGACAACTGAATACCTTCCATATTGCAAGGCTACCATCCATGGGAGTAACAAAGATATCGACAGCAGACTACCTTCCATAATGACAAGTCTTCCATCATTTGGAGTAACAAAAATCTGAACAACAGACTACCTTCCATAATGGCAAGTCTACCATCCATTGGAGTAACAAAAATATCAACAACAAACTACCTTCCATAATGACAAGGCTACAATCCAATGGAGTAACAAAGATATTGACAACATACGACCTTCCATAATGACAAGGCTACCATACATTGGAGTAAGAAAAATCATGACAACAGACTACCTTCCATAATGACAAGGCTATCATCCATTGGAATAAAAAAAATATCAACAACAGACTACCTTCCATAATGACAAGGCTACGATCCATTGGAGTACCAAAGATATCGACAACATACTACCTTCCATAATGATAAGGCTACCTTCCATTGGACTCACAAAAATCATGACATCAGACTACCTTCCATGATGACAAGGCTACCATCCATTGGAATAACAAAAATCTCGACAATAGAGTACTATCTATAATGACAAGGCTACCATCCATTGGAGTCACAAAAATCACGACAACAGACTACCTTCCATGATGACAAGGCTACCATCCATTGGAGTAAAAAAAATCTCGACAACAGACTACCTTCTATAAGGATAAGGCTACTGTCCATTGGAGTAACAAAAATCTCGACAATGGATACCTTCAATGATGACAAGGCTACCATCCATTGGAATAACAAAAATCTCGACAATAGACTACCTTCCATAATGACAAGGCTATTATCCAATGGAGTAAGAAAAATCTCGACAACAGACTACCTTCCATAATGACAAGGCTACCATGCATTAGAGTAACAAAGATCACGACAACAAACTACCTTCCATAATGACAAGGCTATTATCCATTGGAATAACAAAAATATTGACAACAGACTACCTTCCATAATAACAAGTCTTCCATCCATTGGAGTAACAAAAATCTGAACAACAGACTACCTTCCATAACGACAAGGCTACCATCCATTGGAGTAACAGAAATCACAATGACAGACTACCTTGCATAATGACAAGGCTACCATCCATTACAGTAACAAAAATCGGGACAACAGTCTACCTTACATAATGACAAGGCTACCATCATTGGAGTAACAAAATTCTCGACAACAGATGACCTTCCATAATGACTAGGCTACCATCCATTAGAGTAATAAAGATATCGACAACAGACTACCTTCCATTATGAAATGGCTACAATCCATTGTAGTAACAAAAATATCGACAAGAGACTACCTTCCATAATGACAAGGCTACCATCCATTGGAATAACAAAAATCTCGACAACAGACTACCTTCCATAATGAAAAGGCTACCATCCAATGGAGTAACAAAAATCTCGACAACAGACTACCTTCCATAATGACAAGGCTAGCATCCAATAGAGTAAAAAAAATCTCGACAACAGACTACCTTCCATAATGAACTAGGCTACCATCCATTGGAGTAACAAAAATCTCGACAACAGACTACCTTCCATAATGACAAGGCTACCATCCATTGGAGTAACAAAGATATCGACAACATACTACCTTCCATAATGACAAGGCCACCATACATTGGAGTAAGAAATTCATGACAACATACTACAATCTATAATGACAAGGCTACCATCCATTGGAGTAACAAAAATCTCGACAACAGACTACCTTCCATAAGGACAAGGCTACCATCCATTGGAGTATCAAAAATCTCGACAATAGACTACCTTCAATGATGACAAGGCTACCATCCATTGGAATAACAAAAATCTCGACAATAGACTACCTTCCATAATGACAAGTCTTCCATCCATTGGAGTAACAAAAATCTGAACAACAGACTACCTTCCATAACAAAAAGGCTACCATCCATTGGAGTAACAGAAATCACAACGACAGACTACCTTGCATAATGACAAGGCTACCATCCATTAGAGTAACAAAAATCAGGACAACAGTCTACCTTCCATAATGACAAGGCTACCATCCATTGTAGTAACAAAAATCTCGACAACAGACAAACTTCCATAATGACAAGGGTACCATCCATTGGAGTAACAAAAATCTCGACATTAGACTACCTTCCATAATGACAAGTCTACCATCCATTGGAATAAAAATAATCTCAACAACATAATACCTTCCATAATGACAAGGCTACAATCCAATGGAGTAACAAAATTCGCGACAACAGACCACCTTCCATAATGACAAGTCTACCATCCATTAGAGTAAAAACAATCTGAACAACAGACTACCTTCCATAATGACAAGGTTACCATCAATTGGAGTAACCAAAATATCAATAAGAGACTACCTTTCATAATGACAAAGCTACCATCCATTGGAGTAACAAAAATATCGACAACTGAATACCTTCCATATTGCAAGGCTACCATCCATGGGAGTAACAAAGATATCGACAGCAGACTACCTTCCATAATGACAAGTCTTCCATCATTTGGAGTAACAAAAATCTGAACAACAGACTACCTTCCATAATGGCAAGTCTACCATCCATTGGAGTAACAAAAATATCAACAACAAACTACCTTCCATAATGACAAGGCTACAATCCAATGGAGTAACAAAGATATCGACAACATACGACCTTCCATAATGACAAGGCTACCATACATTGGAGTAAGAAAAATCATGACAACAGACTACCTTCCATAATGACAAGGCTATCATCCATTGGAATAAAAAAAATATCAACAACAGACTACCTTCCATAATGACAAGGCTACGATCCATTGGAGTACCAAAGATATCGACAACATACTACCTTCCATAATGATAAGGCTACCTTCCATTGGAGTCACAAAAATCACGACATCAGACTACCTTCCATGATGACAAGGCTACCATCCATTGGAATAACAAAAATCTCGACAATAGAGTACTATCTATAATGACAAGGCTACCATCCATTGGAGTCACAAAAATCACGACAACAGACTACCTTCCATGATGACAAGGCTACCATCCATTGGAGTAAAAAAAATCTCGACAACATACTACCTTCTATAAGGATAAGGCTACCATCCATTGGAGTAACAAAAATCTCGACAATGGATACCTTCAATGATGACAAGGCTACCATCCATTGGAATAACAAAAATCTCGACAATAGACTACCTTCCATAATGACAAGGCTATTATCCAATGGAGTAAGAAAAATCTCGACAACAGACTACCTTCCATAATGACAAGGCCACCATGCATTAGAGTAACAAAGATCACGACAACAGACTACCTTACATAATGACAAGGCTATCATCCATTGGAATAACAAAAATATCGACAACAGACTACCTTCCATAATGACAACGCTACCATCAAATGGAGTAACAAAAATGACGACAACAGACTACCTTCCATAATGACAAGGCTACCATCCATTGGAGTAACAGAAATCACAACGACAGACTACCTTCCATAATGACAAGGCTACCATCCATTAGAGTAACAAAAATCGGGACAACAGTCTACCTTCCATAATAATAAGGCTACCATCAATTGGAGTAAAAAAAATATCAATAACAGCCTACCTTCCATAATGACAAGGCTACCATCCATTGGATTAAGAAAAATATCAACAAGAGACTACCTTCCATAATGACAAAGGCTACCATCCATTGGAGTAACAAAAATCGCGACAACATAGTACCTTCCATAATGACAAGGCTACCATCCATTGGAGTAACAAAACTCCTGACAACAGACTACCTTCCATAATGACAAGGCTACTATCCATTGGAGTAACAAAAATCTGAACAACAGACTACATTCCATAACGACAAGGCTACCATCCATTGGAGTAACAGAAATCACAACGACAGACTACCTTGCATAATGACAAGGCTACCATCCATTACAGTAACAGAAATCACCACGACAGACTACCTTCCATAATGACAAGGCTACCATCCATTAGAGTAATAAAGATATCGACAACAGACTACCTTCCATTATGAAATGGCTACAATCCATTGTAGTAACAAAAATATCAACAAGAGACTACCTTCCATAATGAAAAGGCTACCATCCATTGGAATAACAAAAATCTCGACAACTGACTACCTTCCATAATGAAAAGGCTACCATCCAATGGAGTAACAAAAATCTCGACAACAGACTACCTTCCATAATGACAAGGCTAGCATCCAATAGAGTAAAAAAAATCTCGACAACAAACTACGTTCCATAATGAACTAGGCTACCATCCATTGGAGTAACAAAAATCTCGACAACAGACTACCTTCCATAATGACAAGGCTACCATCCATTGGAGTAACAAAGATATCGACAACATACTACCTTCCATAATGACAAGGCTACCATACATTGGAGTAAGAAATTCATGACAACATACTACAATCTATAATGACAAGGCTACCATCCATTGGAGTAACAAAAATCTCGACAACAGACTACCTTCCATAAGGACAAGGCTACCATCCATTGGAGTAACAAAAATCTCGACAATAGACTACCTTCAATGATGACAAGGCTACCATCCATTGGAATAATAAAAATCTCGACAATAGACTACCTTCCATAATGACAAGTCTTCCATCCATTGGAGTAACAAAAATCTGAACAACAGACTACCTTCCATAACGAAAAGGCTACCATCCATTGGAGTAACAGAAATCACAACGACAGACTACCTTGCATAATGACAAGGCTACCATCCATTAGAGTAACAAAAATCAGGACAACAGTCTACCTTCCATAATGACCAGGCTACCATCCATTGGAGTAACAAAAATCGCGACAACATACTACCTTCCATAATGACAATGCTACCATCCATTGGAGTAACAAAAATCTCGACAACAGACTACCTTCCATAATGACAAGGCTACCATCCATTGGAGTAACAGAAATCTGAACAACAGACTACCTTCCATAACGACAAGGCTACCATCCATTGGAGTAACAAAAATCACAACGACAGACTACCTTGCATAATGACAAGGCTACCATCCATTACAGTAACAAAAATAGGGACAACAGTCTACCTTCCATAATGACAAGGCTACCATCCATTGGAGTAACAAAATTCTCGACAACAGATGACCTTCCATAATGACTAGGCTACCATCCATTAGAGTAATAAAGATATCGACAACAGACTACCTTCCATTATGAAATGGCTACAATCCATTGTAGTAACAAAAATATCGACAAGAGACTACCTTCCATAATGACAAGGCTACCATCCATTGGAATAACAAAAATCTCGACAACAGACTACCTTCCATAATGAAAAGGCTACCATCCAATGGAGTAACAAAAATCTCGACAACAGACTACCTTCCATAATGACAAGGCTAGCATCCAATAGAGTAAAAAAAATCTCGACAACAGACTACCTTCCATAATGAACTAGGCTACCATCCATTGGAGTAACAAAAATCTCGACAACAGACTACCTTCCATAATGACAAGGCTACCATCCATTGGAGTAACAGAGATATCGACAACATACTACCTTCCATAATGACAAGGCTACCATACATTGGAGTAAGAAATTCATGACAACATACTACAATCTATAATGACATGGCTACCATCCATTGGAGTAACAAATATCTCGACAACAGACTACCTTCCATAAGGACAAGGCTACCATCCATTGGAGTAACAAAAATCTCGACAATAGACTACCTTCAATGATGACAAGGCTACCATCCATTGGAATAACAAAAATCTCGACAATAGACTACCTTCCATAATGACAAGTCTTCCATCCATTGGAGTAACAAAAATCTGAACAACAGACTACCTTCCATAACGAAAAGGCTACCATCCATTGGAGTAACAGAAATCACAACGACAGACTACCTTGCATAATGACAAGGCTACCATCCATTAGAGTAACAAAAATCAGGACAACAGTCTACCTTCCATAATGACAAGGCTACCATCCATTGGAGTAACAAAAATCTCGACAACAGACTACCTTCCATAATGACAAGGCTACCATCCATTGGAGTAACAGAAATCTGAACAACAGACTACCTTCCATAATGACAAGGCTACCATCCATTGGAGTAACAGAAATCACAACGACAGACTACCTTGCATAATGACAAGGCTAACATCCATTACAGTAACAAAAATCGGGACAACAGTCTACCTTCCATAATGACAAGGCTACCATCCATTGGAGTAACAAAATTCTCGACAACAGATGACCTTCCATAATGACTAGGCTACCATCCATTAGAGTAATAAAGATATCGACAACAGACTACCTTCCATTATGAAATGGCTACAATCCATTGTAGTAACAAAAATATCGACAAGAGACTACCTTCCATAATGACAAGGCTACCATCCATTGGAATAACAAAAATCTCGACAACAGACTACCTTGCATAATGAAAAGGCTACCATCCAATGGAGTAACAAAAATCTCGACAACAGACTACCTTCCATAATGACAAGGCTAGCATCCAATAGAGTAAAAAAAATCTCGACAACAGACTACGTTCCATAATGAACTAGGCTACCATCCATTGGAGTAACAAAAATCTCGACAACAGACTACCTTCCATAATTACAAGGCTACCATCCATTGGAGTAACAAAGATATCGACAACATACTACCTTCCATAATGACAAGGCTACCATACATTGGAGTAAGAAATTCATGACAACATACTACAATCTATAATGACACGGCTACCATCCATTGGAGTAACAAAAATCTCGACAACAGACTACCTTCCATAAGGACAAGGCTACCATCCATTGGAGTAACAAAAATCTCGACAATAGACTACCTTCAATGATGACAAGGCTACCATCCATTGGAATAACAAAAATCTCGACAATAGACTACCTTCCATAATGACAAGTCTTCCATCCATTGGAGTAACAAAAATCTGAACAACAGACTACCTTCCATAACGAAAAGGCTACCATACATTGGAGTAACAGAAATCACAACGACAGACTACCTTGCATAATGACAAGGCTACCATCCATTAGAGTAACAAAAATCAGGACAACAGTCTACCTTCCATAATGACAAGGCTACCATCCATTGGAGTAACAAAAATCGCGACAACATACTACCTTCCATAATGACAAGGCTACCATCCATTGGAGTAACAAAAATCTCGACAACAGACTACCTTCCATAATGACAAGGCTACCATCCATTGGAGTAACAGAAATCTGAACAATAGACTACCCTCCATAACGACAAGGCTACCATCCATTGGAGTAACAGAAATCACAACGACAGACTACCTTGCATAATGACAAGGCTACTATCCATTACAGTAACAAAAATAGGGACAACAGTCTACCTTCCATAATGACAAGGCTACCATCCATTGGAGTAACAAAATTCTCGACAACAGATGACCTTCCATAATGACTAGGCTACCATCCATTAGAGTAATAAAGATATCGACAACAGACTACCTTCCATTATGAAATGGCTACAATCCATTGTAGTAACAAAAATATCGACAAGAGACTACCTTCCATAATGACAAGGCTACCATCCATTGGAATAACAAAAATCTCGACAACAGACTACCTTCCATAATGAAAAGGCTACCATCCAATGGAGTAACAAAAATCTCGACAACAGACTACCTTCCATAATGACAAGGCTAGCATCCAATAGAGTAAAAAAAATCTCGACAACAGACTACCTTCCATAATGAACTAGGCTACCATCCATTGGAGTAACAAAAATCTCGACAACAGACTACCTTCCATAATGACAAGGCTACCATCCATTGGAGTAACAAAGATATCGACAACATACTACCTTTCATAATGACAAGGCTACCATACATTGGAGTAAGAAATTCATGACAACATACTACAATCTATAATGACATGGCTACCATCCATTGGAGTAACAAAAATCTCGACAACAGACTACCTTCCATAAGGACAAGGCTACCATCCATTGGAGTAACAAAAATCTCGACAATAGACTACCTTCAATGATGACAAGGCTACCATCCATTGGAATAACAAAAATCTCGACAATAGACTACCTTCCATAATGACAAGTCTTCCATCCATTGGAGTAACAAAAATCTGAACAACAGACTGCCTTCCATAACGAAAAGGCTACCATCCATTGGAGTAACAGAAATCACAACGACAGACTACCTTGCATAATGACAAGGCTACCATCCATTAGAGTAACAAAAATCAGGACAACAGTCTACCTTCCATAATGACAAGGCTACCATCCATTGGAGTAACAAAAATCGCGACAACATACTACCTTCCATAATGACAAGGCTACCATCCATTGGAGTAACAAAAATCTCGACAACAGACTACCTTCCATAATGACAAGGCTACCATCCATTGGAGTAACAGAAATCTGAACAATAGACTACCCTCCATAACGACAAGGCTACCATCCATTGGAGTAACAGAAATCACAACGACAGACTACCTTGCATAATGACAAGGCTACCATCCATTACAGTAACAAAAATAGGGACAACAGTCTACCTTCCATAATGACAAGGCTACCATCCATTGGAGTAACAAAATTCTCGACAACAGATGACCTTCCATAATGACTAGGCTACCATCCATTAGAGTAATAAAGATATCGACAACAGACTACCTTCCATTATGAAATGGCTACAATCCATTGTAGTAACAAAAATATCGACAAGAGACTACCTTCCATAATGACAAGGCTACCATCCATTGGAATAACAAAAATCTCGACAACAGACTACCTTCCATAATGAAAAGGCTACCATCCAATGGAGTAACAAAAATCTCGACAACAGACTACCTTCCATAATGACAAGGCTAGCATCCAATAGAGTAAAAAAAATCTCGACAACAGACTACCTTCCATAATGAACTAGGCTACCATCCATTGGAGTAACAAAAATCTCGACAACAGACTACCTTCCATAATGACAAGGCTACCATCCATTGGAGTAACAAAGATATCGACAACATACTACCTTCCATAATGACAAGGCTACCATACATTGGAGTAAGAAATTCATGACAACATACTACAATCTATAATGACATGGCTACCATCCATTGGAGTAACAAATATCTCGACAACAGACTACCTTCCATAAGGACAAGGCTACCATCCATTGGAGTAACAAAAATCTCGACAATAGACTACCTTCAATGATGACAAGGCTACCATCCATTGGAATAACAAAAATCTCGACAATAGACTACCTTCCATAATGACAAGTCTTCCATCCATTGGAGTAACAAAAATCTGAACAACAGACTACCTTCCATAACGAAAAGGCTACCATCCATTGGAGTAACAGAAATCACAACGACAGACTACCTTGCATAATGACAAGGCTACCATCCATTAGAGTAACAAAAATCAGGACAACAGTCTACCTTCCATAATGACAAGGCTACCATCCATTGGAGTAACAAAAATCTCGACAACAGACTACCTTCCATAATGACAAGGCTACCATCCATTGGAGTAACAGAAATCTGAACAACAGACTACCTTCCATAACGACAAGGCTACCATCCATTGGAGTAACAGAAATCACAACGACATACTACCTTGCATAATGACAAGGCTAACATCCATTACAGTAACAAAAATCGAGACAACAGTCTACCTTCCATAATGACAAGGCTACCATCCATTGGAGTAACAAAATTCTCGACAACAGATGACCTTCCATAATGACTAGGCTACCATCCATTAGAGTAATAAAGATATCGACAACAGACTACCTTCCATTATGAAATGGCTACAATCCATTGTAGTAACAAAAATATCGACAAGAGACTACCTTCCATAATGACAAGGCTACCATCCATTGGAATAACAAAAATCTCGACAACAGACTACCTTGCATAATGAAAAGGCTACCATCCAATGGAGTAACAAAAATCTCGACAACAGACTACCTTCCATAATGACAAGGCTAGCATCCAATAGAGTAAAAAAAATCTCGACAACAGACTACGTTCCATAATGAACTAGGCTACCATCCATTGGAGTAACAAAAATCTCGACAACAGACTACCTTCCATAATTACAAGGCTACCATCCATTGGAGTAACAAAGATATCGACAACATACTACCTTCCATAATGACAAGGCTACCATACATTGGAGTAAGAAATTCATGACAACATACTACAATCTATAATGACACGGCTACCATCCATTGGAGTAACAAAAATCTCGACAACAGACTACCTTCCATAAGGACAAGGCTACCATCCATTGGAGTAACAAAAATCTCGACAATAGACTACCTTCAATGATGACAAGGCTACCATCCATTGGAATAACAAAAATCTCGACAATAGACTACCTTCCATAATGACAAGTCTTCCATCCATTGGAGTAACAAAAATCTGAACAACAGACTACCTTCCATAACGAAAAGGCTACCATCCATTGGAGTAACAGAAATCACAACGACAGACTACCTTGCATAATGACAAGGCTACCATCCATTAGAGTAACAAAAATCAGGACAACAGTCTACCTTCCATAATGACAAGGCTACCATCCATTGGAGTAACAAAAATCGCGACAACATACTACCTTCCATAATGACAAGGCTACCATCCATTGGAGTAACAAAAATCTCGACAACAGACTACCTTCCATAATGACAAGGCTACCATCCATTGGAGTAACAGAAATCTGAACAATAGACTACCCTCCATAACGACAAGGCTACCATCCATTGGAGTAACAGAAATCACAACGACAGACTACCTTGCATAATGACAAGGCTACCATCCATTACAGTAACAAAAATAGGGACAACAGTCTACCTTCCATAATGACAAGGCTACCATCCATTGGAGTAACAAAATTCTCGACAACAGATGACCTTCCATAATGACTAGGCTACCATCCATTAGAGTAATAAAGATATCGACAACAGACTACCTTCCATTATGAAATGGCTACAATCCATTGTAGTAACAAAAATATCGACAAGAGACTACCTTCCATAATGACAAGGCTACCATCCATTGGAATAACAAAAATCTCGACAACAGACTACCTTCCATAATGAAAAGGCTACCATCCAATGGAGTAACAAAAATCTCGACAACAGACTACCTTCCATAATGACAAGGCTAGCATCCAATAGAGTAAAAAAAATCTCGACAACAGACTACCTTCCATAATGAACTAGGCTACCATCCATTGGAGTAACAAAAATCTCGACAACAGACTACCTTCCATAATGACAAGGCTACCATCCATTGGAGTAACAAAGATATCGACAACATACTACATTTCATAATGACAAGGCTACCATACATTGGAGTAAGAAATTCATGACAACATACTACAATCTATAATGACATGGCTACCATCCATTGGAGTAACAAAAATCTCGACAACAGACTACCTTCCATAAGGACAAGGCTACCATCCATTGGAGTAACAAAAATCTCGACAATAGACTACCTTCAATGATGACAAGGCTACCATCCATTGGAATAACAAAAATCTCGACAATAGACTACCTTCCATAATGACAAGTCTTCCATCCATTGGAGTAACAAAAATCTGAACAACAGACTACCTTCCATAACGAAAAGGCTACCATCCATTGGAGTAACAGAAATCACAACGACAGACTACCTTGCATAATGACAAGGCTACCATCCATTAGAGTAACAAAAATCAGGACAACAGTCTACCTTCCATAATGACAAGGCTACCATCCATTGGAGTAACAAAAATCGCGACAACATACTACCTTCCATAATGACAAGGCTACCATCCATTGGAGTAACAAAAATCTCGACAACAGACTACCTTCCATAATGACAAGGCTACCATCCATTGGAGTAACAGAAATCTGAACAATAGACTACCCTCCATAACGACAAGGCTACCATCCATTGGAGTAACAGAAATCACAACGACAGACTACCTTGCATAATGACAAGGCTACCATCCATTACAGTAACAAAAATAGGGACAACAATCTACCTTCCATAATGACAAGGCTACCATCCATTGGAGTAACAAAATTCTCGACAACAGATGACCTTCCATAATGACTAGGCTACCATCCATTAGAGTAATAAAGATATCGACAACAGACTACCTTCCATTATGAAATGGCTACAATCCATTGTAGTAACAAAAATATCGACAAGAGACTACCTTCCATAATGACAAGGCTACCATCCATTGGAATAACAAAAATCTCGACAACAGACTACCTTCCATAATGAAAAGGCTACCATCCAATGGAGTAACAAAAATCTCGACAACAGACTACCTTCCATAATGACAAGGCTAGCATCCAATAGAGTAAAAAAAATCTCAACAACAGACTACCTTCCATAATGAACTAGGCTACCATCCATTGGAGTAACAAAAATCTCGACAACAGACTACCTTCCATAATGACAAGGCTACCATCCATTGGAGTAACAAAGATATCGACAACATACTACCTTCCATAATGACAAGGCTACCATACATTGGAGTAAGAAATTCATGACAACATACTACAATCTATAATGACATGGCTACCATCCATTGGAGTAACAAAAATCTCGACAACAGACTACCTTCCATAAGGACAAGGCTACCATCCATTGGAGTAACAAAAATCTCGACAATAGACTACCTTCAATGATGACAAGGCTACCATCCATTGGAATAACAAAAATCTCGACAATAGACTACCTTCCATAATGACAAGTCTTCCATCCATTGGAGTAACAAAAATCTGAACAACAGACTACCTTCCATAACGAAAAGGCTACCATCCATTGGAGTAACAGAAATCACAACGACAGACTACCTTGCATAATGACAAGGCTAACATCCATTACAGTAACAAAAATCGGGACAACAGTCTACCTTCCATAATGACAAGGCTACCATCCATTGGAGTAACAAAATTCTCGACAACAGATGACCTTCCATAATGACTAGGCTACCATCCATTAGAGTAATAAAGATATCGACAACAGACTACCTTCCATTATGAAATGGCTACAATCCATTGTAGTAACAAAAATATCGACAAGAGACTACCTTCCATAATGACAAGGCTACCATCCATTGGAATAACAAAAATCTCGACAACAGACTACCTTCCATAATGAAAAGGCTACCATCCAATGGAGTAACAAAAATCTCGACAACAGACTACCTTCCATAATGACAAGGCTAGCATCCAATAGAGTAAAAAAAATCTCGACAACAGACTACGTTCCATAATGAACTAGGCTTCCATCCATTGGAGTAACAAAAATCTCGACAACAGACTACCTTCCATAATTACAAGGCTACCATCCATTGGAGTAACAAAGATATCGACAACATACTACCTTCCATAATGACAAGGCTACCATACATTGGAGTAAGAAATTCATGACAACATACTACAATCTATAATGACACGGCTACCATCCATTGGAGTAACAAAAATCTCGACAACAGACTACCTTCCATAAGGACAAGGCTACCATCCATTGGAGTAACAAAAATCTCGACAATAGACTACCTTCAATGATGACAAGGCTACCATCCATTGGAATAACAAAAATCTCGACAATAGACTACCTTCCATAATGACAAGTCTTCCATCCATTGGAGTAACAAAAATCTGAACAACAGACTACCTTCCATAACGAAAAGGCTACCATCCATTGGAGTAACAGAAATCACAACGACAGACTACCTTGCATAATGACAAGGCTACCATCCATTAGAGTAACAAAAATCAGGACAACAGTCTACCTTCCATAATGACAAGGCTACCATCCATTGGAGTAACAAATATCGCGACAACATACTACCTTCCATAATGACAAGGCTACCATCCATTGGAGTAACAAAAATCTCGACAACAGACTACCTTCCATAATGACAAGGCTACCATCCATTGGAGTAACAGAAATCTGAACAACAGACTACCCTCCATAACGACAAGGCTACCATCCATTGGAGTAACAGAAATCACAACGACAGACTACCTTGCATAATGACAAGGCTACCATCCATTACAGTAACAAAAATAGGGACAACAGTCTACCTTCCATAATGACAAGGCTACCATCCATTGGAGTAACAAAATTCTCGACAATAGATGACCTTCCATAATGACTAGGCTACCATCCATTAGAGTAATAAAGATATCGACAACAGACTACCTTCCATTATGAAATGGCTACAATCCATTGTAGTAACAAAAATATCGACAAGAGACTACCTTCCATAATGACAAGGCTACCATCCATTGGAATAACAAAAATCTCGACAACAGACTACCTTCCATAATGAAAAGGCTACCATCCAATGGAGTAACAAAAATCTCGACAACAGACTACCTTCCATAATGACAAGGCTAGCATCCAATAGAGTAAAAAAAATCTCGACAACAGACTACCTTCCATAATGAACTAGGCTACCATCCATTGGAGTAACAAAAATCTCGACAACAGACTACCTTCCATAATGACAAGGCTACCATCCATTGGAGTAACAAAGATATCGACAACATACTACCTTCCATAATGACAAGGCTACCATACATTGGAGTAAGAAATTCATGACAACATACTACAATCTATAATGACATGGCTACCATCCATTGGAGTAACAAAAATCTCGACAACAGACTACCTTCCATAAGGACAAGGCTACCATCCATTGGAGTAACAAAAATCTCGACAATAGACTACCTTCAATGATGACAAGGCTACCATCCATTGGAATAACAAAAATCTCGACAATAGACTACCTTCCATAATGACAAGTCTTCCATCCATTGGAGTAACAAAAATCTGAACAACAGACTACCTTCCATAACGAAAAGGCTACCATCCATTGGAGTAACAGAAATCACAACGACAGACTACCTTGCATAATGACAAGGCTACCATCCATTAGAGTAACAAAAATCAGGACAACAGTCTACCTTCCATAATGACAAGGCTACCATCCATTGGAGTAACAAAAATCTCGACAACAGACTACATTCCATAATGACAAGGCTACCATCCATTGGAGTAACAGAAATCTGAACAACAGACTACCTTCCATAACGACAAGGCTACCATCCATTGGAGTAACAGAAATCACAACGACAGACTACCTTGCATAATGACAAGGCTAACATCCATTACAGTAACAAAAATCGGGACAACAGTCTACCTTCCATAATGACAAGGCTACCATCCATTGGAGTAACAAAATTCTCGACAACAGATGACCTTCCATAATGACTAGGCTACCATCCATTAGAGTAATAAAGATATCGACAACAGACTACCTTCCATTATGAAATGGCTACAATCCATTGTAGTAACAAAAATATCGACAAGAGACTACCTTCCATAATGACAAGGCTACCATCCATTGGAATAACAAAAATCTCGACAACAGACTACCTTCCATAATGAAAAGGCTACCATCCAATGGAGTAACAAAAATCTCGACAACAGACTACCTTCCATAATGACAAGGCTAACGTCCAATAGAGTAAAAAAAATCTCGACAACAGACTACCTTCCATAATGAACTAGGCTACCATCCATTGGAGTAACAAAAATCTCGACAACAGACTACCTTCCATAATGACAAGGCTACCATCCATTGGAGTAACAAAGATATCGACAACATACTACCTTCCATAATGACAAGGCTACCATACATTGGAGTAAGAAATTCATGACAACATACTACAATCTATAATGACATGGCTACCATCCATTGGAGTAACAAAAATCTCGACAACAGACTACCTTCCATAAGGACATGGCTACCATCCATTGGAGTAACAAAAATCTCGACAATAGACTACCTTCAATGATGACAAGGCTACCATCCATTGGAATAACAAAAATCTCGACAATAGACTACCTTCCATAATGACAAGTCTTCCATCCATTGGAGTAACAAAAATCTGAACAACAGACTACCTTCCATAACGAAAAGGCTACCATCCATTGGAGTAACAGAAATCACAACGACAGACTACCTTGCATAATGACAAGGCTACCATCCATTAGAGTAACAAAAATCAGGACAACAGTCTACCTTCCATAATGACAAGGCTACCATCCATTGGAGTAACAAAAATCTCGACAACATACTACCTTCCATAAGGACAAGGCTACCATTCATGGGAGTAAGAAAAATCAAAATGATAGACTACCTTCCATAATGCAAGGCTACCATCCATTGGAGTAACAAAAATATCAACAACAGACTACCTTCCATAATGATAAGGCTACCATCCATTAGAGTAACAATAATATCGACAACAGACTACCTTCCAAAATGACTTGGCTACCATCCATTGGAGTACCAAAGATGTCGACAACAGACTACTTTTCATAATGACAAGGCTACCATCCATTGGTATAATAAAAATCTAGACAACATACTTACTTCCATAATGACAAGGATGCCATACATTGGAGTAACAAAAATCTTGACAATTGAATACCTTCCATAATGATAACGCTGTCATCCATTTGAGTAACAAAGATATCGACTACATACTACCTTCCATAATGACAAGGCTACCATCCATTTGAAAAACAAAAATCACGAAAACAGACTATTGTCCATAATGACAAGGCTACCATCCATTGGAATAACAAAAATCTCGACAACAGACTACCTTCCATAATGAAAAGGCTACCATCCAATGGAGTAACAAAAATCTCGACAACAGACTACCTTCCATAATGACAAGGCTAGTATCCAATAGAGTAAAAAAATTCTTGACAACAGACTACCTTCCATAATGACTAGGCTACCATCCATTGGAGTAACAAAAATCTCGACAACAAACTACCTTCCATAACGACAAGGCTACCATCCATTGGAGTAACAAAGATATCGACAACATACTACCTTCAATAATGACAAGGTTACCATACATTGGAGTAAGAAATTCATGACAACATACTACAATCTATATTGACAAGGCTACCATCCATTGGAGTAACAAAAATCTCGACAACAGACTACCTTCCATAAGGACAAGGCTACCGTCCATTGGAGTAACAAAAATCTCGACAATAGACTACCTTCAATGATGACAAGGCTACCATCCATTGGAATAACAAAAATCTCGACAATAGACTACCTTCCATAATGACAAGTCTTCCATCCATTGAAGTAACAAAAATCTGAACAACAGACTACCTTCCATAACGAAAAGGCTACCATCCATTGGAGTAACAGAAATCACAACGACACACTACCTTGCATAATGACAAGGCTACCATCCATTAGAGTAACAAAAATCAGGACAACAGTCTACCTTCCATAATGACAAGGCTACCATCCATTGGAGTAACAAAAATCGCGACAACATACTACCTTCCATAATGACAAGGCTACCATCCATTGGAGTAACAAAAATCTCGACAACAGACTACCTTCCATAATGACAAGGCTACCATCCATTGGAGTAACAGAAATATGAACAACAGACTGCCTTCCATAACGACAAGGCTACCATCCATTGGAGTAACAGAAATCAAAACGACAGACTACCTTGCATAATGACAAGGCTACCATCCATTACAGTAACAAAAATAGGGACAACAGTCTACCTTCCATAATGACAAGGCTACCATCCATTGGAGTAACAAAATTCTCGACAACAGATGACCTTCCATAATGACTAGGCTACCATCCATTAGAGTAATAAAGATATCGACAACAGACTACCTTCCATTATGAAATGGCTACAATCCATTGTAGTAACAAAAATATCGACAAGAGACTACCTTCCATAATGACAAGGCTACCATCCATTGGAATAACAAAAATCTCGACAACAGACTACCTTCTATAATGAAAAGGCTACCATCCAATTGAGTAACAAAAATCTCGACAATAGACTACCTTCCATAATGACAAGGCTAGCATCCAATAGAGTAAAAAAAATCTCGACAACAGACTACCTTCCATAATGAACCAGGCTACCATCCATTGGAGTAACAAAAATCTCGACAACAGACTACCTTCCATAATGACAAGGCTACCATCCATTGGAGTAACAAAGATATCGACAACATACTACCTTCCATAATGACAAGGCTACCATACATTGGAGTAAGAAATTCATGACAA
Source organism: Vicia faba (assembly GCA_948472305.1). Taxonomy (NCBI): domain Eukaryota; kingdom Viridiplantae; phylum Streptophyta; class Magnoliopsida; order Fabales; family Fabaceae; genus Vicia; species Vicia faba. The sequence goes on along the minus strand of OX451741.1, from coordinate 589,239,522 downwards.
CATAATACAATCTATAATGACATGGCTACCATCCATTGGAGTAACAAAAATCTCGACAACAGACTACCTTCCATAAGGACAAGGCTATCATCCATTGGAGTAACAAAAATCTCGACAATAGACTACCTTCAATGATGACAAGGCTACCATCCATTGGAATAACAAAAATCTCGACAATAGACTACCTTCCATAATGAGAAGTCTTCCATCCATTGGAGTAACAAAAATCTGAACAACAGACTACCTTCCATAACGAAAAGGCTACCATCCATTGGAGTAACAGAAATCACAACGACAGACTACCTTGCATAATGACAAGGCTACCATCCATTAGAGTAACCAAAATCAGGACAACAGTCTACCTTCCATAATGACAAGGCTACCATCCATTGGAGTAACAAAAATCTCGACAACAGACTACCTCCCATAATGACAAGGCTACCATCCATTGGAGTAACAGAAATCTGAACAACAGACTACCTTCCATAACGACAAGGCTACCATCCATTGGAGTAACAGAAATCACAACGACAAACTACCTTGCATAATAACAAGGCTACCATCCATTACAGTAACAAAAATCGGGACAACAGTCTACCTTCCATAATGACAAGGCTACCATCCATTGGAGTAACAAAATTCTCGACAACAGATGACCTTCCATAATGACTAGGCTACCATCCATTAGAGTAATAAAGATATCGACAACAGACTACCTTCCATTATGAAATGGCTACAATCCATTGTAGTAACAAAAATATCGACAAGAGACTACCTTCCATAATGACAAGGCTACCATCCATTGGAATAACAAAAATCTCGACAACAGACTACCTTCCATAATGAAAAGGCTACCATCCAATGGAGTAACAAAAATCTCGACAACAGACTACCTTCCATAATGACAAGGCTAGCATCCAATAGAGTAAAAAAAATCTCGACAACAGACTACCTTCCATAATGAACTAGGCTACCATCCATTGGAGTAACAAAAATCTCGACAACAGACTACCTTCCATAATGACAAGGCTACCATCCATTGGAGTAACAAAGATATCGACAACATACTACCTTCCATAATGACAAGGCTACCATACATTGGAGTAAGAAATTCATGACAACATACTACAATCTATAATGACATGGCTACCATCCATTGGAGTAACAAAAATCTCGACAACAGACTACCTTCCATAAGGACAAGGCTACCATCCATTGGAGTAACAAAAATCTCGACAATAGACTACCTTCAATGATGACAAGGCTACCATCCATTGGAATAACAAAAATCTCGACAATAGACTACCTTCCATAATGACAAGTCTTCCATCCATTGGAGTAACAAAAATCTGAACAACAGACTACCTTCCATAACGAAAAGGCTACCATCCATTGGAGTAACAGAAATCACAACGACAGACTACCTTGCATAATGACAAGGCTACCATCCATTAGAGTAACAAAAATCAGGACAACAGTATACCTTCCATAATGACAAGGCTACCATCCATTGGAGTAACAAAAATCTCGACAACAGACTACCTTCCATAATGACAAGGCTACCATCCATTGGAGTAACAAAATTCTCGACAACAGATGACCTTCCATAATGACTAGGCTACCATCCATTAGAGTAATAAAGATATCGACAACAGACTACCTTCCATTATGAAATGGCTACAATCCATTGTAGTAACAAAAATATCGACAAGAGACTACCTTCCATAATGACAAGGCTACCATCCATTGGAATAACAAAAATCTCGACAACAGACTACCTTCCATAATGAAAAGGCTACCATCCAATGGAGTAACAAAAATCTCGACAACAGACTACCTTCCATAATGACAAGGCTAGCATCCAATAGAGTAAAAAAAATCTCGACAACAGCCTACCTTCCATAATGAACTAGGCTACCATCCATTGGAGTAACAAAAATCTCGACAACAGACTACCTTCCATAATGACAAGGCTACCATCCATTGGAGTAACAAAGATATCGACAACATACTACCTTCCATAATGACAAGGCTACCATACATTGGAGTAAGAAATTCATGACAACATACTACAATCTATAATGACATGGCTACCATCCATTGGAGTAACAAAAATCTCGACAACAGACTACCTTCCATAAGGACAAGGCTACCATCCATTGGAGTAACAAAAATCTCGACAATAGACTACCTTCAATGATGACAAGGCTACCATCCATTGGAATAACAAAAATCTCGACAATAGACTACCTTCCATAATGACAAGTCTTCCATCCATTGGAGTAACAAAAATCTGAACAACAGACTACCTTCCATAACGAAAAGGCTACCATCCATTGGAGTAACAGAAATCACAACGACAGACTACCTTGCATAATGACAAGGCTACCATCCATTAGAGTAACAAAAATCAGGACAACAGTATACCTTCCATAATGACAAGGCTACCATCCATTGGAGTAACAAAAATCTCGACAACAGACTACCTTCCATAATGACAAGGCTACCATCCATTGGAGTAACAAAATTCTCGACAACAGATGACCTTCCATAATGACTAGGCTACCATCCATTAGAGTAATAAAGATATCGACAACAGACTACCTTCCATTATGAAATGGCTACAATCCATTGTAGTAACAAAAATATCGACAAGAGACTACCTTCCATAATGACAAGGCTACCATCCATTGGAATAACAAAAATCTCGACAACAGACTACCTTCCATAATGAAAAGGCTACCATCCAATGGAGTAACAAAAATCTCGACAACAGACTACCTTCCATAATGACAAGGCTAGCATCCAATAGAGTAAAAAAAATCTCGACAACAGACTACCTTCCATAATGAACTAGGCTACCATCCATTGGAGTAACAAAAATCTCGACAACAGACTACCTTCCATAATGACAAGGCTACCATCCATTGGAGTAACAAAGATATCGACAACATACTACCTTCCATAATGACAAGGCTACCATACATTGGAGTAAGAAATTCATGACAACATACTACAATCTATAATGACATGGCTACCATCCATTGGAGTAACAAAAATCTCGACAACAGACTACCTTCCATAAGGACAAGGCTACCATCCATTGGAGTAACAAAAATCTCGACAATAGACTACCTTCAATGATGACAAGGCTACCATCCATTGGAATAACAAAAATCTCGACAATAGACTACCTTCCATAATGACAAGTCTTCCATCCATTGGAGTAACAAAAATCTGAACAACAGACTACCTTCCATATCGAAAAGGCTACCATCCATTGGAGTAACAGAAATCACAACGACAGACTACCTTGCATAATGACAAGGCTACCATCCATTAGAGTAACAAAAATCAGGACAACAGTATACCTTCCATAATGACAAGGCTACCATCCATTGGAGTAACAAAAATCTCGACAACAGACTACCTTCCATAATGACAAGGCTACCATCCATTGGAGTAACAGAAATCTGAACAACAGACTACCTTCCATAACGACAAGGCTACCATCCATTGGAGTAACAGAAATCACAACGACAGACTACCTTGCATAATGACAAGGCTACCATCCATTACAGTAACAAAAATCGGGACAACAGTCTACCTTCCATAATGAGAAGGCTATCATCCATTGGAGTAACAAAATTCTCGACAACAGATGACCTTCCATAATGACTAGGCTACCATCCATTAGAGTAATAAAGATATCGACAACAGACTACCTTCCATTATGAAATGGCTACAATCCATTGTAGTAACAAAAATATCGACAAGAGACTACCTTCCATAATGACAAGGCTACCATCCATTGGAATAACAAAAATCTCGATAAGAGACTACCTTCCATAATGAAAAGGCTACCATCTAATGGAGTAACAAAAATCTCGACAACAGACTACCTTCCATAATGACAAGGCTAGCATCCAATAGAGTAAAAAAATCTCGACAACAGACTACCTTCCATAATGAACTAGGCTACCATCCATTGGAGTAACAAAAATCTCGACAACAGACTACCTTCCATAATGACAAGGCTACCATCCATTGGAGTAACAAAGATATCGACAACATACTACCTTCCATAATGACAAGGCTACCATACATTGGAGTAAGAAATTCATGACAACATACTACAATCTATAATGACATGGCTACCATCCATTGGAGTAACAAAAATCTCGACAACAGACTACCTTCCATAAGGACATGGCTACCATCCATTGGAGTAACAAAAATCTCGACAATAGACTACCTTCAATGATGACAAGGCTACCATCCATTGGAATAACAAAAATCTCGACAATAGACTACCTTCCATAATGACAAGTCTTCCATCCATTGGAGTAACAAAAATCTGAACAACAGACTACCTTCCATAACGAAAAGGCTACCATCCATTGGAGTAACAGAAATCACAACGACAGACTACCTTGCATAATGACAAGGCTACCATCCATTAGAGTAACAAAAATCAGGACAACAGTATACCTTCCATAATGACAAGGCTACCATCCATTGGAGTAACAAAAATCTCGACAACAGACTACCTTCCATAATGACAAGGCTACCATCCATTGGAGTAACAAAATTCTCGACAACAGATGACCTTCCATAATGACTAGGCTACCATCCATTAGAGTAATAAAGATATCGACAACAGACTACCTTCCATTATGAAATGGCTACAATCCATTGTAGTAACAAAAATATCGACAAGAGACTACCTTCCATAATGACAAGGCTACCATCCATTGGAATAACAAAAATCTCGACAACAGACTACCTTCCATAATGAAAAGGCTACCATCCAATGGAGTAACAAAAATCTCGACAACAGACTACCTTCCATAATGACAAGGCTAGCATCCAATAGAGTAAAAAAAATCTCGACAACAGCCTACCTTCCATAATGAACTAGGCTACCATCCATTGGAGTAACAAAAATCTCGACAACAGACTACCTTCCATAATGACAAGGCTACCATCCATTGGAGTAACAAAGATATCGACAACATACTACCTTCCATAATGACAAGGCTACCATACATTGGAGTAAGAAATTCATGACAACATACTACAATCTATAATGACATGGCTACCATCCATTGGAGTAACAAAAATCTCGACAACAGACTACCTTCCATAAGGACAAGGCTACCATCCATTGGAGTAACAAAAATCTCGACAATAGACTACCTTCAATGATGACAAGGCTACCATCCATTGGAATAACAAAAATCTCGACAATAGACTACCTTCCATAATGACAAGTCTTCCATCCATTGGAGTAACAAAAATCTGAACAACAGACTACCTTCCATAACGAAAAGGCTACCATCCATTGGAGTAACAGAAATCACAACGACAGACTACCTTGCATAATGACAAGGCTACCATCCATTAGAGTAACAAAAATCAGGACAACAGTATACCTTCCATAATGACAAGGCTACCATCCATTGGAGTAACAAAAATCTCGACAACAGACTACCTTCCATAATGACAAGGCTACCATCCATTGGAGTAACAAAATTCTCGACAACAGATGACCTTCCATAATGACTAGGCTACCATCCATTAGAGTAATAAAGATATCGACAACAGACTACCTTCCATTATGAAATGGCTACAATCCATTGTAGTAACGAAAATATCGACAAGAGACTACCTTCCATAATGACAAGGCTACCATCCATTGGAATAACAAAAATCTCGACAACAGACTACCTTCCATAATGAAAAGGCTACCATCCAATGGAGTAACAAAAATCTCGACAACAGACTACCTTCCATAATGACAAGGCTAGCATCCAATAGAGTAAAAAAAATCTCGACAACAGACTACCTTCCATAATGAACTAGGCTACCATCCATTGGAGTAACAAAAATCTCGACAACAGACTACCTTCCATAATGACAAGGCTACCATCCATTGGAGTAACAAAGATATCGACAACATACTACCTTCCATAATGACAAGGCTACCATACATTGGAGTAAGAAATTCATGACAACATACTACAATCTATAATGACATGGCTACCATCCATTGGAGTAACAAAAATCTCGACAACAGACTACCTTCCATAAGGACAAGGCTACCATCCATTGGAGTAACAAAAATCTCGACAATAGACTACCTTCAATGATGACAAGGCTACCATCCATTGGAATAACAAAAATCTCGACAATAGACTACCTTCCATAATGACAAGTCTTCCATCCATTGGAGTAACAAAAATCTGAACAACAGACTACCTTCCATATCGAAAAGGCTACCATCCATTGGAGTAACAGAAATCACAACGACAGACTACCTTGCATAATGACAAGGCTACCATCCATTAGAGTAACAAAAATCAGGACAACAGTATACCTTCCATAATGACAAGGCTACCATCCATTGGAGTAACAAAAATCTCGACAACAGACTACCTTCCATAATGACAAGGCTACCATCCATTGGAGTAACAGAAATCTGAACAACAGACTACCTTCCATAACGACAAGGCTACCATCCATTGGAGTAACAGAAATCACAACGACAAACTACCTTGCATAATGACAAGGCTACCATCCATTACAGTAACAAAAATCGGGACAACAGTCTACCTTCCATAATGAGAAGGCTATCATCCATTGGAGTAACAAAATTCTCGACAACAGATGACCTTCCATAATGACTAGGCTACCATCCATTAGAGTAATAAAGATATCGACAACAGACTACCTTCCATTATGAAATGGCTACAATCCATTGTAGTAACAAAAATATCGACAAGAGACTACCTTCCATAATGACAAGGCTACCATCCATTGGAATAACAAAAATCTCGATAAGAGACTACCTTCCATAATGAAAAGGCTACCATCTAATGGAGTAACAAAAATCTCGACAACAGACTACCTTCCATAATGACAAGGCTAGCATCCAATAGAGTAAAAAAATCTCGACAACAGACTACCTTCCATAATGAACTAGGCTACCATCCATTGGAGTAACAAAAATCTCGACAACAGACTACCTTCCATAATGACAAGGCTACCATCCATTGGAGTAACAAAGATATCGACAACATACTACCTTCCATAATGACAAGGCTACCATACATTGGAGTAAGAAATTCATGACAACATACTACAATCTATAATGACATGGCTACCATCCATTGGAGTAACAAAAATCTCGACAACAGACTACCTTCCATAAGGACATGGCTACCATCCATTGGAGTAACAAAAATTTCGACAATAGACTACCTTCAATGATGACAAGGCTACCATCCATTGGAATAACAAAAATCTCAACAATAGACTACCTTCCATAATGACAAGTCTTCCATCCATTGGAGTAACAAAAATCTGAACAACAGACTACCTTCCATAACGAAAAGGCTACCATCCATTGGAGTAACAGAAATCACAACGACAGACTACCTTGCATAATGACAAGGCTACCATCCATTAGAGTAACAAAAATCAGGACAACAGTCTACCTTCCATAATGACAAGGCTACCATCCATTGGAGTAACAAAAATCTCGACAACAGACTACCTTCCATAAGGACAAGGCTACCATTCATGGGAGTAACAAAAATCAAAATGATAGACTACCTTCCATAATGCAAGGCTACCATCCATTGGAGTAACAAAAATATCAACAACAGACTACCTTCCATAATGATAAGGCTACCATCCATTAGAGTAACAATAATATCGACAACAGACTACCTTCCAAAATGACTTGGCTACCATCCATTGGAGTACCAAAGATGTCGACAACAGACTACTTTTCATAATGACAAGGCTACCATCCATTGGTATAATAAAAATCTAGACAACATACTTACTTCCATAATGACAAGGATGCCATACATTGGAGTAACAAAAATCTTGACAATTGAAAACCTTCCATAATGATAAGGCTGTCATCCATTTGAGTAACAAAGATATCGATAACATACTACCTTCCATAATGACAAGGCTACCATCCATTTGAAAAACAAAAATCACGAAAACAGACTATTGTCATAATGACAAGGCTACCATCCATTGGAATAACAAAAATCTCGACAACAGACTACCTTCCATAATGAAAAGGCTACCATCCAATGGAGTAACAAAAATCTCGACAACAAACTACCTTCCATAATGACACGGCTAGCATCCAATAGAGTAAAAAAATTCTCGACAATAGACTACCTTCAATGATGACAAGGCTACCATCCATTGGAATAACAAAAATCTCGACAATAGACTACCTTCCATAATGACAAGTCTTCCATCCATTGGAGTAACAAAAATCTGAACAACAGACTACCTTCCATAACAAAAAGGCTACCATCCATTGGAGTAACAGAAATCACAACGACAGACTACCTTGCATAATGACAAGGCTACCATCCATTAGAGTAACAAAAATCAGAACAACAGTCTACCTTCCATAATGACAAGGCTACCATCCATTGTAGTAACAAAAATATCGACAACAGACAAACTTCCATAATGACAAGGGTACCATCCATTGGAGTAACAAAAATCTCGACATTAGACTACCTTCCATAATGACAAGTCTACCATCCATTGGAATAAAAATAATCTCAACAACATAATACCTTCCATAATGACAAGGCTACAATCCAATGGAGTAAAAAAAATCGCGACAACAGACTACCTTCCATAATGACAAGTCTACCATCCATTAGAGTAAAAAAAATATGAACAACAGACTACCTTCCATAATGACAAGGTTACCATCCATTGGAGTAACCAAAATATCAATAAGAGACTACCTTCCATAATGACAAAGCTACCATCCATTGGAGTAACAAAAATATCGACAACTGAATACCTTCCATATTGCAAGGCTACCATCCATGGGAGTAACAAAGATATCGACAACAGACTACCTTCCATAATGACAAGTCTTCAATCATTTGGAGTAACAAAAATCTGAACAACAGACTACCTTCCATAATGGCAAGTCTACCATCCATTGGAGTAACAAAAATATCAACAACAAACTACCTTCCATAATGACAAGGCTACAATCCAATGGAGTAACAAAGATATCGACAACATACGACCTTCCATAATGACAAGGCTACCATACATTGGAGTAAGAAAAATCATGACAACAGACTACCTTCCATAATGACAAGGCTATCATCCATTGGAATAACAAAAATATCAACAACAGACTACCTTCCATAATGACAAGGCTACGATCCATTGGAGTACCAAAGATATCGACAACATACTACCTTCCATAATGATAAGGCTACCTTCCATTGGACTCACAAAAATCACGACATCAGACTACCTTCCATGATGACAAGGCTACCATCCATTGGAATAACAAAAATCTCGACAATAGAGTACTATCTATAATGACAAGGCTACCATCCATTGGAGTCACAAAAATCACGACAATAGACTACCTTCCATGATGAAAAGGCTACCATCCATTGGAGTAACAAAAATCTCGACAACAGACTACCTTCTATAAGGATAAGGCTACCATCCATTGGAGTAACAAAAATCTCGACAATGGATACCTTCAATGATGACAAGGCTACCATCCATTGGAATAACAAAAATCTCGACAATAGACTACCTTCCATAATGACAAGGATACTATCCAATGGAGTAAGAAAAATCTCGACAACAGACTACCTTCCGTAATGACAAGGCTACCATGCATTAGAGTAACAAAGATCACGACAACAGACTACCTTCCATAATGACAAGGCTATCATCCATTGGAATAACAAAAATATCGACAACAGACTACCTTCCATAATGACAACGCTACCATCAAATGGAGTAACAATAATCACGACAACAAACTACCTTCCATAATGACAAGTCTACCATCCATTGGAGTAACAGAAATCACAACGACAGACTACCTTCCATAATGACAAGGCTACCATCCATTAGAGTAACAAAAATTAGGACAACAGTCTACCTTCCATAATAATAAGGCTACCATCAATTGGAGTAAAAAAAATATCAATAAGAGCCTACCTTCCATAATGACAAGGCTACCATCCATTGGATTAAGAAAAATATCAACAAGAGACTACCTTCCATAATGACAAGGCTACCATCCATTGGAGTAACAAAAATCGCGACAACTTACTACCTTCCATAATGACAAGGCTACCATCCATTGGAATAACAAAAATCTCGACAACAGACTACCTTCCATAATGACAAGGCTACCATCCATTGGGGTAACAAAGATATCGACAACGTACTACCTTCCATAATGACAAGGCTACCATCCATTGGAGTAAGAAAAATCATGACAACAGACTACCTTCCATAATGACAATGCTATCATCCATTGTAATAATAAAAATCTCGACAACAGACTACCTTCCATAATGACAAGGCTACGATCCATTGGAGTAACAAAAATCATGACAATAGAATACCTTCCATGATGACAAGGCTACCATCCATTGGAATAACAAAAATCTCGACAATAGACTACCTTCCATAATGACAAGGCTACCATCCAATGGAGTAACAAAAATCTCGACAACAGACTACATTCCATGATGACAAGGCTACCATCTGTTGGAATAACAAAACTCTCGACAATAGACTACCTTCTGTAATGACAAGGCTACCATCTAATGGAGTAACAAAAATCTCGACAACAAACTACCTTCCATAATGACAAGGCTACCATCCATTGGAGTAACAAAAATCTCGACAACAGACTACCTTCTATAATGACAAGGGTACCATCCATTGGAGTAAAAAAAATCTCGACAACAGACTACCTTCCATTATGACAAGTCTACCATCCATTAGAATAATAATAGTCTCAACAACAGACTACCTTCCATAATGACAAGGCTACAATCCAATGGAGTAACAGAAATCTAGACAACATACTACCTTCCATAATAACAAGGCTACCATCCATTGGAGTAACAAAAATCACGACAATAAACTACCTTCCATAATTACAAGGCTACCATCCATTGGAGTAACAAAGATATCGACAACATACTACCTTCTATAATGACAAGGCTACCATACATTGGAGTAACAAAAATCACGACAACAGACTACCTTCCATAATGACAAGGCTACCATCCATTGGAGTAACAAAGATATCGACAACATACTACCTTCCATAATGACAAGGCTACCATCCATTGGAGTAACAAAAATCACGACAACATACTAACTTCCATAATGACAAGGCTACCATCCATTGGAGTAACAAAAATCTCGACAACCGACTACCTTCCATATTTACAAGGCTACCATTCATTGGAGTAACAAAAATATTGACAACAGTCTACCTTCCATAATGACAAGTCTTCCATCCATCGGAGTAACCAAAATCTGAACAACAGACTACTTTCCATAATGACAAGGCTACCATCCATTGGAGTAACAGAAATCACAACGATATACTACCTTCCATGATGACAAGGCTACCATCCATTGGAATAACAAAAATCTCGACAATAGACTACCTTCCATAATGACAAGGCTACCATCCAATGGAGTAACAAAAATCTCGACAACAGACTACATTCCATGATGACAAGGCTACCATCCATTGGAATAACAAATCTCTCGACAATAGACTACCTTCCGTAATGACAAGGCTACCATCTAATGGAGTAACAAAAATCTCGACAACCAACTACCTTCCATAATGACAAGGCTACCATCCATTGGAGTAACAGAAATCACAACGACAGACTACCTTCCATAATGACAAGGCTACAATCCAATGGAGTAACAAAAATCTAGACAACATACTACCTTCCATAATAACAAGGCTACCATCCATTGGAGTAACAAAAATCACGACAATAAACTACCTTCCATAATTACAAGGCTACCATCCATTGGAGTAACAAAGATATCGACAACATACTACCTTCCATAATGACAAGGCTACCATCCATTGGAGTAACAAAAATCACGACAACAGACTACCTTCTATAATGACAAGGCTACCATCCATTGGAGTAACAAAAATCTCGACAACCGACTACCTTCCATATTTACAAGGCTACCATTCATTAGAGTAACCAAAATATCGACAACAGACTACCTTCCATAATGACAAGTCTTCCATCCATTGGAGTAACCAAAATCTGAACAACAGACTACTTTCCATAATGACAAGGCTACCATCCATTGGAGTAACAGAAATCACAACGATAGACTACCTTCCATAATGACAAGGCTACCATCCATTAGAGTAACAAAAATCGGGACAACAGTCTACCTTCCATAATAATAAGGCTACCATCAATTGGAGTAACAAAAATATCAACAAGAGACTACCTTCCATAATGACAAGGCTACCATCCATTGGAGTAACAAAGATCTCGACAACAGACTACCTTCAATAATGACAAGGCTACCATCCATTGGAGTAACAAAGATATCGACAACATACTACCTTCCATAATGACAAGGCTACCATCCATTGGAGTAAGAAAAATCATGACAACAGACTACCTTCCATAATGACAAGGCTATCATCCATTGGAATAACAAAAATCACGACAACAAACTACCTTCCATAATGACAAGGCTACCATCCATTGGAGTAACAGAAATCACAACGACAGACTACCTTCCATAATGACAAGGCTACCATCCATTAGAGTAACAAAAATCGGGACAACAGTCTACCTTCCATAATAATAAGGCTACCATTAATTGGAGTAAAAAAAATATCAATAAGAGACTACCTTCCATAATGACAAGGCTACAATCCATTGGAGTAATAAAAATATCAACAAGAGACTACCTTCCATAATGACAAGGCTACCATCCATTGGAGTAACAAAAATCGCGACAACATACTACCTTCCATAATGACAAGGCTACCATCCATTGGAGTAACAAAAATCTCGACAACAGACTACCTTCCATAATGACAAGGCTACCATCCATTGGGGTAACAAAGATATCGACAACATACTACCTTCCATAATGACAAGGCTACCATCCATTGGAGTAAGAAATATCATGACAACAGACTATCTTTCATAATGACAATGTTATCATCCATTGTAATAATAAAAATCTCGACAACAGACTACCTTCCATAATGACAAGGCTACGATCCATTGGAGTAACAAAAATCATGACAATAGACTACCTTCCATGATGACAAGGCTACCATCCATTGGAATAACAAAAATATCGACAATAGACTACCTTCCATAATGACAAGGCTACCATCCAATGGAGTAACAAAAATCTCGACAACAGACTACATTCCATGATGACAAGGCTACCATCCGCTGGAATAACAAAACTCTCGACAATAGACTACCTTCTATAATGACAAGGCTACCATCTAATGGAGTAACAAAAATCTAAACAACAAACTACCTTCCATAATGACAAGGCTACCATCCATTGGAGTAACAAAATTCTCGACAACAGACTACCTTCTATAATGACAAGGGTACCATCCATTGGAGTAAAAAAAATCTAGACAACAGACTACCTTCCATTATGACAAGTCTACCATCCATTAGAATAATAATAGTCTCAACAACAGACTACCTTCCATAATGACAAGGCTACAATCAAATGGAGTAACAAAAATCACGACAATAAACTACCTTCCATAATTACAAGGCTACCATCCATTGGAGTAACAAAGATATCGACAACATACTACCTTCCATAATGACAAGGCTACCATCCATTGGAGTAACAAAAATCACGACAACAGACTACCTTCCATAATGACATGGCTACCATCCATTGGAGTAACAAAGATATCGACAACATACTACCTTCCATAATGACAAGGCTACCATCCATTGGAGTAACAAAAATCTCGACAACCGACTACCTTCCATATTTACAAGGCTACCATTCATTGGAGTAACAAAAATATCGACAGCAGTCTACCTTCCATAATGACAAGTCTTCCATCCATTGGAGTAACCAAAATCTGAACAACAGACTACTTTCCATATTGACAAGGCTACCATCCATTGGAGTAACAGAAATCACAACGATATACTACCTTCCATGATGACAAGGCTACCATCCATTGGAATAACAAAAATCTCGACAATAGACTACCTTCCATAATGACAAGGCTACCATCCATTGGAGTAACAAAAATCTTGACAACCGACTACCTTCCATATTTACAAGGCTACCATTCATTGGAGTAACAAAAATATCGACAGCAGTCTACCTTCCATAATGACAAGTCTTCCATCCATTGGAGTAACCAAAATCTGAACAACAGACTACTTTCCATAATGACAAGGCTACCATCCATTGGAGTAACAGAAATCACAACGATATACTACCTTCCATAATGACAAGGCTACCATCCATTGGAGTAACAAAGATATCGACAACATACTACCTTCCATAATGACAAGGCTACCATCCATTGGAGTAACAAAAATCACGACAACAGACTAACTTCCATAATGACAAGGCTACCATCCATTGGAGTAACAAAAATCTCGACAACCGACTACCTTCCATATTTACAAGGCTACCATTCATTGGAGTAACAAAAATATCGACAACAGTCTACCTTCCATAATGACAAGTCTTCCATCCATCGGAGTAACCAAAATCTGAACAACAGACTACTTTCCATAATGACAAGGCTACCATCCATTGGAGTAACAGAAATCACAACGATATACTACCTTCCATGATGACAAGGCTACCATCCATTGGAATAACAAAAATCTCGACAATAGACTACCTTCCATAATGACAAGGCTACCATCCAATGGAGTAACAAAAATCTCGACAACAGACTACATTCCATGATGACAAGGCTACCGTCCATTGGAATAACAAAACTCTCGACAATAGACTACCTTCCGTAATGACAAGGCTACCATCTAATGGAGTAACAAAAATCTCGACAACAAACTACCTTCCATAATGACAAGGCTACCATCCATTGGAGTAACAGAAATCACAACGACAGACTACCTTCCATAATGACAAGGCTACAATCCAATGGAGTAACAAAAATCTAGACAACATACTACCTTCCATAATAACAAGGCTACCATCCATTGGAGTAACAAAAATCACGACAATAAACTACCTTCCATAATGACAAGGCTACCATCCATTGGAGTAACAAAGATATCGACAACATACTACCTTCCATAATGACAAGGCTACCATCCATTGGAGTAATAAAAATCACGACAACAGACTACCTTCTATAATGACAAGGCTACCATCCATTGGAGTAACAAAAATCTCGACAACCGACTACCTTCCATATTTACAAGGCTACCATTCATTAGAGTAACCAAAATATCGACAACAAACTACCTTCCATAATGACAAGTCTTCCATCCATTGGAGTAACCAAAATCTGAACAACAGACTACTTTCCATAATGACAAGGCTACCATCCATTGGAGTAACAAAAATCACAACGATAGACTACCTTCCATAATGACAAGGCTACCATCCATTAGAGTAACAAAAATCGGGACAACAGTCTACCTTCCATAATAATAAGGCTACCATCAATTGGAGTAACAAAAATATCAACAAGAGACTACCTTCCATAATGACAAGGCTACCATCCATTGGAGTAACAAAAATCTCGACAACAAACTACCTTCAATAATGACAAGGCGACCATCCATTGGAGTAACAAAGATATCGACAACATACTACCTTCCATAATGACAAGGCTATCATCCATTGGAATAACAAAAATCACGACAACAAACTACCTTCCATAATGACAAGGCTACCATCCGTTGGAATAACAAAACTCTCGACAATAGACTACCTTTCATAATGACAAGGCTACCATCCATTGGAGTAACAAAATTCTCGACAACAGACTACCTTCTATAATGACAAGGGTACCATCCATTGGAGTAAAAAAAATCTCGACAACAGACTACCTTCCATTATGACAAGTCTACCATCCATTAGAATAATAATAGTCTCAACAACAGACTACCTTCCATAATGACAAGGCTACAATCCAATGGAGTAACAAAAATCACGACAATAAACTACCTTCCATAATGACAAGGCTACCATCCATTGGAGTATCAAAGATATCGACAACATACTACCTTCCATAATGACAAGGCTACCATCCATTGGAGTAACCAAAATCACGACAACAGACTACCTTCCATAATGACAAGGCTACCATCCATTGGAGTAACAAAAATCACAACGATATACTACCTTCCATGATGACAAGGCTACCATCCATTGGAATAACAAAAATCTCGACAATAGACTACCTTCCATAATGACAAGGCTACCATCCAATGGAGTAACAAAAATCCCGACAACAGACTACATTCCATGATGACAAGGCTACCATCCATTGGAATAACAAAACTCTCGACAATAGACTACCTTCCGTAATGACAAGGCTACCATCTAATGGAGTAACAAAAATCTCGACAACAAACTACCTTCCATAATGACAAGGATACCATCCATTGGAGTAACAGAAATCACAACGACAGACTACCTTCCATAATGACAAGGCTACAATCCAATTGAGTAACAAAAATCTAGACAACATACTACCTTCCATAATAACAAGGCTACCATCCATTGGAGTAACAAAAATCACGACAATAAACTACCTTCCATAATGACAAGGCTACCATCCATTGGAGTAACAAAGATATCGACAACATACTACCTTCCATAATGACAAGGCTACCATCCATTGGAGTAACAAAAATCACGACAAAAGAGTACCTTCCATAATGACAAGGCTACCATCCATTGGAGTAACAAAGATATCGACAACATACTACCTTCCAAAATGACAAGGCTACCATCCATTGGAGTAACAAAAATCACGACAACAGACTACCTTCCATAATGACAAGGCTACCATCCATTGGAGTAACAAAAATCTCGACAACCGACTACCTTCCATATTTACAAGGCTACCATTCATTGGAGTAACCAAAATATCGACACCAGACTACCTTCCATAATGACAAGTCTTCCATCCATTGGAGTAAGCAAAATCTGAACAACAAACTATTTTCCATAATGACAAGGCTATCATCCATTGGAGTAACAGAAATCACAACGATAGACTACCTTCCATAATGACAAGGCTACCATCCATTAGAGTAACAAAAATCGGGACAACAGTCTACCTTCCAAAATAATAAGGCTACCATCAATTGGAGTAACAAAAATATCAACAAGAGACTATCTTCCATAATGACAAGGCTACCATCCATTGGAGTAACAAAAATCTCGGCAACAGACTACCTTCAATAATGACAAGGTTACCATCAATTGGAGTAACAAAGATATCGACAACATACTACCTTCCATAATGACAAGGCTACCATCCATTGGAGTAAGAAAAATCATGACAACAAACTACCTTCCATTATGACAAGGCTATCATCCATTGGAATAACAAAAATCACGACAACAAACTACCTTCCATAATGACAAGGCTACCATCCATTGGTGTAACAGAAATCACAACGACAGACTACCTTCCATAATGACAAGGCTACCATCCATTAGAGTAACAAAAATCGGGACAACAGTCTACCTTCCATAATAATAAGGCTACCATCAATTGGAGTAAAAAAAATATCAATAAGAGACTACCTTCCATAATGACAAGGCTACCATCCATTGGAGTAAGAAAAATATCAACAAGAGACTACCTTCCATAATGACGAGGCTACCATCCATTGGAGTAACAAAAATCGCGACAACATACTACCTTCCATAATGACAAGGCTACCATCCATTGGAATAACAAAAATCTCGACAACAAACTACCTTCCATAATGACAAGGCTACCATCCATTGGGGTAACAAAGATATCGACAACATAATACCTTCCATAATGACAAGGCTACCATCCATTGGAGTAAGAAAAATCATGACAACAGACTACCTTCCATAATGACAAGGCTATCATCCATTGGAATAACAAAAATCTCGACAACAGACTACCTTCCATAATGACAAGGCTACGATCCATTGGAGTAACAAAAATCACGACAACAGACTACCTTTCATGATGACAAGGCTACCATCCATTGGAATAACAAAAATCTCGACAATAGATTACCTTCCATAATGACAAGGCTACCATCCAATGGAGTAACAATAATCTCGACAATATACTACATTCCATGATGACAAGGCTACCATCCGTTGGAATAACAAAACTCTCGAGAATAGACTACCTTTCGTAATGACAAGGCTAGCATCTAATGGAGTAACAAAAATATCGACAACAAACTACCTTCCATAATGACAAGGCTACCATCCATTGCAGTAACAAAAATCTCGACAACAGACTACCTTCTACAATGACAAGGGTACCATCCATTGGAGTAACAAAAATCTCGACAACTGACTACTTTCCATTATGACAAGTCTACCATCCATTAGAATAACAATAATCTCAACAATAGACTACCTTCCATAATGACAAGGCTACAATCCAATGGAGTTACAAAGATATCAACAACATACTACCTTCATAATGACAAGGCTACCATCCATTGGAGTAGCAAAAATCACGACAACAAAGTACCTTCCATAATGACAAGGCTACCATCCATTGGAGTAACAAAGATATCGACAACATACTACCTTCCATAATGACAAGGCTATCACCCATTAGAGTAACAAAAATCACGAAAACAGACTACCTTCCATAATGACAAGGCTACCATCCATTGGAGTAACAAAAATATCGACAACCGACTACCTTCCATATTTACAAGGCTACCATTCATTGGAGTAACATAAATATCGACAACAGACTACCTTCCATAATGACAAGTCTTCCATCCATTGGAGTAACCAAAATCTGAACAACAGACTACTTTCCATAATGACAAGGCTACCATCCATTGGAGTAACATAAATCACAACGACAAACTACCTTCCATAATGACAAGGCTACCATCCATTAGAGTAACAAAAATCGGGACAATAGTCTACCTTCCATAATAATAAGGCTACCATCAATTAGAGTAACAAAAATATCAACAAGAGACTACCTTCCATAATGACAAGGCTACCATCCATTGGAGTAACAAAAATCTCGACAATATACTACCTTCAATAATGACAAGGCTACCATCCATTGGAGTAACAAAGATATCGACAACATACTACCTTCCATAATGACAAGGCTACCATCCATTGGAGTAAGAAAAATCATGACAACAGACTACCTTCCATAATGACAAGGCTATCATCCATTGGAATAACAAAAATCACGACAACAAACTACCTTCCATAATGACAAGGCTACCATCCATTGGAGTAACAGAAATCACAACGACAGACTACCTTCCATAATGACAAGGCTACCATCCATTCGAGTAACAAAAATCAGGAGAACAGTCTACCTTCCATAAAAATAAGGCTACCATCAATTGGAGTAAAAAAAATATCAATAAGAGACTACCTTCCATAATGACAAGGCTACCATCCATTGGAGTAAGAAAAATATCAACAAGAGACTACCTTCCATAATGACGAGGCTACCATCCATTGGAGTAACAAAAATCGCGACAACATACTACCTTCCATAATGACAAGGCTACCATCCATTGGAATAACAAAAATCTCGACAACAAACTACCTTCCATAATGACAAGGCTACCATCCATTGGGGTATCAAAGATATCGACAACATACTACCTTCCATAATGACAAGGCTACCATCCATTGGAGTAAGAAAAATCATGACAACAGACTACCTTCCATAATGACAAGGCTATCATCCATTGGAATAACAAAAATCTCGACAACAAACTACCTTCCATAATGACAAGGCTACGATCCATTGGAGTAACAAAAATCACTACAACAGACTACCTTCCATGATGACAAGGCTACCATCCATTGGAATAACAAAAATCTCGACAATAGACTACCTTCCATAATGACAAGGCTACCATCCAATGGAGTAACAAAAATCTCGACAACATACTACATTCCATGATGACAAGGCTACCATCCGTTGGAATAAAAAAACTCTCGAAAATAGACTACCTTTCGTAATGACAAGGCTAGCATCTAATGGAGTAACAAAAATATCGACAACAAACTACCGTCCATAATGACAAGGCTACCATCCATTGGAGTAACAAAACTCGCGACAACAGACTACCTTCTATAATGACAAGGGTACCATCCAATGGAGTAACAAAAATCTAGACAACATACTACCTTCCATAATAACAAGGATACCATCCATTGGAGTAACAAAAATCAAGACAATAAACTACCTTCCATAATGACAAGGCTACCATCCATTGGAGTAACAAAGATATGGACAACATGCTACCTTCCATAATGACAAGGCTACCATCCATTGGAGTAACAAAAATCACGACAACAGACTACCTTCCATAATGACAAGGCTAGCATCCATTGGAGTAACAAAAATCTCGACAACCGACTACCTTCCATATTTACAAGGCTTCCATTCATTGGAGTAAAAAAAATATCGATAACAGACTACCTTCCATAATGACAAGTCTTCCATCCATTGGAGTAACAAAATTCTGAACAACAGACTACTTTCCATAATGACAAGGCTACCATCCATTGGAGTAACAGAAATCACAATGACAGACTACCTTCCATAATGACAAGGCTACCATCCATTGGAGTAACAAAAATCACGACAACAGAGTACCTTCCATAATGACAAGGCTACCATCCATTGGAGTAACAAAGATATCGACAACATACTACCTTCCAAAATGACAAGGCTACCATCCATTGGAGTAACAAAAATCACGACAACAGACTACCTTCCATAATGACAAGGCTACCATCCATTGGAGTAACAAAAATCTCGACAACCGACTACCTTCCATATTTACAAGGCTACCATTCATTGGAGTAACCAAAATATCGACAACAGACTACCTTCCATAATGACAAGTCTTCCATCCATTGGAGTAAGCAAAATCTGAACAACAAACTATTTTCCATAATGACAAGGCTATCATCCATTGGAGTAACAGAAATCACAACGATAGACTACCTTCCATAATGACAAGGCTACCATCCATTAGAGTAACAAAAATCGGGACAACAGTCTACCTTCCAAAATAATAAGGCTACCATCAATTGGAGTAACAAAAATATCAACAAGAGACTATCTTCCATAATGACAAGGCTACCATCCATTGGAGTAACAAAAATCTCGGCAACAGACTACCTTTAATAATGACAAGGCTACCATCCATTGGAGTAACAAAGATATCGACAACATACTACCTTCCATAATGACAAGGCTACCATCCATTGGAGTAAGAAAAATCATGACAACAAACTACCTTCAATTATGACAAGGCTATCATCCATTGGAATAACAAAAATCACGACAACAAACTACCTTCCATAATGACAAGGCTACCATCCATTGGAGTAACAGAAATCACAACGACAGACTACCTTCCATAATGACATGGCTACCATCCATTAGAGTAACAAAAATCGGGACAACAGTCTACCTTCCATAATAATAAGGCTACCATCAATTGGAGTAAAAAAAATATCAATAAGAGACTACCTTCCATAATGACAAGGCTACCATCCATTGGAGTAAGAAAAATATCAACAAGAGACTACCTTCCATAATGACGAGGCTACCATCCATTGGAGTAACAAAAATCGCGACAACATACTACCTTCCATAATGACAAGGCTACCATCCATTGGAATAACAAAAATCTCGACAACAAACTACCTTCCATAATGACAAGGCTACCATCCATTGGGGTAACAAAGATATCGACAACATAATACCTTCCATAATGACAAGGCTACCATCCATTGGAGTAAGAAAAATCATGACAACAGACTACCTTCCATAATGACAAGGCTATCATCCATTGGAATAACAAAAATCTCGACAACAGACTACCTTCCATAATGACAAGGCTACGATCCATTGGAGTAACAAAAATCACGACAACAGACTACCTTTCATGATGACAAGGCTACCATCCATTGGAATAACAAAAATCTCGACAATAGATTACCTTCCATAATGACAAGGCTACCATCCAATGGAGTAACAATAATCTCGACAATATACTACATTCCATGATGACAAGGCTACCATCCGTTGGAATAACAAAACTCTCGAGAATAGACTACCTTTCGTAATGACAAGGCTAGCATCTAATGGAGTAACAAAAATATCGACAACAAACTACCTTCCATAATGACAAGGCTACCATCCATTGCAGTAACAAAAATCTCGACAACAAACTACCTTCTACAATGACAAGGGTACCATCCATTGGAGTAACAAAAATCTCGACAACTGACTACTTTCCATTATGACAAGTCTACCATCCATTAGAATAACAATAATCTCAACAATAGACTACCTTCCATAATGACAAGGCTACAATCCAATGGAGTTACAAAGATATCGACAACATACTACCTTCATAATGACAAGGCTACCATCCATTGGAGTAGCAAAAATCACGACAACAAAGTACCTTCCATAATGACAAGGCTACCATCCATTGGAGTAACAAAGATATCGACAACATACTACCTTCCATAATGACAAGGCTATCATCCATTAGAGTAACAAAAATCACGACAACAGACTACCTTCCATAATGACAAGGCTACCATCCATTGGAGTAACAAAAATATCGACAACCGACTACCTTCCATATTTACAAGGCTACCATTCATTGGAGTAACATAAATATCGACAACAGACTACCTTCCATAATGACAAGTCTTCCATCCATTGGAGTAACCAAAATCTGAACAACAGACTACTTTCCATAATGACAAGGCTACCATCCATTGGAGTAACATAAATCACAACGACAAACTACCTTCCATAATGACAAGGCTACCATCCATTAGAGTAACAAAAATCGGGACAATAGTCTACCTTCCATAATAATAAGGCTACCATCAATTAGAGTAACAAAAATATCAACAAGAGACTACCTTCCATAATGACAAGGCTACCATCCATTGGAGTAACAAAAATCTCGACAATATACTACCTTCAATAATGACAAGGCTACCATCCATTGGAGTAACAAAGATATCGACAACATACTACCTTCCATAATGACAAGGCTACCATCCATTGGAGTAAGAAAAATCATGACAACAGACAACCTTCCATAATGACAAGGCTATCATCCATTGGAATAACAAAAATCACGACAACAAACTACCTTCCATAATTAAAAGGCTACCATCCATTGGAGTAACAGAAATTACAACGACAGACTACCTTCCATAATGACAAGGCTACCATCCATTCGAGTAACAAAAATCGGGAGAACAGTCTACCTTCCATAATAATAAGGCTACCATCAATTGGAGTAAAAAAAATATCAATAAGAGACTACCTTCCATAATGACAAGGCTACCATCCATTGGAGTAAGAAAAATATCAACAAGAGACTACCTTCCATAATGACAAGGCTACCATCCATTGGAATAACAAAAATCTCGACAACAAACTACCTTCCATAATGACAAGGCTACCATCCATTAGGGTAACAAAGATATCGACAACATACTACCTTCCATAATGACAAGGCTACCATCCATTGGAGTAAGAAAAATCATGACAACAGACTACCTTCCATAATGACAAGGCTATCATCCATTGGAATAACAAAAATCTCGACAACAAACTACCTTCCATAATGACAAGGCTACGATCCATTGGAGTAACAAAAATCACTACAACAGACTACCTTCCATGATGACAAGGCTACCATCCATTGGAATAACAAAAATCTCGACAATAGACTACCTTCCATAATGACAAGGCTACCATCCAATGGAGTAACAAAAATCTCGACAACATACTACATTCCATGATGACAAGGCTACCATCCGTTGGAATAAAAAAACTCTCGAAAATAGACTACCTTTCGTAATGACAAGGCTAGCATCTAATGGAGTAACAAAAATATCGACAGCAAACTACCGTCCATAATGACAAGGCTACCATCCATTGGAGTAACAAAACTCTCGACAACAGACTACCTTCTATAATGACAAGGGTACCATCCAATGGAGTAACAAAAATCTAGACAACATACTACCTACCATAATAACAAGGATACCATCCATTGGAGTAACAAAAATCACGACAATAAACTACCTTCCATAATGACAAGGCTACCATCCATTGGAGTAACAAAGATATGGACAACATGCTACCTTCCATAATGACAAGGCTACCATCCATTGGAGTAACAAAAATCACGACAACAGACTACCTTCCATAATGACAAGGCTAGCATCCATTGGAGTAACAAAAATCTCGACAACCGACTACCTTCCATATTTACAAGGCTTCCATTCATTGGAGTAAAAAAAATATCGATAACAGACTACCTTCCATAATGACAAGTCTTCCATCCATTGGAGTAACAAAAATCTGAACAACAGACTACTTTTAATAATGACAAGGCTACCATCCATTGGAGTAACAGAAATCACAATGACAGACTACCTCCCATAATGACAAGGCTACCATCCATTAGAGTAACAAAAATCAGGACAATAGTCTACCTTCCATAATAATAAGGCTACCATCAATTGGAGTAACAAAAATATCAACAAGAGATAAACTTCCATAATGACAAGGGTACCATCCATTGGATTAACAAAAGTCTTGACAACAGACTACCTTCCATAATGACAAGTCTAAAATCAATTGGAATAAAAATAATCTCAACAACATAATACCTTCCATAATGACAAGGCTACAATCCAATGGAGTAACAAAAATCTCGACAACAGACCACCTTCCATAATGACAAGTCTGCCATCCATTAGAGTAACAAAAATCTGAACAACAGACTACCTTCCATAATGACAAGGTTACCATCCATTGGAGTAACAAAAATATCAATAAGGGACTACCTTCCATAATGACAAAGCTACCATCCATTGGAGTAACAAAAATATCGACAATCGAATACCTTCCATATTGCAAGGCTACCATCCATTGGAGTAACAAAGATATCAACAACATACTACCTTCCATAATGACAAGTCTTCCATCCATTGGAGTAACAAAAATCTGAACAACAGACTACCTTCCATAATGACAAGGATACCTTCCACTGGAGTAACATAAATCACAACCACAGACTACCTTCCATAATGGCAAGTCTACCATCCATTGGAGTAACAAAAATATCGACAACAAACTACCTTCCATAATGACAAGGCTACCATCCATTGGAGTTACAAAGCTATCGACAACATACAACCTTCCATAATGACAAGGCTACCATACATTGGAGTAAGAAAAATCATGACAACAGACTACCTTTCATAATGACAAGGCTATCATCCATTGGAATAACAAAAATATCAACAACAGACTACCTTCCATAATGACAAGGCTACGATCCATTGGAGTACCAAAGATATCGACAACATACTACCTTCCATAATGATAAGGCTACCTTCCATTGGACTCACAAAAATCACGACATCAGACTACCTTCCATGATGACAAGGCTACCATCCATTGGAGTAACAGAAATCACAACGACAAACTACCTTCCATAATGACAAGGCTACCATCCATTATAGTAACAAAAATCATGACAACAGTCTACCTTCCATAATAATAAGGCTACCATCAATTGGAGTAACAAAAATATCAACAGGAGACTACCTTCCATAATGACAAGGCTACCATCCATTGGAGTAACAATAATCTCGACAACAGACTACCTTAAATAATGACAAGGCTACCATCCATTGGAGTAACAAAGATATCGACAACATACTACCTTCCATAATGACAAGGCTGCCATCCATTGGAGTAAGAAAAATCATGACAACAGACTACCTTCCATAATGACAACGCTACCATCCAATGGAGTAACAAAAATCACGACAACAAACTACCTTCCATAATGACAATGCTACCATCCATTGGAGTAACAGAAATCACAATGACAGACTACCTTCCATAATGACAAGGCTACCATCCATTAGAGTAACAAAAATCGGGACAACAGACTACCTTCTATAAGGATAAGGCTACCATTCATTGGAGTAACAAAAATCTCGACAATAGACTACCTTCAACGATGACAAGGCTACCATCCATTGGAATAACAAAAATCTCGACAATAGACTACCTTCCATAATGACAAGGCTATTATCCAATGGAGTAAGAAAAATCTCGACAACAGACTACCTTCCATAATGACAAGGCTACCATGCATTAGAGTAACAAAAATCTAGACAATAGACTACCTTCCATAATGACAAGGCTATCATCCATTAGAATAACAAAAATATCGACAACAGACTACCTTCAATAATGACAACGCTACCATTCATTGGAGTAACAAAGCTATCGACAACATACGACCTTCCATAATGACAAGGCTACCATACATTGGATTAAGAAAAATCATGACAACAGACTACCTTCCATAATGACAAGGCTATCATCAATTGGAATTAAAAAAATATCAACAACAGACTACCTTCCATAATGACAAGGCTACGATCCATTGGAGTACCAAAGTTATCGACAACATACTACCTTCCATAATGATAAGGCTACCTTCCATTGGACTCACAAAAATCACGACATCAGACTACCTTCCATGATGACAAGGCTACCATCCATTGGAATAACAAAAATCTCGACAATAGACTACTATCTATAATGACAAGGCTACCATCCATTGGAGTCACAAAAATCACGACAACAGACTACCTTCCATGATGACAAGGCTACCATCCATTGGAGTAACAAAAATCTCGACAACAGACTACCTTCTATAAGGATAAGGCTACCATTCATTGGAGTAACAAAAATCTCGACAACAGACTACCTTCAATGATGACAAGGCTACCATCCATTGGAATAACAAAAATCTCGACAATAGACTACCTACCATAATGACAAGTCTACTATCCAATGGAGTAAGAAAAATCTCGACAACAGACTACCTTCCATAATGACAAGGCTACCATGCATTAGAGTAACAAAAATCTAGACAACAGACTACCTTCCATAATGACAAGGCTATCATCCATTGGAATAACAAAAATATCGACAATAGACTACCTTCCATAATGACAACTCTACCATCCAATGGAGTAACAAAAATCACGACAACAAACTACCTTCCATAATGACAAGGCTACCATCCATTGGAGTAACAGAAATCACAATGACAGACTACCTTCCATAATGATAAGGCTACCATCCATTAGAGTAACAAAAATCGGGACAACAATCTACCTTCCATAATAATAAGGCTACCATCAATTGGAGTAAAAAAATATCAATAAGAGACTACCTTCCATAATGACAAGGCTACCATCCATTGGAGTAAGAAAAATATCAACAAGAGACTACCTTCCATAATGACAAGGCTACCATCCATTGGAGTAACAAAAATCGCGACAACATACTACCTTCCATAATGACAAGGCTACCATCCATTGGAGTAACAAAAATCTCGACAACAGACTACCTTCCATAATGACAAGGCTACCATCCATTGGGGTAACAAAGATATCGACAACATACTACCTTCCATAATGACAAGGCTGCCATCCATTGGAGTAAGAAAAATCATGACAACAGACTACCTTCCATAATGACAATGCTACCATCCAATGGAGTAACAAAAATCACGACAACAAACTACCTTCCATAATGACAAGGCTACCATCCATTGGAGTAACAGAAATCACAACGACAGACTACCTTCCATAATGACAAGGCTACCATCCATTAGAGTAACAAAAATCGGGACAACAGACTACCTTCTATAAGGATAAGGCTACCATTCATTGGAGTAACAAAAATCTCGACAACGGACTACCTTCAACGATGACAAGGCTACCATCCATTGGAATAATAAAAATCTCGACAATAGACTACCTTCCATAATGACAAGGCTATTATCCAATGGAGTAAGAAAAATCTCGACAACAAACTACCTTCCAAAATGACAAGGCTACCATGCATTAGAGTAACAAAAATCTAGACAACAGACTACCTTCCATAATGACAAGGCTATCATCCATTGGAATAACAAAAATATCGATAACAGACTACCTTCCATAATGACAACGCTACCATTCATTGGAGTAACAAAGCTATCGACAACATACGACCTTCCATAATGACAAGGCTACCATACATTGGAGTAAGAAAAATCATGACAACAGACTACCTTCCATAATGACAAGGCTATCATCCATTGGAATAACAAAAATATCAACAACAGACTACCTTCCATAATGACAAGGCTACGATCCATTGGAGTACCAAAGTTATCGACAACATACTACCTTCCATAATGATAAGGCTACCTTCCATTGGACTCACAAAAATCACGACATCAGACTACCTTCCATGATGACAAGGCTACCATCCATTGGAATAACAAAAATCTCGACAATAGACTACTATCTATAATGACAAGGCTACCATCCATTGGAGTCACAAAAATCACGACAACAGACTACCTTCCATGATGACAAGGCTACCATCCATTGGAGTAACAAAAATCTCGACAACAGACTACCTTCTATAAGGATAAGGCTACCATTCATTGGAGTAACAAAAATCTCGACAACGGACTACCTTCAATGATGACAAGGCTACCATCCATTGGAATAACAAAAATCTCGACAATAGACTACCTACCATAATGACAAGTCTACTATCCAATGGAGTAAGAAAAATCTCGACAACAGACTACCTTCCATAATGACAAGGCTACCATGCATTAGAGTAACAAAAATCTAGACAACAGACTACCTTCCATAATGACAAGGCTATCATCCATTGGAATAACTAAAATATCGACAATAGACTACCTTCCATAATGACAACTCTACCATCCAATGGAGTAACAAAAATCACGACAACAAACTACCTTCCATAATGACAAGGCTACCATCCATTGGAGTAACAGAAATCACAACGACAGACTACCTTCCATAATGATAAGGCTACCATCCATTAGAGTAACAAAAATCGGGACAACAATCTACCTTCCATAATAATAAGGCTACCATCAATTGGAGAAAAAAAATATCAATAAGAGACTACCTTCCATAATGACAAGGCTACCATCCATTGGAGTAAGAAAAATATCAACAAGAGACTACCTTCCATAATGACAAGGCTACCATCCATTGGAGTAACAAAAATCGCGACAACATACTACCTTCCATAATGACAAGGCTACCATCCATTGGAGTAACAAAAATCTCGACAACAGACTACCTTCCATAATGACAAGGCTACCATCCATTGGGGTAACAAAGATATCGACAACATACTACCTTCCATAATGACAAGGCTGCCATCCATTGGAGTAAGAAAAATCATGACAACAGACTACCTTCCATAATGACAATGCTACCATCCAATGGAGTAACAAAAATCACGACAACAAACTACCTTCCATAATGACAAGGCTACCATCCATTGGAGTAACAGAAATCACAACGACAGACTACCTTCCATAATGACAAGGCTACCATCCATTAGAGTAACAAAAATCGGGACAACAGACTACCTTCTATAAGGATAAGGCTACCATTCATTGGAGTAACAAAAATCTCGACAACGGACTACCTTCAACGATGACAAGGCTACCATCCATTGGAATAATAAAAATCTCGACAATAGACTACCTTCCATAATGACAAGGCTATTATCCAATGGAGTAAGAAAAATCTCGACAACAGACTACCTTCCAAAATGACAAGGCTACCATGCATTAGAGTAACAAAAATCTAGACAACAGACTACCTTCCATAATGACAAGGCTATCATCCATTGGAATAACAAAAATATCGATAACAGACTACCTTCCATAATGACAACGCTACCATTCATTGGAGTAACAAAGCTATCGACAACATACGACCTTCCATAATGACAAGGCTACCATACATTGGAGTAAGAAAAATCATGACAACAGACTACCTTCCATAATGACAAGGCTATCATCCATTGGAATAACAAAAATATCAACAACAGACTACCTTCCATAATGACAAGGCTACGATCCATTGGAGTACCAAAGTTATCGACAACATACTACCTTCCATAATGATAAGGCTACCTTCCATTGGACTCACAAAAATCACGACATCAGACTACCTTCCATGATGACAAGGCTACCATCCATTGGAATAACAAAAATCTCGACAATAGACTACTATCTATAATGACAAGGCTACCATCCATTGGAGTCACAAAAATCACGACAACAGACTACCTTCCATGATGACAAGGCTACCATCCATTGGAGTAACAAAAATCTCGACAACAGACTACCTTCTATAAGGATAAGGCTACCATTCATTGGAGTAACAAAAATCTCGACAACGGACTACCTTCAATGATGACAAGGCTACCATCCATTGGAATAACAAAAATCTCGACAATAGACTACCTACCATAATGACAAGTCTACTATCCAATGGAGTAAGAAAAATCTCGACAACAGACTACCTTCCATAATGACAAGGCTACCATGCATTAGAGTAACAAAAATCTAGACAACAGACTACCTTCCATAATGACAAGGCTATCATCCATTGGAATAACTAAAATATCGACAATAGACTACCTTCCATAATGACAACTCTACCATCCAATGGAGTAACAAAAATCACGACAACAAACTACCTTCTATAATGACAAGGCTACCATCCATTGGAATAACAGAAATCACAACGACAGACTACCTTCCATAATGATAAGGCTACCATCCATTAGAGTAACAAAATTCGGGACAACAATCTACCTTCCATAATAATAAGGCTACCATCAATTGGAGTAAAAAAATATCAATAAGAGACTACCTTCCATAATGACAAGGCTACCATCCATTGGAGTAAGAAAAATATCAACAAGAGACTACCTTCCATAATGACAAGGCTACCATCCATTGGAGTAACAAAAATCGCGACAACATACTACCTTCCATAATGACAAGGCTACCATCCATTGGAGTAACAAAAATCTCGACAACAGACTACCTTCCATAATGACAAGGCTACCATCCATTGGGGTAACAAAGATATCGACAACATACTACCTTCCATAATGACAAGGCTGCCATCCATTGGAGTAAGAAAAATCATGACAACAGACTACCTTCCATAATGACAACGCTACCATCCAATGGAGTAACAAAAATCACGACAACAAACTACCTTCCATAATGACAAGGCTACCATCCATTGGAGTAACAGAAATCACAACGACAGACTACCTTCCATAATGACAAGGCTACCATCCATTAGAGTAACAAAAATCGGGACAACAGACTACCTTCTATAAGGATAAGGCTACCATTCATTTGTTGTAACAAAAATCTCGACAACGGACTACCTTCAACGATGACAAGGCTACCATCCATTGGAATAATAAAAATCTCGACAATAGACTACCTTCCATAATGACAAGGCTATTATCCAATGGAGTAAGAAAAATCTCGACAACAGACTACCTTCCAAAATGACAAGGCTACCATCCATTGGAATAAGAAAAATCATGACAACAGACTACCTTCCATAATGACAATGCTACCATCCATTGGAGTAACAAAAATCGCGACAACATACTACCTTCCATAATGACAAGGCTACCATCCATTGGAGTAACAAAAATCTCGACAACAGACTACCTTCCATAATGACAAGGCTACCATCCATTGGGGTAACAAAGATATCGACAACATACTACCTTCCATAATGACAAGGCTGCCATCCATTGGAGTAAGAAAAATCATGACAACAGACTACCTTCCATAATGACAATGCTACCATCCAATGGAGTAACAAAAATCACGACAACAAACTACCTTCCATAATGACAAGGCTACCATCCATTGGAGTAACAGAAATCACAACGACAGACTACCTTCCATAATGACAAGGCTACCATCCATTAGAGTAACAAAAATCGGGACAACAGACTACCTTCTATAAGGATAAGGCTACCATTCATTGGAGTAACAAAAATCTCGACAACGGACTACCTTCAACGATGACAAGGCTACCATCCATTGGAATAATAAAAATCTCGACAATAGACTACCTTCCATAATGACAAGGCTATTATCCAATGGAGTAAGAAAAATCTCGACAACAGACTACCTTCCAAAATGACAAGGCTACCATGCATTAGAGTAACAAAAATCTAGACAACAGACTACCTTCCATAATGACAAGGCTATCATCCATTGGAATAACAAAAATATCGATAACAGACTACCTTCCATAATGACAACGCTACCATTCATTGGAGTAACAAAGCTATCGACAACATACGACCTTCCATAATGACAAGGCTACCATACATTGGAGTAAGAAAAATCATGACAACAGACTACCTTCCATAATGACAAGGCTATCATCCATTGGAATAACAAAAATATCAACAACAGACTACCTTCCATAATGACAAGGCTACGATCCATTGGAGTACCAAAGTTATCGACAACATACTACCTTCCATAATGATAAGGCTACCTTCCATTGGACTCACAAAAATCACGACATCAGACTACCTTCCATGATGACAAGGCTACCATCCATTGGAATAACAAAAATCTCGACAATAGACTACTATCTATAATGACAAGGCTACCATCCATTGGAGTCACAAAAATCACGACAACAGACTACCTTCCATGATGACAAGGCTACCATCCATTGGAGTAACAAAAATCTCGACAACAGACTACCTTCTATAAGGATAAGGCTACCATTCATTGGAGTAACAAAAATCTCGACAACGGACTACCTTCAATGATGACAAGGCTACCATCCATTGGAATAACAAAAATCTCGACAATAGACTACCTACCATAATGACAAGTCTACTATCCAATGGAGTAAGAAAAATCTCGACAACAGACTACCTTCCATAATGACAAGGCTACCATGCATTAGAGTAACAAAAATCTAGACAACAGACTACCTTCCATAATGACAAGGCTATCATCCATTGGAATAACTAAAATATCGACAATAGACTACCTTCCATAATGACAACTCTACCATCCAATGGAGTAACAAAAATCACGACAACAAACTACCTTCTATAATGACAAGGCTACCATCCATTGGAATAACAGAAATCACAACGACAGACTACCTTCCATAATGATAAGGCTACCATCCATTAGAGTAACAAAATTCGGGACAACAATCTACCTTCCATAATAATAAGGCTACCATCAATTGGAGTAAAAAAATATCAATAAGAGACTACCTTCCATAATGACAAGGCTACCATCCATTGGAGTAAGAAAAATATCAACAAGAGACTACCTTCCATAATGACAAGGCTACCATCCATTGGAGTAACAAAAATCGCGACAACATACTACCTTCCATAATGACAAGGCTACCATCCATTGGAGTAACAAAAATCTCGACAACAGACTACCTTCCATAATGACAAGGCTACCATCCATTGGGGTAACAAAGATATCGACAACATACTACCTTCCATAATGACAAGGCTGCCATCCATTGGAGTAAGAAAAATCATGACAACAGACTACCTTCCATAATGACAACGCTACCATCCAATGGAGTAACAAAAATCACGACAACAAACTACCTTCCATAATGACAAGGCTACCATCCATTGGAGTAACAGAAATCACAACGACAGACTACCTTCCATAATGACAAGGCTACCATCCATTAGAGTAACAAAAATCGGGACAACAGACTACCTTCTATAAGGATAAGGCTACCATTCATTTGTTGTAACAAAAATCTCGACAACGGACTACCTTCAACGATGACAAGGCTACCATCCATTGGAATAATAAAAATCTCGACAATAGACTACCTTCCATAATGACAAGGCTATTATCCAATGGAGTAAGAAAAATCTCGACAACAGACTACCTTCCAAAATGACAAGGCTACCATCCATTGGAATAAGAAAAATCATGACAACAGACTACCTTCCATAATGACAATGCTACCATCCATTGGAGTAACAAAAATCGCGACAACATACTACCTTCCATAATGACAAGGCTACCATCCATTGGAGTAACAAAAATCTCGACAACAGACTACCTTCCATAATGACAAGGCTACCATCCATTGGGGTAACAAAGATATCGACAACATACTACCTTCCATAATGACAAGGCTGCCATCCATTGGAGTAAGAAAAATCATGACAACAGACTACCTTCCATAATGACAATGCTACCATCCAATGGAGTAACAAAAATCACGACAACAAACTACCTTCCATAATGACAAGGCTACCATCCATTGGAGTAACAGAAATCACAACGACAGACTACCTTCCATAATGACAAGGCTACCATCCATTAGAGTAACAAAAATCGGGACAACAGACTACCTTCTATAAGGATAAGGCTACCATTCATTGGAGTAACAAAAATCTCGACAACGGACTACCTTCAACGATGACAAGGCTACCATCCATTGGAATAATAAAAATCTCGACAATAGACTACCTTCCATAATGACAAGGCTATTATCCAATGGAGTAAGAAAAATCTCGACAACAGACTACCTTCCAAAATGACAAGGCTACCATGCATTAGAGTAACAAAAATCTAGACAACAGACTACCTTCCATAATGACAAGGCTATCATCCATTGGAATAACAAAAATATCGATAACAGACTACCTTCCATAATGACAACGCTACCATTCATTGGAGTAACAAAGCTATCGACAACATACGACCTTCCATAATGACAAGGCTACCATACATTGGAGTAAGAAAAATCATGACAACAGACTACCTTCCATAATGACAAGGCTATCATCCATTGGAATAACAAAAATATCAACAACAGACTACCTTCCATAATGACAAGGCTACGATCCATTGGAGTACCAAAGTTATCGACAACATACTACCTTCCATAATGATAAGGCTACCTTCCATTGGACTCACAAAAATCACGACATCAGACTACCTTCCATGATGACAAGGCTACCATCCATTGGAATAACAAAAATCTCGACAATAGACTACTATCTATAATGACAAGGCTACCATCCATTGGAGTCACAAAAATCACGACAACAGACTACCTTCCATGATGACAAGGCTACCATCCATTGGAGTAACAAAAATCTCGACAACAGACTACCTTCTATAAGGATAAGGCTACCATTCATTGGAGTAACAAAAATCTCGACAACGGACTACCTTCAATGATGACAAGGCTACCATCCATTGGAATAACAAAAATCTCGACAATAGACTACCTACCATAATGACAAGTCTACTATCCAATGGAGTAAGAAAAATCTCGACAACAGACTACCTTCCATAATGACAAGGCTACCATGCATTAGAGTAACAAAAATCTAGACAACAGACTACCTTCCATAATGACAAGGCTATCATCCATTGGAATAACTAAAATATCGACAATAGACTACCTTCCATAATGACAACTCTACCATCCAATGGAGTAACAAAAATCACGACAACAAACTACCTTCTATAATGACAAGGCTACCATCCATTGGAGTAACAGAAATCACAACGACAGACTACCTTCCATAATGATAAGGCTACCATCCATTAGAGTAACAAAATTCGGGACAACAATCTACCTTCCATAATAATAAGGCTACCATCAATTGGAGTAAAAAAATATCAATAAGAGACTACCTTCCATAATGACAAGGCTACCATCCATTGGAGTAAGAAAAATATCAACAAGAGACTACCTTCCATAATGACAAGGCTACCATCCATTGGAGTAACAAAAATCGCGACAACATACTACCTTCCATAATGACAAGGCTACCATCCATTGGAGTAACAAAAATCTCGACAACAGACTACCTTCCATAATGACAAGGCTACCATCCATTGGGGTAACAAAGATATCGACAACATACTACCTTCCATAATGACAAGGCTGCCATCCATTGGAGTAAGAAAAATCATGACAACAGACTACCTTCCATAATGACAACGCTACCATCCAATGGAGTAACAAAAATCACGACAACAAACTACCTTCCATAATGACAAGGCTACCATCCATTGGAGTAACAGAAATCACAACGACAGACTACCTTCCATAATGACAAGGCTACCATCCATTAGAGTAACAAAAATCGGGACAATAGACTACCTTCTATAAGGATAAGGCTACCATTCATTGGAGTAACAAAAATCTCGACAACGGACTACCTTCAACGATGACAAGGCTACCATCCATTGGAATAATAAAAATCTCGACAATAGACTACCTTCCATAATGACAAGGCTATTATCCAATGGAGTAAGAAAAATCTCGACAACAGACTACCTTCCAAAATGACAAGGCTACCATGCATTAGAGTAACAAAAATCTAGACAACAGACTACCTTCCATAATGACAAGGCTATCATCCATTGGAATAACAAAAATATCGATAACAGACTACCTTCCATAATGACAACGCTACCATTCATTGGAGTAACAAAGCTATCGACAACATACGACCTTCCATAATGACAAGGCTACCATACATTGGAGTAAGAAAAATCATGACAACAGACTACCTTCCATAATGACAAGGCTATCATCCATTGGAATAACAAAAATATCAACAACAGACTACCTTCCATAATGACAAGGCTACGATCCATTGGAGTACCAAAGTTATCGACAACATACTACCTTCCATAATGATAAGGCTACCTTCCATTGGACTCACAAAAATCACGACATCAGACTACCTTCCATGATGACAAGGCTACCATCCATTGGAATAACAAAAATCTCGACAATAGACTACTATCTATAATGACAAGGCTACCATCCATTGGAGTCACAAAAATCACGACAACAGACTACCTTCCATGATGACAAGGCTACCATCCATTGGAGTAACAAAAATCTCGACAACAGACTACCTTCTATAAGGATAAGGCTACCATTCATTGGAGTAACAAAAATCTCGACAACGGACTACCTTCAATGATGACAAGGCTACCATCCATTGGAATAACAAAAATCTCGACAATAGACTACCTACCATAATGACAAGGCTACCATCCAATGGAGTAAGAAAAATCTCGACAATAGACTACCTTCCATAATGACAAGGCTACCATGCATTAGAGTAACAAAAATCTAGACAACAGACTACCTTCCATAATGACAAGGCTATCATCCATTGGAATAACAAAAATATCGACAATAGACTACCTTCCATAATGACAACGCTACCATCCAATGGAGTAACAAAAATCACGACAACAAACTACCTTCCATAATGACAACGCTACCATCCATTGGAGTAACAGAAATCACAACGACAGACTACCTTCCATAATGACAAGGCTACCATCCATTAGAGTAACAAAAATCGGGACAACAATCTACCTTCCATAATAATAAGGCTACCATCAATTGGAGTAAAAAAATATCAATAAGAGACTACCTTCCATAATGACAAGGCTACCATCCATTGGAGTAAGAAAAATATCAACAAGAGACTACCTTCCATAATGACAAGGCTACCATCCATTGGAGTAACAAAAATCGCGACAACATACTACCTTCCATAATGACAAGGCTACCATCCATTGGAGTAACAAAAATCTCGACAACAGACTACCTTCCATAATGACAAGGCTACCATCCATTGGGGTAACAAAGATATCGACAACATACTACCTTCCATAATGACAAGGCTACCATCCATTGGAGTAAGAAAATTCATGACAACAGACTACCTTTTATAATAACAAGGCTATCATCCATTGGAATAACAAAAATCTCGACAATAGACTACCTTCCATAATGACAAGGCTACGATCCATTGGAGTAACAAAAATCACGACAACAGACTACCTTCCATGATGACAAGGCTACCATCCATTCGAATAACAAAAATCTCGACAATAGACTACCTTCCATAATGACAAGGCTACCATCCGATGGAGTAACAAAAATCTCGACAACAGACTACATTCCATGATGACAAGGCTACCATCCGTTGGAATAACAAAACTCTCGATAATAGACTACCTTCCGTAATGACAAGGCTAACATCTAATGGAGTAACAAAAATCTCGCCAACAAACTACCTTCCATAATGACAAGGCTACCATCCATTGGAGAAACCAAAATCTCGACAACAGACTACCTTCTATAATGACAAGGGTACCATCCATTGGAGTAACAAAAATCTCGACAACAGACTACCTTCCATTATGACAAGTCTACAATCCATTAGAAAAACAATAATCTCAACAACAGACTACCTTCCATAATGACAAGGATACAATCCAATGGAGTAACAAAAATCTAGACAACATACTACCTTCCATAATAACAAGGATACCATCCATTGGTGTAACAAAAATCACGACAAAAAACTACCTTCCGTAATGACAAGGCTACCATCCATTGGAGTAACAAAGATATCGACAACATACTACCTTCCATAATGACAAGGCTACCATTCATTGGAGTAACAAAAATCACGACAACAAACTACCTTCCATAATGACAAGGCTACCATCCATTGGAGTAACAAAAATCTCGACAACCGACTACCTTCCATATTTACAAGGCTACCATTCATTGGAGTAACAAAAATATCGACAATAGACTACCTTCCATAATGACAACTCTTCCATCCATTGGAGTAACCAAAATCTGAACAACAGACTCCTTTCCATAATGACAAGGCTACCATCCATTGGAGTAACAAAAATCACAACGACAAAGTACCTTCCATAATGACAAGGCTACCATCCATTAGAGTAACAAAAATCGTGACAAAAGTCTACCTTCCATAATAATAAGGCTACCATCAATTGGAGTAACAAAAATATCAACAAGAGACTACCTTCCATAATGACATGGCTACCATCCATTGGAGTAACAATAATCTCGACAACAGACTACATTCAATAATGACAAGGCTACCATCCATTGGAGTAACAAAGATATCGACAACATACTACCTTCCATAATGACAAGGCTGCCATCCATTGGAGTAAGAAAAATCATGACAACAAACTACCTTCCATAATGACAAAGCTACCATCCAATGGAGTAACAAAAATCACGACAACAAACTACCTTCCATAATGACAAGGCTACCATCCATTGGAGTAACAGAAATCACAACGACAGACTACCTTCCACAATGACAAGGCTACCATCCATTAGAATAACAAAAATCGGGACAACAGACTACCTTCTATAAGGATAAGGCTACCATTCATTGGAGTAACAAAAATCTCGACAACGGACTACCTTCAACGATGACAAGGCTACCATCCATTGGAATAACAAAAATATCGACAATAGACTACCTTCCATAATGACAAGGCTATTATCCAATGGAGTAAGAAAAATCTCGACAACAGACTACCTTCCATAATGACAAGGCTACCATGCATTAGAGTAACAAAAATCTAGACAACAGACTACCTTCCATAATGACAAGGCTATCATCCATTGGAATAACAAAAATATCGACAACAGACTACCTTCCAAATGACAACGCTACCATTCATTGGAGTAACAAAGCTATCGACAACATACGACCTTCCATAATGACAAGGCTACCATACATTGGATTAAGAAAAATCATGACAATAGACTACCTTCCATAATGACAAGGCTATCATCCATTGGAATAACAAAAATATCAACAACAGACTACCTTCCATAATGACAAGGCTACGATCCATTGGAGTACCAAAGTTATCGACAACATACTACCTTCCATAATGATAAGGCTACCTTCTATTGGACTCACAAAAATCACGACATCAGACTACCTTCCATGATGACAAGGCTACCATCCATTGGAATAACAAAAATCTCGACAATAGACTACTATTTATAATGACAAGGCTACCATCCATTGGAGTCACAAAAATCACGACAACAGACTACCTTCCATGATGACAAGGCTACCATCCATTGGAGTAACAAAAATCTCGACAACAGACTACCTTCTATAAGGATAAGGCTACCATTCATTGGAGTAACAAAAATCACGACAACGGACTACCTTCCATAATGACAAGGCTACCATCCATTGGAGTAACAGAAATCACAACGACAGACTACCTTCCACAATGACAAGGCTACCATCCATTAGAGTAACAAAAATCGGGACAATAGACTACCTTCTATAAGGATAAGGCTACCATTCATTGGAGTAACAAAAATCTCGACAACGGACTACCTTCAACGATGACAAGGCTACCATCCATTGGAATAACAAAAATCTCGACAATAGACTACCTTCCATAATGACAAGGCTATTATCCAATGGATTAAGAAAAATCTCGACAACAGACTACCTTCCATAATGACAAGGCTACCATGCATTAGAGTAACAAAAATCTAGACAAAAGACTACCTTCCATAATGACAAGGCTATCATCCATTGGAATAACAAAAATATCGACAACAGACTACCTTCCATAATGACGACGCTACCATCCATTGGAGTAACAAAGCTATCGACAACATACGACCTTCCATAATGACAAGGCTACCATACATTGGAGTAAGAAAAATCATGACAACAGACTACCTTCCATAATGACAAGGCTATCATCCATTGGAATAACAAAAATCTCGACAATAGACTACTATCTATAATGACAAGGCTACCATCCATTGGAGTCACAAAAATCACGACGACAGACTACCTTCCATGATGACAAGGCTACCATCCATTGGAGTAACAAAAATCTCGACAACAGACTACCTTCTATAAGGATAAGGCTACCATTCATTGGAGTAACAAAAATCTCGACAACGGACTACCTTCAATGATGACAAGGCTACCATCCATTGGAATAACAAAAATCTCGACAATAGACTACCTACCATAATGACAAGGCTACTATCCAATGGATTAAGAAAAATCTCGACAACAGACTACCTTCCATAATGACAAGGCTACCATGCATTAGAGTAACAAAAATCTAGACAACAGACTACCTTTCATAATGACAAGGCTATCATCCATTGGAATAACAAAAATATCGACAATAGACTACCTTCC
This sequence comes from Vicia faba, assembly GCA_948472305.1. NCBI lineage: Eukaryota > Viridiplantae > Streptophyta > Magnoliopsida > Fabales > Fabaceae > Vicia > Vicia faba. The sequence goes on along the minus strand of OX451741.1, from coordinate 589,198,400 downwards.
ATAATGACAACGCTACCATCAAATGGAGTAACAAAAATCACGACAACAAACTACCTTCCATAATGACAAGGCTACCATCCATTGGAGTAACAGAAATCACAACGACAGACTACCTTCCATAATGACAAGGCTACCATCCATTAGAGTAACAAAAATCGGGACAACCATCTACCTTCCATAATAATAAGGCTACCATCAATTGGAGTAAAAAAATATCAATAAGAGACTACCTTCCATAATGACAAGGCTACCATCCATTGGAGTAAGAAAAATATCAACAAGAGACTACCATCCATAATGACAAGGCTACCATCCATTGGAGTAACAAAAATCGCGACAACATACTACCTTCCATAATGACAAGGCTACCATCCATTGGAGTAACAAAAATCTCGACCACATACTACCTTCCATAATAACAAGGCTACCATCCATTGGGGTAACAAAGATATCGACAACATACTACCTTCCATAATGACAAGGCTACCATCCATTGGAGTAAGAAAAATCATGACAACAGACTACCTTCCATAATGACAAGGCTATCATCCATTGGAATAACAAAAATCTCGACAACTGACTACCTTCCATAATGACAAGGCTACGATCCATTGGAGTAACAAAAATCACGACAACAGACTACCTTCCATGATGACAAGGCTACCATCCATTGGAATAACAAAAATCTCGACAATAGAGTACCTTCCATAATGACAAGGCTGCCATCCAATGGAGTAACAAAAATCTCGACAACAGACTACATTCCATGATGACAAGACTACCATCCGTTGGAATAACAAAACTCTCGACAATAGACTACCTTTTGTAATTACAAGGCTACCATCTAATGGAGTAACAAAAATCTCGCCAACATACTACCTTTCATAATGACAAGGCTACCATCCATTGGAAAAACCAAAATCTCGACAACAGACTACCTTCTATAATGACAAGGGTACCATCCATTGGAGTAACAAAAATCTCGACAACAGACTACCTTCCATTATGACAAGTCTACCATCCATTAGAAAAATAATAATCTCAACAACAGACTACCTTCCATAATGACAAGGATACAATCCAATGGAGTATTAAAAATCTAGACAACATACTACCTTCCATAATAACAAGGCTACCATCCATTGGAGTAACAAAAATCACGAAAATAAACTACCTTCAATAATGACAAGGCTACCATCCATTGGAGTAACAAAGATATACACAACATACTACCTTCCATAATGACAAGGCTACCATCCATTGGAGTAACAAAAATCACGACAACAAACTACCTTCCATAATGACAAGGCTACCACCCATTGGAGTAACAAAAATCTCGACAACCGACTACCTTCCATATTTACAAGGCTACCATTCATTGGAGTAACAAAAATATCGACAATAGACTACCTTCCATAATGACAAGTCTTCCATCCATTGGAGTAACCAAAATCTGAACAACAGACTCCTTTCCATAATGATAAGGCTACCATCCATTGGAGTAACAGAAATCACAATGACAAACTACCTTCCATAATGACAAGGCTACCATCCATTAGAGTAACAAAAATCGTGACAACAGTCTACCTTCCATAATAATAAGGCTACCATCAATTGGAGTAACAAAAATATAAATAAGAGACTACCTTCCATAATGACAAGGCTACCATCCATTGGAGTAAGAAAAATATCAACAAGAGACTACCTTCCATAATGACAAGGCTACCATCCATTGGAGTAACAAAAATCGCGACAACATACTACCTTCCATAATGACAAGGCTACCATCCATTGGAGTAACAAAAATCTCGACAACAGACTACCTTCCATAATGACAAGGCTACCATCGATTGGGGTAACAAAGATATCGACAACATACTACCTTCCTTAATTACAAGGCTACCTTCCATTGGAGTAAGAAAAATCATGACAACAGACTACCTTCCATAATGACAAGGCTATCATCCATTGGAATAACAAAAATCTCGACAACAGACTACCTTCTATAATGACAAGGCTACGATCCATTGGAGTAACAAAAATCACGACAACAGACTACCTTCCATGATGACAAAGCTACCATCCATTGGAATAACAAAAATCTCGACAATAGACTACCTTCCATAATGAGAAGGCTACCATCCAATGGAGTAACAAAAATCTCGACAACAGACTACATTCCATGATGACAAGGCTACCATCCGTTGGAATAACAAAACTTTCGACAATAGACTACCTTCCGTAATGACAAGGCTACCATCTAATGGAGTAACAAAAATCTCGACAACAAACTACCTTCTATAATTACAAAACTACCATCCATTGGAGTAACAAAAATCTCAACAACAGACTACCTTCTATAATGACAAGGGTACCATCCAATGGAGTAACAAAAATCTCGACAACAGACTACCTTCCATTATGACAAGTATACCATCCATTAGAATAACAATAATATCAACAACAGACTACCTTCCATGATGACAAGACTACAATCCAATGGAGTAACAAAAATATAGACAACATACTACCTTCCATAATAACAAGGCTACCATCCATTGGAGTAACAAAAATCACGACAATAAACTACCTTCCATAATGACAAGGCTACCATCCATTGGAGTAACAAAGATATCGACAACATACTACCTTCCATAATGACAAGGCTACCATCCATTGGAGTAACAAAAATCACGACAACAAACTACCTTCCATAATGACAAGGCTACCATCCATTGGAGTAACAAAAATCTCGACAACCGACTACCTTCCATATTTACAAGGCTACCATTCATTGGAGTAACAAAAATCTCAACAACAGACTACCTTCTATAATGACAACTGTACCATCCAATGGAGTAACAAAAATCTCGACAACAGACTACCTTCCATAATGACAAGGCTACCATCCATTGGAGTAACAGAAATCACAACGATAGACTACCTTCCATAATGACAAGGCTACCATCCATTAGAGTAACAAAAATCGGGACAACAGTCTACCTTCCATAATAATAAGGCTACCATCAATTAGAGTAAAAAAAATATCAATAAGAGACTACCTTCCATAATGACAAGGCTACCATCCATTGGAGTAAGAAAAATATCAACAAGAGACTACCTTCCATAATGACAAGGCTACCATCCATTGGAGTAACAAAAATCGCGACAATATACTTCCTTCCATAATGACAAGGCTACCATCCATTGGAGTAACAAAAATCTCGACAACAGACTACCTTCCATAATGACAAGGCTACCATCCATTGGGGTAACAAAGATATCGACAACATACTACCTTCCTTAATTACAAGGCTACCTTCCATTGGAGTAAGAAAAATCATGACAACAGACTACCTTCCATAATGACAAGGCTATCATCCATTGGAATAACAAAAATCTCGACAACAGACTACCTTCTATAATGACAAGGCTACGATCCATTGGAGTAACAAAAATCACGACAACAGACTACCTTCCATGATGACAAAGCTACCATCCATTGGAATAACAAAAATCTCGACAATAGACTACCTTCCATAATGACTAGGCTACCATCCAATGGAGTAACAAAAATCTCGACAACAGACTACATTCCATGATGACAAGGCTACCATCCGTTGGAATAACAAAACTTTCGACAATAGACTACCTTCCGTAATGACAAGGCTACCATCTAATGGAGTAACAAAAATCTCGACAACAAACTACCTTCTATAATGACAAAGCTACCATCCATTGGAGTAACAAAAATCTCAACAACAGACTACCTTCTATAATGACAAGGGTACCATCCAATGGAGTAACAAAAATCTCGACAACAGACTACCTTCCATTATGACAAGTCTACCATCCATTAGAATAACAATAATATCAACAACAGACTACCGTCCATAATGACAAGGCTACAATCCAATGGAGTAACAAAAATCTAGACAACATACTACCTTCCATAATAACAAGGCTACCATCCATTGGAGTAACAAAAATCACGACAATAAACTACCTTCCATAATGACAAGGCTACCATCCATTGGAGTAACAAAGATATCGACAACATACTACCTTCCATAATGACAAGGCTACCATCCATTGGAGTAACTAAAATCACGACAACAAACTACCTTCCATAATGACAAGGCTACCATCCATTGGAGTAACAAAAATCTCGACAACCGACAACCTTCCATATTTACAAGGCTACCATTCATTGGAGTAACAAAAATCTCAACAACAGACTACCTTCTATAATGACAACTGTACCATCCAATGGAGTAACAAAAATCTCGACAACAGACTACCTTCCATAATGACAAGGCTACCATCCATTGGAGTAACAGAAATCACAACGACAGACTACCTTCCATAATGACAAGGCTACCATCCATTACAGTAACAAAAATCGGGACAACAGTCTACCTTCCATAATAATAAGGCTACCATCAATTTGAGTAAAAAAAATATCAATAAGAGACTACCTTCCATAATGACAAGGCTACCATCCATTGGAGTAAGAAAAATATCAACAAGAGACTACCTTCCATAATGACAAGGCTACCATCCATTGGAGTAACAAAAATCGCGACAACATACTACCTTAGATAATGACAAGGATATCATCCATTGGAGTAAGAAAAATCTCGACAACAGACTACCTTCCATAATGACAAGGCTACCATCCATTGGGGTAACAAAGATATCGACAACATACTACCTTCCTTAATAACAAGGCTACCTTCCATTGGAGTAAGAAAAATCAAGACAACAGACTACCTTCCATAATGACAAGGCTATCATCCATTGGAATAACAAAAATCTCGACAACAGACTACCTTCTATAATGACAAGGCTACGATCCATTGGAGTAACAAAAATCACGACAACAGACTACCTTCCATGATGACAAAGCTACCATCCATTGGAATAACAAAAATCTCGACAATAGACTACCTTCCATAATGACAAGGCTACCATCCAATGGAGTAACAAAAATCTCGACAACAGACTACATTCCATGATGACAAGGCTACCATCCGTTGGAATAACAAAACTTTCGACAATAGACTACCTTCCGTAATGACAAGGCTACCATCTAATGGAGTAACAAAAATCTCGACAACAAACTACCTTCCATAATGACAAAGCTACCATCCATTGGAGTAACAAAAATCTCAACAACAGACTACCTTCTATAATGACAAGGGTACCATCCAATGGAGTAACATAAATCTCGACAACAGACTACCTTCCATTATGACAAGTCTACCATCCATTAGAATAACAATAATATCAACAACAGACTACCTTCCATAATGACAAGGCTACAATCCAATGGAGTAACAAAAATCTAGACAACATACTACCTTCCATAATAACAAGGCTACCATCCATTGGAGTAACAAAAATCACGACAATAAACTACCTTCCATAATGACAAGGTTACCATCCATTGGAGTAACAAAGATATCGACAACATACTACCTTCCATAATGACAAGGCTACCATCCATTGGAGTAACAAAAATCACGACAACAAACTACCTTCCATAATGACAAGGCTACCATCCATTGGAGTAACAAAAATCTCGACAACCGACTACCTTCCATATTTACAAGGCTACCATTCATTGGAGTAACAAAAATATCGACAACAAACTACCTTCTATAATGACAACTGTACCATCCAATGGAGTAACAAAAATCTCGACAACAGACTACCTTCCATAATGACAAGGCTACCATCCATTGGAGTAACAGAAATCACAAGGACAGACTACCTTCCATAATGACAAGGCTACCATCCATTAGAGTAACAAAAATCGGGACAACAGTCTACCTTCCATAATAATAAGGCTACCATCAATTGGATTTAAAAGAATATCAATAAGAGACTACCTTCCATAATGACAAGGCTACCATCCATTGGAGTAAGAAAAATATCAACAAGAGACTACCTTCCATAATGACAAGGCTACCATCCATTGGAGTAACAAAAATCGCGATAACATACTACCTTCCATAATGACAAGGCTACCATCCATTGGAGTAACAAAAATCTCGACAACAGACTACCTTCCATAATGACAAGGCTACCATCCATTGGGGTAACAAAGATATCGACAACATACTACCTTCCTTAATTACAAGGCTACCTTCCATTGGAGTAAGAAAAATCATGACAACAGACTACCTTCCATAATGACAAGGCTATCATCCATTGGAATAACAAAAATCTCGACAACAGACTACCTTCTATAATGACAAGGCTACGATCCATTGGAGTAACAAAAATCACGACAACAGACTACCTTCCATGATGACAAAGCTACCATCCATTCGAATAACAAAAATCTCGACAATAGACTACCTTCCATAATGACAAGGCTACCATCCAATGGAGTAACAAAAATCTCGACAACAGACTACATTCCATGATGACAAGGCTACCATCCGTTGGAATAACAAAACTTTCGACAATAGACTACCTTCCGTAATGACAAGGCTACCATCTAATGGAGTAACAAAAATCTCGACAACAAACTACCTTCTATAATGACAAAGCTACCATCCATTGGAGTAACAAAAATCTCAACAACAAACTACCTTCTATAATGACAAGGGTACCATCCAATGGAGTAACAAAAATCTCGACAACAGACTACCTTCCATTATGACAAGTCTACCATCCATTAGAATAACAATAATATCAACAACAGACTACCTTCCATAATGACAAGGCTACAATCCAATGGAGTAACAAAAATCTAGACAACATACTACCTTCCATAATAACAAGGCTACCATCCATTGGAGTAACAAAAATCACGACAATAAACTACCTTCCATAATGACAAGGCTACCATCCATCGGAGTAACAAAGATATCGACAACATACTACCTTCCATAATGACAAGGCTACCATCCATTGGAGTAACAAAAATCACGACAACAAACTACCTTCCATAATGACAAGGCTACCATCCATTGGAGTAACAAAAATCTCGACAACCGACAACCTTCCATATTTACAAGGCTACCATTCATTGGAGTAACAAAAATCTCGACAACAAACTACCTTCTATAATGACAACTGTACCATCCAATGGAGTAACAAAAATCTCGACAACAAACTACCTTCCATAATGACAAGGCTACCATCCATGTGAGTAACAGAAATCACAACGACAGACTACCTTCCATAATGACAAGGCTACCATCCATTAGAGTAACAAAAATCGGGACAACAGTCTACCTTCCATAATAATAAGGCTACCATCAATTGGAGTAAAAAAAATATCAATAAGAGACTACCTTCCATAATGACAAGGCTACCATCCATTGGAGTAAGAAAAATATCAACAAGAGACTACCTTCCATAATGACAAGGCTACCATCCATTGGAGTAACAAAAATCGCGACAACATACTACCTTCCATAATGACAAGGCTACCATCCATTGGAGTAACAAAAATCTCGACAACAGACTACCTTCCATAATGACAAGGCTACCATCCATTGGGGTAACAAAGATATCGACAACATACTACCTTCCTTAATTACAAGGCTACCTTCCATTGGAGTAAGAAAAATCATGACAACAGACTACCTTCCATAATGACAAGGCAATCATCCATTGGAATAACAAAAATCTCGACAACAGACTACCTTCTATAATGACAAGGCTACGATCCATTGGAGTAACAAAAATCACGACAACAGACTACCTTCCATGATGATAAAGCTACCATCCATTGGAATAACAAAAATCTCGACAATAGACTACCTTCCATAATGACAAGGCTACCATCCAATGGAGTAACAAAAATCTCGACAACAAACTACATTCCATGATGACAAGGCTACCATCCGTTGGAATAACAAAACTTTCGACAATAGACTACCTTCCGTAATGACAAGGCTACCATCTAATGGAGTAACAAAAATCTCGACAACAAACTACCTTCCATAATGACAAAGCTACCATCCATTGGAGTAACAAAAATCTCAACAACAGACTACCTTCTATAATGACAAGGGTACCATCCAATGGAGTAACAAAAATCTCGACAACAGACTACCTTCCATTATGACAAGTCTACCATCCATTAGAATAACAATAATATCAACAACAGACTACCTTCCATAATGACAAGGCTACAATCCAATGGAGTAACAAAAATCTAGACAACATACTACCTTCCATAATAACAAGGCTACCATCCATTGGAGTAACAAAAATCACGACAATAAACTACCTTCCATAATGACAAGGCTACCATCCATTGGAGTAACAAAGATATCGACAACATACTACCTTCCATAATGACAAGGCTACCATCCATTGGAGTAACAAAAATCACGACAACAAACTACCTTCCATAATGACAAGGCTACCATCCATTGGAGTAACAAAAATCTCGACAACCGACTACCTTCCATATTTACAAGGCTACCATTCATTGGAGTAACAAAAATCTCGACAACAAACTACCTTCTATAATGACAACTGTACCATCCAATGGAGTAACAAAAATCTCGACAACAGACTACCTTCCATAATGACAAGGCTACCATCCATTGGAGTAACAGAAATCACAACGACAGACTACCTTCCATAATGACAAGGCTACCATCCATTAGAGTAACAAAAATCGGGACAACAGTCTACCTTCCATAATAATAAGGCTACCATCAATTGGAGTAAAAAAAATATCAATAAGAGACTACCTTCCATAATGACAAGGCTACCATCCATTGGAGTAAGAAAAATATCAACAAGAGACTACCTTCCATAATGACAAGGCTACCATCCATTGGAGTAACAAAAATCGCGACAACATACTACCTTCCATAATGACAAGGCTACCATCCATTGGAGTAACAAAAATCTCGACAACAGACTACCTTCCATAATGACAAGGCTACCATCCATTGGGGTAACAAAGATATCGACAACATACTACCTTCCTTAATTACAAGGCTACCTTCCATTGGAGTAAGAAAAATCATGACAACAGACTACCTTCCATAATGACAAGGCTATCATCCATTGGAATAACAAAAATCTCGACAACAGACTACCTTCTATAATGACAAGGCTACGATCCATTGGAGTAACAAAAATCACGACAACAGACTACCTTCCATGATGACAAAGCTACCATCCATTGGAATAACAAAAATCTCGACAATTGACTACCTTCCATAATGACAAGGCTACCATCCAATGGAGTAACAAAAATCTCGACAACAGACTACATTCCATGATGACAAGGCTACCATCCGTTGGAATAACAAAACTTTCGACAATAGACTACCTTCCGTAATGACAAGGCTACCATCTAATGGAGTAACAAAAATCTCGACAACAAACTACCTTCTATAATGACAAAGCTACCATCCATTGGAGTAACAAAAATCTCAACAACAGACTACCTTCTATAATGACAAGGGTACCATCCAATGGAGTAACAAAAATCTCGACAACAGACTACCTTCCATTATGACAAGTCTACCATCCATTAGAATAACAATAATATCAACAACAGACTACCTTCCATAATGACAAGGCTACAATCCAATGGAGTAACAAAAATCTAGACAACATACTACCTTCCATAATAACAAGGCTACCATCCATTGGAGTAACAAAAATCACGACAATAAACTACCTTCCATAATGACAAGGCTACCATCCATTGGAGTAACAAAGATATCGACAACATACTACCTTCCATAATGACAAGGCTACCATCCATTGGAGTAACAAAAATCACGACAACAAACTACCTTCCATAATGACAAGGCTACCATCCATTGGAGTAACAAAAATCTCGACAACCGACAACCTTCCATATTTACAAGGCTACCATTCATTGGAGTAACAAAAATCTCGACAACAAACTACCTTCTATAATGACAACTGTACCATCCAATGGAGTAACAAAAATCTCGACAACAAACTACCTTCCATAATGACAAGGCTACCATCCATTGGAGTAACAGAAATCACAACGACAGACTACCTTCCATAATGACAAGGCTACCATCCATTAGAGTAACAAAAATCAGGACAACAGTCTACCTTCCATAATAATAAGGCTACCATCAATTGGAGTAAAAAAAATATCAATAAGAGACTACCTTCCATAATGACAAGGCTACCATCCATTGGAGTAAGAAAAATATCAACAAGAGACTACCTTCCATAATGACAAGGCTACCATCCATTGGAGTAACAAAAATCGCGACAACATACTACCTTCCATAATGACAAGGCTACCATCCATTGGAGTAACAAAAATCTCGACAACAGACTACCTTCCATAATGACAAGGCTACCATCCATTGGGGTAACAAAGATATCGACAACATACTACCTTCCTTAATTACAAGGCTACCTTCCATTGGAGTAAGAAAAATCATGACAACAGACTACCTTCCATAATGACAAGGCTATCATCCATTGGAATAACAAAAATCTCGACAACAGACTACCTTCTATAATGACAAGGCTACGATCCATTGGAGTAACAAAAATCACGACAACAGACTACCTTCCATGATGACAAAGCTACCATCCATTGGAATAACAAAAATCTCGACAATAGACTACCTTCCATAATGACAAGGCTACCATCCAATGGAGTAACAAAAATCTCGACAACAGACTACATTCCATGATGACAAGGCTACCATCCGTTGGAATAACAAAACTTTCGACAATAGACTACCTTCCGTAATGACAAGGCTACCATCTAATGGAGTAACAAAAATCTCGACAACAAACTACCTTCCATAATGACAAAGCTACCATCCATTGGAGTAACAAAAATCTCAACAACAGACTACCTTCTATAATGACAAGGGTACCATCCAATGGAGTAACAAAAATCTCGACAACAGACTACCTTCCATTATGACAAGTCTACCATCCATTAGAATAACAATAATATCAACAACAGACTACCTTCCATAATGACAAGGCTACAATCCAATGGAGTAACAAAAATCTAGACAACATATTACCTTCCATAATAACAAGGCTACCATCCATTGGAGTAACAAAAATCACGACAATAAACTACCTTCCATAATGACAAGGCTACCATCCATTGGAGTAACAAAGATATCGACAACATACTACCTTCCATAATGACAAGGCTACCATCCATTGGAGTAACAAAAATCACGACAACAAACTACCTTCCATAATGACAAGGCTACCATCCATTGGAGTAACAAAAATCTCGACAACCGACTACCTTCCATATTTACAAGGCTACCATTCATTGGAGTAACAAAAATCTCGACAACAAACTACCTTCTATAATGACAACTGTACCATCCAATGGAGTAACAAAAATCTCGACAACAGACTACCTTCCATAATGACAAGGCTACCATCCATTGGAGTAACAGAAATCACAACGACAGACTACCTTCCATAATGACAAGGCTACCATCCATTAGAGTAACAAAAATCGGGACAACAGTCTACCTTCCATAATAATAAGGCTACCATCAATTGGAGTAAAAAAAATATCAATAACAGACTACCTTCCATAATGACAAGGCTACCATCCATTGGAGTAAGAAAAATATCAACAAGAGACTACCTTCCATAATGACAAGGCTACCATCCATTGGAGTAACAAAAATCGCGACAACATACTACCTTCCATAATGACAAGGCTACCATCCATTGGAGTAACAAAAATCTCGACAACAGACTACCTTCCATAATGACAAGGCTACCATCCATTGGGGTAACAAAGATATCGACAACATACTACCTTCCTTAATTACAAGGCTACCTTCCATTGGAGTAAGAAAAATCATGACAACAGACTACCTTCCATAATGACAAGGCTATCATCCATTGGAATAACAAAAATCTCGACAACAGACTACCTTCTATAATGACAAGGCTACGATCCATTGGAGTAACAAAAATCACGACAACAGACTACCTTCCATGATGACAAAGCTACCATCCATTGGAATAACAAAAATCTCGACAATTGACTCCCTTCCATAATGACAAGGCTACCATCCAATGGAGTAACAAAAATCTCGACAACAGACTACATTCCATGATGACAAGGCTACGATCCGTTGGAATAACAAAACTTTCGACAATAGACTACCTTCCGTAATGACAAGGCTACCATCTAATGGAGTAACAAAAATCTCGACAACAAACTACCTTCTATAATGACAAAGCTACCATCCATTGGAGTAACAAAAATCTCAACAACAGACTACCTTCTATAATGACAAGGGTACCATCCAATGGAGTAACAAAAATCTCGACAACAGACTACCTTCCATTATGACAAGCCTACCATCCATTAGAATAACAATAATATCAACAACAGACTACCTTCCATAATGACAAGGCTACAATCCAATGGAGTAACAAAAATCTAGACAACATACTACCTTCCATAATAACAAGGCTACCATCCATTGGAGTAACAAAAATCACGACAATAAACTACCTTCCATAATGACAAGGCTACCATCCATTGGAGTAACAAAGATATCGACAACATACTACCTTCCATAATGACAAGGCTACCATCCATTGGAGTAACAAAAATCACGACAACAAACTACCTTCCATAATGACAAGGCTACCATCCATTGGAGTAACAAAAATCTCGACAACCGACAACCTTCCATATTTACAAGGCTACCATTCATTGGAGTAACAAAAATCTCGACAACAAACTACCTTCTATAATGACAACTGTACCATCCAATGGAGTAACAAAAATCTCGACAACAAACTACCTTCCATAATGACAAGGCTACCATCCATTGGAGTAACAGAAATCACAACGACAGACTACCTTCCATAATGACAAGGCTACCATCCATTAGAGTAACAAAAATCGGGACAATAGTCTACCTTCCATAATAATAAGGCTACCATCAATTGGAGTAAAAAAAATATCAATAAGAGACTACCTTCCATAATGACAAGGCTACCATCCATTGGAGTAAGAAAAATATCAACAAGAGACTACCTTCCATAATGACAAGGCTACCATCCATTTGAGTAACAAAAATCGCGACAACATATACCTTCCATAATGACAAGGCTACCATCCATTGGAGTAACAAAAATCTCGACAACAGACTACCTTCCATAATAACAAGGCTACCATCCATTGGGGTAACAAAGATATCGATAACATACTACCTTCCTTAATGACAAGGCTACCTTCCATTGGAGTAAGAAAAATCATGGCAACAGACTACCTTCCATAATGACAAGGCTATCATCCATTGGAATAACAAAAATCTCGACAACAGACTACCTTCTATAATGACAAGGCTACGATCCATTAGAGTAACAAAAATCACGACAACAGACTACCTTCCATGATGACAAAGCTACCATCCATTGGAATAACAAAAATCTCGACAATAGACTACCTTCCATAATGACAAGGCTACCATCCAATGGAGTAACAAAAATCTCGACAACAGACTACATTCCATGATGACAAGGCTACCATCCGTTGGAATAACAAAACTTTCGATAATAGACTACCTTCTGTAATGACAAGGCTACCATCTAATGGAGTAACAAAAATCTCGACAACAAACTACCTTCCATAATGACAAAGCTACCATCCATTGGAGTAACAAAAATCTCAACAACAGACTACCTTCTATAATGACAAGGGTACCATCCAATGGAGTAACAAAAATCTCGACAACAGACTACCTTCCATTATGACAAGTCTACCATCCATTAGAATAACAATAATATCAACAACAGACTACCTTCCATAATGACAAGGATACAATCCAATGGAGTAACAAAAATCTAGACAACATACTACCTTCCATAATAACAAGGCTACCATCCATTGGAGTAACAAAAATCACGACAATAAACTCTCTTCCATAATGACAAGGCTACCATCCATTGGAGTAACAAAGATATCGACAACATACTACCTTCCATAATGACAAGGCTACCATCCATTGGAGTAACAAAAATCACGACAACAAACTACCTTCCATAATGACAAGGCTACCATCCATTGGAGTAACAAAAATCTCGACAACCGACTACCTTCCATATTTACAAGGCTACCATTCATTGGAGTAACAAAAATCTCAAAAACAAACTACCTTCTATAATGACAACTGTACCATCCAATGGAGTAACAAAAATCTCGACAACAGACTACCTTCCATAATGACAAGGCTACCATCCATTGGAGTAACAGAAATCACAACGATAGAGTACCTTCCATAATGACAAGGCTACCATCCATTAGAGTAACAAAAATCGGGACAACAGTCTACCTTCCATAATAATAAGGCTACCATCAATTGGAGTAAAAAAAATATCAATAAGAGACTACCTTCCATAATGACAAGGCTACCATCCATTGGAGTAAGAAAAATATCAACAAGAGACTACCTTCCATAATGACAAGGCTACCATCCATTGGAGTAACAAAAATCGCGACAACATACTACCTTCCATAATGACAAGGCTACCATCCATTGGAGTAACAAAAATCTCGACAACAGACTACCTTCCATAATGACAAGGCTACCATCCATTGGTGTAACAAAGATATCGACAACATACTACCTTCCTTAATGACAAGGCTACCTTCCATTGGAGTAAGAAAAATCATGACAACAGACTACCTTCCATAATGACAAGGCTATCATCCATTTAAATAACAAAAATCTCGACAACAGACTACCTTCTATAATGACAAGGCTACGATCCATTGGAGTAACAAAAATCACGACAACAGACTACCTTCCATGATGACAAAGCTACCATCCATTGGAATAACAAAAATCTCGAAAATAGACTACCTTCCATAATGACAAGGCTACCATCCAACGGAGTAACAAAAATCTCGACAACAGACTACATTCCATGATGACAAGGCTACCATCCGTTGGAATAACAAAACTTTCGACAATAGACTACCTTCTGTAATGACAAGGCTACCATCTAATGGAGTAACAAAAATCTCGACAACAAACTACCTTCCATAATGACAAAGCTACCATCCATTGGAGTAACAAAAATCTCAACAACAGACTACCTTCTATAATGACAAGGGTACCATCCAATGGAGTAACAAAAATCACGACAACAGACTACCTTCCATTATGACAAGTCTACCATCCATTAGAATAACAATAATATCAACAACAGACTACCTTCCATAATGACTAGGCTACAATCCAATGGAGTAACAAAAATCTAGACAACATACTACCTTCCATAATAACAAGGCTACCATCCATTGGAGTAACAAAAATCACGACAATAAACTATCTTCCATAATGACAAGGCTACCATCCATTTGAGTAACAAAGATATCGACAACATACTACCTTCCATAATGACAAGGCTACCATCCATTAGAGTAACAAAAATCATGACAACAAACTACCTTCCATAATGACAAGGCTACCATCCATTGGAGTAACAAAAATCTCGACAACCGACTACCTTCCATATTTACAAGGCTACCATTCATTGGAGTAACAAAAATCTCAACAACAGACTACCTTCTATAATGACAACTGTACCATCCAATGGTGTAACAAAAATCTCGACAACAGACTACCTTCCATAATGACAAGGCTACCATCCATTGGAGTAACAGAAATCACAACGATAGACTACCTTCCATAATGACAAGGATACCATCCATTAGAGTAACAAAAATCGGGACAACAGTCTACCTTCCATAATAATAAGGCTACCATCAATTGAAGTAAAAAAAATATCAATAAGAGACTACCTTCCATAATGACAAGGCTACCATCCATTGGAGTAAGAAAAATATCAACAAGAGACTACCTTCCATAATGACAAGGCTACCATCCATTGGAGTAACAAAAATCGCGACATCATACTACCTTCCATAATGACAAGGCTACCATCCATTGGAGTAACAAAAATCTCGACAACAGACTACCTTCCATAATGACAAGGCTACCATCCATTGGGGTAACAAAGATATCGACAACATACTACCTTCCTTAATGACAAGGCTACCTTCCATTGGAGTAAGAAAAATCATGACAACAGACTACCTTCCATAATGACAAGGCTATCATCCATTTAAATAACAAAAATCTCGACAACAGACTACCTTCTATAATGACAAGGCTACGATCCATTGGAGTAACAAAAATCACGACAACAGACTACCTTCCATGATGACAAAGCTACCATCCATTGGAATAACAAAAATCTCGACAATAGACTACCTTCCATAATGACAAGGCTACCATCCAATGGAGTAACAAAAATCTCGACAACAGACTACATTCCATGATGACAAGGCTACCATCCGTTGGAATAACAAAACTTTCGACAATAGACTACCTTCCGTAATGACAAGGCTACCATCTAATGGAGTAACAAAAATCTCGACAACAAACTACCTTCCATAATGACTAAGCTACCATCCATTGGAGTAACAAAAATCTCAACAACAGACTACCGTCTATAATGACAAGGGTACCATCCAATGGAGTAACAAAAATCTCGACAACAGACTACCTTCCATTATGACAAGTCTACCATCCATTAGAATAACAATAATATCAACAACAGACTACCTTCCATAATGACAAGGCTACAATCCAATGGAGTAACAAAAATCTAGACAACATACTACCTTCCATAATAACAAGGCTACCATCCATTGGAGTAACAAAAATCACGACAATAAACTATCTTCCATAATGACAAGGCTACCATCCATTGGAGTAACAAAGATATCGACAACATACTACCTTCCATAATGACAAGGCTACCATCCATTGGAGTAACAAAAATCACGACAACAAACTACCTTCCATAATGACAAGGCTACCATCCATTGGAGTAACAAAAATCTCGACAACCGACTACCTTCCATATTTACAAGGCTACCATTCATTGGAGTAACAAAAATCTCAACAACAGACTACCTTCTATAATGACAAGTGTACCATCCAATGGAGTAACAAAAATCTCGACAACAGACTACCTTCCATTATGACAAGGCTACCATCCATTGGAGTAACAGAAATCACAACGACAGACTACCTTCCATAATGACAAGGCTACCATCCATTAGAGTAACAAAAATCGGGACAACAGTATACCTTCCATAATAATAAGGCTACCATCAATTGGAGTAACAAAAATATCAACAAGAGACTACCTTCCATAATGACAAGGCTACCATCCATTGGAGTAACAAAAATCTTGACAACAGACTACCTTCAATAATGACAAGGCTATCATCCATTGGAGTAACAAAGATATCGACAACATACTACCTTCCATAATGACAAGGCTACCATCCATTGGAGTAAGAAAAATCATGACAACAGACTACCTTCCATAATGACAAGGCTATCATCCATTAGAATAACAAAAATCTCGACAATAAACTACCTTCCATAATGACAAGGCTACGATCCATTGGAGTAACAGAAATCACGACAACAGACTACCTTCCATGATGACAAGGCTACCATCCATTGGAATAAAAAAAATCTCGACAATAGACTACCTTCCATAATGAAAAGGCTACCATCCAATGGAGTAACAAAATTCTCGACAACAGACTACCTTCCATGATGACAAGGCTACCATACATTGGAATAACAAAAATCTAGACACTAGACTACCTTCCATAATGACAAGGCTACCATCTAATGGAGTAAAAAAAATCTCGACAACAGACTACCTTCCTTAATGACAAGGCTTTCATCCATTGGAGTAACAAAAATCTCGACAACAGACTACCTTCCATAATGACAACGCTACCATCCAATGGAGTAACAAAAATCACGACAACAAACTACCTTCCATAATGACAAGGCTACCATCCATTGGAGTAACAGAAATCACAACGACAGACTACCTTCCATAATGACAAGGCTACCATCCATTAGAGTAACAAAAATCGGGACAACAATCTACCTTCCATAATAATAAGGCTACCATCAATTGGAGTAAAAAAAATATCAATAAGAGACTATCTTCCATAATGACAAGGCTACCATCCATTGGAATAAGAAAAATATCAACAAGAGACTACCTTCTATAATGACAAGGCTACCATCCATTGGAGTAACAAAAATCGCGACAACATACTACCTTCCATAATGACAAGGCTACCATCCATTGGAGTAACAAAAATCTCGACAACATACTACCTTCCATAATGACAAGGATACCATCCATTGGAGTAAGAAAAATCATGACAACAGACTACCTTCCATAATGACAAGGCTATCATCCACTGGAATAACAAAAATCTCGACAACAGACTACCTTCCATAATGACAAGGTTATGATCCATTGGAGTAACAAAAATCACGACAACAGACTACCTTCCATGATGACAAAGCTACCATCCATTGGAATAACAAAAATCTCGACAATAGACTACCTTCCATAATGACAAGGCTACCATCCAATGGAGTAACAAAAATCTCGACAAAAGACTACATTCCATGATGACAAGGCTACCATCCGTTGGAATAACAAAACATTCGACAATAGACTACCTTCCGTAATGACAAGGCTACCATCTAATGGAGTAACAAAAATCTCGACAACAAACTACCTTCCATAATGACAAGGCTACCATCCATTGGAGTAACAAAAATCTCAACAACAGACTACCTTCTATAATGACAAGTGTACCATCCAATGGATTAACAAAAATCTCGACAACAGACTACCTTCCATTATGACAAGTCTACCATCCATTAGAATAACAATAATCTCAACAACAGACTACCTTCCATAATGACAAGGCTACATTCCAATGGAGTAACAAAAATCTAGACAACATACTACCTTCCATAATAACAAGGCTACCATCCATTGCAGTAACAAAAATCACGACAATAAACTACCTTCCATAATGACAAGGCTACCATCCATTGGAGTAACAAAAATCGCGACAACATACTACCTTCCATAATGACAAGGCTACCATCCATTGGAGTAACAAAAATCTCAACAACAGACTACCTTCCATAATGACAAGGCTATCATCCATTGGAATAACAAAAATCTCGACAACAGACTAACTTCCATAATGACAAGGCTACGATCCATTGGAGTAACAAAAATCACGACAACAGACTACCTTCCATGATGACAAAGCTACCATCCATTGGAGTAACAAAAATCACGACAACAGACTACCTTCCATAATGACAAGGCTACCATCCATTGGAGTAACAAAAATCTCGACAACCGACTACCTTCAATATTTACAAGGCTACCATTCATTGGAGTAACAAAAATATCGACAACAGACTACCTTCCATAATGACAAGTCTTTCATCCATTAAAGTAACCAAAATCTGAACAACAGACTACTTTCCATAATGACAAGGCTACCATCCATTGGAGTAACAAAAATCACGACAACAGACTACCTTCCATGATGACAAGGCTACCATCCATTGGAATAAAAAAAATCTCGACAATAGACTACCTTCCATAATGACAAGGCTACCATCCAATGGAGTAATAAAATTCTCGACAACAGACTACGTTCCATGATGACATGGCTACCATACATTAGAATAACAAAAATCTCGACACTAGACTACCTTCCATAATGACAAGGCTACCATCTAATGGAGTTAAAAAAATCTCGACAACAGACTACCTTCCTTAATGACAAGGCTTTCATCCATTGGAGTAACAAAAATCTCGACAACAGACTACCTTCCATAATGACAACGCTACCATCCAATGGAGTAACAAAAATCACGACAACAAACTACCTTCCATAATGACAAGGCTACCATCCATTGGAGTAACAGAAATCACAACGACAGACTACCTTCCATAATGACAAGGCTACCATCCATTAGAGTAACAAAAATCGGGATAACAGTCTACCTTCCATAATAATAAGGCTACCATCAATTGGAGTAAAAAAAATATCAATAAGAGACTACCTTCCATAATGACAAGGCTACCATCCATTGGAGTAAGAAAAATATCAACAAGAGACTACCTTCCATAATGACAAGGCTACCATCCATTGGAGTAACAAAAATCGCGACAACATACTACCTTCCATAATGACAAGGCTACCATCCATTGGAGTAACAAAAATCTCGACAACATACTACCTTCCATAATGACAAGGCTACCATCCATTGGGGTAACAAAGATATCGACAACATACTACCTTCCATAATGACAAGGATACCATCCATTGGAGTAAGAAAAATCATGACAACAGACTACCTTCCATAATGACAAGGCTATCATCCATTGGAATAACAAAAATCTCGACAACAAACTACCTTCCATAATGACAAGGCTACGATCCATTGGAGTAACAAAAATCACGACAACAGACTACGTTGCATGATGACAAAGCTACCATCCATTGGAATAACAAAAATCTCGACAATAGACTACCTTCCATAATGACAAGGCTACCATCCAATGGAGTAACAAAAATCTCGACAAAAGACTACATTCCATGATGACAAGGCTACCATCCGTTGGAATAACAAAACTTTCGACAATAGACTACCTTCCGTAATGACAAGGCTACCATCTAATGGAGTAACAAAAATCTCGACAACAAACTACCTTCCATAATGACAAGGCTACCATCCATTGGAGTAACAAAAATCTCAACAACAGACTACCTTCTATAATGACAAGTGTACCATCCAATGGAGTAACAAAAATCTCGACAACAGACTACCTTCCATTATAACAAGTCTACCATCCATTAGAATAACAATAATCTCAACAACAGACTACCTTCCATAATGACAAGGCTACAATCCAATGGAGTAACAAAAATCTAGACAACATACTACCTTCCATAATAACAAGGCTACCATCCATTGGAGTAACAAAAATCACGACAATAAACTACCTTCCATAATGACAAGGCTACCATCCATTGGAGTAACAAAAATCGCGACAACATACTACCTTCTATAATGACAAGGCTACCATCCATTGGAGTAACAAAAATCTCAACAACAGACTACCTTCCATAATGACAAGGCTATCATCCATTGGAATAACAAAAATCTCGACAACAGACTAACTTCCATAATGACAAGGCTACGATCCATTGGACTAACAAAAATCACGACAACAGACTACCTTCCATAATGACAAGGCTACCATCCATTGGAGTAACAAAAATCTCGACAACCGACTACCTTCCATATTTACAAGGCTACCATTCATTGGAGTAACAAAAATATCGACAACAGACTACCTTCCATAATGACAAGTATTCCATCCATTGGAGTAACCAAAATCTGAACAACAGACTACTTTCCATAATGACAAGGCTAGCATCCACTGGAGTAACAGAAATCACAACGACAGACTACCTTCCATAATGACAAGGCTACCATCAATTAGAGTAACAAAAATCGGGACAACAGTCTACCTTCCATAATAATAAGGCTACCATCAATTGGAATAACAAAAATATCAACAAGAGACTACCTTCCATAATGACAAGGCTACCATCCATTGGAGTAACAAAAATCTCGACAACAGACTACCTTCAATAATGACAAGGCTACCATCCATTGGAGTAACAAAGATATCGACAACATACTACCTTCCATAATGACAAGGCTACCATCCATTGGAGTAAGAAAAATCATGACAACAGACTACCTTCCATAATGACAAGGCTATCATCCATTGGAATAACAAAAATCTCGACGACAGACTACCTTCCATAATGACAAGGCTACGATCCATTGGAGTAACAAAAATCTAGACAACATACTACCTTCCATAATAACAAGGCTACCATCCATTGGAGTAACAAAAATCACGACAATAAACTACCTTCCATAATAACAAGGCTACCATCCAATGGAGTAACAAAATTCTCGACAACAGACTACCTTCCATGATGACAAGGCTACCATACATTGGAATAACAAAAATCTCGACACTAGACTACCTTCCGTAATGACAAGGCTACCATCTAATGGAGTAAAAAAAATATTGACAACAGACTACCTTCCTTAATGACAAGGTTTTCATCCATTGGAGTAACAAAAATCTCGACAACAGACTACCTTCCATAATGACAACGCTACCATCCAATGGAGTAACAAAAATCAAGACAACAAACTACCTTCCATAATGACAAGGCTACCCTCCATTGGAGTAACAGAAATCACAACGACAGACTACCTTCCATAATGACAAGGCTACCATCCATTAGAGTAACAAAAATCGGGACAACAATCTACCTTCCATAATAATAAGGCTACCATCAATTGGAGTAAAAAAAATATCAATAAGAGACTATCTTCCATAATGACAAGGCTACCATCCATTGGAGTAAGAAAAATATCAACAAGAGACTACCTTCTATAATGACAAGGCTACCATCCATTGGAGTAACAAAGATATCGACAACATACTACCTTCCATAATGACAAGGCTACCATCCATTGGAGTAAGAAAAATCATGACAACAGACTACCTTCCATAATGACAAGGCTATCATCCATTGGAATAACAAAAATCTCGACGACAGACTACCTTCCATAATGACAAGGCTACGATCCATTGGAGTAACAAAAAGCTAGACAACATACTACCTTCCATAATAACAAGGCTACCATCCATTGGAGTAACAAAAATCACGACAATAAACTACCTTCCATAATGACAAGGCTACCATCCAATGGAGTAACAAAATTCTCGACAACAGACTACCTTCCATGATGACAAGGCTACCATACATTGGAATAACAAAAATCTCGACACTAGACTACCTTCCGTAATGACAAGGCTACCATCTAATGGAGTAAAAAAAATATTGACAACAGACTACCTTCCTTAATGACAAGGTTTTCATCCATTGGAGTAACAAAAATCTCGACAACAGACTACCTTCCATAATGACAACGCTACCATCCAATGGAGTAACAAAAATCAAGACAACAAACTACCTTCCATAATGACAAGGCTACCATCCATTGGAGTACCAGAAATCACAAGGACAGACTACCTTCCATAATGACAAGGCTACCATCCATTAGAGTAACAAAAATCGGGACAACAGTCTACCTTCCATAATAATAAGGCTACCATCAATTGGAGTAAAAAAAATATCAATAAGAGACTATCTTCCATAATGACAAGGCTACCATCCATTGGAGTAAGAAAAATATCAACAAGAGACTACCTTCTATAATGACAAGGCTACCATCCATTGGAGTAACAAAAATCGGGACAACATACTACCTTCCATAATGACAAGGCTACCATCCATTGGAGTAAGAAAAATCATGACAACAGCCTACCTTCCATAATGACAAGGCTATCATCCATTGGAATAACAAAAATCTCGACGACAGACAACCTTCCATAATGACAAGGCTACAATCCATTGGAGTAACAAAAATCTAGACAACATACTACCTTCCATAATAACAAGGCTACCATCCATTGGAGTAACAAAAATCACGACAATAAACTACCTTCCATAATGACAAGGCTACCATCCAATGGAGTAACAAAATTCTCGACAACAGACTACCTTCCATGATGACAAGGCTACCATACATTGGAATAACAAAAATCTCGACACTAGACTACCTTCCGTAATGACAAGGCTACCATCTAATGGATTAAAAAAAATATTGACAACAGACTACCTTCCTTAATGACAAGGTTTTCATCCATTGGAGTAACAAAAATCTCGACAACAGACTACCTTCCATAATGACAACGCTACCATCCAATGGAGTAACAAAAATCAAGACAACAAACTACCTTCCATAATGACAAGGCTACCATCCATTGGAGTAACAGAAATCACAATGACAGACTACCTTCCATAATGACAAGGCTACCATCCATTAGAGTAACAAAAATCGGGACAACAGTCTACCTTCCATAATAATAAGGCTACCATCAATTGGAGTAAAAAAAATATCAATAAGAGACTATCTTCCATAATGACAAGGCTACCATCCATTGGAGTAAGAAAAATATCAACAAGAGACTACCTTCTATAATGACAAGGCTACCATCCATTGGAGTAACAAAAATCGCGACAACATACTACCTTCCATAATGACAAGGCTACCATCCATTGGAGTAAGAAAAATCATGACAACAGCCTACCTTCCATAATGACAAGGCTATCATCCATTGGAATAACAAAAATCTCGACGACAGACTACCTTCCATAATGACAAGGCTACGATCCATTGGAGTAACAAAAATCTAGACAACATACTACCTTCCATAATAACAAGGCTACCATCCATTGGAGTAACAAAAATCACGACAATAAACTACCTTCCATAATGACAAGGCTACCATCCAATGGAGTAACAAAATTCTCGACAACAGACTACCTTCCATGATGACAAGGCTACCATACATTGGAATAACAAAAATCTCGACACTAGACTACCTTCCGTAATGACAAGGCTACCATCTAATGGAGTAAAAAAAATATTGACAACAGACTACCTTCCTTAATGACAAGGTTTTCATCCATTGGAGTAACAAAAATCTCGACAAAAGACTACCTTCCATAATGACAACGCTACCATCCAATGGAGTAACAAAAATCAAGACAACAAACTACCTTCCATAATGACAAGGCTACCATCCATTGGAGTAACAGAAATCACAATGACAGACTACCTTCCATAATGACAAGGCTACCATCCATTAGAGTAACAAAAATCGGGACAACAGTCTACCTTCCATAATAATAAGGCTACCATCAATTGGAGTAAAAAAAATATCAATAAGAGACTATCTTCCATAATGACAAGGCTACCATCCATTGGAGTAAGAAAAATATCAACAAGAGACTACCTTCTATAATGACAAGGCTACCATCCATTGGAGTAACAAAAATCGCGACAACATACTACCTTCCATAATGACAAGGCTACCATCCATTGGAGTAACAAAAATCTCGACAACATACTACCTTCCATAATGACAAGGCTACCATCCATTGGGGTAACAAAGATATCGACAACATACTACCTTCCATAATGACAAGGCTACCATCCATTGGAGTAAGAAAAATCATGACAAAAGACTACCTTCCATAATGACAAGGCTATCATCCATTGGAATAACAAAAATCTCGACAACAGACTACCTTCCATAATGACAAGGCTACGATCCATTGGAGTAACAAAAATCACGACAACAGACTACCTTCCATGATGACAAAGCTACCATCCATTGGAATAACAAAAATCTCGACAATAGACTACCTTCCATAATGACAAGGCTACCATCCAATGGAGTAACAAAAATCTCGACAAAAGACTACATTCCATGATGACAAGGCTACCATCCGTTGGAATAACAAAACATTCGACAATAGACTACCTTCCGTAATGACAAGGCTACCATCTAATGGAGTAACAAAAATCTCGACAACAAACTACCTTCCATAATGACAAGGCTACCATCCATTGGAGTAACAAAAATCTCAACAACAGACTACCTTCTATAAT
The DNA here is from genome assembly GCA_948472305.1 of Vicia faba. NCBI lineage: Eukaryota > Viridiplantae > Streptophyta > Magnoliopsida > Fabales > Fabaceae > Vicia > Vicia faba. Next base: position 589,172,850 of record OX451741.1, on the reverse strand, counting down.
GACAAGTGTACCATCCAATGGATTAACAAAAATCTCGACAACAGACTACCTTCCATTATGACAAGTCTACCATCCATTAGAATAACAATAATCTCAACAACAGACTACCTTCCATAATGACAAGGCTACATTCCAATGGAGTAACAAAAATCTAGACAACATACTACCTTCCATAATAACAAGGCTACCATCCATTGGAGTAACAAAAATCACGACAATAAACTACCTTCCATAATGACAAGGCTACCATCCATTGGAGTAACAAAAATCGCGACAACATACTAACTTCCATAATGACAAGGCTACCATCCATTGGAGTAACAAAAATCTCAACAACAGACTACCTTCCATAATGACAAGGCTATCATCCATTGGAATAACAAAAATATCGACAACAGACTAACTTCCATAATGACAAGGCTACGATCCATTGGAGTAACAAAAATCACGACAACAGACTACCTTCCATGATGACAAAGCTACCATCCATTGGAGTAACAAAAATCACGACAACAGACTACCTTCCATAATGACAAGGCTACCATCCATTGGAGTAACAAAAATCTCGACAACCGACTACCTTCCATATTTACAAGGCTACCATTCATTGGAGTAACAAAAATATCGACAACAGACTACCTTCCATAATGACAAGTCTTCCAACCATTAAAGTAACCAAAATCTGAACAACAGACTACTTTCCATAATGACAAGGCTACCATCCATTGGATTAAAAAAATTCACGACAACAGACTACTTTCCATGATGACAAGGCTACCATCCATTGGAAAAAAAAAAATCTCGACAATAGACTACCTTTCATAATGACAAGGCTACCATCCAATGGAGTAACAAAATTCTCGACAACAGACTACCTTCCATGATGACAAGGCTACCATACATTGGAATAACAAAAATCTCGACACTAGACTACCTTCCATAATGACAAGGCTACCATCTAATGGAGTTAAAAAAATCTCGACAACAGACTACCTTCCTTAATGACAAGGCTTTCATCCATTGGAGTAACAAAAATCTCGACAACAGACTACCTTCCATAATGACAACGCTACCATCCAATGGAGTAACAAAAATCACGACAACAAACTACCTTCCATAATGACAAGGCTACCATCCATTGGGGTAACAAAGATATCGACAACATACTACCTTCCATAATGACAAGGCTACCATCCATTGGAGTAAGAAAAATCATGACAACAGACTACCTTCCATAATGACAAGGCTATCATCCATTGGAGTAACAAAAATCTCGACAACAGACTACCTTCCATAATGACAAGGCTACAATCCATTGGAGTAACAAAAATCACGACAACAGACTACCTTCCATAATGACAAGGATACCATCCATTGGAGTAACAAAAATCTCGACAACCGACTACCTTCCATATTTATAAGGCTACCATTCATTGGAGTAACAAAAATATCGACAACAGACTACCTTCCATAATGACAAGTCTTCCATCCATTAAAGTAACCAAAATCTGAACAACAGACTACTTTCCATAATGACAAGGCTACCATCCATTGGAGTAACAGAAATCACGACAACAGACTACCTTCCATGATGACAAGGCTACCATCATTTGGAATAAAAAAAATCTCGACAATAGACTACCTTCCATAATGACAAGGCTACCATCCAATGGAGTAACAAAATTCTCGACAACAGACTACCTTCCATGATGACAAGGCTACCATACATTGGAATAACAAAAATCTCGACACTAGACTACCTTCCATAATGACAAGGCTACCATCTAATGGAGTTAAAAAAATCTCGACAACAGACTACCTTCCTTAATGATAAGGCTTTCATCCATTGGAGTAACAAAAATCTCGACAACAGACTACCTTCCATAATGACAACGCTACCATCCAATGGAGTAACAAAAATCACGACAACAAACTACCTTCCATAATGACAAGGCTACCATCCATTGGAGTAACAGAAATCACAATGACAGACTACCTTCCATAATGACAAGGCTACCATCCATTAGAGTAATAAAAATCGGGACAACAGTCTACCTTGGATAATAATAAGGCTACCATCAATTGGAGTAAAAAAAATATCAATAAGAGACTACCTTCCATAATGACAAGGCTACCATCCATTGGAGTAAGAAAAATATCAATAAGAGACTACCTTCCATAATGACAAGGCTACCATCCATTGGAGTAACAAAAATCGCGACAACATACTACCTTCCATAATGACAAGGCTACCATCCATTGGAGTAACAAAAATCTCGACAACAGACTACCTTCCATAATGACAAGGCTACCATCCATTGGGGTAACAAAGATATCGACAACATACTACCTTCCATAATGACAAGGCTACCATCCATTGGAGTAAGAAAAATCATGACAACAGACTACCTTCCATAATGACAAGGCTATCATCCATTGGAGTAACAAAAATCTCGACAACAGACTACCTTCCATAATGACAAGGCTACAATCCATTGGAGTAACAAAAATCACGACAACAGACTACCTTCCATAATGACAAGGCTACCATCCATTGGAGTAACAAAAATCTCGACAACCGACTACCTTCCATATTTACAAGGCTACCATTCATTGGAGTAACAAAAATATCGACAACAGACTACCTTCCATAATGACAAGTCTTCCATCCATTAAAGTAACCAAAATCTGAACAACAGACTACTTTCCATAATGACAAGGCTACCATCCATTGGAGTAACAGAAATCACGACAACAGACTACCTTCCATGATGACAAGGCTACCATCATTTGGAATAAAAAAAATCTCGACAATAGACTACCTTCCATAATGACAAGGCTACCATCCAATGGAGTAACAAAATTCTCGACAACAGACTACCTTCCATGATGACAAGGCTACCATACATTGGAATAACAAAAATCTCGACACTAGACTACCTTCCATAATGACAAGGCTACCATCTAATGGAGTTAAAAAAATCTCGACAACAGACTACCTTCCTTAATGATAAGGCTTTCATCCATTGGAGTAACAAAAATCTCGACAACAGACTACCTTCCATAATGACAACGCTACCATCCAATGGAGTAACAAAAATCACGACAACAAACTACCTTCCATAATGACAAGGCTACCATCCATTGGAGTAACAGAAATCACAATGACAGACTACCTTCCATAATGACAAGGCTACCATCCATTAGAGTAATAAAAATCGGGACAACAGTCTACCTTGGATAATAATAAGGCTACCATCAATTGGAGTAAAAAAAATATCAATAAGAGACTACCTTCCATAATGACAAGGCTACCATCCATTGGAGTAAGAAAAATATCAATAAGAGACTACCTTCCATAATGACAAGGCTACCATCCATTGGAGTAACAAAAATCGCGACAACATACTACCTTCCATAATGACAAGGCTACCATCCATTGGAGTAACAAAAATCTCGACAACAGACTACCTTCCATAATGACAAGGCTACCATCCATTGGGGTAACAAAGATATCGACAACATACTACCTTCCATAATGACAAGGCTACCATCCATTGGAGTAAGAAAAATCATGACAACAGACTACCTTCCATAATGACAAGGCTATCATCCATTGGAGTAACAAAAATCTCGACAACAGACTACCTTCCATAATGACAAGGCTACAATCCATTGGAGTAACAAAAATCACGACAACAGACTACCTTCCATAATGACAAGGCTACCATCCATTGGAGTAACAAAAATCTCGACAACCGACTACCTTCCATATTTACAAGGCTACCATTCATTGGAGTAACAAAAATATCGACAACAGACTACCTTCCATAATGACAAGTCTTCCATCCATTAAAGTAACCAAAATCTGAACAACAGACTACTTTCCATAATGACAAGGCTACCATCCATTGGAGTAACAGAAATCACGACAACAGACTACCTTCCATGATGACAAGGCTACCATCATTTGGAATAAAAAAAATCTCGACAATAGACTACCTTCCATAATGACAAGGCTACCATCCAATGGAGTAACAAAATTCTCGACAACAGACTACCTTCCATGATGACAAGGCTACCATACATTGGAATAACAAAAATCTCGACACTAGACTACCTTCCATAATGACAAGGCTACCATCTAATGGAGTTAAAAAAATCTCGACAACAGACTACCTTCCTTAATGATAAGGCTTTCATCCATTGGAGTAACAAAAATCTCGACAACAGACTACCTTCCATAATGACAACGCTACCATCCAATGGAGTAACAAAAATCACGACAACAAACTACCTTCCATAATGACAAGGCTACCATCCATTGGAGTAACAGAAATCACAATGACAGACTACCTTCCATAATGACAAGGCTACCATCCATTAGAGTAATAAAAATCGGGACAACAGTCTACCTTGGATAATAATAAGGCTACCATCAATTGGAGTAAAAAAAATATCAATAAGAGACTACCTTCCATAATGACAAGGCTACCATCCATTGGAGTAAGAAAAATATCAATAAGAGACTACCTTCCATAATGACAAGGCTACCATCCATTGGAGTAACAAAAATCGCGACAACATACTACCTTCCATAATGACAAGGCTACCATCCATTGGAGTAACAAAAATCTCGACAACAGACTACCTTCCATAATGACAAGGCTACCATCCATTGGGGTAACAAAGATATCGACAACATACTACCTTCCATAATGACAAGGCTACCATCCATTGGAGTAAGAAAAATCATGACAACAGACTACCTTCCATAATGACAAGGCTATCATCCATTGGAGTAACAAAAATCTCGACAACAGACTACCTTCCATAATGACAAGGCTACAATCCATTGGAGTAACAAAAATCACGACAACAGACTACCTTCCATAATGACAAGGCTACCATCCATTGGAGTAACAAAAATCTCGACAACCGACTACCTTCCATATTTACAAGGCTACCATTCATTGGAGTAACAAAAATATCGACAACAGACTACCTTCCATAATGACAAGTCTTCCATCCATTAAAGTAACCAAAATCTGAACAACAGACTACTTTCCATAATGACAAGGCTACCATCCATTGGAGTAACAGAAATCAGGACAACAGACTACCTTCCATGATGACAAGGCTACCATCCATTGGAATAAAAAAAATCTCGACAATAGACTACCTTCCATAATGACAAGGCTACCATCCAATGGAGTAACAAAATTCTCGACAACAGACTACCTTCCATGATGACAAGGCTACCATACATTGGAATAACAAAAATCTCGACACTAGACTACCTTCCATAATGACAAGGCTACCATCTAATGGAGTTAAAAAAATCTCGACAACACACTACCTTCCTTAATGACAAGGCTTTCATCCATTGGAGTAACAAAAATCTCGACAACAGACTACCTTCCATAATGACAACGCTACCATCCAATGGAGTAACAAAAATCACGACAACAAACTACCTTCCATAATGACAAGGCTACCATCCATTGGAGTAACAGAAATCACAACGACAGACTACCTTCCATAATGACAAGGCTACCATCCATTAGAGTAACAAAAATCGGGACAACAGTCTACCTTGGATAATAATAAGGCTACCATCAATTGGAGTAAAAAAAATATCAATAAGAGACTACCTTCCATAATGACAAGGATACCATCCATTGGAGTAACAAAAATCTCGACAACCGACTACCTTCCATATTTATAAGGCTACCATTCATTGGAGTAACAAAAATATCGACAACAGACTACCTTCCATAATGACAAGGCTACCATCCATTGGAGTAACAAAAATCTCGACAACAGACTACCTTCCATAATGACAAGGCTACCATCCATTGGAGTAACAGAAATCACGACAACAGACTACCTTCCATGATGACAAGGCTACCATCATTTGGAATAAAAAAAATCTCGACAATAGACTACCTTCCATAATGACAAGGCTACCATCCAATGGAGTAACAAAATTCTCGACAACAGACTACCTTCCATGATGACAAGGCTACCATACATTGGAATAACAAAAATCTCGACACTAGACTACCTTCCATAATGACAAGGCTACCATCTAATGGAGTTAAAAAAATCTCGACAACAGACTACCTTCCTTAATGATAAGGCTTTCATCCATTGGAGTAACAAAAATCTCGACAACAGACTACCTTCCATAATGACAACGCTACCATCCAATGGAGTAACAAAAATCACGACAACAAACTACCTTCCATAATGACAAGGCTACCATCCATTGGAGTAACAGAAATCACAATGACAGACTACCTTCCATAATGACAAGGCTACCATCCATTAGAGTAATAAAAATCGGGACAACAGTCTACCTTGGATAATAATAAGGCTACCATCAATTGGAGTAAAAAAAATATCAATAAGAGACTACCTTCCATAATGACAAGGCTACCATCCATTGGAGTAAGAAAAATATCAATAAGAGACTACCTTCCATAATGACAAGGCTACCATCCATTGGAGTAACAAAAATCGCGACAACATACTACCTTCCATAATGACAAGGCTACCATCCATTGGAGTAACAAAAATCTCGACAACAGACTACCTTCCATAATGACAAGGCTACCATCCATTGGGGTAACAAAGATATCGACAACATACTACCTTCCATAATGACAAGGCTACCATCCATTGGAGTAAGAAAAATCATGACAACAGACTACCTTCCATAATGACAAGGCTATCATCCATTGGAGTAACAAAAATCTCGACAACAGACTACCTTCCATAATGACAAGGCTACAATCCATTGGAGTAACAAAAATCACGACAACAGACTACCTTCCATAATGACAAGGCTACCATCCATTGGAGTAACAAAAATCTCGACAACCGACTACCTTCCATATTTACAAGGCTACCATTCATTGGAGTAACAAAAATATCGACAACAGACTACCTTCCATAATGACAAGTCTTCCATCCATTAAAGTAACCAAAATCTGAACAACAGACTACTTTCCATAATGACAAGGCTACCATCCATTGGAGTAACAGAAATCACGACAACAGACTACCTTCCATGATGACAAGGCTACCATCATTTGGAATAAAAAAAATCTCGACAATAGACTACCTTCCATAATGACAAGGCTACCATCCAATGGAGTAACAAAATTCTCGACAACAGACTACCTTCCATGATGACAAGGCTACCATACATTGGAATAACAAAAATCTCGACACTAGACTACCTTCCATAATGACAAGGCTACCATCTAATGGAGTTAAAAAAATCTCGACAACAGACTACCTTCCTTAATGATAAGGCTTTCATCCATTGGAGTAACAAAAATCTCGACAACAGACTACCTTCCATAATGACAACGCTACCATCCAATGGAGTAACAAAAATCACGACAACAAACTACCTTCCATAATGACAAGGCTACCATCCATTGGAGTAACAGAAATCACAATGACAGACTACCTTCCATAATGACAAGGCTACCATCCATTAGAGTAATAAAAATCGGGACAACAGTCTACCTTGGATAATAATAAGGCTACCATCAATTGGAGTAAAAAAAATATCAATAAGAGACTACCTTCCATAATGACAAGGCTACCATCCATTGGAGTAAGAAAAATATCAATAAGAGACTACCTTCCATAATGACAAGGCTACCATCCATTGGAGTAACAAAAATCGCGACAACATACTACCTTCCATAATGACAAGGCTACCATCCATTGGAGTAACAAAAATCTCGACAACAGACTACCTTCCATAATGACAAGGCTACCATCCATTGGGGTAACAAAGATATCGACAACATACTACCTTCCATAATGACAAGGCTACCATCCATTGGAGTAAGAAAAATCATGACAACAGACTACCTTCCATAATGACAAGGCTATCATCCATTGGAGTAACAAAAATCTCGACAACAGACTACCTTCCATAATGACAAGGCTACAATCCATTGGAGTAACAAAAATCACGACAACAGACTACCTTCCATAATGACAAGGCTACCATCCATTGGAGTAACAAAAATCTCGACAACCGACTACCTTCCATATTTACAAGGCTACCATTCATTGGAGTAACAAAAATATCGACAACAGACTACCTTCCATAATGACAAGTCTTCCATCCATTAAAGTAACCAAAATCTGAACAACAGACTACTTTCCATAATGACAAGGCTACCATCCATTGGAGTAACAGAAATCAGGACAACAGACTACCTTCCATGATGACAAGGCTACCATCCATTGGAATAAAAAAAATCTCGACAATAGACTACCTTCCATAATGACAAGGCTACCATCCAATGGAGTAACAAAATTCTCGACAACAGACTACCTTCCATGATGACAAGGCTACCATACATTGGAATAACAAAAATCTCGACACTAGACTACCTTCCATAATGACAAGGCTACCATCTAATGGAGTTAAAAAAATCTCGACAACACACTACCTTCCTTAATGACAAGGCTTTCATCCATTGGAGTAACAAAAATCTCGACAACAGACTACCTTCCATAATGACAACGCTACCATCCAATGGAGTAACAAAAATCACGACAACAAACCACCTTCCATAATGACAAGGCTACCATCCATTGGAGTAACAGAAATCACAACGACAGACTACCTTCCATAATGACAAGGCTACCATCCATTAGAGTAACAAAAATCGGGACAACAGTCTACCTTGGATAATAATAAGGCTACCATCAATTGGAGTAAAAAAAATATCAATAAGAGACTACCTTCCATAATGACAAGGCTACCATCCATTGGAGTAAGAAAAATATCAACAAGAGACTACCTTCCATAATGACAAGGCTACCATCCATTGGAGTAACAAAAATCGCGACAACATACTACCTTCCATAATGACAAGGCTACCATCCATTGGAGTAACAAAAATCTCGACAACAGACTACCTTCCATAATGACAAGGCTACCATCCATTGGAGTAACAAAGATATCGACAACATACTACCTTCCATAATGACAAGGCTACCATCCATTGGAGTAAGAAAAATCATGACAACAGACTACCTTCCATAATGACAAGGCTATCATCCATTGGAATAACAAAAATCTCGACAACAGACTACTTTCCATAATGACAAGGCTACAATCCATTGGAGTAACAAAAATCACGACAACAGACTACGTTGCATGATGACAAAGCTACCATCCATTGGAATAACAAAAATCTCGACAATAGACTACCTTCCATAATGACAAGGCTTCCATCCAATGGAGTAACAAAAATCTCGACAAAAGACTACATTCCATGATGACAAGGCTACCATCCGTTGGAATAACAAAACTTTCGACAATAGACTACCTTCCGTAATGACAAGGCTACCATCTAATGGAGTAACAAAAATCTCGACAACAAACTACCTTCCATAATGACAAGGCTACCATCCATTGGAGTAACAAAAATCTCAACAACAGACTACCTTCTATAATGACAAGTGTACCATCCAATGGAGTAACAAAAATCTCGACAACAGACTACCTTCCATTATAACAAGTCTACCATCCATTAGAATAACAATAATCTCAACAACAGACTACCTTCCATAATGACAAGGCTACAATCCAATGGAGTAACAAAAATCTAGACAACATACTACCTTCCATAATAACAAGGGTACCATCCATTGGAGTAACAAAAATCACGACAATAAACTACCTTCCATAATGACAAGGCTACTATCCATTGGAGTAAACAAAATCGCGACAACATACTACCTTCCATAATGACAAGGCTACCATCCATTGGAGTAAAAAAAATCTCAACAACAGACTACCTTCCATAATGACAAGGCTATCATCCATTGGAATAACAAAAATCTCGACAACAGACTAACTTCCATAATGACAAGGCTACGATCCATTGGAGTAACAAAAATCACGACAACAGACTACCTTCCATGATGACAAAGCTACCATCCATTGGAGTAACAAAAATCACGACAACAGACTACCTTCCATAATGACAAGGCTACCATCCATTGGAGTAACAAAAATCTCGACAACCGACTACCTTCCATATTTACAAGGCTACCATTCATTGGAGTAACAAAAATATCGACAACAGACTACCTTCCATAATGACAAGTATTCCATCCATTGGAGTAACATAAATCTGAACAACAGACTACTTTCCATAATTACAAGGCTACCATCCATTGGAGTAACAGAAATCACAACGACAGACTACCTTCCATAATGACAATGCTACCATCAATTAGAGTAACAAAAATCGGGACAACAGTCTACCTTCCATAATAATAAGGCTACCATCAATTGGAGTAACAAAAATATCAACAAGAGACTACCTTCCATAATGACAAGGCTACCATCCATTGGAGTAACAAAAATCTCGACAACAGACTACCTTCAATAATGACAAGGCTACCATCCATTGGAGTAACAAAGATATCGACAACATACTACCTTCCATAATGACAAGGCCATCCATTGGAGTAAGAAAAATCATGACAACAGACTACCTTCCATAATGACAAGGCTATCATCCATTGGAATAACAAAAATCTCGACGACAGACTACCTTCCATAATGACAAGGCTACGATCCATTGGAGTAACAGAAATCACGACAACAGACTACCTTCCATGATGACAAGGCTACCATCCATTGGAATATAAAAAATCTCGACAATAGACTACCTTCCATAATGACAAGGCTACCATCCAATGGAGTTACAAAATTCTCGACAACAGACTACCTTCCATGATGACAAGGCTACCATACATTGGAATAACAAAAATCTCGACACTAGACTACCTTCCGTAATGACAAGGCTACCATCTAATGGAGTAAAAAAAATATTGACAACAGACTACTATCCTTAATGACAAGGCTTTCATCCATTGGAGTAACAAAAATCTCGACAACAGACTACCTTCCATAATGACAACGCTACCATCCAATGGAGTAACAAAAATCAAGACAACAAACTACCTTCCATAATGACAAGGCTACCATCCATTGGAGTAACAGAAATCACAACGACAGACTACCTTCCATAATGACAAGGCTACCATCCATTAGAGTAACAAAAATCGGGACAACAGTCTACCTTCCATAATAATAAGGCTACCATCAATTGGAGTAAAAAAAATATCAATAAGAGACTATCTTCCATAATGACAAGGCTACCATCCATTGGAGTAAGAAAAATATCAACAAGAGACTACCTTCTATAATGACAAGGCTACCATCCATTGGAGTAACAAAAATCACGACAACATACTACCTTCCATAATGACAAGGCTACCATCCATTGCAGTAACAAAAATCTCGACAACATACTACCTTCCATAATGACAAGGCTACCATCCATTGGGGTAACAAAGATATCGACAACATACTACCTTCCATAATGACAAGGCTACCATCCATTGGAGTAAGAAAAATCATGACAACAGACTACCTTCCATAATGACAAGGCTATCATCCATTGGAATAACAAAAATCTCGACAACAGACTACCTTCCATAATGACAAGGCTACCATCCATTGGAGTAACAAAAATCACGACAACAGACTACCTTCCATGATGACAAAGCTACCATCCATTGGAATAACAAAAATCTCGACAATAGATTACCTTCCGTAATGACAAGGCTACCATCCAATGGAGTAACAAAAATCTCGACAAAAGACTACATTCCATGATGACAAGGCTACCATCCGTTGGAATAACAAAACATTCGACAATAGACTACCTTCCGTAATGACAAGGCTACCATCTAATGGAGTAACAAAAATCTCGACAACAAACTACCTTCCATAATGACAAGGCTACCATCCATTGGAGTAACAAAAATCTCAACAACAGACTACCTTCTATAATGACAAGTGTACCATCCAATGGATTAACAAAAATCTCGACAACAGACTACCTTCCATTATGACAAGTCTACCATCCATTAGAATAACAATAATCTCAACAACAGACTACCTTACATAATGACAAGGTTACATTCCAATGGAGTAACAAAAATCTAGACAACATACTACCTTCCATAATAATAAGGCTACCATCCATTGGAGTAACAAAAATCACGACAATAAACTACCTTCCATAATGACAAGGCTACCATCCATTGGAGTAACAAAAATCGCGACAACATACTACCTTCCATAATGACGAGGCTACCATCCATTGGAGTAACAAAAATCTCAACAACAGACTACCTTCCATAATGACAAGGCTATCATCCATTGGAATAACAAAAATCTCGACAACAGACTAACTTCCATAATGACAAGGCTACGATCCATTGGAGTAACAAAAATCACGACAACAGACTACCTTCCATGATGACAAAGCTACCATCCATTGGAGTAACAAAAATCACGACAACAAACTACCTTCCATAATGACAAGGCTACCATCCATTGGAGTAACAAAAATCTCGACAACCGACTACCTTCCATATTTACAAGGCTACCATTCATTGGAGTAACAAAAATATCGACAACAGACTACCTTCCATAATGACAATTCTTCCATCCATTAAAGTAACCAAAATCTGAACAACAGACTACTTTCCATAATGACAAGGCTACCATCCATTGGAGTAACAGAAATCACGACAACAGACTACCTTCCATGATGACAAGGCTACCATCCATTGGAATAAAAAAAATCTCGACAATAGACTACCTTCCATAATGACAAGGCTACCATCCAATGGAGTAACAAAATTCTCGACAACAAACTACCTTCCATGATGACAAGGCTACCATACATTGGAATAACAAAAGTCTCAACACTAGACTACCTTCCATAATGACAAGGCTACCATCTAATGGAGTTAAAAAAATCTCGACAACAGACTACCTTCCTTAATGACAAGGTTTTCATCCATTGGAGTAACAAAAATCTCGACAACAGACTACCTTCCATAATGACAACGCTACCATCCAATGGAGTAACAAAAATCACGACAACAAACTACCTTCCATAATGACAAGGCTACCATCCATTGGAGTAACAGAAATCACAACGACAGAATACCTTCCATAATGACAAGGCTACCATCCATTAGAGTAACAAAAATCGGGACAACAGTCTACCTTGGATAATAATAAGGCTACCATCAATTGGAGTAAAAAAAATATCAATAAGAGACTACCTTCCATAATGACAAGGCTACCATCCATTGGAGTAAGAAAAATATCAACAAGAGACTACCTTCCATAATGACAAGGCTACCATCCATTGGAGTAACAAAAATCGCGACAACATACTACCTTCCATAATGACAAGGCTACCATCCATTGGAGTAACAAAAATCTCGACAACAGACTACCTTCCATAATGACAAGGCTACCATCCATTGGGGTAACAAAGATATCGACAACGTACTACCTTCCATAATGACAAGGCTACCATCCATTGGAGTAAGAAAAATCATGACAACAGACTACCTTCCATAATGATAAGGCTATCATCCATTGGAGTAACAAAAATCTCGACAACAGACTACCTTCCATAATGACAAGGCTACAATCCATTGGAGTAACAAAAATCACGACAACAGACAACCTTCCATAATGACAAGGCTACCATCCATTGGAGTAACAAAAATCTCGACAACCGACTACCTTCCATATTTACAAGGCTACCATTCATTGGAGTAACAAAAATATCGACAACAGACTACCTTCCATAATGACAAGTCTTCCATCCATTAAAGTAACCAAAATCTGAACAACAGACTACTTTCCATAATGACAAGGCTACCATCCATTGGAGTAACAGAAATCACGACAACAGACTACCTTCCATGATGACAAGGCTACCATCCATTGGAATAAAAAAAATCTCGACAATAGACTACCTTCCATAATGACAAGGCTACTATCCAATGGAGTAACAAAATTCTCGACAACAGACTACCTTCCATGATGACAAGGCTACCATACATTGGAATAACAAAAATCTCGACACTAGACTACCTTCCATAATGACAAGGCTACCATCTAATGGAGTTAAAAAAATCTCGACAACAGACTACCTTCCTTAATGACAAGGCTTTCATCCATTGGAGTAACAAAAATCTCGACAACAGACTACCTTCCATAATGACAACGCTACCATCCAATGGAGTAACAAAAATCACGACAAGAAACTACCTTCCATAATGACAAGGCTACCATCCATTGGAGTAACAGAAATCACAACGACAGACTACCTTCCATAATGACAAGGCTACCATCCATTAGAGTAACAAAAATCGGGACAACAGTCTACCTTGGATAATAATAAGGCTACCATCAATTGTAGTAAAAAAAATATCAATAAGAGACTACCTTCCATAATGACAAGGCTACCATCCATTGGAGTAAGAAAAATATCAACAAGAGACTACCTTCCATAATGACAAGGCTACCATCCATTGGAGTAACAAAAATAGCGACAACATACTACCTTCCATAATGACAAGGCTACCATCCATTGGAGTAACAAAAATCTCGACAACAGACTACCTTCCATAATGACAAGGCTATCATCCATTGGAGTAACAAAAATCTCGACAACAGACTACCTTCCATAATGACAAGGCTACAATCCATTGGAGTAACAAAAATCACGACAACAGACTACCTTCCATAATGACAAGGCTACCATCCATTGGAGTAACAAAAATCTCGACAACCGACTACCTTCCATATTTACAAGGCTACCATTCATTGGAGTAACAAAAATATCGACAACAGACTACCTTCCATAATGACAAGTCTTCCATCCATTAAAGTAACCAAAATCTGAACAACAGACTACTTTCCATAATGACAAGGCTACCATCCAATGGAGTAACAAAAATCTCGACAAAAGACTACATTCCATGATGACAAGGCTACCATCCGTTGGAATAACAAAACTTTCGACAATAGACTACCTTCCGTAATGACAAGGCTACCATGTAATGGAGTAACAAAAATCTCGACAACAAACTACCTTCCATAATGACAAGGCTACCATCCATTGGAGTAACAAAAATCTCAACAACAGACTACCTTCTATAATGACAAGTGTACCATCCAATGGAGTAACAAAAATCTCGACAACAGACTACCTTCCATTATAACAAGTCTACCATCCATTAGAATAACAATAATCTCAACAACAGACTACCTTCCATAATGACAAGGCTACAATCCAATGGAGTAACAAAAATCACGACAACAGACTACCTTCCATGATGACAAAGCTACCATCCATTGGAATAACAAAAATCTCGACAATAGACTACCTTCCGTAATGACAAGGCTACCATCCAATGGAGTAACAAAAATCTCGACAAAAGACTACATTCCATGATGACAAGGCTACCATCCGTTGGAATAACAAAACATTCGACAATAGACTACCTTCCGTAATGACAAGGCTACCATCTAATGGAGTAACAAAAATCTCGACAACAAACTACCTTCCATAATGACAAGGCTACCATCCATTGGAGTAACAAAAATCTCAACAACAGACTACCTTCTATAATGACAAGTGTACCATCCAATGGATTAACAAAAATCTCGACAACAGACTACCTTCCATTATGACAAGTCTACCATCCATTAGAATAACAATAATCTCAACAACAGACTACCTTACATAATGACAAGGTTACATTCCAATGGAGTAACAAAAATCTAGACAACATACTACCTTCCATAATAACAAGGCTACCATCCATTGGAGTAACAAAAATCACGACAATAAACTACCTTCCATAATGACAAGGCTACCATCCATTGGAGTAACAAAAATCGCGACAACATACTACCTTCCATAATGACGAGGCTACCATCCATTGGAGTAACAAAAATCTCAACAACAGACTACCTTCCATAATGACAAGGCTATCATCCATTGGAATAACAAAAATCTCGACAACAGACTAACTTCCATAATGACAAGGCTACGATCCATTGGAGTAACAAAAATCACGACAACAGACTACCTTCCATGATGACAAAGCTACCATCCATTGGAGTAACAAAAATCACGACAACAAACTACCTTCCATAATGACAAGGCTACCATCCATTGGAGTAACAAAAATCTCGACAACCGACTACCTTCCATATTTACAAGGCTACCATTCATTGGAGTAACAAAAATATCGACAACAGACTACCTTCCATAATGACAATTCTTCCATCCATTAAAGTAACCAAAATCTGAACAACAGACTACTTTCCATAATGACAAGGCTACCATCCATTGGAGTAACAGAAATCACGACAACAGACTACCTTCCATGATGACAAGGCTACCATCCATTGGAATAAAAAAAATCTCGACAATAGACTACCTTCCGTAATGACAAGGCTACCATCCAATGGAGTAACAAAATTCTCGACAACAAACTACCTTCCATGATGACAAGGCTACCATACATTGGAATAACAAAAATCTCAACACTAGACTACCTTCCATAATGACAAGGCTACCATCTAATGGAGTTAAAAAAATCTCGACAACTGACTACCTTCCTTAATGACAAGGTTTTCATCCATTGGAGTAACAAAAATCTCGACAACAGACTACCTTCCATAATGACAACGCTACCATCCAATGGAGTAACAAAAATCACGACAACAAACTACCTTCCATAATGACAAGGCTACCATCCATTGGAGTAACAGAAATCACAACGACAGACTACCTTCCATAATGACAAGGCTACCATCCATTAGAGTAACAAAAATCGGGACAACAGTCTACCTTGGATAATAATAAGGCTACCATCAATTGGAGTAAAAAAAATATCAATAAGAGACTACCTTCCATAATGACAAGGCTACCATCCATTGGAGTAAGAAAAATATCAACAAGAGACTACCTTCCATAATGACAAGGCTACCATCCATTGGAGTAACAAAAATCGCGACAACATACTACCTTCCATAATGACAAGGCTACCATCCATTGGAGTAACAAAAATCTCGACAACAGACTACCTTCCATAATGACAAGGCTACCATCCATTGGGGTAACAAAGATATCGACAACATACTACCTTCCATAATGACAAGGCTACCATCCATTGGAGTAAGAAAAATCATGACAACAGACTACCTTCCATAATGACAAGGCTATCATCCATTGGAGTAACAAAAATCTCGACAACAGACTACCTTCCATAATGACAAGGCTACAATCCATTGGAGTAACAAAAATCACGACAACAAACAACCTTCCATAATGACAAGGCTACCATCCATTGGAGTAACAAAAATCTCGACAAACGACTACCTTCCATATTTACAAGGCTACCATTCATTGGAGTAACAAAAATATCGACAACAGACTACCTTGCATAATGACAAGTCTTCCATCCATTAAAGTAACCAAAATCTGAACAACAGACTACTTTCCATAATGACAAGGCTACCATCCATTGGAGTAACAGAAATCACGACAACAGACTACCTTCCATGATGACAAGGCTACCATCCATTGGAATAAAAAAAATCTCGACAATAGACTACCTTCCATAATGACAAGGCTACCATCCAATGGAGTAACAAAATTCTCGACAACAGACTACCTTCCATGATGACAAGGCTACCATACATTGGAATAACAAAAATCTCGACACTAGACTACCTTCCATAATGACAAGGCTACCATCTAATGGAGTTAAAAAAATCTCGACAACAGACTACCTTCCTTAATGACAAGGCTTTCATCCATTGGAGTAACAAAAATCTCGACAACAGACTACCTTCCATAATGACAACGCTACCATCCAATGGAGTAACAAAAATCACGACAAGAAACTACCTTCCATAATGACAAGGCTACCATCCATTGGAGTAACAGAAATAACAACGACAGACTACCTTCCATAATGACAAGGCTACCATCCATTAGACTAACAAAAATCGGGACAACAGTCTACCTTGGATAATAATAAGGCTACCATCAATTGTAGTAAAAAAAATATCAATAAGAGACTACCTTCCATAATGACAAGGCTACCATCCATTGGAGTAAGAAAAATATCAACAAGAGACTACCTTCCATAATGACAAGGCTACCATCCATTGGAGTAACAAAAATAGCGACAACATACTACCTTCCATAATGACAAGGCTACCATCCATTGGAGTAACAAAAATCTCGACAACAGACTACCTTCCATAATGACAAGGCTATCATCCATTGGAGTAACAAAAATCTCGACAACAGACTACCTTCCATAATGACAAGGCTACAATCCATTGGAGTAACAAAAATCACGACAACAGACTACCTTCCATAATGACAAGGCTACCATCCATTGGAGTAACAAAAATCTCGACAACCGACTACCTTCCATATTTACAAGGCTACCATTCATTGGAGTAACAAAAATATCGACAACAGACTACCTTCCATAATGACAAGTCTTCCATCCATTAAAGTAACCAAAATCTGAACAACAGACTACTTTCCATAATGACAAGGCTACCATCCAATGGAGTAACAAAAATCTCGACAAAAGACTACATTCCATGATGACAAGGCTACCATCCGCTGGAATAACAAAACTTTCGACAATAGACTACCTTCCGTAATGACAAGGCTACCATCTAATGGAGTAACAAAAATCTCGACAACAAACTACCTTCCATAATGACAAGGCTACCATCCATTGGAGTAACAAAAATCTCAACAACAGACTACCTTCTATAATGACAAGTGTACCATCCAATGGAGTAACAAAAATCTCGACAACAGACTACCTTCCATTATAACAAGTCTACCATCCATTAGAATAACAATAATCTCAACAACAGACTACCTTCCATAATGACAAGGCTACAATCCAATGGAGTAACAAAAATCTAGACAACATACTACCTTCCATAATAACAAGGCTACCATCCATTGGAGTAACAAAAATCACGACAATAAACTACCTTCCATAATGACAAGGCTACCATCCATTGGAGTAAACAAAATCGCGACAACATACTACCTTCCATAATGACAAGGCTACCATCCATTGGAGTAACAAAAATCTCAACAACAGAGTACCTTCCATAATGACAAGGCTATCATCCATTGGAATAACAAAAATCTCGACAACAGACTAACTTCCATAATGACAAGGCCACGATCCATTGGAGTAACAAAAATCACGACAACAGACTACCTTCCATGATGACAAAGCTACCATCCATTGGAGTAACAAAAATCACGACAACAGACTACCTTCCATAATGACAAGGCTACCATCCATTGGAGTAACAAAAATCTCGACAACCGACTACCTTCCATATTTATAAGGCTACCATTCATTGGAGTAACAAAAATATCGACAACAGACTACCTTCCATAATGACAAGTATTCCATCCATTGGAGTAACCAAAATCTGAACAACAGACTACTTTCCAAAATGACAAGGCTACCATCCATTGGAGTAACAGAAATCACAACGACAGACTACCTTCCATAATGACAAGGCTACCATCAATTAGAGTAACAAAAATCGGGACAACAGTCTACCTTCCATAATAATAAGGCTACCATCAATTGGAGTAACAAAAATATCAACAAGAGACTACCTTCCATAATGACAAGGTTACCATCCATTGGAGTAACAAAAATCTCGACAACAGACTACCTTCAATAATGACAAGGCTACCATCCATTGGAGTAACAAAGATATCGACAACATACTACCTTCAATAATGACAAGGCTACCATCCATTGGAGTAAGAAAAATCATGACAACAGACTACCTTCCATAATGACAAGGCTATCATCCATTGGAATAACAAAAATCTCGACGATAGACTACCTTCCATAATGACAAGGCTACGATCCATTGGAGTAAAAGAAATCACGACAACAGACTACCTTCCATGATGACAAGGCTACCATCCATTGGAATATAAAAAATCTCGACAATAGACTACCTTTCATAATGACAAGGCTACCATCCAATGGAGTAACAAAATTCTCGACAACAGACTACCTTCCATGATGACAAGGCTACCATACATTGGAATAACAAAAATCTCGACACTAGACTACCTTCCGTAATGACAAGGCTACCATCTAATGGAGTAAAAAAAATATTGACAACAGACTACCTTCCTTAATGACAAGGCTTTCATCCATTGGAGTAACAAAAATCTCGACAATAGACTACCTTCCATAATGACAACGCTACCATCCAATGGAGTAACAAAAATCACGACAACAAACTACCTTTCATAATGACAAGGCTACCATCCATTGGTGTAACAGAAATCACAACGACAAACTACCTTCCATAATGACAAGGCTACTATCCATTAGAGTAACAAAAATCGGGACAACAGTCTACCTTCCATAATAATAAGGCTACCATCAATTGGAGTAAAAAAACATCAATAAGAGACTACCTTCCATAATGACAAGGCTACCATCCATTGGAGTAACAAAAATCGCGACAACATACTACCTTCCCTAATGACAAGGCTACCATCCATTGGAGTAACAAAAATCTCGACAATAGACTACCTTCCATAATGACAAGGCTACCATCCATTGGGATAACAAAGATATCGACAACATACTACCTTCCATAATGACAAGGCTATCATCCATTGGAATAACAAAAATCTCGACAATAAACTACCTTCCATAATGACAAGGCTACGATCCATTGGAGTAACAAAAATCACAACAACAGACTACCTTCCATGATGACAAAGCTACCATCCATTGGAATAACAAAAATCTCGACAATAGACTACCTTCCATAATGACAAGGCTACCATCCAATGGAGTAACAAAAATCTCGACAACAGACTACATTCCATGATGACAAGGCTACCATCCGTTGGAATAACAAAACTTTCGACAATAGACTACCTTCCGTAATGACAAGGCTACCATCTAATGGAGTAACAAAAATCTCGACAACAAACTACCTTCCATAATGACAAGGCTACCATCCATTGGAGTAACAAAAATCTCAACAACAGACTACCTTCTATAATGACAAGGGTACCATCCAATAGAGTAACAAAAATCTCGACAACATACTACCTTCCATTATGACAAGTCTACCATCCATTAGAATAACAATAATCTCAACAACAGACTACCTTCCATAATGACAAGGCTACAATCCAATGGAGTAACAAAAATCACGACAACAGACTACCTTCCATGATGACAAAGCTACCATCCACGGGAGTAACAAAAATCACGACAACAGACTACCTTCCATAATGACAAGGCTACCATCCATTGGAGTAACAAAAATCTCGACAACCGACTACCTTCCATATTTACAAGGCTACCATTCATTGGAGTAACAAAAATATCGACAACAGACTACCTTCCATAATGACAAGTATTCCATCCATTGGAGTAACCAAAATCTGAACAACAGACTATTTTCCATAATGACAAGGCTACCATCCATTGGAGTAACAAAAATCACAACGACAGACTACCTTCCATAATGACAAGGCTACCATCAATTAGAGTAACAAAAATCGGGACAACAGTCTACCTTCCATAATAATAAGGCTACCATCAATTGGAGTAACAAAAATATCAACAAGAGACTACCTTCCATAATGACAAGGCTACCATCCATTGGAGTAACAAAAATCTCGACAACAGACTACCTTCAATAATGACAAGGCTACTATCCATTGGAGTAACAAAGATATCAACAACATAATACCTTCCATAATGACAAGGCTACCATCCATTGGATAAAGAAAAATCATGACAACAAACTACCTTCCATAATGACAAGGCTATCATCCATTGGAATAACAAAAATCTCGACAACAGACTACCTTCCATAATGACAAGGCTACGATCCATTGGAGTAACAGAAATCACGACAACAGACTACCTTCCATGATGACAAGGCTACCATCCATTGGAATATAAAAAATCTCGACAATAGACTACCTTCCATAATGACAAGGCTACCATCTAATGGAGTAAAAAAAATATTGACAACAAACTACCTTCCTTAATGACAAGGCTTTCATCCATTGGAGTAACAAAAATCTCGACAACAGACTACCTTCCATAATGACAACGCTACCATCCAATGGAGTAACAAAAATCACGACAACAAACTACCTTCCATAATGACCAGGCTACCATCCATTGGAGTAACAGAAATCACAGCGACAGACTACCTTCCATAATGACAAGGCTACCATCCATTAGAGTAACAAAAATCGGGACAACAGTCTACCTTCCATAATAATAAGGCTACCATCAATTGGAGTAAAAAAAACATCAATAAGAGACTACCTTCCATAATGACAAGGCTAACATCCATTGGAGTAAGAAAAATATCAACAAGAGACTACCTTCCATAATGACAAGGCTACCATCCATTGGAGTAACAAAAAACGCGACAACATACTACCTTCCATAATGACAAGGCTACCATCCATTGGAGTAACAAAAATCTCGACAATAGACTACCTTCCATAATGACAAGGCTATCATCCATTGGGGTAACAAAAATCACGACAGCAGACTACCTTCCATGATGACAAAGCTACCATCCATTAGAATAACAAAAATCTCGACAATAGACTACCTTCCATAATGACAAGGCTACCATCCAATGAAGTAACAAAAATCTCGACAACAGACTACATTCCATGATGACAAGGCTACCATCCGTTGGAATAACAAAACTTTCGACAATAGACTACCTTCCGTAATGACAAGGCTACCATCTAATGGAGTAACAAAAATCTCGACAACAAACTACCTTCCATAATGACAAGGCTACCATCCATTGGAGTAACAAAAATCTCGACAACAAACTACCTTCCATAATGACTTGGCTACCATCCATTGGAAAATCAAAAATCTCGGCAATACACTACCTTCCATAATTACAAGGCTACCATCCATTGGAGTAACAAAGATATCGACAACATACTACCTTCCATAATGACAAGGCTACCATCCATTGGAGTAACAATAATCACGACAACAGACTACCTTCCCTAATGACAAGGCTATCATCCATTGGAATAACAAAAATCTCGACAACAAACTACCTTCCATAATGACAAGGCTACGATCCATTGGAGTAACAAAAATCACGACAACAGACTACCTTCCATGATGACAAAGCTACCATCCATTGGAATAACAAAAATCTCGACAATAGACTACCTTCCATAATGACAAGGCTACCATCCAATGGAGTAACAAAAATCTCGAAAACAGACTAAATTCCATGATGACAAGGCTACCATCCGTTGGAATAACAAAACTTTCGACAATAGACTACCTTCCGTAATGACAAGGCTACCATCTAATGGAGTAACAAAAATCTCGACAACAAACTACCTTCCATAATGACAAGGCTACCATCCATTGGAGTAACAAAAATCTCAACCACAGACTATCTTCTATAATGACAAGGGTACCATCCAATGGAGTAACAAAAATCTCGACAACAGACTACCTTCCATTATGACAAGTCTACCATCCATTAGAATAACAATAATCTCAACAACATACTACCTTCCATAATGACAAGGCTACCATCCATTGGAGTAACAAAAATCGCGACAACATACTACCTTCCATAATGACAAGGCTACCATCCATTGGAGTAACAAAAATCTCAACAACAGACTACCTTCCATAATGACAAGGCTATCATCCATTGGAATAACAAAAATCTCGACAACAGACTAACTTCCATAATGACAAGGCTACGATCCATTGGAGTAACAAAAATCACGACAACAGACTACCTTCCATGATGACAAAGCTACCATCCATTGGAGTAACAAAAATCACGACAACAGACTACCTTCCATAATGACAAGGCTACCATCCATTGGAGTAACAAAAATCTCGACAACTGACTACCTTACATATTTACAAGGCTACCATTCATTGGAGTAACAAAAATATCGACAACAGACTACCTTCCATAATGACAAGTATTCCATCCATTGGAGTAACCAAAATCTGAACAACAGACTACTTTCCATAATGACAAGGCTACCATC
The DNA here is from genome assembly GCA_948472305.1 of Vicia faba. NCBI lineage: Eukaryota > Viridiplantae > Streptophyta > Magnoliopsida > Fabales > Fabaceae > Vicia > Vicia faba. Next base: position 589,148,767 of record OX451741.1, on the reverse strand, counting down.
AATTAGAGTAACAAAAATCGGGACAATAGTCTACCTTCCATAATAATAAGGCTACCATCAATTGGAGTAACAAAAATATCAACAAGAGACTACCTTCCATAATGACAAGGCTACCATCCATTGGAGTAACAAAAATCTCGACAACAGACTACCTTCAATAATGACAAGGCTACCATCCATTGGAGTAACAAAGATATCGACAACATACTACCTTCCATAATGACAAGGCTACCATCCATTGGAGTAAGAAAAATCATGACAACAGACTACCTTCCATAATGACAAGGCTATCATCCATTGGAATAACAAAAATCTCGACAACAGACTACCTTCCATAATGACAAGGCTACGATCCATTGGAGTAACAGAAATCACGACAACAGACTACCTTCCATGATGACAAGGCTACCATCCATTGGAATAACAAAAATCTCGACAATAGACTACCTTCCATAATGACAAGGCTACCATCCAATGGAGTAACAAAAATCTCGACAACAGACTACATTCCATGATGACAAGGCTACCATCCGTTGGAATAACAAAACTTTCGACAATAGACTACCTTCCGTAATGACAAGGCTACCATCTAATGGAGTAACAAAAATCTCGACAACAAACTACCTTCCATAATGACAAGGCTACCATCCATTGGAGTAACAAAAATCTCAACAACAGACTACCTTCTATAATGACAAGGGTACCATCCAATGGAGTAACAAAAATCTCGACAACAGACTACCTTCCATTATGACAAGTCTACCATCCATTAGAATAATAATAATCTCAACAACAGACTACCTTCCATAATGACAAGGCTACAATCCAATGGAGTAACAAAAATCTAGACAACATACTACCTTCCATAATAACAAGGCTACCATCCATTGGAGTAACAAAAATCACGACAATAAACTACCTTCCATAATGACAAGGCTACCATCCATTGGAGTAACAAAAATCGCGACAACATACTACCTTCCATAATGACAAGGCTACCATCCATTGGAGTAAGAAAAATCATGACAACAGACTACCTTCCATAATGACAAGGCTATCATCCATTGGAATAAAAAAAATCTCGACAACAGACTAACTTCCATAATGACAAGGCTACGATCCATTGGAGTAACAAAAATCACGACAACAGACTACCTTCCATGATGACAAAGCTACCATCCATTAGAGTAACAAAAATCACGACAACAGACTACCTTCCATAATGACAAGGATACCATCCATTGGAGTAACAAAAATCTCGACAACCGACTACCTTCCATATTTACAAGGCTACCATTCATTGGAGTAACAAAAATATCGACAACAGACTACCTTCCATAATGACAAGTATTCCATCCATTGGAGTAACCAAAATCTGAACAACAGACTACTTTCCATAATGACAAGGCTACCATCCATTGGAGTAACAGAAATCACAACGATAGACTACCTTCCATAATGACAAGGCTACCATCAATTAGAGTAACAAAAATCGGGACAACAGTCTACCTTCCATAATAATAAGGCTACCATCAATTGGAGTAACAAAAATATCAACAAGAGACTACCTTCCATAATGACAAGGCTACCATCCATTGGAGTAACAAAAATCTCGACAACAGACTACCTTCAATAATGACAAGGCTACCATCCATTGGAGTAACAAAGATATCGACAACATACTACCTTCCATAATGACAAGGCTACCATCCATTGGAGTAAGAAAAATCATGACAACAGACTACCTTCCATAATGACAAGGCTATCATCCATTGGAATAACAAAAATCTCGACAACAGACTACCTTCCATAATGACAAGGCTACCATCCATTGGAGTAACAGAAATCACGACAACAGACTACCTTCCATGATGACAAGGCTACCATCCATTGGAATATAAAAAATCTCGACAATAGACTACCTTCCATAATGACAAGGCTACCATCCAAAGCAGTAACAAAATTCTCGACAACAGACTACCTTCCATGATGACAAGGCTACCATACATTGGAATAACAAAAATCTCGACACTAGACTACCTTCCATAATGACAAGGCTACCATCTAATGGAGTAAAAAAAATATTGACAACAGACTACCTTCCTTAATGACAAGGCTTTCATCCATTGGAGTAACAAAAATCTCGACAACAGACTACCTTCCATAATGACAACGCTACCATCCAATGGAGTAACAAAAATCAGGACAACAAACTACATTCCCTAATGACAAGGCTACCATCCATTGGAGTAACAGAAATCACAACGATAGACTACCTTCCATAATGACAAGGCTACTATCCATTAGAGTAACAAAAATCGGGACAACAGTCTACCTTCCATAATAATAAGGCTACCATCAATTGGAGTAAAAAAAACATCAATAAGAGACTACCTTCCATAATGACAAGGCTACCATCCATTGGAGTAAGAAAAATATCAACAAGAGACTACCTTCCATAATGACAAGTCTACAATCCAATGGAGTAACAAAAATCTAGACAACATACTACCTTCCATAATAACAAGGCTACCATCCATTGAAGTAACAAAAATCACGACAATAAACTACCTTCCATAATGACAAGGCTACCATCCATTGGAGTAACAAAAATCGCGACAACATACTACCTTCCATAATGACAAGGCTACCATCCATTGGAGTAACAAAAATCTCGACAACAGACTACCTTCCATAATGACAAGGCTATCATCCATTGGAATAACAAAAATCTCGACAACAGACTAACTTCCATAATGACAAGGCTACGATCCATTGGAGTAACAAAAATCACGACAACAGACTACCTTCCATGATGACAAAGCTACCATCCATTTGAGTAACAAAAATCACGACAACAGACTACCTTCCATAATGACAAGGCTACCATACATTGGAGTAACAAAAATCTCGACAACCGACTACCTTCCATATTTACAAGGCTACCATTCATTGGAGTAACAAAAATATCGACAACAGACTACCTTCCATAATGACAAGTATTCCATCCATTGGAGTAACCAAAATATGAACAACAGACTACTTTCCATAATGACAAGGCTACCATCCATTGGAGTAACAGAAATCACAACGACAGACTACCTCCCATAATGACAAGGCTACCATCAATTAGAGTAACAAAAATCTAGACAACAGTCTACCTTCCATAATAATAAGGCTACCATCAATTGGAGTAACAAAAATATCAACAAGAGACTACCTTCCATAATGACATGGCTACCATCCATTGGAGTAACAAAAATCTCGACAACAGACTACCTTCAATAATGACAAGGCTACCATCCATTGGAGTAACAAAGATATCGACAACATACTACCTTCCATAATGACAAGGCTACCATACATTGGAGTAAGAAAAATCATGACAACAGACTACCTTCCATAATGACAAGGCTATCATCCATTGGAATAACAAAAATCTCGACAACAGACTACCTTCCATAATGACAAGGCTACGATCCATTGGAGTAACAGTAATCACGACAATAGACTACCTTCCATGATGACAAGGCTACCATCCATTGGAATATAAAAAATCTCGACAATAGACTACCTTCCATAATGACAAGGCTACCATCCAAAGGAGTAACAAAATTCTCGACAACAGACTACCTTCCATGATGACAAGGCTACCATACATTGGAATAACAAAAATCTCGACACTAGACTACCTTCCATAATGACAAGGCTACCATCTAATGGAGTAAAAAAAATATTGACAACAGACTACCTTCCTTAATGACAAGGCTTTCATCCATTGGAGTAACAAAAATCTCGACAACAGACTACCTTCCATAATGACAACGCTACCATCCAATGGAGTAACAAAAATCACGACAACAAACTACCTTCCATAATGACAAGGCTACCATCCATTGGAGTAACAGAAATCACAACGATAGACTACCTTCCATAATGACAAGGCTACCATCCATTAGAGTAACAAAAATCGGGACAACAGTCTACCTTCCATAATAATAAGGCTACCATCAATTGGAGTAAAAAAAACATCAATAAGAGACTACCTTCCATAATGACAAGGCTACCATCCATTGGAGTAAGAAAAATATCAACAAGAGACTACCTTCCATAATGACAAGGCTACCATCCATTGGAGTAACAAAAATCGCGACAACATACTACCTTCCATAATGACAAGGCTACCATCCATTGGAGTAACAAAAATCTCGACAATAGACTACCTTCCATAATGACAAGGCTACCATCCATTGGGGTAACAAAGATATCGACAACATACTACCTTCCATAATGACAAGGCTACCATCCATTGGAGTAAGAAAAATCATGACAACAGACTACCTTCCATAATGACAAGGCTATCATCCATTGGAATAACAAAAATCTCGACAACAGACTACCTTTCTATAATGAGAAGGCTACGATCCATTGGAGTAACAAAAATCACGACAACAGACTACCTTCCATAATGAAAAGGCTACCATCCATTGGGGTAACAAAGATATCGACAACAGACTACATTCCATGATGACAAGGCTACCATCCGTTGGAATAACAAAACTTTCAACAATAGACTACCTTCCGTAATGACAAGGCTACCATCTAATGGAGTAACAAAAATCTCGACAACAAACTACCTTCCATAATGACAAGGCTACCATCCATTGGAGTAACAAAAATCTCAACAACAGACTACCTTCTATAATGACAAGGGTACCATCCAATGGAGTAACAAAAATCTCGACAACAGACTACCTTCCATTATGACAAGTCTACCATCCATTAGAATAACAATAATCTCAACAACAGACTACCTTCCATAATGACAAGGCTACAATCCAATGGAGTAACAAAAATCTAGACAACATACTACCTTCCATAATAACAAGGCTACCATCCATTGGAGTAAGAAAAATCATGACAACAGACTACCTTCCATAATGACAAGGCTATCATCCATTGGAATAACTAAAATCTCGACAATAAACTACCTTCCATAATGACAAGGCTACGATCCATTGGAGTAAGAAAAATCATGACAACAGACTACCTTCCATAATGACAAGGCTATCATCCATTGGAATAACAAAAATCTCGATAACAGACTACCTTCCATAATGACAAGGCTACGATCCATTGGAGTAACAAAAATCACGACAACAGACTACCTTCCATGATGACAAAGCTACCATCCATTGGAATAATAAAAATCTCGACAATAGACTACCTTCTATAATGACAAGGCTACCATCCAATGGAGTAACAAAAATCTCGACAACAGACTACATTCCATGATGACAAGGCTACCATCCGTTGGAATAACAAAACTTTCGACAATAGACTTCCTTCTGTAATGACAAGGCTACCATCTAATGGAGTAACAAAAATCTCAACAACATACTACCTTCCATAATGACAAAGCTACCATCCATTGGAGTAACAAAAATCTCGACAACAGACTACCTTCCATAATGACAAGGGTACCATCCATTGGAGTAACAAAAATATCGACAACAGACTACCTTCCATAATGACAAGTCTACCATCCATTAGAATAATAATAATCTCAACAACAAACTACCTTCCATAATGACAAGGCTACAATCCATTGGAGTAACAAAAATCACGATAATAAACTACCTTCCATAATGACAAGGCTACCATCCATTGGAGTAACAAAAATCGCGACAACATACTACCTTTCATAATGACAAGGCTACCATCCATTGGAGTAACAAAAATCTCGACAACAGACTACCTTCCATAATGAAAAGGCTACCATCCATTGGGGTAACAAAGATATCGACAACATACTACCTTCCATAATGACAAGGCTACCATCCATTGGAGTAAGAAAAATCATGACAACAGACTACCTTCCATAATGACAAGGCTATCATCCATTGGAATAACAAAAATCTCGACAACAGACTACCTTCCATAATGACAAGGCTACGATCCATTGGAGTAACAAAAATCACGACAACAGACTACCTTCCATGATGACAAAGCTACAATCCATTGGAATAACAAAAATCTCGACAATAGACTACCTTCTATAATGACAAGGCTACCATCCAATGGAGTAACAAAAATCTCGACAACAGACTACATTCCATGATGACAAGGCTACCATCTGTTGGAATAACAAAACTTTCGACAATAGACTACCTTCCGTAATGACAAGGCTACCATCTAATGGAGTAACAAAAATCTCGACAACATACTACCTTCCATAATGACAAGGCTACCATCCATTGGAGTAACAAAAATCTCGACAACAGACTACCTTCCATAATGACAAGGGTACCATCCATTGGAGTAACAAAAGTCTCAACAACAAACTACCTTCCATAATGACAAGGCTACAATCCAATGGAGTAACAAAAATCTAGACAACATACTACCTTCCATAATAACAAGGCTACCATCCATTGGAGTAACAAAAATCACGACAATAAACTACCTTCCATAATGACAAGGCTACCATCCATTGGATTAACAAAGATATCGACAACATACTACCTTCCATAATGACAAGGCTACCATCCATTAGAGTAACAAAAATCATGACAACACACTACCTTCCATAATGACAAGGCTACCATCCATTGGAGTAACAAAGATATCGACAACATACTACCTTTCATAATGACAAGGATACCATCTATTGGAGTAAGAAAAATCATGACAACAGACTACCTTCCATAATGACAAGGCTATCCTCCATTGGAATAACAAAAATCTCGACAAAAAACTACCATCCATAATGACAAGGCTACAATCCATTGGAGTAACAAAAATCACGACAACAGACTACCTTGCATGATGACAAGGCTACCATCCACTGGAATAACAAAAATCTCGACAATAGACTACCTTCCATAATGACAAGGCTACAATCTAATGGAGTAACAAAAATCTCGGCAATAGACTACCTTCCATGATGACAAGGCTACCATCCATTGGAATAACAAAAATCTAGACAATATACTACCTTCCATAATGACAAGGCTACCATCTAATGGAGTAACAAAAATCTCGACAACGGACTACCTTCCATAATGACAAGGGTACCATCCATTGGAGTAACAAAATCTCGACAACAGACTACCTTCCATAATGACAAGTCTATCATCCATTAAATAACAATAATCTCAACAACAGACTACCTTTCATAATGACAAGGCTACCATCCATTGTAGTAACAAAAATATCGACAACAGACTACCTTCCATAATGACAAGTCATCCATCCATTGGAGTAACCAAAATCTGAACAACAGACTACTTTCCATAATGACAAGGCTACCATCCATTGGTGTAACAGAAATCACAACGACAGACTACCTTCCATAATGACAAGGCTACAATCCATTAGAGTAACAAAATTCGGGACAACAACCTACCTTCCATAATAATAAGGCTACCATCAATTGGAGTAACAAAAATATCAACAAGAGACTACCTTCCATAATGACAAGGCTACCATCCATTGAAGTAACAAAAATCTCGACAACAGACTCCCTTTAATAATGACAAGGCTACCATCCATTGGTGTAACAAAGATATCGACAACATACTACCTTCCATAATGACATGGCTACCATCCATTGGAGTAAGAAAAATCATGACAACAGACTACCTTCCATAATGACAAGGCTACGATCCATTGGAGTAACATAAATCACGACAACAGACTACCTTCCATGATGACAAGGATACCATCCATTGGAATAAAAAAAATCTCGACAATAGACTACCTTCCATAACGACAAGGCTACCATCCAATGGAGTAACAAAAATCTCGACAAAGACTACCTTCCATGATGACAAGGCTACCATCCATTGAAATAACAAAAATCTCGACAATAGACTACCTTCCATAATGACAAGGCTATCATCTAATGGATTAACAAAAATCTCGACAACAGACTACCTTCCATAATGACAAGGCTACCATCCATTGGAGTAACAAAAATCTTGACAACAGACTCCCTTTAATAATGACAAGGCTACCATCCATTGGTGTAACAAAGATATCGACAACATACTACCTTCCATAATGACAAGGCTACCATCTAACTGAGTAACAAAAATCTCGAAAACAGACTAACTTACATAATGACAGGGCTACCATCCATTGGAGTAACAAAAATCTCAACAACAGACTACCTTCCATAATGACAAGGCTACCATCTAATGGAGTAACAAAAATCTCGACAACAGACTACCTTACATAATGACAAGGCTACCATCCATTGGAGTAACAAAAATCTCAACAACAGACTACCTTCTATAATTACAAGGGTACCATCCATTGGAGTAACAAAAATATCGACAACAGACTACCTTCCTTGATGATAAGTCTACCATCCATTAGAATAACAATAATCTCATCAACAGAATACCTTCCATAATGACAAGCAACGATCCAATGGAGTCACAAAAATCTAGACAACATACTACCTTCCATAATGACAAGGCTGCCATCCATTGGAGTAACAAAAATCTCGACAACATACTACCTTCCATAATGACAAGGCTACCATCCATTGGAGTAACAAAAATCTCGACAACACACTACCTTCCATAATGACAAGGCTACCATCCATTGGAGTAACAAAGATATCAACAACATACTACCTTCCATAATGACAAGGATACCATCTATGGAGTAAGAAAAATCATGACAACAAACTACCTTCCATAATGACAAGGCTATCATCCATTGGAATAACAAAAATCTCGACAACAAACTACCTTCCATAATGACAACGCTACGATCCATTGGAGTAACAAAAATCACGACAACAGACTACCTTGCATGATGACAAGGCTACCATCCATTGGAATAACAAAAATCTCGACAATAGACTACCTTCCATAATGACAAGGCTACCATCCAATGGAGTAACAAAAATATCGACAACAGACTACCTTCCATGATGACAAGGCTACCATCCATTGGAATAAAAAAAATCTCGACAACAGACTACCTTCCATAATAACAAGTCTTCCATCCATTGGAGTAACCAAAATCTGAACAACAGACTACTTTCCATAATGACAAGGCTACCATCCATTAGGAGTAAATGAAATCACAACGACAGACTACCTTCCATAATGACAAGGCTACCATCCATTAGAGTAACAAAAATCGGGACAACAGTCTACTTTCCATAATAATGAGGCTACCATCAATTGGAGTAACAAAAATATCAACAAGAGACTACCTTCCATAATGACAAGGCTACCATCCATTGGAGTAACAAAAATCTCGACAACAGACTCCCTTTAATAATAACAAGGCTACCATCCATTGGAGTAACAAAGATATCGACAACATACTACCTTCCATAAAGATAAGTCTTCCATCCATTGGAGTAACAAAAATTTGAACAACAGACTACCTTCCATAATGACAAGGCTACCATCCATTAGAGTAAAAAAAATCACAACGACAGACTACCTTGCATAATATAAAGGCTTCCATCCATTAGAGTAACAAAAATCGGGACAACAGTCTACCTTCCATAATGACAAGGCTACCATCCATTGGAGTAAAAAAAATATCAATAACACACTACCTTCCATTATGACAAGGCTACCATCCATTGGAGTAACAAAAATCTCGACAACAGACTACCTTCCATAATGACAAGGCTACCATCCATTGGAGTAACAAAGATATCGACAACATACTACCTTCTATAATGAAAATGCTACCATCCATTGGAGTAAGAAAAATCATGACAACAAACTACCTTCCATAATGACATGGCTACCATCCATTGGAATAACAAAAATCTCAACAACAGACTACCTTCCATGATGACAAGGCTACGATCCATTGGAGTAACAAAAATCTCGACAACAAATTACCTTCCATGATGACAAGGCTACCATCCATGGGAATAACAAAAGTCTCGACAATAGACTACCTTCCATAATGACAAGGGTACCATCCAATGGAGTAATTAAAATATCGACAACAGACTACCTTCCATAATGACAAGTCTACCATCCATTGGAATAACAAAAATCTCGACAACAGACTACCTTCCATAATGACAAGGCTACCATCCATTGGAGTAAAAAAAATCACAACAACAGACTACCTTCCATGATGTCAAGGCTACCATCCATTGGAATAACAAAAATCTCGACAATAAACTACTATCTATAATGACAAGGCTACCATCCAATGGAGTAAGAAAAATATCAACAAGAGACTACCTTCCATAATGACAAGGAAATCATCCATTAGAGTATCAAAAATCTCGACAACAGACTACCTTCGATAAGGACAAGGCTACCATCCATTGTAGTAACAAAAATCACAACGGCAGACTACCTTCCATAATGCAACGCTACGATCCAATAGAGTAACAAAAATATCAACAACAGACTACCTTCCATAATGGCAAGGCTACCATCCGTTGGAGTAACAAAAATATCGACAACCGCCTACCTTCCATAATGACTTGGCTTCCATCCATTGGAGTACCAAAGATGTCAACAACAGACTAATTTTCATATTGACAAGGCTACCATCCATTGGAATAACAAAAATCTAGACAACAGACTTCCTTCCATAATGACAAGGATACCATCCATTGGAGTAACAAAAATCTCGACAATAGAATACCTTCCATAATTACAAGGCTATCATCCATTGGAGTAACAAAGATATCAACAACATACTACCTTCCATAATGACAAGGCTACCATCCATTGGTGTAACAAAAATATCAACAAGAGACTACCTTCCATAATGACAAGGCTAACATCCATTGGAGTAACAAAAATATCGATAACAGACTACCTTCCATAATGACAAGGCTACCATCCATTGGAATAACTAAGATATCAACTACATACTACCTTCCATAATGAAAATGCTACCATCCATTGGAGTAAGAAAAATCATGACAACAGACTACCTTCCATAATGATATGGCTACCATCCATTGGAATAACAAAAATATCGACAACAGACTACCTTCCATAATGACAAGGCTAGGATCCATTGGAGTAACAAAAATCTCGACAACAGATTACCTTCCATGATGACAAGGCTACCATCCATTGGAATAACAAAATTCTCGAAAATAGACTATCTTCCATAATGACAAGGGTACCATCCAATGGAGTAATTAAAATCTCGACAACAAACTACCTTCCATAATGACATGGCTACCATCCATTGGAGTAAAAAAATCTCGACAACAGACTACCTTCCATAATGATAAGTCTACCATCCATTGGAATAACAAAAATCTCGACTATAGACTACCTTCCATAATGACAAGGCAACCATCCATTGGAGTAAAAAAAATATCAATAACAGACTACCTTCCATTATGACAAGGCTACCATCCATTGGAGTAACAAAAATCTCGACAACAGACTCCCTTTAATAATGACAAGGCTACCATCCATTGGTGTAACAAAGATATCGACAACATACTACCTTCCATAATGACATGGCTACCATCCATTGGAGTAAGAAAAATCATGACAACAGACTACCTTCCATAATGACAAGGCTACGATCCATTGGAGTAACATAAATCACGACAACAGACTACCTTCCATGATGACAAGGATACCATCCATTGGAATAAAAAAAATCTCGACAATAGACTACCTTCCATAACGACAAGGCTACCATCCAATGGAGTAACAAAAATCTCGACAAAGACTACCTTCCATGATGACAAGGCTACCATCCATTGAAATAACAAAAATCTCGACAATAGACTACCTTCCATAATGACAAGGCTATCATCTAATGGATTAACAAAAATCTCGACAACAGACTACCTTCCATAATGACAAGGCTACCATCCATTGGAGTAACAAAAATCTTGACAACAGACTCCCTTTAATAATGACAAGGCTACCATCCATTGGTGTAACAAAGATATCGACAACATACTACCTTCCATAATGACAAGGCTACCATCTAACTGAGTAACAAAAATCTCGAAAACAGACTAACTTACATAATGACAGGGCTACCATCCATTGGAGTAACAAAAATCTCAACAACAGACTACCTTCCATAATGACAAGGCTACCATCTAATGGAGTAACAAAAATCTCGACAACAGACTACCTTACATAATGACAAGGCTACCATCCATTGGAGTAACAAAAATCTCAACAACAGACTACCTTCTATAATTACAAGGGTACCATCCATTGGAGTAACAAAAATATCGACAACAGACTACCTTCCTTGATGATAAGTCTACCATCCATTAGAATAACAATAATCTCATCAACAGAATACCTTCCATAATGACAAGCAACGATCCAATGGAGTCACAAAAATCTAGACAACATACTACCTTCCATAATGACAAGGCTGCCATCCATTGGAGTAACAAAAATCTCGACAACATACTACCTTCCATAATGACAAGGCTACCATCCATTGGAGTAACAAAAATCTCGACAACACACTACCTTCCATAATGACAAGGCTACCATCCATTGGAGTAACAAAGATATCAACAACATACTACCTTCCATAATGACAAGGATACCATCTATGGAGTAAGAAAAATCATGACAACAAACTACCTTCCATAATGACAAGGCTATCATCCATTGGAATAACAAAAATCTCGACAACAAACTACCTTCCATAATGACAACGCTACGATCCATTGGAGTAACAAAAATCACGACAACAGACTACCTTGCATGATGACAAGGCTACCATCCATTGGAATAACAAAAATCTCGACAATAGACTACCTTCCATAATGACAAGGCTACCATCCAATGGAGTAACAAAAATATCGACAACAGACTACCTTCCATGATGACAAGGCTACCATCCATTGGAATAAAAAAAATCTCGACAACAGACTACCTTCCATAATAACAAGTCTTCCATCCATTGGAGTAACCAAAATCTGAACAACAGACTACTTTCCATAATGACAAGGCTACCATCCATTAGGAGTAAATGAAATCACAACGACAGACTACCTTCCATAATGACAAGGCTACCATCCATTAGAGTAACAAAAATCGGGACAACAGTCTACTTTCCATAATAATGAGGCTACCATCAATTGGAGTAACAAAAATATCAACAAGAGACTACCTTCCATAATGACAAGGCTACCATCCATTGGAGTAACAAAAATCTCGACAACAGACTCCCTTTAATAATAACAAGGCTACCATCCATTGGAGTAACAAAGATATCGACAACATACTACCTTCCATAAAGATAAGTCTTCCATCCATTGGAGTAACAAAAATTTGAACAACAGACTACCTTCCATAATGACAAGGCTACCATCCATTAGAGTAAAAAAAATCACAACGACAGACTACCTTGCATAATATAAAGGCTTCCATCCATTAGAGTAACAAAAATCGGGACAACAGTCTACCTTCCATAATGACAAGGCTACCATCCATTGGAGTAAAAAAAATATCAATAACACACTACCTTCCATTATGACAAGGCTACCATCCATTGGAGTAACAAAAATCTCGACAACAGACTACCTTCCATAATGACAAGGCTACCATCCATTGGAGTAACAAAGATATCGACAACATACTACCTTCTATAATGAAAATGCTACCATCCATTGGAGTAAGAAAAATCATGACAACAAACTACCTTCCATAATGACATGGCTACCATCCATTGGAATAACAAAAATCTCAACAACAGACTACCTTCCATGATGACAAGGCTACGATCCATTGGAGTAACAAAAATCTCGACAACAAATTACCTTCCATGATGACAAGGCTACCATCCATGGGAATAACAAAAGTCTCGACAATAGACTACCTTCCATAATGACAAGGGTACCATCCAATGGAGTAATTAAAATATCGACAACAGACTACCTTCCATAATGACAAGTCTACCATCCATTGGAATAACAAAAATCTCGACAACAGACTACCTTCCATAATGACAAGGCTACCATCCATTGGAGTAAAAAAAATCACAACAACAGACTACCTTCCATGATGTCAAGGCTACCATCCATTGGAATAACAAAAATCTCGACAATAAACTACTATCTATAATGACAAGGCTACCATCCAATGGAGTAAGAAAAATATCAACAAGAGACTACCTTCCATAATGACAAGGAAATCATCCATTAGAGTATCAAAAATCTCGACAACAGACTACCTTCGATAAGGACAAGGCTACCATCCATTGTAGTAACAAAAATCACAACGGCAGACTACCTTCCATAATGCAACGCTACGATCCAATAGAGTAACAAAAATATCAACAACAGACTACCTTCCATAATGGCAAGGCTACCATCCGTTGGAGTAACAAAAATATCGACAACCGCCTACCTTCCATAATGACTTGGCTTCCATCCATTGGAGTACCAAAGATGTCAACAACAGACTAATTTTCATATTGACAAGGCTACCATCCATTGGAATAACAAAAATCTAGACAACAGACTTCCTTCCATAATGACAAGGATACCATCCATTGGAGTAACAAAAATCTCGACAATAGAATACCTTCCATAATTACAAGGCTATCATCCATTGGAGTAACAAAGATATCAACAACATACTACCTTCCATAATGACAAGGCTACCATCCATTGGTGTAACAAAAATATCAACAAGAGACTACCTTCCATAATGACAAGGCTAACATCCATTGGAGTAACAAAAATATCGATAACAGACTACCTTCCATAATGACAAGGCTACCATCCATTGGAATAACTAAGATATAAACTACATACTACCTTCCATAATGAAAATGCTACCATCCATTGGAGTAAGAAAAATCATGACAACAGACTACCTTCCATAATGATATGGCTACCATCCATTGGAATAACAAAAATATCGACAACAGACTACCTTCCATAATGACAAGGCTAGGATCCATTGGAGTAACAAAAATCTCGACAACAGATTACCTTCCATGATGACAAGGCTACCATCCATTGGAATAACAAAATTCTCGAAAATAGACTATCTTCCATAATGACAAGGGTACCATCCAATGGAGTAATTAAAATCTCGACAACAAACTACCTTCCATAATGACATGGCTACCATCCATTGGAGTAAAAAAATCTCGACAACAGACTACCTTCCATAATGATAAGTCTACCATCCATTGGAATAACAAAAATCTCGACTATAGACTACCTTCCATAATGACAAGGCAACCATCCATTGGAGTAAAAAAAATATCAATAACAGACTACCTTCCATTATGACAAGGCTACCATCCATTGGAGTAACAAAAATCTCGACAACAGACTACCTTCCATAATGACAAGGCTACCATCCATTGGAGTAACAAAGATATCGACAACATACTACCTTCTATAATGAAAATGCTACCATCCATTGGAGTAAGAAAAATCATGACAACAGACTACCTTCCATAATGACATGGCTACCATCCATTGGAATAACAAAAATCTTGACAACAGACTACCTTCCATGATGACAAGGCTACGATCCATTGGAGTAACAAAAATCTCGACAACAAATTACCTTCCATGATGACAAGGCTACCATCCATGGGAATAACAAAATTCTCGACAATAGACTACCTTCCATAATGACAAGGGTACCATCCAATGGAGTAATTAAAATCTCGACAACAGACTACCTTCCATAATGACAAGTCTACCATCCATTGGAATAACAAAAATCTCGACAACAGACTACCTTCCATAACGACAAGGCTACCTTCCATTGGAGTAAAAAAAATCACAACAACAGACTACCTTCCATGATGACAAGGCTACCATCCATTGGAGTAAAAAAAATATCAATAACAGACTACCTTCCATTATGACAAGGCTACCATCCATTGGAGTAACAAAAATCTCGACAACAGACTACCTTCCATAATGACAAGGCTACCATCCATTGGAGTAACAAAGATATCGACAACATACTACCTTCTATAATGAATATGCTACCATCCATTGGAGTAAGAAAAATCATGACAACAGACTACCTTCCATAATGACATGGCTACCATCCATTGGAATAACAAAAATCTTGACAACAGACTACCTTCCATGATGACATGGCTACGATCCATTGGAGTAACAAAAATCTCGACAACAAATTACCTTCCATGATGACAAGGCTACCATCCATGGGAATAACAAAATTCTCGACAATAGACTACCTTCCATAATGACAAGGGTACCATCCAATGGAGTAATTAAAATATCGACAACAGACTACCTTCCATAATGACAAGTCTACCATCCATTGGAATAACAAAAATCTCGACAACAGACTACCTTCCATAACGACAAGGCTACCTTCCATTGGAGTAAAAAAAATCACAACAACAGACTACCTTCCATGATGACAAGGCTACCATCCATTGGAGTAAAAAAAATATCAATAACAGACTACCTTCCATTATGACAAGGCTACCATCCATTGGAGTAACAAAAATCTCGACAACAGACTACCTTCCATAATGACAAGGCTACCATCCATTGGAGTAACAAAGATATCGATAACGTACTACCTTCTATAATGAATATGCTACCATCCATTGGAGTAAGAAAAATCATGACAACAGACTACCTTCCATAATGACATGGCTACCATCCATTGGAATAACAAAAATCTTGACAACAGACTACCTTCCATGATGACATGGCTACGATCCATTGGAGTAACAAAAATATCGACAACAAATTACCTTCCATGATGACAAGGCTACCATCCATGGGAATAACAAAATTCTCGACAATAGACTACCTTCCATAATGACAAGGGTACCATCCAATGGAGTAATTAAAATATCGACAACAGACTACCTTCCATAATGACAAGTCTACCATCCATTGGAATAACAAAAATCTCGACAACAGACTACCTTCCATAACGACAAGGCTACCTTCCATTGGAGTAAAAAAAATCACAACAACAGACTACCTTCCATGATGACAAGGCTACCATCCATTGGAATAATAAAAATCTCGACAATAGACTACTATCTATAATGACAAGGCTACCATCCAATGGAGTAACAAAAATATCAACAAGAGACTACCTTCCATAATGACAAGGAAACCATCCATTGGAGTAACAAAAATCTCGACAACAAACTACCTTCCATAAGGACAAGGCTACCATCCATTGTAGTAACAAAAATCACAACGACAGACTACCTTCCATAATGCAACGCTACCATCCATTAGAGTAACAAAAATATCAACAACAGACTACCTTTCATAATGACAAGGCTACCATCCGTTGGAGTAACAAAAATATCGACAACCTCCTACCTTCCATAATGACTTGGCTTCCATCCATTGGAGTACCAAAGATGTCAACAACAAACTACTTTTCATAAAGACAAGGCTACCATCCATTGGAATAACAAAAATCTAGACAACAGACTTCCTTCCATAATGACAAGGATACCATTCATTGGAGTAACAAAAATCTCGACAATAGAATACCTTCCATAATTACAAGGCTATCATCCATTGGAGTAACAAAGATATCAACAACATACTACCTTCCATAATGACAAGGCTACCATCCATTGGAGTAACAAAGATATCGACAACAGACTACCTTCCATAAAGATAAGTCTTCCATCCATTGGAGTAACAAAAATCTGAACAATAGACTACCTTCCATAATGACAAGGCTACCATCCATTAGAGTAAAAAAAATCACAATGACAGACTACCTTGCATAATATAAAGGGTACCATCCATTAGAGTAACAAAAATCGGGACAATAGTCTACCTTCCATAATGACAAGGCTATCATCCATTGGAGTAACAAAAATATCAACAAGAGACTACCTTCCATAATGACAAGGCTACCATCCATTGGAGTAACAAAAATATCGACAACAGACTACCTTCCTTAATGACAAGGCTACCATCCATTGGAGTAACAAAGATATCGACAACATACTACCTTCCATAATGAAAATACTACCATCCATTAGAGTAAGAAAAATCATGACAACAGACTACCTTCCATAATGACATGGCTACCATCCATTGGAATAACAAAAATCTCGACAACAGACTACCTTCCATGATGACAAGGCTACGATCCATTGGAGTAACAAAAATCTCGACAACAAATTACCTTCCATGATGACAAGGCTACCATCCATTGGAATAACAAAATTCTCGACAATAGACTACCTTCCATAATGACAAGTCTACCATCCATTGGAATAAAAAAAATCTCGACAACAGACTACCTTCCATAATGACAAGGCTACCTTCCATTGGAGTAACAAAAATCACAACAACAGACTACCTTCCATGATGACAAGGCTACCATTCATTGGGATAACAAAAATCTCGACAATAGACTACTATCTATAATGACAAGGCTACCATCCAATGGAGTAACAAAAATATCAACAAGAGACTACCTTCCATAATGACAAGGAAACCATCCATTGGAGTAACAAAAATCTCGACAACAGACTACCTTCCATAAGGACAAGGCTACAATCCATTGGAGTAACAAAAACCACAACGAACAACTACCTTCCATAATGCAACGCTACCATCCATTAGAGTAACAAAAATATCAACAACAGACTACCTTCCATAATGACAAGGCTACCATCCGTTGGAGTAACAAAAATATATACAACAACCTACCTTCCATAATGACTTGGCTTCCATCCATTGGAGTACCAAAGATGTCAACAACAGACTACTTTTCATAATGACAAGGCTACCATCCATTGGAGTAATAAAAATCTAGACAACAGACTTCCTTCCATAATGACAAGGATACCATCCATTGAAGTAATAAAAATCTCGACAATAGAATACCTTCCATAATTACAAGGCTATCATACATTGGAGTAACAAAGATATCAACAACATACTACCCTCCATAATGACAAGGCTACCATCTATTTGAGTAACAAAAATCACGACAACAGACTACTGTCCATAATGACAAGCCTACCATCCATTTGAAAAACAAAAATCACGACAACAGACTACCTTCCATAATGAAAAGGCTACCATCCAATGGAGTAACAAAAATGACGACAACAGACTACCTTCCATAATGACAAGGCTACCATCCAATGGAGTAACAAAAATCTCAATAACAGACTACTTTCCATGATGACAAGGCTACCATCCATTGGAGTAATAAAGATATCGACAACAGACTACCTTCCATTATGAGAAGGCTACAATCCATTGTAGTAACAAAAATCTAGACAAGAGACAACCTTCCATAATGACAAGGCTACCATCCATTATAGTAACAAATATCTCGAAAATAGACTACTTTCCATAATGACAAGGCTACCATCCATTGGGGTAACAAAAATCTCGACAACAGACTACCTTCCATAATAACAAGGCTACAATCCATTGGAATAACAAAATTTTTGACAATAGACTACCTTTGATAAAGACAAGGCTACCATCCATTGGAATATTAAAAATCTCGACAACACACTAGCTTCTATAATGACAAGGCTACATTCCATTGGAGTAATAAAAATCTCGACAACAGACTACCTTCCATAATTACAAGGCTACCATTGATTGGAGTAACAAAGATATCGACAACAGACTACCTTCCATAAATATAAGTCTTCCATCCATTGGAGTAACAAAAATCTGAACAATAGACTACCTCCATAATGACAAGGCTACCATCCATTGGAGTAACAAAAATCACAACGACAGACTACCTTGTATAATAACAAGGCTACCATCCATTAGAGTAACAAAAATCGGGACAATAGTCTACCTTCCATAATGACAAGGCTACCATCCATTGGAGTAACAAAAATATCAACAACATACTACCTTCCATAATGACAAGGCTACCATCCATTGGAGTAACAAAAATCTCGACAACAGACTACCTTCCATAATGACAAGGCTACCATCCATTAGAGTAACAAAGACATCTACAACATACTACCTTCCATAATGAAAATGCTACCATCCATTGGAGTAAGAAAAATCATGACTACAGACTACCTTCCATAATGACATGGCCACCATCCATTGGAATAACAAAAATCTCGACAACAGACTACCTTCCATAATGACAAGGATACGATCCATTGGAGTAACAAAAATCTCGACAACAGACTACCTTCCATGATGACAAGGCTACCATCCATTGGAATAACAAAATTCTCGACAATAGACTACCTTCCATAATGACAAGGGTACCATCCAATGGACTAAGAAAAATCTCGAAAATAGACTACCTTCCATAATGACATGGCTACCATCCATTGGAGTTAAAAATTCTCGACAACAGACTACCTTCCATAATGATAATTCTACCATCCATTGGAATAACAAAAATCTCGACAATAGACTACCTTCCATAATGACAAGTCTACCATCCATTAGAGTAACAAAAATCAAAACAACAGACTACCTTCCATGATGACAAGGCTACCATCCATTGGAATAACAAATATCTCGACAATAGACTACTATCTATAATGACAAGGCTACAATCCAATGGAGTAACAAAAATATCAACAAGAGACTACCTACCATAATGACAAGGCTACCATCCATTGGAGTAACAAAAATCTCGACAACAGACTACCTTCCATTAGGACAAGACTACATTCCATTAGGACAAGGCTACCATCCATTGGAGTAACAAAAATCACAACGACAGACTACCTTCCATAATGCAAGGCTACCATCCATTGGAGTAACAAAAACATCAACAACAGACTACCTTCCATAATGACAAGGCTACCATCCATTGGAGTAACAAAAATATTGACAAATGACTACCTTCCATAATGACTTGGATACCATCAATTAGAGTACCAAAGATGTCGACAACATACTTCTTTTCATAATGACAAGGCTACCATCCATTGGAATAACAAAAATCTAGACAACAAACTTCCTTTCATAATGACAAGGATACCATCCATTGGAGTAACAAAAATCTCGACAATAGAATACCTTCTATAATGACAAGGCTATCATCCATTAGAGTAACAAAGATATCAAAAAAATACTACCTTCCATAATGACAAGGCTACAATCCATTTGAGTTACAAAAATCACGACAACAGACTACTGTCCATAATGACAAGGCTACCACCTATTAGAATAACAAAAATCTCTACAACAGACTACCTTCCATAAAGAAAAGGCTACCATCCAATGGAGTAACAAAAATCTAGACAACAGACTACCTTCCATAATGACTAGGCTACCGTCCATTGGACTAATAAAGATATCGACAACAGACTACCTTCCATTATGAGAAGGCTACAATCCATTGTAGTAACAAAAATCTCGACAAGAGACAACCTTCCATAATGACAAGGCTACCATCCATTGTAGTAACAAATTACTCGAAAACAGACTACTTTCCATAATGACAAGGCTACCATCCATTGGAATAACAAAAATCTCGACAAAAGACTACCTTCCATAATGACAAGGCTACCTTCCATTGGAGTAACAAAAATCACAACAACAGACTACCTTTCATGATGACAAGGCTACCATCCATTGGAGTAACAAAATCTGGACAATAGACTACTATCTATAATGACAAGGCTACCATCCAATGGAGTTACAAAAATATCAATAAGAGACTACCTTCCATAATGACAAGGCTATCATCCATTGGAGTAACAAAAATTACAACGACAGACTACCTTCCATAATGCAAGGCTACCATCCATTGGAGTAACAAAAATATCAACAATAGACTACCTTCCATAATGACAAGGCTACCATCCATTGGAGTAACAATAATATCGACAACAGACTACCTTCCATAATGACTTGGCTACAATCCATTGGAGTACCAAAGATGTCGACAACAGACTACTTTTCATAATGACAAGGCTACCATCAATTGGAGTAACAAAAATCTCGACAATAGAATACCTTCCATAATGACAAGGCTATCATCCATTGGAGTAACAAAGATAACGACAACATACTACCTTCCATAATGACAAGGCTACCATCCATTTGAGTAACAAAAATCACGACAACAGACTACTGTCCATAATGACAAGGCTACCATCCATTGGAATAACAAAAATCTCAAAAACAGACTACCTTCCATAATGAAAAGGCTACCATCCAATGGAGTAACAAAAATCTCGACAACAGACTACCTTCCATAATGACTAGGCTACCATCCATTGGAAAAATAATGATATCGACAACAGACTACCTTCCATTATGAGAAGGCTACAATCCATTGTAGTAACAAAAATTTCGACAAGAGACAACAGACTACCTTCCATTATGAGAAGGCCTCCATCCATTGTAGTAACAAATATCTCGAAAACAAACTACTTTCCATAATGACAAGGCTACCATCCATTGGAGTAACAAAAATCTCGACAACAGACTACCTTCCATAATGACAAGGCTACAATCCATTGGAATAACAAAAATTTCGACAATAGACTACCTTTAATAAAGACAACGCTACCATCCATTGGAATAACAAAAATCTCGACAACATACTAGCTTCTATAATGACAAGGCTACCATCCATTGGAGTAACCAAAAATCTCGAGAATAGACTACCTTCCATAATGATAAGGCCACCATCCATTGGAGTAACAAAGATATCGACAACAGACTACCTTCCATAAAGATAAGTCTTCCATCCATTCGAGTAACAAAAATCTGAACAACAGACTACGTTCCATAATGACAAGGCTACCATCCATTGGAGTAACAAAAATCACAACAACAGACTACCTTGCATAATGACAAGGCTACCATCCATTAGAGTAACAAAAATCGGGACAACAGTCTACCTTCCATAATGACAAGGCTACCATCCATTGGAGTAACAAAAATATCAAGAAGAGACTACCTTCCATAATGACAAGGCTACCATCCATTGGAGTAACAAAAATCTCGACAACAGACTACCTTCCATAATGACAAGGCTACCATCCATTGGAGTAACAAAGATATCGACAACATACTACCTTCCATAATGAAAATACTACCATCCATTGGAGTAAGAAAAATCATGACAACAAACTACCTTCCTTAATGACATGGCTACCATCCATTGGAATAATAAAAATCTCGACAACATACTACCTTCCATAATGACAAGGGTACCATCCAATGGAGTAAGAAAAATCTCGACAACAGACTACCTTCCATAATGACATGGCTACCATGCATTGGAGTAAAAAATTCTCGACAACAGACTACCTTCCATAATGATAAGTCTACCATCCATTGGAATAACAAAAATCTCGACAATAGACTACCTTCCATAATGACAAGTCTACCATCCATTAGAGTACCAAAAATCACAACAACAGACTACCTTCCATGATGACAAGGCTACCATCCATTAGAATAACAAATATCTGGACAATAGACTACTATCTATAATGACAAGGCTACCATCCAATGGAGTAACAAAAATAACAACAAGAGACTACCTTCCATAATGACAAGGCTACCATCCATTGGAGTAACAAAAATCTCGACAACAGACTACCTTCCATTAGAACAAGACTACCTTCCATTAGGACAAGGCTACCATCCATTGGAGTAACAAATATCACAATGACAGACTACCTTCCATAATGCAAGGCTACCATCCATTGGAGTAACAAAAATATCAACAACAATCTACCTTCCATAATGACAAGGCTACCATCCATTGGAGTAACAAAAATATCGACAACAAACTACCTTCCATAATGACTTGGCTACCATCCATTGGAGTACCAAAGATCTCGACAACAAACTTCTTTTCATAATGACAAGGCTACCATCCATTGGAATAACTAAAATCTAGACAACAAACTTCCTTTCATAATGACAAGGATACCATCCATTGGAGTAACAAAGATATCGACAACATACTACCTTCCATAATGAAAATACTACCATCCATTGGAGTAAGAAAAATCATGACAACAAACTACCTTCCTTAATGACATGGCTACCATCCATTGGAATAACAAAAATCTCGACAACAGACTACCTTCCATAATGACAAGGCTACGATCCATTGGAGTAACAAAAATCTCGACAACAGACTACCTTCCATAATGACATGGCTACCATCCATTGGAGTAAAAAATTCTCGACAACAGACTACCTTCCATAATGATAAGTCTACCATCCATTGGAATAACAAAAATCTCGACAATAGACTACCTTCCATAATGACAAGTCTACCATCCATTAGAGTAACAAAAATCACAACAACAGACTACCTTCCATGATGACAAGGCTACCATCCATTAGAATAATAAATATCTCGATAATAGACTACTATCTATAATGACAAGGCTACCATCCAATGGAGTAACAAAAATATCAACATGAGACTACCTTCCATAATGACAAGGCTACCATCCATTGGAGTAACAAAAATCTCGACAACAAACTACCTTCCATTAGGACAAGACTACCTTCCATTAGGACAAGCCTACCATCCATTGGAGTAACAAAAATCACAATGACAGACTACCTTCCATAATGCAAGGCTACCATCCATTGGAGTAACAAAAATATCAACAACAGACTACCTTCCATAATGACAAGGCTACCATCCATTGGAGTAACAAAAATATCGACAACAAACTACCTTCCATAATGACTTGGCTACCATCCATTGGAGTACCAAAGATCTCGACAACAAACTTCTTTTCATAATGACAAGGCTACCATCCATCGGAATAACTAAAATATAGACAACAAACTTCCTTTCATAATGACAAGGATACCATCCATTGGAGTAACAAAAATCTCGACAATAGAATACCTTCCATAATGACAAGGCTATCATCCATTAGAGTAACAAAGATATCGAAAACATACTACCTTCCATAATGACAAGGCTACAGTCCATTTGAGTAACAAAAATCACGATAATAGACTATTGTCCTTAATGACAAGGCTACCTTCCATAATGATAAGCCTACCATCCAATGGAGTAACAAAAATCTCGACAAGAGACTACCTTCCATAATGACTAGGCTACCATCCATTGGAGTAATAAAGATATCGACAACAGACTACCTTCCATTATGAGAAGGCTATAATCCATTATAGTAACAAAAATCTCGACAAGAGACAACCTTCCATAATGAGAAGGCTACCATCCATTGTAGTAACAAATATCTCGAAAACAAACTACTTTCCATAATGACAAGGCTACCATCCATTGGAATAACAAAAATCTCGACAACAGACTACCTTCCATAATGACAAGGCTACCTTCCATTGGAGTAACAAAAATCACAACAAAAAACTACCTTTCATGATGACAAGGCTACCATCCATTGGAGTAACAAAAATATGGACAATAGACTACTATCTATAATGACAAGGCTACCATCCAATGGAGTAACAAAAATATCAACAAGAGACTACCTTCCATAATGACAAGGATATCATACATTGGAGTAAAAAAAATTACAACGACAGACTACCTTCCTTGATGCAAGGCTACCATCCATTGGAGTAACAAAAATCTAGACAACAAAATTCCTTCCATAATGACAAGGATACCATCAATTGGAGTAACAAAAATCTCGACAATAGAATACCTTCCATAATGACAAGGCTACCATCCATTGGAGTAACAAAGATAATGACAACATACTACCTTCCATCATGAGAAGGCTACCATCCATTTGAGTAACAAAAATCACGTCAACAGACTACTGTCCATAATGACAAGGCTACCATCCATTGTAATAACAAAAATCTCGACAATAGACTACCTTCCATAATGAAAATGCTATCATCCAATGGAGTAACAAAAATATCGACAACAGACTACCTTCCATTATGAGAAGGCTACAGTCCATTGTAGTAACAAAAATCTCGACAAGAGACAACCTTCCATAATGACAAGGCTGACATCCATTATAGTAACAAATATCTCGAAAACAGACTACTTTCCATAATGACAAGGCTACCATCCATTGGAGTAACAAAAATCTCGACAACAGACTACCTTCCATAATGACAAGGCTACAATCCATTGGAATAACAAAAATTTCGACAATAAACTACCTTTAATAAAGACAAGGCTACCATCCATTGGAATAACAAAAATCTCGACAATAATGACAAGGCTACCATCCATTGGAGTAACAAAAATCTCGAGAATAGACTACCTTCCATAATGATAAGACTTCCATCCATTGGAGTAACAAAAATCTGAACAACAGACTACGTTCCATAATGACAAGGCTACCATCCATTGGAGTAACAAAAATCACAATGACAGACTACCTTGCATAATGACAAGGCTACCATCCATTAGAGTAACAAAAATCGGGACAACAGTCTACCTTCCATAATGACAAGGCTACCATCCATTGGAGTAACAAAAATATCAACAAGAGACTACCTTCCATAATGACAAGGCTACCATCCATTGGAGTAACAAAAATCTCGACAACAGACTACCTTCCATAATGACCAGGCTACCATCCATTGGAGTAACAAAGATATCGACAACATTCTACCTTCCATAATGAAAATGCTACCCTCCATTGGAGTAAGAAAAATCATGACAACAAACCACCTTCCATAATGACATGGCTACCATCCATTGGAATAATAAAAATCTCGACAACAGACTACCTTCCATAATGACAAGGCTACGATCCATTGGAGTAACAAAAATCTCGACAATAGACTACCTTCCATGATGACAAGGCTACCATCCATTGGAATAACAAAATTCTCGACAATAGATTACCTTCCATAATGACAAGGGTACCATCCAATGGAGTAATAAAATACTCGACAACAGACTACCTTCCATAATGACATGGCTACCATCCATTGGAGTAAAAAAATCTCGACAACAGACTACCTTGCATAATGACAAGTATACCATCCATTGGAATAACAAAAATCTCGACAACAAACTACCTTCCATAATGACAAGGCTACCATCCATTGGAGTAACAATAATCACAACAACAGACTACCTTCCATGATGACAAGGATACCATCCATTGGAATAACAAAAATCTCGACAATAGACTACTATCTATAATGATAAGGCTACCATCCAATGGAGTAACAAAAATATCAACAAGAGACTACCTTCCATAATGGCAAGGCTATCATCCATTGGAGTAAAAAAAATTACAACGGTAGACTACCTTCCATGATGCAAGGCTACCATCCATTGGAGTAACAAAAATATCAACAATAGACTACCTTCCATAATGACAAGGCTACCATCCATTGGAGTAACAATAATATCGACAACATACTACCTTCCATAATGACTTGGCTACCATCCATTGGAGTACC
Source organism: Vicia faba (assembly GCA_948472305.1). NCBI lineage: Eukaryota > Viridiplantae > Streptophyta > Magnoliopsida > Fabales > Fabaceae > Vicia > Vicia faba. The sequence goes on along the minus strand of OX451741.1, from coordinate 589,121,442 downwards.
AAAGATGTCGACAACAGACTACTTTTCATAATGACAAGGCTACCATCCATTGGAATAACAAAAATCTAGACAACATAATTCCTTCCATAATGACAAGGATACCATCAATTGGAGTAACAAAAATCTCGACAATAGAATACCTTCCATAATGACAAGGCTACCATCCATTGGAGTAACAAAGATAATGACAACATACTACCTTCCATAATGAGAAGGCTACCATCCATTTGAGTAACAAAAATCACGACAACAGACTACTGTCCATAATGACAAGGCTACCATCCATTAAAATAACAAAAATCTCGACAACAGACTACCTTCCATAATGAAAAGGCTACCATCCAATGGAGTAACAAAAATATCGACAACAGACTACCTTCCATAATGACTAGGCTACCATCCATCGGAAAAATAATGATATCGACAACAGACTACCTTCCATTATGAGAAGGCTACAGTCCATTGTAGTAACAAAAATCTCGACAAGAGACAACCTTCCATAATGACAAGGCTGCCATCCATTATAGTAACAAATATCTCGAAAACAGACTACTTTCCATAATGACAAGGCTACCATCCATTGGAGTAACAAAAATCTCGACAACAGACTACCTTCCATAATGACAAGGCTACAATCCATTGGAATAACAAAAATTTCGACAATAAACTACCTATAATAAAGACATGGCTACCATCCATTGGAATAACAAAAATCTCGACAACAGACTAGCTTCTATAATGACAAGGCTACCATACAATGGAGTAACAAAAATCTCGAGAATAGACTACCTTCCATAATGATAAGTCTTCCATCCATTGGAGTAAAAAAAATCTGAACAACAAACTACGTTCCATAATGACAAGGCTACCATCCATTGGAGTAACAAAAATCACAACGACAGACTACCTTGCATAATGACAAGGCTACCATCCATTAGAGTAACAAAAATCGGGACAACAGTCTACCTTCCATAATGACAAGGCTACCATCCATTGGAGTAACAAAAATATCAACAAGAGACTACCTTCTATAATGACAAGGCTACCATCCATTGGAGTAACAAAAATCTCGACAACAGACTACCTTCCATAATGACCAGGCTACCATCGATTGGAGTAACAAAGATATCGACAACATTCTACCTTCCATAATGAAAATGCTACCATCCATTGGAGTAAGAAAAATCATGACAACAAACCACCTTCCATAATGACATGGCTACCATTCATTGGAATAATAAAAATCTCGACAACAGACTACCTTCCATAATGACAAGGCTACGATCCATTGGAGTAACAAAAATCTCGACAACAGACTACCTTCCATGATGACAAGGCTACCATCCATTGGAATAACAAAATTCTCGACAATAGATTACCTTCCATAATGAAAAGGGTACCATCCAATGGAGTAATAAAATACTCGACAACAGACTACCTTCCATAATGACATGGCTACCATCCATTGGAGTAAAAAAATCTCGACAACCGACTACCTTGCATAATGACAAGTATACCATCCATTGGAATAACAAAAATCTCGACAACAAACTACCTTCCATAATGACAAGGCTACCATCCATTGGAGTAAAAAAAATCACAACAACAGACTACCTTCCATGATGACAAGGATACCATCCATTGGAATAACAAAAATCTCGACAATAGACTACTATCTATAATGACAAGGCTACCATCCAATGGAGTAACAAAAATATCAACAAGAGACTACCTTCCATAATGACAAGGCTACTATCCATTGGAGTAACAAAAATCTCGACAAAAGACTACCTTCCATAAGGACAAGGCTACCATCCATTGGAGTATCAAAAATCACAATGACAGACTACCTTCCATAATGCAAGGCTACCATCCATTGGAGTAACAAAAGTATCAACAACAGACTACCTTCCATAATGACAAGGATACCATCCATTGGAGTAACAAAAATATCAACAACAGACTACCTTCCATAATGACTTGGCTACCATCCATTGGAGTTCCAAAGATGTCTACAACAGACTACTTTTCATAATGACAAGGCTACCATCCATTGGAATAACAAAAATCTAGACAACATACTTCCTTCCATAATGACAAGGATACGATCCATTGGAGTAACAAAAATCTCGACAATAGAATATCTTCCATAATGACAAGGCTATCATCCATTAGAGTAACAAAGATATCGACAACATGCTACCTTCCATAATGACAAGGCTACCATCCATTTGAGTAACAAAAATCACGACAACAGACTACTGTCCATAATTACAAGGATACCATCCATTGGAATAATAAAAATCTCGACAACAGACTACCTTCCATAATGACAAGGCTACCATCCATTAGAGTAACAAAAATCATAACGACAGACTACCTTGCATAATGACAAGGCTACCATCAATTACAGTAACAAAAATCGGGACAACACTCTACCTTCCATAATGACAAGGCCATCATCCATTGGAGTAACAAAAATCTCGACAATAGACTACCTTCCATAATGACAAGGCTACCATCCATTGGAGTAACAAAGATATCGACAACATACTACCTTCCATAATGAAAATGCTACCACCCATTGGAGTAAGAAAAATCATGACCACAGACTACCTTCCATAATGACATGGCTACCATCCATTGGAATAACAAAAATATCGACAACAGACTATCTTCCATAATGACAAGGCTACGATCCATTGGAGTAACAAAAATCTCGACAACAGACTACCTTCCATGATGAAAAGGCTATGATCCATTAGAATAACAAAATTCACGACAATAGACTACCTTCCATAATGAAAAGTGTACCATCCAATGGAGTAATAAATATCTCTACAATAGACTACCTTCCATAATGACATGGCTACCATCCATTGGAGTAAAAAAGTCTCGACAACAGACAACCTTTCATAATGACAATTCTACCATCCATTGGAATAACAAAAATCTCGACAACAGACTACCTTCCATAATGACAAGGTTACCATCCAATGGAGGATCAAAAATCTCGACAACAGACTACCTTCCATAATGACTAGGCTACCATCCATTAGAGTAATAATGATATCGACAAAAGACTACCTCCCATTATGAGAAGGCTACAATCCATTGTAGTAACAAAAATCTCGACAAGAGACAACCTTCCATAATGATAAGGGTTCCATCCATTGTAGTAACTAATATCTCGAAAACAGACTACTTTCCATAATGACAAGGCTACCATCCATTGGAGTAACAAAAATTTCGACAACAGACTACCTTCCATAATGACAAGGCTACAATCCATTTGTATAACAAAAATTTCGACACTTGACTACCTATAATAAAGACAAGGCTACCATCCATGGGAATAACAAAAATCTCGACAACATACTAGCTTCTATAATGACAAGGCTACCATCCATTGGAGTAACAAAAATCTCGAGAACAGACTACCTTCAATAATGATAAGGCTACCATCCATTGGAGTAACAAAGATATCGACAACAGACAACCTTCCATAAAGATAAGTCTTCCATCCATTGGAGTAACAAAAATCTGAACAATAGACTACCTTCCATAATGACAAGGCTACCATCCATTGGAGTAACAAAAATTACAACGACAGACTACCTTGCATAATGACAAGGCTACCATCCATTAGAGTAACAAAAATCGGGACAACACTCTACCTTCCATAATGACAAGGCCACCATCCATTAGAGTAAAAAAAATATCAACAAGAGACTACCTTCCATAATGACAAGGCTACCATCCAATGGAGTAACAAAAATATCGACAACAGACTACTTTCCATAATGACAAGGCTACCATCCATTGGAGTAAAAAAGATATCGACAGCATACTACCTTCCATAATGAAAATGCTACCATCCATTAGAGTAAGAAAAATCATGACAACAGACTACCTTCCATAATGACATGGCTACCATCCATTGGAATAACAAAAATATCGACAACAGACAACCCTCCATAATGACAAGGCTACGATCCATTGGAGTAACAAAAATCTCGACAACAGACTACCTTCCATGATGACAAGGCTACCATCCATTGGAATAACAAAATTCTCGACAATAGACTACCTTCTATAATGAAAAGGGTACCATCCAATGGAGAAATAAATATCTCGACAACAGACTACCTTCCATAATGACATGGCTACCATCCATTGGAGTAAAAAAATCTCGACAACATGCTACCTTCCATAATGACAAGTCTACCATCCATTGGAATAACAAAAATCTCGACAACAGACTACCTTCCATAATGACAAGGCTACCATCCATTGGAGTAAGAAAAATCACAACAATAGACTACCTTCCATGATGACAAGGCTACCATCCATTGGAATTACAAAAATCTAGACAACAGAATTCCTTCCATAATGACAAGGATACCATCAATTGGAGTAACAAAAATCTCGACAATAGAATACCTTCCATAATGACAAGGCTATCATCCATTGGAGTAACAAAGATATCGACAACATACTATCTTCCATAATGACAATGCTACCATCCATTTGAGTAACAAAAATCATGACAATAGACTACTGTCCATAATGACAAGGCTACCATCCATTGGAGTAACAAAAATCTCGTGAACAGACTACCTTCCATAATGATAAGGCTACCACCCATTGGAGTAACAAAGATATTGACAACAGACTACCTTCCATAAAGATAAGTCTTCCATCCATTGGAGTAACAAAAATCTGAACAACAGAATACCTTCCATAATGACAAGGCTACCATCCATTGGAGTAACAAAAATTACAACGACAAACTACCTTGCATAATGACAAGGCTACCATCCATTAGAGTAACAAAAATCGGTACAACAGTCTACCTTCCATAATGACAAGGCTACCATCCATTGGAGTAACAAAAATATCAACAAGAGACTACCTTCCATAATGACAAGGCTACCATCCATTGGAGTAAAAAAAATCTCGACAACAGACTACCTTCCATAATCACAAGGCCTTCATCCATTGGAGTAACAAAGATATCGAGAACATACTACCTTCCATAATGAAAATGCTACCATCCATTGGAGTAAGAAAAATCATGACAACAGACTACCTTCCATAATGACATGGCTACCATCCATTGGAATAACAAAAATCTAGACAACAGACTACCTTCCATAATGACAAGGCTACGATCCATTGGAGTAACAAAAATCTCGACAACAGACTACCTTCCATGATGACAAGGCTACAATCCATTGGAATAACAAAATTCTCGACAATAGACTACCTTCCATAATGACAAGGGTACCATCCAATGGAGTAGTAAAATACTCGACAACAGACTACCTTCCATAATGACATGGCTACCATCCATTGGAGTAAAAAAATCTCGACAACAAACTACATTCCATAATTCCAAGGCTACCATCCATTGGAATAACAAAAATCTCGACAACAAACTACCTTCCATAATGACAAGGCTACCATCCATTGGAGTAACAAAAATCACAACAACAGACTACCTTCCATGATAACAAGGCTACCATCCATTGGAATAACAAAAATATCGACAATAGACTACTATCTATAATGACGAGGCTACCATCCAATGGAGTAACAAAAATATCAAGAAGAGACTACCTTCCATAATGACAAGGCTACTATCCATTGGAGTAACAAAAATCTCGACAACAGACTACCTTCCATAACGACAAGGCTACCATCCATTGGAGTAACAAAAATCACAACGACAGACTACCTTCCATAATGCAAGGCTACCATCCATTGGAGTAACAAAAGTATTTACAACAGACTACCTTCCATAATGACAAGGATACCATCCATTGCAGTAACAAAAATATCGACAACAGACTACCTTCCATAATGACTTAGCTACCATCCATTGGAGTACCAAAGATGTCGACAACATACTACTTTTCATAATGACAAGGCTACCATCCATTGGAATAACAAAAATCTAGACAACAGACTTCCTTCCATAATGACAAGGCTACCATCCATTGGAATAACAAAAATCTCGACAACAAACCACCTTCCATAATGAAAAGGCTACCATCCAATGGAGTAACAAAAATCTCCACAACAGACTGCCTTCCATAATGACAAGGCTACCATCCATTTGAGTAAAAAAAATCACGACAACAGACTACTGTTCATAATGACAAGGCTACCATCCATTGGAATAACAAAAATCTCGACAATAGACTACCTTCCATAATGAAAAGGCTACCATCTAATGGAGTAACAAAAATCTCCACAACAGACTACCTTCCATAATGACAAGGCTACCATCCAATGGAGTAACAAAAATCTCGACAACAGACTACCTTCCATAATGACAAGGCTACCATCCATTGGAGTAACAAAAATCACAACGACATACTACATTGCATAATGTCAAGGCTTCCATCCATTAGAGTAACAAAAATCGGGACAACAGTCTACCTTCCATAATGACAAGGCTACCATCCATTAGAGTAACAAAAATATCAACAAGAGACTACCTTCCATAATGACAAGGCTACCATCCATTGGAGTAACAAAAATCTCGACAATAGGCTAACTTCCATAATGACAAGGCTACCATTCCTTGGAGTAACAAAGATATCGACAACATACTACCTTCCATAATGAAAATGCTACCATCCATAGGAGTAAAAAAATCAAGACAACAGACTACCTACTATAATGACATGGCTACCATCCATTGGAATAACAAAAATCTCGACAACAAACTACTTTCCATAATGACAAGGCTTCGATCCATTGGAGTAATAAAAATCTCGACAACAGACTACCTTCCATGATGACAAGGCTTCCATCCATTGAAATAACAAAATTCTCGACAACAGACTACCTTCCATAATGACAAGGCTTCCATCTATTGGAGTAACAAAGATATCGACAACATACTACCTTCCATAATGAAAATGCTACCATCCATTGGAGTAAGAAAAATCATGACAACAGACTACCTTCCATAATGACATGGCTACCATCCATTTGAATAACAAAAATCTAGACAACAGACTACCTTCCATAATGACAAGGCTACGATCCATTGGAGTAACAAAAATCTCGACAACAGACTACCTTCCATGATGACAAGGCTACAATCCATTGGAATAACAAAATTCTCGACAATAGACTACCTTCTATAATTACAAGGGTACCATCCAATGGAGTAGTAAAATACTCGACAACAGACTACCTTCCATAATGACATGGCTACCATCCATTGGAGTAAAAAAATCTCGAAAACAGACTACATTCCATAATGACAAGGCTACCATCCACTGGAATAACAAAAATCTCGACAACAGACTACCTTCCATAATGACAAGGCTACCATCCATTGGAGTAACAAAAATCACAACAACAGACTACCTTCCATGATAACAAGGCTACCATCCATTGGAATAACAAAAATATAGACAATAGACTACTATCTATAATGACAAGGCTACCATCCATGGGAGTAACAAAAATCTCGAGAATAGACTACCTTCCATAATGATAAGGCTACCATCCATTGGAGTAACAAAGATATCGACAACAGACTACCTTCCATAAAGATAAGTCTTCCATCCATTGGAGTAACAAAAATCTGAACAACAGACTACCTTCCATAATGACAAGGCTACCATCCATTGGAGTAACAAAAATTACAACGACAGACTACCTTGCATAATGATAAGGCTACCATCCATTAGAGTAACAAAAATTGGGATAACACTCTACCTTCCATAATGACAAGGCCACCATCCATTAGAGTAACAAAAATATCAACAAGAGACTACCTTCCATAATGACAAGGCTACCATCCATTGGAGTAACAAAAATCTCGACAACAGACTAACTTCCATAATGACAAGGCTACCATCCATTGGAGTAACAAAGATATCGACAACATACTACCTTCCATAATGAAAATGCTACCATCCATTAGAGTAAGAAAAATCATGACAACAGACTACCTTCCATAATGACATGGCTACAATCCATTGGAATAACAAAAATATCGACAACAGACTACCCTCCATAATGACAAGGCTATGATCCATTGGAGTAACAAAAATCTCGACAACAGACTACCTTCCATGATGACAAGGCTACCATCCATTGGAATAACAAAATTCTCGACAATAGACTACCTTCCATAATGAAAAGGGTACCATCCAATGGAGAAATAAATATCTCGACAACAGACTACCTTCCATAATGACATGGCTACCATCCATTGGAGTAAAAAAATCTAGACAACAGACTACCTTCTATAATGACAAGTCTAGCATCCATTGGAATAACAAAAATCTCGACAACAGACTACCTTCCATAATGACAAGGCTACCATCCATTGGAGTAACAAAAATCACAACAACAGACTACCTTCCATGATGACAAGGCTACCATCCATTGGAATTACAAAAATCTAGACAACAGAATTCCTTCCATAATGACAAGGATACCATCAATTGGAGTAACAAAAATCTTGATAATAGAATACCTTCCATAATGACAAGGCTATCATCCATTGGAGTAACAAAGATATCGACAACATACTACCTTCCATAATGACAAGGCTGCCATCCATTTGAGTAACAAAAATCATGACAACAGACTACTATCCATAATGACAAGGCTACCATCCATTGGAATAACAAAAATCTCGACATCAAACTACCTTCCATAATGAAAAGGATACCATCCAATGGAGTAACAAAAATCTCGACAACAGACTACCTTCCATAATGACTAGGCTACCATCCATTGGAGTAATAATGATATCGACAAAAGACTTCCTTCCATTATGAGAAGGCTACAATCCATTGTAGTAACAAAAATCTCGACAAGAGACAACCTTCCATAATGATAAGGCTGCCATCCATTGTAGTAACAAATATCTCGAAAACAAACTACTTTCCATAATGACAAGGCTACCATCCATTGGAGTAAAAAAAATCTCGACAACAGACTACCTTCCATAATGACAAGGCTACAATCCATTGGAATAACAAAAATTTCGACAATAGACTACCTATAATAAAGACAAGGCTACCATCCATTGGAATAACAAAAAACTCGACAGCAGACTAGCTTCTATAATGACAACGCTACCATCCATTGGAGTAACAAAAATCTCGAGAACAGACTACCTTCCATAATGATAAGGCTACCATCCATTGGAGTAACAAAGATATCGACAACAGACTACCTTCCATAAAGATAAGTCTTCCATCCATTGGAGTAACAAAAATCTGAATAACAGAATACCTTCCATAATGACAAGGCTACCATCCATTGGAGTAACAAAAATCACAATGACAGACTACCTTACATAATGACAAGACTACCATCCATTAGAGTAAAAAAATCGGTACAACAGTCTACCTTCCATAATGACAAGGCTACCATCCATTGGAGTAACAAAAATATCAACAAGAGACTACCTTCCATAATGACAAGGCTACCATCCATTGGAGTAACAAAAATCTCGACAACAGACTACCTTCCATAATGACAAGGCTTCCATCCATTGGAGTAACAAAGATATCGACAACATACTACCTTCCATATTGTAAATGCTACCATCCATCGGAGTAAGAAAAATCATGACAACAGACTACCTTCCATAATGAAATGGTTACCATCCATTGGAATAACAAAAATCTAGACAACAGACTACCTTCCATAATGACAAGGCTACGATCCATTGGAGTAACAAAAATATCGACAACAGACTACCTTCCATGATGACAAGGCTACAATCCATTGGAATAACAAAATTCTCGACAATAGACTACCTTCCATAATGACAAGGGTACCATCCAATGGAGTAGTAAAATACTCGACAACAGACTACCTTCCATAATGACATGGCTACCATCCATTGGAGTAAAAAAATCTCGACAACAGACTACATTCCATAATGACAAGGCTACCATCCATTGGAATAACAAAAATCTCGACAACAAACTACCTTCCATAATGACAAGGCTACCATCCATTGGAGTAACAAAAATCACAACAACAGACTACCTTCCATGATAACAAGGCTACCATCCATTGGAATAACAAAAATATCGACAATAGACTACTATCAATAATGACAAGGCTACCATCCAATGGAGTAACAAAAATGTCAAGAAGAGACTACCTTCCATAATGACAAGGCTACTATCCATTGGAGTAACAAAAATCTCGACAACAGACTACCTTCCATAACGACAAGGCTACCATCCATTGGAGTAACAAAAATCACAACGACAGACTACCTTCCATAATGCAAGGCTACCATCCATTGGAGTAACAAAAGTATTTACAATAGACTACCTTCCATAATGACAAGGATACCATCCATTGGAGTAACAAAAATATCGACAACAGACTACCTTCCATAATGACTTAGCTACCATCCATTGGAGTACCAAAGATGTCGACAACAGACTACTTTTCATAATGACAAGGCTACCATCCATTGGAATAACAAAAATCTAGACAACAGACTTCCTTCCATAATGACAAGGCTACCATCCATTGGAATAACAAAAATCTCGACAACAAACTACCTTCCATAATGATATGGCTACCATCCAATGGAGTAACAAAAATCTCCACAACAGACTACCTTCCATAATGACAAGGCTACCATCCATTTGAGTAAAAAAAATCACGACAACAGACTACTGTTCATAATGACAAGGCTACCATCCATTGGAAACAAAAATCTCGACAACAGACTACCTTCCATAATGAAAAGGCTACCATCCAATGGAGTAACAAAAATCTCCACAATAGACTACCTTCCATAATGACAAGGCTACCATCCAATGGAGTAACAAAAATCTCGACAACAGACTACCTTCCATAATGACACGGCTACCATCCATTAGAGTAACAAAAATCACAACGACATACTACATTGCATAATGACAAGGCTTCCATCCATTAGAGTAACAAAAATCGGGACAACAGTCTACCTTCCATAATGACAAGGCTACCATCCATTAGAGTAACAAAAGTATCAACACGAGACTACCTTCCATAATGACAAGGCTACCAACCATTGGAGTAACAAAAATCTCGACAATAGGCTAACTTCCATAATGACAAGGCTACCATCCATTGGAGTAACAAAGATACCGACAACATACTACCTTCCATAATGAAAATGCTACCATCCATAGGAGTAAAAAAAATCAAGACAACAGACTACCTTCCATAATGACATGGCTACCATCCATTGGAATAACAAAAATCTCGACAACAAACTACTTTCCATAATGACAAGGCTTCGATCCATTAAAGTAACAAAAATCTCGACAACAGACTACCTTCCATGATGACAAGGCTTCCATCCATTGAAATAACAAAATTCTCGACAACAGACTACCTTCCATAATGACAAGGCTTCCATCCATTGGAGTAACAAAGATATCGACAACATACTACCTTCCATAATGAAATTGCTACCATCCATTGGAGTAAGAAAAATCATGAAAACAGACTACCTTCCATAATGACATGGCTACCATCCATTGGAATAACAAAAATCTAGACAACAGACTACCTTCCATAATGACAAGGCTACGATCCATTGGAGTAACAAAAATCTCGACAACAAACTACCTTCCATAACGATAAGGCTACTATCCATTGGAGTAACAGAAATCACAACGACAGACTACCTTCCATAATGCAAGGCTACCATCCATTGGAGTAACAAAAGTATTTACAACAGACTACCTTTCATAATGACAAGGCTACCATCCATTGGAGTAACAAAAATATCGACAACAGACTACCTTCCATAATGACTTAGCTACCATCCATTGGAGTACCAAAGATGTCGACAACAGACTACTTTTCATAATGACAAGGCTACCATCCATTAGAGTAACAAAAATCACAACGACAGACTACCTTCCATAATGTAAGGCTACCATCCATTGGAGTAACAAAAGTATTTAAAACAGACTACCTTCCATAATGACAAGGCTACCATCCATTGGAGTAACAAAAATATCGACAACAGACTACCTTCCATAATGACTTAGCTACCATCCATTGGAGTACCAAAGATGTCGACAACAGACTACTTTTCATAATGATAAGGCTACCATCCATTGGAATAACAAAAATCTAGACAACAGACTTCCTTCCATAATGACAAGTCTACCATCCATTGGAATAACAAAAATCTCGACAACAAACTACCTTCCATAATGAAAAGGCTACCATCCAATGGAGTAACAAAAATCTCCACAACAGACTACCTTCCATAATGACAAGGCTACCATCCATTTGAGTAAAAAAAATCACGACAACAGACTACTGTTCATAATGACAAGGCTACCATCCATTGGAATAACAAAAATCTCGACAACAGACTACCTTCCATAATGAAAAGGCTACCATCCAATGGAGTAACAAAAATCTCCACAACAGACTACCTTCCATAATGACAAGGCTACCATCCAATGGAGTAACAAAAATCTCGACAACAGTCTACCTTCCATAATGACAAGGCTACCATCCATTGGAGTAACAAAAATTACAACGACAGACTACCTTGCATAATGACAAGGCTACCATCCATTAGAGTAACAAAAATCGGGACAACACTCTACCTTCCATAATGACAAGGCCACCATCCATTAGAGTAACAAAAATATCAACAAGAGACTACCTTCCATAATGACAAGGCTACCATCCATTGGAGTAACAAAAATCTCGACAACAGACTAACTTCCATAATGACAAGGCTACCATCCATTGGAGTAACAAAGATATCGACAACATACTACCTTCCATAATGAAAATGCTACCATCCATTAGATTAAGAAAAATCATGACAACAGACTACCTTCCATAATGACATGGCTACCATCCATTGGAATAACAAAAATATCGACAACAGACTACCCTCCATAATGACAAGGCTACGATCCATTGGAGTAACAAAAATCTCGACAACAGACTACCTTCCATGATGACAAAGCTACCATCCATTGGAATAACAAAATTCTCGACAATAGACTACCTTCCATAATGAAAAGGGTACCATCCAATGGAGAAATAAATATCTCGACAACAGACTACCTTCCATAATGACATGGCTACCATCCATTGGAGTAAAAAAATCTCGACAACAGACTACCTTCTATAATGACAAGTCTAGCATCCATTGGAATAACAAAAATCTCGACAACAGACTACCTTCCATAATGACAAGGCTACCATCCATTGGAGTAACAAAAATCACAACAACAGACTACCTTCCATGATGACAAGGCTACCATCCATTGGAATTACAAAAATCTAGACAACAGAATTCCTTCCATAATGACAAGGATACCATCAATTGGAGTAACAAAAATCTTGATAATAGAATACCTTCCATAATGACAAGGCTATCATCCATTGGAGTAACAAAGATATCGACAACATACTACCTTCCATAATGACAAGGCTGCCATCCATTTGAGTAACAAAAATCATGACAACAGACTACTATCCATAATGACAAGGCTACCATCCATTGGAATAACAAAAATCTCGACATCAAACTACCTTCCATAATGAAAAGGATACCATCCAATGGAGTAACAAAAATCTCGACAACAGACTACCTTCCATATTGACTAGGCTACCATCCATTGGAGTAATAATGATATCGACAAAAGACTTCCTTCCATTATTAGAAGGCTACAATCCATTGTAGTAACAAAAATCTCGACAAGAGACAACCTTCCATAATGATAAGGCTGCCATCCATTGTAGTAACAAATATCTCGAAAACAAACTACTTTCCATAATGACAAGGCTACCATCCATTGGAGTAAAAAAAATCTCGACAACAGACTACCTTCCATAATGACAAGGCTACAATCCATTGGAATAACAAAAATTTCGACAATAGACTACCTATAATAAAGACAAGGCTACCATCCATTGGAATAACAAAAATCTCGACAGCAGACTAGCTTCTATAATGACAACGCTACCATCCATTGGAGTAACAAAAATCTCGAGAACAGACTACCTTCCATAATGATAAGGCAACCATCCATTGGAGTAACAAAGATATCGTCAACAGACTACCTTCCATAAAGATAAGTCTTCCATCCATTGGAGTAACAAAAATCTGAATAACAGAATACCTTCCATAATGACAAGGCTACCATCCATTGGAGTAACAAAAATCACAATGACAGACTACCTTACATAATGACAAGGCTACCATCCATTAGAGTAAAAAAATCGGTACAACAGTCTACCTTCCATAATGACAAGGCTACCATCCATTGGAGTAACAAAAATATCAACAAGAGACTACCTTCCATAATGACAAGGCTACCATCCATTAGAGTAACAAAAATCTCGACAACAGACTACCTTCCATAATGACAAGGCTTCCATCCATTGGAGTAACAAAGATATCGACAACATACTACCTTCCATATTGTAAATGCTACCATCCATTGGAGTAAGAAAAATCATGACAACAGACTACCTTCCATAATGACATGGCTACCATCCATTGGAATAACAAAAATCTAGACAACAGACTACCTTCCATAATGACAAGGCTATGATCCATTGGAGTAACAAAAATATCGACAACAGACTACCTTCCATGATGACAAGGCTACAATCCATTGGAATAACAAAATTCTCGACAATAGACTACCTTCCATAATGACAAGGGTACCATCCAATCGAGTAGTAAAATACTCGACAACAGACTACCTTCCATAATGACATGGCTACCATCCATTGGAGTAAAAAAATCTCGACAACAGACTACATTCCATAATGACAAGGCTACCATCCATTGGAATAACAAAAATCTCGACAACAAACTACCTTCCATAATGACAAGGCTACCATCCATTGGAGTAACAAAAATCACAACAACAGACTACCTTCCATGATAACAAGGCTACCATCCATTGGAATAACAAAAATATCGACAATAGACTACTATCTATAATGACAAGGCTACCATCCAATGGAGTAACAAAAATATCAAGAAGAGACTACCTTCCATAATGACAAGGCTACTATCCATTGGAGTAACAAAAATCTCGACAACAGACTACCTTCCATAACGACAAGGCTACCATCCATTGGAGTAACAAAAATCACAACGACAGACTACCTTCCATAATGCAAGGCTACCATCCATTGGAGTAACAAAAGTATTTACAATAGACTACCTTCCATAATGACAAGGATACCATCCATTGGAGTAACAAAAATATCGACAACAGACTACCTTCCATAATGACTTAGCTACCATCCATTGGAGTACCAAAGATGTCGACAACAGACTACTTTTCATAATGACAAGGCTACCATCCATTGGAATAACAAAAATCTAGACAACAGACTTCCTTCCATAATGACAAGGCTACCATCCATTGGAATAACAAAAATCTCGACAACAAACTACCTTCCATAATGATATGGCTACCATCCAATGGAGTAACAAAAATCTCCACAACAGACTACCTTCCATAATGACAAGGCTACCATCCATTTGAGTAAAAAAAATCACGACAACAGACTACTGTTCATAATGACAAGGCTACCATCCATTGGAATAACAAAAATCTCGACAACAGACTACCTTCCATAATGAAAAGGCTACCATCCAATGGAGTAACAAAAATCTCCACAACAGACTACCTTCCATAATGACAAGGCTACCATCCAATGGAGTAACAAAAATCTCGACAACAGACTACCTTCCATAATGACACGGCTACCATCCATTGGAGTAACAAAAATCACAACGACTTACTACATTGCATAATGACAAGGCTTCCATCCATTAGAGTAACAAAAATCGGGACAACAGTCTACCTTCCATAATGACAAGGCTACCATCCATTAGAGTAACAAAAGTATCAACACGAGACTACCTTCCATAATGACAAGGCTACCAACCATTGGAGTAACAAAAATCTCGACAACAAGCTAACTTCCATAATGACAAGGCTACCATCCATTGGAGTAACAAAGATACCGACAACATACTTCCTTCCATAATGAAAATGCTACCATCCATAGGAGTAAAAAAATCAAGACAACAGACTACCTTCCATAATGACATGGCTACCATCCATTGGAATAACAAAAATCTCGACAACAAACTACTTTCCATAATGACAAGGCTTCGATCCATTAAAGTAACAAAAATCTCGACAACAGACTACCTTCCATGATGACAAGGCTTCCATCCATTGAAATAACAAAATTCTCGACAACAGACTACCTTCCATAATGACAAGGCTTCCATCCATTGGAGTAACAAAGATATCGACAACATACTACCTTCCATAATGAAATTGCTACCATCCATTGGAGTAAGAAAAATCATGAAAACAGACTACCTTCCATAATGACATGGCTACCATCCATTGGAATAACAAAAATCTACACAACAGACTACCTTCCATAATGACAAGGCTACGATCCATTGGAGTAACAAAAATCTCGACAACAAACACCTTCCATAACGATAAGGCTACTATCCATTGGAGTAACAGAAATCACAACGACAGACTACCTTCCATAATGCAAGGCTACCATCCATTGGAGTAACAAAAGTATTTACAACAGACTACCTTTCATAATGACAAGGCTACCATCCATTGGAGTAACAAAAATATCGACAACAGACTACCTTCCATAATGACTTAGCTACCATCCATTGGAGTACCAAAGATGTCGACAACAGACTGCTTTTCATAATGACAAGGCTACCATCCATTAGAGTAACAAAAATCACAACGACAGACTACCTTCCATAATGTAAGGCTACCATCCATTGGAGTAACAAAAGTATTTAAAACAGACTACCATCCATAATGACAAGGCTACCATCCATTGGAGTAACAAAAATATCGACAACAGACTACCTTCCATAATGACTTAGCTACCATCCATTGGAGTACCAAAGATGTCGACAACAGACTACTTTTCATAATGACAAGGCTACCATCCATTGGAATAACAAAAATCTAGACAACAGACTTCCTTCCATAATGACAAGGCTACCATCCATTGGAATAACAAAAATCTCGACAACAAACTACCTTCCATAATGAAAAGGCTACCATCCAATGGAGTAACAAAAATCTCCACAACAGACTACCTTCCATAATGACAAGGCTACCATCCATTTGAGTAAAAAAAATCACGACAACAGACTACTGTTCATAATGACAAGGCTACCATCCATTGGAATAACAAAAATCTCGACAACAGACTACCTTCCATAATGAAAAGGCTACCATCCAATGGAGTAACAAAAATCTCCACAACAGACTACCTTCCATAATGACAAGGCTACCATCCAATGGAGTAACAAAAATCTCGACAACAGACTACCTTCCATAATAACAAGGCTACCATCCATTGGAGTAACAAAAATCACAACGACATACTACATTGCATAATGACAAGGCTTCCATCCATTAGAGTAACAAAAATCGGGACAACAGTCTACCTTCCATAATGACAAGGCTACCATCCATTAGAGTAACAAAAATATCAACAAGAGACAACCTTCCATAATGATAAGGCTGCCATCCATTGTAGTAACAAATATCTCGAAAACAAACTACTTTCCATAATGACAAGGCTACCATCCATTGGAGTAACAAAAATCTCGACAACAGACTACCTTCCATAATGACAAGGCTACAATCCATTGGAATAATAAAAATTTCGACAATAGACTACCTATAATAAAGACAAGGCTACCATCCATTGGAATAACAAAAATCTCGACAGCAGACTAGCTTCTATAATGACAACGCTACCATCCATTGGAGTAACAAAAATCTCGAGAACAGACTACCTTCCATAATGATAAGGCTACCATCCATTGGAGTAACAAAGATATCGACAACAGACTACCTTCCATAAAGATAAGTCTTCCATCCATTGGAGTAACAAAAATCTGAATAACAGAATACCTTCCATAATGACAAGGCTACCATCCATTGGAGTAACAAAAATCACAATGACAGACTACCTTACATAATGACAAGGCTACCATCCATTAGAGTAAAAAAATCGGTACAACAGTCTACCTTCCATAATGACAAGGATACCATCCATTGGAGTAACAAAAATATCAACAAGAGACTACCTTCCATAATGACAAGGCTACCATCCATTGGAGTAACAAAAATCTCGACAACAGACTACCTTCCATAATGACAAGGCTTCCATCCATTGGAGTAACAAAGGTATCGACAACATACTACCTTCCATATTGTAAATGCTACCATCCATTGGAGTAAGAAAAATCATGACAACAGACTACCTTCCATAATGACATGGCTACCATCCATTGGAATAACAAAAATCTAGACAACAGACTACCTTCCATAATGACAAGGCTACGATCCATTGGAGTAACAAAAATATCGACAACAGACTACCTTCCATGATGACAAGGATACAATCCATTGGAATAACAAAATTCTCGACAATAGACTACCTTCCATAATGACAAGGGTACCATCCAATGGAGTAGTAAAATACTCGACAACAGACTACCTTCCATAATGACATGGCTACCATCCATTGGAGTAAAAAGATCTCGACAACAGACTACATTCCATAATGACAAGGCTACCATCCATTGGAATAACAAAAATCTCGACAACAAACTACCTTCCATAATGACAAGGCTACCATCCATTGGAGTAACAAAAATCACAACAATAGACTACCTTCCATGATAACAAGGCTACCATCCATTGGAATAACAAAAATATCGACAATAGACTACTATCTATAATGACAAGGCTACCATCCAATGGAGTAACAAAAATATCAAGAAGAGACTACCTTCCATAATGACAAGGCTACTATCCGTTGGAGTAACAAAAATCTCGACAACAGACTACCTTCCATAACGACAAGGCTACCATCCATTGGAGTAACAAAAATCACAACGACAGACTACCTTCCATAATGCAAGGCTACCATCCATTGGAGTAACAAAAGTATTTACAATAGACTACCTTCCATAATGACAAGGATACCATCCATTGGAGTAACAAAAATATCGACAACAGACTACCTTCCATAATGACTTAGCTACCATCCATTGGAGTACCAAAGATGTCGACAACAGACTACTTTTCATAATGACAAGGCTACCATCCATTGGAATAACAAAAATCTAGACAACAGACTTCCTTCCATAATGACAAGGCTACCATCCATTGGAATAACAAAAATCTCGACAACAAACTACCTTCCATAATGATATGGCTACCATCCAATGGAGTAACAAAAATCTCCACAACAGACTACCTTCCATAATGACAAGGCTACCATCCATTTGAGTAAAAAAAATCACGACAACAGACTACTGTTCATAATGACAAGGCTACCATCCATTGGAATAACAAAAATCTCGACAACAGACTACCTTCCATAATGAAAAGGCTACCATCCAATGGAGTAACAAAAATCTCCACAACAGACTACCTTCCATAATGACAAGGCTACCATCCAATGGAGTAACAAAAATCTCGACAACAGACTACCTTCCATAATGACACGGCTACCATCCATTGGAGTAACAAAAATCACAACGACTTACTACATTGCATAATGACAAGGCTTCCATCCATTAGAGTAACAAAAATCGGGACAACAGTCTACCTTCCATAATGACAAGGCTACCATCAATTAGAGTAACAAAAGTATCAACACGAGACTACCTTCTATAATGACAAGGCTACCAACCATTGGAGTAACAAAAATCTCGACAACAGGCTAACTTCCATAATGACAAGGCTACCATCCATTGGAGTAACAAAGATACCGACAACATACTACCTTCCATAATGAAAATGCTACCATCCATAGGAGTAAAAAAAATCAAGACAACAGACTACCTTCCATAATGACATGGCTACCATCCATTGGAATAACAAAAATCTCGACAACAAACTACTTTTATATAATGACAAGGTTTCGATCCATTAAAGTAACAAAAATCTCGACAACAGACTACCTTCCATGATGACAAGGCTTCCATCCATTGAAATAACAAAATTCTTGACAACAGACTACCTTCCATAATGACAAGGATTCCATCCATTGTAGTAACAAAGATATCGACAACATACTACCTTCCATAATGAAATTGCTACCATCCATTGGAGTAAGAAAAATCTTGAAAACAGACTACCTTCCATAATGACATGGCTACCATCCATTGGAATAACAAAAATCTAGACAACAGACTACCTTCCATAATGACAAGGCTACGATCCATTGGAGTAACAAAAATCTCGACAACAAACTACCTTCCATAACGATAAGGCTACTATCCATTGGAGTAACAGAAATCACAACGACAAACTACCTTCCATAATGCAAGGCTACCATCCATTGGAGTAACAAAAGTATTTACAACAGACTACCTTTCATAATGACAAGGCTACCATCCATTGGAGTAACAAAAATATCGACAACAGACTACCTTCCATAATGACTTAGCTACCATCCATTGGAGTACCAAAGATGTCGACAACAGACTACTTTTCATAATGACAAGGCTACCATCCATTGGAGTAACAAAAATCACAACGACAGACTACCTTCCATAATGCAAGGCTACCATCCATTGGAGTAACAAAAGTATTTACAACAGACTACCTTCCATAATGACAAGGCTACCATCCATTGGAGTAACAAAAATATCGACAACAGACTACCTTCCATAATGACTTAGCTACCATCCATTGGAGTACCAAAGATGTCGACAACAGACTACTTTTCGTAATGACAAGGCTACCATCCATTGGAATAACAAAAATCTAGACAACAGACTTCCTTCCATAATGACAAGGCTTCGATCCAATGGAGTAACAAAAATCTCCACAACAGACTACCTTCCATAATGACAAGGCTACCATCCAATGGAGTAACAAAAATCTCGACAACAGACTACCTTCCATAATGACAAGGCTACCATCCATTTGAGTAAAAAAAATCACGACAACAGACTACTGTTCATAATGACAAGGCTACCATCCATTGGAATAACAAAAATCTCGACAACAGACTACCTTCCATAATGAAAAGGCTACCATCCAATGGAGTAACAAAAATCTCCACAACTGACTACCTTCCATAATGACAAGGCTACCATCCAATGGAGTAACAAAAATCTCGACAACAGACTACCTTCCATAATGACAAGGCTACCATCCATTGGAGTAACAAAAATCTCGACAACAGACTACTTTCCATAATGACAAGGCTTCGATCCATTGGAGTAACAAAAATCTCGACAACAGACTACCTTCCATGATGACAAGGCTTCCATCCATTGAAATAACAAAATTCTCGACAACAGACTACCTTCCATAATGACAAGGCTTCCATCCATTGGAGTAACAAAGATATCGACAACATACTACCTTCCATAATGAAATTGCTACCATCCATTGGAGTAAGAAAAATCATGACAACATACTACCTTCCATAATGACATGGCTACCATCCATTGGAATAACAAAAATCTAGACAACAGACTACCTTCCATAATGACAAGGCTACGATCCATTGGAGTAACAAAAATCTCGACAATAGACTACCTTCCATAACAATAAGGCTACCATCCATTGGAGTAACAGAAATCACAACGACAGACTACCTTCCATAATGCAAGGCTACCATCCATTGGAGTAACAAAAGTATTTACAATAGACTACCTTTCATAATGACAAGACTACCATCCATTGGAGTAACAAAAATATCGACAACAGACTACCTTCCATAATGACTTAGCTACCATCCATTGGAGTACCAAAGATGTCGGCAACAAACTACTTTTCATAATGACAAGGCTACCATCCATTGGAGTAACAAGAATCACAACGACAGACTACCTTCCACAATGCAAGGCTACCATCCATTGGAGTAATAAAAGTATTTACAATAGACTACCTTCCATAATGACAAGGCTACCATCCATTGGAGTAACAAAAATATCGACAACATACTACCTTCCATAATGACTTAGCTACCATCCATTGGAGTACCAAAGATGTCGACAACAGACTACTTTTCATAATGACAAGGCTACCATCCATTGGAATAACAAAAATCTAGACAACAGACTTCCTTCCATAATGACAAGGCTACCATCCATTGGAATAAGAAAAATCTCGACAACAAACTACCTTCCATAATGAAAAGGCTACCATCCAATGGAGTAACAAAAATCTCCACAACAGACTACCTTCCATAATGACAAGGCTACCATCCATTTGAGTAAAAAAAATCACGACAACAGACTAATGTTCATAAAGACAAGGCTACCATCCATTGGAATAACAAAAATCTCGACAACAGACTACCTTCCATAATGAAAAGGCTACCATCCAATGGAGTTACAAAAATCTCCACAACAGACTACCTTCCATAATGACAAGGCTACCATCCAATGGAGTAACAAAAATCTCGACAACAGACTACCTTCCATAATAACAAGGCTACCATCCATTGGAGTAACAAAAATCACAACGACATACTACATTGCATAATGACAAGGCTTCCATCCATTAGAGTAACAAAAATCGGGACAACAGTCTACCTTCCATAATGACAAGGCTACTATCCATTAGAGTAACAAAAATATCAACACGAGACTACCTTCCATAATGACAAGGCTACCAACCATTGGAGTAACAAAAATCTCGACAACAGGCTAACTTCCATAATGACAAGGCTACCATCCATTGGAGTAACAAAGATATCGACAACATACTACCTTCCATAATGAAAATGCTACAATCCATAGGAGTAAAAAAAATCAAGACAACAGACTACCTTCCATAATGACATGGCTACCATCCATTGGAATAACAAAAATCTCGACAACAGACTACTTTCCATAATGACAAGGCTTCGATCCATTGGAGTAACAAAAATCTCGACAAAAGACTACTTTCCATAATGACAAGGCTTCGATCCATTGGAGTAACAAAAATCTCGACAACAGACTACCTTCCATGATGACAAGGCTTCCATCCATTGAAATAACAAAATTCTGGACAACAGACTACATTCCATAATGACAAGGCTTCCATCCATTGGAGTAACAAAGATATCGACAACATACTACCTTCCATAATGAAATTGCTACCATCCATTGGAGTAAGAAAAATCATGACAACAGACTACCTTCCATAATGACAAGGCTACGATCCATTGGAGTAACAAAAATCTCGACAACAGACTTCCTTCCATAACGATAAGGCTACCATCCATTGGAGTAACAGAAATCACAACGACAGAGTACCTTCCATAATGCAAGGCTACCATCCATTGGAGTAACAAAAGTATTTACAACAGACTACCTTTCATAATGACAAGGCTACCATCCATTGGAGTAACAAAAATATCGACAACAGACTACCTTCCATAATGACTTAGCTACCATCCATTGGAGTACCAAAGATGTCGACAACAGACTACTTTTCATAATGACAAGGCTACCATCCATTGGAGTAACAAAAATCACAACGACATACTACCTTCCATAATGCAAGGCTACCATCCATTGGAGTAACAAAAGTATTTACAACAGACTACCTTCCATAATGACAAGGCTACCATCCATTGGAGTAACAAAAATATCGACAACAGACTACCTTCCATAATGACTTAGCTACCATCCATTGGAGTACCAAAGATGCGACAAGACTACTTTTCATAATGACAAGGCTACCATCCATTGGAATAACAAAAATCTAGACAACAGACTTCCTTCCATAATGACAAGGCTACCATCCATTGGAATAACAAAAATCTCGACAACCAACTACCTTCCATAATGAAAAGGCTACCATCCAATGGAGTAACAAAAATCTCCACAACAGACTACCTTCCATAATGACAAGGCTACCATCCATTTGAGTAAAAAAAATCACGACAACAGACTACTGTTCATAATGACAAGGCTACCATCCATTGGAATAACAAAAATCTCGACAACAGACTACCTTCCATAATGAAAAGGCTACCATCCAATGGAGTAACAAAAATCTCCACAACAGACTACCTTCCATAATGACAAGGCTACCATCTATTTGAGTAAAAAAAATCACGACAACAGACTACTGTTCATAATGACAAGGCTACCATCCATTGGAATAACAAAAATCTCGACAACAGACTACCTTCCATAATGAAAAGGCTACCATCCAATGGAGTAACAAAAATCTCCACAACATACTACCTTCTATAATGACAAGGCTACCATCCATTTGAGTAAAAAAAATCACGACAACAGACTACTGTTCATAATGACAAGGCTACCATCCATTGGAATAACAAAAATCTCGACAACAGACTACCTTCCATAATGAAAAGGCTACCATCCAATGGAGTAACAAAAATCTCCACAACAGACTACCTTCCATAATGACAAGGCTACCATCCAATGGAGTAACAAAAATCTCGACAACAGACTACCTTCCATAATGACAAGGCTACCATCCATTGGAGTAACAAAAATCACAACGACATACTACATTGCATAATGACAAGGCTTCCATCCATTAGAGTAACAAAAATCGGGACAACAGTCTACCTTCCATAATGACAAGGCTACCATCCATTAGAGTAACAAAAATATCAACACGAGACTACCTTCCATAATGACAAGGCTACCAACCATTGGAGTAACAAAAATCTCGACAACAGGCTAACTTCCATAATGACAAGGCTACCATCCATTGGAGTAACAAAGATATCGACAACATACTACCTTCCATAATGAAAATGCTACAATCCATAGGAGTAAAAAAAATCAAGACAACAGACTACCTTCCATAATGACATGGCTACCATCCATTGGAATAACAAAAATCTCGACAACAGACTACTTTCCATAATGACAAGGCTTCGATCCATTGGAGTAACAAAAATCTCGACAACAGACTACCTTCCATGATGACAAGGCTTCCATCCATTGAAATAACAAAATTCTCGACAACAGACTACCTTCCATAATGACAAGGCTTCCATCCATTGGAGTTACAAAGATATCGACAACATACTACCTTCCATAATAAAATTGCTACCATCCATTGGAGTAAGAAAAATCATGACAACAGACTACCTTCCATAATGACATGGCTACCATCCATTGGAATAACAAAAATCTAGACAACAGACTACCTTCCATAATGACAAGGCTACGATCCATTGGAGTAACAAAAATCTCGACAACAGACTACCTTCCATAATGATAAGGCTACCATCCATTGGAGTAACAGAAATCACAACGACAGACTACCTTCCATAATGCAAGGCTACCATCCATTGGAGTAACAAAAGTATTTACAACAGACTACCTTTCATAATGACAAGGCTACCATCCATTGGAGTAACAAAAATTACAACGACAGACTACCTTCCATAATGCAAGGCTACCATCCATTGGAGTAACAAAAGTATTTACAACAGACTACCTTCCATAATGACAAGGCTACCATCCATTGGAGTAACAAAAATATCGACAACAGACTACCTTCCATAATGACTTAGCTACCATCCATTGGAGTACCAAAGATGTCGACAACAGACTACTTTTCATAATGACAAGGCTACCATCCATTGGAATAACAAAAATCTAGACAACAAACTTCCTTCCATAATGACAAGGCTACCATACATTGGAATAACAAAAATCTCGACAACAAACTACCTTCCATAATGAAAAGGCTACCATCCAATGGAGTAACAAAAATCTCCACAACAGACTACCTTCCATAATGACAAGGCTACCATCCATTTGAGTAAAAAAAATCACGACAACAGACTACTGTTCATAATGACAAGGCTACCATCCATTGGAATAACAAAAATCTCGACAATAGACTACCTTCCATAATGAAAAGGCTACCATCCAATGGAGTAACAAAAATCTCCACAACTGACTACCTTCCATAATGACAAGGCTACCATCCATTTGAGTAAAAAAAATCACGACAACAGACTACTGTTCATAATGACAAGGCTACCATCCATTGGAATAACAAAAATCTCGACAACAGACTACCTTCCATAATGAAAAGGCTACCATCCAATGGAGTAACAAAATTCTCCACAGCAGACTACCTTCCATAATGACAAGGCTACCATCCAATGGAGTAACAAAAATCTCGACAACAGACTACCTTCCATAATGACAAGGCTACCATCCATTGGAGTAACAAAAATCTCGACAACAGACTACTTTCCATAATGACAAGGCTTCGATCCATTGGAGTAACAAAAATCTCGACAACAGACTACCTTCCATGATGACAAGGCTTCCATCCATTGAAATAACAAAATTCTCGACAACAGACTACCTTCCATAATGACAAGGCTTCCATCCATTGGAGTAACAAAGATATCGACAACATACTACCTTCCATAATGAAATTGCTACCATCCATTGGAGTAAGAAAAATCATGACAACATACTACCTTCCATAATGACATGGCTACCATCCATTGGAATAACATAAATCTAGACAACAGACTACCTTCCATAATGACAAGGCTACGATCCATTGGAGTAACAAAA
Organism: Vicia faba; assembly: GCA_948472305.1. Lineage (NCBI taxonomy): Eukaryota > Viridiplantae > Streptophyta > Magnoliopsida > Fabales > Fabaceae > Vicia > Vicia faba. Next base: position 589,094,807 of record OX451741.1, on the reverse strand, counting down.
ATCTCGACAATAGACTACCTTCCATAACGATAAGGCTACCATCCATTCGAGTAACAGAAATCACAACGACAGACTACCTTCCATAATGCAAGGCTACCATCCATTGGAGTAACAAAAGTATTTACAACAGACTACCTTTCATAATGACAAGGCTACCATCCATTGGAGTAACAAAAATATCGACAACAGACTACCTTCCATAATGACTTAGCTACCATCCATTGGAGTACCAAAGATGTCGACAACAGACTACTTTTCATAATGACAAGGCTACCATCCATTGGAGTAACAAGAATCACAACGACAGACTACCTTCCATAATGCAAGGCTACCATCCATTGGAGTAATAAAAGTATTTACAACAGACTACCTTCCATAATGACAAGGCTACCATCCATTGGAGTAACAAAAATATCGACAACAGACTACCTTCCATAATGACTTAGCTACCATCCATTGGAGTACCAAAGATGTCGACAACAGACTACTTTTCATAATGACAAGGCTACCATCCATTGGAATAACAAAAATCTAGACAACAGACTTCCTTCCATAATGACAAGGCTAACATCCATTGGAATAAGAAAAATCTCGACAACAAACTACCTTCCATAATGAAAAGGCTACCATCCAATGGAGTAACAAAAATCTCCACAACAGACTACCTTCCATAATGACAAGGCTACCATCTATTTGAGTAAAAAAAATCACGACAACAGACTACTGTTCATAATGACAAGGCTACCATCCATTGGAATAACAAAAATCTCGACAACAGACTACCTTCCATAATGAAAAGGCTACCATCCAATGGAGTAACAAAAATCTCCACAACATACTACCTTCTATAATGACAAGGCTACCATCCATTTGAGTAAAAAAAATCACGACAACAGACTACTGTTCATAATGACAAGGCTACCATCCATTGGAATAACAAAAATCTCGACAACAGACTACCTTCCATAATGAAAAGGCTACCATCCAATGGAGTAACAAAAATCTCCACAACAGACTACCTTCCATAATGACAAGGCTACCATCCAATGGAGTAACAAAAATCTCGACAACAGACTACCTTCCATAATGACAAGGCTACCATCCATTGGAGTAACAAAAATCACAACGACATACTACATTGCATAATGACAAGGCTTCCATCCATTAGAGTAACAAAAATCGGGACAACAGTCTACCTTCCATAATGACAAGGCTACCATCCATTAGAGTAACAAAAATATCAACACGAGACTACCTTCCATAATGACAAGGCTACCAACCATTGGAGTAACAAAAATCTCGACAACAGGCTAACTTCCATAATGACAAGGCTACCATCCATTGGAGTAACAAAGATATCGACAACATACTACCTTCCATAATGAAAATGCTACAATCCATAGGAGTAAAAAAAATCAAGACAACAGACTACCTTCCATAATGACATGGCTACCATCCATTGGAATAACAAAAATCTCGACAACAGACTACTTTCCATAATGACAAGGCTTCGATCCATTGGAGTAACAAAAATCTCGACAACAGACTACCTTCCATGATGACAAGGCTTCCATCCATTGAAATAACAAAATTCTCGACAACAGACTACCTTCCATAATGACAAGGCTTCCATCCATTGGAGTTACAAAGATATCGACAACATACTACCTTCCATAATAAAATTGCTACCATCCATTGGAGTAAGAAAAATCATGACAACAGACTACCTTCCATAATGACATGGCTACCATCCATTGGAATAACAAAAATCTAGACAACAGACTACCTTCCATAATGACAAGGCTACGATCCATTGGAGTAACAAAAATCTCGACAACAGACTACCTTCCATAATGATAAGGCTACCATCCATTGGAGTAACAGAAATCACAACGACAGACTACCTTCCATAATGCAAGGCTACCATCCATTGGAGTAACAAAAGTATTTACAACAGACTACCTTTCATAATGACAAGGCTACCATCCATTGGAGTAACAAAAATTACAACGACAGACTACCTTCCATAATGCAAGGCTACCATCCATTGGAGTAACAAAAGTATTTACAACAGACTACCTTCCATAATGACAAGGCTACCATCCATTGGAGTAACAAAAATATCGACAACAGACTACCTTCCATAATGACTTAGCTACCATCCATTGGAGTACCAAAGATGTCGACAACAGACTACTTTTCATAATGACAAGGCTACCATCCATTGGAATAACAAAAATCTAGACAACAAACTTCCTTCCATAATGACAAGGCTACCATACATTGGAATAACAAAAATCTCGACAACAAACTACCTTCCATAATGAAAAGGCTACCATCCAATGGAGTAACAAAAATCTCCACAACAGACTACCTTCCATAATGACAAGGCTACCATCCATTTGAGTAAAAAAAATCACGACAACAGACTACTGTTCATAATGACAAGGCTACCATCCATTGGAATAACAAAAATCTCGACAATAGACTACCTTCCATAATGAAAAGGCTACCATCCAATGGAGTAACAAAAATCTCCACAACTGACTACCTTCCATAATGACAAGGCTACCATCCATTTGAGTAAAAAAAATCACGACAACAGACTACTGTTCATAATGACAAGGCTACCATCCATTGGAATAACAAAAATCTCGACAACAGACTACCTTCCATAATGAAAAGGCTACCATCCAATGGAGTAACAAAATTCTCCACAGCAGACTACCTTCCATAATGACAAGGCTACCATCCAATGGAGTAACAAAAATCTCGACAACAGACTACCTTCCATAATGACAAGGCTACCATCCATTGGAGTAACAAAAATCTCGACAACAGACTACTTTCCATAATGACAAGGCTTCGATCCATTGGAGTAACAAAAATCTCGACAACAGACTACCTTCCATGATGACAAGGCTTCCATCCATTGAAATAACAAAATTCTCGACAACAGACTACCTTCCATAATGACAAGGCTTCCATCCATTGGAGTAACAAAGATATCGACAACATACTACCTTCCATAATGAAATTGCTACCATCCATTGGAGTAAGAAAAATCATGACAACATACTACCTTCCATAATGACATGGCTACCATCCATTGGAATAACATAAATCTAGACAACAGACTACCTTCCATAATGACAAGGCTACGATCCATTGGAGTAACAAAAATCTCGACAATAGACTACCTTCCATAACGATAAGGCTACCATCCATTCGAGTAACAGAAATCACAACGACAGACTACCTTCCATAATGCAAGGCTACCATCCATTGGAGTAACAAAAGTATTTACAACAGACTACCTTTCATAATGACAAGGCTACCATCCATTGGAGTAACAAAAATATCGACAACAGACTACCTTCCATAATGACTTAGCTACCATCCATTGGAGTACCAAAGATGTCGACAACAGACTACTTTTCATAATGACAAGGCTACCATCCATTGGAGTAACAAGAATCACAACGACAGACTACCTTCCATAATGCAAGGCTACCATCCATTGGAGTAATAAAAGTATTTACAACAGACTACCTTCCATAATGACAAGGCTACCATCCATTGGAGTAACAAAAATATCGACAACAGACTACCTTCCATAATGACTTAGCTACCATCCATTGGAGTACCAAAGATGTCGACAACAGACTACTTTTCATAATGACAAGGCTACCATCCATTGGAATAACAAAAATCTAGACAACAGACTTCCTTCCATAATGACAAGGCTAACATCCATTGGAATAAGAAAAATCTCGACAACAAACTACCTTCCATAATGAAAAGGCTACCATCCAATGGAGTAACAAAAATCTCCACAACAGACTACCTTCCATAATGACAAGGCTACCATCCATTTGAGTAAAAAAAATCACGACAACAGACTAATGTTCATAAAGACAAGGCTACCATCCATTGGAATAACAAAAATCTCGACAACAGACTACCTTCCATAATGAAAAGGCTACCATCCAATGGAGTAACAAAAATCTCCACAATAGACTACCTTCCATAATGACAAGGCTACCATCCAATGGAGTAACAAAAATCTCGACAACAGACTACCTTCCATAATAACAAGGCTACCATCAATTGGAGTAACAAAAATCACAACGACATACTACATTGCATAATGACAAGGCTTCCATCCATTAGAGTAACAAAAATCGGGACAACAGTCTACCTTCCATAATGACAAGGCTACTATCCATTAGAGTAACAAAAATATCAACACGAGACTACCTTCCATAATGACAAGGCTACCAACCATTGGAGTAACAAAAATCTCGACAACAGGCTAACTTCCATAATGACAAGGCTACCATCCATTGGAGTAACAAAGATATCGACAACATACTACCTTCCATAATGAAAATGCTACAATCCATAGGAGTAAAAAAAATCAAGACAACAGACTACCTTCCATAATGACATGGCTACCATCCATTGGAATAACAAAAATCTCGACAACAGACTACTTTCCATAATGACAAGGCTTCGATCCATTGGAGTAACAAAAATCTCGACAACAGACTACTTTCCATAATGACAAGGCTTCGATCCATTGGAGTAACAAAAATCTCGACAACAGACTACCTTCCATGATGACAAGGCTTCCATCCATTGAAATAACAAAATTCTCGACAACAGACTACATTCCATAATGACAAGGCTTCCATCCATTGGAGTAACAAAGATATCGACAACATACTACCTTCCATAATGAAATTGCTACCATCCATTGGAGTAAGAAAAATCATGACAACAAACTACATTCCATAATGACAAGGCTACGATCCATTGGAGTAACAAAAATCTCGACAACAGACTACCTTCCATAACGATAAGTCTACCATCCATTGGAGTAACAGAAATCACAACGACAGACTACCTTCCATAATGCAAGGCTACCATCCATTGGAGTAACAAAAGTATTTACAACAGACTACCTTTCATAATAATAAGGCTACCATCCATTGGAGTAACAAAAATATCGACAACAGACTACCTTCCATAATGACTTAGCTACCATCCATTGGAGTACCAAAGATGTCGACAACAGACTACTTTTCATAATGACAAGGCTACCATCCATTGGAGTAACAAAAATCACAACGACATACTACCTTCCATAATGCAAGGCTACCATCCATTGGAGTAACAAAAGTATTTACAACAGACTACCTTCCATAATGACAAGGCTACCATCCATTGGAGTAACAAAAATATCGACAACAGACTACCTTCCATAATGACTTAGCTACCATCCATTGGAGTACCAAAGATGCGACAAGACTACTTTTCATAATGACAAGGCTACCATCCATTGAAATAACAAAAATCTAGACAACAGACTTCCTTCCATAATGACAAGGCTACCATCCATTGGAATAACAAAAATCTCGACAACAAACTACCTTCCATAATGAAAAGGCTACCATCCAATGGAGTAACAAAAATCTCCACAACAGACTACCTTCCATAATGACAAGGCTACCATCCATTTGAGTAAAAAAAATCACGACAACAGACTACTGTTCATAATGACAAGGCTACCATCCATTGGAATAACAAAAATCTCGACAACAGACTACCTTCCATAATGAAAAGGCTACCATCCAATGGAGTAACAAAAATCTCCACCACAGACTACCTTCCATAATGACAAGGCTACCATGTATTTGAGTATAAAAAATCACGACAACAGACTACTGTTCATAATGACAAGGCTACCATCCATTGGAATAACAAAAATCTCGACAACAGACTACCTTCCATAATGAAAAGGCTACCATCCAATGGAGTAACAAAAATCTCCACAACATACTACCTTCTATAATGACAAGGCTACCATCCATTTGAGTAAAAAAAATCACGACAATAGACTACTGTTCATAATGACAAGGCTACCATCCATTGGAATAACAAAAATCTCGACAACAGACTACCTTCCATAATGAAAAGGCTACCATCCAATGGAGTAACAAAAATCTCCACAACAGACTACCTTCCATAATGACAAGGCTACCATCCAATGGAGTAACAAAAATCTGGACAACAGACTACCTTCCATAATGACAAGGCTACCATCCATTGGAGTAACAAAAATCACAACGACATACTACATTGCATAATGACAAGGCTTCCATCCATTAGAGTAACAAAAATCGGGACAACAGTCTACCTTCCATAATGACAAGGCTACCATCCATTAGAGTAACAAAAATATCAACACGAGACTACCTTCCATAATGACAAGGCTACCAACCATTGGAGTAACAAAAATCTCGACAACAGGCTAACTTCCATAATGACAAGGCTACCATCCATTGGAGTAACAAAGATATCGACAACATACTACCTTCCATAATGAAAATGCTACAATCCATAGGAGTAAAAAAAATCAAGACAACAGACTACCTTCCATAATGACATGGCTACCATCCATTGGAATAACAAAAATCTCGACAACAGACTACTTTCCATAATGACAAGGCTTCGATCCATTGGAGTAACAAAAATCTCGACAACAGACTACCTTCCATGATGACAAGGCTTCCATCCATTGAAATAACAAAATTCTCGACAACAGACTACCTTCCATAATGACAAGGCTTCCATCCATTGGAGTTACAAAGATATCGACAACATACTACCTTCCATAATGAAATTGCTACCATCCATTGGAGTAAGAAAAATCATGACAACAGACTACCTTCCATAATGACATGGCTACCATCCATTGGAATAACAAAAATCTAGACAACAGACTACCTTCCATAATGACAAGGCTATGATCCATTGGAGTAACAAAAATCTCGACAACAGACTACCTTCCATAATGATAAGGCTACCATCCATTGGAGTAACAGAAATCACAACGACAGACTACCTTCCATAATGCAAGGCTACCATCCATTGGAGTAACAAAAGTATTTACAACAGACTACCTGTCATAATGACAAGGCTACCATCCATTGGAGTAACAAAAATATCGACAACAAACTACCTTCCATAATGACTTAGCTACCATCCATTGGAGTACCAAAGATGTCGACAACAGACTAATTTTCATAATGACAAGGCTACCATCCATTGGAGTAACAAAAATCACAACGACAGACTACCTTCCATAATGCAAGGCTACCATCCATTGGAGTAACAAAAGTATTTACAACAGACTACCTTCCATAATGACAAGGCTACCATCCATTGGAGTAACAAAAATATCGACAACAGACTACCTTCCATAATGACTTAGCTACCATCCATTGGAGTACCAAAGATGTCGACAACAGACTACTTTTCATAATGACAAGGCTACCATCCATTGGAATAACAAAAATCTAGACAACAGACTTCCTTCCATAATGACAAGGCTACCATACATTGGAATAACAAAAATCTCGACAACAAACTACCTTCCATAATGAAAAGGCTACCATCCAATGGAGTAACAAAAATCTCCACAACAGACTACCTTCCATAATGACAAGGCTACCATCCATTTGAGTAAAAAAAATCACGACAACAGACTACTGTTCATAATGACAAGGCTACCATCCATTGGAATAACAAAAATCTCGACAACAGACTACCTTCCATAATGAAAAGGCTACCATCCAATGGAGTAACAAAAATCTCCACAACAGACTACCTTCCATAATGACAAGTCTATCATCCATTGGAATAACAAAAATCTCGACAACAGACTACCTTCCATAATGACAAGGCTACCGTCCATTGGAGTAACAAAAATCACAACAACAGACTGCCTTCCATGATGACAAGGCTACCATCCATTGGAATAACAAAAATCTCGACAATAGACTACTATCTATAATGACAAGGCTACCATCCAATGGAGTAACAAAAATATCAAGAAGAGACTACCTTCCATAATGACAAGGCTACTATCCATTGGAGTAACAAAAATCTCGACAACATACTAACTTTTATAATGACAAGGCTACCATCCATTAGAGTAACAAAAATCTCGACAACAGACTACCTTCCATAATGACAAGGCTACCATCCATTGGAGTAACAAAAATATTGACAACAAACTACCTTATATAATGACAAGGCTACCATCCATTGGAGTACCAAAAATATCGACAACAGACTACCTTCAATAATGACAAGGCTACCAACAATTGGAGTAACAAAATATAGACAACAGACTACCTTCCATAATGACAAGGCTACCATTCATTAGAGTAACAAAAATTTGGACTATAGACAACCTTCCATAATGACAAGGATACTATCCATTGGAATAACAAAAATCTCGACAATAGACTACCTTCCATAATGACAAGGATACCATCCATTGGAGTAAGAAAAATCTCGACAACAGACTACCTCCCATAATGACAATGCTACAATCCATTAGAGTAACAAAAATCTTGACAACAGACCACCTTTCATAAATACGAGGCTACCATACATTAGAGTAACAAAGATATCGACAAAATACTACCTTCCATAATGACAAGGCTACCATCCATTGGAGTAACAAAAATATCAACAACAAACTACCTTCCAAAATGGCAAGGCTACTAGCCATTTGAATAAAAAATCTCGACAACAGACTACTTTCCATAATGACAAGGCTACCATCCATTGGAGTAACAAAGATAACAACAACATACTACCTTCCATAATGACAAGGCTACAATCTATTGGAGTAACAAAAATCTCGACAACAGACAACCTTCCATAATGACAAGGCTACCATCCATTGGAATAAAAAAGATATAGAGAACATACTACCTTCTATAATGACAAGGCTACTATCTATTAGATTAACAAAAATATCGACAACAAACTACCTTACATAATGACAAGGCTACCATCCATTGGAATAACAAAAATCTCGACAACAAACTACCTTACTTAATGACAAGGCTACCATCCAATGCAATAACAAAAATATCGAAAATAGACTACCTTCCATAATGACAAGGCTACAATCCATTGGAGTAACAAAAATCTAGACAACAGACTACCTTCCATAATGACAAGGCTACCATCCATTGGAGTAACAAAGATATCGAGAACATACTACCTTCCATAATGACAAGGCTACCATCCATTGGAGTAACAAGAATATCGACAAAAAACTACCTTCCAAAATAACAAGGCTATCAGCCATTGGAATAACAAAAATCACGACATCAGACTATCTTCCATAATGACAAGGCTACCATGCATTGGAGCAACATAGATATCGACAATATACTACCTTCCATAATGACAAGGCTACCATCCATTGGAGTAACAAAAATCTCGACAACAGACTACCTTCCATAATGACAAGGCTACCATCCATTGGAGTAACAAAAATATCGACATCAAACTACGTTCCATAATGACAAGGCTACCATCCATTGGAGTAAAAAAATATCGAAAACACATTACCTTCCATAATGAAAAGGCTACAATCCGTTGGAGTAACAAAAATATCGACAACAGACTACCTTCCATAATGACAAGGCTACCATCCATTGGAGTAACAAAATATAGACAACATACTACCTTCCATAATGAAAAGGATACCATTCATTAGAGTAACAAAAATTTGGACTATAGGCTACCTTCCATAATAACAAGGCTACTATCCATTGGAATAACAAAAATCTCGACAACAGACTACCTTCCAAAATGACAAGGCTACCATCCGATGGAATAACAAAAATATCAAAAACAGACTACCTTCCATAATGACAAGGCTACAATCCAATAGAGTAACAAAAATCTAGACAACAGACTACCTTCCATAATGACAAGGCTACCATCCATTGGAGTAACAAAGATATCGACAACATACTACCTACCATAATGACAAGGCTACCATCCATTGGAGTAACAAAAATATTGACAACAGACTACCTTCCATAATGACAAGGCTACCATCCATTAGAGTAAGAAAAATCTTGACAACAAACTACCTCCCATAATAACAAGGCTACAATCCATTGGAGTAACTAAAATCTTGACAACAGACCACCTTTCATAATGACAAGGCTACCATACATTAGAGTAACAAAGATATCAACAACATACTACCTTCCATAATGACAAGACTACCATCCATTGAAGTAACAAAAATATCAACAACAAACTTCCTTCCAAAATGACAAGGCTACCAGCCATTGGAATAAAAAAAATCTCGACAACAGACTACCTCCCATAATAACAAGGCTACAATCCATTGGAGTAACAAAAATCTTGACAACAAACCACCTTTCATAATGACAATGCTAGCATACATTAGAGTAACAAAGATATCGACAACATACTACCTTCCATAATGACAAGGCTACCATCCATTGAAGTAACAAAAATATCAACAACAAACTACCTTCCAAAATGACAAGGCTACCAGCCATTGGAATAAAAAAAATCTCTACAACAGACTACCTTCCATAATGACAAGGCTACCATACATTCTAATAAAAAAGATATCGACAACATACTACCTTCTATAATGACAAGGCTCTATCTATTAGAGTAACAAAAATATCGACAACAAACTACCTTACATAATAACAAGGCTACCATCCATTGGAATAATAAAAATCTCGATAACAGACTACCTTCCATAATGACAAGGCTACCATCCAATGCAATAACAAAAATATCAAAAACAGACTACCTTCCATAATGACAAGGCTACCATCCATTGGAGTAACAAAAATCTCGACAACAGACTACCTTCCATAATGACAAGGCTACCATCCATTGGAGTAACAAAAATATCGACATCAAACTACGTTCCATAATGACAAGGCTACCATCCATTGGAGTAAAAAAATATCGACAACACATTACCTTCCATAATGAAAAGGCTACAATCCGTTGGAGTAACAAAAATATCGACAACAGACTACCTTCCATAATGACAAGGCTACCATCCGATGGAATAACAAAAATATCAAAAACAGACTACCTTCCATAATGACAAGGCTACAAGCCAATAGAGTAACAAAAATCTAGACAACAGACTACCTTCCATAATGACAAGGCTACCATCCATTGGAGTAACAAAGATATCGACAACATACTACCTACCATAATGACAAGGCTACCATCCATTGGAGTAACAAAAATATTGACAACAGACTACCTTCCATAATGACAAGGCTACCATCCATTAGAGTAAGAAAAATCTTGACAACAGACTACCTCCCATAATAACAAGGCTACAATCCATTGGAGTAACTAAAATCTTGACAACAGACCACCTTTCATAATGACAAGGCTACCATACATTAGAGTAACAAAGATATCAACAACATACTACCTTCCATAATGACAAGACTACCATCCATTGAAGTAACAAAAATATCAACAACAAACTTCCTTCCAAAATGACAAGGCTACCAGCCATTGGAATAAAAAAAATCTCGACAACAGACTACCTCCCATAATAACAAGGCTACAATCCATTGGAGTAACAAAAATCTTGACAACAGACCACCTTTCATAATGACAATGCTAGCATACATTAGAGTAACAAAGATATCGACAACATACTACCTTCCATAATGACAAGGCTACCATCCATTGAAGTAACAAAAATATCAACAACAAACTACCTTCCAAAATGACAAGGCTACCAGCCATTGGAATAAAAAAAAATCTCTACAACAGACTACCTTCCATAATGACAAGGCTACCATACATTCTAATAAAAAAGATATCGACAACATACTACCTTCTATAATGACAAGGCTCTATCTATTAGAGTAACAAAAATATCGACAACAAACTACCTTACATAATAACAAGGCTACCATCCATTGGAATAATAAAAATCTCGACAACAGATTACCTTCCATAATGACAAGGCTACCATCCAATGCAATAACAAAAATATCAAAAACAGACTACCTTCCATAATGACAAGGCTACCATCCATTGGAGTAACAAAAATCTCGACAACAGACTACATTCCATAATGACAAGGCTACCATCCATTGGAGTAACAAAAATATCGACATCAAACTACGTTCCATAATGACAAGGCTACCATCCATTGGAGTAAAAAAATATCGACAACACATTACCTTCCATAATGAAAAGGCTACAATCCGTTGGAGTAACAAAAATATCGACAACAGACTACCTTCCATAATGACAAGGCTACCATCCATTGGAGTAACAAAATATAGACAACATACTACCTTCCATAATGAAAAGGATACCATTCGTTAGAGTAACAAAAATTTGGACTATAGGCTACCTTCCATAATAACAAGGCTACTATCCATTGGAATAACAAAAATCTCGACAACAGACTACCTTCCAAAATGACAAGGCTACCATCCGATGGAATAACAAAAATATCAAAAACAGACTACCTTCCATAATGACAAGGCTACAATCCAATAGAGTAACAAAAATCTAGACAACAGACTACCTTCCATAATGACAAGGCTACCATCCATTGGAGTAACAAAGATATCGACAACATACTACCTACCATAATGACAAGGCTACCATCCATTGGAGTAACAAAAATATTGACAATAGACTACCTTCCATAATGACAAGGCTACCATCCATTAGAGTAAGAAAAATCTCGACAACAGACTACCTCCCATAATAACAAGGCTGCAATCCATTGGAGTAACTAAAATCTTGACAACAGACCACCTTTCATAATGACAAGGGTACCATACATTAGAGTAACAAAGATATCAACAACATACTACCTTCCATAATGACAAGACTACCATCCATTGAAGTAACAAAAATATCAACAACAAACTTCCTTCCAAAATGACAAGGCTACCAGCCATTGGAATAAAAAAAATCTCGACAACAGACTACCTCCCATAATAACAAGGCTACAATCCATTGGAGTAACAAAAATCTTGACAACAGACCACCTTTCATAATGACAATGCTAGCATACATTAGAGTAACAAAGATATCGACAACATACTACCTTCCATAATGACAAGGCTACCATCCATTGAAGTAACAAAAATATCAACAACCAACTACCTTCCAAAATGACAAGGCTACCAGCCATTGGAATAAAAAAAATCTCTACAACAGACTACCTTCCATAATGACAAGGCTACCATCCATTGGAGTAACAAAGATAACGACAACATACTACCTTCCATAATGACAAGGCTACAATCTATTGGAGTAACAAAAATCTCGACAACAGACAACCTTCCATAATGACAAGGCTACCATCCATTGGAATAAAAAAGATATAGAGAACATACTACCTTCTATAATGACAAGGCTACTATCTATTAGATTAACAAAAATATCGACAACAAACTACCTTACATAATGACAAGGCTACCATCCATTGGAATAACAAAAATCTCGACAAAAAACTACCTTACTTAATGACAAGGCTACCATCCAATGCAATAACAAAAATATCGAAAATAAACTACCTTCCATAATGACAAGGCTACAATCCATTGGAGTAACAAAAATCTAGACAACAAACTACCTTCCATAATGACAAGGCTACCATCCATTGGAGTAACAAAGATATCGACAACATACTACCTTCCATAATGACAAGGCTACCATCCATTGGAGTAACAAGAATATCGACAACAAACTACCTTCCAAAATAACAAGGCTATCAGCCATTGGAATAACAAAAATCTCGACATCAGACTATCTTCCATAATGACAAGGCTACCATGCATTGGAGCAACATAGATATCGACAATATACTACCTTCCATAATGACAAGGCTACCATCCATTGGAGTAACAAAAATCTCGACAACAGACTACCTTCCATAATGACAAGGCTACCATCCATTGGAGTAACAAAAATATCGACATCAAACTACGTTCCATAATGACAAGGCTACCATCCATTGGAGTAAAAAAATATCGACAACACATTACCTTCCATAATGAAAAGGCTACAATCCGTTGGAGTAACAAAAATATCGACAACAGACTACCTTCCATAATGACAAGGCTACCATCCATTGGAGTAACAAAATATAGACAACATACTACCTTCCATAATGAAATAGATACCATTCATTAGAGTAACAAAATTTGGACTATAGGCTACCTTCCATAATAACAAGGCTACTATCCATTGGAAAAACAAAAATCTCGACAACAGACTACCTTCCAAAATGACAAGGCTACCATCCGATGGAATAACAAAAATATCAAAAACAGACTACCTTCCATAATGATAAGGCTACAATCCAATAGAGTAACAAAAATCTAGACAACAGACTACCTTCCATAATGACAAGGCTACCATCCATTGGAGTAACAAAGATATCGACAACATACTACCTACCATAATGACAAGGCTACCATCCATTGGAGTAACAAAAATATTGACAACATACTACCTTCCATAATGACAAGGCTACCATCCATTAGAGTAAGAAAAATCTCGACAACAGACTACCTCCCATAATAACAAGGCTACAATCCATTGGAGAAACTAAAATCTTGACAACAGACCACCTTTCATAATGACAAGGCTACCATACATTAGAGTAACAAAGATATCAACAACATACTACCTTCCATAATGACAAGACTACCATCCATTGAAGTAACAAAAATATCAACAACAAACTACCTTCCAAAATGACAAGGCTACCAGCCATTGGAATAAAAAAAATCTCGACAACAGACTACCTCCCATAATAACAAGGCTACAATCCATTGGAGTAACAAAAATCTTGACAACAGACCACCTTTCATAAATACGAGGCTACCATACATTAGAGTAACAAAGATATCGACAAAATACTACCTTCCATAATGACAAGGCTACCATCCATTGGAGTAACAAAAATATCAACAACAAACTACCTTCCAAAATGTCAAAGCTACTAGCCATTGGAATAAAAAAATCTCGACAACAGACTACCTTCCATAATGACAAGGCTACCATCCATTGGAGTAACAAAGATAACGACAACATACTACCTTCCATAATGAAAAGGCTACAATCTATTGGAGTAACAAAAATCTCAACAACAGACAACCTTCCATAATGACAAGGCTACCATCCATTGGAATAAAAAAGATATAGAGAACATACTACCTTCTATAATGACAAGGCTACTATCTATTAGATTTACAAAAATATCGACAACAAACTACCTTACATAATGACAAGGCTACCATCCATTGGAATAACAAAAATCTCGACAACAAACTACCTTACTTAATGACAAGGCTACCATCCAATGCAATAACAAAAATATCGAAAATAAACTACCTTCCATAATGACAAGGCTACAATCCATTGGAGTAACAAAAATCTAGACAACAGACTACCTTCCATAATGACAAGGCTACCATCCATTGGAGTAACAAAGATATCGACAACATACTACCTTCCATAATGACAAGGCTACCATCCATTGGAGTAACAAGAATATCGACAACAAACTACCTTCCAAAATAACAAGGCTATCGGCCATTGGAATAACAAAAATCTCGACATCAGACTATCTTCCATAATGACAAGGCTACCATGCATTGGAGCAACATAGATATCGACAATATACTACCTTCCATAATGACAAGGCTACCATCCATTGGAGTAACAAAAATCTCGACAACAGACTACCTTCCATAATGACAAGGCTACCATCCATTGGAGTAACAAAAATATCGACATCAAACTACGTTCCATAATGACAAGGCTACCATCCATTGGAGTAAAAAAATATCGACAACACATTACCTTCCATAATGAAAAGGCTACAATCCGTTGGAGTAACAAAAATATCGACAACAGACTACCTTCCATAATGACAAGGCTACCATCCATTGGAGTAAAAAAATATAGACAACATACTACCTTCCATAATGAAAAGGATACCATTCATTAGAGTAACAACAATTTGGACTATAGGCTACCTTCCATAATAACAAGGCTACTATCCATTGGAATAACAAAAATCTCGACAACAGACTACCTTCCAAAATGACAAGGCTACCATCCGATGGAATAACAAAAATATCAAAAACAGACTACCTTCCATAATGACAAGGCTACAATCCAATAGAGTAACAAAAATCTAGAGAACAGACTACCTTCCATAATGACAAGGCTACCATCCATTGGAGTAACAAAGATATCGACAACATACTACCTACCATAATGACAAGGCTACCATCCATTGGAGTAACAAAAATATTGACAACAGACTACCTTCCATAATGACAAGGCTACCATCCATTAGAGTAAGAAAAATCTTGACAACAGACTACCTCCCATAATAACAAGGCTACAATCCATTGGAGTAACTAAAATCTTGACAACAGACCACCTTTCATAATGACAAGGCTACCATACATTAGAGTAACAAAGATATCAACAACATACTACCTTCCATAATGACAAGACTACCATCCATTGAAGTAACAAAAATATCAACAACAAACTTCCTTCCAAAATGACAAGGCTACCAGCCATTGGAATAAAAAAAATCTCGACAAAAGACTACCTCCCATAATAACAAGGCTACAATCCATTGGAGTAACAAAAATCTTGACAACAGACCACCTTTCATAATGACAATGCTAGCATACATTAGAGTAACAAAGATATCGACAACATACTACCTTCCATAATGACAAGGCTACCATCCATTGAAGTAACAAAAATATCAACAACAAACTACCTTCCAAAATGACAAGGCTACCAGCCATTGGAATAAAAAAAATCTCGACAACAGACTACCTTCCATAATGACAAGGCTACCATACATTCTAATAAAAAAGATATCGACAACATACTACCTTCTATAATGACAAGGCTCTATCTATTAGAGTAACAAAAATATCGACAACAAACTACCTTACATAATAACAAGGCTACCATCCATTGGAATAATAAAAATCTCGACAACTGACTACCTTCCATACTGACAAGGCTACCATCCAATGCAATAACAATAATATCAAAAACAGACTACCTTCCATAATGACAAGGCTACCATCCATTGGAGTAACAAAAATCTCGACAACAGACTACCTTCCATAATGACAAGGCTACCATCCATTGGAGTAACAAAAATATCGACATCAAACTACGTTCCATAATGACAAGGCTACCATCCATTGGAGTAAAAAAATATCGACAACACATTACCTTCCATAATGAAAAGGCTACAATCCGTTGGAGTAACAAAAATATCGACAACAGACTACCTTCCATAATGACAAGGCTACCATCCATTGGAGTAACAAAATATAGATAACATACTACATTCCATAATGAAAAGGATACCATTCATTAGAGTAACAAAAATTTGGACTATAGGCTACCTTCCATAATAACAAGGCTACTATCCATTGGAATAACAAAAATCTCGACAACAGACTACCTTCCAAAATGACAAGGCTACCATCCGATGGAATAACAAAAATATCAAAAATAGACTACCTTCCATAATGACAAGGCTACAATCCAATAGAGTAACAAAAATCTAGAGAACAGACTACCTTCCATAATGACAAGGCTACCATCCATTGGAGTAACAAAGATATCGACAACATACTACCTACCATAATGACAAGGCTACCATCCATTGGAGTAACAAAAATATTGACAACAGACTACCTTCCATAATGACAAGGCTACCATCCATTAGAGTAAGAAAAATCTCGACAACAGACTACCTCCCATAATAACAAGGCTACAATCCATTGGAGTAACTAAAATCTTGACAACAGACCACCTTTCATAATGACAAGGCTACCATACATTAGAGTAACAAAGATATCAACAACATACTACCTTCCATAATGACAAGACTACCATCCATTGAAGTAACAAAAATATCAACAACAAACTACCTTCCAAAATGACAAGGCTACCAGCCATTGGAATAAAAAAAATCTCGACAACAGACTACCTCCCATAATAACAAGGCTACAATCCATTGGAGTAACAAAAATCTTGACAACAGACCACCTTTCATAATGACAATGCTAGCATACATTAGAGTAACAAAGATATCGACAACATACTACCTTCCATAATGACAAGGCTACCATCCATTGAAGTAACAAAAATATCAACAACAAACTACCTTCCAAAATGACAAGGCTAGCAGCCATTGGAATAAAAAAAATCTCGACAACAGACTACCTTCCATAATGATAAGGCTACCATACATTCTAATAAAAAAGATATCGACAACATACTACCTTCTATAATGACAAGGCTCTATCTATTAGAGTAACAAAAATATCGATAACAAACTACCTTACATAATAACAAGGCTACCATCCATTGGAATAATAAAAATCTCGACAACAGACTACCTTCCATAATGACAAGGCTACCATCCAATGCAATAACAAAAATATCAAAAACAGACTACCTTCCATAATGACAAGGCTACCATCCATTGGAGTAACAAAAATCTCGACAACAGACTACCTTCCATAATGACAAGGCTACCATCTGTTGGAGTAACAAAAATATCGACATCAAACTACGTTCCATAATGACAAGGCTACCATCCATTGGAGTAAAAAAATATCGACAACACATTACCTTCCATAATGAAAAGGCTACAATCCGTTGGAGTAACAAAAATATCGACAACAGACTACCTTCCATAATGACAAGGCTACCATCCATTGGAGTAACAAAATATAGACAACATATTACCTTCCATAATGAAAAGGCTACCATTCATTAGAGTAACAAAAATTTGGACTATAGGCTACCTTCCATAATAACAAGGCTACTATCCATTGGAATAAAAAAAATCTCGACAACAGACTACCTTCCAAAATGACAAGGCTACCATCCGATGGAATAACAAAAATATCCAAAACAGACTACCTTCCATAATGACAAGGCTACAATCCAATGGAGTAACAAAAATCTAGACAACAGACTACCTTCCATAATGACAAGGCTACCATCCATTGGAGTAACAAAGATATCGACAACATACTACCTTCCATAATGACAAGGCTACCATCCATTGGAGTAACAAAAATATTGACAACAGACTACCTTCCATAATGACAAGGCTACCATCCATTAGAGTAAGAAAAATCTCGACAACAGACTACCTCCCATAATAACAAGGCTACAATCCATTGGAGTAACAAAAATCTTGACAACAGACCACCTTTCATAATGACAAGGCTACCATACATTAGAGTAACAAAGATATCAAAAACATACTACCTTCCATAATGACAAGACTACCATCCATTGAAGTAACAAAAATATCAACAACAAACTACCTTCCAAAATGACAAGGCTACCAGCCATTGGAATAAAAAAAATCTCGACTACAGACTACCTCCCATAATAACAAGGCTACAATCCATTGGAGTAACAAAAATCTTGACAACAGACCACCTTTCCTAATGACAAGGCTAGCATACATTAGAGTAACAAAGATATCGACAACATACTACCTTCCATAATGACAAGGCTACCATCCATTGAAGTAACAAAAATATCAACAACAAACTACCTTCCAAAATGACAAGGCTACCAGCCATTAGAATAAAAAAAATCTCGACAACAGACTACCTTCCATAATGACAAGGCTACCATACATTCTAATAAAAAAGATATCGACAACATACTACCTTCTATAATGACAAGGCTCTATCTATTAGAGTAACAAAAATATCGACAACAAACTACCTTACATAATAACAAAGCTACCATCCATTGGAATAATAAAAATCTCGACAACAGACTACCTTCCATAATGACAAGGCTACCATCCAATGCAATAACAAAAATATCAAAAACAGACTACCTTCCATAATGACAAGGCTACAATCCATTGGAGTAACAAAAATCTAGACAACAGACTACCTTCCATAATGACAAGGCTACCATCCATTGGAGTAACAAAGATATCGACAACATACTAACTTCTATAATGACAAGGCTACCATCTATTAGAGTAACAAAAATCTCGACAACAGACTACCTTCCATTATGACAAGGCTACCATCCATTGGAGTAACAAAAATATTGACAACAAACTACCTTATATAATGACAAGGCTACCATCTATTGGAGTACCAAAAATATCGACAACAGACTACCTTCCATAATGACAAGGCTACCAACAATTGGAGTAACAAAATATAGACAACAGACTACCTTCCATAATGACAAGGCTACCATTCATTAGAGTAACAAAAATTTGGACTATAGACTACCTTCCATAATGACAAGGATACTATCCATTGGAATAACAAAAATCTCGACAACAGACAACCTTCCATAATGACAAGGCTACCATCCATTGGAGTAAGAAAAATCTCGACAACAGACTACCTCCCATAATGACAAGGCTACAATCCATTAGAGTAACAAAAATCTTGACAACAGACCAGCTTTCATAATGACGAGGCTACCATACATTAAAGTAACAAAGATATCGACAAAATACTACCTTCCATAATGACAAGGCTACCATCCATTGGAGTAACAAAAATATCAACAACAAACTACCTTCCAAAATGACAAGGCTACTAGCCATTGGAATAAAAAAATCTCGACAACAGACTACCTTCCATAATGGCAAGGCTACCATCCATTGGAGTAACAAAGATAACGACAACATACTACCTTCCATAATGACAAGGCTACAATCTATTGGAGTAACAAAAATCTCGACAACAGACAACCTTCCATAATGACAAGGCTACCATCCATTGGAATAAAAAAGATATAGAGAACATACTACCTTCTATAATGACAAGGCTACTATCTATTAGATTAACAAAAATATCGACAACAAACTACCTTACATAATGACAAGGCTACCATCCATTGGAATAACAAAAATCTCGACAACAAACTACCTTACATAATGACAAGGCTACCATCCAATGCAATAACAAAAATATCGAAAATAGACTACCTTCCATAATGACAAGGCTACAATCCATTGGAGTAACAAAAATCTAGACAACAGACTACCTTCCATAATGACAAGGCTACCATCCATTGGAGTAACAAAGATATCGACAACATACTACCTTCCATAATGACAAGGCTACCATCCATTGGAGTAACAAGAATATCGACAACAAACTACCTTCCAAAATAACAAGGCTATCAGCCATTGGAATAACAAAAATCTAGACATCAGACTATCTTCCATAATGATAAGGCTACCATGCATTGGAGTAACATAGATATCGACAATATACTACCTTCCATAATGACAAGGCTACCATCCATTGGAGTAACAAAAATCTCGACAATAGACTACCTTCCATAATGACAAGGCTACAATCCATTGGAGTAACAAAAATATCGACATCAAACTACGTTCCATAATGACAAGGCTACCATCCATTGGAGTAAAAAAATATCGACAACACATTACCTTCCATAATGAAAAGGCTACAATCCGTTGGAGTAACAAAAATATCGACAACAGACTACCTTCCATAATGACAAGGCTACCATCCATTGGAGTAACAAAATATAGACAACATACTACCTTCCATAATGAAAAGGCTACCATTCATTAGAGTAACAAAAATTTGGACTATAGGCTACCTTCCATAATAACAAGGCTACTATCCATTGGAATAACAAAAATCTCGACAACAGACTACCTTCCAAAATGACAAAGCTACCATCCGATGGAATAACAAAAATATCAAAAACAGACTACCTTCCATAATGACAAGGCTACAATCCAATGGAGTAACAAAAATCTAGACAACAGACTACCTTCCATAATGACAAGGCTACCATCCATTGGAGTAACAAAGATATCGACAACATACTACCTTCCATAATGACAAGGCTACCATCCATTGGGGTAACAAAAATATTAACAACAGACTACCTTCCATAATGAGAAGGCTAACATCCATTAGAGTAAGAAAAATCTCGACAACAGACTACCTCCCATAATAACAAGGCTACAATCCATTGGAGTAACAAAAATCTTGACAACAGACCACCTTTCATAATGACAAGGCTACCATACATTAGAGTAACAAAGATATCAACAACATACTACCTTCCATAATGACAAGACTACCATCCATTGAAGTAACAAAAAAATCAACAACAAACTACCTTCCAAAATGACAAGGCTACCAGCCATTGGAATAAAAAAAATCTCGACAACACACTACCTCCCATAATAACAAGGCTACAATCCATTGGAGTAACAAAAATCTTGACAACAGACCACCTTTCATAATGACAAGGCTAGCATACATTAGAGTAACAAAGATATCGACAACATACTACCTTCCATAATGACAAGGCTACCATCCATTGAACTAACAAAAATATCAACAACAAACTACCTTCCAAAATGACAAGGCTACCAGCCATTGGAATAAAAAAAATCTCGACAACAGCCTACCTTCCATAATGACAAGGCTACCATACATTCTAATAAAAAAGATATCGACAACATACTACCTTCTATAATGACAAGGCTCTATCTATTAGAGTAACAAAAATATCGACAACAAACTACCTTACATAATAACAAGGCTACCATCCATTGGAATAATAAAAATCTCGACAACAGACTACCTTCCATAATGACAAGGCTACCATCCAATGCAATAACAAAAATATCAAAAACATACTACCTTCCATAATGACAAGGCTACAATCCATTGGAGTATCAAAAATCTAGACAACAGACTACCTTCCATAATGACAAGGCTACCATCCATTGGAGTAATAAAGATATCGACAACATACTAACTTATATAATGACAAGGCTACCATCCATTGGAGTACCAAAAATATCGACAACAGACTAGCTTCCATAATGACAAGGCTACCAACAATTGGAGTAACAAAATATAGACAATAGATTACCTTCCATAATGACAAGGCTACCATTCATTAGAGTAACAAAAATTTGGACTATAGACTACCTTCCATAATGACATGGATACTATCCATTGGAATAACAAAAATCTCGACAACAGACTACCTTCCATAATGACAAGGCTACCATCCATTGGAGTAAGAAAAATCTCGACAACAGACTACCTCCCATAATGACAAGGCTACAATCCATTGGAGTAACAAAAATCTTGACAACAGACCAGCTTTCATAATGACGAGGCTACCATACATTAGAGTAACAAAGGTATTGACAAAATACTACCTTCCATAATGACAAGGCTACCATCCATTGGAGTAACAAAAATATCAACAACAAACTACCTTGCAAAATGACAAGGCTACTAGCCAATGGAATAAAAAAATCTCGACAACAGACTACCTTCCATAATGACAAGGCTACCATCCAATGGAGTAACAAAGATAACGACAACATACTACCTTCCATAATGACAAGGCTACAATCTATTGGAGTAACAAAAATCTCGACAACAGACAACCTTCCATAATGACAAGGCTACCATCCATTGGAATAAAAAAGATATAAAGAACATACTACCTTCTATAATGACAAGGCTAATATCTATTAGATTAACAAAAATATCGACAACAAACTACCTTACATAATGACAAGGCTACCATCCATTGGAATAACAAAAATCTCGACAACAAACTACCTTACATAATGACAAGGCTACCATCCAATGCAATAACAAAAATATCGAAAAGAGACTACCTTCCATAATGACAAGGCTACAATCCATTGGAGTAACAAAAATCTAGACAACAGACTACCTTCCATAATGACAAGGCTACCATCCATTGGAGTAACAAAGATATCGACAACATACTACCTTCCATAATGACAAGGCTACCATCCATTGGAGTAACAAGAATATCGACAACAAACTACCTTCCAAAATAACAAGGCTATCAGCCATTGGAATAACAAAAATCTCGACATCAGACTATCTTCCATAATGACAAGGCTACCATGCATTGGAGTAACATAGATATCGACAATATACTACCTTCCATAATGACAAGGCTACCATCCATTGGAGTAACAAAAATCTCGACAACAGACTACCTTCCATAATGACAAGGCTACCATTCATTAGAGTAACAAAAATTTGGACTATAGACTACCTTCCATAATGACAAGGATATTATCCATTGGAATAACAAAAATCTCGACAACAGACTACCTTCAATAATGACAAGGCTACCATCCATTGGAGTAAGAAAAATCTCGACAACAGACTACCTCCCATAATGACAAGGCTACAATCCATTAGAGTAACACAAATATTGACAACAGACCACCTTTCATAATGACGAGGCTACCATACATTAGAGTAACAAAGATATCAACAAAATACTACCTTCCATAATGACAAGGCTACCATCCATTGGAGTAACAAAAATATCAACAACAAACTACCTTCCAAAATGACAAGGCTACTAGCCATTGGAATAAAAAAATCTCGACAACAGACTACCTTCCATAATGGCAAGGCTACCATCCATTGGAGTAACAAAGATAACGACAACATACTACCTTCCATAATGACAAGGCTACAATCTATTGGAGTAACAAAAATCTCGACAACAGACAACCTTCCATAATGACAAGGCTACCATCCATTGGAATAAAAAAGATATAGAGAACATACTACCTTCTATAATGACAAGGCTACTATCTATTAGATTAACAAAAATATCGACAACAAACTACCTTACATAATGACAAGGCTACCATCCATTGGAATAACAAAAATCTCGACAACAAACTACCTTACATAATGACAAGGCTACCATCCAATGCAATAACAAAAATATCGAAAATAGACTACCTTCCATAATGACAAGGCTACAATCCATTGGAGTAACAATAATCTAGACAACAGACTACCTTCCATAATGACAAGGCTACCATCCATTGGAGTAACAAAGATATCGACAACATACTAGCTTCCATAATGACAAGGCTACCAACAATTGGAGTAACAAAATATAGACAATAGATTACCTTCCATAATGACAAGGCTACCATTCATTAGAGTAACAAAAATTTGGACTATAGACTACCTTCCATAATGACATGGATACTATCCATTGGAATAACAAAAATCTCGACAACAGACTACCTTCCATAATGACAAGGCTACCATCCATTGGAGTAAGAAAAATCTCGACAACAGACTACCTCCCATAATGACAAGGCTACAATCCGTTGGAGTAACAAAAATCTTGACAACAGACCAGCTTTCATAATGACGAGGCTACCATACATTAGAGTAACAAAGGTATTGACAAAATACTACCTTCCATAATGACAAGGCTACCATCCATTGGAGTAACAAAAATATCAACAACAAACTACCTTGCAAAATGACAAGGCTACTAGCCAATGGAATAAAAAAATCTCGACAACAGACTACCTTCCATAATGACAAGGCTACCATCCAATGGAGTAACAAAGATAACGACAACATACTACCTTCCATAATGACAAGGCTACAATCTATTGGAGTAACAAAAATCTCGACAACAGACAACCTTCCATAATGACAAGGCTACCATCCATTGGAATAAAAATGATATAAAGAACATACTACCTTCTATAATGACAAGGCTAATATCTATTAGATTAACAAAAATATCGACAACAAACTACCTTACATAATGACAAGGCTACCATCCATTGGAATAACAAAAATCTCGACAACAAACTACCTTACATAATGACAAGGCTACCATCCAATGCAATAACAAAAATATCGAAAAGAGACTACCTTCCATAATGACAAGGCTACAATCCATTGGAGTAACAAAAATCTAGACAACAGACTACCTTCCATAATGACAAGGCTACCATCCATTGGAGTAACAAAGATATCGACAACATACTACCTTCCATAATGACAAGGCTACCATCCATTGGAGTAACAAGAATATCGACAACAAACTACCTTCCAAAATAACAAGGCTATCAGCCATTGGAATAACAAAAATCTCGACATCAGACTATCTTCCATAATGACAAGGCTACCATGCATTGGAGTAACATAGATATCGACAATATACTACCTTCCATAATGACAAGGCTACCATCCATTGGAGTAACAAAAATCTCGACAACAGACTACCTTCCATAATGACAAGGCTACCATTCATTAGAGTAACAAAAATTTGGACTATAGACTACCTTCCATAATGACAAGGATATTATCCATTGGAATAACAAAAATCTCGACAACAGACTACCTTCAATAATGACAAGGCTACCATCCATTGGAGTAAGAAAAATCTCGACAACAGACTACCTCCCATAATGACAAGGCTACAATCCATTAGAGTAACAAAAATATTGACAACAGACCACCTTTCATAATGACGAGGCTACCATACATTAGAGTAACAAAGATATCAACAAAATACTACCTTCCATAATGACAAGGCTACCATCCATTGGAGTAACAAAAATATCAACAACAAACTACCTTCCAAAATGACAAGGCTACTAGCCATTGGAATAAAAAAATCTTGACAACAGACTACCTTCCATAATGACAAGGCTACCATCCATTGGAGTAACAAAGATAACGATAACATACTACCTTCCATAATGACAAGGCTACAATCTATTGGAGTAACAAAAATCTCGACAACAGACAACCTTCCATAATGACAAGGCTACCATCCATTGGAATAAAAAAGATATCGACAACATACTACCTTCTATAATGACAAGGCTACTATCTATTAGATTCACAAAAATATCGACAACAAACTACCTTACATAATGACAAGGCTACCATCCATTGGAATAACAAAAATCTCGACAACAAACTACCTTACATAATGACAAGGCTACCATCCAATGCAATAACAAAAATATCGAAAATAGACTACCTTCCATAATGACAAGGCTACAATCCATTGGAGTAACAAAAATCTAGACAACAGACTACCTTCCATAATGACAAGGCTACCATCCATTGGAGTAACAAAGATATCGACAACATACTACCTTCCATAATGACAAGGCTACCATCCGATGGAATAACAAAAATATCAAAAATAGACTACCTTCCATAATGACAAGGCTACAATCCATTGGAGTAACAAAAATCTAGACAACAGACTACCTTCCATAATGACAAGGCTACCATCCATTGGAGTAACAAAGGTATGGACAACATACTACCTTCCGTAATGACAAGGCTACCATCCATTGGAGTAACAAAAATATTGACAATAGACTACCTTCCATAATGACAAGGCTACCATCCATTAGAGTAAGAAAAATCTCGACAACAGACTACCTCTCATAATGACAAGGCTACAATCCATTGGAGTAATAAAAATCTTGACAACAGACCACCTTTCATAATGACAAGGCTACCATACATTAGAGTAACAAAGATATCGACAACATACTACCTTCCATAATGACAAGGCTACCATCCATTGAAGTAACAAAAATATCAACAACAAACTACCTTCCAAAATGACAAGGCTACCAGCCATTGGAATAAAAAAATCTCGACAACTGACTACCTCCCATAATGACAAGGCTACCATCCATTGGAGTAACAAAGATATTGACAACATACTACCTTCCATAATGACAAGGCTACAATCTATTGGAGTAACAAAAATCTCGACAACAGACTACCTTCCATAATGACAAGGCTACCATCCATTCTAATAAAAAAGATATCGACAACATACTACCTTCTATAATGACAAAGATACTATCTATTAGAGTAACAAAAATATCGACAACAAACTACCTTACATAATGACAAGGCTTCCATCCATTGGAATAATAAAAATCTCGACAACAAACTACCTTCCATAATGACAAGGCTACCATCCAATGCAATAACAAAAATATCAAAAACAGACTACCTTCCATAATGACAAGGCTACAATCCTTTGGAGTAACAAAAATCTAGACAACAGACTACCTTCCATAATGACAAGGCTACCATCCATTGGAGTAACAAAGATATCGACAACATACTACCTTCCATAAACACAAGGCTACCATCCATTGGAGTAACAAAAATCTCGACAACAGACTACCTTCTATAATGACAAGGCTACCATCCATTGGAGTAACAAAAATATCGACAAGAAACTACCTTATATAATGACAAGGCTACCATCCATTGGAGTAACAAAAATGTGGACTACAGACTACCTTCCATAATGACAAGGCTACCATCCATTGGAGTAACAAAATATAGACAACAGACTACCTTCCATAATGACAAGGCTACCATTCATTAGAGTAACAAAAATTTGGACTATAGACTACCTTCCATAATGACAAGGCTACTATCCATTGGAATAACAAAAATATCAACAACAAACTACCTTCCAAAATGACAAGGCTACTAGCCATTGGAATAAAAAAATCTCGACAACAGACTACCTTCCATAATGACAAGGCTACCATCCATTGGAGTAACAAAAATATCAACAACAAACTACCTTCCAAAATGACAAGGCTACTAGCCATTGGAATAAAAAAATCTCGACAACAGACTACCTTCCATAATGACAAGGCTACCATCCATTGGAGTAACAAAGATAATGACAACATACTACCTTCCATAATGACAAGGCTACAATCTATTGGAGTAACAAAAATATCGACAACAGACTACCTTCCATAATGACAAGGCTACCATCCATCGGAGTAACAAAATATAGACAACATACTTCCTTCCATAATGAAAAGGCTACCATTCATTAGATTAACAAAAATTTGGACTATAGGCTACCTTCCATAATAACAAGGCTACTATCCATTGGAATAACAAAAATCTCGACAACAGACTACCTTCCAAAATGACAAGGCTACCATCCGATGGAATAACAAAAATATCAAAAACAGACTACCTTCCATAATGACAAGGCTACAATCCAATGGAGTAACAAAAATCTAGACAACAGACTACCTTCCATAATGACAAGGCTACCATCCATTGGAGTAACAAAGATATCGACAACATACTACCTTCCATAATGACAAGGCTACCATCCATTGGGGTATCAAAAATATTGACAACAGACTACCTTCCATAATGACAAGGCTAACATCCATTAGAGTAAGAGAAATCTCGACAACAGACTACCTCCCATAATAACAAGGCTACAATCCATTGGAGTAACAAAAATCTTGACAACAGACCACCTTTCATAATGACAAGTCTAGCATACATTAGAGTAACAAAGATATCAACAACATACTACCTTCCATAATGACAAGACTACCATCCATTGAAGTAACAAAAAAATCAACAACAAACTACCTTCCAAAATGACAAGGCTACCAGCCATTGGAATAAAAAAAATCTCGACAACAGACTACCTCCCATAATAACGAGGCTACAATCCATTGGAGTAACAAAAATCTTGACAGCAGACCACCTTTCATAATGACAAGGCTAGCATACATTAGAGTAACAAAGATATCGACAACATACTACCTTCCATAATGACAAGGCTACCATCCATTGAACTAACAAAAATATCAACAACAAACTACCTTCCAAAATGACAAGGCTACCAGCCATTGGAATAAAAAAAATCTCGACAACAGCCTACCTTCCATAATGACAAGGCTACCATACATTCTAATAAAAAAGATATCGACAACATACTACCTTCTATAATGACAAGGCTCTATCTATTAGAGTAACAAAAATATCAACAACAAACTACCTTACATAATAACAAGGCTACCATCCATTGGAATAATAAAAATCTCGACAACAGACTACCTTCCATAATGACAAGGCTACCATCCAATGCAATAACAAAAATATCAAAAACATACTACCTTCCATAATGACAAGGCTACAATCCATTTGAGTAAAAAAAATGTAGACAACAGACTACCTTCCATAATGACAAGGCTACCATCCATTGGAGTAACAAAGATATCGACAACATACTAACTTCTATAATGACAAGGCTACCATCCATTGGAGTAACAAAAATCTCGACAACAGACTAACTTCCATAATGCAAAGGCTACCATCCATTGGAGTAACAAAAATATTGACAACAAACTACCTTATATAATGACAAGGCTACCATTCATTGGAGTACCAAAAATATCGACAACAGACTAGCTTCCATAATGACAAGGCTACCAACAATTGGAGTAACAAAATATAGACAACAGATTACCTTCCATAATGACAAGGCTACCATTCATTAGAGTAACAAAAATTTGGACTATAGACTACCTTCCATAATGACAAGGATACTATCCATTGGAATAAC
This sequence comes from Vicia faba, assembly GCA_948472305.1. Classification (NCBI taxonomy): domain Eukaryota; kingdom Viridiplantae; phylum Streptophyta; class Magnoliopsida; order Fabales; family Fabaceae; genus Vicia; species Vicia faba. The sequence continues at coordinate 589,064,597 of OX451741.1, read as the reverse complement.
AAAAATCTCGACAACAGACTACCTTCCATAATGACAAAGCTACCATCCATTGGAGTAAGAAAAATCTCGACAACAGACTACCTCCTATAATGACAAGGCTACAATCCATTGGAGTAACAAAAATCTTGACAACAGACCACCTTTCATAATGACGAGGCTACCATACATTAGAGTAACAAAGATATCGACAACATACTACCTTCCATAATGACAAGGCTACCATCCATTGGAGTAACAAAAATATCAACACCAAACTACCTTCAAAAATGACAAGGCTACCATCCATTGGAATAAAAAAAATCTCGACAACATACTACCTTCCATAATGACAAGGCTACCATCCATTGGAGTAACAAAGATATCGACAACATACTACCTTCCATAATGACAAGGCTACAATCTATTGGAGTAATAAAAATCTCGACAACAGACTACCTTCCATAATGACAAGGCTACCATCCATTCTAATAAAAAAGATATCGACAACATACTACCTTCTATAATGACAAGGCTCTATCTATTAGAGTAACAAAAATATCGACACCAAACTACCTTACATAATGACAAGGCTACCATCCATTGGAATAACAAAAATCTCGACAACAGACTACCTTCCATAATGACAAGGCTACCATCCATTGGAGTAACAAAGATATCGACAACATACTAACTTCTATAATGACAAGGCTACCATCCATTAGAGTAACAAAAATCTCGACAACAGACTACCTTCCATAATGACAAAGCTACCATCCATTGGAGTAACAAAAATATTGACAACAAACTACCTTATATAATGACAAGGCTACCATCCATTGGAGTACCAAAAATATCGACAACAGACTACCTTCCATAATGACAAGGCTACCAACAATTGGAGTAACAAAATATAGACAACAGACTACCTTCCATAATGACAAGGCTACCATTCATTAGAGTAACAAAAATTTGGACTATAGACTACCTTCCATAATGACAAGCATATTATCCATTGGAATAACAAAAATCTCGACAACAGACTACCTTCCATAATGACAAGGCTACCATCCATTGGAGTAAGAAAAATCTCGACAACAGACTACCTCCCATAATGACAAGGCTACAATCCATTAGAGTAACAAAAATCTTGACAACAGACCACCTTTCATAATGACGAGGCTACCATACATTAGAGTAACAAAGATATCAACAAAATACTACCTTCCATAATGACAAGGCTACCATCCATTGGAGTAACAAAAATATCAACAACAAACTACCTTCCAAAATGACAAGGCTACTAGCCATTGGAATAAAAAAATCTTGACAACAGACTACCTTCCATAATGACAAGGCTACCATCCATTGGAGTAACAAAGATAACGACAACATACTACCTTCCATAATGTCAAGGCTACCATCCATTGGAGTAACAAAGATAACGACAACATACTACCTTCCATAATGACAAGGCTACCATCTATTGGAGTAACAAAAATCTCGACAACAGACAACCTTCCATAATGACAAGGCTACCATCCATTGGAATAAAAAAGATATCGACAACATACTACCTTCTATAATGACAAGGCTACTATCTATTAGATTAACAAAAATATCGACAACAAACTACCTTACATAATGACAAGGCTACCATCCATTGGAATAACAAAAATCTCGACAACAAACTACCTTACATAATGACAAGGCTACCATCCAATGCAATAACAAAAATATCGAAAATAGACTACCTTCCATAATGACAAGGCTACAATCCATTGGAGTAACAAAAATCTAGACAACAGACTACCTTCCATAATGACAAGGCTACCATCCATTGGAGTAACAAAGATATCGACAACATACTACCTTCCATAATGACAAGGCTACCATCCGATGGAATAACAAAAATATCAAAAATAGACTACCTTCCATAATGACAAGGCTACCATCCATTAGAGTAAGAAAAATCTCGACAACAGACTACCTCCCATAATGACAAGGCTACAATCCATTGGAGTAATAAAAATCTTGACAACAGACCACCTTTCATAATGACAATGCTACCATACATTAGAGTAACAAAGATATCAACAACATACTACCTTCCATAATGACAAGGCTACCATCCATTGAAGTAACAAAAATATCAACAACAAACTACCTTCCAAAATGACAAGGCTACCAGCCATTGGAATAAAAAAATCTCGACAACAGACTACCTTCCATAATGACAAGGCTACCATCCATTGGAGTAACAAAGATATTGACAACATACTACCTTCCATAATGACAAGGCTACAATCTATTGGAGTAACAAAAATCTCGACAACAGACTATCTTCCATAATGACAAGGCTACCATCCATTCTAATAAAAAAGATATCGACAACATACTACCTTCTATAATGACAAAGCTACTATCTATTAGAGTAACAAAAATATCGACAACAAACTACCTTACATAATGACAAGGCTTCCATCCATTGGAATAATAAAAATCTCCAGAACAGACTACCTTCCATAATGACAAGGCTACCATCCAATGCAATAACAAAAATTTCAAAAACAGACTACCTTCCATAATGACAAGGCTACAATCCGTTGGAGTAACAAAAATCTAGACAACAGACTACCTTCCATAATGACAAGGCTACCATCCATTGGAGTAACAAAGATATCGACAACATACTACCTTCCATAAAGACAAGGCTACCATCCATTGGAGTAACAAAAACCTCGACAACAGACTACCTTCTATAATGACAAGGCTACCATCCATTGGAGTAACAAAAATATCGACAACAAACTACCTTATATAATGACAAGGCTACCATCCATTGGAGTAACAAAAATGTGGACTACAGACTACCTTCCATAATGACAAGGCTACCATCCATTAGAGTAATAAAATATAGACAACAGACTACCTTCCATAATGACAAGGCTACCATTCATTAGAGTAACAAAAATTTGGACTATAGACTACCTTCCATAATGACAAGGCTACTATCCATTGGAATAACAAAAATCTCGACAACAGACTACCTTCCATAATGACAAGGCTACCATCCATTGGAGTAAGAAAAATCTCGACAACAGACTACCTCCCACAATGACAAGGCTATAATCCATTGGAATAAAAAAAATCTCGACAACATACTACCTTCCATAATGACAAGGCTACCATCCATTGGAGTAACAAAGATATCGATAACATACTACCTTCCATAATGACAAGGCTACAATCTATTGGAGTAACAAAAATCTCGACAACAGACTACCTTCCATAATGATAAGGCTACCATCCATTGGAATAAAAAAGATATCGACAACATACTACCTTCTATAATGACAAGGCTACTATCTATTAGATTAACAAAAATATCGACAATAAACTACCTTACATAATGACAAGGCTACCATCCATTGGAATAACAAAAATCTCGACAACAAACTACCTTACATAATGACAAGGCTACCATCCAATGCAATAACAAAAATATCGAAAATAGACTACCTTCCATAATGACAAGGCTACAATCCATTGGAGTAACAAAAATCTAGACAACAGCCTAACTTCCATAATGACAAGGATACCATCCATTGGAGTAACAAAGATATCGACAACATACTACCTTCCATAATGACAACGCTACCATCCGATGGAATAACAAAAATATCAAAAATAGACTACCTTCCATAATGACAAGGCTACAATCCATTGGAGTAACAAAAATCTAGACAACAGACTACCTTCCATAATGACAAGGCTACCATCCATTGGAGTAACAAAGGTATCGACAACATACTACCTTCCGTAATGACAAGGCTACCATCCATTGGAGTAACAAAAATATTGACAATAGACTACCTTCCATAATGACAAGGCTACCATCCATTAGAGTAAGAAAAATCTCGACAACAGACTACCTCCCATAATGACAAGGCTACAATCCATTGGAGTAATAAAAATCTTGACAACAGACCACCTTTCATAATGACAAGGCTATTATACATTAGAGTAACAAAGATATCGACAACATACTACCTTCCATAATGACAAGGCTACCATCCATTGAAGTAACAAAAATATCAACAACAAACTACCTTCCAAAATGACAAGGCTACCAGCCATTGGAATAAAAAAATCTCGACAACTGAGTACCTTCCATAATGACAAGGGAACCATCCATTGGAGTAACAAAGATATTGACAACATACTACCTTCCATAATGACAAGGCTACAATCTATTGGAGTAACAAAAATCTCGACAACAGACTACCTTCCATAATGACAAGGCTACCATCCATTCTAATAAAAAAGATATCGACAACATACTACCTTCTATAATGACAAAGCTACTATCTATTAGAGTAACAACAATATCGACAACAAACTACCTTACATAATGACAAGGCTTCCATCCATTGGAATAATAAATATCTCGACAACAGACTACCTTCCATAATGACAAGGCTACCATCCAATGCAATAACAAAAATATCAAAAACAGACTACCTTCCATAATGACAAGGCTACAATCCGTTGGAGTAAGAAAAATCTAGACAACAGACTACTTTCCATAATGACAAGGCTACCATCCATTGGAGTAACAAAGATATCGACAACATACTACCTTCCATAAAGACAAGGCTACCATCCATTGGAGTAACAAAAATCTCGACAACAGACTACCTTCTATAATGACAAGGCTACCATCCATTGGAGTAACAAAAATATCGACAACAAACTACCTTATATAATGACAAGGCTACCATCCATTGGAGTAACAAAAATGTGGACTACAGACTACCTTCCATAATGACAAGGTTACCATCCATTGGAGTAACAAAATATAGACAACAGACTACCTTCCATAATGACAAGGCTACCATTCATTAGAGTAACAAAAATTTGGACTATAGACTAGCTTCCATAATGACAAGGCTACTATCCATTGGAATAACAATAATATCAACAACAAACTACCTTCCAAAATGACAAGGCTACTAGCCATTGGAATAAAAAAATCTCGACAACAGACTACCTTCCATAATGACAAGGCTACCATCCATTGGAGTAACAAAAATATCAACAACAAACTACCTTCCAAAATGACAAGGCTACTAGCCATTGGAATAAAAAAATCTCGACAACAGACTACCTACCATAATGACAAGGCTACCATCCATTGGAGTAACAAAGATAACGACAACATACTACCTTCCATAATGACAAGGCTACAATCTATTGGAGTAACAAAAATCTCGACAACAGACAACCTTCCATAATGACAAGGCTACCATCCATTGGAATAAAAAAGATATAGAGAACATACTACCTTCTATAATGACAAGGCTACTATCTATTAGATTAACAAAAATATCGACAACAAACTACCTTACATAATGACAAGGCTACCATACATTGGAATAACAAAAATCTCGACAACAAACTACCTTACATAATGACAAGGCTACCATCCAATGCAATAACAAAAATATCGAAAATAGACTACCTTCCATAATGACAAGGCTACAATCCATTGTTGTAACAAAAATCTAGACAACAGACTACCTTCCATAATGACAAGGCTACCATCCATTGGAGTAACAAAGATATCGACAACATACTACCTTCCATAATGACAAGGCTACCATCCATTGGAGTAACAAGAATATCGACAACAAACTACCTTCCAAAATAACAAGGCTATCAGCCATTGGAATAACAAAAATCTCGACATCAGACTATCTTCCATAATGACAAGGCTACCATGCATTGGAGTAACATAGAAATCGACAATATACTACCTTCCATAATGACAAGGCTACCATACATTGGAGTAACAAAAATCTCGACAACAGACTACCTTCCATAATGACAAGGCTACCATCCATTGGAGTAACAAAAATATCGACATCAAACTACGTTCCATAATGACAAGGCTACCATCCATTGGAGTAAAAAAATATCGACAACACATTACCTTCCATAATGAAAAGGCTACAATCCGTTGGAGTAACAAAAATATCGACAACAGACTACCTTCCATAATGACAAGGCTACCATCCATTGGAGTAACAAAATATAGACAACATACTACCTTCCATAATGAAAAGGCTACCATTCATTATAGTAACAAAAATTTGGACTATAGGCTACCTTCCATAATAACAAGGCTATTATCCATTGGAATAACAAAAATCTCGACAACAGACTACCTTCCAAAATGACAAGGCTACCATCCGATGGAATAACAAAGATATCGACAACATACTACCTTCCATATTGACAACGCTACAATCCATTGGGGTAAAAAAAATATTGACAACAGACTACCTTCCATAATGACAAGGCTAACATCCATTAGAGTAAGAAAAATCTCGACAACAGACTACCTCCCATAATAACAAGGCTACAATCCATTGGAGTAACAAAAATCTTGACAACAGACCACCTTTCATAATGACAAGGCTACCATACATTAGAGTAACAAAGATATCAACAACATACTACCTTCCATAATGACAAGACTACCATCCATTGAAGTAACAAAAAAATCAACAACAAACTACCTTCCAAAATGACAAGGCTACCAGCCATTGGAATAAAAAAAATCTCGACAACAGACTACCTCCCATAATAACAAGGCTACAATCCATTGGAGTAACAAAAATCTTGACAACAGACCACCTTTCATAATGACAAGGCTAGCATACATTAGAGTAACAAAGATATCGACAACATACTACCTTCCATAATGACAAGGCTACCATCCATTGAACTAACAAAAATATCAACAACAAACTACCTTCCAAAATGACAAGGCTACCATGCATTGGAGTAACATAGAAATCGACAATATACTACCTTTCATAATAACAAGGCTACCATCCATTGGAATAATAAAAATCTCGACAACAGACTACCTTCCATAATGACAAGGCTACCATCCAATGCAATAACAAAAATATCAAAAACATACTACCTTCCATAATGACAAGGCTACAATCCATTGGAGTAACAAAAATCTAGACAACAGACTACCTTCCATAATGACAAGGCTACCATCCATTGGAGTAACAAAGATATCGACAACATACTAACTTCTATAATGACAAGGCTACCATCCATTGGAGTAACAAAAATCTCGACAACAGACTACCTTCCATAATGACAAGGCTACCATCCATTGGAGTAACAAAAATCTTGACAACAAACTACCTTATATAATGACAAGGCTACCTTTCATTGGAGTACCAAAAATATTGACAACAGACTAGCTTCCATAATGAAAAGGCTACCAACAATTGGAGTAACAAAATATAGACAACAGATTACCTTCCATAATGACAAGGCTACCATTCATTAGAGTAACGAAAATTTGGACTATAGACTACCTTCCATAATGACAAGGATAATAACCATTGGAATAACAAAAATCTCAACAACAGACTACCTTCCATAATGACAAGGCTACCATCCATTGGAGTAAGAAAAATCTCGACAACAGACTACCTCCCATAATGACAAGGCTACAATCCATTGGAGTAACAAAAATCTTGAAAACAGACCACCTTTCATAATGACGAGGCTACCATACAATAGAGTAACAAAGATATCGACAACATACTACCTTCCATAATGACAAGGCTACCATCCATTGAAGTAACAAAAATATCAACAACAAACTTCCTTCAAAAATGACAAGGCTACCATCCATTGGAATAAAAAAAATCTCGACAACATACTACCTTCCATAATGACAAGGCTACCATCCATTGGAGTAACAAAGATATTGACAACATACTACCTTCCATAATGACAAGGCTACAATATATTAGAGTAATAAAAATCTCGACAACAGACTACCTTCCATAATGACAAGGCTAGCATCCATTCTAATAAAAAAGATATCGACAACATACTACCATCTATAATGACAAGGCTCTATCTATTAGAGTAACAAAAATATCGACACCAAACTACCTTACATAATGGCAAGGCTACCATCCATTGGAATAATAAAAATCTCGACAACAGACTACCTTCCATAATGACAAGCCTACCATCCAATGCAATAACAAAAATATCAAAAACAGACTACCTTCCATAATGACAAGGCTACAATCCATTGGAGTAACAAAAATCTAGACAACAGACTACCTTCCATAATGATAAGGCTACCATCCACTGGAGTAACAAAGATATCGACAATAGACTACCTTCCATAATGACAAGGCTACCATCCATTGGAGTAACAAAAATATTGACAACAAACTACCTTATATAATGACAAGGCTACCATACATTGGAGTACCAAAAATATCGACAACAGACTACCTTCCATAATGACAAGGCTACCAACAATTGGAGTAACAAAATATAGACAACAGACTACCTTCCATAATGACAAGGCTACCATTCATTAGAGTAACAAAAATTTGGACTATAGACTACCTTCCATAATGACAAGGATATTATCCATTGGAATAACAAAAATCTCGACAACAGACTACCTTCCATAATGACAAGGCTACCATCCATTGGAGTAAGAAAAATCTCGACAACAGACTACCTCCCATAATGACAAGGCTACAATCCATTGGAGTAACAAAAATCTTGACAACAGACCACCTTTCATAATGACGAGGCTACCATCCATTGGAATAAAAAAGATATCGACAAAATACTACCTTCCATAATGACAAGGCTACCATCCATTGGAGTAACAAAAATATCAACAACAAACTACCTTCCAAAATGACAAGGCTACTAGCCATTGGAATAAAAAAATCTCGACAACAGACTACCTTCCATAATGACAAGGCTACCATCCATTGGAGTAACAAAGATAACGACAACATACTACCTTCCATAATGACAAGGCTACAATCTATTGGAGTAACAAAAATCTCGACAACAGACAACCTTCCATAATGACAAGGCTACCATCCATTGGAATAAAAAAGATATCGACAACATACTACCTTCTATAATGACAAGGCTACTATCTGATGGAATAACAAAAATATCAAAAATAGACTACCTTCCATAATGACAAGGCTACCATCCGATGGAATAACAAAAATATCAAAAATAGACTACCTTCCATAATGACAAGGCTACAATCCATTGGAGTAACAAAAATCTAGACAACAGACTACCTTCCATAATGACAAGGCTACCATCCATTGGAGTAACAAAGGTATCGACAACATACTACCTTCCGTAATGACAAGGCTACCATCCATTGGAGTAACAAAAATATTGACAATAGACTACCTTCCATAATGACAAGGCTACCATCCATTAGAGTAAGAAAAATCTCGACAACAGACTACCTCCCATAATGACAAGGCTACAATCCATTGGAGTAATAAAAATCTTGGCAACAGACCACCTTTCATAATGACAAGGCTACCATACATTAGAGTAACAAAGATATCGACAACATACTACCTTCCATAATGACAAGGCTACCATCCATTGAAGTAACAAAAATATCAACAACAAACTACCTTCCAAAATGACAAGGCTACCAGCCATTGGAATAAAAAAATCTCGACAACAGACTACCTTCCATAATGACAAGGCTACCATCCATTGGAGTAACAAAAATATTGACAACAAACTACCTTATTTAATGACAAGGCTACCATTCATTGGAGTACTAAAAATATCGACAACAGACTAGCTTCCATAATGACAAGGCTACCAACAATTGGAGTAACAAAATATAGACAACAGATTACCTTCCATAATGACAAGGCTACCATTCATTAGAGTAACAAAAATTTGGACTATAGACTACCTTCCATAATGACAAGGATACTATCCATTGGAATAACAAAAATCTCAACAACAGACTACCTTCCATAATGACAAGGCTACCATCCATTGGAGTAAGAAAAATCTCGACAACAGACTACCTCCCATAATGACAAGGCTACAATCCATTGGAGTAACAAAAATCTTGACAACAGACCACCTTTCATATTGACGAGGCTACCATACATTAGAGTAACAAAGATATCGACAACATACTACCTTCCATAATGACAAGGCTACCATCCTTTGAAGTAACAAAAATATCAACAACAAACTACCTTCAAAAATGACAAGGCTACCATCCATTGGAATAAAAAAAATCTCGACAACATACTACCTTCCATAATGACAAGGCTACCATCCATTGGAGTAACAAAGATATCGACAACATACTACCTTCCATAATGACAAGGCTACAATATATTGGAGTAATAAAAATCTCGACAACAGACTACCTTCCATAATGACAAGGCTACCATCCATTCTAATAAAAAAGATATCGACAACATACTACCTTCTATAATGACAAGGCTCTATCTATTAGAGTAACAAAAATATCGACACCAAACTACCTTACATAATGGCAAGGCTACCATCCATTGGAATAATAAAAATATCGTCAACAGACTACCTTCCATAATGACAAGCCTACCATCCAATGCAATAACAAAAATATCAAAAACAGACTACCTTCCATAATGACAAGGCTACAATCCATTGGAGTAACAAAAATCTAGACAACAGACTACCTTCCATAATGACAAGGCTACCATCCATTGGAGTAACAAAGATATCGACAACAGACTACCTTCCATAATGACAAGGCTACAATCCATTGGAGTAACAAAAATATTGACAACAAACTACCTTATATAATGACAAGGCTACCATCCATTGGAGTACCAAAAATATCGACAACATACTACCTTCCATAATGACAAGGCTACCAACAATTAGAGTAACAAAATATAGACAACAGACTACCTTCCATAATGACAAGGCTACCATTCATTAGAGTAACAAAAATTTGGACTATAGACTACCTTCCATAATGACAAGGATATTATCCATTGGAATAACAAAAATCTCGACAACAGACTACCTTCCATAATGACAAGGCTACCATCCATTGGAGTAAGAAAAATCTCGACAACAGACTACCTCCCATAATGACAAGGCTACAATCCATTAGAGTAACAAAAATCTTGACAACAGACCACCTTTCATAATGACGAGGCTACCATACATTAGAGTAACAAAGATATCAACAAAATACTACCTTCCATAATGACAAGGCTACCATCCATTGGAGTAACAAAAATATCAACAACAAACTACCTTCCAAAATGACAAGGCTACTAGCCATTGGAATAAAAAAATCTCGACAACAGACTACCTTCCATAATGACAAGGCTACCATCCATTGGAGTAACAAAGATAACGACAACATACTACCTTCCATAATGACAAGGCTACAATCTATTGGAGTAACAAAAATCTCGACAACAGACAACCTTCCATAATGACAAGGCTACCATCCATTGGAATAAAAAAGATATCGACAACATACTACCTTCTATAATGACAAGGCTACTATCTATTAGATTAACAAAAATATCGACAACAAACTACCTTACATAATGACAAGGCTACCATCCATTGGAATAACAAAAATCTCGACAACAAACTACCTTACATAATGACAAGGCTACCATCCAATGCAATAACAAAAATATCGAAAATAGACTACCTTCCATAATGACAAGGCTACAATCCATTGGAGTAACAAAAATCTAGACAACAGACTACCTTCCATAATGACAAGGCTACCATCCATTGGAGTAACAAAGATATCGACAACATACTACCTTCCAAAATGACAAGGCTACCATCCGATGGAATAACAAAAATATCAAAAATAGACTACCTTCCATAATGACAAGGCTACAATCCATTGGAGTAACAAAAATCTAGACAACAGACTACCTTCCATATTGACAAGGCTACCATCCATTGGAGTAACAAAGATATCGACAACAGACTACCTTCCATAATGACAAGGCTACAATCCATTGAAGTAACAAAAATATTGACAACAAACTACCTTATATAATGACAAGGCTACCATCCATTGGAGTACCAAAAATATCGACAACATACTACCTCCCATAATGACAAGGCTTCCAACAATTAGAGTAACAAAATATAGACAACAGACTACCTTCCATAATGACAAGGCTACCATTCATTAGAGTAACAAAAATTTGGACTATAGACTACCTTCCATAATGACAAGGATATTATCCATTGGAATAACAAAAATCTCGACAACAGACTACCTTCCATAATGACAAGGCTACCATCCATTGGAGTAAGAAAAATCTCGACAACAGACTACCTCCCATAATGACAAGGCTACAATCCATTAGAGTAACAAAAATCTTGACAACAGACCACCTTTCATAATGACGAGGCTACCATACATTAGAGTAACAAAGATATCAACAAAATACTACCTTCCATAATGACAAGGCTACCATCCATTGGAGTAACAAAAATATCAACAACAAACTACCTTCCAAAATGACAAGGCTACTAGCCATTGGAATAAAAAAATCTCGACAACAGACTACCTTCCATAATGACAAGGCTACCATCCATTGGAGTAACAAAGATAACGACAACATACTACCTTCCATAATGACAAGGCTACAATCTATTGGAGTAACAAAAATCTCGACAACAAACAACCTTCCATAATGACAAGGCTACCATCCATTGGAATAAAAAAGATATCGACAACATACTACCTTCTATAATGACAAGGCTACTATCTATTAGATTAACAAAAATATCGACAACAAACTACCTTACATAATGACAAGGCTACCATCCATTGGAATAACAAAAATCTTGACTCAAACTACCTTACATAATGACAAGGCTACCATCCAATGCAATAACAAAAATATCGAAAATAGACTACCTTCCATAATGACAAGGCTACAATCCATTGGAGTAACAAAAATCTAGACAACAGACTACCTTCCATAATGACAAGGCTACCATCCATTGGAGTAACAAAGATATCGACAACATACTACCTTCCATAATGACAAGGCTACCATCCGATGGAATAACAAAAATATCAAAAATAGACTACCTTCCATAATGACAAGGCTACAATCCATTGGAGTAACAAAAATCTAGACAACAGACTACCTTCCATAATGACAAGGCTACCATCCATTGGAGTAACAAAGGTATCGACAACATACTACCTTCCGTAATGACAAGGCTACCATCCATTGGAGTAACAAAAATATTGACAATAGACTACCTTCCATAATGACAAGGCTACCATCCATTAGAGTAAGAAAAATCTCGACAACTGACTACCTCCCATAATGACAAGGCTACAATCCATTGGAGTAATAAAAATCTTGGCAACAGACCACCTTTCATAATGACAAGGCTACCATACATTAGAGTAACAAAGATATCGACAACATACTACCTTCCATAATGACAAGGCTACCATCCATTGAAGTAAAAAAAATATCAACAACAAACTACCTTTCAAAATGACAAGGCTACCAGCCATTGGAATAAAAAAATCTCGACAACAGACTACCTTCCATAATGACAAGGCTACCATCCATTGGAGTAACAAAGATATTGACAACATACTACCTTCCATAATGACAAGGCTACAATCTATTGGAGTAACAAAAATCTCGACAACAGACTACCTTCCATAATGACAAGGCTACCATCCATTCTAATAAAAAAGATATCGACAACATACTACCTTCTATAATGACAAAGCTACTATCTATTAGAGTAACAAAAATATCGACAACAAACTACCTTACATAATGACAAGGCTTCCATCCATTGGAATAATAAAAATCTCGACAACAGACTACCTTCCATAATGACAAGGCTACCATCCAATGCAATAACAAAAATATCAAAAACAGACTACCTTCCATAATGACAAGGCTACAATCTGTTGGAGTAACAAAAATATAGACAACAGACTACCTTCCATAATGACAAGGCTACCATCCATTGGAGTAACAAAGATATCGACAACATACTACCTTCCATAAAGACAAGGCTACCATCCATTGGAGTAACAAAAATCTCGACAACAGACTACCTTCCATAATGACAAGGCTACCATCCATTGGAGTAACAAAAATATCGACAACAAACTACCTTATATAATGACAAGGCTACCATCCATTGGAGTAACAAAAATGTGGACTACATACTACCTTCCATAATGACAAGGCTACCATCCATTGGAGTAACAAAATATAGACAACAGACTACCTTCCATAATGACAAGGCTACCATTCATTAGAGTAAAAAAAATTTGGACTATAGACTACCTTCCATAATGACAAAGCTACTATCCATTGGAATAACAAAAATCTCGACAACAGACTACCTTCCATAATGACAAGGCTACCATCCATTGGAGTAAGAAAAATCTCGACAACAGACTACCTCCCATAATGACAAGGCTACCATCCATTGGAGTAACAAAAATATTGACAACAAACTACCTTATATAATGACAAGGCTACCATCCATTGGAGTACCAAAAATATCGACAACAGACTACCTTCCATAATGACAAGGCTACCAACAATTGGAGTAACAAAATATAGACAACAGACTACCTTCCATAATGACAAGGCTACTATTCATTAGAGTAACAAAAATTTGGACTATAGACTACCTTCCATAATGACAAGGATATTATCCATTGGAATAACAAAAATCTCGACAACAGACTACCTTCCTTAATGACAAGGCTACCATCCATTGGAGTAAGAAAAATCTCGACAACAGACTACCTCCCATAATGACAAGGCTACAATCCATTAGAGTAACAAAAATCTTGACAACAGACCACCTTTCATAATGACGAGGCTACCATACATTAGAGTAACAAAGATATCAACAAAATACTACCTTCCATAATGACAAGGCTACCATCCATTGGAGTAACAAAAATATCAACAACAAACTACCTTCCAAAATGACAAGGCTACTAGCCATTGGAATAAAAAAATCTCGACAACAGACTACCTTCCATAATGACAAGGCTACCATCCATTGGAGTAACAAAGATAACGACAACATACTACCTTCCATAATGACAAGGCTACAATCTATTGGAGTAACAAAAATCTCGACAACAGACAACCTTCCATAATGACAAGGCTACCATCCATTGGAATAAAAAAGATATCGACAACATACTACCTTCTATAATGACAAGGCTACTATCTATTAGATTAACAAAAATATCGACAACAAACTACCTTACATAATGACAAGGCTACCATCCATTGGAATAACAAAAATCTCGACAACAAACTACCTTACATAATGACAAGCCTACCATCCAATGCAATAACAAAAATATCGAAAATAGACTACCTTCCATAATGACAAGGCTACAATCCATTGGAGTAACAAAAATCTAGACAACAGACTACCTTCCATAATGACAAGGCTACCATCCATTGGAGTAACAAAGATATCGACAACATACTACCTTCCATAATGACAAGGCTACCATCCGATGGAATAACAAAAATATCAAAAATAGACTACCTTCCATAATGACAAGGCTACAATCCATTGGAGTAACAAAAATCTAGACAACAGACTACCTTCCATAATGACAAGGCTACCATTCATTGGAGTAACAAAGGTATCGACAACATACTACCTTCCGTAATGACAAGGCTACCATCCATTGGAGTAACAAAAATATTGACAATAGACTACCTTCCATAATGACAAGGCTACCATCCATTAGAGTAAGAAAAATCTCGACAACTGACTACCTCCCATAATGACAAGGCTACAATCCATTGGAGTAATAAAAATCTTGGCAACAGACCACCTTTCATAATGACAAGGCTACCATACATTAGAGTAACAAAGATATCGACAACATACTACCTTCCATAATGACAAGGCTACCATCCATTGAAGTAAAAAAAATATCAACAACAAACTACCTTCCAAAATGACAAGGCTACCAGCCATTGGAATAAAAAAATCTCGACAACAGACTACCTTCCATAATGACAAGGCTACCATCCATTGGAGTAACAAAGATATTGACAACATACTACCTTCCATAATGACAAGGCTACAATCTATTGGAGTAACAAAAATCTCGACAACAGACTACCTTCCATAATGACAAGGCTACCATCCATTCTAATAAAAAAGATATCGACAACATACTACCTTCTATAATGACAAAGCTACTATCTATTAGAGTAACAAAAATATCGACAACAAACTACCTTACATAATGACAAGGCTTCCATCCATTGGAATAATAAAAATCTCGACAACAGACTACCTTCCATAATGACAAGGCTACCATCCAATGCAATAACAAAAATATCAAAAACAGACTACCTTCCATAATGACAAGGCTACAATCTGTTGGAGTAACAAAAATCTAGACAACAGACTACCTTCCATAATGACAAGGCTACCATCCATTGGAGTAACAAAGATATCGACAACATACTACCTTCCATAAAGACAAGGCTACCATCCATTGGAGTAACAAAAATCTCGACAACAGACTACCTTCCATAATGACAAGGCTACCATCCATTGGAGTAACAAAAATATCGACAACAAACTACCTTATATAATGACAAGGCTACCATCCATTGGAGTAACAAAAATATGGACTACATACTACCTTCCATAATGACAAGGCTACCATCCATTGGAGTAACAAAATATAGACAACAGACTACCTTCCATAATGACAAGGCTACCATTCATTAGAGTAAAAAAAATTTGGACTATAGACTACCTTCCATAATGACAAAGCTACTATCCATTGGAATAACAAAAATCTCGACAACAGACTACCTTCCATAATGACAAGGCTACCATCCATTGGAGTAAGAAAAATCTCGACAACAGACTACCTCCCATAATGACAAGGCTACCATCCATTGGAGTAACAAAAATATTGACAACAAACTACCTTATATAATGACAAGGCTACCATCCATTGGAGTACCAAAAATATCGACAACAGACTACCTTCCATAATGACAAGGCTACCAACAATTGGAGTAACAAAATATAGACAACAGACTACCTTCCATAATGACAAGGCTACTATTCATTAGAGTAACAAAAATTTGGACTATAGACTACCTTCCATAATGACAAGGATATTATCCATTGGAATAACAAAAATCTCGACAACAGACTACCTTCCATAATGACAAGGCTACCATCCATTGGAGTAAGAAAAATCTCGACAACAGACTACCTCCCATAATGACAAGGCTACAATCCATTAGAGTAACAAAAATCTTGACAACAGACCACCTTTCATAATGACGAGGCTACCATACATTAGAGTAACAAAGATATCTACAAAATACTACCTTCCATAATGACAAGGCTACCATCCATTGGAGTAACAAAAATATCAACAACAAACTACCTTCCAAAATGACAAGGCTACTAGCCATTGGAATAAAAAAATCTCGACAACAGACTACCTTCCATAATGACAAGGCTACCATCCATTGGAGTAACAAAGATAACGACAACATACTACCTTCCATAATGACAAGGCTACAATCTATTGGAGTAACAAAAATCTCG
The DNA here is from genome assembly GCA_948472305.1 of Vicia faba. NCBI lineage: Eukaryota > Viridiplantae > Streptophyta > Magnoliopsida > Fabales > Fabaceae > Vicia > Vicia faba. The sequence continues at coordinate 589,047,095 of OX451741.1, read as the reverse complement.
ACAACAGACAACCTTCCATAATGACAAGGCTACCATCCATTGGAATAAAAAAGATATCGACAACATACTACCTTCTATAATGACAAGGCTACTATCTATTAGATTAACAAAAATATCGATAACAAACTACCTTACATAATGACAAGGCTACCATCCATTGGAATAACAAAAATCTCGACAACAAACTACCTTACATAATGACAAGCCTACCATCCAATGCAATAACAAAAATATCGAAAATAGACTACCTTCCATAATGACAAGGCTACAATCCATTGGAGTAACAAAAATCTAGACAACAGACTACCTTCCATAATTACAAGGCTACCATCCATTGGAGTAACAAAGATATCGACAACATACTACCTTCCATAATGACAAGGCTACCATCCGATGGAATAACAAAAATATCAAAAATAGACTACCTTCCATAATGACAAGGCTACAATCCATTGGAGTAACAAAAATCTAGACAACAGACTACCTTCCATAATGACAAGGCTACCATCCATTGGAGTAACAAAGGTATCGACAACATACTACCTTCCGTAATGACAAGGCTACCATCCATTGGAGTAACAAAAATATTGACAATAGACTACCTTCCATAATGACAAGGCTACCATCCATTAGAGTAAGAAAAATCTCGACAACAGACTACCTCCCATAATGACAAGGCTACAATCCATTGGAGTAATAAAAATCTTGGCAACAGACCACCTTTCATAATGACAAGGCTACCATACATTAGAGTAACAAAGATATCGACAACATACTACCTTCCATAATGACAAGGCTACCATCCATTGAAGTAACAAAAATATCAACAACAAACTACCTTCCAAAATGACAAGGCTACCAGCCATTGGAATAAAAAAATCTCGACAACAGACTACCTTCCATAATGACAAGGCTACCATCCATTGGAGTAACAAAGATATCAAAAACAGACTACCTTCCATAATGACAGGGCTACAATCCGTTGGAGTAACAAAAATCTAGACAACAGACTACCTTCCATAATGACAAGGCTACCATCCATTGGAGTAACAAAGATATCGACAACATACTACCTTCCATAAAGACAAGGCTACCATACATTGGAGTAACAAAAATCTCGACAACAGACTACCTTCCATAATGACAAGGCTACCATCCATTGGAGTAACAAAAATATCGACAACAAACTACCTTATATAATGACAAGGCTACCATCCATTGGAGTAACAAAAATGTGGACTACAGACTACCTTCCATAATGACAAGGCTACCATCCATTGGAGTAACAAAATATAGTCAACAGACTACCTTCCATAATGACAAGGCTACCATTCATTAGAGTAACAAAAATTTGGACTATAGACTACCTTCCATAATGACAAGGCTACTATCCATTGGAATAACAAAAATCTCGACAACAGACTACCTTCCATAATGACAAGGCTACCATCCATTGGAGTAAGAAAAATCTCGACAACAGACTACCTCCCATAATGACAAGGCTATAATCCATTGGAGTAACAAAAATCTTGACAATAGACCACCTTTCATAATGACAAGGCTACCATACATTAGAGTAACAAAGATATTGACAACATACTACCTTCCATAATGACAAGGCTACCATCCATTGAAGTAACAAAAATATCAACAACAAACTACCTTCAAAAATGACAAGGCTACCATCCATTGGAATAAAAAAAATCTCGACAACATACTACCTTCCATAATGACAAGGCTACCATCCATTGGAGTAACAAAGATATCGACAACATACTACCTTCCATAATGACAAGGCTACAATCTATTGGAGTAACAAAAATCTCGACAACAGACTACCTTCCATAATGACAAGGCTACCATCCATTAGAATAAAAAAGATATCGACAACATACTACCTTCTATAATGACAAGGCTACTATCTATTAGATTAACAAAAATATCGACAATAAACTACCTTACATAATGACAAGGCTACCATCCATTGGAATAACAAAAATCTCGACAACAAACTATCTTCCATAATGACAACGCTACCATCCAATGCAATAACAAAAATATCGAAAATAGACTACCTTCCATAATGACAAGGCTACAATCCATTGGAGTAACAAAAATCTAGACAACAGACTACCTTCCATAATGACAAGGCTACCATCCATTGGAGTAACAAAGATATCGACAATGTACTACCTTCCGTAATGAAAAGGCTACCATCCATTGGAGTAACAAAAATATTGACAACAGACTACCTTACAAAATGACAAGGCTACCATCCATTAGAGTAAGAAAAATCTCGACAACAGACTACCTCCCATAATGACAAGGCTACAATCCATTGGAGTAACAAAAATCTTGACAACATACTACCTTCCATAATGACAAGGCTACCATCCATTGAAGTAACAAGAATATGAACAACAAACTACCTTCCAAAATGACAAGGCTACCAGCCATTGGAATAAAAAAAATCTCGACAACAGACTACCTTCCATAATGACAAGGCTTCCATCCATTGGAGTAACAAAGATATCGATAACATACTACCTTCCATAATGACAAGGCTACAATCTATTGGAGTAACAAAAATCTCGACAACAGACTACCTTCCATAATGACAAGGCTACCATCCATTCTAATAAAAAAGATATCGACAACATACTACCTTCTATAATGAAAAGGCTACTATATATTAGAGTAACAAAAATATCGAAAACAAACTACCTTACATAATGACAAGGCTACCATCCATTGGAATAAGAAAAATCTCGATAACATACTACCTTCCATAATGACAAGGCTACCATCCATTGGAGTAACAAAAATATCGACACCAAACTACCTTCCAAAATAACAAAGCTATCAGCCATTGGAATAACAAAAATCTCGACATCAGACTACCTTCCATAATGACAAGGCTACCATGCATTGGAGTAACAAAGATATCGACAACATACTACCTTCCATAATGACAAGGCTACCATCCATTGGAGTAACAAAAATCTGGACAACAGACTACCTTCCATAATGACAAGGCTACCATCCATTGGAGTAACAAAAATATCGACAACAAACTACGTTCCATAATGACAAGGCTACCATCCATTGGAGTAAAAAAATATCGACAACAGATTACCTTCCATAATGAAAAGGCTACAATCCATTGGAGTAACAAAAATATCAACAACAGACTACTTTCCATAATGATAAGGCTACCATCTATTGGAGTAACAAAATATAGACAACATACTACCTTCCATAATGAAAAGGCTACCATTCATTAAAGTAACAAAATTTTGGAATATAGGCTACCTTCCATAATGGCAAGGCTACTATCCATTGGAATAACAAAAATCTCGACAATAGACTACCTTCCAAAATGACAAGGCTACCATCCGATGGAATAACAAAAATATCAAAAACAGACTACCTTCCATAATGACAAGGCTACAATCCATTGGAGTAACAAAAATCTAGACAACAGACTACCTTCCATAATGACAAGGCTACCATCCATTGGAGTAACAAAGATATCGACAACATACTACCTTCCATAATGACAAGGCTACCATCCATTGGAGTAACAAAAATATTGACAAAAGACTACCTTCCATAATTACAAGGCTACCATCCATTAGAGTAAGAAAAATCTCGACAACACACTACCTCCCATAATAACAAGGCTACAATCCATTGGAGTAACAAAAATCTTGACAACATACCACCTTTCATAATGACAAGGCTACCATACATTAGAGTAACAAAGATATCGACAACATACTACCTTCCATAATGACAAGGCTACCATCCATTGAAGTAACAAAAATATCAACAACAAACTACCTTCCAAAATGACAAGGCTACCAGCCATTGGAATAAAAAAAATCTAGACAACAGACTACCTTCCATAATGATAAGGCTACCATCCATTGGAGTGACAAAGATATCGACAACATACTACCTTCCATAATAACAAGGCTACAATCCATTGGAGTAACAAAAATCTAGACAACAGACTACCTTCCATAATGACAAGGCTACCATCCATTAGAGTAACAAAGATATCGACAACATACTACCTTTTATAATGACAAGGCTACCATCCATTGAAGTAACAAAAATCTCGACAACAGACTACCTTCCATAATGACAAGGATACCATCCATTGGAGTAACAAAAATATCGACAACAAACTACCTTATATAATGACAAGGCTACCATCCATTGGAGTAACATAAATATCGACAACATACTACCTTCCATAATGACAAGGCTACCATTCATTAGAGTAACAAAAATTTGGACTATAGACTACCTTCCATAATGACAAGGCTACTATCCATTGGAATAACAAAAATCTCGACAAGAGACTACCTTCCATAATGACAAGGCTACCATCCATTGGAGTAAGAAAAATCTCGACAACAGACTACCTCCCATAATGACAAGGCTACAATCCATTAGAGTAAGAAAAATCTTGACAACAGACCACCTTTCATAATGACAAGGCTATCATACATTAGAGTAACAAAGATATCGACAAAATACTACCTTCCAAAATGACAAGGCTACCATCCATTGAAGTAACAAAAATATCAACAACAAACTACCTTCCAAAATGACAAGGCTACCAGCCATTGGAATAAAAAAGATCTCGACAACAGACTACCTTCCATAATGACAAGGCTACCATCCATTGGAGTAAGAATGATATCGACAACATACTACCTTCCATAATGACAAGGCTACAATCTATTGGAGTAAACAAAATCTCGACAACAGACTACCTTCCATAATGACAAGTCTACCATCCATTGGAATAAAAAAGATATCGACAACATAGTACCTTCTATAATGACAAGGCTACTATCTATTAGATTAACAAAAATATCGACCACAAACTACCTTACATAATGACAAGGATACCATCCATTGGAATAACAAAAATCTCGACAACAGACTACCTTCCATAATGACAAGGCTACCATCCAATGCAATAACAAAAATATCGAAAATAGACTACCTTCCATAATGAAAAGGCTACCATCCATTGGAGTAACAAAAATCTAGACAACAGACTACCTTCCATAATGACAAGGCTACCATCCATTGGAGTAAGAAAGATATCGACAACATACTACCTTCCATAATGACAAGGCTACCATCCATTGGAGTAACAAAAATATCGACAACAAACTACCTTCCAAAATGACAAGGCTATTAGCCATTGGAATAACAAAAATCTCGACATCAGACTACCTTCCATAATGACAAGGCTACCACCCATTGGAGTAACAAAGATATCGACAACATACTACCTTCCATAATGACAAGGCTACCATCCATTGGAGTAACAAAAATCTCGACAACAGACTACCTTCCATAATGACAAGGCTACCATCCATTGGAGTAACAAAAATCTCGACAACAGACTACCTTCCATAATGACAAGGCTACTATCCATTGGAGTAACAAAATATAGACAACATCCTACCTTCCATAATGAAAAGGCTACCATTCATTAGAGTAACAAAATTTTTGACTATAGACTACCTTCCATAATGACAAGGCTATGATCCATTGGAATAACAAAAATCTCGACAACAGACTACCTTCCATAATGACAAGGCTACCATCTGATGGAATAATAAAAATATCAAAAATAGACTATCGTCCATAATGACAAGGCTACAATCCATTGGAGTAACAAAAATCTAGACAACATACTACCTTCCATAATGACAAGGCTACCATCCATTGGAGTAACAAAGATATCGACAACATACTACCTTCCATAATGACAAGGCTACCATCCATTGGAGTAACAAAAATATTGACAATAGATTACCTTCCATAATGACAAGGCTACCTTCCATTGGAGTAAGAAAAATCACGACAACAGACTACCTCCCATAGTGACAAGGCTACAATCCATTGGAGTAACAAAAATCTTGACAACAGACCACCTTTCATAATGACAAGGCTACCATACATTAGAGTAACAAAGATATCGACAACATACTACCTTCCATAATGACAAGGCTACCATCCATTGAAGTAACAAAAATATCAACATCAAACTACCTTCCAAAATGACAAGGCTACCAGCCATTGGAATAAAAAAAATCTCGACAACAGACTACCTTCCATAATGACAAGGCTACCATCCATTGGAGTAACAAAGATATCGACAACATACTACCTTCAATAATGACAAGGCTAAAATCTATTAGAGTAACAAAAATCTAGACAACAAATTACCTTTCATAATGACAAGGCTACCATCCATTGGAATAAAAAAGATATCGACAACATACTACCTTCTATAATGACAAGGCTACTATCTATTAGATTAACAAAAATATCGACAACAAACTACCTTACATAATAACAAGGCTACCATCCATTGGAATAACAAAAATCTCGACAACAGACTACCTTCCATAATGACAAGGCTACCATCCAATGCAATAACAAAAATATCTAAAATAGACTATCTTCCATAATGAAAAGGCTACAATCCATTGGAGTAACAAAAATCTATACAACAAACTACCTTCCATAATGACAAGCCTACCATCCATTGGAGTAACAAAGATATCGACAACATACTACCTTCCATAATGACAAAGCTACCATCCATTGGAGTAACAAAAATATCGACAACAAACTACCTTCCAAAATTACAAGGTTATCAGTCATTGGAATAACAAAAATCTTGACATCAGACTACCTTCCATAATGACAAGGCTACCATCCATTGGAGTAACAAAGATATCCACAACATACTACCTTCCATAATGACCAGGCTACCATCTATTGGAGTAACAAAAATCTCGACAACAGACTACCTTCCATAATGACAAGGCTACCATCCATTGGAGTAACAAAAATCTCGACAACAGACTACCTTCCATAATGACAAGGCTACTATCCATTTGAGTAACAAAATATAGACAACATACTACCTTCCATAATGAAAAGGCTACCATTCATTAGAGTAACAAAAATTTGGACTATAGACTACCTTCCATAATGACAAGGCTACGATCCATTGGAATAACAAAAATCTCGACAACAGACTAACTTCCATAATGACAAGGCTACCATCCGATGGAATAATAAAAATATCAATAACAGACTACCGTCCATAATGACAAGGCTACAATCCATTGGAGTAACAAAAATCTAGACAACATACTACCTTCCATAATGACAAGGCTACCATCCATTGGAGTAACAAAGATATCGACAACATACTACCTTCCATAATGACAAGGCTACCATCCATTGGAGTAACAAAAATATTAACAACAGACTACCTTCCATAATGACAAGGCTACATTCCATTGGAGTAAGAAAAATATCGACAACAGACTACCTTCCAAAATGACAAGGTTATCAGCCATTGGAATAACAAAAATCTTGACATCGGACTACCTTCCATAATGACAAGGCTACCATCCCTTGGAGTAACAAAGATATCCACAACATACTACCTTCCATAATGACAAGGCTACCATCCATTGAAGTAACAAAAATATCAACAACAAACTACCTTCCAAAATGACAAGGCTACCAGTCATTAGAATAAAAAAATTCTCGACAACAGACTACCTTCCATAATGACAAGGCTACCATCCATTGGAGTAACAATGATATCGACAACATACTACCTTCCATAATGACAAGGCTAAAATCTATTAGAGTAACAAAAATCTAGACAACAGACTACCTTCCATAATGACAAGGCTACCATCCATTGGAGTAACAAAAATCTCGACAACAGACTACCTTCCATAATGACAAGGCTACCATCCATTGGAGTAACAAAAATATCGACAACAAACTACCTTATATAATGACAAGGCTACCATCCATTGGAGTAACAAAAATATCGACAACATACTACCTTCCATAATGACAAGGCTACCATTCATTAGAGTAACAAAAATTTGGACTATAGACTACCTTCCATACTGACAAGGCTATTATCCATTGGAATAACAAAAATCTCGACAATAGACTACCTTCCTTAATGGCAAGGCTACCATCCATTGGAGTAAGAAAATTCTCGACAACAGACTACCTCCCATAATGACAAGGCTACCATCCATTGGAGTAACAAAAATCTCGACAACAGACTACCTTCCATAATGACAAGGCTACCATCCATTGGAGTAACAAAAATCTCGACAACAGACTACCTTCCATAATGACAAGGCTACTATCCATTGGAGTAACAAAATATAGACAACATCCTACCTTCCATAATGAAAAGGCTACCATTCATTAGAGTAACAAAATTTTTGACTATAGACTACCTTCCATAATGACAAGGCTATGATCCATTGGAATAACAAAAATCTCGACAACAGACTACCTTCCATAATGACAAGGCTACCATCTGATGGAATAATAAAAATATCAAAAATAGACTATCGTCCATAATGACAAGGCTACAATCCATTGGAGTAACAAAAATCTAGACAACATACTACCTTCCATAATGACAAGGCTACCATCCATTGGAGTAACAAAGATATCGACAACATACTACCTTCCATAATGACAAGGCTACCATCCATTGGATTAACAAAAATATTGACAACAGACTACCTTCCATAATGACAAAGCTACCTTCCATTGGAGTAAGAAAAATCACGACAACAGACTACCTCCCATAGTGACAAGGCTACAATCCATTGGAGTAACAAAAATCTTGACAACAGACCACCTTTCATAATGACAAGGCTACCATACATTAGAGTAACAAAGATATCGACAACATACTACCTTCCATAATGACAAGGCTACCATCCATTGAAGTAACAAAAATATCAACAACAAACTACCTTCCAAAATGACAAGGCTACCAGCCATTGGAATAAAAAAAATCTCGACAACAGACTACCTTCCATAATGACAAGGCTACCATCCATTGGAGTAACAAAGATATCGACAACATACTACCTTCAATAATGACAAGGCTAAAATCTATTAGAGTAACAAAAATCTAGACAACAGATTACCTTTCATAATGACAAGGCTACCATCCATTGGAATAAAAAAGATATCGACAACATACTACCTTCTATAATGACAAGGCTACTATCTATTAGATTAACAAAAATATCGACAACAAACTACCTTACATAATAACAAGGCTACCATCCATTGGAATAACAAAAATCTCGACAACAGACTACCTTCCATAATGACAAGGCTACCATCCAATGCAATAACAAAAATATCTAAAATAGACTATCTTCCATAATGAAAAGGCTACAATCCATTGGAGTAACAAAAATCTATACAACAAACTACCTTCCATAATGACAAGCCTACCATCCATTGGAGTAACAAAGATATCGACAACATACTACCTTCCATAATGACAAAGCTACCATCCATTGGAGTAACAAAAATATCGACAACAAACTACCTTCCAAAATTACAAGGTTATCAGTCATTGGAATAACAAAAATCTTGACATCAGACTACCTTCCATAATGACAAGGCTACCATCCATTGGAGTAACAAAGATATCCACAACATACTACCTTCCATAATGACCAGGCTACCATCCATTGGAGTAACAAAAATCTCGACAACAGACTACCTTCCATAATGACAAGGCTACCATCCATTGGAGTAACAAAAATCTCGACAACAGACTACCTTCCATAATGACAAGGCTACCATCCATTGGAGTAACAAAAATCTCGACAACAGACTACCTTCCATAATGACAAGGCTACTATCCATTGGAGTAACAAAATATAGACAACATCCTACCTTCCATAATGAAAAGGCTACCATTCATTAGAGTAACAAAATTTTTGACTATAGACTACCTTCCATAATGACAAGGCTATGATCCATTGGAATAACAAAAATCTCGACAACAGACTACCTTCCATAATGACAAGGCTACCATCTGATGGAATAATAAAAATATCAAAAATAGACTATCGTCCATAATGACAAGGCTACAATCCATTGGAGTAACAAAAATCTAGACAACATACTACCTTCCATAATGACAAGGCTACCATCCATTGGAGTAATAAAGATATCGACAACATACTACCTTCCATAATGACAAGGCTACCATCCATTGGAGTAACAAAAATATTGACAACAGACTACCTTCCATAATGACAAGGCTACCTTCCATTGGAGTAAGAAAAATCACGACAACAGACTACCTCCCATAGTGACAAGGCTACAATCCATTGGAGTAACAAAAATCTTGACAACAGACCACCTTTCATAATGACAAGGCTACCATACATTAGAGTAACAAAGATATCGACAACATACTACCTTCCATAATGACAAGGCTACCATCCATTGAAGTAACAAAAATATCAACAACAAACTACCTTCCAAAATGACAAGGCTACCAGCCATTGGAATAAAAAAAATCTCGACAACAGACTACCTTCCATAATGACAAGGCTACCATCCATTGGAGTAACAAAGATATCGACAACATACTACCTTCAATAATGAAAAGGCTAAAATCTATTAGAGTAACAAAAATCTAGACAACAGATTACCTTTCATAATGACAAGGCTACCATCCATTGGAATAAAAAAGATATCGACAACATACTACCTTCTATAATGACAAGGCTACTATCTATTAGATTAACAAAAATATCGACAACAAACTACCTTACATAATAACAAGGCTACCATCCATTGGAATAACAAAAATCTCGACAACAGACTACCTTCCATAATGACAAGGCTACCATCCAATGCAATAACAAAAATATCTAAAATAGACTATCTTCCATAATGAAAAGGCTACAATCCATTGGAGTAACAAAAATCTATACAACAAACTACCTTCCATAATGACAAGCCTACCATCCATTGGAGTAACAAAGATATCGACAACATACTACCTTCCATAATGACAAAGCTACCATCCATTGGAGTAACAAAAATATCGACAACAAACTACCTTCCAAAATTACAAGGTTATCAGTCATTGGAATAACAAAAATCTTGACATCAGACTACCTTCCATAATGACAAGGCTACGATCCATTGGAATAACAAAAATCTCGACAACAGACTAACTTCCATAATGACAAGGCTACCATCCGATGGAATAATAAAAATATCAATAACAGACTACCGTCCATAATGACAAGGCTACAATCCATTGGAGTAACAAAAATCTAGACAACATACTACCTTCCATAATGACAAGGCTACCATCCATTGGAGTAACAAAGATATCGACAACATACTACCTTCCATAATGACAAGGCTACCATCCATTGGAGTAACAAAAATATTAACAACAGACTACCTTCCATAATGACAAGGCTACATTCCATTGGAGTAAGAAAAATATCGACAACAGACTACCTTCCAAAATGACAAGGTTATCAGCCATTGGAATAACAAAAATCTTGACATCAGACTACCTTCCATAATGACAAGGCTACCATCCCTTGGAGTAACAAAGATATCCACAACATACTACCTTCCATAATGACAAGGCTACCATCCATTGAAGTAACAAAAATATCAACAACAAACTACCTTCCAAAATGACAAGGCTACCAGTCATTAGAATAAAAAAATTCTCGACAACAGACTACCTTCCATAATGACAAGGCTACCATCCATTGGAGTAACACTGATATCGACAACATACTACCTTCCATAATGACAAGGCTAAAATCTATTAGAGTAACAAAAATCTAGACAACAGACTACCTTCCATAATGACAAGGCTACCATCCATTGGAGTAACAAAAATCTCGACAACAGACTACCTTCCATAATGACAAGGCTACCATCCATTGGAGTAACAAAAATATCGACAACAAACTACCTTATATAATGACAAGGCTACCATCCATTGGAGTAACAAAAATATCGACAACATACTACCTTCCATAATGACAAGGCTACCATTACTTAGAGTAACAAAAATTTGGACTATAGACTACCTTCCATACTGACAAGGCTATTATCCATTGGAATAACAAAAATCTCGACAATAGACTACCTTCCTTAATGGCAAGGCTACCATCCATTGGAGTAAGAAAAATCTCGACAACAGACTACCTCCCATAATGACAAGGCTACCATCCATTGGAGTAACAAAAATCTCGACAACAGACTACCTTCCATAATGACAAGGCTACCATCCATTGGAGTAACAAAAATCTCGACAACAGACTACCTTCCATAATGACAAGGCTACTATCCATTGGAGTAACAAAATATAGACAACATCCTACCTTCCATAATGAAAAGGCTACCATTCATTAGAGTAACAAAATTTTTGACTATAGACTACCTTCCATAATGACAAGGCTATGATCCATTGGAATAACAAAAATCTCGACAACAGACTACCTTCCATAATGACAAGGCTACCATCTGATGGAATAATAAAAATATCAAAAATAGACTATCGTCCATAATGACAAGGCTACAATCCATTGGAGTAACAAAAATCTAGACAACATACTACCTTCCATAATGACAAGGGTACCATCCATTGGAGTAACAAAGATATCGACAACATACTACCTTCCATAATGACAAGGCTACCATCCATTGGAGTAACAAAAATATTGACAACAGACTACCTTCCATAATGACAAGGCTACCTTCCATTGGAGTAAGAAAAATCACGACAACAGACTACCTCCCATAGTGACAAGGCTACAATCCATAGGAGTAACAAAAATCTTGACAACAGACCACCTTTCATAATGACAAGGCTACCATACATTAGAGTAACAAAGATATCGACAATATACTACCTTCCATAATGACAAGGCTACCATCCATTGAAGTAACAAAAATATCAACAACAAACTACCTTCCAAAATGACAAGGCTACCAGCCATTGGAATAAAAAAAATCTCGACAACAGACTACCTTCCATAATGACAAGGCTACCATCCATTGGAGTAACAAAGATATCGACAACATACTACCTTCAATAATGACAAGGCTAAAATCTATTAGAGTAACAAAAATCTAGACAACAGATTACCTTTCATAATGACAAGGCTACCATCCATTGGAATAAAAAAGATATCGACAACATACTACCTTCTATAATGACAAGGCTACTATCTATTAGATTAACAAAAATATCGACAACAAACTACCTTACATAATAACAAGGCTACCATCCATTGGAATAACAAAAATCTCGACAACAGACTACCTTCCATAATGACAAGGCTACCATCCAATGCAATAACAAAAATATCTAAAATAGACTATCTTCCATAATGAAAAGGCTACAATCCATTGGAGTAACAAAAATCTATACAACAAACTACCATCCATAATGACAAGCCTACCATCCATTGGAGTAACAAAGATATCGACAACATACTACCTTCCATAATGACAAAGCTACCATCCATTGGAGTAACAAAAATATCGACAACAAACTACCTTCCAAAATTACAAGGTTATCAGTCATTGGAATAACAAAAATCTTGACATCAGACTACCTTCCATAATGACAAGGCTACCATCCATTGGAGTAACAAAGATATCCACAACATACTACCTTCCATAATGACCAGGCTACCATCCATTGGAGTAACAAAAATCTCGACAACAGACTACCTTCCATAATGACAAGGCTACCATCCATTGGAGTAACAAAAATCTCGACAACAGACTACCTTCCATAATGACAAGGCTACTATCCATTGGAGTAACAAAATATAGACAACATACTACCTTCCATAATGAAAAGGCTACCATTCCTTAGAGTAACAAAAATTTGGACTATAGACTACCTTCCATAATGACAAGGCTACGATCCATTGGAATAACAAAAATCTCGACAACAGACTAACTTCCATAATGACAAGGCTACCATCCGATGGAATAATAAAAATATCAATAACAGACTACCGTCCATAATAACAAGGCTACAATCCATTGGAGTAACAAAAATCTAGACAACATACTACCTTCCATAATGACAAGGTTACCATCCATTGGAGTAACAAAGATATCGACAACATACTACCTTCCATAATGACAAGGCTACCATCCATTGGAGTAACAAAAATATTAACAACAGACTACCTTCCATAATGACAAGGCTACATTCCATTGGAGTAAGAAAAATATCGACAACAGACTACCTTCCAAAATGATAAGGTTATCAGCCATTGGAATAACAAAAATCTTGACATCATACTACCTTCCATAATGACAAGGCTACCATCCCTTGGAGTAACAAAGATATCCACAACATACTACCTTCCATAATGACAAGGCTACCATCCATTGAAGTAACAAAAATATCAACAACAAACTACCTTCCAAAATGACAAGGCTACCAGTCATTAGAATAAAAAAATTCTCGACAACAGACTACCTTCCATAATGACAAGGCTACCATCCATTGGAGTAACAATGATATCGACAACATACTACCTTCCATAATGACAAGGCTAAAATCTATTAGAGTAACAAAAATCTAGACAACAGACTACCTTCCATAATGACAAGGCTACCATCCATTGGAGTAACAAAAATCTCGACAACAGACTACCTTCCATAATGACAAGGCTACCATCCATTGGAGTAACAAAAATATCGACAACAAACTACCTTATATAATGACAAGGCTACCATCCATTGGAGTAAAAAAAATATCGACAACATACTACCTTCCATAATGACAAGGCTACCATCCATTGAAGTAACAAAAATATCAACAACAAACTACCTTCCAAAATTACAAGGCTACCAGCCATTGGAACAAAAAAAATCTCGACAACAGACTACCTTCCATAATAACAAGGCTACCATCCATTGGAGTAACAAAGATATCGACAACATACTACCTTCCATAATTACAAGGCTACAATCTATTGGAGTAAACAAAATCTCGACAACAGACTACCTTCCATAATGACAAGGCTACCATCCATTGGAATAAAAAAGATATCGACAACATAGTACCTTCTATAATGACAAGGCTACTATCTATTAGATTAACAAAAATATCGACAACAAACTACCTTACATAATGACAAGGCTACCATCCATTGGAATAACAAAAATCTCGACAATAGACTACCTTCCATAATGACAAGGCTACCATCCAATGCAATAAAAAAAATATCGAAAATAGACTACCTTCCATAATGAAAAGGCTACAATCCATTGGAGTAACAAAAATCTAGACAACAGACTACCTTCCATAATGACAAGGCTACCATCCATTGGAGTAACAAAGATATCGACAACATACTACCTTCCATAATGACAAGGCTACCATCCATTGGAGTAACAAAAATATCGACAACAAACTACCTTCCAAAATGACAAGGCTATCAGCCATTGGAATAACAAAAATCTCGACATCAGACTACCTTCCATAATGACAAGGCTACCACCCATTGGAGTAACAAAGATATCGACAACATACTACCTTCCATAATGACAAGGCTACCATCCATTGGAGTAACAAAAATCTCGACAACAGACTACCTTCCATAATGACAAGGCTACCATCCATTGGAGTAACAAAAATCTCGACAACAGACTACCTTCCATAATGACAAGGCTACTATCCATTGGAGTAACAAAATATAGACAACATCCTACCTTCCATAATGAAAAGGCTACCATTCATTAGAGTAACAAAAATTTTGACTATAGACTACCTTCCATAATGACAAGGCTATGATCCATTGGAATAACAAAAATCTCGACAACAGACTACCTTCCATAATGACAAGGCTACCATCTGATGGAATAATAAAAATATCAAAAATAGACTACCGTCCATAATGACAAGGCTACAATCCATTGGAGTAACAAAAATCTAGACAACATACTACCTTCCATAATGACAAGGCTACCATCCATTGGAGTAACAAAGATATCGACAACATACTACCTTCCATAATGACAAGGCTACCATCCATTGGAGTAACAAAAATATTGACAACAGACTACCTTCCATAATGACAAGGCTACCTTCCATTGGAGTAAGAAAAATCACGACAACAGACTACCTCCCATAGTGACAAGGCTACAATCCATTGGAGTAACAAAAATCTTGACAACAGACCACCTTTCATAATGACAAGGCTACCATACATTAGAGTAACAAAGATATCGACAACATACTACCTTCCATAATGACAAGGCTACCATCCATTGAAGTAACAAAAATATCAACAACAAACTACCTTCCAAAATGACAAGGCTACCAGCCATTGGAATAAAAAAAATCTCGACAACAGACTACCTTCCATAATGACAAGGCTACCATCCATTGGAGTAACAAAGATATCGACAACATACTACCTTCAATAATGACAAGGCTAAAATCTATTAGAGTAACAAAAATCTAGACAACAGATTACCTTTCATAATGACAAGGCTACCATCCATTGGAATAAAAAAGATATCGACAACATACTACCTTCTATAATGACAAGGCTACTATCTATTAGATTAACAAAAATATCGACAACAAACTACCTTACATAATAACAAGGCTACCATCCATTGGAATAACAAAAATCTCGACAACAAACTACCTTTCATAATTATAAGGCTACCATCCAATGCAATAACAAAAATATCGAACATAGACTACCTTCCATAATGACAAGGCTACAATCCATTGAAGTAACAAAAATCTAGACAATAGACTACCTTCCATAATGACAAGGCTACCATCCATTGGAGTAACAAAGATATCGACAACATACTACCTTCCATAATGACAAGGCTACCATCCATTGGAGTAACAAAAATATCGACAACAAACTACCTTCCAAAATGACAAGCTATCAGCCATTGGAATAACAAAAATCTCGACATCAGACTAACTTCCATAATGACAAGGCTACCATCCATTGGAGTAACAAAGATATCGACAACATACTACCTTCAATAATGACAAGGCTACCATCCATTGGAGTAACATAAATCTCGACAACAGACTACCTTCCATAATGACAAGGCTACCATCCATTGGAGTAACAAAAATATCGACCACAAACTACGTTCCATAATGACAAGGATACCATCCATTGGAGTAAAAAAATATCGACAACAGATTACCTTCCATAATGACATGGCTACAATTCATTTGAGTAACAAAAATCTCGACAACAGACTACCTTCCATAATGACAAGGCTACCATCCATTGGAGTAACAAAATATAGACAACATACTACCTTCCATAATGAAAAGGCTACCATTCATTAAAGTAACAATAATTTGGACTATAGGCTACCTTCCATAATGACAAGGCTACTATCCATTGGAATAACAAAAATCTAGACAACAGACTACCTTCCATAATGACAAGGCTATCATCCATTGGAGTAACAAAGATATCGGCAACATACTACCTTCCATAATGACAAGGCTACCATCCATTGGAGTAACACAAATATTGACAACAGACAACCTTCCATAATGACAAGGCTACCATCGATTAGAGTAAGAAAAATATCGACAATAGACTACCTCCCATAATGACAAGGCTACAATCCATTGGAGTAATAAAAATCTTGACAATAGACCACCTTTCATAATGAAAACGCTACCATACATTAGAGTAACAAAGATATCAACAACATACTACCTTCCATAATGACAAGGCTACCATCCATTGAAGTAACAAAAATATCAACAACAAACTACCTTCCAAAATAACAAGGCTACCAGCCATTGGAATAAAAAAAATCTCGACAACAGACTACCTTCCATAATGACAAGGCTACCATCCATTGGAGTAACAAAGATATCGACAACATACTACCTTCCATAATGACAAGGCTACAATCTATTGGAGTAACAAAAATCTCGACAACAGACTACCTTCCATAATGACAAGGCTACCATCCATTCTAATAAAAAAGATATCGATAACATACTACCTTCTATAATGACAAGTCTACTATCTATTAGAGTAACACAAATATCGACAAAAAACTACCTTACATAATGACAAGGCTACCATCCATTGGAATAATAAAAATCTCGACAACAAACTACTTTCCATAATGACAAGGCTACCATCCAATGCAATAACAAAAATATCAAAAATAGACTACCTTCCATAATGACAAGGCTACAATCCATTGGAGTAACAAAAATCTAGACAACAGACTACCTTCCATAATGACAAGGCTACCATCCATTGGAGTAACAAAGATATCGACAACATACTACCTTCCATAATGACAAGGCTACCATCCATTGGAGTAACAAAAATATCGACACCAAACTACCTTCCAAAATAACAAGGCTATCAGCCATTGGAATAACAAAAATCTCGACATCAGACTACCTTCCATAATGACAAGGCTACCATGCATTGGAGTAACAAAGATATCGTCAACATACTACCTTCCATAATGGCAAGGCTACCATCCATTGGAGTAACAAAAATCTCGACAATACACTACCTTCCATAATGACAAGGCTACCATCCATTGGAGTAACAAAAATATCAACAACAAACTACGTTCCATAATGACAAGGCTACCATCCATTGGAGTAAAAAAATATCGACAACAGATTACCTTCCATAATGAAAAGGCTACAATCCATTGGAGTAACAAAAATATAGACAACAGACTACTTTCCAAAATGACAAGGCTACCATCCATTGGAGTAACAAAAATATCGACACCAAACTACCTTGCGAAATAACAAGGCTATCAGCCTTTGGAATAACAAAAATCTTGACATCAGACTACCTTCCTTAATGACAAGGCTACCATGCATTAGAGTAACAAAGATATCAACAACATACTACCTTCCATAATGACAAGGCTACCATCCATTGGAGTAACAAAAATCTCGACAACAGACTACCTTCCATAATGACAAGGCTACCATCCATTGGAGTAACAAAAATATCGACAACAAACTACGTTCCATAATGACAAGGCTACCATCCATTGGAGTAAAAAAATATCGACAACAGATTACCTTCCATAATGAAAAGGCTACAATCCATTTGAGTAACAAAAATATCGACAACAGACTACTTTCCATAATGACAAGGCTACCATCCATTGGAGTAACAAAATATAGACAACATACTACCTTCCATAATGAATAGGCTACCATTAATTAGAGTAACAAAAATTTGGACTATAGGCTACCTTCCATAATGACAAGGCTACTATCCATTGGAATAACAAAAATCTCGACAACAGACTACCTTTCAAAATGACAAGGCTACCATCCGATGGAATAACAAAAATATCAAAAACATACTACCTGCCATAATGACAAGGCTACAATCCATTGGAGTAACAAAAATCTAGACAACAGAATACCTTCCATAATGACAAGGCTACCATCCATTGGAGTAACAAAGATATCGACAACATACTACCTTCCATAATGATAAGGCTACCATCCATTGGAGTAACAAAAATATTGACAACAAACTACCTTCCATAATGACAAGGCTACCATCCATTAGAGTAAGAAAAATCTCGACAACAGTCTACCTCCCATAATAACAAGGCTACAATCTATTGGAGTAACAAAAATCTTGACAACAGACCACCTTTCATAATGACAAGGCTACCATACATTAGAGTAACAAAGATATCGACAACATACTACCTTCCATAATGACAAGGATACCATCCATTGAAGTAACAAAAATATCAACAACAAACTACCTTCCAAAATGACAAGGCTACCAGCCATTGGAATAAAAAAAATCTCGACAACAGACTACCTTCCATAATGACAAGGCTACCATCCATTGGAGTGACAAAGATATCAACAACATACTACCTTCCATAATGACAAGGCTACAATCCATTGGAGTAACAAAAATCTCGACAACAGACTACCTTCCATAATGACAAGGCTACCATCCATTGGAGTAACAAAGATATTGAGAACATACTACCTTCTATAATGACAAGGTGTGATCGGTGGGAATAGAACTGACTGTCTTGGAATGCTGGTTCGCGAAATGTCGCGGTAAGTAAGAGTCGCCACCGTCTTTTATTTTCTCCAACAAGGAAAGGACAAAAGCACAGCAAAATTCCTTTTCGAGATGTTTCTCGGTTCGGGAGGTAGATTATAGAAAGGGAAGGTGTTAGCACCCTTTCTATCTGTGGTTATCCACGGGCTCTTAGGTACTTGCTCACTATGTTTTCAAAATGTTTTGCTTTTCTTGTGTTTGTGGGTTTTGAAAAAGTTTGTTTGAAAACTTTGATTTAACTCTTGTATCAGTCCTCAAGAGTATATGAAGTGTTGTTTGAAAACTTTTGTCAGAAAAGTGTAGGTGCAAAAAGTATTTTTGTTTTGAAAGAGCAAGCATCTAAGAACCTCTACCTACTCAAAAGAAATTAAGCTGTGTAAATGTCCTTTAGACAGTACTATCCCACTATTGAGAAGTAGGTAGCACCGTCGTTGGAGTTTTCGGGTCAATTCGATTATGGGGACATGTGGTCACTAAAGCAATAGTAGGACGCCTTAGAGGTAACCCTAATGTCTTAGATCTTTTTTTATCCGAGGCAACCATTTTGAGGCAACTTGGATCTTTAGACAAGAGGGCGACCTCTAAAACACCCTATACTCAATAACCACGTCGAGGCAACCAAGTGAGGCGTACCCTAAGAGTGGCATGTGCGAGTGTGTCAAGTTTCAATTAAATTATCTTTGCACATGTTATGGTGAGCTACGTTTTGATTTTATTTTCAGAGATAAGTCTTGTCATGCATAGCCTAGTTAACATACATCTAACAGTTAAATATTGCGGAAAATAAATCGACGCTATTACAAGGCGTCGGGTATTTACATCGCCAAAAACAACCCTTGAAAAGTAAATTGCGGAATTTAAAAGAAAGCGATAAAAAGTCCTAATTAACGTTATTACATCCTCGGAACAATTACATAATAATGATCAAAAATTATATGCGCGCGAGAGAAAATTGAATCAGAGAAGTCCTTAGGGTTTTGACCCTTTTTTGAGAAAGAAAGAAATTTTTGTTCTTTGACATTTAATTAAATTAATCCTAAAACTAATTAATTAATAAAAAGAAAAGATGTTTTTGAGTTTTTTATGTTTTTTTAGGAAATAAATAAAAATAAGATGATTAAAAGTCAAGAACCCTAATTCTACATTAGTTTTAGATTATTGCAAAAATGTCAAAAATTAACCTAATTGAAACAACTAAATTAATTATGTTAGTTTTTATTTACAAAAATAATAAATTAAAAGTGAAATTAAGAAATAATAATAATAATAATAATAATAATAAAATATTATATTTTAGTTTTCTGATTTTTATTATGAAAATAATTAATTTGTGAGTTAATTAAATAATAATAATAATAATAATAATTAGTAAAATAATTAAATAAAGAAGAAAAAAGAATTAAAAGAAGAATAAACCAAGGGGGGGTGTTGGCCCATTTAGGAGGTAAGTTCTGGAATTTTGAAGCCCATTTGCTGCAGCCTCTTTGACTTTTTGAGATCCTCCATGCGTTGATTGACTAGGGAGCATGATGGTCTTCCAATCATGACCACTGGATTTGAGTCTAGGGACATCTGGCGCGTGGATATCTGAGGTACATGATGGACATCATCTGGGAAGCTGCATGTAAACACACACAAGAAAATAATAACAAGAGTTTTGGGGGACCTGGGATTCGAACCCAGGTCCCAATGGTTCCAAGCCAACGCATCATCCAATACACCATGTGCACGCTTTTGTTATTATAATAATAAGCAAATATAATATATAAAAAATCAATTCATATGTTGTTCACACAAAAACGCGCACGCTGATTTGAACTAACCAATGATGTATCAACACATCATCATCTTCCTCGCTGAACCTGCAAAAACAATGTTAGATAGCGGGGGTTTTTAACCCCCATAAACTACAGTGGCGAAAAATAGCGAATAGAGCTGTGATTAATATAAATATTTTGCGAATAGTCAGTCTTGTTCGTCTTGGTTCAACGATTCCAACCATCTATCTTAGGAGTCCTAATTATTCCTGGATTGCGAAGCCCCAAATTCACAGCTAATGAACCCTAGAAATTGTCCATGGTAACTTTTGATTCTGTGCATTATAATTCAATTAACTTATGCCATTAGCTTCATATGGATTCAAGCAATGCAAAACAAACAAGAAATCATGTTAAATGTGCATGAATTGGACAATACGATTTTGAAAAAAATGTGCAAACCATGGTTCTGTTCTTAGTGATATCTTGAGCTTTAGCGTGTGATTTCAATTGCCACACGTTCCTGGGAACCCCTGCAAGGTGTTAGAATTAACAAAAAGCTTTGAATCGCCCTGGAATATAGAAATCAGTTTTGAGTTTTTCTTGAAAAAATTTCAATATACTATGGCTTTTCTGCAGCTTCTCTCACGTGTATGGCATTAGGGTTAGCTTGTATATATATAGAGGAATGAAACTAGGTCACAATCTTGAGCCAAAATCCTTTGAATTGATGATTGGATATTTGATTGAAAATCAAATCTTTTTGCATTTTCATGATTGGAAAAAGTTGCCAATTTTGGAGATATTGCATCTTTGACTTGGTGCACGAAATTGCCAGTCTTTTTAGGTCATACTTGCTTCACAAAAAGATTGAAAAATCAAATCTTTGTATTTTTCTACAATTTAAATTAATTAAATGAATTAATATTGATTAAAAATCCAATTAATTAATAAAAAAAAGAAAATAAATTCAATTAAGCTTGATGGGTCGTGCATAGGCCATGGTTGAAGTTTCAAGAAGAGATTTGAGGCCCATTAGCAAAAATAAGGTGTTTTGAGCAAAGTTGACTTTTGCAAATTCACAAACATTTCCCAACTTCTCCAATGCACAACTTGCTCAATTTTGATCATATGACCATGTTCTTAGACATTTTGGAAAGGTCTTGAAGTCCTCTAACCAATGCCTTTGGTCCCATGTCATTTGGATTTACCAATCTCAAGTTATGGCCTTTGACTTAAAGTGCATTTTTTTTTACTTTTGAAATTGACCTATAATGTAGAAATTGATAACTTTATATGAGAGCATTTCTTGGACTTGGAGTGTGAAGATGGATTGTAGGAAATGCCATCCCCTTCAAAATGAGAATTGGATGGGATTTTTCTGACAAACCATGAAAAAGTTATGCCCTGGTCAAGATACAATTGACTTTTCTACTGTCCAAAAATAGTAACTTTTGCATCTTTGAGGATTTTTGAGCTATCCGTGTGGAATCATGATCAAGACTTGATCAAATGATGATTGTGGACTCAAAATAAGATGTTGACCAAAAATTCTGACTTTTGACTGCAAAATGACCATTTTGCCCTTATAGTTGACAGTGGATCAAATGGAGCTTTTGACTGTGCAAATTGGCACTGTGAGTCTTGAAACTTGGCATGTAGGTGCTTGAGGATGTGTATGGGCCTATGGGACTTGATTGACCCATTGGAAACCCCAAATTCCTTGAAAGAACCAAAACCTTAATTTCAGTTGTCTTAGGAGATATTTGGACTGTGTAATCCTTGAGCAATCTTGGACCATTTGGAGATGATTCTTGACAAACTTTGAAGAATATGGGAGGGAAAATTTTGGGGTACAACAGTTTCCCCTATTCAATCTTCTTAAACTTGAGGATGTATATTGGCTTGCGTGCCTTTCGTGATCCGAAGGTGGAAGATGATTGAACACTAAAGTGCCCAGAAATTTGCACTCGCATAGTGTAGTATCAACAATGTGATGTCGGGAATGGGCTTACAGATGCCATTTGGAGAGATGATGGATAGGAGGATGGGCTTATAGATGCCATCTGGAGATGTGACAGAATCTTGTCGGGGATGGGCTTATAGATGCCATCTGGAAATGTAATGGATAGTTGTGGAGATGGGCTTAAAGATGCCATCCAGGGGTGTCGATCGCATAAGAAATTCCTTAGCGAGAACTTGCATACCTGTAGTTTGTAGAATTGTAACTTTGTAAGTTGAAAGAAGGAACTTGTGTAGGGTTGCCTGATGATGAGTCCGTGTAAAACTGCATCTTGGAAGAGACAAGGAACCGGTGTAGGGTTGCTTCGTGATGGTCAAAAAGATAGTTGTCATGTCTGGTTCCAGGTATTAATCTACAATCCGTTGTCCACAGATATTTCCTGGCTTGCTGCAGGTGTTGATCTGGAACTTAAGAGAGGTGGGTCAAGGAGATAGTTTTCCTGTCTGGTTTCAGGTATTAATCTCTGACTTGAGAAAGAAAGATGGTTTTCCTGTCTGGTTTCAGGCATTAATCTTCAATCTCTTCATATAGGTGGCTTTCCTGTCTGGTTTCAGGTGTTAACCTTTAGTCCATCCTCCACATATATTTCCTGGCTAGTTACAGGGGTTGATCCGGAACTTGAGAAAGGTTGGTCGAGATAGCTTTCCTGGCTGGATATAGGTATTAACCTCTGACTTGAGAAAGAAAGATTGTCTCCCTGGCTTGCTACAGGTATTGATCTTCAGTCTCTTCATGTAGATACTTTCCTAGCTAGTTACAGGTATAGATCTACAATCAATCGTCCACAGATACTTCCTGGCTAGTTACAGGTATTAATCCAGAACTTAAGAAAGGGTGGTCGAGGAGATAGTTGTCCTGGCTGGTTTCAGGTATTAATCTCTAACCTTAGAAAGAAAGATGGTTTCCTGGCTTGCTACAGGTATTGATCTTCAATCTCTTCAATGTAGATAACTTTCCTGACTGGTTTCAGGTATAGATCTACAATCAGTCGTCCACAGATATTTCCTGGCTAGTTACAGGTGTTGATCTGGAACTTAAGAAAGGAGGTCGAGAAGATAGTTGTCCTGGCTGGTTTCAGGTATTAATCTCTGACCTGAGAAATAAAGATGGTTTCCTGGCTTGCTACAGGTGTTGATCTTCAATCTCTTCAATGTAGATAACTTTCCTGGCTAGTTACAGGTATAGATCTACAATCAATCGTCCACAGATACTTCCTGGCTAGTTACAGGTATTAATCTGGAACTTAAGAAAGGGTGGTCGAGGAGATAGTTGTCCTGGCTGGTTTCAGGTATTAATCTCTGACCTGAGAAAGAAATATGGTTTCCTGGCTTGCTACAGGTATTGATCTTCAATCTCTTCAATGTAGATAACTTTCCTGTCTGGTTTCAGGTATAGATCTACAATCAGTCGTCCATAGATATTTCCTGGCTAGTTACAGGTGTTGATCTGGAACTTAAGAGAGGTGGGTGAAGGAGATAGTTTTCCTGTCTGGTTTCAGGTATTAATCTCTGACTTGAGAAAGAAAGATGGTTTTCCTGTCTGGTTTCAGGCATTAATCATCAATCTCTTCATATAGGTGGCTTTCCTGTCTAGTTTCAGGTGTTAACCTTTAGTCCATCGTCCACAGATATTTCCTGGCTAGTTACAGGGGTTGATCCGGAACTGCAAAAGTTGATGGTAATCATCTTTTGATTGACCTTTTCCTGAAAAGGCAAAACATTAGTTGTATGCAATGTCATGATGTATGAAATGCATGATGTCATGATGTTCTCAAAAATAAATGAGATTGTGTCGTATGCACTTCATCATGTATGTAAGCAGGAGGTATGAAATGTGAAATGTTTATATATATATTTTCGTCTGGGAAAATAAATCCTTGACAAATGTCGGGGAGTTTGTTAAATCATGAGCTGCAAGAATAAACCGGTAGGAGAAGATGACTCCATCGGGGAATAAACCTGGTGAAGAGATTACTCTGCGGGGCATTACTCTGTGGGAAGAGATGCTTCGCTGAGATTTTAATGATAACTCCGCTGGGGATTCCGTTGATGAACCCTGTTGGGGGTTTTGATGATGAACTCCACTGGGGATAGAAAGAACTTCGCTGGGGATGATCTTTCAGTTGCAACTTGCTGAGGATAACCCAGTTAGACTCTTAGGGGATAACCTCTGAATTTGGCTGAGGAAACGCATTTGTATTCTGCAGGGGACAAGCTTCCAGAATCTACTGGGTAAGATGATTCAATTCTCCTGGGGAAACTTTTGAGGAAATGACTTCACTGGGGGTATCTTGTATTCCGCCGGGGACAAGCTTCCAGAATCTACTGGGTAAGATGATTCAATTCTCCTGGGGAAACTTTTGAGGAAATGACTCCACTGGGGGTATCTTGTATTGATGGAATATCTTTATACATTGCTGGAGAATATTAAGATCCTATGGGGATACCCAACTTTTCAGGATTGATGGTAGACCAACTCTGCTTGGTGGAGAGTATTGTTGATTCGCTGGGGATACTATGCCTTTTTAGGGCCGATGGGAGCTCAACTCTGCTTGGGGAGAGTATTGCCGAATCTTGTCTTACCCTGCGGGGAGTGAAGGTATCTTGGTCATATTCTTCAGCTGAAATTACCTTGGTACCTTGGTGGACAGAACAACTAGATCGCTTAGACAATCCTTATTGCCCCTACTTCCAGTATCACCCGTAATTAGTCCTTTGTTTCGCATGCAAATATTTATGAACAACAATTAATGTCAAATGCATATATCAAAAATGAACATTGGACGTTCTTTGCAAAACAAAACAGATAAAGGAAAAACAATTTGCAATTTGTCTGAAAAATGAACTTGTATTGATTTTGAAATTTGCCTGTAAATAGGCGTTTTTGTACAAGAGGCTGACGTCCTAGTAAGAGAACGCCGCCGAACAAAATAGAGTTTATACAATTTGTGGAAAGAAAACAAAACAGCTATGTGAAAAGAAAAAATCCCACTGGGTTCCAACTCTGCTATCGCCTTTATGTCTTCAAGCGTATCATCACTTTGCTGCTTAGTTGAAGAGGAATCTGATTGATCGGTGCCGTCCGAGCCTGATGGTCGATACCGAAGTCTGGATGCAGGGTGATCCAATGAGACATAGTATTACTCTTATCCCTAACTTTTGCCTGGACCGCCCTTTCGGGTTTTCAGTCCACCGGGATACCCATTTTTTCCCAAGCCGCCTTTTCAGGTTTTCGACTTGCCGGGTGTACAGATTTTTTTTTTATTTTCATCCCTTATTTTTGCCCGAACCCTTTTGGTTCGCCGGGAAGCCCTTATTTTTGCCTAGGTCAGTCGACCTAGCAGGTCTTTAATCATGCATAGTATCTTTTTACTATGTCTGCATTGGCGGGGTGAGGAAGGTCGTCACCATCCATGGTGGTTAGAATCATCTCTCCTCCTGAGAAGATGTTCTTAACCATAAATGGCCCTTTGTACGTGGGGGTCCATTTGCCCCTGGGATCACCTTGAGGTAGGATGATGCGCTTGATTACCAGGTCTCCGACTTGATACTCTTGTCGTCTGACTTTCTTATTAAATGCCTTGATCATCTGTTTTTGGTACATCTTACCATGACAAATAGCAGTGAGTCTCTTTTTGTCGATTAGGTTCAGTTGATCAAGCCGGGTCTGGATCCAGTCGTCTTCGCTCAAACCTGCATCCTTCATGATCCGGAGAGAGGGTATCTGAACTTCGATGGGTAGGACTGCCTCCTTGCCATATACCAAGGAATAGGGTGTTGCCCCTGTTGACGTCCGTGCTAAGGTACGGTACCCATGAAGAGCAAACGGTAATATTTCGTGCCAATCTTTGTAGGTCACTGTCATCTTCTGCACAATCTTCTTGATGTTATTATTAGCTGCTTCTACAGCCCCATTCATCTTCGGCCGGTAAGGAGAAGAGTTGTGGTGCTGTATCTTTAATTGCTCGTAGAGCTCAGTGATCATCTTGTTGTTAAGATTGGTACCATTGTCCGTAATGATCCTCTCTGGTACACCATATCGACAAATCAAGTTGTGCCGAATGAACCGTGCCACGACATTCTTGGTTACAGTGGCAAAGGAAGTTGCTTCAACCCATTTTGTAAAGTAATCAATTGCTACCAGGATGAAACGATGCCCGTTGGATGCCGTAGGTCTGATCTCGCCGATCATATCAATGCCCCACATTGCAAAAGGCCAAGGTGCTGTCAAGATGTTCAAAGGAACTGGAGGAACGTGCACCTTATCAGCATAGACCTAGCACTTGTGACATGTCCGAGAATGTTGGTAACAGTCGGCTTCCATTGTGGACCAGTAATATCCTGCCCGAAGGATTTTCTTTGCCATGGTATGTCCACTGGAATGCATTCCGAAGGTACCTTCATGCAGCTCTGCCATGATCCTTTCTACTTCAGTCTTATCCACACAACGCAGTAAGGTTGAATCATGGTTTCGTTTATAAAGAATGTCATTACTGAGGAAGAACTTTGTCGCGAATCTTCTTAGAAACTTCTTGTCATTGACAGATGCGCCCTCGGGGTATTCTTGAGCTTCAAGGTACCTTTTCACTTCATGATACCAAGGCTTTTCTGTTACCTCTTCGGTCTCATGATCGCAGCAATGTGCAGGTTCATCCAATTTCCAAATAATGATCCGGGGAGCCTCGTTGTCCCATTTGACTTTGAACATAGAAGACATCGTAGCCAGCGTATCCGCCAACTGATTCTCCTCTCTTGGGAAGTGTTCAAAGGTTATCTCTTTGAAATGGGGAATCAACGTCAATACATACTCTTTGTAAGGAATAAGATTTGGGTGTTTCGTATCCCATTCGCCTTTGATTTGACTGATCACGAGAGCGGAATCTCCGAAGACACTCAGAAACTTGATCCTTAGGTTAATTGCAGCTTGAAGACCCATGATGCAGGCTTCATACTCTGCCATGTTGTTGGTGCAGTTGAAACATAGTCGGGCGGTCAGTGGAGTATGAGTGCCTTTAGTAGATATGATCACAACACCAATCCCGTTACCCAAAGCGTTTGAGGCTCCATCAAAGTGCATAGACCATCGGGACCCTTCCTCAGGTCCTTCATCCGGTCCAGGTATCTCGCAATCAGTCACTACCATGATATTCTCGTCTGGAAATTCAAAGTTCATAGATTGGTAGTCATCCACTGATTGATGTGCCAAATGGTCTGCCAGCACACTTCCCTTGATAGCTTTTTGAGTCGTGTACTGGATGTCATACTTGGTCAAGATCATCTGCCATCTTGCTATTCTTCCGGACAAGGAAGGCTTTTCGAAGATGTACTTGATTGGATCCATTTTTGAGATCAATAGAGTAGTGTGAGTCAACATATACTGTCTTAGCCGGCGAGCAGCCCATACCAAAGTGCAGCAAGTTTTCTCGAGCAGTGAGTATCGGGTCTCACAGTCGGTAAACTTTTAGCTAAGGTAATAAATAGCATGCTCTTTTTGGCCAGACTCGTCATGCTGACCCAGCATGCATCCCATTGAGTTGTCAAGTACTATCAAGTATAAGATTAGAGGTCTCCCTTCAACCAATGGCATAAGAATGGGTGGCTCTTGGAGATACTCTTTGATTCTTTCAAAAGCGGCCTGGCATTCATCGTTCCAACGTACCACTTGATCTTTCTTCAGCAGCTTGAAGATTGGTTCACAGGTAGCAGTTAGATGTGAGATGAATCGGGCAATGTAATTCAGTCGTCCTAGAAAGCCTCTGACTTCTTTCTCTGTCTTGGGAACTGGCATCTCTTGTATGGCTTTCACTTTGGCAGGGTCCACTTGAATACCTTTGTCGCTCACGACGAAGCCTAGTAGTTTTCCAGATCTCACCCCGAAGGTGCACTTGTTCGGGTTTAATCTCAGCTTGTACAGCTTCAATCAGTCAAACAACCTCTGTAGATGGTCAAGGTGTTCCTCCTCAGTTTGGGACCTTGCAATCATATCATCGACATATACTTCGATCTCATGATGGATCATATCATGAAACAAAGCAACCATGGAACGTTGGTAGGTTGCTCCAGCATTTTTCAACCCAAAAGGCATGGCCTTGTAACAAAAGGTGCCCCACTGAGTGACAAAAGTGGTATTCTCCATGTCCTCAGGAGCCATCTTGATTTGATTATAACCGGAGAAACCGTCCATGAAGGAGAATACCTTATGCTGAGCAGTGTTGTCAACCAGAACGTCGATGTGAGGCAGAGGGAAGTCATCCTTAGGGCTCGCCCTATTCAAATCCCTGTAATCAACACACATTCGGACCTTACCATCCTTCTTCGGCACTGGAACCACGTTGGCAACCCACTGAGGGTAAGAAGTTACTGCTAGAAAACCAGCGTCGAATTGTTTCATAACCTCAGCTTTGATTTTCTCGGACATCTCTGGACGCATACGGCGGACCTTCTGTTTTACCGGAGGGCATTCTTCCTTGGTAGGCAAATGATGAACCACAATGTCGGTATCCAACCCAGGCATATCTTCGTAAGACCAGGCAAAGATTTCCATGTAGTCATGCAGCATCTGAATCAACCATTGTTTCACACTAGCCTCCAGATTGGCACCAATCTTGACTTCCTTTTTGTCTGTCTCAGTACCCAGATTTACCGTTTCCACTGGCTCTTCATGTGGCTGAATGGCCCTCTCTTCCTGGAGTAGCAGTCTTACAAGCTCACCAGGCACTTCGCAATCATCTTCACCTTCGTCTTCGGCTAAGTTGATCGGATTTTCGAAGTCATAACTGGCAGTAGCAGAGTCGTTACCAGTGAGATCCAGAGTGGATTGGGACCTATATATGTGAGTGTGTGAAAATAGTTGTTTTGCAATATAAAGAAAGACAAGGAGCACAAGATTTGAAATGCAAAAAACGTCCAATGCTTTTATTAATGATATATGAAAATGACACACAAAAGCCCTCACAAATGAAGCCACGGTGCCCCGGGTAAGACACCGAGCCATAAAGGTTTCACATTATTGTCTGTTACAAATTCAAAACAAAGGAGTTCATTACTGAGTGACAAAAGTAATAGGTACAAAGTCTTTCGCCGTCCAGTTGTTTGGTCCACCGTTGGTCGTAGGGTAGATCCAGTTGTAGAATTCAGATTCTTCTATGTCATCTTCAATGGCATTGACTCCCGAGTTGTTGATGAATACAGGAGGTCTTCCAATCCTTTCCCTACGAACAGCCCTTTGAGCTTCTGCGGTGAAACCCAAACCAAACTTGTCAGTCTTCGGAGTGAAATCAGGAAGTCGGCCCTAGTTTGCGCACTCACCCTTCTCAATAACATCCCGGGCATCTTTTAAGGAAGCCATCCTCAACGGAGAATCTTCTTCAGTCACAGTCTCTGTTGATGCCAGTGTCTGAGGAACTTCTTCAAAGTGTTGGAATGGAGTCTCAATGAACTCCCCATCCATTTCTATGTATTGAAACGAGTTGAGGTGACTGACCATGTATTCCTCCTCCCCTTGAACTGTCATAATCTTCCTCTGACCGTGTACTACAGCTTCTGATGTAGTGTGGAGGTCACAGCTCCAGCTTTATGGATCCATGGACGACCCAGCAAGCAAGAATAGGATGGTCGGATGTCCATCACGTAGAGTGTAGAATCAAAGACTTGAGAGCCAACTCTGATTGGAATATCAACCTCACCATGTACCATCCTCTTAGACCCGTCAAAGGCTCGGACGACAATGTTACTTTGCTTTAATTCCAACCCTTCGCAATCCAACCTGTCTAGAGCTTTCTTGGGCAAGACGTTCAATGAAGACCCGGTGTCAACCAACACATGTGCAAGAGTAGTGCCCCTGCATTCCATGGAGACATGCAGGGCATCGTTATGGTTCTTCCCTTTAGCAGTCAGATCGGCGTCGGAGAAACCCAAACCATTATCAGCAGTTATGTTGGCCACACAATCAGTGAATTGATCAGCTGAAGTTTCTTGTGGCACGTGGGCCGTCTTCAGGAAGGTAATCAGAGCCTTGGCATGGGCCTCTGAACACAACAACAGCGATAGCATAGAAATTTTTGATGGGGTGTGCCCCAGCTGCTCAACCACATTAAAATCACTCTTCTTGATAATCTTAAGAATCTCTTCCATCTCCTGCCTGGCAGCTTCAACATTGATGGTCTTTGGTGCCTCCGCCTGGGCAGGCATATTTGTGGCGATCCCTTTGCCCCGAGCGTCGGATGACTCGGCAGCAGGGGTAGAAATAGGAACTTGATCAGGAAGGGAAGTAGGCACACTTGCAGGTGTGATGACAATAGGTCTCTGGATAGTTGGTGGCGCAATATCAGGTGAGAAAGCCTACCGCTGCGGGTGACTTTGGCAGGCC
The DNA here is from genome assembly GCA_948472305.1 of Vicia faba. Taxonomy (NCBI): domain Eukaryota; kingdom Viridiplantae; phylum Streptophyta; class Magnoliopsida; order Fabales; family Fabaceae; genus Vicia; species Vicia faba. The sequence continues at coordinate 589,014,933 of OX451741.1, read as the reverse complement.
CGATGATGTTGCTGACACCGGTACTAGTATCAAATTATTGTTTAACTCCAAGCACATAAACATCTTCCCCATAGTGCCACGAGACAGCTTTGTCAGAGGCGTAGGGAATAGGCCCCGGAACGGTGATGATTATAGGTGCAATATTCTGAACAGGCGTAATTTTGACAGGCTTCCTCGGGGGAGCCTTGGGAGAATTGTTGAAAATGGTGACAATGGAAACTTCTTCAGTAGGGGTAGCAGGAACAACAATCTTTTCAAACAGGATTTCTTTATTGTTCATCAGGTTTTGGATACCTGACTTCAAAGATGGGCACCCAGTAGGTGAAACGGAACATAGATGGAAACCTTTACTACATCCCGGAAATAAACTGGCTAGCAACAGGTTCCTCTTGACGGTCAACAGCGGAGTAACAATATCATCCACAGAGGCTACATACAGGTCTTCCTCTACAGCATTCACTCCATGCTTGGGCATGGGAGCAGTCACAACGTTGGGCCTTTCGGGCGCCTCGAACTCTATCTCTTTAGCATCAATCAGGTCTTGAACCTTATTCTTCAGAGCCCAACAATCATCTGTGTTATGCCCCGGGCTGTCAGAGTGATAAGCGCAGCGGGCGTTGGGATTGTACTTTGGAGAGGTTGTGTTCACAATCTTCGGAGCTTCTTTCAGAGTTACCAGATTGGTTGTCAGTAACTGTGGCAATATCTGGGATAAGGTCATGCTGAGTCGAGTAAACTTCCTTTTAGGTTTCTCACCCCTTTGTTGGTTAAGATGCTGAGGAGCAGCAGCAGGCTTTGAAATAACCACCGCGTTGACAGCTTGGCGGCGTTCCGGTTTATTCTGTCTCCTTGAACCATAGATAGCGCTAGATTCCTTCTTGAATGGTTTCTTTTCAGTGCTCGAGGAGGCACCTTTCTGTATCTTTCCAGACTTGATACCAGCTTCTATTCTCTCACCAGTCAAGATAAGGTCCGTAAACTCGACAGAAGAATTTCCAATCAAATGGTTAAAGAACGGACCAAACAGGGTCCCTAGAAACATATCCACAAGTTCACGGTCAGTTAGAGGTGGCTGCACCCTTCCAGCCAGGTCTCTCCATTTTTGGGCATATTCCTTAAATCCTTCACCCATCCCTAGTGACATACCCTGGAGTTGGGTACGCATAGAAGCGAGGTCGGAATTATACTGAAACTGCTTATAGAATGCAGTAGCCAAATCCTCCGAGTTACGAATACTGGCTCTATCCAGCTGATAGAACCATTCGAGTTGAGCCCCTGAAAGACTATCCTGGAAGAAATGGATCCACAAATTCTTGTCAGCTGTGTAAGGTTGGATCTTCCTTACATACGACTGGAGGTGCAGCTTTGGGCAGGAAGCTCCGTCGTATTTAGCAAAAGCAGGTGCCTTAAATTTATAGGGAATCACCACCCCAGAGGATAAGCCTAGGTCTCCAAAGTCCAGCCTGGGCACATTCTGTATCTCCGTAGCGCTCAAGCGGTCCTCCAGCTGTTTGTACCTATCCTCAGCAGGAGGTTATTGCTCTTCATCATAATCTGTCTCGTTGTCGGAGACCACGGGACTAGGAACCCTTCTCTCTTGTGAACTGTCTTTCCCTACAGATGGAGTAGTCAGCTCAACCTCATTCTGCAGTGCATTCCCAAATCTGCGTCCAGTGTTGAACAAGACGGTCCTCTTCTTCTTCTTCTTCCTTACCTTCAGAATCAGAGTCTTCAAATCCTGTTGACCCTGGGCTAGGCTCATAACCATCTCTTGGAACTGGGCATTCTGGGCCTGGAGGGCCTTGATCGCTTGTTCAGTGGAAGGTTCAGAAGACATGATGATTGCTGAAATAAACAGTGAAGAAGATAAGTGACCTGTAAAAAGTGTACCTGTTATGCATATGATGCATGGCATGCTATTTATGCAATGCATTCAAGGATTAGAAAATTCAAATTCGTTGCAGACAAAAAAGGAACACACGTCATATTAAGAAGTAAATTGTTTAGTACATCAGTGCCTCATGAGCGAAATATTACAAAATACTTAATGTAAAAAGACATTGCGCATCCTCTTTGGAGCGATGTAGGTGTTGAGGGTCTTTTCCTCATGAAGTAGGCGGGTGAGTTCCAAGACCTTCTTCTCATTGGCATGTAAGCTGACTTCAAGAGAATTACGTTCTTCCTTGAGTTGGATCCAGCTCTTTTGCATTTCTTCCCAAGATGTTGGCATGTCAGGATGTAGAATGGTGTGGGGAACCTCTCCTTCCATAACAGGCTCCTTGATTACAGGGAGAATGTGAGGATATGGCATCATAAGCTTCTGGGAACGGGTTCGTACCCACTTGAGGTAAGGCTCAAGGGGGATGGAATTCTTGTGCCCCAGTGTCTTACTATCTACCTTGTTAGGCATCCTCCAAGCTCTGATGAACCTTTGGCTATGTCCTTGCACATCGTTGTCGAAGTCAAAAACTATGTCAGGAATCAGCATGTCATGGGGGCCATCCCTCTGAGCATATCCAAATTGTCTCAAAGCAAGACAAGGGTTGTAAGTGATGCCTCCTCTAATTCCAAGTAAAGGAACATTAGGAAATTCTCCGCAACGGTCAATGATAGTGACATTTTCTCTGGATCGAGAACACCAATGTATACCAGAATGTGTGAGGGTCATCAATCGTTGTGACCACCTTAATCCCCGCTCGTTCTTCAAAACTGATTGTAGAAGGTGCAAAATAAACCACCTTGCCAGGAGAGGAGTGCAGCACATGAGAACACCTCTTTTTCTCATTGTTCGAGTGTAAAATGAGTGGAGGATGTCCCCAAGCAATGTAGGTATGGGATTCCTGGACATGAAAATCTTGACAGCATTTATATCTATAAGTTGATCAGGATTTGGGAACAAGACCAACCCATAGACAAGGAGTGCCACAATCTCTTCAAAGGCTTATAGGTCGAGAGAATTCCAACATTCTTGTGCCTTCTCAAACAGGAACTTTGCTAAGAATCCCTTGATACCACTTCTGATTTCCCAATGCCCCTTGATGTCAGATGGTTGCAGACGTAATGCTTGAGCAACCTCTTCAAGTTTTGGTTCCTTTTCTGTACCGTTGTAGGGTAGTTGACTAAGAATAGGAATTTTCAGAAGTTGAGAAAATTCTTCCAAAGTAGGCACCAATTGATAATCAGGGAAAGTAAAACAGTGGTGCAGGGGGTCAAAGAACTGGAAGAGAACTTTTATCATATCTTCTTTAATGTTGGTGTTGACCAAGATGATGAGTCTACCATGACTTTCACTGAAGGAAGAGTTCTCGGTAATCCTGGATGTAAGCTCCTTGAGTTGAGGAAGGATCCTTACAAGGTTGACCTGAATTGTTTTCCTGCGAAGAGACTCCATGCCCTACAAAACAAGAACAAAGATGAAGATCTGAACCCTTGAAATGGTTAGCAGATGCACATGATGCTTTATGATGTTATGATGTTATGATAAAGGCACACCACAAGTATTCACAAAAGTCAAACATGGTAAAGGCACACAAGTCACACCAGACAGCCCTTAGAGTTTAGGCCAGCATGAAGTTTAGGTACTACCCTCTTGAAGTTAGTTGGCTCAAAACCTGTCCTATGAATAGTAACCGGGTTCTAAGGAGCTCAATATCATTGGATTGTTTTCTATGTTCATTGTTTTGATTTAGCCACTTAACTGGCGACCAAAATATTCCAAGAAAACAACCCTCAATGAGTGTAGTATCGAGTATCTACCAACTTCGGACTGCACCAAAGTCGGTCATCTCACTACCCCTAAAGAGGCCAGGATGGTCAAGTAAGGTTCTAAGGTCAGTTGATGCTTCACGACACCACGCGGTGGCCCCGTACTCTCCTTGACTTGACTCAAGGGTTACCGGTACTCACCAAAGTGCCACATCAACGTAGCAACTGCTTCAACCATGTCTGTATACCCCGCACAGTTTCCTCACAGTTTGTTGCTACTTCTAAAGGGTATCCCCAGATCCGGATTAGGATCTATAGAACTCCGATACAAGCCCACAATATTAAAGCATTCAAGGCATACAATTTAAAACATGGTGATCTAATCCTAAGGTACACCTCACTTATAAATATTGTCCCCAGCAGAGTCGCCAGTTCTGTGATCGGTGGAAATAGAACTGACTATTTTGGAATGCTGGTTCGCGAAATGTCGCGGTAAGCAAGAGTCGCCACCGTCTTTTATTTTCTCCAACAAGGAAAGGACAAAAGCACAGCAAAATTCCTTTTCGAGATGTTTCTCGGTTCGGGAGGTAGATTATAGAAAGGGAAGGTGTTAGCACCCTTTCTATCCGTGGTTATCCACGGGCTCTTAGGTACTTGCTCACTATGTTTTCAAAATGTTTTGCTTTTCTTGTGTTTGTGGGTTTTGAAAAAGTTTGTTTGAAAACTTCGATGTAACTCTTGTATCAGTCCTCAAGAGTATATGAAGTGTTGTTTGAAAACTTTTCTCAGAAAAGTGTAGGTGCGAAAAGTATTTTTGTTTTGAAAGAGCAAGTATCTAAGAACCTCTACCTACTCAAAAGAAATTATGTTGTGTAAATGTCCTTTAGACAGTACTATCCCACTATTGAGAAGTAGGTAGCACCGTCGTTGGAGTTTTCGAGTCAATTCGATTATGGGGACATGTGGTCCCTAAAGCAATAGTAGGACGCCTTAGCGGTAACCCTAATATCTTAGATCTTTTTTTATCCGAGGCAACCGTTTCGAGGCAACTTGGATCTTTAGACAAGAGGCCGACCTCTAAAACACCCTATACTCAATGACCACGTCGAGGCAACCAAGTGAGGCGTACCCTAAGAGTGGCATGTGCAAGTGTGTCAAGTTTCAATTAAATTATCTTTGCACAGGTTATGGTGAGCTACGTTTTGATTTTATTTTCAGAGATAAGTCTTGTCATGCATAGCCTAGTTAACATACATCTAACAGTTAAATATTGCGGAAAATAAATCTACGCTATTACAAGGCGTCGGGTATTTACATCGCCAAAAACAACCCTTGAAAAGTAAATTGCGGAATTTAAAAGAAAGCGATCCAAAGTCCTAATTAACGCTATTACATCCTCGGAACAATTACATAATAATGATCAAAAATTATATGCGCGCGAGAGAAAATTGAATCGGAGAAGTCCTTAGGGTTTTGACCCTTTTTTGAGAAAGAAAGAAATTTTTGTTCTTTGGCATTTAATTAAATTAATCCTAAAACTAATTAATTAATAAAAAGAAAAGATGTTTTTGAGTTTTTTATGTTTTTTTAGGAAACAAATAAAAATAAGATGATTAAAAGTCAAGAACCCTAATTCTACATTAGTTTTAGATTATTGCAAAAATGTCAAAAATTAACCTAATTGAAACAACTAAATTAATTATGTTAGTTTTTATTTACAAAAATAATAAATTAAAAGTGAAATTAAGAAATAATAATAATAATAATAAAATATTATATTTTAGTTTTCTGATTTTTATTATGAAAATAATTAATTTGTGAGTTAATTAAATAATAATAATAATAATAATTAGTAAAATAATTAAATAAAGAAGAAAAAAGAATTAAAAGAAGAATAAACCAAGGGGGGGGGGGGGTGCTGGCCCATTTAGGAGGTAAGTTCTGGAATTTTGAAGCCCATTTGTTGCAGCCTCTTTGACTTTTTGAGATCCTCCATGCGTTGATTGACTAGGGAGCATGGTGGTCTTCCAATCATGACCACTGGATTTGAGTCTAGGGACATCTGGCGCGTGGATATCTGAGGTACATGATGGACATCATCTGGGAAGCTGCATGTGAACACACACAAGAAAATAATAACAAGAGTTTTGGGGGACCTGGGATTCGAACCCAGGTCCCAATGGTTCCAAGCCAACGCATCATCCACTACACCATGTGCACTCTTTTGTTATTATAATAATAAGCAAATATAATATATAAAAAATCAATTCATATGTTGTTCACACAAAAACGCGCGTGCTGATTTGAACTAACCAATGATGTATCAACACATCATCATCTTCCTCGTTGAACCTGCAAAAACAATGTTAGATAGCGGGGGTTTTTAACCCCCACAAACTAGAGTGGTGAAAAATAGCGAATAGAGTTGTGATTAATATAAATATTTCACGAATAGTCAGTCTTGTTCGTCTTGGTTCAACGATTCCAACCATCTATCTTAGGAGTCCTAATTATTCCTGGATTGCAAAGCCCCAAATTCACAGCTCATGAACCCTAGAAATCATCCATGGTAACTTTTGATTCTGTGCATTATAATTCAATTAACTTATGCCATTAACTTCATATGGATTCAAGCAATGCAAAACAAACAAGAAATCATGTTAAATGTGCATGAATTGGACAATACGATTTTGGAAAAAATGTGCAAACCGTGGTTCTGTTCTTAGTGATTTCTTGAGCTTTAGCGTGTGATTTCAATTGCCACACGTTCATGGGAACCCCTGCAAGGTGTTAGAATTAACAAAATGCTTTGAATCGCCCTGGAATATAGAAATCAGTTTTGAGTTTTTCTTGAAAAATTTTCAATATACTATGGCTTTTCTGCAGCTTCTCTCACGTGTATGGCATTAGGGTTAGCTTGTATATATATAGAGGAATGAAACTAGGTCACAATCTTGAGCCAAAATCCTTTGAATTGATGATTGAATATTTGATTGAAAATCAAATCTTTTTGCATTTTCATGATTGGAAAAAGTTGCCAATTTTAGAGATATTGCATCTTTGACTTGGTGCACGAAATTGCCAGCCTTTTTAGGTCATACTTGCTTCACAAAAAGATTGAAAAATCAAATCTTTGTATTTTCCAACAATTTAAATTAATTAAATGAATTAATATTGATTAAAAATCCAATTAATTAATAAAAATAAGAAAATAAATTCAATTAAGCTTGATGGGTCGTGCATAGGCCATGGATGAAGTTTCAAGAAAAGATTTGAGGCCCATTAGCAAAAATAAGGTGTTTTGAGCAAAGTTGACTTTTGCAAATTCACAAAAAATTCCCAGCTTCTCCAATGCACAACTTGCTCAATTTTGATCATATGACCATGTTCTTGGACATTTTGGAAAGGTCTTAAAGTCCTCTAACCAATACCTTTTGTCCCGTGTCATTTGGATTTACCAATCTCAAGTTATGGCCTTTGACTTAAAGTGCATTTTTGTTGACTTTTGAAATTGACCTATAATGTAGAAATTGATAACTTTCTATGAGAGCATTTCTTGGACTTGTAGTGTGAAGATGGATTGTAGGAAATGTCATCCCCTTCAAAATGAGCATTGGATGGGATTTTTCTGACAAACCATGAAAACGTTATGCCCTGGTCAAGATACAGTTGACTTTTCTGCTGTCCAAAAATAGTAACTTTTGCATCTTTGAGGATTTTTGAGCTATCCTTGTGGAATCATGATCAAGACTTGATCAAATGATGATTGTGGACTCAAAATAAGATGTTGACCAAAAATTCTGACTTTTGACTGCAAAATGACCATTTTGCCCTTATAGTTGACTGTGGATCAAATGGAGCTTTTGACTGTGCAAATTGGCACTGTGAGTCTTGAAACTTGGCATGTAGGTGCTTGAGGATGTGTATGGGCCTATGGGACTTGATTGAACCATTGGAAACCCCAAATTCCTTGAAAGAACCAAAACCCTAATTTCAGTTGTCTTAGGAGATATTTGGACTGTGCAATCCTTGAGCAATCTTGAACCATTTGGAGATGATTCTTGACAAACTTTGAAGAATATGGGAGGGCAAATTTTGGGGTACAACACAAGGCTACCATCCATTGGAGTAACAAAAATCTCGACAACAGACTTCTTTCCATAATGACAAGGCTACTATCTATTGGAGTAACAAAAATATCGACAACAAACTACCTTATATAATGACAAGGCTACCATCCATTGGAGTAACAAAAATATCGACAACATACTACCTTCCATAATGACAATGCTACAATCCATCGGAGTAACAAAATATAGACAACAGACTACCTTCCATAATGACAAGGCTACCATTCATTAGAGTAACAAAAATTTGGACTATAGACAATCTTCCATAATGACAAGGCTACTATCCATTGGAATAACAAAAATCTCGACAACAGACTACCTTCCATAATGACAAGGCTACAATCCATTGGAGTAAGAAAAATCTCGAAAGCAGACTACCTCCCATAATGACAAGGCTACAATCCATTAGAGTAACAAAAATCTTGACAACAGACCACCTTTCATAATGACAAGGCTACCATACATTAGAGTAACAAAGATATCGACAAAATACTACCTTCCATAATGACAAGGCTACCATCCATTGAAGTAACAAAAATATCAACAACAAACTACCTTCCAAAATGACAAGGCTACCAGCCATTGGAATAAAAAAAATCTCGACAACAGACTACCTTCCATAATGACAAGGCTACCATCCATTGGAGTAACAAAGATATCGACAACACACTACCTTCCAAAAGGACAAGGCTACAATCTATTGGAGTAAACAAAATCTCGACAACAGACTACCTTCCATAATGACAAGGCTACCATCCATTGGAATAAAAAAGATATCGACAACATAGTACCTTCTATAATGACAAGGCTACTATCTAATAGATTAACAAAAATATCGACAACAAACTACCTTACATAATGATAAGGCTACCATCCATTGGAATAACAAAAATCTCGACAACAGACTACCTTCCATAATGACAAGGCTACAATCCAATGCAATAACAAAAATATCGAAAATAGACTACCTTCCATAATGACAAGGCTACCATCCATTGGAGTAACAAAGATATCGACAACATACTACCTTCCATAATGACAAGGCTACCATCCATTGGAGTAACAAAAATCTCGACAACAGCCTACCTTCCATAATGACAAGGCTACCATCCATTGGAGTAACAAAAATCTCGACAACAGACTACCTTCCATAATGACAAGGCTACTATCCATTGGAGTAACATAATATAGACAACATACTACCTTCCATAATGAAAAGGCTACCATTCATTAGAGTAACAAAAATTTGGACTATAGACTACCTTCCATAATGACAAGGCTACGATCCATTAGAATAACAAAAATCTCGACAACATACTACCTTCCATAATGACAAGGCTACCATCCGATGGAATAATAAAAATATCAAAAACAGACTACCGTCCATAATGACTAGGCTACAATCCATTGGAGTAACAAAAATCTAGACAACATACTACCTTCCATAATGACAAGGCTACCATCCATTGGAGTAACAAAGATATCGACAACATACTACCTTCCATAATGACAAGGCTACCATCACTTGGAGTAACAAAAATATTGACAACAGACTACCTTCCATAATGACAAGGCTACCTTCCATTGGAGTAAGAAAAATCTCGACAACAGACTACCTCCAATAATGACAAGGCTACAATCCATTGGAGTAACAAAAATCTTGACAACAGACCACCTTTCATAATGACAAGGCTACCATACATTAGAGTAACAAAGATATCAACAACATACCACCTTCCACAATGACAAGGCTACCATCCATTGAAGTAACAAAAATATCAACAACAAACTACCTTCCAAAATGATAAGGCTACCAGCCATTGGAATAAAAAAAATCTCGACAACAGACGACCTTCCATAATGACAAGGCTACCATCCATTGGAGTAACAAAGATATCGACAACATACTACCTTCCATAATGACAAGGCTAAAATCTATTAGAGTAACAGAATTATAGACAACAGACTACCTTCCATAATGACAAGGCTATCATCCATTGAAATAAAAAAGATATCGACAACATACTACCTTCTATAATGACAAGGCTACTATCTATTAGATTAACAAAAATATCGACAACAAGACTACCTTACATAATGACAAGGCTACCATCCATTGGAATAACAAAAATCTCGACAACAGACTACCTTCCATAATGACAAGGCTACCATACAATGCAATAACAAAAATATCGAAAATAGACTACCTTCCATAATGACAAGGCTACAATACATTGGAGTAACAAAAATCTAGACAACAGACTACCTTCCATAATGAAAAGGCTACCATCCATTGAAGTAACAAAAATATCGACAACAAACTACCTTCCAAAATGACAAGGCTACCAGCCATTGGAATAACAAAAGTTTCGACAACAGACTACCTTCCATAATGACAAGGCTACCATCCATTGGAGGAACAAAGATATCGACAACATACTACCTTCCATAATGACAAGGCTACAATCTATTGGAGTAACAAAAATCTCAATAACAGACTACCTTTCATAATGACAAGGCTACCATCCATTGGAATAAAAAAGATATCGCCAACATACTACCTTCTATAATGACAAGGCTACTATCTATTGGAGTAACAAAAATATCGAGAACAAACTACCTTACATAATGACAAGGCTACAATCCATTGGAATAACAAAAATCTCGACAACAGACTACCTTCCATAATGACAAGGCTACCATCCAATGCAATAACAAAAATCTCGAAAACAGACTACCTTCCATAATGACAAGGCTACAATCCATTTGAGTAACAAAATGTAGACAACATACTACCTTCCATAATGAAAAGGCTACCATTCATTAAAGTAACAATAATTTGGACTATAGGCTACCTTCCATAATGACAAGGCTACTATCCATTGGAATAACAAAAATCTAGACAACTGACTACCTTCCATAATGACAAGGCTACCATCCATTGGAGTAACAAAGATATCGGCAACATACTACCTTCCATAATGACAAGGCTACCATCCATTGGAGTAACACAAATATTGACAACAGACTACCTTCCATAATGACAACGCTACCATCCATTAGAGTAAGAAAAATCTCGACAACAGACTACCTCCCATAATGACAAGGCTACAATCCATTGGAGTAACAAAAATCTTGACAACAGACCACCTTTCAAAATGACAAGGCTACCATACATTAGAGTAACAAAGATATCGACAACATACTACCTTCCATAATGACAAGGCTACCATCCATTGAAGTAACAAAAATATCAACAACTAAATACCTTCCATAATGACAAGGCTATCATCCATTGGAGTAACAAAGATATCGACAACATACTACCTTCCATAATGACAAGGCTACAATCTATTGGAGTAACAAAAATCTCGACAACAGACTACCTTCCACAGTGACAAGGCTACCATCCATTCTAATAAAAAATATATCGAAAACATACTACCTTCTATAATGATAAGGCTACCATCTATTAGAGTAACCAAAATATCGACAACAAACTACCTTACATAATGACAAGGCTACCATCCATTGGAATAATAAAAATCTCGACAACAGACTACCTTCCATAATGACAAGGCTACCATCCAATGCAATAATAAAAATATCAAAAACAGACTACCTTCCATAATGACAAGGCTACAATCCATTGGAGTACCAAAAATCTAGACAACAGACTACCTTCCATAATGACAAGGCTACCATCCGTTGGAGTAACAAAGATATCGACAACATACTACCTTCCATAATGACAATGCTAACAATCATTGGAGTAACAAAAATCTCGACATCAGACTACCTTCCATAATGACAAGGCTGCCATTCATTGGAGTGACAAAGATATCGACATCAGACTACCTTCCATAATGACAAGGCTACCATCCATTGGAGTAACAAAGATATCGACAACATACTACCTTCCATAATGACAAGGCTACCATCCATTGGAGTAACAAAAATCTCGACAACAGACTACCTTCCATAATGAAAAGGCTACCATCCAATGGAATAACAAAAATATCAAAAACAGACTACCTTCCATAATGACAAGGCTACAATCCATTGGAGTAACAAAAATCCAGACAACAGACTACCTTCCATAATGACAAGGCTACCATCCATTGGAGTAACAAAGATATCGACCACATACTACCTTCCATAATGACAAGGCTACCATCCATTGGAGTAACAAAAATATTGACAACAGATTACCTTCCATAATGACAAGGCTACCATCCATTCTAATAAAAAATATATCGAAAACATACTACCTTCTATAATGATAAGGCTACCATCTATTAGAGTAACAAAAATATCGACAACAAACTACCTTACATAATGACAAGGCTACCATCCATTGGAATAATAAAAATCTCGACAACAGACTACCTTCCATAATGACAAGGCTACCATCCAATGCAATAATAAAAATATCAAAAACAGACTACCTTCCATAATGACAAGGCTACAATCCATTGGAGTAACAAAAATCTAGACAACAGACTACCTTCCATAATGACAAGGCTACCATCCATTGGAGTAACAAAGATATCGACAACATACTACCTTCCATAATGACAAGGCTACCATCCATTGAAGAACCAAAAATATCAACAACTAAATACCTTCCAAAATGACAAGGCTACCAGCCATTGGAATAAAAAAATCTCGACAAAAGACTGCCTTCCATAATGACAAGGCTACCATCCATTGGAGTAACAAAGATATCGACAACATACTACCTTCCATAATGACAAGGCTACAATCTATTGGAGTAACAAAAATCTCGACAACAGAATACCTTCCACAATGAAAAGGCTACCATCCATTCTAATAAAAAATATTTCGAAAACATACTACCTTCTATAATGATAAGGCTACCATCTATTAGAGTAACAAAAATATCGACAACAAACTACCTTACATAATGACAAGGCTACCATCCATTGGAATAATAAAAATCTCGACAACAGACTACCTTCCATAATGACAAGGCTACCATCCAATGCAATAATAAAAATATCAAAAACAGACTACCTTCCATAATGACAAGGCTACAATCCATTGGAGTAACAAAAATCTAGACAACAAACTACCTTCCATAATGACAAGGCTACCATCCATTGGAGTAACAAAGATATCGACAACATACTACCTTCCATAATGACAAGGCTACCATCCATTGGAGTAACAAAAATCTCGACATCAGACTACCTTCCATAATGACAAGGCTGTCATTCATTGGAGTGACAAAGATATCGACATCAGACTACCTTCCATAATGACAAGGCTACCATCCATTGGAGTAACAAAGATATCGACAACATACTACCTTCCATAATGACAAGGCTACCATCCATTGGAGTAACAAAAATCTCGACAACAAACTACTTTATATAATGACAAGGCTACCATCCATTGGAGTAACAAAAATATTGACAACAGGCTACCTTCCATAATGACAAGGCTACCATCCATTGGAGTAACAAAATTTAGACAACAAACTACCTTCCATAATGACAAGGCTACCATTCATTAGAGTGACAAAAATTTGGACTATAAACTACCTTCCATAATGGCAAGGCTACTATCCATTGGAATAACAAAAATCTCGACAACGGACTACCTTCCATAATGACAAGGCTACCATCCAATGGAATAACAAAAATATCAAAAACAGACTACCTTCCATAATGACAAGGCTACAATCCATTGGAGTAACAAAAATCCAGCCAACAGACTACCTTCCATAATGACAAGGCTACCATCCATTGGAGTAACAAAGATATCGGCAACATACTACCTTCCATAATGACAAGGCTACCATCCATTGAAGTAACAAAAATATTAACAACAGATTACCTTCCATAATGACAAGGCTACCATCCATTGGAGTAAGAAAAATCTCGACAACAAACTACCTCCCATAATGACAAGGCTACAATCCATTGGAGTAACAAAAATCTTGACAACAGACAACCTTCCATAATGACAAGGCTACCATACATTAGAGTAACAAAGATATCGACAACATACTACCTTCCATAATGAAAAGGCTACCAGCCATTGGAATAACAAAGGTTTCGACAACAAACTACCTTCCATAATGACAAGGCTACCATCCATTGGAGGAACAAAGATATCGACAGCATACTACCTTCCATAATGACAAGGCTACAATCTATTGGAGTAACAAAAATCTCGACAACAGACTACCTTCCATAATGACAAGGCTACCATCCATTGGAATAAAAAAGATATCACCAACATACTACCTTCTATAATGACAAGGCTACTATCTATTGGAGTAACAAAAATATCGACAACAAACTACCTTACATAATGACAAGGCTACTATCCATTAGAATAACAAAAATCTCGACAACAGACTACCTTCCATAATGACAAGGCTACCATCCAATGCAATAACAAAAATCTCGAAAACAGACTACCTTCCATAATGACAAGGCTACAATCCATTTGAGTAACAAAAATCTAGACAACAGAGTACCATCCATAATGACAAGGCTACCATCCATTAGAGTAAAAAAGATATCGACAACATACTACCTTCCATAATGACAAGGATACCATCCATTGGAGTAACAAAAATATCGACAACAAACTACCTTCCAAAATGACAAGGCTATCAGCCATTGGAATAACAAAAATCTCGACATCAGACTACCTTCCATAATGACAAGGCTACCATCCATTGGAGTAACAAAGATATCGACAACATACTACCTTCCATAATGACAAGGCTACCATCCATTGGAGTAACAAAATTCTCGACAATAGACTACCTTCCATAATGACAAGGCTACAATCCATTGGAGTAACAAAAATATCGACAACAAACTATGTTCCATAATGACAAGGCTACCATCCATTGGAGTAAAAAAATATCGACAACAGATTACCTTCCAACATGACAAAGCTACAATCCATTGGAGCAACAAAAATCTCGACAACAAACTACCTTTCATAATGACAAGGCTACCACCCAATGGAATAACAAAAATATCAAAAACAGACTACCTTCCATAATGACAAGGCTACAATCCATTGGAGTAACAAAAATCCAGACAACAGACTACCTTCCATAATGACAAGGCTACCATCCATTTGAGTAACAAAGATATCGACATCATACTACCTTCCATAATGACAAGGCTACCATCCATTGGAGTAACAAAAATATTGACAACAGATTACCTTCCATAATGACAAGGCTACCATCCATTGGAGTAAGAAAAATCTCGACAACAAACTACCTCCCATAATGACTAGGCTACAATCCATTGGAGTAACAAAAATCTTGACAATAAACAACCTTCCATAATGACAAGGCTACCAGCCATTGGAATAACAAAGATATCGACAACAGACTACCTTCCATAATGACAAGGCTATCATCCATTGGAGTAACAAAGAAATCGACAACATACTACCTTCCATAATCACAAGGCTACCATCCATTGGAGTATCAAAAATCTCGACAACAGACTACCTTCCATAATGACAAGGCTACCATCCATTGGAGGAACAAAGATATCGACAACATACTACCTTCCATAATGACATGGCTAAATCTATTGGAGTAACAAAAATCTCGACAACAGACTACCTTCCATAATGACAAGGCTACCATCCATTGGAATAAAAAAGATATCTCCAACTACTACCTTCTATAATGACAAGGCTACTATCTATTGGAGTAACAAAAATATCGACAACAAACTACCTTACATAATGACAAGGCTACAATCCATTGGAATAACAAAAATCTCGACAACAGACTACCTTCCATAATGACAAGGCTACCATCCAATGCAATAACAAAAATCTCGAAAACAGACTACCTTCCATAATGACAAGGCTACAATCCATTGGAGTAACAAAAATCTAGACAACAGAGTACCTTCCATAATGACAAGGCTACCACCCATTAGAGTAAAAAAGATATCAACAACATACTACCTTCCATAATGACAAGGCTACCATCCATTGGAGTAACAAAAATATCGACAACAAACTACCTTCCAAAATGACAAGGCTATCTGCCATTGGAATAACAAAAATCTCCACATCAGACTACCTTCCATAATGACAAGGCTACCATCCATTGGAGTAACAAAGATATCGACAACATACTACCTTCCATAATGACAAGGCTACCATCCATTGGAGTAACAAAAATCTCGACAATAGACTACCTTCCATAATGACAAGGCTACAATCCATTGGAGTAAAAAAAATATCGACAACAAACTAAGTTCCATAATGACAAGGCTACCATCCATTGGAGTAAAAAAATATCGACAAAAGATTACCTTCCAACATGACAAGGCTACAATCCATTGGAGTAACAAAAATCTCGACAACAAACTACCTTTCATAATGACAAGGCTACCATCCATTGGAGTAAAAAAGATATCAACAACATACTACCTTCCATAATGACAAGGCTACCATCCATTGGAGTTACAAAAATAACGATAACAAACTACCTTCCATAATGACAGGGCTACCATCCATTGGAATAACAAAAATCTTGACAACATGCTACCTTCCATAATGACGAGGCTACCATCCAATGGAATAACAAAAATCTCAAAAACAGACTACCTTCCATAATGAACAGGCTACCATCCATTGGAGTAAAAGAAATCTGAACAACAGACTACCTTCTATAATGACAAGGCTACCATCCATTGGAGTAACAAAAATCTCAACGACAGACTACCTTCCATAATGACAATTCCACCATCTATTGGAGTAACAAAAATCTCGACAACAGACTACCTTCCATAATGACAAAGCTACCATCCATTGGAGTAACAAAAATCTCGACAACATACTACCTTCCATAATGACAAGGCTACCATCCAATGGAATAACAAAAATCTCAAAAACAAACTACCTTCCATAATGACAAGGCTACAATCCATTGGAGTAACAAAAATCTAGGAAACAGACTACCTTCCATAATGAAAAGGCTACCATCCATTGGAGTAACAAAGATATCGACAACATACTACTTTCCATAATGACAAGGCTACCATCCATTTGAGTAACAAAAATATTGACAACAGACTACCTTTCATAAAGACATGGATACCATCCATTGGAGTAAGAAAAATCTCGAAAACAGACTACCTCCTATAATAACAAGGCTACAATCCATTGGAGTAACAAAAATCTTGACAACAGACAACCTTCCATAATGATAAGGCTACCATACATTAGAGTAACAAAGATATCGACAACATAATACCTTCCATAATGACAAGGCTACCATGCATTGAAGTAACAAAAATATCGACAACAAACTACCTTCCAAAATGACAAGGCTACCAGCCATTGGAATAACAAAAATCTCGACAACAGACTACCTTCCATAATGACAAGGCTATCATCCATTGGAGTAACAAAGAAATCGACAACATACTACCTTCCATAATCACAAGGCTACCATCCATTGGAGTATCAAAAATCTCGACAACAGACTACCTTCCATAATGACAAGGCTACCATCCATTGGAGTAACAAAAATATTGACAACAAACTACGTTCCATAATGACAAGGCTACAATCTATTGGAGTAACAAAAATCTCGACAACAGACTACCTTCCATAATGACAAGGCTACCATCCATTGGAATAAAAAAGATATCGCCAACATACTACCTTCTATAATGACAAGGATACTATCTATTGGAGTAACAAAATTATCGACAACAAACTACCTTACATAATGAAAAGGCTACCATCCATTGGAATAACAAAAATCTCGACAACAGACTACCTTCCATGATGACAAGGCTACCATCCAATGCAATAAAACAAATATCGAAAACAGACTACCTTCCATAATGACAAGGCTACAATCCATTGGAGTAACAAAAATCTAGACAACAGAGTACCTTCCATAATGACAAGGCTACCATCCAATGGAGTAATAAAGATATCGACAACATACTACCTTCCATAATAACAAGGCTACCATCCATTGGTGAAATAAAAATATCGACAACAAACTACCTTCCAAAATGACCAGGCTATCAGCCATTGGAATAACAAAAATCTCGACATCAGACTACCTTCCATAATGACAAGGCTACCATTCATTGGAGTAACAAAGATATTGACAACATACTACCTTTCATAATTACAAGGCTACCATCCATTGGAGTAACATAAATCTCGACAACAGACTACCTTCCATAATGACAAGGCTACCATCCATTGGAGTAAAAAAATATCGACAACAGATTACCTTCCAACATGACAAGGCTACAATCCATTGAAGTAACAAAAATCTCGACAACAAACTACCTTTCATAATGACAAGGCTACCATCCATTGGAGTAAAAAAGATATCAACAACATACTACCTTCCATAATGACAAGGCTACCATCCATTGGAGTTACAAAAATAACGATAACAAACTACCTTCCATAATGACAGGGCTACCATCCATTGGAATAACAAAAATCTTGACAACATGCTACCTTCCATAATGACGAGGCTACCATCCAATGGAATAACAAAAATCTCGAAAACAGACTACCTTCCATAATGAACAGGCTACCATCCATTGGAGTAAAAGAAATCTGAACAACAGATTACCTTCTATAATGACAAGGCTACCATCCATTGGAGTAACAAAAATCTCAACGACAGACTACCTTCCATAATGACAATTCCACCATCTATTGGAGTAACAAAAATCTCGACAACAGACTACCTTCCTTAATGACAAGGCTACCATCCATTGGAGTAACAAAAATATTGACAACAGAATACCTTCCATAATGACAAGGCTAACATCCATTGGAATAACAAAAATATCGACAACAAACTACGTTCCATAATGACAAGGCTACCATCCATTGGAGTAAAAAAATATCGACAATAAATTACCTTCCAAAATGACTAGGCTACCAGCCATTGGACTACAGACTACCTTCCATAATCACAAGGCTACCATCCATCGGAGTAACAAAGATATCGACAACAGACTACCTTCCATAATGACAAGGCTACCATCCAATGGAATAACAAAAATCTCAAAAACAGACTACCTTCCATAATGACAAGGCTACAATCCATTGGAGTAACAAAAATCTAGGAAACAAACTACCTTCCATAATGAAAAGACTACCATCCATTGGAGTAACAAAGATATCGACAACATACTACTTTCCATTATGACAAGGCTACCATCCATTTGAGTAACAAAAATATTGACAACAGACTACCTTTCATAATGACAAGGATACCATCCATTGGAGTAAGAAAAATCTCGACAACAGACTACCTCCTATAATAACAAGGCTACAATCCATTGGAGTAACAAAAATCTTGACAACAGACAACCTTCCATAATGACAAGGCTACCATACATTAGAGTAACAAAGATATCGACAACATAATACCTTCCATAATGACAAGGCTACCATGCATTGAAGTACCAAAAATATCGACAACAAACTACCTTCCAAAATGACAAGGCTACCAGCCTTTGGAATAACAAAAATCTCGACAACAGACTACCTTCCATAATGACAAGGCTATCATCCATTGGAGTAACAAAGAAATCGACAACATACTACCTTCCATAATCACAAGGCTACCATCCATTGGAGTATCAAAAATCTCGACAACAGACTACCTTCCATAAGGACAAGGCTACCATCCATTGGAGTAACAAAAATATTGACAACAAACTACGTTCCATAATGACAAGGCTACAATCTATTGGAGTAACAAAAATCTCGACAACAGACTACCTTCCATAATGACAAGGCTACCATCCATTGGAATAAAAAAGATATCGCCAACATACTACCTTCTATAATGACAAGGATATTATCTATTGGAGTAACAAAATTATCGACAACAAACTACCTTACATAATTAAAAGGCTACCATCCATTGGAATAACAAAAATCTCGACAACAGACTACCTTCCATGATGACAAGGCTACCATCCAATGCAATAACACAAATATCGAAAACAGACTACCTTCCATAATGACAAGGCTACAATCTATTGGAGCAACAAAAATCTAGACAACAGACTACCTTCCATAATGACAAGGCTACCATCCAATGGAGTAATAAAGATATCGACAACATACTACCTTCCATAATAACAAGGCTACCATCCATTGGAGTAACAAAAATATCGACAACAAACTACCTTCCAAAATGACCAGGCTATCAGCCATTGGAATAACAAAAATCTCGACATCAGACTACCTTCCATAATGACAAGGCTACCATTCATTGGAGTAACAAAGATATCGACAACATACTACCTTCCATAATGACAAGGCTACCATCCATTGGAGTAACATAAATCTCGACAGCAGACTACCTTCCATAATGACAAGGCTACCATCCATTGGAGTAAAAAAATATCGACAACAGATTACCTTCCAACATGACAAGGCTACAATCCATTGGAGTAACAAAAATCTCGACAACAAACTACCTTTCATAATGACAAGGCTACCATCCATTGGAGTAAAAAAGATATCAACAACATACTACCTTCCATAATGACAAGGCTACCATCCATTGGATTTACAAAAATAACGATAACAAACTACCTTCCATAATGACAGGGCTACCATCCATTGGAATAACAAAAATCTTGACAACATGCTACCTTCCATAATGACGAGCCTACCATCCAATGGAATAACAAAAATCTCAAAAACATACTACCTTCCATAATGAACAGGCTACCATCCATTGGAGTAAAAGAAATCTGAACAACAGACTACCTTCTATAATGACAAGGCTACCATCCATTGGAGTAACAAAAATCTCAACGACAGACTACCTTCCATAATGACAATTCCACCATCTATTGGAGTAACAAAAATCTCGAGAACAGACTACCTTCCATAATGACAAGGCTACCATCCATTGGAGTAACAAAAATATTGACAACAGACTACCTTCCATAATGACAAGGCTACCATCCATTGGAATAACAAAAATATCGACAACAAACTACGTTCCATAATGACAAGGCTACCATCCATTGGAGTAAAAAATATCGACAATAAATTACCTTCCAAAATGACTAGGCTACCAGCCATTGGAATAAAAAAATCTGGACTACAGACTACCTTCCATAATCACAAGGCTACCATCCATCGGAGTAACAAAGATATCGACAACAGACTACCTTCCATAATGACAAGGCTACCATCCAATGGAATAACAAAAATCTCAAAAACAGACTACCTTCCATAATGACAAGGCTACAATCCATTGGAGTAACAAAAATCTAGGAAACAAACTACCTTCCATAATGAAAAGGCTACCATCCATTGGAGTAACAAAGATATCGACAACATACTACTTTCCATAATGACAAGGCTACCATCCATTTGAGTAACAAAAATATTGACAACAGACTACCTTTCATAATGACAAGGATACCATCCATTGGAGTAAGAAAAATCTCGACAACAGACTACCTCCTATAATAACAAGGCTACAATCCATTGGAGTAACAAAAATCTTGACAACAGACAACCTTCCATAATGACAAGGCTACCATACATTAGAGTAACAAAGATATCGACAACATAATACCTTCCATAATGACAAGGCTACCATGCATTGAAGTACCAAAAATATCGACAACAAACTACCTTCCAAAATGACAAGGCTACCAGCCTTTGGAATAACAAAAATCTCGACAACAGACTACCTTCCATAATGACAAGGCTATCATCCATTGGAGTAACAAAGAAATCGACAACATACTACCTTCCATAATCACAAGGCTACCATCCATTGGAGTATCAAAAATCTCGACAACAGACTACCTTCCATAAGGACAAGGCTACCATCCATTGGAGTAACAAAAATATTGACAACAAACTACGTTCCATAATGACAAGGCTACAATCTATTGGAGTAACAAAAATCTCGACAACAGACTACCTTCCATAATGACAAGGCTACCATCCATTGGAATAAAAAAGATATCGCCAACATACTACCTTCTATAATGACAAGGATATTATCTATTGGAGTAACAAAATTATCGACAACAAACTACCTTACATAATTAAAAGGCTACCATCCATTGGAATAACAAAAATCTCGACAACAGACTACCTTCCATGATGACAAGGCTACCATCCAATGCAATAACACAAATATCGAAAACAGACTACCTTCCATAATGACAAGGCTACAATCTATTGGAGCAACAAAAATCTAGACAACAGACTACCTTCCATAATGACAAGGCTACCATCCAATGGAGTAATAAAGATATCGACAACATACTACCTTCCATAATAACAAGGCTACCATCCATTGGAGTAACAAAAATATCGACAACAAACTACCTTCCAAAATGACCAGGCTATCAGCCATTGGAATAACAAAAATCTCGACATCAGACTACCTTCCATAATGACAAGGCTACCATTCATTGGAGTAACAAAGATATCGACAACATACTACCTTCCATAATGACAAGGCTACCATCCATTGGAGTAACATAAATCTCGACAGCAGACTACCTTCCATAATGACAAGGCTACCATCCATTGGAGTAAAAAAATATCGACAACAGATTACCTTCCAACATGACAAGGCTACAATCCATTGGAGTAACAAAAATCTCGACAACAAACTACCTTTCATAATGACAAGGCTACCATCCATTGGAGTAAAAAAGATATCAACAACATACTACCTTCCATAATGACAAGGCTACCATCCATTGGATTTACAAAAATAACGATAACAAACTACCTTCCATAATGACAGGGCTACCATCCATTGGAATAACAAAAATCTTGACAACATGCTACCTTCCATAATGACGAGCCTACCATCCAATGGAATAACAAAAATCTCAAAAACATACTACCTTCCATAATGAACAGGCTACCATCCATTGGAGTAAAAGAAATCTGAACAACAGACTACCTTCTATAATGACAAGGCTACCATCCATTGGAGTAACAAAAATCTCAACGACAGACTACCTTCCATAATGACAATTCCACCATCTATTGGAGTAACAAAAATCTCGAGAACAGACTACCTTCCATAATGACAAGGCTACCATCCATTGGAGTAACAAAAATATTGACAACAGACTACCTTCCATAATGACAAGGCTACCATCCATTGGAATAACAAAAATATCGACAACAAACTACGTTCCATAATGACAAGGCTACCATCCATTGGAGTAAAAAATATCGACAATAAATTACCTTCCAAAATGACTAGGCTACCAGCCATTGGAATAAAAAAATCTGGACTACAGACTACCTTCCATAATCACAAGGCTACCATCCATCGGAGTAACAAAGATATCGACAACAGACTACCTTCCATAATGACAAGGCTACCATCCAATGGAATAACAAAAATCTCAAAAACAGACTACCTTCCATAATGACAAGGCTACAATCCATTGGAGTAACAAAAATCTAGGAAACAAACTACCTTCCATAATGAAAAGGCTACCATCCATTGGAGTAACAAAGATATCGACAACATACTACTTTCCATAATGACAAGGCTACCATCCATTTGAGTAACAAAAATATTGACAACAGACTACCTTTCATAATGACAAGGATACCATCCATTGGAGTAAGAAAAATCTCGACAACAGACTACCTCCTATAATAACAAGGCTACAATCCATTGGAGTAACAAAAATCTTGACAACAGACAACCTTCCATAATGACAAGGCTACCATACATTAGAGTAACAAAGATATCGACAACATAATACCTTCCATAATGACAAGGCTACCATGCATTGAAGTACCAAAAATATCGACAACAAACTACCTTCCAAAATGACAAGGCTACCAGCCTTTGGAATAACAAAAATCTCGACAACAGACTACCTTCCATAATGACAAGGCTATCATCCATTGGAGTAACAAAGAAATCGACAACATACTACCTTCCATAATCACAAGGCTACCATCCATTGGAGTATCAAAAATCTCGACAACAGACTACCTTCCATAAGGACAAGGCTACCATCCATTGGAGTAACAAAAATATTGACAACAAACTACGTTCCATAATGACAAGGCTACAATCTATTGGAGTAACAAAAATCTCGACAACAGACTACCTTCCATAATGACAAGGCTACCATCCATTGGAATAAAAAAGATATCGCCAACATACTACCTTCTATAATGACAAGGATATTATCTATTGGAGTAACAAAATTATCGACAACAAACTACCTTACATAATTAAAAGGCTACCATCCATTGGAATAACAAAAATCTCGACAACAGACTACCTTCCATGATGACAAGGCTACCATCCAATGCAATAACACAAATATCGAAAACAGACTACCTTCCATAATGACAAGGCTACAATCTATTGGAGCAACAAAAATCTAGACAACAGACTACCTTCCATAATGACAAGGCTACCATCCAATGGAGTAATAAAGATATCGACAACATACTACCTTCCATAATAACAAGGCTACCATCCATTGGAGTAACAAAAATATCGACAACAAACTACCTTCCAAAATGACCAGGCTATCAGCCATTGGAATAACAAAAATCTCGACATCAGACTACCTTCCATAATGACAAGGCTACCATTCATTGGAGTAACAAAGATATCGACAACATACTACCTTCCATAATGACAAGGCTACCATCCATTGGAGTAACATAAATCTCGACAGCAGACTACCTTCCATAATGACAAGGCTACCATCCATTGGAGTAAAAAAATATCGACAACAGATTACCTTCCAACATGACAAGGCTACAATCCATTGGAGTAACAAAAATCTCGACAACAAACTACCTTTCATAATGACAAGGCTACCATCCATTGGAGTAAAAAAGATATCAACAACATACTACCTTCCATAATGACAAGGCTACCATCCATTGGATTTACAAAAATAACGATAACAAACTACCTTCCATAATGACAGGGCTACCATCCATTGGAATAACAAAAATCTTGACAACATGCTACCTTCCATAATGACGAGCCTACCATCCAATGGAATAACAAAAATCTCAAAAACATACTACCTTCCATAATGAACAGGCTACCATCCATTGGAGTAAAAGAAATCTGAACAACAGACTACCTTCTATAATGACAAGGCTACCATCCATTGGAGTAACAAAAATCTCAACGACAGACTACCTTCCATAATGACAATTCCACCATCTATTGGAGTAACAAAAATCTCGAGAACAGACTACCTTCCATAATGACAAGGCTACCATCCATTGGAGTAACAAAAATATTGACAACAGACTACCTTCCATAATGACAAGGCTACCATCCATTGGAATAACAAAAATATCGACAACAAACTACGTTCCATAATGACAAGGCTACCATCCATTGGAGTAAAAAATATCGACAATAAATTACCTTCCAAAATGACTAGGCTACCAGCCATTGGAATAAAAAAATCTGGACTACAGACTACCTTCCATAATCACAAGGCTACCATCCATCGGAGTAACAAAGATATCGACAACAGACTACCTTCCATAATGACAAGGCTACCATCCAATGGAATAACAAAAATCTCAAAAACAGACTACCTTCCATAATGACAAGGCTACAATCCATTGGAGTAACAAAAATCTAGGAAACAAACTACCTTCCATAATGAAAAGGCTACCATCCATTGGAGTAACAAAGATATCGACCACATACTACTTTCCATAATGACAAGGCTACCATCCATTTGAGTAACAAAAATATTGACAACAGACTACCTTTCATAATGACAAGGATACCATCCATTGGAGTAAGAAAAATCTCGACAACAGACTACCTCCTATAATAACAAGGCTACAATCCATTGGAGTAACAAAAATCTTGACAACAGACAACCTTCCATAATGACAAGGCTACCATACATTAGAGTAACAAAGATATCGACAACATAATACCTTCCATAATGACAAGGCTACCATGCATTGAAGTACCAAAAATATCGACAACAAACTACCTTCCAAAATGACAAGGCTACCAGCCTTTGGAATAACAAAAATCTCGACAACAGACTACCTTCCATAATGACAAGGCTATCATCCATTGGAGTAACAAAGAAATCGACAACATACTACCTTCCATAATCACAAGGCTACCATCCATTGGAGTATCAAAAATCTCGACAACAGACTACC
The DNA here is from genome assembly GCA_948472305.1 of Vicia faba. Lineage (NCBI taxonomy): Eukaryota > Viridiplantae > Streptophyta > Magnoliopsida > Fabales > Fabaceae > Vicia > Vicia faba. The sequence continues at coordinate 588,988,879 of OX451741.1, read as the reverse complement.
TTCCATAAGGACAAGGCTACCATCCATTGGAGTAACAAAAATATTGACAACAAACTACGTTCCATAATGACAAGGCTACAATCTATTGGAGTAACAAAAATCTCGACAACAGACTACCTTCCATAATGACAAGGCTACCATCCATTGGAATAAAAAAGATATCGCCAACATACTACCTTCTATAATGACAAGGATATTATCTATTGGAGTAACAAAATTATCGACAACAAACTACCTTACATAATGAAAAGGCTACCATCCATTGGAATAACAAAAATCTCGACAACAGACTACCTTCCATGATGACAAGGCTACCATCCAATGCAATAACACAAATATCGAAAACAGACTACCTTCCATAATGACAAGGCTACAATCCATTGGAGTAACAAAAATCTAGACAACAGACTACCTTCCATAATGACAAGGCTACCATCCAATGGAGTAATAAAGATATCGACAACATACTACCTTCCATAATAACAAGGCTACCATCCATTGGAGTAACAAAAATATCGACAACAAACTACCTTCCAAAATGACCAGGCTATCAGCCATTGGAATAACAAAAATCTCGACATCAGACTACCTTCCATAATGACAAGGCTACCATTCATTGGAGTAACAAAGATATCGACAACATACTACCTTCCATAATGACAAGGCTACCATCCATTGGAGTAACATAAATCTCGACAACAGACTACCTTCCATAATGACAAGGCTACCATGCATTGGAGTAAAAAAATATCGACAACAGATTACCTTCCAACATGATAAGGCTACAATCCATTGGAGTAACAAAAGTCTCGACAACAAACAACCTTTCATAATGACAAGGCTACCATCCATTGGAGTAAAAAAGATATCAACAACATACTACCTTCCATAATGACAAGGCTACCATCCATTGGAGTTACAAAAATAATGATAACAAACTACCTTCCATAATGACAGGGCTACCATCCATTGGAATAACAAAAATCTTGACAACATGCTACATTCCATAATGACGAGGCTACCATCCAATGGAATAACAAAAATCTCGAAAACAGACTACCTTCCATAATGAACAGGCTACCATCCATTGGAGTAAAAGAAATCTGAACAACAAACTACCTTCTATAATGACAAGGCTACCATCCATTGGAGTAACAAAAATCTCAACGACAGACTACCTTCCATAATGACAATTCCACCATCTATTGGAGTAACAAAAATCTCGACAATAGACTACCTTCCATAATGACAAGGCTACCATCCATTGGAGTAACAAAAATATTGACAACAGACTACCTTCCATAATGACAAGGCTACCATCCATTGGAATAACAAAAATATCGACAACAAACTACGTTCCATAATGACAAGGCTACCATCCATTGGAGTAAAAAAATATCGACAATAAATTACCTTCCAAAATGACTAGGCTACCAGCCATTGGAATAAAAAAATCTGGACTACAGACTACCTTCCATAATCAGAAGGCTACCATCCATCGGAGTAACAAAGATATCGACAACAGACTACCTTCCATAATGACAAGGCTACCATCCAATGGAATAACAAAAATATCAAAAACAGACTACCTTCCATAATGACAAGGCTACAATCCATTGGAGTAACAAAAATCTAGGAAACAAACTACCTTCCATAATGAAAAGGCTACCATCCATTGGAGTAACAAAGATATCAACAACATACTACTTTCCATAATGACAAGGCTACCATCCATTTGAGTAACAAAAATATTGACAACAGACTACCTTTCATAATGACAAGGATACCATCCATTGGAGTAAGAAAAATCTCGACAACAGACTACCTCCTATAATAACAAGGCTACAATCCATTGGAGTAACAAAAATCTTGACAACAGACAACCTTCCATAATGACAAGGCTACCATACATTAGAGTAACAAAGATATCGAAAACATAATACCTTCCATAATGACAAGGCTACCATGCATTGAAGTAACAAAAATATCGACAACAAACTACCTTCCAAAATGACAAGGCTACCAGCCTTTGGAATAACAAAAATCTCGACAACAGACTACCTTCCATAATGACAAGGCTATCATCCATTGGAGTAACAAAGAAATCGACAACATACTACCTTCCATAATCACAAGGCTACCATCCATTGGAGTATCAAAAATCTCGACAACAGACTACCTTCCATAAGGACAAGGCTACCATCCATTGGAGTAACAAAAATATTGACAACAAACTACGTTCCATAATGACAAGGCTACAATCTATTGGAGTAACAAAAATCTCGACAACAGACTACCTTCCATAATGAAAAGGCTACCATCCATTGGAATAAAAAAGATATCGCCAACATACTACCTTCTATAATGACAAGGATATTATCTATTGGAGTAACAAAATTATCGACAACAAACTACCTTACATAATGAAAAGGCTACCATCCATTGGAATAACAAAAATCTCGACAACAGACTACCTTCCATGATGACAAGGCTACCATCCAATGCAATAACACAAATATCGAAAACAGACTACCTTCCATAATGACAAGGCTACAATCCATTGGAGTAACAAAAATCTAGACAACAGACTACCTTCCATAATGACAAGGCTACCATCCAATGGAGTAATAAAGATATCGACAACATACTACCTTCCATAATAACAAGGCTACCATCCATTGGAGTAACAAAAATATCGACAACAAACTACCTTCCAAAATGACCAGGCTATCAGCCATTGGAATAACAAAAATCTCGACATCAGACTACCTTCCATAATGACAAGGCTACCATTCATTGGAGTAACAATGATATCGACAACATACTACCTTCCATAATGACAAGGCTACCATCCATTTGAGTAACATAAATCTCGACAACAGACTACCTTCCATAATGACAAGGCTACCATCCATTGGAGTAAAAAAATATCGACAACAGATTACCTTCCAACATGACAAGGCTACAATCCATTGGAGTAACAAAAATCTCGACAACAAACTACCTTTCATAATGACAAGGCTACCATCCATTGGAGTAAAAAAGATATCAACAACATACTACCTTCCATAATGACAAGGCTACCATCCATTGGAGTTACAAAATTAACGATAACAAACTACCTTCCATAATGACAGGGATACCATCCATTGGAATAACAAAAATCTTGACAACATGCTACCTTCCATAATGACGAGGCTACCATCCAATGGAATAACAAAAATCTCGAAAACAGACTACCTTCCATAATGAACAGGCTACCATCCATTGGAGTAAAAGAAATCTGAACAACAGACTACCTTCTATAATGACAAGGCTACCATCCATTGGAGTAACAAAAATCTCAACGACAGACTACCTTCCATAATGACAATTCCACCATCTATTGGAGTAACAAAAATCTCGACAACAGACTACCTTCCATAATGACAAGGCTACCATCCATTGGAGTAACAAAAATATTAACAACAGACTACCTTCCATAATGACAAGGCTACCATCCATTGGAATAACAAAAATATCGACAACAAACTACATTCCATAATGACAAGGCTACCATCCATTGGAGTAAAAAAATATCGACAATAAATTACCTTCCAAAATGACTAGGCTACCAGCCATTGGAATAAAAAAATCTGGACTACAGACTACCTTCCATAATCACAAGGCTACCATCCATCGGAGTAACAAAGATATCGACAACAGACTACCTTCCATAATGACAAGGCTACCATCCAATGGAATAACAAAAATCTCAAAAACAGACTACCTTCCATAATGACAAGGCTACAATCCATTGGAGTAACAAAAATCTAGGAAACTGACTACTTTCCATAATGACAAGGCTACCATCCATTTGAGTAACAAAGATATCGACAACATACTACTTTCCATAATGACAAGGCTACCATCCATTTGAGTAACAAAAATATTGACAACAGACTACCTTTCATAATGACAAGGATACCATCCATTGGAGTAAGAAAAATCTCGACAACAGACTACCTCCTATAATAACAAGGCTACAATCCATTGGAGTAACAAAAATCTTGACAACAGACAACCTTCCATAATGACAAGGCTACCATACATTAGAGTAACAAAGATATCGACAACATACTAACTTCCATAATGACAAGGCTACCATGCATTGAAGTAACAAAAATATCGACAACAAACTACCTTCCAAAATGACAAGGCTACCAGCCATTGGAATAACAAAAATCTCGACAACAGACTACCTTCCATAATGACAAGGCTATCATCCATTGGAGTAACAAAGATATCGACAACATACTACCTTCCATAATCACAAGGCTACCATCCATTTGAGTAACAAAAATATTGACAACAGACTACCTTTCATAATGACAAGGCTACCATCTATTGGAGTAACAAAGATATCGACAACATACTACTTTCCATAATGACAAGGCTACCATCCATTTGAGTAACAAAGATATCGACAACATACTACTTTCCATAATGACAAAGCTACCATCCATTTGAGTAACAAAAATATTAACAACAGACTACCTTTCATAATGACAAGGATACCATCCATTGGAGTAAGAAAAATCTCGACAACAGACTACCTCCTATAATAACAAGGCTACAATCCATTGGAGTAACAAAAATCTTGACAACAGACAACCTTCCATAATGACAAGGCTACCATACATTAGAGTAACAAAGATATCGACAACATAATACCTTCCATAATGACAAGGCTACCATGCATTGAAGTAAAAAGAATATCGACAACAAACTACCTTCCAAAATAACAAGGCTACCAGCCTTTGGAATAACAAAAATCTCGACAACAGACTACCTTACATAATGACAAGGCTATCATCCATTGGAGTAACAAAGAAATCGACAACATACTACCTTCCATAATCACAAGGCTACCATCCATTGGAGTATCAAAAATCTCGACAACAAACTACCTTCCATAAGGACAAGGCTACCATCCATTGGAGCAACAAAAATATTGACAACAAACTACGTTCCATAATGACAAGGCTACAATCTATTGGAGTAACAAAAATCTCGACAACAGACTACCTTCCATAATGACAAGGCTACCATCCATTGGAATAAAAAAGATATCGCCAACATACTACCTTCTATAATGACAAGGATACTATCTATTGGAGTAACAAAATTATCGACAACAAACTACCTTACATAATGACTAGGCTACCATCCAATAGAATAACAAAAATCTCGACAACAGACTACCTTCCATGATGACAAGGCTACCATCCAATTCAATAACACAAATATCGAAAACAGACTACCTTCCATAATGACAAGGCTACAATCCATTGGAGTAACAAAAATCTAGACAACAGACTACCTTCCATAATGACAAGGCTACCATCCAATGGAGTAATAAAGATATCGTCAACATACTACCTTCCATAATAACAAGGCTACCATCCATTGGAGTAACAAAAATATCGACAACAAACTACCTTCCAAAATGACCAGGCTATCAGCCATTGGAATAACAAAAATCTCGACATCAGACTACCTTCCATAATGACAAGGCTACCATTCATTGGAGTAACAAAGATATCGACAACATACTACCTTCCATAATGACAAGGCTACCATCCATTGGAGTAACATAAATCTCGACAACAGACTACCTTCCATAATGACAAGGCTACCATCCATTGGAGTAAAAAAATATCGACAACAGATTACCTTCCAACATGACAAGGCTACAATCCATTGGAGTAACAAAAATCTCGACAACAAACTACCTTTCATAATGACAAGGCTACCATCCATTGGAGTAAAAAAGATATCAACAACATACTACCTTCCATAATGACAAGGCTACCATCCATTGGAGTTACAAAAATAACGATAACAAACTACCTTCCATAATGACAGGGCTACCATCCATTGGAATAACAAAAATCTTGAAAACATGATACCTTCCATAATGACGAGGCTACCATCCAATGGAATAACAAAAATCTCGAAAACAGACTACCTTCCATAATGAACAGGCTACCATCCATTGGAGTAAAGGAAATCTGAACAACAGACTACCTTCTATAATGACAAGGCTACCATCCATTGGAGTAACAAAAATCTCAACGACAGACTACCTTCCATAATGACAATTCCACCATCTATTGGAGTAACAAAAATCTCGACAATAGACTACCTTCCATAATGACAAGGCTACCATCCATTGGAGTAACAAAAATATTGACAACAGACTACCTTCCATAATGACAAGGCTACCATCCATTGGAATAACAAAAATATCGACAACAAACTACGTTCCATAATGACAAGGCTACCATCCATTGGAGTAAAAAAATATCGACAATAAATTACCTTCCAAAATGACTAGGCTACCAGCCATTGGAATAAAAAAATCTGGACTACAGACTACCTTCCATAATCAGAAGGCTACCATCCATCGGAGTAACAAAGATATCGACAACAGACTACCTTCCATAATGACAAGGCTACCATCCAATGGAATAACAAAAATATCAAAAACAGACTACCTTCCATAATGACAAGGCTACAATCCATTGGAGTAACAAAAATCTAGGAAACAAACTACCTTCCATAATGAAAAGGCTACCATCCATTGGAGTAACAAAGATATCAACAACATACTACTTTCCATAATGACAAGGCTACCATCCATTTGAGTAACAAAAATATTGACAACAGACTACCTTTCATAATGACAAGGATACCATCCATTGGAGTAAGAAAAATCTCGACAACAGACTACCTCCTATAATAACAAGGCTACAATCCATTGGAGTAACAAAAATCTTGACAACAGACAACCTTCCATAATGACAAGGCTACCATACATTAGAGTAACAAAGATATCGAAAACATAATACCTTCCATAATGACAAGGCTACCATGCATTGAAGTAACAAAAATATCGACAACAAACTACCTTCCAAAATGACAAGGCTACCAGCCTTTGGAATAACAAAAATCTCGACAACAGACTACCTTCCATAATGACAAGGCTATCATCCATTGGAGTAACAAAGAAATCGACAACATACTACCTTCCATAATCACAAGGCTACCATCCATTGGAGTATCAAAAATCTCGACAACAGACTACCTTCCATAAGGACAAGGCTACCATCCATTGGAGTAACAAAAATATTGACAACAAACTACGTTCCATAATGACAAGGCTACAATCTATTGGAGTAACAAAAATCTCGACAACAGACTACCTTCCATAATGAAAAGGCTACCATCCATTGGAATAAAAAAGATATCGCCAACATACTACCTTCTATAATGACAAGGATATTATCTATTGGAGTAACAAAATTATCGACAACAAACTACCTTACATAATGAAAAGGCTACCATCCATTGGAATAACAAAAATCTCGACAACAGACTACCTTCCATGATGACAAGGCTACCATCCAATGCAATAACACAAATATCGAAAACAGACTACCTTCCATAATGACAAGGCTACAATCCATTGGAGTAACAAAAATCTAGACAACAGACTACCTTCCATAATGACAAGGCTACCATCCAATGGAGTAATAAAGATATCGACAACATACTACCTTCCATAATAACAAGGCTACCATCCATTGGAGTAACAAAAATATCGACAACAAACTACCTTCCAAAATGACCAGGCTATCAGCCATTGGAATAACAAAAATCTCGACATCAGACTACCTTCCATAATGACAAGGCTACCATTCATTGGAGTAACAATGATATCGACAACATACTACCTTCCATAATGACAAGGCTACCATCCATTGGAGTAACATAAATCTCGACAACAGACTACCTTCCATAATGACAAGGCTACCATCCATTGGAGTAAAAAAATATCGACAACAGATTACCTTCCAACATGACAAGGCTACAATCCATTGGAGTAACAAAAATCTCGACAACAAACTACCTTTCATAATGACAAGGCTACCATCCATTGGAGTAAAAAAGATATCAACAACATACTACCTTCCATAATGACAAGGCTACCATCCATTGGAGTTACAAAATTAACGATAACAAACTACCTTCCATAATGACAGGGATACCATCCATTGGAATAACAAAAATCTTGACAACATGCTACCTTCCATAATGACGAGGCTACCATCCAATGGAATAACAAAAATCTCGAAAACAGACTACCTTCCATAATGAACAGGCTACCATCCATTGGAGTAAAAGAAATCTGAACAACAGACTACCTTCTATAATGACAAGGCTACCATCCATTGGAGTAACAAAAATCTCAACGACAGACTACCTTCCATAATGACAATTCCACCATCTATTGGAGTAACAAAAATCTCGACAACAGACTACCTTCCATAATGACAAGGCTACCATCCATTGGAGTAACAAAAATATTAACAACAGACTACCTTCCATAATGACAAGGCTACCATCCATTGGAATAAAAAAAATATCGACAACAAACTACATTCCATAATGACAAGGCTACCATCCATTGGAGTAAAAAAATATCGACAATAAATTACCTTCCAAAATGACTAGGCTACCAGCCATTGGAATAAAAAAATCTGGACTACAGACTACCTTCCATAATCACAAGGCTACCATCCATCGGAGTAACAAAGATATCGACAACAGACTACCTTCCATAATGACAAGGCTACCATCCAATGGAATAACAAAAATCTCAAAAACAGACTACCTTCCATAATGACAAGGCTACAATCCATTGGAGTAACAAAAATCTAGGAAACTGACTACTTTCCATAATGACAAGGCTACCATCCATTTGAGTAACAAAGATATCGACAACATACTACTTTCCATAATGACAAGGCTACCATCCATTTGAGTAACAAAAATATTGACAACAGACTACCTTTCATAATGACAAGGATACCATCCATTGGAGTAAGAAAAATCTCGACAACAGACTACCTCCTATAATAACAAGGCTACAATCCATTGGAGTAACAAAAATCTTGACAACAGACAACCTTCCATAATGACAAGGCTACCATACATTAGAGTAACAAAGATATCGACAACATACTAACTTCCATAATGACAAGGCTACCATGCATTGAAGTAACAAAAATATCGACAACAAACTACCTTCCAAAATGACAAGGCTACCAGCCATTGGAATAACAAAAATCTCGACAACAGACTACCTTCCATAATGACAAGGCTATCATCCATTGGAGTAACAAAGATATCGACAACATACTACCTTCCATAATCACAAGGCTACCATCCATTTGAGTAACAAAAATATTGACAACAGACTACCTTTCATAATGACAAGGCTACCATCCATTGGAGTAACAAAGATATCGACAACATACTACTTTCCATAATGACAAGGCTACCATCCATTTGAGTAACAAAGATATCGACAACATACTACTTTCCATAATGACAAAGCTACCATCCATTTGAGTAACAAAAATATTGACAACAGACTACCTTTCATAATGACAAGGATACCATCCATTGGAGTAAGAAAAATCTCGACAACAGACTACCTCCTATAATAACAAGGCTACAATCCATTGGAGTAACAAAAATCTTGACAACAGACAACCTTCCATAATGACAAGGCTACCATACATTAGAGTAACAAAGATATCGACAACATAATACCTTCCATAATGACAAGGCTACCATGCATTGAAGTAAAAAGAATATCGACAACAAACTACCTTCCAAAATAACAAGGCTACCAGCCTTTGGAATAACAAAAATCTCGACAACAGACTACCTTACATAATGACAAGGCTATCATCCATTGGAGTAACAAAGAAATCGACAACATACTACCTTCCATAATCACAAGGCTACCATCCATTGGAGTATCAAAAATCTCGACAACAAACTACCTTCCATAAGGACAAGGCTACCATCCATTGGAGCAACAAAAATATTGACAACAAACTACGTTCCATAATGACAAGGCTACAATCTATTGGAGTAACAAAAATCTCGACAACAGACTACCTTCCATAATGACAAGGCTACCATCCATTGGAATAAAAAAGATATCGCCAACATACTACCTTCTATAATGACAAGGATACTATCTATTGGAGTAACAAAATTATCGACAACAAACTACCTTACATAATGACTAGGCTACCATCCAATAGAATAACAAAAATCTCGACAACAGACTACCTTCCATGATGACAAGGCTACCATCCAATTCAATAACACAAATATCGAAAACAGACTACCTTCCATAATGACAAGGCTACAATCCATTGGAGTAACAAAAATCTAGACAACAGACTACCTTCCATAATGACAAGGCTACCATCCAATGGAGTAATAAAGATATCGTCAACATACTACCTTCCATAATAACAAGGCTACCATCCATTGGAGTAACAAAAATATCGACAACAAACTACCTTCCAAAATGACCAGGCTATCAGCCATTGGAATAACAAAAATCTCGACATCAGACTACCTTCCATAATGACAAGGCTACCATTCATTGGAGTAACAAAGATATCGACAACATACTACCTTCCATAATGACAAGGCTACCATCCATTGGAGTAACATAAATCTCGACAACAGACTACCTTCCATAATGACAAGGCTACCATCCATTGGAGTAAAAAAATATCGACAACAGATTACCTTCCAACATGACAAGGCTACAATCCATTGGAGTAACAAAAATCTCGACAACAAACTACCTTTCATAATGACAAGGCTACCATCCATTGGAGTAAAAAAGATATCAACAACATACTACCTTCCATAATGACAAGGCTACCATCCATTGGAGTTACAAAAATAACGATAACAAACTACCTTCCATAATGACAGGGCTACCATCCATTGGAATAACAAAAATCTTGAAAACATGCTACCTTCCATAATGACGAGGCTACCATCCAATGGAATAACAAAAATCTCGAAAACAGACTACCTTCCATAATGAACAGGCTACCATCCATTGGAGTAAAGGAAATCTGAACAACAGACTACCTTCTATAATGACAAGGCTACCATCCATTGGAGTAACAAAAATCTCAACGACAGACTACCTTCCATAATGACAATTCCACCATCTATTGGAGTAACAAAAATCTCGACAACAGACTACCTTCCATAATGACAAGGCTACCATCCATTGGAGTAACAAAAATATTGACAACAGACTACCTTCCATAATGACAAGGCTACCATCCATTGGAATAACAAAAATATCGACAACAAACTACGTTCCATAATGACAAGGCTACCATCCATTGGAGTAAAAAAATATCGACAATAAATTACCTTCCAAAATGACTAGGCTACCAGCCATTGGAATAAAAAAATCTGGACTATAGACTACCTTCCATAATCACAAGGCTACCATCCATCGGAGTAACAAAGATATCGACAACAGACTACCTTCCATAATGACAAGGCTACCATCCAATGGAATAACAAAAATCTCAAAAACAGACTACCTTCCATAATGACAAGGCTACAATCCATTGGAGTAACAAAAATCTAGGAAACAAACTACCTTCCATAATGAAAAGGCTACCATCCATTGGAGTAACAAAGATATCGACAACATACTACTTTCCATAATGACAAGGCTACCATCCATTTGAGTAACAAAAATATTGTAAACAGACTACCTTTCATAATGACAAGGATACCATCCATTGGAGTAAGAAAAATCTCGACAACAGACTACCTCCTATAATAACAAGGCTACAATCCATTGGAGTAACAAAAATCTTGACAACAGACAACCTTCCATAATGACAAGGCTACGATACATTAGAGTAACAAAGATATCGACAACATACTAACTTCCATAATGACAAGGCTACCATGCATTGTAGTAACAAAAATATCGACAACAAACTACCTTCCAAAATGACAAGGCTACCAGCCATTGGAATAACAAAAATCTCGACAACAGACTACCTTCCATAATGACAAGGCTATCATCCATTGGAGTAACAAAGATATCGACAACATACTACCTTCCATAATCACAAGGCTACCATCCATTGGACTATCAAAAATCTCGACAACAGACTACCTTCCATAAGGACAAGGCTACCATCCATTGGAGTAACAAAAATATTGACAACAAACTACGTTCCATAATGACAAGGCTACAATCTATTGGAGTAACAAAAATCTCGACAACAGACTACCTTCCATAATGACAAGGCTACCATCCATTGGAATAAAAAAGATATCGCCAACATACTACCTTCTATAATGAAAAGGATACTATCTATTGGAGTAACAAAATTATCGACAACAAACTACCTTACATAATGACTAGGCTACCATCCAATAGAATAACAAAAATCTCGACAACAGACTACCTTCCATGATGACAAGGCTACCATCCAATTCAATAACACAAATATCGAAAACAGACTACCTTCCATAATGACAAGGCTACAATCCAATGGAGTAACAAAAATCTAGACAACAGACTACCTTCCTTAATGACAAGGCTACCATCCAATGGAGTAATAAAGATATCGACAACATACTACCTTCCATAATAACAAGGCTACCATCCATTGGAGTAACAAAAATATCGACAATAAACTACCTTCCAAAATGACCAGGCTAGCAGCCATTGGAATAACAAAAATCTCGACATCAGACTACCTTCCATAATGACAAGGCTACCATTCATTGGAGTAACAAAGATATCGACAACATACTACCTTCCATAATGACAAGGCTACCATCCATTGGAGTAACATAAATCTCGACAACAGACTACCTTCCATAATGACAAGGCTACCATCCATTGTAGTAAAAAAAATATCAACAACAAACTACGTTCCATAATGACAAGGCTACCATCCATTGGAGTAAAAAAATATCGACAACAGATTACCTTCCATAATGACAAGGCTATAATCCATTGGAGTAACAAAAATCTCGACAACATAATACCTTTCATAATGACAAGGCTATTGTCCATTGTAGTAAAAAAGATATCGACAACATACTACCTTCCATAATGATAAGGCTACCATCCATTGGAGTTACAAAAATAACAACAACAAACTACCTTCCATAATGACAGGGCTACCATCCATTGGAATAACAAAATTTTTGACAACATACTACCTTCCATAATGACGAGGCTACCATCCAATGGAAAAACAAAAATCTCGAAAACAGACTACCTTCTATAATGACAAGGCTACCATCCATTGTAGTAACAAAAATCTCAATGATAGACTACCTTCCATAATGACAATGCTACCATCTATTGGAGTAACAAAAATCTCAACAACAGACTACCTTCCATAATGACAAGGCTACCATCCATTGGAGTAACAAAAATATCAACAACAAACTATGTTCCATAATGACAAGGCTACCATCCATTGGAGTAACAAAAATCTCGACAACAGACTTCCTTCCATAATGACAAGGCTACCATCCATTAGAGTAACAAAAATATCGACAACAAACTACGTTCCATAATAACAAGGCTACCATCCATTGGAGTAAAAAAATATCGAAAACAGACTACCTTCTATAATGACAAGGCTACCATCCATTGGAGTAACAAAAATCTCGACAATAGACTACCTTCCCTAATGACAAGGCTACCATCCATTGGAGTAACAAAGATATCGATAACATACTACCTTCCATAATAACAAGGCTACCATCCATTTGAGTAACAAAAATATTGACAACAGACTACCTTTTATAATGACATGGCTACCATCCATTGGAGTAAGAAAAATCTCGACAATAGACTACCTCCCATAATGACAAAGCTACAATCCATTGGAGTAACAAAAATCTTGACAACAGACAACCTTCCATAATGACAAGGCTACCATACATTAGAGTAACAAAGATATCGACAACATACTACCTTCCATAATGACAAGGCTACCATCCATTGAAGTAACAAAAATATCGAAAACAGACTACCTTCCATATTGACAAGGCTACAATCCATTGGAGTAACAAAAATCTAGACAACAGACTACCTTCCATAATGGCAAGCCTACCATCCAATGGAGTAATAAAGATATCGACAACATACTACCTTCCATAATAACAAGGCTACCATCTATTGGAGTAACAAAAATATCGACAACAAACTACCTTCCAAAATGACAAGGCTATCAGCCATTGGAATAACAAAAATCTCGACATCAGACTACCTTCCATAATGACAAGGCTACCATTCATTGGAGTAACCACGATATCGACAACATACTACCTTCCATAATGACAAGGCTACCATCCATTGGAGTAACATAAATCTCGAGAACAGACTACCTTCCATAATGACAAGGCTACCATCCATTGCAGTAACAAAAATATCGACAACAAACTACCTTCCATAATGAACAGGCTACCATCCATTGGAGTAACAGAAATCTGAACAACAGACTACCTTCTATAATGACAAGGCTACCATCCATTGGAGTAACAAAAATCTGAATGACAGACTACCTTCCATAATGAAAATGCTACCATCTATTGGAGTAACAAAAATCTCGACAACAAACTACCTTCCATAATGACAAGGCTACCATCCATTGGAGTAACAAAAATCTCGATAACAGAATACCTTCCATAATGACAAGGCTACCATCCATTGGAGTAACAAAAATATCGACAACAAACTACGTTCCATAATGACAAGGCTACCATCCATTGGAGTAAAAAAATCTCAACAACAGACTACCTTCCATAATGACAAGGCTACAATCCATTGGAGTAACAAAAATTTCGACAACGGACTACCTTCCATAATGACAAGGCTACCATCCATTGGAGTTACAAAAATATCGACAACAAACTACCTTCCATAATGATAGGGCTACCATCCATTGGAGTAAGAAAAAACTCGACAACAGACTACCTCCCATAATGACAAGGCTACAATCCATTGGAGTAACAAAAATCTTGACAACAGACAACCTTCCATAATGACAAGGCTACCATACATTAGAGTAACAAAGATATCGACAACATACTACCTTCCATAATGACAAGGCTACTATCCATTGAAGTAACAAAACTATCGACAACAAACTACCTTCCAAAATGACAAGGCTACCATCCATTGGAGTAACAAAGATATCGACAACATACTAACTTCCATAATGAAAAGGCTACCATCCATTGGAGTAACAATAATTTCGACAACAAACTACCTTCCAAAATGACAAGGCTATCAGCCATTGGAATAACAAAAATCTTGAAATCAAACTACCTTCCTTAATGACAAGGATACCATCCATTGGAGTAACAAAGATATCGACAACATACTACCTTCCATAATGACAAGGCTACCATCTATTGGAGTAACAAAAAACTCGACAACAGACTACCTTCCATAATGACAAGGTTACCATCCATTGGAGTAACAAAAATATCGACAACAAACTACGTTCCATAATGACAAGGCTACCATCCATTGGAGTAAAAAAATATCGACAACAGATTACCTTCCATAATTTCAAGGATACAATCCATTGGAGTAACAAAAATCTCGACAACAGACTACCTTTCATAATGACAAGGCCACCATCCATTGGAGTAAAAAAGATATCGACAACATACTACCTTCCATAATGACAAGGCTACCATCCATTGGAGTTACAAAAATAACGACAACAAACTACCTTCCATAATGACAGGGCTACCATCCATTGGAATAACTAAAATCTTGACAACATACTACCTTCCATAATGACGAGGCTAACATCAAAGGGAATAACAAAAATCTCGAAAATAGACTACCTTCCATAATGAACAGGCTACCATCCATTGGAGTAACAGAAATCTGAACAACGGACTACCTTCTATAATGAAAAGGCTACCATCCATTGGAGTAACAAAAATCTCAACGACAGACTACCTTCCACAATTACAATGCTACCATCTATTGGAGTAACAAAAATCTCGACAACAGACTACCTTCCATAATGACAATGCTACCATCCATTAGAGTAACAAAAATCCCGACAACAGACTACCTTCCATAATGACAAAGCTACCATCCATTGGAGTAACCAAGATATCGACAACATACTACCTTCCATAATGACAAGGCTACCATCTATTGGAGTAACAAAAATCTCGACAACAGACTACCTTCCATAATGACAAGGTTACCATCCATTGGAGTAACAAAAATATCGACAACAAACTACGTTCCATAATGACAAGGCTACCATCTATTGGAGTAAAAAAATATCGACAACAGATTACCTTCCATAATTTCAAGGATACAGTCCATTGGAGTAACAAAAATCTCGACAACAGACTACCTTTCATAATTACAAGGCCACCATCCATTGGAGTAAAAAAGATATCGACAACATACTACCTTCCATAATGACAAGGCTACCATCCATTGGAGTTACAAAAATAACGACAACAAACTACCTTCCATAATGACAGGGCTACCATCCTTTGGAATAACTAAAATCTTGACAACATACTACCTTCCATAATGACGAGGCTAACATCCAATGGAATAACAATAATCTCGAAAACAGACTACCTTCCATAATGAACAGGCTACCATCCATTGGAGTAACAGAAATCTTAACAACGGACTACCTTCTATAATGAAAAGGCTACCATCCATTGGAGTAACAAAAATCTCAACGACAGACTACCTTCCATAATTACAATACTACCATCTATTGGAGTAACAAAAATCTCGACAACAGACTACCTTCCATAATGACAAGGCTACCATCCATTAGAGTAACAAAAATCCCGACAACAGACTACCTTCCATAAAGACATGGCTACCATCCAGTGGATTAACAAAAATATCGACAACTGACTACCTACCATAATGACAAAGCTATCATCCATTGGAATAACAAAAATCTTGACAACAAACTACCTTCCAAAATGACAAGGCTACCATCCATTATAGTAACAAAAATATTGACAATAGACTACCTTCCATAATAATAAGGCTACCATCCATTAGAGTAACAAAAATGTCGACAATAGACTATCATCCATAATGACAAGGCTACCATCCATAATGACAAGGCTACCATTCATTGGAGTAACAAAAATCTGGACTACAGACTACCTTCCCTGATGACAAGGCTACTATCCATTGGAATAACAAAAATCTCGACAACAGACTACCTTCCATAATGACAAAGGCTACCATCCAATGGAATAACAAAAATCTCAAAAACAGACTACCTTCCATAATGACAAGGCTACAATCCATTGGAGTAAAAAAAATCTAGACAACAGACTACCTTCCATAATGACAAGGCTACCATCCATTGGAGTAACAAAGATATCGACAACATACTACCTTCCATAATGACAAGGCTACCATCCATTTGAGTAACAAAAATATTGACAACAGACTATCTTTCATAATGACAAGGCTACCATCCATTGGAATAAGAAAAATCTCGACAACAGACTACCTCCCATAATGACAAGGCTACAATCCATTGGAGTAACAAAAATCTTGACAACAGACAACCTTCCCTAATGACAAGGCTACCATACATTATAGTAACAAAAATATCGACAACATACTACCTTCCATAATGACAAGGCTACCATCCATTGAAGTAACAAAAATATCGACAACAAACTACCTTCCAAAATGACAAGGCTACCAGCCATTGGAATAACAAAAATCTCGACAATAGACTACCTTCCATAATGACAAGGCTACCATCCATTGGAGTAACAAAGATATCGACAACATACTACCTTCCATAATGACAAGGCTACCATCCATTGGAGTATCAAAAATCTCGACAACAGACTACCTTCCATAATGACAAGGCTACCATCCATTGGAGTAACAAAAATATCGACAACAAACTACGTTCCATAATGACAAGGCTACTATCTATTGGAGTAACAAAAATCTCGACAACAGACTACCTTTCATTATGACAAGGCTACCATCCATTGGAATAAAAAAGATATCGCTAACGTACTACCTTTTATAATGACAAGGATACTATCTATTGGAGTAACAAAATTATCGACAACAAACTACCTTACATAATGACAAGGCTACCATCCATTGGAATAACAAAAATCTCGACAACAGACTACCTTCCATAATGACAAGGCTACCATCCAATGGAGTAATAAAGATATCAACAACATACTACCTTCCATAATAACAAGGCTACCATCCATTGGAGTAACAAAAATATCGACACCAAAATACCTTCCAAAATGACAAGGCTATCAGCCATTGGAATAACAAAAATCTCGACATCAGACTACCTTCTGTAATGACAAGGCTGCCATTCATTGGAGTGACAGATATATCGACAACATATTACCTTCCATAATGACAAGGCTACCATCCATTGGAGTAACATAAATCTCGACAATAGACTACCTTCCATAATGACAAGGCTACCATCCATTGGAGTTACAAAAATATCGACAACAAACTACCTTACATAATGATAGGGCTACCATCCATTGGAGTAAGAAAAAACTCGACAACAGACTACCTCCCATAATGACAAGGCTAGAATCCATTGGAGTAACAAAAATCTTGACAACAGACAACCTTCCATAATGACAAGGCTACCATACATTAGAGTAACAAAGATATCAACAACATACTACCTTCCATAATGACAAGGCTACCATCCATTGAAGTAACAAAAATATCGACAACAAACTACCTTCCAAAATGACAAGGCTACCAGCCATTGGAATAACAAAAATCTCGAGAACAGACTACCTTCCATAATGACAAGGCTACCATCCATTGGAGTAACAAAGATATCGACAACATACTAACTTCCATAATGACAAGGCTACCATCCATTTGAGTAACAAAAATTTCGACAACAAACTACGTTCCATAATGACAAGGCTACTATCTATTGGAGTAACAAAAATCTCGACAACAGACTACCTTTCATTATGACAAGGCTACCATCCATTGGAATAAAAAAGATATTGCTAACATACTACCTTCTATAATGACAAGGATACTATCTATTGGAGTAACAAAATTATCGACAACAAACTACCTTACATAATGACAAGGCTACCATCCATTGGAATAACAAAAATCTCGACAACAGACTACCTTCCATAATGACAAGGCTACCATCCAATGGAGTAATAAAGATATCAACAACATACTACCTTCCATAATAACAAGGCTACCATCCATTGGAGTAACAAAAATATCGACACCAAAATACCTTCCAAAATGACAAGGCTATCAGCCATTGGAATAACAAAAATCTCGACATCAGACTACCTTCCGTAATGACAAGGCTGCCATTCATTGGAGTGACAGAGATATCGACAACATATTACCTTCCATAATGACAAGGCTACCATCCATTGGAGTAACATAAATCTCGACAATAGACTACCTTCCATAATGACAAGGCTACCATCCATTGGAGTTACAAAAATATCGACAACAAACTACCTTACATAATGATAGGGCTACCATCCATTGGAGTAAGAAAAAACTCGACAACAGACTACCTCCCATAATGACAAGGCTAGAATCCATTGGAGTAACAAAAATCTTGACAACAGACAACCTTCCATAATGACAAGGCTACCATACATTAGAGTAACAAAGATATCGACAACATACTACCTTCCATAATGACAAGGCTACCATCCATTGAAGTAACAAAAATATCGACAACAAACTACCTTCCAAAATGTCAAGGCTACCAGCCATTGGAATAACAAAAATCTCGACAACAGACTACCTTCCATAATGACAAGGCTACCATCCATTGGAGTAACAAAGATATCGACAACATACTAACTTCCATAATGACAAGGCTACCATCCATTGGAGTAACAAAAATTTCGACAACAAACTACCTTCCAAAATGACAAGGCTATTAGCCATTGGAATAACAAAAATCTTGACATCAGACTACCTTCCATAATGACAAGGCTACCATCCATTGGAGTAACAAAGATATCGACAACATACTACCTTCCATAATGACAAGGCTACCATCTATTGGAGTAACAAAAATCTCGACAACAGACTACCTTCCATAATGACAAGGTTACCATCCATTGGAGTAACAAAAATATCGACAACAAACTACGTTCCATAATGACAAAGCTACCATCCATTGGTGTAAAAAAATATCGACAACAGATTACCTTCCATAATTTCAAGGATACAGTCCATTGGAGTAACAAAAATCTCGACAACAGACTACCTTTCATAATGATAAGGCCACCATCCATTGGAGTAAAAAAGATATCGACAACATACTACCTTCCATAATGACAAGGCTACCATCCATTGGAGTAACAAAAATCTAGACAACAGACTACCTTCCATAATGACAAGGCTACCATCCAATGGAGTAATAAAGATATCGACAACATACTACCTTCCATAATAACAAGGCTACCATCCATTGGAGTAACAAAAATATCGACACCAAAATACCTTCCAAAATGACAAGGCTATCAGCCATCGGAATAACAAAAATCTCGACATCAGACTACCTTCCATAATGACAAGGCTGCCATTCATTGGAGTGACAGAGATATCGACAACATATTACCTTCCATAATGACAAGGCTACCATCCATTGGAGTAACATAAATCTCGACAACAGACTACCTTCCATAATGACAAGGCTACCATCCATTGAAGTAACAAAAATATCGACAACAAACTACCTTCCAAAATGACAAGGCTACCAGCCATTGGAATAACAAAAATCTCGACAATAGACTACCTTCCATAATGACAAGGCTACCATCCATTGGAGTAACAAAGATATCGACAACATACTACCTTCCATAATGACAAGGCTACCATCCATTGGAGTATCAAAAATCTCGACAACAGACTACCTTCCATAATGACAAGGCTACCATCCATTGGAGTAACAAAAATATCGACAACAAACTACGTTCCATAATGACAAGGCTACTATCTATTGGAGTAACAAAAATCTCGACAACAGACTACCTTTAATTATGACAAGGCTACCATCCATTGGAATAAAAAAGATATCGCTAACATACTACTTTCTATAATGACAAGGATACTATCTATTGGAGTAACAAAATTATCGACAACAAACTACCTTACATAATGACAAGGCTACCATCCATTGGAATAACAAAAATCTCGACAACAGACTACCTTCCATAATGACAAGGCTACCATCCAATGGAGTAATAAAGATATCAGCAACATACTACCTTCCATAATAACAAGGCTACCATCCATTGGAGTAACAAAAATATCGACACCAAAATACCTTCCAAAATGACAAGGCTATCAGCCATTGGAATAACAAAAATCTCGACATCAGACTACCTTCCGTAATGACAAGGCTGCCATTCATTGGAGTGACAGAGATATCGACAACATATTACCTTCCATAATGACAAGGCTACCACCCATTGGAGTAACATAAATCTCGACAATAGACTACCTTCCATAATGACAAGGCTACCATCCATTGGAGTTACAAAAATATCGACAACAAACTACCTTACATAATGATAGGGCTACCATCCATTGGAGTAAGAAAAAACTCGACAACAGACTACCTCCCATAATGACAAGGCTAGAATCCATTGGAGTAACAAAAATCTTGACAACAGACAACCTTCCATAATGACAAGGCTACCATACATTAGAGTAACAAAGATATCGACAACATACTACCTTCCATAATGACAAGGCTACCATCCATTGAAGTAACAAAAATATCGACAACAAACTACCTTCCAAAATGACAAGGCTACCAGCCATTGGAAAAACAAAAATCTCGACAACAGACTACCTTCCATAATGACAAGGCTACCATCCATTGGAGTAACAAAGATATCGACAACATACTAACTTCCATAATGACAAGGCTACCATCCATTGGAGTAACAAAAATTTCGACAACAAACTACCTTCCAAAATGACAAGGCTATCAGCCATTGGAATAACAAAAATCTTGACATCAGACTACCTTCCATAATGACAAGGCTACCATCCATTGGAGTAACAAAGATATCGAGAACATACTACCTTCCATAATGACAAGGATACCATCTATTGGAGTAACAAAAATCTCGACAACAGACTACCTTCCATAATGACAAGGTTACCATCCATTGGAGTAACAAAAATATCGACAACAAACTACGTTCCATAATGACAAGGCTACCATCCATTGGTGTAAAAAAATATCGACAACAGATTACCTTCCATAATTTCAAGGATACAGTCCATTGGAGTAACAAAAATCTCGACAACAGACTACCTTTCATAATGATAAGGCCACCATCCATTGGAGTAAAAAAGATATCGACAACATACTACCTTCCATAATGACAAGGCTACCATCCATTGGAGTAACAAAAATCTAGACAACAGACTACCTTCCATAATGACAAAGCTACCAACCAATGGAGTAATAAAGATATCGACAACATACTACCTTCCATAATAACAAGGCTACCATCCATTGGAGTAACAAAAATATCGACACCAAAATACCTTCCAAAATGACAAGGCTATCAGCCATTGGAATAACAAAAATATCGACAACATACTACCTTCCAAAATGACAAGGCTACCAGCCATTGGAATAACAAAAATCTCGACAATAGACTACCTTCCATAATGACAAGGCTACCATCCATTGGAGTATCAAAAATCTCGACAACAGACTACCTTCCATAATGATAAGGCTACCATCCATTGGAGTAACAAAAATATCGACAACAAACTACGTTCCATAATGACAAGGCTACTATCTATTGGAGTAACAAAAATCTCGACAACAGACTACCTTTCATTATGACAAGGCTACCATCCATTGGAATAAAAAAGATATCGCTAACATACTACCTTCTATAATAACAAGGATACTATCTATTGGAGTAACAAAATTATCGACAACAAACTACCTTACATAATGACAAGGCTACCATCCATTGGAATAACAAAAATCTCGACAACAGACTACCTTCCATAATGACAAGGCTACCATCCAATGGAGTAATAAAGATATCAACAACATACTACCTTCCATAATAACAAGGCTACCATACATTGGAGTAACAAAAATATCGACACCAAAATACCTTCCAAAATGACAAGGCTATCAGCCATTGGAATAACAAAAATCTCGACATCAGACTACCTTCCGTAATGACAAGGCTGCCATTCATTGGAGTGACAGAGATATCGACAACATATTACCTTCCATAATGACAAGGCTACCATCCATTGGAGTAACATAAATCTCGACAATGGACTACCTTCCATAATGACAAGGCTACCATCCATTGGAGTTACAAAAATATCGACAACAAACTACCTTACATAATGATAGGGCTACCATCCATTGGAGTAAGAAAAAACTCGACAACAGACTACCTCCCATAATGACAAGGCTAGAATCCATTGGAGTAACAAAAATCTTGACAACAGACAACCTTCCATAATGACAAGGCTACCATACATTAGAGTAACAAAGATATCGACAACATACTACCTTCCATAATGACAAGGCTACCATCCATTGAAGTAACAAAAATATCGACAACAAACTACCTTCTAAAATGACAAGGCTACCAGCCATTGGAATAACAAAAATCTCGACAACAGACTACCTTCCATAATGACAAGGCTACCATCCATTGGAGTAACAAAGATATCGACAACATACTAACTTCCATAATGACAAGGCTACCATCCATTGGAGTAACAAAAATTTCGACAACAAACTACCTTCCAAATTACAAGGCTATCAGCCATTGGAATAACAAAAATCTTGACATCAGACTACCTTCCATAATGACAAGGCTACCATCCATTGGAGTAACAAAGATATCGACAACATACTACCTTCCATAATGATAAGGCTACCATCTATTGGAGTAACAAAAATCTCGACAACAGACTACCTTCCATAATGACAAGGTTACCATCCATTGGAGTAACAAAAATATCGACAACAAACTACGTTCCATAATGACAAGGCTACCATCCATTGGTGTAAAAAAATATCGACAACAGATTACCTTCCATAATGACAAGGCTACCATCCATTGAAGTAACAAAAATATCGACAACAAACTACCTTCCAAAATGACAAGGCTACCATCCATTGGAGTAAAAAAGATATCGACAACATACTACCTTCCATAATGACAAGGCTACCATCCATTGGAGTAACAAAAATCTAGACAACAGACTACCTTCCATAATGACAAGGCTACCATCCAATGGAGTAATAAAGATATCGACAACATACTACCTTCCATAATAACAAGGCTACCATCCATTGGAGTAACAAAAATATCGACACCAAAATACCTTCCAAAATGACAAGGCTATCAGCCATTGGAATAACAAAAATATCGACAACATACTACCTTCCAAAATGACAAGGCTACCAGCCATTGGAATAACAAAAATCTCGACAATAGACTACCTTCCATAATGACAAGGCTACCATCCATTGGAGTAACAAAGATATCGACAACATACTACCTTCCATAATGACAAGGCTACCATCCATTGGAGTATCAAAAATCTCGACAACAGACTACCTTCCATAATGACAAGGCTACCATCCATTGGAGTAACAAAAATATCGACAACAAACTACGTTCCATAATGACAAGGCTACTATCTATTGGAGTAACAAAAATCTCGACAACAGACTACCTTTCATTATGACAAGGCTACCATCCATTGGAATAAAAAAGATATCGCTAACATACTACCTTCTATAATAACAAGGATACTATCTATTGGAGTAACAAAATTATCGACAACAAACTACCTTACATAATGACAAGGCTACCATCCATTGGAATAACAAAAATCTCGACAACAGACTACCTTCCATAATGACAAGGCTACCATCCAATGGAGTAATAAAGATATCGACAACATACTAACTTCCATAATGACAAGGCTACCATCCATTGGAGTAACAAAAATATCGACACCAAAATACCTTCCAAAATGACAAGGCTATCAGCCATTGGAATAACAAAAATCTCGACATCAGACTACCTTCCGTAATGACAAGGCTGCCATTCATTGGAGTGACAGAGATATCGACAACATATTACCTTCCATAATGACAAGGCTACCATCCATTGGAGTAACATAAATCTCGACAATGGACTACCTTCCATAATGACAAGGCTACCATCCATTGGAGTTACAAAAATATCGACAACAAACTACCTTACATAATGATAGGGCTACCATCCATTGGAGTAAGAAAAAACTCGACAACAGACTACCTCCCATAATGACAAGGCTAGAATCCATTGGAGTAACAAAAATCTTGACAACAGACAACCTTCCATAATGACAAGGCTACCATACATTAGAGTAACAAAGATATCGACAACATACTACCTTCCATAATGACAAGGCTACCATCCATTGAAGTAACAAAAATATCGACAACAAACTACCTTCCAAAATGACAAGGCTACCAGCCATTGGAATAACAAAAATCTCGACAACAGACTACCTTCCATAATGACAAGGCTACCATCCATTGGAGTAACAAAGATATCGACAACATACTAACTTCCATAATGACAAGGCTACCATCCATTGGAGTAACAAAAATTTTGACAACAAACTACCTTCCAAATTACAAGGCTATCAGCCATTGGAATAACAAAAATCTTGACATCAGACTACCTTCCATAATGACAAGGCTACCATCCATTGGAGTAACAAAGATATCGACAACATACTACCTTCCATAATGATAAGGCTACCATCTATTGGAGTAACAAAAATCTCGACAACAGACTACCTTCCATAATGACAAGGTTACCATCCATTGGAGTAACAAAAATATCGACAACAAACTACGTTCCATAATGACAAGGCTACCATCCATTGGTGTAAAAAAATATCGACAACAGATTACCTTCCATAATGACAAAGCTACCATCCATTGAAGTAACAAAAATATCGACAACAAACTACCTTCCAAAATGACAAGGCTACCATCCATTGGAGTAAAAAAGATATCGACAACATACTACCTTCCATAATGACAAGGCTACCATCCATTGGAGTAACAAAAATCTAGACAACAGACTACCTTCCATAATGACAAGGCTACCATCCAATGGAGTAATAAAGATATCGACAACATACTACCTTCCATAATAACAAGGCTACCATCCATTGGAGTAACAAAAATATCGACACCAAAATACCTTCCAAAATGACAAGGCTATCAGCCATTGGAATAACAAAAATATCGACAACATACTACCTTCCAAAATGACAAGGCTACCAGCCATTGGAGTGACAGAGATATCGATAACATATTACCTTCCATAATGACAAGGCTACCATCCATTGGAGTAACATAAATCTCGACAACAGACTACCTTCCATAATGACAAGGCTACCATCCATTGGAGTTACAAAAATATCGACAACAAACTACCTTCCATAATGATAGGGCTACCATCCATTGGAGTAAGAAAAAACTCGACAACAGACTACCTCCCATAATGACAAGGCTACAATCCATTGGAGTAACAAAAATCTTGACAACAGACAACCTTCCATAATGAAAAGGCTACCATACATTAGAGTAACAAAGATATCGACAACATACTACCTTCCATAATGACAAGGCTACCATCCATTGGAGTAACAAAAATATCGACAACAAACTACCTTCCAAAATGACAAGGCTACCAGCCATTGGAATAACAAAAATCTCGACAACAGACTACCTTCCATAATGACAAGGCTACCATCCATTGGAGTAACAAAGATATCGACAACATACTAACTTCCATAATGATAAGGCTACCATCCATTGGAGTAACAAAAATATCGACACCAAAATACCTTCCAAAATCACAAGGCTATCAGCCATTGGAATAACAAAAATCTCGACATCAAACTACCTTCCATAATGACAAGGCTACCATCCATTGGAGTAACAAAGATATCGACAACATACTACCTTCCATAATGACAAGGCTATCATCTATTGGAGTAAAAAAATATCGACAACAGATTACCTTCCATAATTTCAAGGATACAATCCATTGGAGTAACAAAAATCTAGACAACAGACTACCTTTCATAATGACAAGGCCACCATCCATTGGAGTAAAAAAGATATCGATAACATACTACCTTCCATAATGACAAGGCTACCATCCATTGGAGTTACAAAAATAACGACAACAAACTACCTTCCATAATGACAGGGCTACCATCCATTGGAATAACTAAAATCTTGACAACATACTACCTTCCATATTGACGAGGCTAACATCCAATGGAATAACAAAAATCTCGAAAATAGACTACCTTCCATAATGAACAGGCTACCATCCATTGGAGTAACAGAAATCTGAACAACGGACTACCTTCTATAATGAAAAGGCTACCATCCATTGGAGTATCAAAAATCTCGACAACAGACTACCTTCCATAATGACAAGGCTACCATCCATTGGAGTAACAAAAATATCGACAACAAACTACGTTCCATAATGACAAGGCTACTATCTATTGGAGTAACAAAAATCTCGACAACAGACTACCTTTCATTATGACAAGGCTACCATCCATTGGAATAAAAAAGATATCGCTAACATACTACCTTCTATAATAACAAGGATACTATCTATTGGAGTAACAAAATTATCGACAACAAACTACCTTACATAATGACAAGGCTACCATCCATTGGAATAACAAAAATCTCGACAACAGACTACCTTCCATAATGACAAGGCTACCATCCAATGGAGTAATAAAGATATCAACAACATACTACCTTCCATAATAACAAGGCTACCATACATTGGAGTAACAAAAATATCGACACCAAAATACCTTCCAAAATGACAAGGCTATCAGCCATTGGAATAACAAAAATCTCGACATCAGACTACCTTCCGTAATGACAAGGCTGCCATTCATTGGAGTGACAGAGATATCGACAACATATTACCTTCCATAATGACAAGGCTACCATCCATTGGAGTAACATAAATCTCGACAATGAACTACCTTCCATAATGACAAGGCTACCATCCATTGGAGTTACAAAAATATCGACAACAAACTACCTTACATAATGATAGGGCTACCATCCATTGGAGTAAGAAAAAACTCGACAACAGACTACCTCCCATAATGACAAGGCTAGAATCCATTGGAGTAACAAAAATCTTGACAACAGACAACCTTCCATAATGACAAGGCTACCATACATTAGAGTAACAAAGATATCGACAACATACTACCTTCCATAATGACAAGGCTACCATCCATTGAAGTAACAAAAATATCGACAACAAACTACCTTCCAAAATGACAAGGCTACCAGTCATTGGAATAACAAAAATCTCGACAACAGACTACCTTCCATAATGACAAGGCTACCATCCATTGGAGTAACAAAGATATCGACAACATACTAACTTCCATAATGACAAGGCTACCATCCATTGGAGTAACAAAAATTTCGACAACAAACTACCTTCCAAATTACAAGGCTATCAGCCATTGGAATAACAAAAATCTTGACATCAGACTACCTTCCATATTGACAAGGCTACCATCCATTGGAGTAACAAAGATATCGACAACATACTACCTTCCATAATGACAAGGTTACCATCCATTGGAGTAACAAAAATATCGATAACAAACTACGTTCCATAATGACAAGGCTACCATCCATTGGTGTAAAAAAATATCGACAACAGATTACCTTCCATAATGACAAGGCTACCATCCATTGATGTAACAAAAATATCGACAACAAACTACCTTCCAAAATGACAAGGCTACCATCCATTGGAGTAAAAAAGATATCGACAACATACTACCTTCCATAATGACAAGGCTACCATCCATTGGAGTAACAAAAATCTAGACAACAGACTACCTTCCATAATGACAAGGCTACCATCCAATGGAGTAATAAAGATATCGACAACATACTACCTTCCATAATAACAAGGCTACCATCCATTGGAGTAACAAAAATATCGACACCAAAATACCTTCCAAAATGACAAGGCTATCAGCCATTGGAATAACAAAACTCTCGACATCAGACTACCTTCCATAATGACAAGGCTGCCATTCATTGGAGTGACAGAGATATCGACAACATATTACCTTCCATAATGACAAGGCTACCATCCATTGGAGTAACATAAATCTCGACAACAGACTACCTTCCATAATGACAAGGCTACCATCCATTGGAGTTACAAAAATATCGACAACAAACTACCTTCCATAATGATAGGGCTACCATCCATTGGAGTAAGAAAAAACTCGACAACAAACTACCTCCCATAATGACAAGGCTACAATCCATTGGAGTAACAAAAATCTTGACAACAGACAACCTTCCATAATGAAAAGGCTACCATACATTAGAGTAACAAAGATATCGACAACATACTACCTTCCATAATGACAAGGCTACCATCCATTGGAGTAACAAAAATATCGACAACAAACTACCTTCCAAAATGACAAGGCTACCAGCCTTTGGAATAACAAAAATCTCGACAACAAACTACCTTCCATAATGACAAGGCTACCATCCATTGGAGTAACAAAGATATCGACAACATACTAACTTCCATAATGATAAGGCTACCATCCATTGGAGTAACAAAAATATCGACACCAAAATACCTTCCAAAATCACAAGGCTATCAGCCATTGGAATAACAAAAATCTCGACATCAAACTACCTTCCATAATGACAAGGCTACCATCCATTGGAGTAACAAAGATATCGACAACATACTACCTTCCATAATGACAAGGCTATCATCTATTGGAGTAAAAAAATATCGACAACAGATTACCTTCCATAATTTCAAGGATACAATCCATTGGAGTAACAAAAATCTAGACAACAGACTACCTTTCATAATGACAAGGCCACCATCCATTGGAGTAAAAAAGATATCGATAACATACTACCTTCCATAATGACAAGGCTACCATCCATTGGAGTTACAAAAATAACGACAACAAACTACCTTCCATAATGACAGGGCTACCATCCATTGGAATAACTAAAATCTTGACAACAGACTACCTTCCATAATGACAAGGCTACCATCCATTATAGTAACAAAAATATTGACAATAGACTACCTTCCATAATAATAAGGCTACCATCCATTAGAGTAACAAAAAGGTCGACAATAGACTATCATCCATAATGACAAGGCTACCATCCATAATGACAAGGCTACCATCCATTACAGTAACAAAATATCGATAACATACTACCTTCCATAATGAAAAGGCTACCATTCATTGGAGTAACAAAAATCTGGTTTACAGACTAACTTCCCTAATGACAAGGCTACTATCCATTGGAATAACAAAAATCTCGACAACAGAGTACCTTCCATAATGACAAGGCTACCATCCAATGGAATAACAAAAATCTCAAAAACAGACTACCTTCCATAATGACAAGGCTATAATCCATTGGAGTGAAAAAAATCTAGACAACAGACTACCTTCCATAATGACAAGGCTACCATCCATTGGAGTAACAAAGATATCGACAACATACTACCTTCCATAATGACAAGGCTACCATACATTAGAGTAACAAAGATATCGACAACATACTACCTTCCATAATGACAAGGCTACCATCCATTGAAGTAACAAAAATATCGACAACAAACTACCTTCCAAAATGACAAGGCTACCAGCCATTGGAATAACAAAAATCTCGACAACAGACTACCTTCCATAATGACAAGGCTACCATCC
This sequence comes from Vicia faba, assembly GCA_948472305.1. Lineage (NCBI taxonomy): Eukaryota > Viridiplantae > Streptophyta > Magnoliopsida > Fabales > Fabaceae > Vicia > Vicia faba. The sequence goes on along the minus strand of OX451741.1, from coordinate 588,958,044 downwards.
ATTGGAGTAACAAAGATATCGACAACATACTAACTTCCATAATGACAAGGCTACCATCCATTGGAGTAACAAAAATTTCGACAACAAACTACGTTCCATAATGACAAGGCTACTATCTATTGGAGTAACAAAAATCTCGACAACAGACTACCTTTCATTATGACAAGGCTACCATCCATTGGAATAAAAAAGATATCGCTAACATACTACCTTCTATAATGACAAGGATACTATCTATTGGAGTAACAAAATTATCGACAACAAACTACCTTACATAATGACAAGGCTACCATCCATTGGAATAACAAAAATCTCGACAACAGACTACCTTCCATAATGACAAGGATACCATCCAATGGAGTAATAAAGATATCAACAACATACTACCTTCCATAATAACAAGGCTACCATCCATTGGAGTAACAAAAATATCGACACCAAAATACCTTCCAAAATGACAAGGCTATCAGCCATTGGAATAACAAAAATCTCGACATCAGACTACCTTCCGTAATGACAAGGCTGCCATTCATTGGAGTGACAGAGATATCGACAACATATTACCTTCCATAATGACAAGGCTACCATCCATTGGAGTAACATAAATCTCGACAATAGACTACCTTCCATAATGACAAGGCTACCATCCATTGGAGTTACAAAAATATCGACAACAAACTACCTTACATAATGATAGGGCTACCATCCATTGGAGTAAGAAAAAACTCGACAACAGACTACCTCCCATAATGATAAGGCTAGAATCCATTGGAGTAACAAAAATCTTGACAACAGACAACCTTCCATAATGACAAGGCTACCATACATTAGAGTAACAAAGATATCGACAACATACTACCTTCCATAATGACAAGGCTACCATCCATTGAAGTAACAAAAATATCGACAACAAACTACCTTCCAAAATGACAAGGCTACCAGCCATTGGAATAACAAAAATCTCGACAACAGACTACCTTCCATAATGACAAGGCTACCATCCATTGGAGTAACAAAGATATCGACAACATACTAACTTCCATAATGACAAGGCTACCATCCATTGGAGTAACAAAAATTTCGACAACAAACAACCTTCCAAAATGACAAGGCTATCAGCCATTGGAATAACAAAAATCTTGACATCAGACTACCTTCCATAATGACAAGGCTACCATCCATTGGAGTAACAAAGATATCGACAACATACTACCTTCCATAATGACAAGGCTACCATCTATTGGAGTAACAAAAATCTCGACAACAGACTACCTTCCATAATGACAAGGTTACCATCCATTGGAGTAACAAAAATATCGACAACAAACTACGTTCCATAATGACAAGGCTACCATCCATTGGTGTAAAAAAATATCAACAACAAATTACCTTCCATAATTTCAAGGATACAGTCCATTGGAGTAACAAAAATCTCGACAACAGACTACCTTTCATAATGATAAGGCCACCATCCATTGGAGTAAAAAAGATATCGACAACATACTACCTTCCATAATGACAAGGCTACCATCCATTGGAGTAACAAAAATCTAGACAACAGACTACCTTCCATAATGACAAGGCTACCATCCAATGGAGTAATAAAGATATCGACAACATACTACCTTCCATAATAACAAAGCTACCATCCATTGGAGTAACAAAAATATCGACACCAAAATACCTTCCAAAATGACAAGGCTATCAGCCATTGGAATAACAAAAATCTCGACATCAGACTACCTTCCATAATGACAAGGCTGCCATTCATTGGAGTGACAGAGATATCGACAACATATTACCTTCCATAATGACAAGGCTACCATCCATTGGAGTAACATAAATCTCGACAACAGACTACCTTCCATAATGACAAGGCTACCATCCATTGAAGTAACAAAAATATCGAAAACAAACTACCTTCCAAAATGGCAAGGCTACCAGCCATTGGAATAACAAAAATCTCGACAATAGACTACCTTCCATAATGACAAGGCTACCATCCATTGGAGTAACAAAGATATTGACAACATACTACCTTCCATAATGACAAGGCTACCATCCATTGGAGTATCAAAAATCTCGACAACAGACTACCTTCCATAATGACAAGGCTACCATCCATTGGAGTAACAAAAATATCGACAACAAACTACGTTCCATAATGACAAGGCTACTATCTATTGGAGTAACAAAAATCTCGACAACAGACTACCTTTCATTATGACAAGGCTACCATCCATTGGAATAAAAAAGATATCGCTAACATACTACCTTCTATAATGACAAGGATACTATCTATTGGAGTAACAAAATTATCGACAACAAACTACCTTACATAATGACAAGGCTACCATCCATTGGAATAACAAAACTCTCGACAACAGACTACCTTCCATAATGACAAGGCTACAATCCAATGGAGTAATAAAGATATCAACAACATACTACCTTCCATAATAACAAGGCTACCATCCATTGGAGTAACAAAAATATCGACACCAAAATACCTTCCAAAATGACAAGGCTATCAGCCATTGGAATAACAAAAATCTCGACATCAGACTACCTTCCGTAATGACAAGGCTTCCTTCATTAGAGTGACAGAGATATCGACAACATATTACCTTCCATAATGACAAGGCTACCATCCATTGGAGTAACATAAATCTCGACAATAGACTACCTTCCATAATGACAAGGCTACCATCCATTGGAGTTACAAAAATATCGACAACAAACTACCTTACATAATGATAGGGCTACCATCCATTGGAGTAAGAAAAAACTCGACAACAGACTACCTCCCATAATGACAAGGCTAGAATCCATTGGAGTAACAAAAATCTTGACAACAGACAACCTTCCATAATGACAAGGCTACCATACATTAGAGTAACAAAGATATCAACAACATACTACCTTCCATAATAACAAGGCTACCATCCATTGGAGTAACAAAAATATCGACACCAAAATACCTTCCAAAATGACAAGGCTATCAGCCATTGGAATAACAAAAATCTCGACATCAGACTACCTTCCGTAATGACAAAGCTGCCATTCATTGGAGTGACAGAGATATCGACAACATATTACCTTCCATAATGACAAGGCTACCATCCATTGGAGTAACATAAATCTCGACAATAGACTACCTTCCATAATGACAAGGCTACCATCCATTGGAGTTACAAAAATATCGACAACAAACTACCTTACATAATGATAGGGCTACCATCCATTGGAGTAAGAAAAAACTCGACAACAGACTACCTCCCATAATGACAAGGCTAGAATCCATTGGAGTAACAAAAATCTTGACAACAGACAACCTTCCATAATGACAAGGCTACCATACATTAGAGTAACAAAGATATCGACAACATACTACCTTCCATAATGACAAGGCTACCATCCATTGAAGTAACAAAAATATCGACAACAAACTACCTTCCAAAATGACAAGGCTACCAGCCATTGGAATAACAAAAATCTCGACAACAGACTACCTTCCATAATGACAAGGCTACCATCCATTGGAGTAACAAAGATATCGACAACATACTAACTTCCATAATGACAAGGCTACCATCCATTGGAGTAACAAAAATTTCGACAACAAACTACCTTCCAAAATGACAAGGCTATCAGCCATTGGAATAACAAAAATCTTGACATCAGACTACCTTCCATAATGACAAGGCTACCATCCATTGGAGTAACAAAGATATCGACAACATACTACCTTCCATAATGACAAGGCTACCATCTATTGGAGTAACAAAAATCTCGACAACAGACTACCTTCCATAATGACAAGGTTACCATCCATTGGAGTAACAAAAATATCGACAACAAACTACGTTCCATAATGACAAGGCTACCATCCATTGGTGTAAAAAAATATCAACAACAAATTACCTTCCATAATTTCAAGGATACAGTCCATTGGAGTAACAAAAATCTCGACAACAGACTACCTTTCATAATGATAAGGCCACCATCCATTGGAGTAAAAAAGATATCGACAACATACTACCTTCCATAATGACAAGGCTACCATCCATTGGAGTAACAAAAATCTAGACAACAGACTACCTTCCATAATGACAAGGCTACCATCCAATGGAGTAATAAAGATATCGACAACATACTACCTTCCATAATAACAAAGCTACCATCCATTGGAGTAACAAAAATATCGACACCAATATACCTTCCAAAATGACAAGGCTATCAGCCATTGGAATAACAAAAATCTCGACATCAGACTACCTTCCATAATGACAAGGCTGCCATTCATTGGAGTGACAGAGATATCGACAACATATTACCTTCCATAATGACAAGGCTACCATCCATTGGAGTAACATAAATCTCGACAACAGACTACCTTCCATAATGACAAGGCTACCATCCATTGAAGTAACAAAAATATCGAAAACAAACTACCTTCCAAAATGGCAAGGCTACCAGCCATTGGAATAACAAAAATCTCGACAATAGACTACCTTCCATAATGACAAGGCTACCATCCATTGGAGTAACAAAGATATTGACAACATACTACCTTCCATAATGACAAGGCTACCATCCATTGGAGTATCAAAAATCTCGACAACAGACTACCTTCCATAATGACAAGGCTACCATCCATTGGAGTAACAAAAATATCGACAACAAACTACGTTCCATAATGACAAGGCTACTATCTATTGGAGTAACAAAAATCTCGACAACAGACTACCTTTCATTATGACAAGGCTACCATCCATTGGAATAAAAAAGATATCGCTAACATACTACCTTCTATAATGACAAGGATACTATCTATTGGAGTAACAAAATTATCGACAACAAACTACCTTACATAATGACAAGGCTACCATCCATTGGAATAACAAAACTCTCGACAACAGACTACCTTCCATAATGACAAGGCTACCATCCAATGGAGTAATAAAGATATCAACAACATACTACCTTCCATAATAACAAGGCTACCATCCATTGGAATAACAAAAATATCGACACCAAAATACCTTCCAAAATGACAAGGCTATCAGCCATTGGAATAACAAAAATCTCGACATCAGACTACCTTCCGTAATGACAAGGCTGCCTTCATTAGAGTGACAGAGATATCGACAACATATTACCTTCCATAATGACAAGGCTACCATCCATTGGAGTAACATAAATCTCGACAATAGACTACCTTCCATAATGACAAGGCTACCATCCATTGGAGTTACAAAAATATCGACAACAAACTACCTTACATAATGATAGGGCTACCATCCATTGGAGTAAGAAAAAACTCGACAACAGACTACCTCCCATAATGACAAGGCTAGAATCCATTGGAGTAACAAAAATCTTGACCACAGACAACCTTCCATAATGACAAGGCTACCATACATTAGAGTAACAAAGATATCAACAACATACTACCTTCCATAATAACAAGGCTACCATCCATTGGAGTAACAAAAATATCGACACCAAAATACCTTCCAAAATGACAAGGCTATCAGCCATTGGAATAACAAAAATCTCGACATCAGACTACCTTCCGTAATGACAAAGCTGCCATTCATTGGAGTGACAGAGATATCGACAACATATTACCTTCCATAATGACAAGGCTACCATCCATTGGAGTAACATAAATCTCGACAATAGACTACCTTCCATAATGACAAGGCTACCATCCATTGGAGTTACAAAAATATCGACAACAAACTACCTTACATAATGATAGGGCTACCATCCATTGGAGTAAGAAAAAACTCGACAACAGACTACCTCCCATAATGACAAGGCTAGAATCCATTGGAGTAACAAAAATCTTGACAACAGACAACCTTCCATAATGACAAGGCTACCATACATTAGAGTAACAAAGATATCGACAACATACTACCTTCCATAATGACAAGGCTACCATCCATTGAAGTAACAAAAATATCGACAACAAACTACCTTCCAAAATGACAAGGCTACCAGCCATTGGAATAACAAAAATCTCGACAACAGACTACCTTCCATAATGACAAGGCTACCATCCATTGGAGTAACAAAGATATCGACAACATACTAACTTCCATAATTACAAGTCTACCATCCATTGGAGTAATAAAAATTTCGACAACAAACTACCTTCCAAAATGACAAGGCTATCAGCCATTGGAATAACAAAAATCTTGACATCAGACTACCTTCCATAATGACAAGGCTACCATCTATTGGAGTAACAAAGATATCGACAACATACTACCTTCCATAATGACAAGGCTTCCATCTATTGGAGTAACAAAAATCTGGACAACAGACTACCTTCCATAATGACAAGGTTACCATCCATTGGAGTAACATAAATATCGACAACAAACTACGTTCCATAATGACAAGGCTACCATCCATTGGTGTAAAAAAATATCGACAACAGATTACCTTCCATAATTTCAAGGATACAGTCCATTGGAGTAACAAAAATCTCGACAACAGACTACCTTTCATAATGATAAGGCCACCATCCATTGGAGTAAAAAAGATATCGACAACATACTACCTTCCATAATGACAAGGCTACCATCCATTGGAGTAACAAAAATCTAGACAACAGACTACCTTCCATAATGACAAGGCTACCATCCAATGGAGTAATAAAGATATCGACAACATACTACCTTCCATAATAACAAGGCTACCATTCATTGGAGTAACAAAAATATCGACACCAAAATACCTTCCAAAATGACAAGGCTATCAGCCATTGGAATAACAAAAATCTCGACATCAGACTACCTTCCATAATGACAAGGCTGCCATTCATTGGAGTGACAGAGATATCGACAACATATTACCTTCCATAATGACAAGGCTACCATCCATTGGAGTAACAGAAATCTCGACAACAGACTACCTCCCATAATGACAAGGCTACAATCCATTGGAGTAACAAAAATCTTGACAACAGACAACCTTCCATAATGAAAAGGCTACCATACATTAGAGTAACAAAGATATCGACAACATACTACCTTCCATAATGACAAGGCTACCATCCATTGGAGTAACAAAAATATCGACAACAAACTACCTTCCAAAATGACAAGGCTACCAGCCATTGGAATAACAAAAATCTCGACAACAGACTACCTTCCATAATGACAAGGCTACCATCCATTGGAGTAACAAAGATATCGACAACATACTAACTTCCATAATGATAAGGCTACCATCCATTGGAGTAACAAAAATATCGACACCAAAATACCTTCCAAAATCACAAGGCTATCAGCCATTGGAATAACAAAAATCTCGACATCAAACTACCTTCCATAATGACAAGGCTACCATCCATTGGAGTAACAAAGATATCGTCAACATACTACCTTCCATAATGACAAGGCTATCATCTATTGGAGTAAAAAAATATCGACAACAGATTACCTTCCATAATTTCAAGGATACAATCCATTGGAGTAACAAAAATCTAGACAACAGACTACCTTTCATAATGACAAGGCCACCATCCATTGGAGTAAAAAAGATATCGATAACATACTACCTTCCATAATGACAAGGCTACCATCCATTGGAGTTACAAAAATAACGACAACAAACTACGTTCCATAATGACAGAGCTACCATCCATTGGAATAACTAAAATCTTGACAACATACTACCTTCCATATTGACGAGGCTAACATCCAATGGAATAACAAAAATCTCGAAAATAGACTACCTTCCATAATGAACAAGCTACCATCCATTGGAGTAACAGAAATCTGAACAACGGACTACCTTCTATAATGAAAAGGCTACCATCCATTGGAGTATCAAAAATCTCGACAACAGACTACCTTCCATAATGACAAGGCTACTATCTATTGGAGTAACAAAAATCTCGACAACAGACTACCTTTCATTATGACAAGGCTACCATCCATTGGAATAAAAAAGATATCGCTAACATACTACCTTCTATAATAACAAGGATACTATCTATTGGAGTAACAAAATTATCGACAACAAACTACCTTACATAATAACAAGGCTACCATCCATTGGAATAACAAAAATCTCGACAACAGACTACCTTCCATAATGACAAGGCTACCATCCAATGGAGTAATAAAGATATCAACAACATACTACCTTCCATAATAACAAGGCTACCATACATTGGAGTAACAAAAATATCGACACCAAAATACCTTCCAAAATGACAAGGCTATCAGCCATTGGAATAACAAAAATCTCGACATCAGACTACCTTCCGTAATGACAAGGCTGCCATTCATTGGAGTGACAGAGATATCGACAACATATTACCTTCCATAATGACAAGGCTACCATCCATTGGAGTAACATAAATCTCGACAATGGACTACCTTCCATAATGACAAGGCTACCATCCATTGGAGTTACAAAAATATCGACAACAAACTACCTTACATAATGATAGGGCTACCATCCATTGGAGTAAGAAAAAACTCGACAACAGACTACCTCCCATAATGACAAGGCTAGAATCCATTGGAGTAACAAAAATCTTGACAACAGACAACCTTCCATAATGACAAGGCTACCATACATTAGAGTAACAAAGATATCGATAACATACTACCTTCCATAATGACAAGGCTACCATCCATTGAAGTAACAAAAATATCGACAACAAACTACCTTCCAAAATGACAAGGCTACCAGTCATTGGAATAACAAAAATCTCGACAACAGACTACCTTCCATAATGACAAGGCTACCATCCATTGGAGTAACAAAGATATCGACAACATACTAACTTCCATAATGACAAGGCTACCATCCATTGGAGTAACAAAAATTTCGACAACAAACTACCTTCCAAATTACAAGGCTATCAGCCATTGGAATAACAAAAATCTTGACATCAGACTACCTTCCATAATGACAAGGCTACCATCCATTGGAGTAACAAAGATATCGACAACATACTACCTTCCATAATGACAAGGCTACCATCTATTGGAGTAACAAAAATCTCGACAACAGACTACCTTCCATAATGACAAGGTTACCATCCATTGGAGTAACAAAAATATCGACAACAAACTACGTTCCATAATGACAAGGCTACCATCCATTGGTGTAAAAAAATATCGACAACAGATTACCTTCCATAATGACAAGGCTACCATCCATTGAAGTAACAAAAATATCGACAACAAACTACCTTCCAAAATGACAAGGCTACCATCCATTGGAGTAAAAAAGATATCGACAACATACTACCTTCCATAATGACAAGGCTACCATCCATTGGAGTAACAAAAATCTAGACAACAGACTACCTTCCATAATGACAAGGCTACCATCCAATGGAGTAATAAAGATATCGACAACATACTACCTTCCATAATAACAAGGCTACCATCCATTGGAGTAACAAAAATATCGACACCAAAATACCTTCCAAAATGACAAGGCTATCAGCCATTGGAATAACAAAACTCTCGACATCAGACTACCTTCCATAATGACAAGGCTGCCATTCATTGGAGTGACAGAGATATCGACAACATATTACCTTCCATAATGACAAGGCTACCATCCATTGGAGTAACATAAATCTCGACAACAGACTACCTTCCATAATGACAAGGCTACCATCCATTGGAGTTACAAAAATATCGACAACAAACTACCTTCCATAATGATAGGGCTACCATCCATTGGAGTAAGAAAAAACTCGACAACAAACTACCTCCCATAATGACAAGGCTACAATCCATTGGAGTAACAAAAATCTTGACAACAGACAACCTTCCATAATGAAAAGGCTACCATACATTAGAGTAACAAAGATATCGACAACATACTACCTTCCATAATGACAAGGCTACCATCCATTGGAGTAACAAAAATATCGACAACAAACTACCTTCCAAAATGACAAGGCTACCAGCCATTGGAATAACAAAAATCTCGACAACAAACTACCTTCCATAATGACAAGGCTACCATCCATTGGAGTAACAAAGATATCGACAACATACTAACTTCCATAATGATATGCTACCATCCATTGGAGTAACAAAAATATCGACACCAAAATACCTTCCAAAATCACAAGGCTATCAGCCATTGGAATAACAAAAATCTCGACATCAAACTACCTTCCATAATGACAAGGCTACCATCCATTGGAGTAACAAAGATATCGACAACATACTACCTTCCATAATGACAAGGCTATCATCTATTGGAGTAAAAAAATATCGACAACAGATTACCTTCCATAATTTCAAGGATACAATCCATTGGAGTAACAAAAATCTAGACAACAGACTACCTTTCATAATGACAAGGCCACCATCCATTGGAGTAAAAAAGATATCGATAACATACTACCTTCCATAATGACAAGGCTACCATCCATTGGAGTTACAAAAATAACAACAACAAACTACCTTCCATAATGACAGGGCTACCATCCATTGGAATAACTAAAATCTTGACAACAGACTACCTTCCATAATGACAAGGCTACCATCCATTATAGTAACAAAAATATTGACAATAGACTACCTTCCATAATAATAAGGCTACCATCCATTAGAGTAACAAAAAGGTCGACAATAGACTATCATCCATAATGACAAGGCTACCATCCATAATGACAAGGCTACCATCCATTACAGTAACAAAATATCGATAACATACTACCTTCCATAATGAAAAGGCTACCATTCATTGGAGTAACAAAAATCTGGTTTACAGACTAACTTCCCTAATGACAAGGCTACTATCCATTGGAATAACAAAAATCTCGACAACAGACTACCTTCCATAATGACAAGGCTACCATCCAATGGAATAACAAAAATCTCAAAAACAGACTACCTTCCATAATGACAAGGCTATAATCCATTGGAGTGAAAAAAATCTAGACAACAGACTACCTTCCATAATGACAAGGCTACCATCCATTGGAGTAACAAAGATATCGACAACATACTACCTTCCATAATGACAAGGCTACCATACATTAGAGTAACAAAGATATCGACAACATACTACCTTCCATAATGACAAGGCTACCATCCATTGAAGTAACAAAAATATCGACAACAAACTACCTTCCAAAATGACAAGGCTACCAGCCATTGGAATAACAAAAATCTCGACAACAGACTACCTTCCATAATGACAAGGCTACCATCCATTGGAGTAACAAAGATATCGACAACATACTAACTTCCATAATGACAAGGCTACCATCCATTGGAGTAACAAAAATTTCGACAACAAACTACGTTCCATAATGACAAGGCTACTATCTATTGGAGTAACAAAAATCTCGACAACAGACTACCTTTCATTATGACAAGGCTACCATCCATTGGAATAAAAAAGATATCGCTAACATACTACCTTCTATAATGACAAGGATACTATCTATTGGAGTAACAAAATTATCGACAACAGACTACCTTACATAATGACAAGGCTACCATCCATTGGAATAACAAAAATCTCGACAACAGACTACCTTCCATAATGACAAGGATACCATCCAATGGAGTAATAAAGATATCAACAACATACTACCTTCCATAATAACAAGGCTACCATCCATTGGAGTAACAAAAATATCGACACCAAAATACCTTCCAAAATGACAAGGCTATCAGCCATTGGAATAACAAAAATCTCGACATCAGACTACCTTCCGTAATGACAAGGCTGCCATTCATTGGAGTGACAGAGATATCGACAACATATTACCTTCCATAATGACAAGGCTACCATCCATTGGAGTAACATAAATCTCGACAATAGACTACCTTCCATAATGACAAGGCTACCATCCATTGGAGTTACAAAAATATCGACAACAAACTACCTTATATAATGATAGGGCTACCATCCATTGGAGTAAGAAAAAACTCGACAACAGACTACCTCCCATAATGACAAGGCTAGAATCCATTGGAGTAACAAAAATCTTGACAACAGACAACCTTCCATAATGACAAGGCTACCATACATTAGAGTAACAAAGATATCGACAACATACTACCTTCCATAATGACAAGGCTACCATCCATTGAAGTAACAAAAATATCGACAACAAACTACCTTCCAAAATGACAAGGCTACCAGCCATTGGAATAACAAAAATCTCGACAACAGACTACCTTCCATAATGACAAGGCTACCATCCATTGGAGTAACAAAGATATCGACAACATACTAACTTCCATAATGACAAGGCTACCATCCATTGGAGTAACAAAAATTTCGACAACAAACTACCTTCCAAAATGACAAGGCTATCAGCCATTGGAATAACAAAAATCTTGACATCAGACTACCTTCCATAATGACAAGGCTACCATCCATTGGAGTAACAAAGATATCGACAACATACTACCTTCCATAATGACAAGGCTACCATCTATTGGAGTAACAAAAATCTCGACAACAGACTACCTTCCATAATGACAAGGTTACCATCCATTGGAGTAACAAAAATATCGACAACAAACTACGTTCCATAATGACAAGGCTACCATCCATTGGTGTAAAAAAATATCAACAACAAATTACCTTCCATAATTTCAAGGATACAGTCCATTGGAGTAACAAAAATCTCGACAACAGACTACCTTTCATAATGATAAGGCCACCATCCATTGGAGTAAAAAAGATATCGACAACATACTACCTTCCATAATGACAAGGCTACCATCCATTGGAGTAACAAAAATCTAGACAACGGACTACCTTCCATAATGACAAGGCTACCATCCAATGGAGTAATAAAGATATCGACAACATACTACCTTCCATAATAACAAAGCTACCATCCATTGGAGTAACAAAAATATCGACACCAAAATACCTTCCAAAATGACAAGGCTATCAGCCATTGGAATAACAAAAATCTCGACATCAGACTACCTTCCATAATGACAAGGCTGCCATTCATTGGAGTGACAGAGATATCGACAACATATTACCTTCCATAATGACAAGGCTACCATCCATTGGAGTAACATAAATCTCGACAACAGACTACCTTCCATAATGACAAGGCTACCATCCATTGAAGTAACAAAAATATCGAAAACAAACTACCTTCCAAAATGGCAAGGCTACCAGCCATTGGAATAACAAAAATCTCGACAATAGACTACCTTCCATAATGACAAGGCTACCATCCATTGGAGTAACAAAGATATTGACAACATACTACCTTCCATAATGACAAGGCTACCATCCATTGGAGTATCAAAAATCTCGACAACAGACTACCTTCCATAATGACAAGGCTACCATCCATTGGAGTAACAAAAATATCGACAACAAACTACGTTCCATAATGACAAGGCTACTATCTATTGGAGTAACAAAAATCTCGACAACAGACTACCTTTCATTATGACAAGGCTACCATCCATTGGAATAAAAAAGATATCGCTAACATACTACCTTCTATAATGACAAGGATACTATCTATTGGAGTAACAAAATTATCGACAACAAACTACCTTACATAATGACAAGGCTACCATCCATTGGAATAACAAAACTCTCGACAACAGACTACCTTCCATTATGACAAGGCTACCATCCAATGGAGTAATAAAGATATCAACAACATACTACCTTCCATAATAACAAGGCTACCATCCATTGGAGTAACAAAAATATCGACACCAAAATACCTTCCAAAATGACAAGGCTATCAGCCATTGGAATAACAAAAATCTCGACATCAGACTAGCTTCCGTAATGACAAGGCTGCCTTCAATAGAGTGACAGAGATATCGACAACATATTACCTTCCATAATGACAAGGCTACCATCCATTGGAGTAACATAAATCTCTACAATAGACTACCTTCCATAATGACAAGGCTACCATCCATTGGAGTTACAAAAATATCGACAACAAACTACCTTACATAATGATAGGGCTACCATCCATTGGAGTAAGAAAAAACTCGACAACAGACTACCTCCCATAATGACAAGGCTAGAATCCATTGGAGTAACAAAAATCTTAACAACAGACAACCTTCCATAATGACAAGGCTACCATACATTAGAGTAACAAAGATATCAACAACATACTACCTTCCATAATAACAAGGCTACCATCCATTGGAGTAACAAAAATATCGACACCAAAATACCTTCCAAAATGACAAGGCTATCAGCCATTGGAATAACAAAAATCTCGACATCAGACTACCTTCCGTAATGACAAAGCTGCCATTCATTGGAGTGACAGAGATATCGACAACATATTACCTTCCATAATGACAAGGCTACCATCCATTTGAGTAACATAAATCTCGACAATAGACTACCTTCCATAATGACAAGTCTACCATCCATTGGAGTTACAAAAATATCGACAACAAACTACCTTACATAATGATAGGGCTACCATCCATTGGAGTAAGAAAAAACTCGACAACAGACTACCTCCCATAATGACAAGGCTAGAATCCATTGGAGTAACAAAAATCTTGACAACAGACAACCTTCCATAATGACAAGGCTACCATACATTAGAGTAACAAAGATATCGACAACATACTACCTTCCATAATGACAAGGCTACCATCCATTGAAGTAACAAAAATATCGACAACAAACTACCTTCCAAAATGACAAGGCTACCAGCCATTGGAATAACAAAAATCTCGACAACAGACTACCTTCCATAATGACAAGGCTACCATCCATTGGAGTAACAAAGATATCGACAACATACTAACTTCCATAATGACAAGGCTACCATCCATTGGAGTAACAAAAATTTCGACAACAAACTACCTTCCAAAATGACAAGGCTATCAGCCATTGGAATAACAAAAATCTTGACATCAGACTACCTTCCATAATGACAAGGCTACCATCTATTGGAGTAACAAAGATATCGACAACATACTACCTTCCATAATGACAAGGCTTCCATCTATTGGAGTAACAAAAATCTGGACAACAAACTACCTTCCATGATGACAAGGTTACCATCCATTGGAGTAACAAAAATATCGACAACAAACTACGTTCCATAATGACAAGGCTACCATCCATTGGTGTAAAAAAATATCGACAACAGATTACCTTCCATAATTTCAAGGATACAGTCCATTGGAGTAACAAAAATCTCGACAACAGACTACCTTTCATAATGATAAGGCCACCATCCATTGGAGTAAAAAAGATATCGACAACATACTACCTTCCATAATGACAAGGCTACCATCCATTGGAGTAACAAAAATCTAGACAACAGACTACCTTCCATAATGACAAGGCTACCATCCAATGGAGTAATAAAGATATCGACAACATACTACCTTCCATAATAACAAGGCTACCATTCATTGGAGTAACAAAAATATCGACACCAAAATACCTTCCAAAATGACAAGGCTATCAGCCATTGGAATAACAAAAATCTCGACATCAGACTACCTTCCATAATGACAAGGCTGCCATTCATTGGAGTGACAGAGATATCGACAACATATTACCTTCCATAATGACAAGGCTACCATCCATTGGAGTAACAGAAATCTCGACAACAGACTACCTTCCATAATGACAAGGCTACCATCCATTGAAGTAACAAAAATATCGACAACAAACTACCTTCCAAAATGACAAGGCTACCAGCCATTGGAATAACAAAAATCTCGACAATAGACTACCTTCCATAATGACAAGGCTACCATCCATTGGAGTAACAAAGATATCGAAAACATACTACCTTCCATAATGACAAGGCTACCATCCATTGGAGTATCAAAAATCTCGACAACAGACTACCTTCCATAATGACAAGGCTACCATCCATTGGAGTAACAAAAATATCGACAACAAACTACGTTCCATAATGACAAGGCTACTATCTATTGGAGTAACAAAAATCTCGACAACAGACTACCTTTCATTATGACAAGGCTACCATCCATTGGAATAAAAAAGATATCGCTAACATATTACCTTCTATAATGACAAGGATACTATCTATTGGAGTAACAAAATTATCGACAATAAACTACCTTACATAATGACAAGGCTACCATCCATTGGAATAACAAAAATCTCGACAACAGACTACCTTCCATAATGACAAGGCTACCATCCAATGGAGTAATAAAGATATCAGCAACATACTACCTTCCATAATAACAATGCTACCATCCATTGGAGTAACAAAAATATCGACACCAAAATACCTTCCAAAATGACAAGGCTATCAGCCATTGGAATAACAAAAATCTCGACATCAGACTACCTTCCGTAATGACAAGGCTGCCATTCATTGGAGTGACAGAGATATCGACAACAAATTACCTTCCATAATGACAAGGCTACCATCCATTGGAGTAACATAAATCTCGACAATAGACTACCTTCCATAATGACAAGGCTATCATCCATTGGAGTTACAAAAATATCGACAACAAACTACCTTACATAATGATAGGGCTACCATCCATTGGAGTAAGAAAAAACTCGACAACAGACTACCTCCCATAATGACAAGGCTAGAATCCATTGGAGTAACAAAAATCTTGACAACAGACAACCTTCCATAATGACAAGGCTACCATACATTAGAGTAACAAAGATATCGACAACATACTACCTTCCATAATGACAAGGCTACCATCCATTGAAGTAACAAAAATATCGACAACAAACTACCTTCCAAAATGACAAGGCTACCAGCCATTGGAATAACAAAAATCTCGACAACAGACTACCTTCCATAATGACAAGGCTACCATCCATTGGAGTAACAAAGATATCGACAACATACTAACTTCCATAATGACAAGGCTACTATCTATTGGAGTAACAAAAATCTCGACAACAGACTACCTTTCATTATGACAAGGCTACCATCCATTGGAATAAAAAAGATATCGCTAACATACTACCTTCTATAATGACAAGGATACTATCTATTGGAGTAACAAAATTATCGACAACAAACTACCTTACATAATGACAAGGCTACCATCCATTGGAATAACAAAACTCTCGACAACAGACTACCTTCCATAATGACAAGGCTACCATCCAATGGAGTAATAAAGATATCAACAACATACTACCTTCCATAATAACAAGGCTACCATCCATTGGAGTAACAAAAATATCGACACCAAAATACCTTCCAAAATGACAAGGCTATCAGCCATTGGAATAACAAAAATCTCGACATCAGACTACCTTCCGTAATGACAAGGCTGCCTTCATTAGAGTGACAGAGATATCAACAACATATTACCTTCCATAATGACAAGGCTACCGTCCATTGGAGTAACATAAATCTCGACAATAGACTACCTTCCATAATGACAAGGCTACCATCCATTGGAGTTACAAAAATATCGACAACAAACTACCTTACATAATGATAGGGCTACCATCCATTGGAGTAAGAAAACACTCGACAACAGACTACCTCCCATAATGACAAGGCTAGAATCCATTGGAGTAACAAAAATCTTGACAACAGACAACCTTCCATAATGACAAGGCTACCATACATTAGAGTAACAAAGATATCAACAACATACTACCTTCCATAATAACAAGGCTACCATCCATTGGAGTAACAAAAATATCGACACCAAAATACCTTCCAAAATGACAAGGCTATCAGCCATTGGAATAACAAAAATCTCGACATCAGACTACCTTCCGTAATGACAAAGCTGCCATTCATTGGAGTGACAGAGATATCGACAACATATTACCTTCCATAATGACAAGGCTACCATCCATTGGAGTAACATAAATCTCGACAATAGACTACCTTCCATAATGACAAGGCTACCATCCATTGGAGTTACAAAAATATCGACAACAAACTACCTTACATAATGATAAGGCTACCATCCATTGGAGTAAGAAAAAACTCGACAACAGACTACCTCCCATAATGACAAGGCTAGAATCCATTGGAGTAACAAAAATCTTGACAACAGACAACCTTCCATAATGACAAGGCTACCATACATTAGAGTAACAAAGATATCGACAACATACTACCTTCCATAATGACAAGGCTACCATCCATTGAAGTAACAAAAATATCGACAACAAACTACCTTCCAAAATGACAAGGCTACCAGCCATTGGAATAACAAAAATCTCGACAACAGACTACCTTCCATAATGACAAGGCTACCATCCATTGGAGTAACAAAGATATCGACAACATACTAACTTCCATAATGACAAGGCTACCATCCATTGGAGTAACAAAAATTTCGACAACAAACTACCTTCCAAAATGACAAGGCTATCAGCCATTGGAATAACAAAAATCTTGACATCAGACTACCTTCCATAATGACAAGGCTACCATCTATTGGAGTAACAAAGATATCAACAACATACTACCTTCCATAATGACAAGGATACCATCTATTGGAGTAACAAAAATCTCGACAACAGACTACCTTCCATAATGACAAGGTTACCATCCATTGGAGTAACAAAAATATCGACAACAAACTACGTTCCATAATGACAAGGCTACCATCCATTGGAGTAACAAAAATCTAGACAACGGACTACCTTCCATAATGACAAGGCTACCATCCAATGGAGTAATAAAGATATCGACAACATACTACCTTCCATAATAACAAAGCTACCATCCATTGGAGTAACAAAAATATCGACACCAAAATACCTTCCAAAATGACAAGGCTATCAGCCATTGGAATAACAAAAATCTCGACATCAGACTACCTTCCATAATGACAAGGCTGCCATTCATTGGAGTGACAGAGATATCGACAACATATTACCTTCCATAATGACAAGGCTACCATCCATTGGAGTAACATAAATCTCGACAACAGACTACCTTCCATAATGACAAGGCTACCATCCATTGAAGTAACAAAAATATCGAAAACAAACTACCTTCCAAAATGGCAAGGCTACCAGCCATTGGAATAACAAAAATCTCGACAATAGACTACCTTCCATAATGACAAGGCTACCATCCATTGGAGTAACAAAGATATTGACAACATACTACCTTCCATAATGACAAGGCTACCATCCATTGGAGTATCAAAAATCTCGACAACAGACTACCTTCCATAATGACAAGGCTACCATCCATTGGAGTAACAAAAATATCGACAACAAACTACGTTCCATAATGACAAGGCTACTATCTATTGGAGTAACAAAAATCTCGACAACAGACTACCTTTCATTATGACAAGGCTACCATCCATTGGAATAAAAAAGATATCGCTAACATACTACCTTCTATAATGACAAGGATACTATCTATTGGAGTAACAAAATTATCGACAACAAACTACCTTACATAATGACAAGGCTACCATCCATTGGAATAACAAAACTCTCGACAACAGACTACCTTCCATTATGACAAGGCTACCATCCAATGGAGTAATAAAGATATCAACAACATACTACCTTCCATAATAACAAGGCTACCATCCATTGGAGTAACAAAAATATCGACACCAAAATACCTTCCAAAATGACAAGGCTATCAGCCATTGGAATAACAAAAATCTCGACATCAGACTAGCTTCCGTAATGACAAGGCTGCCTTCAATAGAGTGACAGAGATATCGACAACATATTACCTTCCATAATGACAAGGCTACCATCCATTGGAGTAACATAAATCTCTACAATAGACTACCTTCCATAATGACAAGGCTACCATCCATTGGAGTTACAAAAATATCGACAACAAACTACCTTACATAATGATAGGGCTACCATCCATTGGAGTAAGAAAAAACTCGACAACAGACTACCTCCCATAATGACAAGGCTAGAATCCATTGGAGTAACAAAAATCTTAACAACAGACAACCTTCCATAATGACAAGGCTACCATACATTAGAGTAACAAAGATATCAACAACATACTACCTTCCATAATAACAAGGCTACCATCCATTGGAGTAACAAAAATATCGACACCAAAATACCTTCCAAAATGACAAGGCTATCAGCCATTGGAATAACAAAAATCTCGACATCAGACTACCTTCCGTAATGACAAAGCTGCCATTCATTGGAGTGACAGAGATATCGACAACATATTACCTTCCATAATGACAAGGCTACCATCCATTTGAGTAACATAAATCTCGACAATAGACTACCTTCCATAATGACAAGTCTACCATCCATTGGAGTTACAAAAATATCGACAACAAACTACCTTACATAATGATAGGGCTACCATCCATTGGAGTAAGAAAAAACTCGACAACAGACTACCTCCCATAATGACAAGGCTAGAATCCATTGGAGTAACAAAAATCTTGACAACAGACAACCTTCCATAATGACAAGGCTACCATACATTAGAGTAACAAAGATATCGACAACATACTACCTTCCATAATGACAAGGCTACCATCCATTGAAGTAACAAAAATATCGACAACAAACTACCTTCCAAAATGACAAGGCTACCAGCCATTGGAATAACAAAAATCTCGACAACAGACTACCTTCCATAATGACAAGGCTACCATCCATTGGAGTAACAAAGATATCGACAACATACTAACTTCCATAATGACAAGGCTACCATCCATTGGAGTAACAAAAATTTCGACAACAAACTACCTTCCAAAATGACAAGGCTATCAGCCATTGGAATAACAAAAATCTTGACATCAGACTACCTTCCATAATGACAAGGCTACCATCTATTGGAGTAACAAAGATATCGACAACATACTACCTTCCATAATGACAAGGCTTCCATCTATTGGAGTAACAAAAATCTGGACAACAAACTACCTTCCATGATGACAAGGTTACCATCCATTGGAGTAACAAAAATATCGACAACAAACTACGTTCCATAATGACAAGGCTACCATCCATTGGTGTAAAAAAATATCGACAACAGATTACCTTCCATAATTTCAAGGATACAGTCCATTGGAGTAACAAAAATCTCGACAACAGACTACCTTTCATAATGATAAGGCCACCATCCATTGGAGTAAAAAAGATATCGACAACATACTACCTTCCATAATGACAAGGCTACCATCCATTGGAGTAACAAAAATCTAGACAACAGACTACCTTCCATAATGACAAGGCTACCATCCAATGGAGTAATAAAGATATCGACAACATACTACCTTCCATAATAACAAGGCTACCATTCATTGGAGTAACAAAAATATCGACACCAAAATACCTTCCAAAATGACAAGGCTATCAGCCATTGGAATAACAAAAATCTCGACATCAGACTACCTTCCATAATGACAAGGCTGCCATTCATTGGAGTGACAGAGATATCGACAACATATTACCTTCCATAATGACAAGGCTACCATCCATTGGAGTAACAGAAATCTCGACAACAGACTACCTTCCATAATGACAAGGCTACCATCCATTGAAGTAACAAAAATATCGACAACAAACTACCTTCCAAAATGACAAGGCTACCAGCCATTGGAATAACAAAAATCTCGACAATAGACTACCTTCCATAATGACAAGGCTACCATCCATTGGAGTAACAAAGATATCGAAAACATACTACCTTCCATAATGACAAGGCTACCATCCATTGGAGTATCAAAAATCTCGACAACAGACTACCTTCCATAATGACAAGGCTACCATCCATTGGAGTAACAAAAATATCGACAACAAACTACGTTCCATAATGACAAGGCTACTATCTATTGGAGTAACAAAAATCTCGACAACAGACTACCTTTCATTATGACAAGGCTACCATCCATTGGAATAAAAAAGATATCGCTAACATATTACCTTCTATAATGACAAGGATACTATCTATTGGAGTAACAAAATTATCGACAATAAACTACCTTACATAATGACAAGGCTACCATCCATTGGAATAACAAAAATCTCGACAACAGACTACCTTCCATAATGACAAGGCTACCATCCAATGGAGTAATAAAGATATCAGCAACATACTACCTTCCATAATAACAATGCTACCATCCATTGGAGTAACAAAAATATCGACACCAAAATACCTTCCAAAATGACAAGGCTATCAGCCATTGGAATAACAAAAATCTCGACATCAGACTACCTTCCGTAATGACAAGGCTGCCATTCATTGGAGTGACAGAGATATCGACAACAAATTACCTTCCATAATGACAAGGCTACCATCCATTGGAGTAACATAAATCTCGACAATAGACTACCTTCCATAATGACAAGGCTATCATCCATTGGAGTTACAAAAATATCGACAACAAACTACCTTACATAATGATAGGGCTACCATCCATTGGAGTAAGAAAAAACTCGACAACAGACTACCTCCCATAATGACAAGGCTAGAATCCATTGGAGTAACAAAAATCTTGACAACAGACAACCTTCCATAATGACAAGGCTACCATACATTAGAGTAACAAAGATATCGACAACATACTACCTTCCATAATGACAAGGCTACCATCCATTGAAGTAACAAAAATATCGACAACAAACTACCTTCCAAAATGACAAGGCTACCAGCCATTGGAATAACAAAAATCTCGACAACAGACTACCTTCCATAATGACAAGGCTACCATCCATTGGAGTAACAAAGATATCGACAACATACTAACTTCCATAATGACAAGGCTACTATCTATTGGAGTAACAAAAATCTCGACAACAGACTACCTTTCATTATGACAAGGCTACCATCCATTGGAATAAAAAAGATATCGCTAACATACTACCTTCTATAATGACAAGGATACTATCTATTGGAGTAACAAAATTATCGACAACAAACTACCTTACATAATGACAAGGCTACCATCCATTGGAATAACAAAACTCTCGACAACAGACTACCTTCCATAATGACAAGGCTACCATCCAATGGAGTAATAAAGATATCAACAACATACTACCTTCCATAATAACAAGGCTACCATCCATTGGAGTAACAAAAATATCGACACCAAAATACCTTCCAAAATGACAAGGCTATCAGCCATTGGAATAACAAAAATCTCGACATCAGACTACCTTCCGTAATGACAAGGCTGCCTTCATTAGAGTGACAGAGATATCAACAACATATTACCTTCCATAATGACAAGGCTACCGTCCATTGGAGTAACATAAATCTCGACAATAGACTACCTTCCATAATGACAAGGCTACCATCCATTGGAGTTACAAAAATATCGACAACAAACTACCTTACATAATGATAGGGCTACCATCCATTGGAGTAAGAAAACACTCGACAACAGACTACCTCCCATAATGACAAGGCTAGAATCCATTGGAGTAACAAAAATCTTGACAACAGACAACCTTCCATAATGACAAGGCTACCATACATTAGAGTAACAAAGATATCAACAACATACTACCTTCCATAATAACAAGGCTACCATCCATTGGAGTAACAAAAATATCGACACCAAAATACCTTCCAAAATGACAAGGCTATCAGCCATTGGAATAACAAAAATCTCGACATCAGACTACCTTCCGTAATGACAAAGCTGCCATTCATTGGAGTGACAGAGATATCGACAACATATTACCTTCCATAATGACAAGGCTACCATCCATTGGAGTAACATAAATCTCGACAATAGACTACCTTCCATAATGACAAGGCTACCATCCATTGGAGTTACAAAAATATCGACAACAAACTACCTTACATAATGATAAGGCTACCATCCATTGGAGTAAGAAAAAACTCGACAACAGACTACCTCCCATAATGACAAGGCTAGAATCCATTGGAGTAACAAAAATCTTGACAACAGACAACCTTCCATAATGACAAGGCTACCATACATTAGAGTAACAAAGATATCGACAACATACTACCTTCCATAATGACAAGGCTACCATCCATTGAAGTAACAAAAATATCGACAACAAACTACCTTCCAAAATGACAAGGCTACCAGCCATTGGAATAACAAAAATCTCGACAACAGACTACCTTCCATAATGACAAGGCTACCATCCATTGGAGTAACAAAGATATCGACAACATACTAACTTCCATAATGACAAGGCTACCATCCATTGGAGTAACAAAAATTTCGACAACAAACTACCTTCCAAAATGACAAGGCTATCAGCCATTGGAATAACAAAAATCTTGACATCAGACTACCTTCCATAATGACAAGGCTACCATCTATTGGAGTAACAAAGATATCAACAACATACTACCTTCCATAATGACAAGGATACCATCTATTGGAGTAACAAAAATCTCGACAACAGACTACCTTCCATAATGACAAGGTTACCATCCATTGGAGTAACAAAAATATCGACAACAAACTACGTTCCATAATGACAAGGCTACCATCCATTGGTGTATAAAAATATCGACAACAGATTACCTTTCATAATTTCAAGGATACAGTCCATTGGAGTAACAAAAATCTCGACAACAGACTACCTTTCATAATGATAAGGCCACCATCCATTGGAGTAAAAAAGATATCGACAACATACTACCTTCCATAATGACAAGGCTACCATCCATTGGAGTAACAAAAATCTAGACAATAGACTACCTTCCATAATGACAAAGCTACCATCCAATGGAGTAATAAAGATATCGACAACATACTACCTTCCATAATAACAAGGCTACCATCCATTGGAGTAACAAAAATATCGACACCAAAATACCTTCCAAAATGACAAGGCTATCAGCCATTGGAATAACAAAAATCTCGACATCAGACTACCTTCCATAATGACAAGGCTGCCATTCATTGGAGTGACAGAGATATCGACAACATATTACCTTCCATAATGACAAGGCTACCATCCATTGGAGTAACATAAATCTCGACAACAGACTACCTTCCATAATGATAAGGCTACCATCCATTGAAGTAAAAAAAATATCGACAACAAACTACCTTCCAAAATGACAAGGCTACCAGCCATTGGAATAACAAAAATCTCGACAATAGACTACCTTCCATAATGACAAGGCTACCATCCATTGGAGTAACAAAGATATCGACAACATACTACCTTCCATAATGACAAGGCTACCATCCATTGGAGTATCAAAAATCTCGACAACAGACTACCTTCCATAATGACAAGGCTACCATCCATTGGAGTAACAAAAATATCGACAACAAACTACGTTCCATAATGACAAGGCTACTATCTATTGGAGTAACAAAAATCTCGACAACAGACTACCTTTCATTATGACAAGGCTACCATCCATTGGAATAAAAAAGATATCGCTAACATACTACCTTCTATAATAACAAGGATACTATCTATTGGAGTAACAAAATTATCGACAACAAACTACCTTACATAATGACAAGGCTACCATCCATTGGAATAACAAAAATCTCGATAACAGACTACCTTCCATAATGACAAGGCTACCATCCAATGGAGTAATAAAGATATCAACAACATACTACCTTCCATAATAACAAGGCTACCATCCATTGGAGTAACAAAAATATCGACACCAAAATACCTTCCAAAATGACAAGGCTATCAGCCATTGGAATAAAAAAAATCTCGACATCAGACTACCTTCCGTAATGACAAGGCTGCCATTCATTGGAGTGACAGAGATATGGACAACATATTACCTTCCATAATGACAAGGCTACCATCCATTGGAGTAACATAAATCTCGACAATAGACTACCTTCCATAATGACAAGGCTACCATCCATTGGAGTTACAAAAATATCGACAACAAACTACCTTACATAATGATAGGGCTACCATCCATTGGAGTAAGAAAAAACTCGATAACAGACTACCTCCCATAATGACAAGGCTAGAATCCATTGGAGTAACAAAAATCTTTTCAACAGACAACCTTCCATAATGACAAGGCTACCATACATTAGAGTAACAAAGATATCGACAACATACTACCTTCCATAATGACAAGGCTACCATCCATTGAAGTAACAAAAATATCGACAACAAACTACCTTCCAAAATGACAAGGCTACCAACCATTGGAATAACAAAAATCTCGACAACAGACTACCTTCCATAATGACAAGGCTACCATCCATAGGAGTAACAAAGATATCGACAACATACTAACTTCCATAATGACAAGGCTACCATCCATTGGAGTAACAAAAATCTCGACAACAGACTACCTTCCATAATGACAAGGCTACCATCCATTGGAGTAACAAAGATATCGACAACATACTACCTTCCATAATGACAAGGCTACCATCTATTGGAGTAACAAAAATCTCGACAACAGACTACCTTCCATAATGACAAGGTTACCATCTATTGGAGTAACAAAAATATCGACAACAAACTACGTTCCATAATGACAAGGCTACCATCCATTGGTGTAAAAAAATATCGACAACAGATTACCTTCCATAATTTCAAGGATACAGTCCATTGGAGTAACAAAAATCTCGACAACAGACTACCTTTCATAATGATAAGGCCACCATCCATTGGAGTAAAAAAGATATCGACAACATACTACCTTCCATAATGACAAGGCTACCATCCATTGGAGTAACAAAAATCTAGACAACAGACTACCTTCCATAATGACAAGGCTACCATCCAATGGAGTAATAAAGATATCGACAACATACTACCTTCCATAATAACAAGGCTACCATCCATTGGAGTAACAAAAATATCGACACCAAAATACCTTCCAAAATGACAAGGCTATCAGCCAATGGAATAACAAAAATCTCAACATCAGACTACCTTCCATAATGACAAGGCTGCCATTCATTGGAGTGACAGAGATATCGACAACATATTACCTTCCATAATGACAAGGCTACCATCCATTGGAGTAACATAAATCTCGACAACAGACTACCTTCCATAATGACAAGGCTACCATCCATTGGAGTTACAAAAATATCAACAACAAACTACCTTCCATAATGATAGGGCTACCATCCATTGGAGTAAGAAAAAACTCGACAACAGACTACCTCCCATAATGACAAGGCTACAATCCATTGGAGTAACAAAAATCTTGACAACAGACAACCTTCCATAATGACAAGGCTACCATACATTAGAGTAACAAAGATATCGACAACATACTACCTTCCATAATGACAAGGCTACCATCCATTGGAGTAACAAAAATATCGACAACAAACTACCTTCCAAAATGACAAGGCTACCAGCCATTGGAATAACAAAAATCTCGACATCAAACTACCTTCCATAATGACAAGGCTACCATTCATTGGAGTAACAAAGATATCGACAACATACTACCTTCCATAATGACAAGGCTACCATCTATTGGAGTAAAAAAATATCGACAACAGATTACCTTCCATAATTTCAAGGATACAATCCATTGGAGTAACAAAAATCTAGACAACAGACTACCTTTCATAATGACAAGGCCACCATCCATTGGAGTAAAAAAGATATCGATAACATACTACCTTCCATAATGACAAGGCTACCATCCATTGGAGTTACAAAAATAACGACAACAAACTACCTTCCATAATGACAAGGCTACCATCCATTGGAATAACTAAAATCTTGACAACATACTACCTTCCATATTGACGAGGCTAACATCCAATGGAATAACAAAAATCTCGAAAATAGACTACCTTCCATAATGAACAGGCTACCATCCATTGGAGTAACAGAAATTTGAACAACGGACTACCTTCTATAATGAAAAGGCTACCATCCATTGGAGTAACAAAGATATCGACAACATACTAACTTCCATAATGACAAGGCTACCATCCATTGGAGTAACAAAAATTTCGACAACAAACTACCTTCCAAAATGACAAGGCTATCAGCCATTGGAATAACAAAAATCTTAACATCAGACTACCTTCCATAATGACAAGGCTACCATCCATTGGAGTAACAAAGATATCGACAACATACTACCTTCCATAATGACAAGGCTACCATCTATTGGAGTAACAAAAATCTCGACAACAGACTACCTTCCATAATGACAAGGTTACCATCCATTGGAGTAACAAAAATATCGACAACAAACTACGTCCCATAATGACAAGGCTACCATCCATTGGTGTAAAAAAATATCGACAACAGATTACCTTCCATAATTTCAAGGATACAGTCCATTGGAGTAACAAAAATCTCGACAACAGACTACATTTCATAATGATAAGGCCACCATCCATTGGAGTAAAAAAGATATCGACAACATACTACCTTCCATAATGACAAGGCTACCATCCATTGGAGTAACAAAAATCTAGACAACAGACTACCTTCCATAATGACAAGGCTACCATCCAATGGAGTAATAAAGATATCGACAACATACTACCTTCCATAATAACAAGGCTACCATCCATTGGAGTAACAAAAATATCGACACCAAAATACCTTCCAAAATGACAAGGCTATCAGCCATTGGAATAACAAAAATCTCGACATCAGACTACCTTCCATAATGACAAGGCTGCCATTCATTGGAGTGACAGAGATATCGACAACATATTACCTTCCATAATGACAAGGCTACCATCCATTTGAGTAACATAAATCTCGACAACAGACTACCTTCCATAATGACAAGGCTACCATCCATTGGAGTTACAAAAATATCGACAACAAACTACCTTCCATAATGATAGGGCTACCATCCATTGGAGTAAGAAAAAACTCGACAACAGACTACCTCCCATAATGACAAGGCTACAATCCATTGGAGTAACAAAAATCTTGACAACAGAAAACCTTCCATAATGACAAGGCTACCATACATTAGAGTAACAAAGATATCGACAACATACTACCTTCCATAATGACAAGGCTACCATCCATTGGAGTAACAAAAATATCGACAACAAACTACCTTCCAAAATGACAAGGCTACCAGCCATTGGAATAACAAAAATCTCGACAACAGACTACCTTCCATAATGACAAGGCTACCATCCATTGGAGTAACAAAGATATCGACAACATACTAACTTCCATAATGACAAGGCTACCATCCATTGGAGTAACAAAAATATCGACACCAAAATACCTTCCAAAATGACAAGGCTATCAGCCATTGGAATAACAAAAATCTCGACATCAAACTACCTTCCATAATGACAAGGCTACCATCCATTGGAGTAACAAAGATATCGACAACATACTACCTTCCATAATGACAAGGCTACCATCTATTGGAGTAAAAAAATATCGACAACAGATTACCTTCCATAATTTCAAGGATACAATCCATTGGAGTAACAAAAATCTAGACAACGGACTACCTTTCATAATGACAAGGCCACCATCCATTGGAGTAAAAAAGATATCGATAACATACTACCTTCTATAATGACAAGGCTACCATCCATTGGAGTTACAAAAATAACGACAACAAACTACCTTCCATAATGACAGGGCTACCATCCATTGGAATAACTAAAATCTTGACAACATACTACCTTCCATATTGACGAGGCTAACATCCAATGGAATAACAAAAATCTCGAAAATAGACTACCTTCCATAATGAACAGGCTACCATCCATTGGAGTAACAAAAATCTCAACGACAGACTACCTTCCGTAATTACAATTCTACCATCTATTGGAGTAACAAAAATCTCGACAACAGACTACCTTCCATAATGACAAGGCTACCATCCATTAGAGTAACAAAAATCCCGACAACAGACTACCTTCCATAATGACAAGGCTACCATCCAGTGGATTAACAAAAATATCGACAACTGACTACCTACCATAATGACAAAGCTATCATCCATTGGAATAACAAAAATCTTGACAACAGACTACCTTCCATAATGACAAGGCTACCATCCATTATAGTAACAAAAATATTGACAATAGACTACCTTCCATAATAATAAGGCTACCATCCATTAGAGTAACAAAAAGGTCGACAATAGACTATCATCCATAATGACAAGGCTACCATCCATAATGACAAGGCTACCATCCATTACAGTAACAAAATATCGATAACATACTACCTTCCATAATGAAAAGGCTACCATTCATTGGAGTAACAAAAATCTGGACTACAGACTAACTTCCCTAATGACAAGGCTACTATCCATTGGAATAACAAAAATCTCGACAACAGACTACCTTCCATAATGACAAGGCAACCATCCAATGGAATAACAAAAATCTCAAAAACAGACTACCTTCCATAATGACAAGGCTACAATCCATTGGAGTAAAAAAAATCTAGACAACAGACTACCTTCCATAATGACAAGGCTACCATCCATTGGAGTAACAAAGATATCGACAACATACTACCTTCCATAATGACAAGGCTACCATCCATTTGAGTAACAAAAATATTGACAACAGACTACCTTTCATAATGACAAGGCTACCATCCAATGGAATAAGAAAAATCTTGACAACAGACTACCTCCCATAATGACAAGGCTACAATCCATTGGAGTAACAAAAATCTTGACAACAGACAACCTTCCCTAATGACAAGGCTACCATACATTAGAGTAACAAAAATATCGACAACATACTACCTTCCATAATGACAAGGCTACCATCCATTGAAGTAACAAAAATATCGACTACAAACTACCTTCCAAAATGACAAGGCTACCAGCCATTGGAATAACAAAAATCTCGACAATAGACTACCTTCGATAATGACAAGGCTACCATCATTTGGAGTAACAAAGATATCGACAACATACTACCTTCCATAATGACAAGGCTACCATCCATTGGAGTATCAAAAATCTCGACAACAGACTACCTTCCATAATGACAAGGCTACCATCCATTGGAGTAACAAAAATATCGACAACAAACTACGTTCCATAATGACAAGGCTACTATCTATTGGAGTAACAAAAATCTCGACAACAGACTACCTTTCATTATGACAAGGCTACCATCCATTGGAATAAAAAAGATATCGCTAACATACTACCTTCTACAATGACAAGGATACTATCTATTGGAGTAACAAAATTATCGACAACAAACTACCTTACATAATGACAAGGCTACCATCCATTGGAATAACAAAAATCTCGACAACAGACTACCTTCCATAATAACAAGGCTACTATCCAATGCAATAACAAAAATATCGAACACAGACTACCTTCCATAATGACAAGGCTGCCATTCATTGGAGTGACAGAGATATCGACAACATATTACCTTCCATAATGACAAGGCTACCATCCATTGGAGTAACATAAATCTCGACAACAAACTACCTTCCATAATGACAAGTCTACCATTCATTGGAGTAACAAAAATATCGACAACAAACTACGTTCCATAATGACAAGGCTTCCATCCATTGGAGTAAAAAAATATCGACAACAGATTACCTTCCATAATTTCAAGGATACAATCCATTGGAGTAACAAAAATCTCGACAACAGACTACCTTTCATAATGACAAGGGCACCATCCATTGGAGTAAAAAAGATATCGACAACATACTACCTTCCATAATGACAAGGCTACCATCCATTGGAGTTACAAAAATAACGACAACAAACTACCTTCCATAATGACAGGGCTACCATCCATTGGAATAACTAAAATCTTGACAACATACTACCTTCCATAATGACGAGGCTAACATTCAATGGAATAACAAAAATCTCGAAAACAGACTACCTTCCATAATGAACAGGCTACCATCCATTGGAGTAACAGAAATCTGAACAACGGACTACCTTCTATAATGAAAAGGCTACCATCCATTGGAGTAACAAAAATCTCAACGACAGACTACCTTCCATAATTACAATGCTACCATCTATTGGAGTAACAAAAATCTCGACAACAGACTACCTTCCATAATGACAAGGCTACCATCCATTAGAGTAACAAAAATCCCGACAACAGACTACCTTCCATAATGACAAGGCTACCATCCAGTGGATTAACAAAAATATCGACAACTGACTACCTACCATAATGACTAAGCTATCATCCATTGGAATAACAAAATCTTGACAACAGACTACCTTCCATAATGACAAGGCTACCATCCATTATAGTAACAAAAATATTGACAATAGACTACCTTCCATAATAATAAGGCTACCATCCATTAGAGTAACAAAAAGGTCGACAATAGACTATCATCCATAATGACAAGGCTACCATCCATAATGACAAGGCTACCATCCATTACAGTAACAAAATATCAATAACATACTACCTTCCATAATGAAAAGGCTACCATTCATTGGAGTAACAAAAATCTGGACTACAGACTAACTTCCCTAATGACAAGGCTACTATCCATTGGAATAACAAAAATCTCGACAACAGACTACCTTCCATAATGACAAGGCTACCATCCAATGGAATAACAAAAATCTCAAAAACAGACTACCTTCCATAATGACAAGGCTATAATCCATTGGAGTAAAAAAAATCTAGACAACAGACTACCTTCCATAATGACAAGGCTACCATCCATTGGAGTAACAAAGATATCGACAACATACTACCTTCCATAATGACAAGGCTACCATCCATTTGAGTAACAAAAATATTGACAACAGACTACCTTTCATAATGACAAGGCTACCATCCATTGGAATAAGAAAAATCTCGACAACAGACTACCTCCCATAATGACAAGGCTACAATCCATTGGAGTAACAAAAATCTTGACAACAGACAACCTTCCCTAATGACAAGGCTACCATACATTAGAGTAACAAAAATATCGACAACATACTACCTTCCATAATGACAAGGCTACCATCCATTGAAGTAACAAAAATATCGACAACAAACTACCTTCCAAAATGACAAGGCTACCAGCCATTGGAATAACAAAAATCTCGACAATAGACTACCTTCCATAATGACAAGGCTACCATCCATTGGAGTAACAAAGATATCGACAACATACTACCTTCCATAATGACAAGGCTACCATCCATTGGAGTATCAAAAATCTCGACAACAGACTACCTTCCACAATGACAAGGCTACCATCCATTGGAGTAACAAAAATATCGACAACAAACTACGTTCCATAATGACAAGGCTACTATCTATTGGAGTAACAAAAATCTCGACAACAGACTACCTTTCATTATGACAAGGCTACCATCCATTGGAATAAAAAAGATATCGCTAACATACTACCTTCTATAATGACAAGGATACTATCTATTGGAGTAACAAAATTATCGACAACAAACTACCTTACATAATGACAAGGCTACCATCCATTGGAATAACAAAAATCTTGACAACAGACTACCTTCCATAATTACAAGGCTACTATCCAATGCAATAACAAAAATATCGAAAACAGACTACCTTCCATAATGACAAGGCTACAATCCATTGGAGTAACAAAAATCTAGACAACAGACTACCTTCCATAATGACAAGGCTACCATCCAATGGAGTAATAAAGATATAGACAACATACTACCTTCCATAATAACAAGGCTACCATCCATTGGAGTAACAAAAATATCGACACCAAAATACCTTTCAAAATGACAAGGCTATCAGCCATTGGAATAACAAAAATCTCGACATCAGACTACCTTCCATAATGACAAGGCTGCCATTCATTGGAGTGACAGAGATATCGACAACATATTACCTTCCATAATGACAAGGCTACCATCCATTGGAGTAACATAAATCTCGACAACAGACTACCTTCCATAATGACAAGGCTACCATTCATTGGAGTAACAAAAATATCGACAACAAACTACGTTCCATAATGACAAGGCTTCCATCCATTGGAGCAAAAAAATATCGACAACAGATTACCTTCCATAATTTCAAGGATACAATCCATTGGAGTAACAAAAATCTCGACAACAGACTACCTTTCATAATGACAAGGCCACCATCCATTGGAGTAAAAAAGATATCGACAACATACTACCTTCCATAATGACAAGGCTACCATCCATTGGAGTTACAAAAATAACGACAACAAACTACCTTCCATAATGACAGGGCTACCATCCTTTGGAATAACTAAAATCTTGACAACATACTACCTTCCATAATGACGAGGCTAACATTCAATGGAATAACAAAAATCTCGAAAACAGACTACCTTCCATAATGAACAGGCTACCATCCATTGGAGTAACAGAAATCTGAACAACGGACTACCTTCTATAATGAAAAGGCTACCATCCATTGGAGTAACAAAAATCTCAACGACAGACTACCTTCCATAATTACAATGCTACCATCTATTGGAGTAACAAAAATCTCGACAACAGACTACCTTCCATAATGACAAGGCTACCATCCATTAGAGTAACAAAAATCCCGACAACAAACTACCTTCCATAATGACAAGGCTACCATCCAGTGGATTAACAAAAATATCGACAACTGACTACCTACCATAATGACTAAGCTATCATCCATTGGAATAACAAAATCTTGACAATAGACTACCTTCCATAATGACAAGGCTACCATCCATTATAGTAACAAAAATATTGACAATAGACTACCTTCCATAATAATAAGGCTACCATCATTTAGAGTAACAAAAAGGTCGACAATAGACTATCATCCATAATGACAAGGCTACCATCCATAATGACAAGGCCACCATCCATTGGAGTAAAAAAGATATCGACAACATACTACCTTCCATAATGACAAGGCTACCATCCATTGGAGTTACAAAAATAACGACAACAAACTACCTTCCATAATGACAGAGCTACCATCCATTGGAATAACAAAAATCTCGACAACAGACTACCTTCCATAATGACAAGGCTACCATCCAATGGAATAACAAAAATCTCAAAAACAGACTACCTTCCATAATGACAAGGCTACAATCCATTGGAGTAAAAAAAATCTAGACAACAGACTACCTTCCATAATGACAAGGCTACCATCCATTGGAGTAACAAAGATATCGACAACATACTACCTTCCATAATGACAAGGCTACCATCCATTTGAGTAACAAAAATATTGACAACAGACTACCTTTCATAATGACAAGGCTATCATCCATTGGAATAAGAAAAATCTCGACAACAGACTACCTCCCATAATGACAAGGCTACAATCCATTGGAGTAACAAAAATCTTGACAACAAACAACCTTCCCTAATGACAAGGCTACCATACATTAGAGTAACAAAAATATCGACAACATACTACCTTCCATAATGACAAGGCTACCATCCATTGAAGTAACAAAAATATCGACAACAAACTACCTTCCAAAATGACAAGGCTACCAGCCATTGGAATAACAAAAATCTCGACAATAGACTACCTTCCATAATGACAAGGCTACCATCCATTGGAGTAACAAAGATATCGACAACATACTACCTTCCATAATGACAAGGCTACCATCCATTGGAGTATCAAAAATCTCGACAACAGACTACCTTCCATAATGACAAGGCTACCATCCATTGGAGTAACAAAAATATCGACAACAAACTACGTTCCATAATGACAAGGCTACTATCTATTGGAGTAACAAAAATCTCGACAACAGACTACCTTTCATTATGACAAGGCTA
Source organism: Vicia faba (assembly GCA_948472305.1). NCBI lineage: Eukaryota > Viridiplantae > Streptophyta > Magnoliopsida > Fabales > Fabaceae > Vicia > Vicia faba. The sequence goes on along the minus strand of OX451741.1, from coordinate 588,922,418 downwards.
CCATCCATTGGAATAAAAAAGATATCTCTAACATACTACCTTCTATAATGACAAGGATACTATCTATTGGAGTAACAAAATTATCGACAACAAACTACCTTACATAATGACAAGGCTACCATCCATTGGAATAACAAAAATCTCGACAACAGACTACCTTCCATAATTACAAGGCTACTATCCAATGCAATAACAAAAATATCGAAAACAGACTACCTTCCATAATGACAAGGCTACAATCCATTGGAGTAACAAAAATCTAGACAACAGACTACCTTCCATAATGACAAGGCTACCATCCAATGGAGTAATAAAGATATCAACAACATACTACCTTCCATAATAACAAGGCTACCATCCATTGGAGTAACAAAAATATCGACACCAAAATACCTTCCAAAATGACAAGGCTATCAGCCATTGCAATAACAAAAATCTCGACATCAGACTACCTTCCATAATGACAAGGCTGCCATTCATTGGAGTGACAGAGATATCGACAACATATTACCTTCCATAATGACAAGGCTACCATCCATTGGAGTAACATAAATCTCAACAACAGACTACCTTCCATAATGACAAGGCTACCATTCATTGGAGTAACAAAAATATCGACAACAAACTACGTTCCATAATGACAAGGCTTCCATCCATTGGAGTAAAAAAATATCGACAACAGATTACCTTCCATAATTTCAAGGATACAATCCATTGGAGTAACAAAAATCTCGACAACAGACTACCTTTCATAATGACAAGGCCACCATCCATTGGAGTAAAAAAGATATCGACAACATACTACCTTCCATAATGACAAGGCTACCATCCATTGGAGTTACAAAAATAACGACAACAAACTACCTTCCATAATGACAGGGCTACCATCCATTGGAATAACTAAAATCTTGACAACATACTACCTTCCATAATGACGAGGCTAACATTCAATGGAATAACAAAAATCTCGAAAACAGACTACCTTCCATAATGACAAGGCTACCATCCAATGGAATAACAAAAATCTCAAAAACAGACTACCTTCCATAATGACAAGGCTACAATCCATTGGAGTAAAAAAAATCTAGACAACAGACTACCTTCCATAATGACAAGGCTACCATCCATTGGAGTAACAAAGATATCGACAACATACTACCTTCCATAATGACAAGGCTACCATCCATTTGAGTAACAAAAATATTGACAACAGACTACCTTTCATAATGACAAGGCTATCATCCATTGGAATAAGAAAAATCTCGACAACAGACTACCTCCCATAATGACAAGGCTACAATCCATTGGAGTAACAAAAATCTTGACAACAAACAACCTTCCCTAATGACAAGGCTACCATACATTAGAGTAACAAAAATATCGACAACATACTACCTTCCATAATGACAAGGCTACCATCCATTGAAGTAACAAAAATATCGACAACAAACTACCTTCCAAAATGACAAGGCTACCAGCCATTGGAATAACAAAAATCTCGACAATAGACTACCTTCCATAATGACAAGGCTACCATCCATTGGAGTAACAAAGATATCGACAACATACTACCTTCCATAATGACAAGGCTACCATCCATTGGAGTATCAAAAATCTCGACAACAGACTACCTTCCATAATGACAAGGCTACCATCCATTGGAGTAACAAAAATATCGACAACAAACTACGTTCCATAATGACAAGGCTACTATCTATTGGAGTAACAAAAATCTCGACAACAGACTACCTTTCATTATGACAAGGCTACCATCCATTGGAATAAAAAAGATATCTCTAACATACTACCTTCTATAATGACAAGGATACTATCTATTGGAGTAACAAAATTATCGACAACAAACTACCTTACATAATGACAAGGCTACCATCCATTGGAATAACAAAAATCTCGACAACAGACTACCTTCCATAATTACAAGGCTACTATCCAATGCAATAACAAAAATATCGAAAACAGACTACCTTCCATAATGACAAGGCTACAATCCATTGGAGTAACAAAAATCTAGACAACAGACTACCTTCCATAATGACAAGGCTACCATCCAATGGAGTAATAAAGATATCAACAACATACTACCTTCCATAATAACAAGGCTACCATCCATTGGAGTAACAAAAATATCGACACCAAAATACCTTCCAAAATGACAAGGCTATCAGCCATTGGAATAACAAAAATCTCGACATCAGACTACCTTCCATAATGACAAGGCTGCCATTCATTGGAGTGACAGAGATATCGACAACATATTACCTTCCATAATGACAAGGCTACCATCCATTGGAGTAACATAAATCTCAACAACAGACTACCTTCCATAATGACAAGGCTACCATTCATTGGAGTAACAAAAATATCGACAACAAACTACGTTCCATAATGACAAGGCTTCCATCCATTGGAGTAAAAAATATCGACAACAGATTACCTTCCATAATTTCAAGGATACAATCCATTGGAGTAACAAAAATCTCGACAACAGACTACCTTTCATAATGACAAGGCCACCATCCATTGGAGTAAAAAAGATATCGACAACATACTACCTTCCATAATGACAAGGCTACCATCCATTGGAGTTACAAAAATAACGACAACAAACTACCTTCCATAATGACAGGGCTACCATCCATTGGAATAACTAAAATCTTGACAACATACTACCTTCCATAATGACGAGGCTAACATTCAATGGAATAACAAAAATCTCGAAAACAGACTACCTTCCATAATGAACAGGCTACCATCCATTGGAGTAACAGAAATCTGAACAACGGACTACCTTCTATAATGAAAAGGCTACCATCCATTGGAGTAACAAAAATCTCAACGACAGACTACCTTCCATAATTACAATGCTACCATCTATTGGAGTAACAAAAATCTCGACAACAGACTACCTTCCATAATGACAAGGCTACCATCCATTAGAGTAACAAAAATCCTGACAACAGACTACCTTCCATAATGACAAGGCTACCATCCAGTGGATTAACAAAAATATCGACAACTAACTTCCTACCATAATGACTAAGCTATCATCCATTGGAATAACAAAATCTTGACAACAGACTACCTTCCATAATGACAAGGCTACCATCCATTATAGTAACAAAAATATTGACAATAGACTACCTTCCATAATAATAAGGCTACCATCCATTAGAGTAACAAAAAGGTCGACAATAGACTATCATCCATAATGACAAGGCTACCATCCATAATGACAAGGCTACCATCCATTACAGTAACAAAATATCGATAACATACTACCTTCCATAATGAAAAGGCTACCATTCATTGGAGTAACAAAAATCTGGACTACAGACTAACTTCCCTAATGACAAGGATACTATCCATTGGAATAACAAAAATCTCGACAACAGACTACCTTCCATAATGACAAGGCTACCATCCAATGGAATAACAAAAATCTCAAAAACAGACTACCTTCCATAATGACAAGGCTACAATCCATTGGAGTAAAAAAAATCTAGACAACAGACTACCTTCCATAATGAAAAGGCTACCATTCATTGGAGTAACAAAAATCTGGACTACAGACTACCTTCCCTAATGACAAGGCTACTATCCATTGGAATTACAAAAATCTCGACAACAGACTACCTTTCATAATGACAAGGCTACCATCCATTGGAATAAGAAAAATCTCGACAACAGACTACCTCCCATAATGACAAGGCTACAATCCATTGGAGTAACAAAAATCTTGACAACAGACAACCTTCCCTAATGACAAGGCTACCATACATTAGAGTAACAAAAATATCGACAACATACTACCTTCCATAATGACAAGGCTACCATCCATTGAAGTAACAAAAATATCGACAACAAACTACCTTCCAAAATGACAAGGCTACCAGCCATTGGAATAACAAAAATCTCGACAACAGACTACCTTCCATAATGACAAGGCTACCATCCATTGGAGTAACAAAGATATCGACAACATACTACCTTCCATAATGACAAGGCTACCATCCATTGGAGTATCAAAAATCTCGACAACAGACTACCTTCCATAATGACAAGGCTACCATCCATTGGAGTAACAAAAATATCGACAACAAACTACGTTCCATAATGACAAGGCTACTATCTATTGGAGTAACAAAAATCTCGACAACAGACTACCTTTCATTATGACAAGGCTACCATCCATTGGAATAAAAAAGATATCGCCAACATACTACCTTCTATAATGACAAGGATACTATCTATTGGAGTAACAAAATTATCGACAACAAACTACCTTACATAATGACAAGGCTACCATCCATTGGAATAACAAAAATCTCGACAACAGACTACCTTCCATAATAACAAGGCTACTATCCAATGTAATAACAAAAATATCGAAAACAGACTACCTTCCATAATAACAAGGCTACAATCCATTGGAGTAACAAAAATCTAGACAACAGACTACCTTCCATAATGACAAGGCTACCATCCAATGGAGTAATAAAGATATCGACAAAATACTACCTTCCATAATAACAAGGCTACCATCCATTGGAGTAACCAAAATATCGACACCAAAATACCTTCCAAAATGACAAGGCTATCAGCCATTGAAATAACAAAAATCTCGACATCAGACTACCTTCCATAATGACAAGGCTGCCATTCATCGGAGTGACAAAGATATCGACAACATACTACCTTCCATAAAGACAAGGCTACCATCCATTGGAGTAACATAAATCCTGACAACAGACTACCTTTCATAATGACAAGGCTACCATCCATTGAAGTAACAAAAATATCGACAACAAACTATGTTCCATAATGACAAGGCTACCATCCATTGGAGTAAAAAAATATCGACAACAGATTACCTTCCATAATGACAAGGCTACAGTCCAATTGAGTAACAAAAATCTCGACAACAGAATACCTTTCATAATGACAAGGCTACCATCCATTGTAGTAAAAAAGATATCGACAACATACTACCTTCTATAATGACAAGGATACCATCCATTGGAGTTACAAAAATAACGAAAACAAACTACCTTCCATAATGACAGGGCTACCATCCATTGGAATAACAAAAATCTTGACAACATACTACCTTCCATAATGACGAGGCTACCATCCAATGGAAAAACAAAAATCTCGAAAACAGACTACCTTCCATAATGAACAGGCTACCATCCATTGGAGTAACCGAAATTTGAACAACAGACTACCTTCTATAATGACAAGGCTACCATCCATTGGAGTAACAAAAATCTCAACGACAGACTACCTTCCATAATGACAATGCTACCATCTATTGGAGTAACAAAAATCTCGACAATAGACTACCTTACATAATGACAAGGGTACCATCTATTGGAGTAAGCAAAATCTCGATAACAAACTACCTTCCATAATGACAAGGCTACCATCCATTGGAGTAACAAAAATATCGACAACAAACTACGTTCCATAATGACAAGGCTACCATCCATTGGAGTAAAAAAATCTCAACAACAGACTACATTCCATAATGACAAGGCTACAATCCATTGGAGTAACAAAAATCTCGACAACAAACTACCTCCCATAATGACAAGGCTACCATCCATTGGAGGAAAAAAGATATCGACAACATACTACCTTCCATAATGACAAGGCTACCATCCATTCGAGTTACAAAAATATCGACAACAAACTACCTTCCATATTGATAGTGCTACCATCCATTGGAATAACAAAAATTTTGACAACATACTACCTTCCATAATCACGAGGCAACCATCCAATGGAATAACAAAAATCTCAAAAATATACTACCTTCCATAATGAACAGGCTACCATCCATTGGAGTAACAAATATCTGAACAACAGACTACCTTCTATAATGACAAGGCTACCATCCATTGGAGTAACAGAAATCTCAACGACAGACTACCTTCCATAATGACAAGGCTATCAGCCATTGGAATAAAAAAAATCTTGACATCAGACTCCCTTCCATAATGACAAGGCTACCATCCATTGGAGTAACAAAGATATCGACAACATACTACCTTCCACAATGACAAGGCTACCATCCATTGGAGTAACAAAAATCTCGACAACAGACTTCCTTCCATAATGACAAGGCTACCATCCATTAGCGTAATAAAAATATCGACAACAAACTACGTTCCATAATAACAAGGCTACCATCCATTGGAGGAAAAAAATATCGAAAATAGACTACCTTCTATAATGACAAGGCTACCATCCGTTGGAGTAACAAAAATCTCGACAACAAACTACCTTCCATAATGACAAGGCTACCATCCATTGGAGTAACAAAGATATCGACAACATACTACCTTCCATAATGACAAGGCTACCATCCATTTGAGTAACAAAAATATTGACAATAGACTACCTTTCATAATGACAAGGCTACTATCCATTGGAGTTAGAAAAATCTCGACAACAGACTACCTCCCATAATTACAAGGCTACAATCCATTGGAGTAACAAAAATCTTGACAACAGACAACCTTCCATAATGACAAGGCTACCATACATTAGAGTAACAAAGATATCGATAACATACTACCTTCCATAATGAAAAGGCTACCATCCATTGAAGTAACAAAAATATCGACAACAAACTACCTTCCAAAATGACAAGGCTACCAGCCATTGGAATAACAAAAATCACGACAACAGACTACCTTCCATAATGACAAGGCTACCATCCATTGGAGTAACAAAGATATCGACAACATACTACCTTCCATAATGACAAGGCTACCATCCATTCGAGTTACAAAAATATCGACAATAAACTACCTTCCATATTGATAGTGCTACCATCCATTGGAATAACAAAAATTTTGACAACATACTACCTTCCATAATCACGAGGCAACCATCCAATGGAATAACAAAAATCTCAAAAATATACTACCTTCCATAATGAACAGGCTACTATCCATTGGAGTAACAGAAATCTGAACAACAGACTACCTTCTACAATGAGAAGGCTACCATCCATTGGAGTAACAGAAATCTCAACGACAGACTACCTTCCATAATGACAAGGCTATCAGCCATTGGAATAAAAAAAATATTGACATCAGACTACCTTTCATAATGACAAGGCTACCATCCATTGGAGTAACAAAGATATCGACAACATACTACCTTCCATAATGACAAGGCTACCATCCATTGGAGTAACAAAAATCTCGACAACAGACTTCCTTCCATAATGACAAGGCTACCATCCATTAGCGTAATAAAAATATCGACAACAAACTACGTTCCATAATAACAAGGCTACCATCCATTGGAGGAAAAAAATATCGAAAATAGACTACCTTCTATAATGACAAGGCTACCATCCATTGGAGTAACAAAAATCTCGACAACAAACTACCTTCCATAATGACAAGGCTACCATCCATTGGAGTAACAAAGATATCGACAACATACTACCTTCCATAATGACAAGGCTACCATCCATTTGAGTAACAAAAATATTGACAACAGACTACCTTTCATAATGACAAGGCTACAATCCATTGGAGTTAGAAAAATCTCGACAACAGACTACCTCCCATAATTACAAGGCTACAATCCATTGGAGTAACAAAAATCTTGACAACAGACAACCTTCCATAATGACAAGGCTACCATACATTAGAGTAACAAAGATATCGATAACATACTACCTTCCATAATGACAAGGCTACCATCCATTGAAGTAACAAAAATATCGACAACAAACTACCTTCCAAAATGACAAGGATACCAGCCATTGGAATAACAAAAATCACGACAACAGACTACCTTCCATAATGACAAGGCTACCATCCATTGGAGTAACAAAGATATCGACAACAAACTATCTTCCATAATGACATGGCTACCATCCATTGGAATAAAAAAGATATCACCAACAAACTACCTTCTATAATGACAAGGATACTATCTATTGGAGTAACAAAAATATCGACAACAAACTACCTTACATAATGACAAGCCTACCATCCATAGGAATAACAAAAATCTCGACAACAGACTACCTTCCATAATGACAAGGCTACCATTCAATGCAATAACAAAAATATCGAAAACAGACTACCTTCCATAATGACAAGGCTACAATCCATTGGAGTAACAAAAATCTAGACAACAGACTACCTTCCATAATGACAAGGCTACCATCCAATGGAGTAATAAAGATATCGACAACATACTACCTTCCATAATAACAAGGCTACCATCCATTGGAGTAACAAAAATATTGACAATAGACTATCTTTCATAATGACAAGGCTACCATCCCTTGGAGTAAGAAAAATCTCGACAACAGACTACCTCCCATAATGACATAGCTACAATCCATTGGAGTAACAAAAATCTTAACAACAGACAACCTTCCATAATGACAAGGCTACCATACATTAGAGTAACATAAATCTCGACAACAGACTACCTTCCATAATGACAAGGCTACCATCCATTGAAATAACAAAAATATCGACAACAAACTACCTTCCAAAATGACAAGGCTACCAGCCATTGGAATAACAAAAATCTGAACAACAGACTACCTTCTATAATGACAAGGCTACCATCCATTGGAGTAACAAAAATCTCAATGACAGACTACCTTCCATAATGAAAATGCTACCATCTATTGGAGTAACAAAAATCTCGACAACAGAGTACCTTCCATAATGACAAGGCTACCATCCATTGGAGTAACAAAAATCTCGATAACAGAATACCTTCCATAATGACAAGGCTACCATCCATTGGAGTAACAAAAATATCGACAACAAACTACGTTCCATAATGACAAGGCTACCATCCATTGGAGTAAAAAAATCTCAACAACAGACTACCTTCCATAATGACAAGGCTACAATCCATTGGAGTAACAAAAATCTCGACAACAGACTACCTTCCATTATGACAAGGCTACCATCCATTGGAGGAAAAAAGATATCGACAACATACTACCTTCCATAATGACAATGCTACCATCCATTGGAGTTACAAAAATATCGACAACAAACTACCTTCCATAATGATAGGGCTACCATCCATTGGAGGAAAAAAGATATTGACAACATACTACCTTCCATTATGACAAGGCTACCATCCATTCGAGTTACAAAAATATCGACAACAAACTACCTTCCATAATGATAGGGCTACCATCCATTGGAATAACAAAAATCTTGACAACATACTACCTTCCATAATCACGAGGCTACCATCCAATGGAATAACAAAAATCTCAAAAATAGACTACCTTCCATAATGAACAGGCTACCATCCATTGGAGTAACAGAAATCTGAACAACAGACTACCTTCCATAATGACAAGGCTACCATCCATTGGAGTAATAAAAATATCGACAACAAACTACGTTCCATAATAACAAGGCTACCATCCATTGGAGGAAAAAAATATCGAAAATAGACTACCTTCTATAATGACAAGGCTACCATCCATTGGAGTAACAAAAATCTCGACAACAAACTACCTTCCATAACGACAAGGCTACCATCCATTGGAGTAACAAAGATATCGACAACATACTACCTTCCATAATGACAAGGCTACCATCCATTTGAGTAACAAAAATATTGACAACAGACTACCTTTCATAATGACAAGGCTACTATCCATTGGAGTTAGAAAAATCTCGACAACAGACTACCTCCCATAATTACAAGGCTACAATCCATTGGAGTAACAAAAATCTTGACAACAGACAACCTTCCATAATGACAAGGCTACCATACATTCGAGTAACAAAGATATCGATAACATACTACCTTCCATAATGACAAGGCTACCATCCATTGAAGTAACAAAAATATCGACAACAAACTACCTTCCAAAATGACAAGGCTACCAGCCATTGGAATAACAAAAATCACGACAACAGACTACCTTCCATAATGACAAGGCTACCATCCATTGGAGTAACAAAGATATCGACAACATACTACCTTCCATAATGACAAGGCTACCATCCATTGGAGTATCAAAAATCTCGACAACAAACTATCTTCCATAATGACAAGGCTACCATCCATTGGAATAAAAAAGATATCGCCAACATACTACCTTCTATAATGACAAGGATACTATCTATTGGAGTAACAAAAATATCGACAACAAACTACCTTACATAATGACAAGCCTACCATCCATAGGAATAACAAAAATCTCGACAACAGACTACCTTCCATAATGACAAGGCTACCATTCAATGCAATAACAAAAATATCGAAAACAGACTACCTTCCATAATGACAAGGCTACAATCCATTGGAGTAACAAAAATCTAGACAACAGACTACCTTCCATAATGACAAGGCTACCATCCAATGGAGTAATAAAGATATCGACAACATACTACCTTCCATAAAAACAAGGCTACCATCCATTGGAGTAACAAAAATATTGACAATAGACTACCTTTCATAATGACAAGGCTACCATCCCTTGGAGTAAGAAAAATCTCGACAACAGACTACCTCCCATAATGACATAGCTACAATCCATTGGAGTAACAAAAATCTTAACAACAGACAACCTTCCATAATGACAAGGCTACCATACATTAGAGTAACATAAATCTCGACAAACCTTCCATAATGACAAGGCTACCATCCATTGAAGTAACAAAAATATCGACAACAAACTACCTTCCAAAATGACAAGGCTACCAGCCATTGGAATAACAAAAATCTGAACAACAGACTACCTTCTATAATGACAAGGCTACCATCCATTGGAGTAACAAAAATCTCAATGACAGACTACCTTCCATAATGAAAATGCTACCATCTATTGGAGTAACAAAAATCTCGACAACAGAGTACCTTCCATAATGACAAGGCTACCATCCATTGGAGTAACAAAAATCTCGATAACAGAATACCTTCCATAATGACAAGGCTACCATCCATTGGAGTAACAAAAATATCGACAACAAACTACGTTCCATAATGACAAGGCTACCATCCATTGGAGTAAAAAAATCTCAACAACAGACTACCTTCCATAATGATAAGGCTACAATCCATTGGAGTAACAAAAATCTCGACAACAGACTACCTTCCATTATGACAAGGCTACCATCCATTGGAGGAAAAAAGATATCGACAACATACTACCTTCCATAATGACAAGGCTACCATCCATTGGAGTTACAAAAATATCGACAACAAACTACCTTCCATAATGATAGGGCTACCATCCATTGGAGGAAAAAAGATATCGAAACATACTACCTTCCATAATGACAAGGCTACCATCCATTCGAGTTACAAAAATATCGACAACAAACTACCTTCCATAATGATAGGGCTACCATCCATTGGAATAACAAAAATCTTGACAACATACTACCTTCCATAATCACGAGGCTACCATCCCATGGAATAACAAAAATCTCAAAAATAGACTACCTTCCATAATGAACAGGCTACCATCCATTGGAGTAACAGAAATCTGAACAACAGACTACCTTCTATAATGACAAGGCTACCATCCATTGGAGTAACAGAAATCTCAACGACAGACTACCTTCCATAATGACAAGGCTATCAGCCATTGGAATAAAAAAAATCTCGACATCAGACTACCTTCCATAATGACAAGGCTACCATCCATTGGAGTAACAAAGATATCGACAACATACTACCTTCCATAATGACAAGGCTACCATCCATTGGAGTAACAAAAATCTCGACAACAGACTTCCTTCCATAATGACAAGGCTACCATCCATTAGAGCAACAAAAATATCGACAATAAACTACGTTCCATAATAACAAGTCTACCATCCATTGGAGTAAAAAAATATTGAAAACAGACTACCTTCTATATTGACAAGGCTACCATCCATTGGAGTAACAAAAATCTCGACAACAGACTACCTTCTATAGTGACAAGGTTACCATCCATTGGAGTAACAAAGATATCGACAACATACTACCTTCCATAATGACAAGGCTACTATCCATTTGAGTAACAAAAATATTGACAACAGACTACCTTTCATAATGACAAGGCTACCATCCATTGGAGTAAGAAAAATCTCGACAACAGACTACCTCCCATAATGACAAGCCTACAATCCATTGGAGTAACAAAAATCTTGACAACAGACAACCTTCCATAATGACAAGGCTACCATACATTAGAGTAACAAAGATATCGACAACATACTACCTTCCATAATGACAAGTCTACCATCCATTGAAGTAACATAAATATCGACAACAAACTACCTTCCAAAATGACAAGGCTACCAGCCATTGGAATAACAAAAATCTGAACAACAGACTACCTTCTATAATGACAAGGCTACCATCCATTGGAGTAACAAAAATCTCAATGACAGAATACCTTCCATAATGACAAGGCTACCATCCATTGGAGTAACAAAAATATCGACAACAAACTACGTTTCATAATGACAAGGCTACCATCCATTGGAGTAAAAAAATCTCAACAACAGACTACCTTCCATAATGACAAGGCTACAATCCATTGGAGTAACAAAAATCTCGACAAGAGACTACCTTCCATAATGACAAGGCTACCATCCATTGGAGGAAAAAAGATATCGACAACATACTATCTTCCATAATGATAAGGCTACCATCCATTGGAGTTACAAAAATATCGACAACAAACTACCTTCCATAATGATAGGGCTACCATCCATTGGAGGAAAAAAGATATCGAAACATACTACCTTCCATAATGACAAGGCTACCATCCATTCGAGTTACAAAAATATCGACAAAAAACTACCTTCCATAATGATAGGGCTACTGTTGTACCCCAAAATTTGCCCTCCCATATTCTCCAAAATTTGCCAAGTTAAAGCTTCAAAATCTCCTCAAAGGTTGCACAGTTCAAGGGACTCCTGATAGTCAAAAACTAGGGTTTTGGTTCTGACAAAGAAGTTGAGGTTTCCAAGGGTCCAATCAAGTCCCACATGCCTATAAACATGGTCAAGTATCCTCATATCAAGTTTCAAGACTTACAGCACAAAATTGCACAGTTAAAAACCCTAATTGCACTACAGTCAACTATAGGGGCAAAATGGTCATTTGACAGTCAAAAGTTCAAATTTTTGGTCAACATATCATTTTGAAGCCACAAATATCATTTGATCAATTCTTGATCATGATTCTCAAAGCTTGGTTCAAAAAGTCTCAAGATGCAAAAGTTTCCATATTTGGACAGTTGAAAAAGTCAATTCTAACTTGACCAAGGCATAACTTTCACATGGATTATCAGAAAAATTCCATCCAAAGCTCATTTTGAAGATAAAGACATTTCCTACAACTCCTCTTCACACTTCAAGTACAAGAAATGCTCTCACAAAAAGTTATCAATTTCAACATTATAGGTCATTTTCAAAAGTCAACAAAAAGGGACTTTAAGTCAAAGGCCATAACTTGAGATTGGTAAATCAAAATGACATGGGACCAAAGGCATTGGTTAGAGGACTCAAAGATATTTCCAAAATGTCCAAGAACATGAGCAAATCTTAAAAATTGAGCAAGATATGCCTTGTGGAAGTTGGGAAATTTTTGGATATTTTGAAAAGTCAACATTGCTTCAAAAGTCTTAAAAATGCTAATGGGCCACATTTTCTTCCAAGAATCATTATCCAAGGCATGTGCACGACCATTTGGCCCAAAGGGAAGTTTTTTATCATTTTTATTTATTTATTTGGATTTTTAATTATTAATAATTCATTTAATTAAAATAAATAGGTGAAAAATACTAAACCTAATGTTTTAAATCTTTTTGTGCATGGAATAGGCTTAAGATTTCGTGCACAATCAGATATAGAAAGAATCATGGAAATTGGATATGATTGGCATCAAAAGCATGTGAAAAAGATTGGAAACATTATGCATGAAAATCAAATCTTCCATACATCAATGCATTGATTCTTTGGACCAAATTTCCAACCCTAATCGTTCACATATACATACTAATGCAAACCCTACTCCTCAGGACCTCCCAGCTGCGCAGGAACCTCATCAACACTTTTGCATTTTTTTGTGAAAAAACTCAAAACTGAAAACTAGGTTACAGGGCTTTTCAAGATCAAATAACCACTCCATTAGCTTGCCAAGGTGACCAGGAGACTATTCCAATCAAGAACATCAACTCTAACGCCTTGAATCGGTATACAGAAATCAAAAATTTTCATATAAAATGCATAGTCGTGTTTTAATATCCAAGCATGTTCATTGCATTTTTTTCATGGATTTGTACTAATGGGATGATTATGAAACTAACCATATGCTTTGATTGAGTTTTTACGCGTTATATAAATATTTCACCATTAAAGGATGCTAGGGTTCTTTGAACTTGAAATTGGGCGTTTCTAAAAGCTGTAAAATTGGGACACCATAATACCATGAATGAACTCAGCGTGCTTGGACGAAAACAAAACACCCATCGCGCCTAATTTATATGGGCACATGTGCTATTCGCTATTTTGGAAACAAGCATGTTTTGGGGGGGTTCAAAACCCCCGCTAATCACCTTTTATATTTCAGGAAAAAGAGCCAAACGAAGAAGATGATGAAGTGTCAAAGCATGATAGGGTGATTTGAATTTTCGCGCTGAATTTATTCACTAACCATTGTCTTGTTTCATATTATTTATTGGTTACCATATATACAAAGCGCAATAAGAGCTCCAGTGGTAGGCGTGTACATTGGTAATCTACAGGACCTGGGTTTGATCCCAGGTCCCCCTCCCTTTCCTTATATTTTTCCCTTAACCATGTTCTTGTGTAGCTTCCGTTCAAGAAGTCCACCATGCAACTTACCATCCAGCTTGCCACGCATATGCTAAGACCAATCCAAGGGGCATGGTTTGAAGACCATCATGGACACAAGTCAAAGATGCCACATGCTAGCGTCAGAGTAAACAAGGCCAAAGGCTTAATGGGCCTGAAATACTGGACTTTACCTCCCAAAATGGGGACAGACCCCCCATGGTTTGAATTTTCATTCTTTTCTTTATTTTATTTATTTCAATTATTGTATTTTTTAATTAATTCCTTTAATTTAATATTTTCATAAAAAACATAAAAACAATATAAAATCAGAAAAAAGACAAAAATAAGTATTTTTATTTAATATTATTTTTTGTAAATAAACATCATTAATTGATTTTAGTTTTTAATTTAGGTTTAAATCTTAATATTTTTTCTAATAAACTTAAAATTTGTAGAATTAGGGTTTGTATTAATTTTTTTATCCTTTTTCTTTTTCTTTTCATTAATAATTAAATATTATTTATTTTTATAAATCAAATTGCATGTAAATAATTAGATTAATTTTAGGTTTAATTTCAACATGTTTTCCTTAATAAATAAAAAAATTAGAATTAGGGTTAATATTCTTTTCATTTAATTCTCCCATCAAAAAATCATAAAATCCAAAAAATACCAAAACAATTTCTTTTTTTACGTTTTAATTTCATTAATTTTGTAAATAATAATTTAATTTCATTAAAAAGGGCCCAACGCCCTCGTTTCCAATTTTAATTTAATTCGCGCGTATTATTTTGTTTCTTTTAAATATTTATGTAATTCTCCCAAAGCCGTGTAATATTTATCTTTCGCACTTTAATTCTTTATTTTTCTGTCAAATCGGGTCCTGGAAATTTTGGCGATGTGGACCCGCGCCTTTGTAATAGTTTAGAATTTTACCTTTCCACGCTTTTTAAACTGCTAAACTTTGCATGCAAGAATGAATGGCCTAAAATAAAAACAAACGCATAGATCACTTTGACATGAACAAGACAAAAATAAATGAAAACGACACACAAATCACACACCACCCCTAGGGTACGCCTCATTGTTGCCTTGCCTCGAAAGGTGATCGTCGAGTAGAGGATGTCTTAGTAAGTCCTCATGATCCGGGAATCTGGCATGAGGGTAGCTTCTAAGGTATCTTCCTATTGCTCCGGTGATCATCACGTCCCGAACCTCGAATTGACCCGAACACCTCCAACGGTGGTGCTACCTACCTCTCAATGGTGGGATAGCACTACTTTAAAGGACATTTACACAGACGAATTCCTTAGGGTAGGTAGACGACTCTAGATACTTGCTCTAATTTCAAAACAAATTCAAAAATACTTTTCACACCAACACATTTTCAAAAAGCTTTCGAAAGCAATTTTTCAAACACTCTTGAGGACCGATACAAGAGTCGAACTGGAATTTTCAAAGAAACTTTTTAAACCCACAATTGAAAAGCAAACAAACCATTTTGAAAACACAAGTGAGCAAGTATCTAAGAGCCCATGGATAACCATGGATAGAAAGGGTGCTAACACCTTCCCTTTCTATAATCTACCTCCCGAACCGAGAGCAATCTCTTTAAGGAATTTTTCTGTGCTTTTGTCCTTTCCATTTGGAGAAAATAAAAGACGGTGGCGACTCTTGCTTCCGCGAAATTTCGCGAACCAGCGTTAAACAGTCAGTTCCAGATCCACCGATCACAGAACTGGCGACTCTGCTGGGGACATAACTTAAAGTGAGGTGTACCATAGGGATAGTTCATAACTGTGTTTTCAATTGCTTTCTTTGTGTGCTTTAAATTGTGGGACTGTCTTGGGAGTTCTATAGATCCTAACCCGGATTTGGGGATACCTTCTTAGAAAGTAGCAACAAGGCTGTGAGGGAACTGTGCGGGGTATATCGACATGGTTGAAACAGTCTGCTACGTTGATGTGGCACTTTGGTGTGTACCGGTAACCCTTGAGTTCAGTCAAGGAGAGTACGGGGCCTCCGCGCGGTGTCGTGAAGCATCAACAGACCTTAGGAACCTTAATTGAACCATCTTGGCCTCTTTAGGGTAGTGAGATAACTGACTTTGGTGTAGTCCGAGGTTGGTTGATACTCGATACTACACTCAATTGAGGGTTGCTTTCCTGGAATATTTCGATCGCCAGTTCAGTGGCTAAATCGAAACAATGAACAATGAAAGCAATCCCGTGATATTGGGACCTTTAGAACCCGGTTACTTCTAATAGGACAAGTTGAGCCCACCAACTTCAAGAGGGTACCACCCAGACCCCATGCTGGCCTTAAACCCTAAGGGCTTGTCTTTTGTGCCTTGTGTGCCTTACATGTTTGTCTTTGTAAATATCTGTGGTGTGTTTAATCATAGCATCATGACATCATCCAGCATCATATGCATTGACTAACCATTTCAGGGGTTCGAATCTTCATCTTTGTTCTTGTTTTGTAGGACATGGAAACTGTTCGCAGAAACACAATTCAAATCAGTCTTGTAAGGATCCCTCCTCAGCTTAAGGAACTTATATCCAGGATTCCCGAGAGCTCTTCATTCAGTGAAAGACATGGAAGACTCATCAGCTTGGTCAATACCAACATTGAGGAAGATATGATAAAGGTCCTGTTCCAGTTCTTTGACCCTCTGCATCACTGTTTCACCTTCTTGGATTATCAGCTGGTACCTACATTGGAGGAGTTCTCCCGGCTCCTGAAGATCCCTATCCTTGATCAACTACCCTACAACAGTACAGAAAAGGAACCCAAGCTTGAAGAGATTGCTAAAGCCTTGCACCTACATTCATCTGACCTCAAGGGACATTGGGAAGTTAGAAGTGGTATCAAAGGGTTCTTAGCCAGGTTTCTGTTTGAAAAGGCCCATGAATGTTGGAACTCCCTTGACTTACGAGCTTTTGAAGAAGTTGTGGCCCTCCTTGTCTATGGTTTGGTGTTGTTCCATAATCCAGATCGGCTTATAGATATCAGTGTTGTCCAAATCTTCATTGGAATAACAAAAATATGAACAACAGACTACCTTCCATAATGACAAGGCTACCATCCATTAGAGTAACAAAGATATCGACAACATTCTACCTTCCGTAATGACAAGGCTACCATCCATTGGAGTATCAAAAATCTCGACAACAGACTACCTTCCATAAAGACAAGGCTACCATCCATTGGAGTAACAAAAATATCGAAAACAAACTACGTTCCATAATGACAAGGCTACAATCTATTGGAGTAACAAAAATCTCGACAACAAACTATCTTCCATAATGACAAGGCTACCATCCATTGGAATAAAAAAGATATCGCCAACATACTACCTTCTATAATGACAAGGATACTATCTATTGGAGTAACAAAAATATCGACAACAAACTACCTTACATAATGACAAGGCTACCATCCATAGGAATAACAAAAATCTCGACAACAGACTACCTTCCATAATGACAAGGCTACCATCCAATGCAATAACAAAATATCGAAAACAGACTACCTTCCATAATGACAAGGCTACAATCCATTGGAATAACAAAAATCCAGACAACAGACTACCTTCCATAATGACAAGGCTACCATCTAATGGAGTAATAAATATATCGACAACATACTACCTTCCATAATAACAAGGCTACCATCCATTGGAGTAACAAAAATATCGACAACAAACTACCTTCCAAAATGACAAGGCTATCAGCCATTGGAATAACAAAAATCTCGACATCAGACTACCTTCCATAATGACAAGGCTACCATTCATTGGAGTAACAAAGATATCGACAACATACTACCTTCCATAATGACAAGGCTACCATCCATTGGAGTAACATAAATCTCGACAACAGACTACCTTCCATAATGACAAGGCTACCATCCATTGGAGTAACAAAAATATCGACAACAAACTACCTTCCATAATGAACAGGCTACCATCCATTGGAGTAACAAAAATCTGAACAACAGACTACCTTCTATAATGACAAGGCTACCATCCATTGGAGTAACAAAAATCTCAATGACAGACTACCTTCCATAATGAAAATGCTACCATCTATTGGAGTAACAAAAATCTCGATAACAGAATACCTTCCATAATGACAAGGCTTCCATCCAATGGAGTAACAAAAATATTGACAACAAACTACGTTCCATAATGACAAGGCTACCATCCATTGGAGTAAAAAAATCTCAACAACAGACTACCTTCCATAATGACAAGGCTACAATCCATTGGAGTAACAAAAATCTCGACAACAGACTACCTTCCATTATGACAAGGATACCATCCATTGGAGGAAAAAAGATATCGACAACATACTACCTTCCATAATGACAAGGCTACCATCCATTGGAGTTACAAAAATATCGACAACAAACTACCTTCCATAATGATAGGGCTACCATCCATTGGAGGAAAAAAGATATCGACAACATACTACCTTCCATTATGACAAGGCTACCATCCATTCGAGTTACAAAAATATCGACAACAAACTACCTTCCATAATGATAGGGCTACCATCCATTGGAATAACAAAAATCTTGACAACATACTACCTTTCATGATCAGGAGGCTACCATCCAATGGAATAACAAAAATCTCAAAAATAGACTACCTTCCATAATGAACAGGCTACCATCCATTGGAGTAACAGAAATCTGAACAACAGACTACCTTCTATAATGACAAGGCTACCATCTATTGGAGTAACAGAAATCTCAACGACAGACTACCTTCCATAATGACAAGGCTACCAGCCATTGGAATAAAAAAAATCTCGACATCAGACTACCTTCCATAATGACAAGGCTACCATCCATTGGAGTAACAAAGATATCGACAACATACTACCTACCATAATGACAAGGCTACCATCCATTGGAGTAACAAAAATCTCGACAACAGACTTCCTTCCATAATGACAAGGCTACCATCCATTAGAGCAACAAAAATATCGACAACAAACTACATTCCATAATAACAAGGCTACCATCCATTGGAGTAAAAAAATATCGAAAACAGACTACCTTCTATATTGACAAGGCTACCATCCATTGGAGTAACAAAAATCTCGACAACAGACTACCTTCTATAATGACAAGGCTATCATCCATTGGAGTAACAAAGATATCGACAACATACTACCTTCCATAATGACAAGGCTACCATCCATTTGAGTAACAAAAATATCGACAACAAACTACCTTCCAAAATGACAAGGCTACCAGCCATTGGAATAACAAAAATCTCGACAACATACTACCTTCCATAATGACAAGGCTACCATCCATTGGAGTAACAAAAATTTCGACAACAAACTACCTTCCAAAATGACAACGCTATCAGCCATTGGAATAACAAAAATCTCGATATCAGACTTCCTTCCATAATGACAAGGCTACCATCCATTGGAGTAACAAACATATCGACAACATACTACCTTCGATAATGACAAGGCTACCATCTATTGGAGTAACAAAAATCTCGAGAACAAACTACCTTCCATAATGTCAAGGCTACCATCCATTGGAGTAACAAAAATATCGACAACAAACTACGTTCCATAATGACAAGGCTACCATCCATTGGAGTAAAAAAATATCGACAACAGATTACCTTCCATAATGTCAAGGCTACAATCCATTGGAGTAACAAAAATCTCGACAACAGACTACCTTTCATAATGACAAGGCCACCATCCATTGGAGTAAAAAAGATATCGACAACATACTACCTTCCATAATGATAAGGCTACCATCCATTGGAGTTACAAAAATAACGACAACAAACTACCTTCCATAATGACAGGGCTACCATCCATTGGAATAACTAAAATCTTGACAACATACTACCTTCCATAATGACGAGGCTACCATCAAATGGAATAACAAAAATCTCAAAAACAGACTACCTTCCATAATGAACAGGCTACCATCGATTGGAGTAACAAAAATCTGAACAACAGACTACCTTCTATAATGACAAGGCTACCATCCATTGGAGTAACAAAACTCTCAACGACAGACTAACTTCCATAATTACAATGCTACCATCTATTGGAGTAACAAAAACTCGACAGCAGACTACCTTCCATAATGACAAGGCTACCATCCATTGGATTAACAAAAATCTTGACAACAGACTACCTTCCATAATGACAAGGCTACCATCCATTGGAGTAATAAAAATATTGACAATAGACTACCTTCCATAATAATAAGGCTACCATCCATTAAAGTAACAAAAATGTCGACAACAGACTACCATCCATAATGACAAGGCTACCATCCAATGCAGTAACAAAATATCGACAACATACTACCTTCCATAATGAAAAGGCTACCATTAATTGGAGTAACAAAAATCTGGACTACAAACTACCTTCCCTAATGACAAGGCTACTATCCATTGGAATAACAAAAATCTCGACAACAGACTACCTTCCATAATGACAAGCCTACCATCCAATGGAATAACAAAAATCTCAAAAACAGACTACCTTCCATAATGACAAGGCTACCATCCATTGGAGTAACAAAAATCTAGACAACAGACTACCTTCCATAATGACAAGGTTACCATCCATTGGAGTAACAAAGATATCGACAACATACTACCTTCCATAATGACAAGGCTACCATCCATTTGAGTAACAAAATATTGACAACAGACTACCTTTCATAATGACAAGGCTAACATCCATTAGAGTAAGAAAAATCTCGACAACAGACTACCTCCCATAATGACAAGGCTACAATCCATTGGAGTAACAAAAATCTTGACGACAGACAACCTTCCGTAATGACAAGGCTACCATACATTAGAGTAACAAAGATATCAACAACATACTACCTTCCATAATGACAAGGCTACCATCCATTGAAGTAACAAAAATATCGACAACAAACTACCTTCCAAAATGACAAGGCTACCAGCCATTGGAATACCAAAAATCTCGACAACAGACTACCTTCCATAATGACAAGGCTACCATCCACTGGAGTAACAAAGATATCGACAACATACTACCTTCCATAATGACAATGCTACCATCCATTGGAGTATCAAAAATCTCGACAACAGACTACCTTCCATAATGACATAGCTACCATCCATTGGAGTAACAAAAATATCGACAACAAACTACATTCCATAATGACAAGGCTACCATCCATTGGAGTAAAAAAATATCGACAACAGATTACCTTCCATAATGTCAAGGCTACAATCCATTGGAGTAACAAAAATCTCGACAATAGACTACCTTTCATAATGACAAGGCCACCATCCATTGGAGTAAAAAAGATATCGTCAACATACTACCTTCCATAATGATAAGGCTACCATCCATTGGAGTTACAAAAATAACGACAACAAACTACCTTCCATAATGACAGGGCTACCATCCATTGGAATAACTAAAATATTGACAACATACTACCTTCCATGATGACGAGGCTACCATCAAATGGAATAACAAAAATCTCCAAAACAGACTACCTTTCATAACGAACAGGCTACCATTCATTGGAGGAACAGAAATCTGAACAACAGACTACCTTCTATAATGACAAGGCTACCATCCATTGGAGTAACAAAAATCTCAACGACAGACTACCTTCCATAATTACAATGCTACCATCTATTGGAGTAACAAAAATCTCGACAACAGACTACCTTCCCTAATGACAAGTCTACCATCCATTGGAGTAACAAAAATCCCGACAACAGACTACCTTCCATAATGACAAGGCTACCATCCATGGGATTAACAAAAATATCAACAACTGACTACCTACCATAATGACAAAGCTATCATCCATTGGAATAACAAAAATCTTGACAGCAGACTACCTTCCATAATGACAAGGCTACCAACCATTGGAGTAACAAAAATATTGACAATAGACTACCTTCCATAATAATAAGGCTACCATCCATTAAAGTAACAAAAATGTCGACAACAGACTACCATCCATAATGACGAGGCTACCATCCATTGCAGTAACAAAATATCGACAACATACTACCTTCCATAATGAAAAGGCTACCATTCATTGGAGTAACAACAATCTGGACTACAAACTACCTTCCCTAATGACAAGGCTACTATCCATTGGAATAACAAAAATCTCGACAACAGACTACCTTCCATAATGACAAGGCTACCATCCAATGGAATAACAAAAATCTCAAAAACAGACTACCTTCCATAATGACAAGGCTACAATCCATTAGAGTAACAAAAATCTAGACAACAGACTACCTTCCATAATGACAAGGCTACCATCCATTGGAGTAACAAAGATATCGACAACATACTACCTTCCATAATGACAAGGCTACCATCCATTTGAGTAATAAAATATTGACAACAGACTACCTTTCATAATGACAAGGCTAACATCCATTAGAGTAAGAAAAATCTCGACAACAGACTACCTCCCATAATGACAAGGCTACAATCCATTAGGGTAACAAAAATCTTGACGACAGACAACCTTCCCTAATGACAAGGCTACCATAAATTAGAGTAAAAAAGATATCGACAACATACTACCTTCCATAATGACAAGGCTACCATCAATTGAAGTAACAAAAATCTCAAAAACAGACTACCTTCCAAAATGACAAGGCTACCAGCCATTGGAGTAACAAAAATCTAGACAACAGACTACCTTCCATAATGACAAGGTTACCATCCATTGGAGTAACAAAGATATCGACAACATACTACCTTCCATAATGACAAGGCTACCATCCATTTGAGTAACAAAAATCTCGAAAAAAGACTACCTTCCATAATGACATGGCTACCATCCATTGGAGTAACAAAGATATCGACAACATACTACCTTCCATAATGACAAGGCTACCATCCATTGGAGTATCAAAAATCTCGACAACAGACTACCTTCCATAATGACAAGGCTACCATCCATTGGAGTAACAAAAATATCGACAACAAACTACGTTCCATAATGACAAGGCTACTATCTATTGGAATAACAAAAATCTCGACAACAGACTACCTTCCATTATGACAAGGCTACCATCCATTGGAATAAAAAAGATATCGCCAACATACTACCATCTATAATGACAAGAATACTATCTATTGGAGAAACAAAATTATCGACAACAACCTACCTTACATAATGACAAGGCTACCATCCATTGGAATAACAAAAATCTCGACAACAGACTACCTTCCATAATGACAAGGCTACTATACAATGCAATAACAAAAATATCGAAAACAGACTACCTTCCATAATGACAAGGCTACAATCCATTGGAGTAACAAAAATCTAGACAACAGACTACCTTCCATAATGACAAGGCTACCATCCAATGGAGTAATAAAGATATCAACAACATACTACCTTCCATAATAACAAGGCTACCATCCATTGGAGTAACAAAAATATCGACACCAAAATACCTTCCAAAATGACAAGGCTATCAGCCATTGGAATAACAAAAATCTCGACATCAGACTACCTTCCATAATGACAAGGCTACCATTCATTGGAGTAACAAAGATATTGACAACATACTACCTTCCATAATGACAAGGCTACCATCCATTGGAGTAACATAAATCTCGATAACAGACTACCTTCCATAATGACAAGTCTACCATCCATTGGAGTACCAAAAATATCGACAACAAACTACGTTCCATAATGACAAGGCTACCATCCATAGGAGTAAAAAAATATCGACAACAGATTACCTTCCATAATGACAAGGCTACAATCCATTGGAGTAACAAAAATCTCGACAACAGTATAACTTTCATAATGACAAGGCTACCATCCATTGGAGTAAAAACGATATCGATAACATACTACCTTCCATAATGACAAGGCTACCATCCATTGGAGTTACAAAAATAACGACAACAAACTACCTTCCATAATGACAGGGCTACCATCCATTGGAATGACAAAAATCTTGACAACATACTACCTTCCATAATGACGAGGCTACCATCCAATGGAAAAAAAAATCTCGAAAACAGACTACCTTCCATAATGAACAGGCTACCATCCATTGGAGTAACAAAAATATCGATAACAGAATACCTTCCATAATGACAAGGCTACCATCCATTGGAGTAACAAAAATATCGATAACAAACTACGTTCCATAATGACAAGGCTACCATCCATTGGAGTAAAAAAATCTCGACAACAGACTTCCTTCCATGATGACAAGGCTACCATCCATTAGAGTAAAAAAAATATCGACAACAATATATGTTCCATAATAACAAGGCTACGATACATTGGAGTAAAAAATATCGAAAACAGACTACCTTCTATAATAACAGGGCTACAACCCATTGGAGTAAAAAAAATCTCGACAACAGACAACCTTCCATAATTATAAGGCTACCATACATTAGAGTAACAAAGATATCGACAACATACTACCTTCCATAATGACAAGGCTACCATCCATTGAAGTAACAAAAATATCGACAACATACTACCTTCCATAATGACAAGGCTACCATCCATTGGAGTAACATAAATCTCGACAACAGACTACCTTCCATAATAACAAGGCTACCATCCATTGGAGTAACAAAAATATCGACAACAAACTACGTTCCATAATTACAAGGCTACCATCCATTAGAGTAAAAATATATCAACAACAGATTACCTTCCATAATGACAAGGCTATAATCTTATGGAGTAACAAAAATCTCGACAACAAAATAACTTTCATAATGACAAGGCTACCATCCATTGGAGTAAAAAAGATATCAACAACATACTACCTTCCATAATAACAAGGCTACCATCCATTGGAGTTACAAAAATAACGACAACAAACTACCTTCCATGTTGACAGGGCTACCATCCATTGGAATTACAAAAATCATGACAACAAACTACCTTCCATAATGACGAGGCTACCATCCAATGGAAAAACAAAAATCTCGAAAACAGACTACCTTCCATAATGAACAGGCTACCATCCATTGGAGTAACAAAAATCTGAACAACAGACTACCTTCTATAATGACAATGCTACCATCCATTGGAGTAACAAAAATCTCAACGACAGACTATCTTTCATAATGACAATGCTACCATCTATTGGAGTAACAAAAATCTCGACAAAAGACTACCTTCCATTATGACAAGGCTACCATCCATTGGAGTAACAAAAATATCGAAAACAAACTACGTTCCATAATGACAAGGCTACCATCCATTGGAGTAAAAAAATCTCAACAACAGACTACCTTCCATAATGACAAGGCTACCATACATTAGAGTAACAAAGATATCGACAACATACTACCTTCCATAATGACAAGGCTACCATCTATTGGAGGAAAAAAGATATCGACAACATACTACCTTCCATAATGACAAGGCTACCATCCATTGGAGTTACAAAAATATCGACAACAAACTACCTTCCATAATGATAGGGCTACCATCCACTGGAATAACAAAAATCTTGACAAAATACTACCTTCCATAATCACGAGGCTACCATCCAATGGAATAACAAAAATCTCAAAAATAGACTACCTTCCTTAATGAACAGGCTACCATCCATTGGAGTAACGGAAATCTGAACAACAGACTACCTTCTATAATGACAAGGCTACCATCCATTGGAGTAACAGAAATCTCAACGACAGACTACCTTCCATAATGACAAGGCTATCAGCCATTGGAATAAAAAAAACCTCGACAACAGACTACCTTCCATAATGACAAGGCTACCATCCATTGGAGTAACAAAGATATCGACAACATACTACCTTCCATAATGACAAGGCTACCATCCATTGGAGTAACAAAAATTTTGAAAACAGACTTCCTTCCATAATGACAAGGCTACCATCCATTGGAGTAACAAAAATATCGACAACAAACTATGTTCCATAATAACAGGGCTACCATCCATTGGAGTAAAAAAATATCGAACACAGACTACCTTACCTAATGACAAGGCTACCATCCATTGGAGTAACAAAAATCTCGACAATAGACTTCCTTCCATAATGACAAGGCTACCATCCATTGGAGTAACAAAAATCTCGACAACAGACTACCTTCCATAATGACAAGGCTACCATCCATTGGAGTAACAAAATATAGACAACATACTACCTTCCATAATGAAAAGGCTACTATTCATTAGAGTAAAAAAATTTAGACTGAAGACTACCTTCCATAATGACAAGCCTACCATCCAATGGAATAACAAAAATATCAAAAACAGACTACCTTCCATAATGACAAGGCTACAATCCATTGGAGTAACAATAATCTAGACAACATCCTACCTTCCATAATGACAAGGCTACCACCCATTGGAGTAACAAAGATATCGATAACTTACTACCTTCAATAATGACAAGGCTACCATCCATTGGAGTAACAAAAATATTAACAACAGACTACCTTCCATAATGACAAGGCTACCATCCATTGGAGTAAGAAAAATCTCGACAACAGACTACCTCCCATAATGACAAGGCTACAATCCATTGGAGTAACAAAAATCTTGACAACAGACAACCTTCCATAATGACAAGGCTACCATACATTAGAGTAACAAAGATATTGACAACATACTACCTTCCATAATGACAAGGCTACCATCCATTGAAGTACAAAAATATCGACAACAAACTACCTTCCAAAATGACAAGGCTACCAGCAATTGGAATAACAAAAATCTCGACAACAGACTACCTTCCATAATTACAAGGCTACCATCCATTGGAGTAACAAAGATATCGACAACATACTACCTTCCATAATGACAAGGCTACAACCTATTGGAGTAACAAAAATCTCGACAACAGACTACCTTCCATAATGACAAGGCTACCATCCATTGGAATAAAAAAGATATCGCCAACATACTACCTTCTATAATGACAAGGCTACTATATATTGGAGTAACAAAAATATCGACAAAAAACTACCTTACATAATGACAAGGCTACCATCCATTGGAATAACAAAAATTTCGACAACAGACTACCTTCCATAATGACAAGGATACCATCCAATGCAATAACAAAAATCTTGAAAACAGACTACCTTCCATAATGACAAGGCTACAATCCATTGCAGTAACAAAAATCTAGACAGTAGACTACCTTCCATAATGACAAGGCTACCATCCATTGGAGTAACAAAGATATCTATAACATACTACCTTCCAAAATGACAAGGCTACCATCCATTGGAGTAAAAAAAATATCGACAACAAACTACCTTCCAAAATGACAAGGCTATCAGCCAATGGAATAACAAAAATCTCGACATCAGACTACCTTCCATAATTACAAGGCTATCATCTATTGGAGTACCAAAGATATCGACAACATACTACCTTCCATAATGACAAGGCTACCATCCATTGGAGTAACAGAAATCTCGACAACAGACTACGTTCCATAATGACAAGGCTACCATCCATTGGAGTAAAAAAATATGGACAATAGATTACCTTCCATAATGACAAGGCTACAATCCATTGGAGTAACAAAAATCTCGATAACATACTACCTTTCATAATGACAAGGCTACCATCCATTGGAGTAAAAAAGATATCGACAACATACTACCTTCCATAATGACAAGGCTACCATCCATTGGAGTTACAAAAATAACGACAACAGACTACCTTCCATAATGACAAGGCTACCATCCATTGGAGTAACAAAGATATCGACAACATACTAGCTTCCATAATGACAAGGCTACAACCTATTGGAGTAACAAAAATCTCGACAACAGACTACCTTCTATAATGACAACGCTACCATCCATTGGAATAAAAAAGATATCGCCAACATACTACCTTTTATAATGACAAGGCTACTATATATTTCAGTAACAAAAATATCGACAACAAACTACCTTACATAATGACAAGGCTACCATCCATTGGAATAACAAAAATTTCGACAACAGACTACCTTCCATAATTACAAGGATACCATCCAATGCAATAACAAAAATCTTGAAAACAGACTACCTTCCATAATGACAAGGCTACAATCCATTGGAGTAACAAAAATCTAGATAACAGACTACCTTCCATAATGACAAGGCTACCATCCATTGGAGTAACAAAGATATCGATAACATACTACCTTCCAAAATGACAAGGCTACCATCCATTGGAGTAACAAAAATATCGACAACAAACTACCTTCCAAAATGACAAGGCTATCAGCCATTGGAATAACAAAAATCTCGACATCAGACTACCTTCCATAATGACAAGGCTACCATCCATTGGAGTACCAAAGATATCAACAACATACTACCTTCCATAATGAAAAGGCTATTATTCATTAGAGTAAAAAAATTTAGACTGAAGACTACCTTCCATAATGACAAGGCTACCATCCATTGGAGTAACAAATATATCGACAACAAACTACGTTCCATAATGACAAGGCTACCATCCATTGGAGTAAAAAAGATATTGACAACATACTACCTTCCATAATGACAAGGCTACCATCCATTGGAGTTACAAAAATAACGACAACAGACTACCTTCCATAATGACAGGGCTACCATCCATTGGAATAACAAAAATCTTGACAACATACTACCTTCCATAATGACGAGGCTACCATCCAATGGAATAACAAAAATCAAGAAAATAGACTACCTTCCATAATGAACAGGCTACCATCAATTGGAGTAACAGAAATCTGAACAACAGACTACCTTCTATAATGACAAGGCTACCATCCATTGGAGTAACAAAAATCTCAACGACAGACTATCTTCCATAATGACAATGCTACCATCTATTGGAGTAACAAAAATCTCGACAACATACTACCTTCCATAATGACAAGGCTACCATCCATTGGAGTAACAAAAATCTCGACAATAGACTACCTTCCATAATGACAAGGCTACCATCCATTGGATTAACAAAAATATCGACAACTGACTACGTACCATAATGACAAAGCTATCATCCATTAGAATAACAATAAATCTTGACAACAAACTACCTTCCATAATGACAAGGCTACCATCCATTGGAGTAACAAAAATATTGACAATAGACTACCTTCCATAATAATAAGGCTACAATATATTAAAGTAACAAAAATGTCGACAACAGACTACCATCCATAATGACAAGGCTACCATCCATTGCAATAACAAAATATCGACAACATACTACCTTCCATAATGAAGAGGCTACCATTAATTGGAGTAACAAAAATCTGGACTACAGACTACCTTCCATAATGACAAGGCTACTATCCATTAGAATAACAAAAATCTCGACCACATACTACCTTCCATAATGACAAGGCTACCATCCAATGAAATAAAAAAAATCTCAAAAGCAGACTACCTTCCATAATGACAAGGCTACAATCCATTGGAGTAACAAAAATCTAGACAACAGACTACCTTCCATAATGACAAGGCTACCATCCATTGGAGTAACAAAGATATCGACAACATACTACCCTCCATAATAACAAGGATACCATCCATTTGAGTAACAAAAATATTGACAATAGACTACCTTCCATAATGACAAGGCTACCATCCATTGGAGTAAGAAAAATCTCGACAACAGACTACCTCCCATAATGACAAGGCTATAATCCATTGGAGTAACAAAAATCTTGACAACGGACAACCTTCCATAATGACAAGGCTACCATACATTAGAGTAACAAAAATATCAACAACATACTACCTTCCATAATGACAAGGCTACCATTCATTGAAGTAACAAAAATATCGACAACAAACTACCTTCCAAAATGACAAGGCTACCAGCCATTGGAATAACAAAAATCTCAACAACAGAATACCTTCCATAATGACAAGGCTACCATCTATTGGAGTAACAAAGATATTGACAACATACTACCTTCCATAATGACAAGGATACCATCCATTGGAGTAACAAAAATCTCGACAACAAACTACCTTCCATAATGACAAGGCTACCATCCATTGGAGTAACTAAAATATCGACAACTAACTACGTTCCATAATGACAAGGCGACAATCTATTAGAGTAACAAAAATCTCGACAACATACTACCTTCCATAATGACAAGTCTACCATCCATTGGAATAGAAAAAGATATCGCCAACATACTACCTTCTATAATGACAAGGCTACTATCTATTGGAGTAACAAAAATATCGACAACAAACTACCTTCCATAATGACAAGGCTACCATCCAATGCAATAACAAAAATCTCGAAAACAGACTACCTTCCAAAATGACAAGGCTACAATCCATTGGAGTAACAAAAATCTAGACAACTGACTACCTTCCATAATGACAACGCTACCATCCATTAAAGTAACAAAGATATCGGCAACATACTACCTTCCATAATGACAAGGCTACCATCTATTGGAGTAACAAAAATATCGACAACAAACTATGTTCCATAATGATAAGGCTACCATCCATTGGAGTAAAAAAATATGGACAACAGATTACCTTCCATAATGACAAGGCTACAATCCATTGGAGTAACAAAAATCTCGATAACAAACTACCTTTCATAATGACAAGGCTACCATCCATTGGAGTAAAAAAGATATCGACAACAAACTACCTTCCATAATGACAAGGCTACTATCCATTGGAGTTACAAAAATAACGACAACAGACTACCTTCCATAATGACAAGGCTACTATCCATTGGAGTAAAAAAGATATCGACAACATACTACCTTCCATAATGACAAGGCTACAACCTATTGGAGTAACAAAAATCTCGACAACAGACTACCTTCCATAATGACAAGGCTACCATCCATTGGAATAAAAAAGATATCGCCAACATACTACCTTCTATAATGACAAGGCTACTATATATTGGAGTAACAAAAATATCGACAACAAACTACCTTACATAATGACAAGGCTACCATCAATTTGAGTAACAAAAATATTGACAACAGACTACATTCCATAATGACAAGGCTACCATCCAATGCAATAACAAAAATCTTGAAAATAGACTACCTTCCATAATGACAAGGCTACAATCCATTGGAGTAAAAAAAATCTAGACAACAGATTACCTTCCATAATGACAAGGCTACCATCCATTGGAGTAACAAAGATATCGATAACATACTACCTTCCATAATGACAAGGCTACCATCAATTGGAGTAACAAAAATATCGACAACAAACTACCTTCCAAAATGACAAGGCTATCAGCCATTGGAATAACAAAAATCTCGACATCAGACTACCTTCCATAATGACAAGGCTACCATCTATTGTAATAAAAATGATATCGCCAACATACTACTTCTATAATGACAAAGCTACTATCTATTGGAGTAACAAAAATATCGACAACAAACTACCTTACATAATGACAAGGCTACCATCCATTGGAATAACAAAAATCTCGACAACAGACTACCTTCCATAATGACAAGGCTACCATCCAATGCAATAACAAAAATCTTGTAAACAGACTTCCTTCCATAATGACAAGGCTACAATCCATTGGAGTAACAAAAATCTAGACAACAGACTACCTTCCATAATGACAAGGCTACCATCCATTGGAGTACCAAAGATATCGATAACATACTACCTTCCATAATGACAAGGCTACCATCCATTGGAGTAACAAAAATATCGACAACAAACTACCTTCCAAAATGACAAGGATATCAGCCATTGGAATAACAAAATTTTTAACATAAGACTACCTTCCATAATGACAAGGCTACCATCCATTGGAGTACCAAAGATATCGACAACATACTACCTTCCATAATGACAAGGCTACCATCCATTGGAGTAACAAAAATCTCGACAACAGACTACCTTCCATAATGACAAGGCTATCATCCATTGGAGTAACAAAAATATCGACAACAAACTACATTCCATAATGACAAGGCTACCATCCATTGGAGTAAAAAAATATCGACAACATACTACATTCCATAATGACAAGGCTACCATCCATTGGAGTTGCAAAAATAACGACAACAGACTACCTTCCATGATGACAAGGCTACCATCCATTGGAGTAACAAAGATATCGACAACATACTACCTTCCATAATAACAAGGCTACAATCTATTGGAGTAACAAAAATCTCGACAATAGACTACCTTCCATAATGACAAGGCTACCATCAATTGGAATAAAAAAGATATCTCCAACATACTACATTCTATAATGACAAGGCTACTATCTATTGGAGTAACAAAAATATCGACAACAAACATCCTTACATAATGACAAGGCTACCATACATTGGAATAACAAAAATCTCGACAACAGACTACCTTCCATAATTACAAGGCTACCATCCAATGCAATAATAAAAATCTTGAAAACAGACTACCTTCCATAATGACAAGGCTACAATCCATTGGAGTAACAAAAATCTAGACAAAAGACTACCTTCCATAATGACAAGGCTACCATCCATTGGAGTAACAAAGATATCGATAACATACTACCTTCCATAATGACAAGGCTAACATCCATTGGAGTAACAAAAATATCGACAACAAACTACCTTCCAAAATGACAAGGCTACCAGCCATTGGAATAACAATAATATCGACATCAGACTACCTTTCATAATGACAAGGCTACCATCCATTGGAGTACCAAAGATATCGACAACATACTACCTTCCATAATGACAAGGCTACCATCCATTGGAGTAACTAAAATCTCGACAACAGACTACCTTCCATAATGACAAGGCTACCATCCATTGGAGTAACAAAAATATCGACAACAAACTATGTTCCATAATGACAAGGCTACCATCCATTGGAGTAAAAAAATATCGACAACAAATTACCTTCCATAATGACAAGGCTACAATCCATTGGAGTAACAAAAATCTCGATAACAAAATACCTTTCATAATGACAAGGCTACCATCCATTGGAGTAAAAAAGATATCAACAACATACTACCTTCCATAATGACACGGCTACCATCCATTGGAGTTACAAAAATAACGACAACAAACTACCTTCCATAATGACAGGGCTACCATCCATTGGAATAACAAAAATCTTGACAACATACTACCTTCCATAATGACGAGGCTACCATCCAATGGAATAACAAAAATCTCGAAAACAGACTACCTTCCATAATGAACAGGCTACCATCAATTGGAGTAACAGAAATCTGAACAACAGACTACCTTCTATAATGACAAGGCTACCATTCATTGGAGTAACAAAAATCTGGACTACAGACTACCTTCCATAATGTCAAGGCTACTATCCATTAGAATAACAAAAATCTCGACCACAGACTACCTTCCATAATGACAAGGCTACCATCCATTGGAGTAACAAAGATATCGACAACATACTAGCTTCCGTAATGACAAGGCTACAACCTATTGGAGTAACAAAAATCTCGACAACAAACTACCTTCTATAATGACAAGGCTACCATCCATTGGAATAAAAAAGATATCGCCAACATACTACCTTTTATAATGACAAGGCTACTATATATTTCAGTAACAAAAATATCGACAACAAACTACCTTCCATAATGACAAGGCTACCATCCATTGGAGTAACAAATATATCAACAACAAACTACGTTCCATAATGACAAGGCTACCATCCATTGGAGTAAAAAAATATGGACAACAGATTACCTTCCATAATGACAAGGCTACAATCAATTGGAGTAACAAAAATCTCGATAACAGACTACCTTTCATAATGACAAGGCTACCATCCATTGGAGTAAAAAAGATATTGACAACATACTACCTTCCATAATGACAAGGCTACCATCCATTGGAGTTACAAAAATAACGACAACAGACTACCTTCCATAATGACAGGGCTACCATCCATTGGAATAACAAAAATCTTGACAACATACTACCTTCCATAATGACGAGGCTACCATCCAATGGAATAACAAAAATCAAGAAAACAGACTACCTTCCATAATGAACAGGCTACCATCAATTGGAGTAACAGAAATCTGAACAACGGACTACCTTCTATAATGACAAGGCTACCATCCATTGGATTAACAAAAATCTCAACGACAGACTGTCTTCCATAATGACAATGCTACCATCTATTGGAGTAACAAAAATCTCGACATCATACTACCTTCCATAATGACAAGGCTACCATCCATTGGAGTAACAAAAATCTCGACAATAGACTACCTTCCATAATGACAAGGCTACCATCCATTGGATTAACAAAAATATCGACAACTGACTACGTACCATAATGACAAAGCTATCATCCATTGGAATAACAAAAATCTTGACATCAAACTACCTTCCATAATGACAAGGCTACCATCCATTGGAGTAACAAAAATATTGACAATAGACTACCTTCCATAATAATAAGGCTACAATATATTAAAGTAACAAAAATGTCGACAACAGACTACCATCCATAATGACAAGGCTACCATCCATTGCAATAACAAAATATCGACAACATACTACCTTCCATAATGACAAGGCTACCATCCATTGGAGTAACAAAGATATCGACAACATACTACCCTCCATAATGACAAGGCTACCATCCATTTGAGTAACTAAAATATTGACAATAGACTACCTTCCATAATGACAAGGCTACCATCCATTGGAGTAAGAAAAATCTCGACAACAGACTACCTCCCATAATGACAAGGCTATAATCCATTGGAGTAACAAAAATCTTGACAACAGACAACCTTCCATAATGACAAGGCTACCATACATTAGAGTAACAAAAATATCAACAACATACTACCTTCCATAATGACAAGGCTACCACTCATTGAAGTAACAAAAATATCGACAACAAACTACCTTCCATAATGACAAGGCTACAATCCATTGGAGTAACAAAAATCTCGACAACAGAATAACATTCATAATGACAAGGCTACCATCCATTGGAGTAAAAAAGATATCAAAAACATACTACCTTCCATAATAACAAGGCTACCATCCATTGGAGTTACAAAAATAACGACAACAAACTACCATCCATATTGACAGGGCTACCATCCATTGGAATAACAAAAATCATGACAACAAACTACCTTCCATAATGACGAGGCTACCATCCAATGGAAAAACAAAAATCTCGAAAACAGACTACCTTCCATAATGAACAGGCTACCATCCATTGGAGTAACAAAAATCTGAACAACAGACTACCTTCTATAATGACGAGGCTACCATCCATTGGAGTAACAAAAATCTCAACGACAGACTATCTTCCGTAATGACAATGCTACCATCTATTGGAGTAACAAAAATCTCGACAACAGACTACCTTCCATTATGACAAGGCTACCATCCATTGGAGTAACAAAAATCTCGATAACAGAATACCTTCCATAATGACAAGGCTACCATCCATTGGAGTAACAAAAATATCGATAACAAACTACGTTCCATAATGACAAGGCTACCATCCATTGGAGTAAAAAAATCTCAACAACATACTACCTTCCATAATGACAAGGCTACCATACATTAGAGTAACAAAGATATCGACAACAATATACGTTCCATAATAACAAGGCTACCATACATTGGAGTAAAAAAATATCGAAAACAGACTACCTTCCATAATGACAAGCCTACCATCCAATGGAATAACAAAAATATCAAAAACAGACTACCTTCCATAATGACAAGGCTACAATCCATTGGAGTAACAAAAATCTAGACAACATACTACCTTCCATAATGACAAGGCTACCATCCATTGGAGTAACAAAGATATCGATAACTTACTACCTTCAATAATGACAAGGATACCATCCATTGGAGTAACAAAAATATTAACAACAGACTACCTTCCATAATGACAAGGCTACCATCCATTGGAGTAAGAAAAATATCGACAACAGACTACCTCCCATAATGACAAGGCTACAATCCATTGGAGTAACAAAAATCTTGACAACAGACAACTTTCCATAATGACAAGGCTACCATACATTAGAGTAACAAAGATATCGACAACATACAACCTTCCATAATGACAAGGCTACCATCCATTGAAGTACAAAAATATCGACAACAAAATACCTTCCAAAATGACAAGGCTACCAGCCATTGGAATAACAAAAATCTCGACAACAGACTACCTTCCATAATGACAAGGCTACCATCCATTGGAGTAACAAAGATATCGACAACATACTACCTTCCATAATGACAAGGCTACAATCTATTGGAGTAACAAAAATCTCGACAACAGACTACCTTCCATAATGACAAGGCTACCATCCATTGGAATAAAAAAGATATTGCCAACATACTACCTTCTATAATGACAGAGCTACTATCTATTGGAGTAACAAAAATATCGAGAACAAACTACCTTACATAATGACAAGGCTACCGTCCATTGGAATAACAAAAATCTCGACAACAGACTACCTTCCATAATGACAAGGCTACCATGCAATGCAATAACAAAAATCTTGAAAACAGACTACCTTCCATAATGACAAGGCTACAATCCATTGGAGAAACAAAAATCTAGACTACAGACTACCTTCCATAATGACAAGGCTACCATCCATTGGAGTAACAAAGATGTCGATAACATACTACCTTCCATAATGACAAGGCTACCATCCATTGGAGTAAAAAAAATATCGACAACAAACTACCTTCCAAAATGACAAGGCTATCAGCCAATGGAATAACAAAAATATCGACATCAGACTACCTTCCATAATGACAAGGCTACCATCCATTGGAGTACCAAAGATATCGGAAACATACTACCTTCCATAATGACAAGGCTACCATCCATTGGAGTAACAAAAATCTCGACAACAGACTACCTTCCATAATGACAAGGCTACCATCCATTGGAGTAACAAAAATATCGACAACAAACTACGTTCCATAATGACAAGGCTACCATCCATTGGAGTAATAAAATATGGACAACAGATTACCTTCCATAATGACAAGGCTACAATCCATTGGAGTAACAAAAATCTCGATAACAGACTACCTTTCATAATGACAAGGCTACCATCCATTGGAGTGAAAAAGATATCGACAACATACTACCTTCCATAATGACAAGACTACCATCCATTGGAGTTACAAAAATCTCGACAACAGACTACCTTCCATAATGACAAGGCTACCATGCAATGCAATAACAAAAATCTTGAAAACAGACTTCCTTCCATAATGACAAGGCTACAATCCATTGGAGAAACAAAAATCTAGACTACAGACTACCTTCCATAATGACAAGGCTACCATCCATTGGAGTAACAAAGATATCGATAACATACTACCTTCCATAATGACAAGGCTACCATCCATTGGAGTAAAAAAAATATCGACAGCAAACTACCTTCCAAAATGACAAGGCTATCAGCCAATGGAATAACAAAAATATCGACATCAGACTACCTTCCATAATGACAAGGCTACCATCCATTGGAGTACCAAAGATATCGACAACATACTACCATCCATAATGACAAGGCTACCATCCATTGGAGTAACAAAAATCTCGACAACAGACTACCTTCCATAATGACAAGGCTACCATCCATTGGAGTAACAAAAATATCGACAACAAACTACGTTCCATAATGACAAGGCTACCATCCATTGGAGTAAAAAAATATGGACAACAGATTACCTTCCATAATGACAAGGCTACAATCCATTGGAGTAACAAAAATCTCGATAACAGACTACCTTTCATAATGACAAGGCTACCATCCATTGGAGTAAAAAAGATATCGACAACATACTACCTTCCATAATGACAAGGCTACCATCCATTGGAGTTACAAAAATAACGACAACAGACTACCTTCCATAATGACAAGGCTACCATCCATTGGAGTAACAAAGATATCGACAACATACTACCTTCCATAATGACAAGTCTATATCCTATTGGAGTAACAAAAATCTCGACAACAGACTACCTTCCATAATGACAAGGCTACCATCCATTGGAATAAAAAAGATATCGCCAACATACTACCTTCTATAATGACAAGGCTACTATATATTGGAGTAACAAAAATATCGACAACAAACTACCTTACATAATGACAAGGCTACCATCCATTGGAATAACAAAAATTTCGACAACAGACTACCTTCCATAATGAACAGGCTACCATCCATTGGAGTAACAAAAATCTGAACAACAGACTACCTTCTATAATGACGAGGCTACCATCCATTGGAGTAACAAAAATCTCAACGACAGACTATCTTCCATAATGACAATGCTACCATCTATTGGAGTAACAAAAATCTCGACAACAGACTACCTTCCATTATGACAAGGCTACCATCCATTGGAGTAACAAAAATCTCGATAACAGAATACCTTCCATAATGACAAGGCTACCATCCATTGGAGTAACAAAAATATCGATAACAAACTACGTTCCATAATGACAAGGCTACCATCCATTGGAGTAAAAAAATCTCAACAACATACTACCTTCCATAATGACAAGGATACCATACATTAGAGTAACAAAGATATCGACAACAATATACGTTCCATAATAACAAGGCTACCATACATTGGAGTAAAAAAATCTCAACAACATACTACCTTCCATAATGACAAGGATACCATACATTAGAGTAACAAAGATATCGACAACAATATACGTTCCATAATAACAAGGCTAGCATACATTGGAGTAAAAAAATATCGAAAACAGACTACCTTCCATAATGACAAGCCTACCATCCAATGGAATAACAAAAATATCAAAAACAGACTACCTTCCATAATGACAAGGCTACAATCCATTGGAGTAACAAAAATCTAGACAACATACTACCTTCCATAATGACAAGGCTACCATCCATTGGAGTAACAAAGATATCGATAACTTACTACCTTCAATAATGACAAGGCTACCATCCATTGGAGTAACAAAAATATTAACAACAGACTACCTTCCATAATGACAAGGCTACCATCCATTGGAGTAAGAAAAGTATCGACAACAGACTACCTCCCATAATGACAAGGCTACAATCCATTGGAGTAACAAAAATCTTGACAACAGACAACCTTCCATAATGACAAGGCTACCATACATTAGAGTAACAAAGATATCGACAACATACAACCTTCCATAATGACAAGGCTACCATCCATTGAAGTACAAAAATATCGACAACAAAATACCTTCCAAAATGACAAGGCTACCAGCCATTGGAATAACAAAAATCTCGACAACAGACTACCTTCCATAATGACAAGGCTACCATCCATTGGAGTAACAAAGATATCGACAACATACTACCTTCCATAATGACAAGGCTACAATCTATTGGAGTAACAAAAATCTCGACAACAGACTACCTTCCATAATGACAAGGCTACCATCCATTGGAATAAAAAAGATATTGCCAACATACTACCTTCTATAATGACAAGGCTACTATCTATTGGAGTAACAAAAATATCGAGAACAGACTACCTTACATAATGACAAGGCTACCGTCCATTGGAATAACAAAAATCTCGACAACAGACTACCTTCCATAATGACAAGGCTACCATGCAATGCAATAACAAAAATCTTGAAAACAGACTACCTTCCATAATGACAAGGCTACAATCCATTGGAGAAACAAAAATCTAGACTACAGACTACCTTCCATAATGACAAGGCTACCATCCATTGGAGTAACAAAGATATCGATAACATACTACCTTCCATAATGACAAGGCTACCATCCATTGGAGTAAAAAAAATATCGACAACAAACTACCTTCCAAAATGACAAGGCTATCAGCCAATGGAATAACAAAAATATCGACATCAGACTACCTTCCATAATGACAAGGCTACCATCCATTGGAGTACCAAAGATATCGACAACATACTACCTTCCATAATGACAAGGCTACCATCCATTGGAGTAACAAAAATCTCGACAACAGACTACCTTCCATAATGACAAGGCTACCATCCATTGGAGTAACAAAAATATCGACAACAAACTACGTTCCATAATGACAAGGCTACCATCCATTGGAGTAAAAAAATATGGACAACAGATTACCTTCCATAATGACAAGGCTACAATCCATTGGAGTGACAAAAATCTCGATAACAGACTACCTTTCATAATGACAAGGCTACCATCCATTGGAGTAAAAAAGATATGGACAACATACTACCTTCCATAATGACAAGGCTACCATCCATTGGAGTTACAAAAATAACGACAACAGACTACCTTCCATAATGACAAGGCTACCATCCATTGGAGTAACAAAGATATCGACAACATACTACCTTCCATAATGACAAGTCTATATCCTATTGGAGTAACAAAAATCTCGACAACAGACTACCTTCCATAATGACAAGGCTACCATCCATTGGAATAAAAAAGATATCGCCAACATACTACCTTCTATAATAACAAGGCTACTATATATTGGAGTAACAAAAATATCGACAACAAA
Organism: Vicia faba; assembly: GCA_948472305.1. Taxonomy (NCBI): domain Eukaryota; kingdom Viridiplantae; phylum Streptophyta; class Magnoliopsida; order Fabales; family Fabaceae; genus Vicia; species Vicia faba. The sequence continues at coordinate 588,881,016 of OX451741.1, read as the reverse complement.
CTACCTTACATAATGACAAGGCTACCATCCATTGGAATAACAAAAATTTCGACAACAGACTACCTTCCATAATGAACAGGCTACCATCCATTGGAGTAACAAAAATCTGAACAACAGACTACCTTCTATAATGACGAGGCTACCATCCATTGGAGTAACAAAAATCTCAACGACTGGCTATCTTCCATAATGACAATGCTACCATCTATTGGAGTAACAAAAATCTCGACAACAGACTACCTTCCATTATGACAAGGCTACCATCCATTGGAGTAACAAAAATCTTGATAACAGAATACCTTCCATAATGACAAGGCTACCATCCATTGGAGTAACAAAAATATCGATAACAAACTACGTTCCATAATGACAAGGCTACCATCCATTGGAGTAAAAAAATCTCAACAACATACTACCTTCCATAATGACAAGGATACCATACATTAGAGTAACAAAGATATCGACAACAATATACGTTCCATAATAACAAGGCTACCATACATTGGAGTAAAAAAATATCGAAAACAGACTACCTTCCATAATGACAAGCCTACCATCCAATGGAATAACAAAAATATCAAAAACAGACTACCTTCCATAATGACAAGGCTACAATCCATTGGAGTAACAAAAATCTAGACAACATACTACCTTCCATAATGACAAGGCTACCATCCATTGGAGTAACAAAGATATCGATAACTTACTACCTTCAATAATGACAAGGCTACCATCCATTGGAGTAACAAAAATATTAACAACAGACTACCTTCAAAAATGACAAGGCTACCATCCATTGGAGTAAGAAAAGTATCGACAACAGACTACCTCCCATAATGACAAGGCTACAATCCATTGGAGTAACAAAAATCTTGACAACAGACAACCTTCCATAATGACAAGGCTACCATACATTAGAGTAACAAAGATATCGACAACATACAACCTTCCATAATGACAAGGCTACCATCCATTGAAGTACAAAAATATCGACAACAAAATACCTTCCAAAATGACAAGGCTACCAGCCATTGGAATAACAAAAATCTCGACAACAGACTACCTTCCATAATGACAAGGCTACCATCCATTGGAGTAACAAAGATATCGACAACATACTACCTTCCATAATGACAAGGCTACAATCTATTGGAGTAACAAAAATCTCGACAACAGACTACCTTCCATAATGACAAGGCTACCATCCATTGGAATAAAAAAGATATTGCCAACATACTACCTTCTATAATGACAAGGCTACTATCTATTGGAGTAACAAAAATATCGAGAACAGACTACCTTCCATAATGACAAGGCTACCATGCAATGCAATAACAAAAATCTTGAAAACAGACTACCTTCCATAATGACAAGGCTACAATCCATTGGAGAAACAAAAATCTAGACTACAGACTACCTTCCATAATGACAAGGCTACCATCCATTGGAGTAACAAAGATATCGATAACATACTACCTTCCATAATGACAAGGCTACCATCCATTGGAGTAAAAAAAATATCGACAACAAACTACCTTCCAAAATGACAAGGCTATCATCCAATGGAATAACAAAAATATCGACATCAGACTACCTTCCATAATGACAAGGCTACCATCCATTGGAGTACCAAAGATATCGACAACATACTACCTTCCATAATGACAAGGCTACCATCCATTGGAGTAACAAAAATCTCGACAACAGACTACCTTCCATAATGACAAGGCTACCATCCATTGGAGTAACAAAAATATCGACAACAAACTACGTTCCATAATGACAAGGCTACCATCCATTGGAGTAAAAAAATATGGACAACAGATTACCTTCCATAATGACAAGGCTACAATCCATTGGAGTAACAAAAATCTCGATAACAGACTACCTTTCATAATGACAAGGCTACCATCCATTGGAGTAAAAAAGATATCGACAACATACTACCTTCCATAATGACAAGGCTACCATCCATTGGAGTTACAAAAATAACGACAACAGACTACCTTCCATAATGACAAGGCTACCATCCATTGGAATAAAAAAGATATCGCCAACATACTACCTTCTATAATGACAAGGCTACTATATATTGGAGTAACAAAAATATCGACAACAAACTACCTTACATAATGACAAGGCTACCATCCATTGGAATAACAAAAATTTCGACAACAGACTACCTTCCATAATGACAAGGATACCATCCAATGCAATAACAAAAATCTTGAAAACAGACTACCTTCCATAATGACAAGGCTACAATCCATTGGAGTAACAAAAATCTAGACAACAGATTACCTTCCACAATGACAAGGCTACCATCCATTGGAGTAACAAAGATATCGATAACATACTACCTTCCAAAATGACAAGGCTACCATCCATTGGAGTAACAAAAATATCGACAACAAACTACCTTCCAAAACGACAAGGCTTTCAGCCATTGGAATAACAAAAATCTCGACATCAGACTACATTCCATAATGACAAGGCTACCATCCATTGGAGTACCAAAGATATCAACAATATACTACCTTCCATAATGACAAGACTACCATCCATTAGAGTAACAAAAATCTCGACAATAGAACCTTCCATAATGACAAGGCTACCATCCATTGGAGTAACAAAAATATCGACAACAAACTACGTTCCATAATGACATGGCTACCATCCATTGGAGTAAAAAAATATGGACAACAGATTACCTTCCATAATGACAAGGCTACAATCCATTGGAGTAACAAAAATCTCGATAACAGACTACCTTTCATAATGACAAGGCTACCATCCATTGGAGTAAAAAAGATATCGACAACATACTACCTTCCATAATGACAAGGCTACCATCCATTGGAGTTAAAAAAATAACGACAACAAACTTCCTTCCATAATGAAAGGGCTACCATCCATTGGAATAACAAAAATCTTGACAACATACTACCTTCCATAATGACGAGGCTACCATCCAATGGAATAACAAAAATCTCGAAAACAGACTACCTTCCATAATGAACAGGCTACCATCAATTGGAGTAACAGAAATCTGAACAACAGACTACCTTCTATAATGACAAGGCTACCATCCATTGGAGTAACAAAAGTCTCAACGACAGACTATCTTCCATAATGACAATGCTACCATCTATTGGAGTAACAAAAATCTCGACAACATACTACCTTCCATAATGACAAGGCTACCATCCATTGGAGTAACAAAAATCTCGACAACAGACTACCTTCCATAATGACAAGGCTACCATCCATTGGATTAACAAAAATATCGGCAACTGACTACCTACCATAATGACAAAGCCATCATCCATTGGAATAACAAAAATCTTGACAACAGACTACCTTCCATAATGACAAGGCTACCATCCATTGGAGTAACAAAAATATTGACAATAGACTACCTTCCATAATAATAAGTCTACAATCTATTAAAGTAACAAAAATGTCGACATGAGACTACCATCCATAATGAAAAGGCTACCATCCATTGCAATAACAAAATATCGACAACATACTACCTTCCATAATGAAGAGGCTACCATTCTTTGGAGTAACAAAAATCTGGACTACAGACTACCTTCCATAATGACAAGGCTACTATCCATTAGAATAACAAAAATCTCGACCACATACTACCTTCCATAATGACAAGGCTACCATCCAATGGAACAACAAAAATCTCAAAAGCAGACTACCTTCCATAATGACAAGGCTACAATCCATTGGAGTAACAAAAATCTAGACAACAGACTACCTTCCATAATTACAAGGCTACCATCCATTGGAGTAACAAAGATATCGACAACATACTACCCTCTATAATGACAAGGCTACCATCCATTTGAGTAACAAAAATATTGACAATAGACTACCTTCCATAATGACAAGGCTACCATCCATTGGAGTAAGAAAAATCTCGACAACAGACTACCTCCCATAATGACAAGGCTATAATCCATTGGAGTAACAAAAATCTTGACAACAGACAACCTTCCATAATGACAAGGCTACCATACATTAGAGTAACAAAAATATCAACAACATACTACCTTCCATAATGACAAGGCTACCATTCATTGAAGTAACAAAAATATCGACAACAAACTACCTTCCAAAATGACAAGGCTACCAGCCATTGGAATAACAAAAATCTCAACAACAGAATACCTTCCATAATGACAAGGTTACCATCTATTGGAGTAACAAAGATATTGACAACATACTACCTTCCATAATGATAAGGATACCATCCATTGGAGTAACAAAAATCTTGACAACAAACTACCTTCCATAATGACAAGGCTACCATCCATTGGAGTAACAAAAATATCGACAACTAACTACGTTCCATAATGACAAGGCGACAATCTATTAGAGTAACAAAAATCTCGACAACAGACTACCTTCCCTAATGACAAATCTACCATCCATTGGAATAAAAAAGATATCGCCAACATACTACCTTCTATAATAACAAGGCTACTATATATTGGAGTAACAAAAATATCGACAACAAACTACCTTACATAATGACAAGGCTACCATCCATTGGAATAACAAAAATTTCGACAACAGACTACCTTCCATAATGAACAGGCTACCATCCATTGGAGTAACAAAAATCTGAACAACAGACTACCTTCTATAATGACGAGGCTACCATCCATTGGAGTAACAAAAATCTCAACGACTGGCTATCTTCCATAATGACAATGCTACCATCTATTGGAGTAACAAAAATCTCGACAACAGACTACCTTCCATTATGACAAGGCTACCATCCATTGGAGTAACAAAAATCTTGATAACAGAATACCTTCCATAATGACAAGGCTACCATCCATTGGAGTAACAAAAATATCGATAACAAACTACGTTCCATAATGACAAGGCTACCATCCATTGGAGTAAAAAAATCTCAACAACATACTACCTTCCATAATGACAAGGATACCATACATTAGAGTAACAAAGATATCGACAACAATATACGTTCCATAATAACAAGGCTACCATACATTGGAGTAAAAAAATATCGAAAACAGACTACCTTCCATAATGACAAGCCTACCATCCAATGGAATAACAAAAATATCAAAAACAGACTACCTTCCATAATGACAAGGCTACAATCCATTGGAGTAACAAAAATCTAGACAACATACTACCTTCCATAATGACAAGGCTACCATCCATTGGAGTAACAAAGATATCGATAACTTACTACCTTCAATAATGACAAGGCTACCATCCATTGGAGTAACAAAAATATTAACAACAGACTACCTTCAATAATGACAAGGCTACCATCCATTGGAGTAAGAAAAGTATCGACAACAGACTACCTCCCATAATGACAAGGCTACAATCCATTGGAGTAACAAAAATCTTGACAACAGACAACCTTCCATAATGACAAGGCTACCATACATTAGAGTAACAAAGATATCGACAACATACAACCTTCCATAATGACAAGGCTACCATCCATTGAAGTACAAAAATATCGACAACAAAATACCTTCCAAAATGACAAGGCTACCAGCCATTGGAATAACAAAAATCTCGACAACAGACTACCTTCCATAATGACAAGGCTACCATCCATTGGAGTAACAAAGATATCGACAACATACTACCTTCCATAATGACAAGGCTACAATCTATTGGAGTAACAAAAATCTCGACAACAGACTACCTTCCATAATGACAAGGCTACCATCCATTGGAATAAAAAAGATATTGCCAACATACTACCTTCTATAATGACAAGGCTACTATCTATTGGAGTAACAAAAATATCGAGAACAGACTACCTTCCATAATGACAAGGCTACCATGCAATGCAATAACAAAAATCTTGAAAACAGACTACCTTCCATAATGACAAGGCTACAATCCATTGGAGAAACAAAAATCTAGACTACAGACTACCTTCCATAATGACAAGGCTACCATCCATTGGAGTAACAAAGATATCGATAACATACTACCTTCCATAATGACAAGGCTACCATCCATTGGAGTAAAAAAAATATCGACAACAAACTACCTTCCAAAATGACAAGGCTATCATCCAATGGAATAACAAAAATATCGACATCAGACTACCTTCCATAATGACAAGGCTACCATCCATTGGAGTACCAAAGATATCGACAACATACTACCTTCCATAATGACAAGGCTACCATCCATTGGAGTAACAAAAATCTCGACAACAGACTACCTTCCATAATGACAAGGCTACCATCCATTGGAGTAACAAAAATATCGACAACAAACTACGTTCCATAATGACAAGGCTACCATCCATTGGAGTAAAAAAATATGGACAACAGATTACCTTCCATAATGACAAGGCTACAATCCATTGGAGTAACAAAAATCTCGATAACAGACTACCTTTCATAATGACAAGGCTACCATCCATTGGAGTAAAAAAGATATCGACAACATACTACCTTCCATAATGACAAGGCTACCATCCATTGGAGTTACAAAAATAACGACAACAGACTACCTTCCATAATGACAAGGCTACCATCCATTGGAATAAAAAAGATATCGCCAACATACTACCTTCTATAATGACAAGGCTACTATATATTGGAGTAACAAAAATATCGACAACAAACTACCTTACATAATGACAAGGCTACCATCCATTGGAATAACAAAAATTTCGACAACAGACTACCTTCCATAATGACAAGGATACCATCCAATGCAATAACAAAAATCTTGAAAACAGACTACCTTCCATAATGACAAGGCTACAATCCATTGGAGTAACAAAAATCTAGACAACAGATTACCTTCCACAATGACAAGGCTACCATCCATTGGAGTAACAAAGATATCGATAACATACTACCTTCCAAAATGACAAGGCTACCATCCATTGGAGTAACAAAAATATCGACAACAAACTACCTTCCAAAACGACAAGGCTTTCAGCCATTGGAATAACAAAAATCTCGACATCAGACTACATTCCATAATGACAAGGCTACCATCCATTGGAGTACCAAAGATATCAACAATATACTACCTTCCATAATGACAAGACTACCATCCATTAGAGTAACAAAAATCTCGACAATAGAACCTTCCATAATGACAAGGCTACCATCCATTGGAGTAACAAAAATATCGACAACAAACTACGTTCCATAATGACATGGCTACCATCCATTGGAGTAAAAAAATATGGACAACAGATTACCTTCCATAATGACAAGGCTACAATCCATTGGAGTAACAAAAATCTCGATAACAGACTACCTTTCATAATGACAAGGCTACCATCCATTGGAGTAAAAAAGATATCGACAACATACTACCTTCCATAATGACAAGGCTACCATCCATTGGAGTTAAAAAAATAACGACAACAAACTTCCTTCCATAATGAAAGGGCTACCATCCATTGGAATAACAAAAATCTTGACAACATACTACCTTCCATAATGACGAGGCTACCATCCAATGGAATAACAAAAATCTCGAAAACAGACTACCTTCCATAATGAACAGGCTACCATCAATTGGAGTAACAGAAATCTGAACAACAGACTACCTTCTATAATGACAAGGCTACCATCCATTGGAGTAACAAAAGTCTCAACGACAGACTATCTTCCATAATGACAATGCTACCATCTATTGGAGTAACAAAAATCTCGACAACATACTACCTTCCATAATGACAAGGCTACCATCCATTGGAGTAACAAAAATCTCGACAACAGACTACCTTCCATAATGACAAGGCTACCATCCATTGGATTAACAAAAATATCGGCAACTGACTACCTACCATAATGACAAAGCCATCATCCATTGGAATAACAAAAATCTTGACAACAGACTACCTTCCATAATGACAAGGCTACCATCCATTGGAGTAACAAAAATATTGACAATAGACTACCTTCCATAATAATAAGTCTACAATCTATTAAAGTAACAAAAATGTCGACATGAGACTACCATCCATAATGAAAAGGCTACCATCCATTGCAATAACAAAATATCGACAACATACTACCTTCCATAATGAAGAGGCTACCATTCTTTGGAGTAACAAAAATCTGGACTACAGACTACCTTCCATAATGACAAGGCTACTATCCATTAGAATAACAAAAATCTCGACCACATACTACCTTCCATAATGACAAGGCTACCATCCAATGGAACAACAAAAATCTCAAAAGCAGACTACCTTCCATAATGACAAGGCTACAATCCATTGGAGTAACAAAAATCTAGACAACAGACTACCTTCCATAATTACAAGGCTACCATCCATTGGAGTAACAAAGATATCGACAACATACTACCCTCTATAATGACAAGGCTACCATCCATTTGAGTAACAAAAATATTGACAATAGACTACCTTCCATAATGACAAGGCTACCATCCATTGGAGTAAGAAAAATCTCGACAACAGACTACCTCCCATAATGACAAGGCTATAATCCATTGGAGTAACAAAAATCTTGACAACAGACAACCTTCCATAATGACAAGGCTACCATACATTAGAGTAACAAAAATATCAACAACATACTACCTTCCATAATGACAAGGCTACCATTCATTGAAGTAACAAAAATATCGACAACAAACTACCTTCCAAAATGACAAGGCTACCAGCCATTGGAATAACAAAAATCTCAACAACAGAATACCTTCCATAATGACAAGGTTACCATCTATTGGAGTAACAAAGATATTGACAACATACTACCTTCCATAATGATAAGGATACCATCCATTGGAGTAACAAAAATCTTGACAACAAACTACCTTCCATAATGACAAGGCTACCATCCATTGGAGTAACAAAAATATCGACAACTAACTACGTTCCATAATGACAAGGCGACAATCTATTAGAGTAACAAAAATCTCGACAACAGACTACCTTCCCTAATGACAAATCTACCATCCATTGGAATAAAAAAGATATCGCCAACATACTACCTTCTATAATAACAAGGCTACTATATATTGGAGTAACAAAAATATCGACAACAAACTACCTTACATAATGACAAGGCTACCATCCATTGGAATAACAAAAATTTCGACAACAGACTACCTTCCATAATGAACAGGCTACCATCCATTGGAGTAACAAAAATCTGAACAACAGACTACCTTCTATAATGACGAGGCTACCATCCATTGGAGTAACAAAAATCTCAACGACTGGCTATCTTCCATAATGACAATGCTACCATCTATTGGAGTAACAAAAATCTCGACAACAGACTACCTTCCATTATGACAAGGCTACCATCCATTGGAGTAACAAAAATCTTGATAACAGAATACCTTCCATAATGACAAGGCTACCATCCATTGGAGTAACAAAAATATCGATAACAAACTACGTTCCATAATGACAAGGCTACCATCCATTGGAGTAAAAAAATCTCAACAACATACTACCTTCCATAATGACAAGGATACCATACATTAGAGTAACAAAGATATCGACAACAATATACGTTCCATAATAACAAGGCTACCATACATTGGAGTAAAAAAATATCGAAAACAGACTACCTTCCATAATGACAAGCCTACCATCCAATGGAATAACAAAAATATCAAAAACAGACTACCTTCCATAATGACAAGGCTACAATCCATTGGAGTAACAAAAATCTAGACAACATACTACCTTCCATAATGACAAGGCTACCATCCATTGGAGTAACAAAGATATCGATAACTTACTACCTTCAATAATGACAAGGCTACCATCCATTGGAGTAACAAAAATATTAACAACAGACTACCTTCAATAATGACAAGGCTACCATCCATTGGAGTAAGAAAAGTATCGACAACAGACTACCTCCCATAATGACAAGGCTACAATCCATTGGAGTAACAAAAATCTTGACAACAGACAACCTTCCATAATGACAAGGCTACCATACATTAGAGTAACAAAGATATCGACAACATACAACCTTCCATAATGACAAGGCTACCATCCATTGAAGTACAAAAATATCGACAACAAAATACCTTCCAAAATGACAAGGCTACCAGCCATTGGAATAACAAAAATCTCGACAACAGACTACCTTCCATAATGACAAGGCTACCATCCATTGGAGTAACAAAGATATCGACAACATACTACCTTCCATAATGACAAGGCTACAATCTATTGGAGTAACAAAAATCTCGACAACAGACTACCTTCCATAATGACAAGGCTACCATCCATTGGAATAAAAAAGATATTGCCAACATACTACCTTTTATAATGACAAGGCTACTATCTATTGGAGTAACAAAAATTTCGACAACAGACTACCTTCCATAATGACAAGGATACCATCCAATGCAATAACAAAAATCTTGAAAACAGACTACCTTCCATAATGACAAGGCTACAATCCATTGGAGTAACAAAAATCTAGACAACAGATTACCTTCCACAATGACAAGGCTACCATCCATTGGAGTAACAAAGATATCGATAACATACTACCTTCCAAAATGACAAGGCTACCATCCATTGGAGTAACAAAAATATCGACAACAAACTACCTTCCAAAACGACAAGGCTTTCAGCCATTGGAATAACAAAAATATCGACATCAGACTACCTTCCATAATGACAAGGCTACCATCCATTGGAGTACCAAAGATATCGACAACATACTACCTTCCATAATGACAAGGCTACCATCCATTGGAGTAACAAAAATCTCGACAACAGACTACCTTCCATAATGACAAGGCTACCATCCATTGGAGTAACAAAAATATCGACAACAAACTACGTTCCATAATGACAAGGCTACCATCCATTGGAGTAAAAAAATATGGACAACAGATTACCTTCCATAATGACAAGGCTACAATCCATTGGAGTAACAAAAATCTCGATAACAGACTACCTTTCATAATGACAAGGCTACCATCCATTGGAGTAAAAAAGATATCGACAACATACTACCTTCCATAATGACAAGGCTACCATCCATTGGAGTTAAAAAAATAACGACAACAAACTTCCTTCCATAATGAAAGGGCTACCATCCATTGGAATAACAAAAATCTTGACAACATACTACCTTCCATAATGACGAGGCTACCATCCAATGGAATAACAAAAATCTCGAAAACAGACTACCTTCCATAATGAACAGGCTACCATCAATTGGAGTAACAGAAATCTGAACAACAGACTACCTTCTATAATGACAAGGCTACCATCCATTGGAGTAACAAAAGTCTCAACGACAGACTATCTTCCATAATGACAATGCTACCATCTATTGGAGTAACAAAAATCTCGACAACATACTACCTTCCATAATGACAAGGCTACCATCCATTGGAGTAACAAAAATCTCGACAACAGACTACCTTCCATAATGACAAGGCTACCATCCATTGGATTAACAAAAATATCGGCAACTGACTACCTACCATAATGACAAAGCCATCATCCATTGGAATAACAAAAATCTTGACAACAGACTACCTTCCATAATGACAAGGCTACCATCCATTGGAGTAACAAAAATATTGACAATAGACTACCTTCCATAATAATAAGTCTACAATCTATTAAAGTAACAAAAATGTCGACATGAGACTACCATCCATAATGAAAAGGCTACCATCCATTGCAATAACAAAATATCGACAACATACTACCTTCCATAATGAAGAGGCTACCATTCTTTGGAGTAACAAAAATCTGGACTACAGACTACCTTCCATAATGACAAGGCTACTATCCATTAGAATAACAAAAATCTCGACCACATACTACCTTCCATAATGACAAGGCTACCATCCAATGGAACAACAAAAATCTCAAAAGCAGACTACCTTCCATAATGACAAGGCTACAATCCATTGGAGTAACAAAAATCTAGACAACAGACTACCTTCCATAATTACAAGGCTACCATCCATTGGAGTAACAAAGATATCGACAACATACTACCCTCTATAATGACAAGGCTACCATCCATTTGAGTAACAAAAATATTGACAATAGACTACCTTCCATAATGACAAGGCTACCATCCATTGGAGTAAGAAAAATCTCGACAACAGACTACCTCCCATAATGACAAGGCTATAATCCATTGGAGTAACAAAAATCTTGACAACAGACAACCTTCCATAATGACAAGGCTACCATACATTAGAGTAACAAAAATATCAACAACATACTACCTTCCATAATGACAAGGCTACCATTCATTGAAGTAACAAAAATATCGACAACAAACTACCTTCCAAAATGACAAGGCTACCAGCCATTGGAATAACAAAAATCTCAACAACAGAATACCTTCCATAATGACAAGGTTACCATCTATTGGAGTAACAAAGATATTGACAACATACTACCTTCCATAATGATAAGGATACCATCCATTGGAGTAACAAAAATCTTGACAACAAACTACCTTCCATAATGACAAGGCTACCATCCATTGGAGTAACAAAAATATCGACAACTAACTACGTTCCATAATGACAAGGCGACAATCTATTAGAGTAACAAAAATCTCGACAACAGACTACCTTCCCTAATGACAAATCTACCATCCATTGGAATAGAAAAAGATATCGCCAACATACTACCTTCTATAATGACAAGGCTACTATCTATTGGAGTAACAAAAATATCGACAACAAACTACCTTCCATAATGACAAGGCTACCATCCAATGCAATAACAAAAATCTCGAAAACAGACTACCTTCCAAAATGACAAGGCTACAATCCATTGGAGTAACAAAAATCTAGACAACTGACTACCTTCCATAATGACAACGCTACCATCCATTGGAGTAACAAAGATATCGACAACATACTACCTTCCATAATGACAAGGCTACCATCCATTGGAGTAACAAAAATATCGACAACAAACTATGTTCCATAATGATAAGGCTACCATCCATTGGAGTAAAAAAATATGGACAACAGATTACCTTCCATAATGACAAGGCTACAATCCATTGGAGTAACAAAAATCTGGATAATAGACTACCTTTCATAATGACAAGGCTACCATCCATTGGAGTAAAAAAGATATCGACAACAAACTACCTTCCATAATGACAAGGCTACCATCCATTAGAGTAACAAAAATCTCGACAATAGAACCTTCCATAATGACAAGGCTACCATCCATTGGAGTAACAAAAATATCGACAACAAACTACGTTCCATAATGACATGGCTACCATCCATTGGAGTAAAAAAATATGGACAACAGATTACCTTCCATAATGACAAGGCTACAATCCATTGGAGTAACAAAAATCTCGATAACAGACTACCTTTCATAATGACAAGGCTACCATCCATTGGAGTAAAAAAGATATCGACAACATACTACCTTCCATAATGACAAGGCTACCATCCATTGGAGTTACAAAAATAACGACAACAAACTTCCTTCCATAATGAAAGGGCTACCATCCATTGGAATAACAAAAATCTTGACAACATACTACCTTCCATAATGACGAGGCTACCATCCAATGGAATAACAAAAATCTCGAAAACAGACTACCTTCCATAATGAACAGGCTACCATCAATTGGAGTAACAGAAATCTGAACAACAGACTACCTTCTATAATGACAAGGCTACCATCCATTGGAGTAACAAAAGTCTCAACGACAGACTATCTTCCATAATGACAATGCTACCATCTATTGGAGTAACAAAAATCTCGACAACATACTACCTTCCATAATGACAAGGCTACCATCCATTGGAGTAACAAAAATCTCGACAACAGACTACCTTCCATAATGACAAGGCTACCATCCATTGGATTAACAAAAATATCGGCAACTGACTACCTACCATAATGACAAAGCTATCATCCATTGGAATAACAAAAATCTTGACAACAGACTACCTTCCATAATGACAAGGCTACCATCCATTGGAGTAACAAAAATATTGACAATAGACTACCTTCCATAATAATAAGTCTACAATCTATTAAAGTAACAAAAATGTCGACATGAGACTACCATCCATAATGAAAAGGCTACCATCCATTGCAATAACAAAATATCGACAACATACTACCTTCCATAATGAAGAGGCTACCATTCTTTGGAGTAACAAAAATCTGGACTACAGACTACCTTCCATAATGACAAGGCTACTATCCATTAGAATAACAAAAATCTCGACCACATACTACCTTCCATAATGACAAGGCTACCATCCAATGGAACAACAAAAATCTCAAAAGCAGACTACCTTCCATAATGACAAGGCTACAATCCATTGGAGTAACAAAAATCTAGACAACAGACTACCTTCCATAATTACAAGGCTACCATCCATTGGAGTAACAAAGATATCGACAACATACTACCCTCTATAATGACAAGGCTACCATCCATTTGAGTAACAAAAATATTGACAATAGACTACCTTCCATAATGACAAGGCTACCATCCATTGGAGTAAGAAAAATCTCGACAACAGACTACCTCCCATAATGACAAGGCTATAATCCATTGGAGTAACAAAAATCTTGACAACAGACAACCTTCCATAATGACAAGGCTACCATACATTAGAGTAACAAAAATATCAACAACATACTACCTTCCATAATGACAAGGCTACCATTCATTGAAGTAACAAAAATATCGACAACAAACTACCTTCCAAAATGACAAGGCTACCAGCCATTGGAATAACAAAAATCTCAACAACAGAATACCTTCCATAATGACAAGGTTACCATCTATTGGAGTAACAAAGATATTGACAACATACTACCTTCCATAATGATAAGGATACCATCCATTGGAGTAACAAAAATCTTGACAACAAACTACCTTCCATAATGACAAGGCTACCATCCATTGGAGTAACAAAAATATCGACAACTAACTACGTTCCATAATGACAAGGCGACAATCTATTAGAGTAACAAAAATCTCGACAACAGACTACCTTCCCTAATGACAAATCTACAATCCATTGGAATAGAAAAAGATATCGCCAACATACTACCTTCTATAATGACAAGGCTACTATCTATTGGAGTAACAAAAATATCGACAACAAACTACCTTCCATAATGACAAGGCTACCATCCAATGCAATAACAAAAATCTCGAAAACAGACTACCTTCCAAAATGACAAGGCTACAATCCATTGGAGTAACAAAAATCTAGACAACTGACTACCTTCCATAATGACAACGCTACCATCCATTGGAGTAACAAAGATATCGACAACATACTACCTTCCATAATGACAAGGCTACCATCCATTGGAGTAACAAAAATATCGACAACAAACTATGTTCCATAATGATAAGGCTACCATCCATTGGAGTAAAAAAATATGGACAACAGATTACCTTCCATAATGACAAGGCTACAATCCATTGGAGTAACAAAAATCTGGATAATAGACTACCTTTCATAATGACAAGGCTACCATCCATTGGAGTAAAAAAGATATCGACAACAAACTACCTTCCATAATGACAAGGCTACTATCCATTGGAGTTACAAAAATAACGACAACAGACTACCTTCCATAATGACAAGGCTACCATCCATTGGAGTAAAAAAGATATCGACAACATACTACCTTCCATAATGACAAGGCTACAACCTATTGGAGTAACAAAAATCTCGACAACAGACTACCTTCCATAATGACAAGGCTACCATCCATTGGAATAAAAAAGATATCGCCAACATACTACCTTCTATAATGACAAGGCTACTATATATTGGAGTAACAAAAATATCGACAACAAACTACCTTACATAATGACAAGGCTACCATCAATTTGAGTAACAAAAATATTGACAACAGACTACATTCCATAATGACAAAGCTACCATCCAATGCAATAACAAAAATCTTCAAAATAGACTACCTTCCATAATGACAAGGCTACAATCCATTGGAGTAAAAAAAATCTAGACAACAGATTACCTTCCATAATGACAAGGCTACCATCCATTGGAGTAACAAAGATATCGATAACATACTACCTTCCATAATGACAAGGCTACCATCAATTGGAGTAACAAAAATATCGACAACAAACTACCTTCCAAAATGACAAGGCTATCAGCCATTGGAATAACAAAAATCTCGACATCAGACTACCTTCCATAATGACAAGGCTACCATCTATTGGAATAAAAATGATATCGCCAACATACTACTTCTATAATGACAAAGCTACTATCTATTGGAGTAACAAAAATATCGACAACAAACTACCTTACATAATGACAAGGCTACCATCCATTGGAATAACAAAAATCTCGACAACAGACTACCTTCCATAATGACAAGGCTACCATCCAATGCAATAACAAAAATCTTGAAAACAGACTTCCTTCCATAATGACAAGGCTACAATCCATTGGAGTAACAAAAATCTAGACAACAGACTACCTTCCATAATGACAAGGCTACCATCCATTGGAGTAACAAAGATATTGATAACATACTACCTTCCATAATGACAAGGCTACCATCCATTGGAGTAACAAAAATATCGACAACAAACTACCTTCCAAAATGACAAGGCTATCAGCCATTGGAATAAAAAATTTTTAACATGAGACTACCTTCCATAATGACAAGGCTACCATCCATTGGAGTACCAAAGATATCGACAACATACTACCTTCCATAATGACAAGGCTACCATCCATTGGAGTAACAAAAATCTCGACAACAGACTACCTTCCATAATGACAAGGCTATCATCCATTGGAGTAACAAAAATCTAGACAAAATACTACCTTCCATAATGACAAGGCTACCATCCATTGGAGTAACAAAATATCGACAACATACTACCTTCCATAATGACAAGGCTACCATCCATTGGAGTTGCAAAAATAATGACAACAGACTACCTTCCATGATGACAAGGCTACCATCCATTGGAGTAACAAAGATATCGACAACATACTACCTTCCATAATGATAAGGCTACAATCTTTTGGAGTAACAAAAATCTCGACAATAGACTACCTTTCATAATGACAAGGCTACCATCAATTGGAATAAAAAAGATATCTCCAACATACTACATTCTATAATGACAAGGCTACTATCTATTGGAGTAACAAAAATATCGACAACAAACATCCTTACATAATGACAAGGCTACCATCCATTGGAATAACAAAAATCTCGACAACAGACTACCTTCCATAATTACAAGGCTACCATCCAATGCAATAATAAAAATCTTGAAAACAGACTACCTTCCATAATGACAAGGCTACAATCCATTGGAGTAACAAAAATCTAGACAAAAGACTACCTTCCATAATGACAAGGCTACCATCCATTGGAGTAACAAAGATATCGATAACATACTACCTTCCATAATGACAAGGCTACCATCCATTGGAGTAACAAAAATATCGACAACAAACTACCTTCCAAAATGACAAGGCTACCAGCCATTGGAATAACAAAAATATCGACATCAGACTACCTTTCATAATGACAAGGCTACCATCCATTGGAGTACCAAAGATATCGACAACATACTACCTTCCATAATGACAAGGCTACCATCCATTGGAGTAACTAAAATCTCGACAACAGACTACCTTCCATAATGACAAGGCTACCATCCATTGGAGTAACAAAAATATCGACAACAAACTACGTTCCATAATGACAAGGCTACCATCCATTAGAGTAAAAAAATATCGACAACAAATTACCTTCCATAATGACAAGGCTACAATCCATTGGAGTAACAAAAATCTCGATAACAAAATACCTTTCATAATGACAAGGCTACCATCCATTGGAGTAAAAAAGATATCGACAACATACTACCTTCCATAATGACATGGCTACCATCCATTGGAGTTACAAAAATAACGACAACAAACTACCTTCCATAATGACAGGGCTACCATCCATTGGAATAACAAAAATCTTGACAACATACTACCTTCCATAATGACGAGGCTACCATCCAATGGAATAACAAAAATCTCGAAAACAGACTACCTTCCATAATGAACAGGCTACCATCAATTGGAGTAACAGAAATCTGAACAACAGACTACCTTCTATAATGACAAGGCTACCATTCATTCGAGTAACAAAAATCTGGACTACAGACTACCTTCCATAATGTCAAGGCTACTATCCATTAGAATAACAAAAATCTCGACCACAGACTACCTTCCATAATGACAAGGCTACCATCCAATGGAATAACAAAAATCTCAAAAGAAGACTACCTTCCATAATGACAAGGCTACAATCCATTGGAATAACAAAAATCTTGACAACATACTACCTTCCATAATCACGAGGCTACCATCCAATGGAATAACAAAAATCTCAAAAATATACTACCTTCCATAATGAACAGGCTACCATCCATTGGAGTAACATAAATCTTAACAACAGACTACCTTCTATAATGACAAGGCTGCCATCCATTGGAGTAACAGAAATCTCAACGACAGACTACCTTCCATAATGACAAGGCTATCAGCCATTGGAATAAAAAAAATCTCGACATCAAACTACCTTCCATAATGACAAGGCTACCATCCATTGGAGTAACAAAGATATCGACAAAATACTACCTTCCATAATGACAACGCTACCATCCATTGGAGTAATAAAAATCTCAACAACAGACTTCCTTCCATAATGACAAGGCTACCATCCATTAGAGTAACAAAAATATTGACAACAATATACGTTCCATAATAACAAGGCTACCATATATTGGAGTAAAAAAATATTGAAAACAGACTACCTTCTATAATGACAGGGCTACCATCCATTGGAGTAACAAAAACCTCGACAACAGACTACCTTCCATAATGACAAGGCTACCATCCATTGGAGTAACAAAGATATCGACAACATACTACCTTCCATAATGACAAGGCTACCATCCATTTGAGTAACAAAAATATTGACAATAGACTACCTTTCATAATGATAAGGCTACTATCCATTGGAGTAAGAAAAATCTCGACAACAGACTACCTCCCATAATTACAAGGCTACAATCCATTGGAGTAACAAAAATCTTGACAACAGATAACCTTCCATAATGACAAGGCTACTATACATTAGAGTAACAAAGATATCGACAACATACTACCTTCCATAATGACAAGGCTACCATCCATTGAAGTAACAAAAATATAGACAACAAACTACCTTCCAAAATGACAAGGCTACCAGCCATTGGAATAACAAAAATCTCAACAACAGACTACCTTCCATATTGACAAGGCTACCATCCATTGGAGTAACAAAGATATCGACAACATACTACCTTCCATAATGACAAGGCTACCATCCATTGGAGTATCAAAAATATCGACAAAAGACTACCTTCCATAATGACAAGGCTACCATCCATTGGAGTAACAAAAATATAAACAACAATCTACGTTCCATAATGA
The DNA here is from genome assembly GCA_948472305.1 of Vicia faba. Lineage (NCBI taxonomy): Eukaryota > Viridiplantae > Streptophyta > Magnoliopsida > Fabales > Fabaceae > Vicia > Vicia faba. The sequence goes on along the minus strand of OX451741.1, from coordinate 588,861,501 downwards.
CAAGGCTACAATCTGTTGGAGTAACAAAAATCTCGACAACAAACTATCTTCCATAATGACAAGGCTACCATCCATTGGAATAAAAAAGATATCGCCAACATACTACCTTCTATAATGACAAGGATACTATCTATTGGAGTAATAAAAATATCGACAACAAACTACCTTACATAATGACAAGACTACCATCCATTGGAATAACAAAAATCTCGACAACAGACTACCTTCCATAATGACAAGGCTACCATCCAATGCAATAACAAAAATATCGAAAACAGACAACCTTCCAGAATGACAAGGCTACAATCCATTGGAGTAACAAAAATCTAGACAACAGACTACCTTCCATAATGAAAAGGCTACCATCCAATGGAGTAATAAAGATATCGACAACATACTACCTTCCATAATAACAACGCTACCATCCATTGGATTAACAAAAATATCGACAACAAACTACCTTCCAAAATGACAAGGCTATCAGCCATTGGAATAACAAAAATCTCGACATTAGAATACCTTCCATATTGACAAGGCTACCATTCATTGGAGTAACAAAGATATCGACAACATACTACCTTCCATAATGACAAGGCTACCATCCATTGGAGTAACATAAATCTCGACAACAGACTACCTTCCAAAATGACAAGGCTACCATCCATTGGAGTAACAAAAATATCGACAACAAACTACGTTCCATAATGACAAGGCTACCATCCATTGGAGTAAAAAAATATCGACAACAAATTACCTTCCATAATGACAAGGCTACAATCCATTGGAGTAACAAAAATCTCGATAACAAAATACCTTTCATAATGACAAGGCTACCATCCATTGGAGTAAAAAAGATATCGACAACATACTACCTTCCATAATGACAAGGCTACCATCCATTGGAGTTACAAAAATAACGACAACAAACTACCTTCCATAATGACAGGGCTACCATCCATTGGAATAACAGAAATCTTGACAACATACTACCTTCCATAATGACGAGCCTACCATCCAATGGAATAACAAAAATCTCGAAAACAGACTACCTTCCATAATGAACAGGCTACCATCAATTGGAGTAACAGAAATCTGAACAACAGACTACCTTCTATAATGACAAGGCTACCATCCATTGGAGTAACAAAAATCTCAACGACAGACTACCTTCCATAATGACAATGCTACCATCTATTGGAGTAACAAAAATCTCGACAAAAGACTACCTTCCATAATGATAAGGCTACCATCCATTGGAGTAACAAAAATCTCGATGACAGACTACCTTCCATAATGACAAGGCTACCATCCATTGGATTAACAAAAATATCGACAACTGACTACCTACCATAATGACAAAGCTATCATCCATTGGAATAACAAAAATCTTGACAACAGACTACCTTCCATAATGACAAGGCTACCATCCATTGGAGTAACAAAAATATTGACAATAGACTACCTTCCATAATAATAAGGCTACAACCCTTTAAAGTAACAAAAATGTCGACAACAGACTACCATCCATAATGACAAGGCTACCATCCATTGCAATAACAAAATATCAACAACATACTACCTTCCATAATGAAAAGGCTACCATTCATTGGAGTAACAAAAATCTGGGCTACAAACTACCTTCCATAATGACAAGGCTAGTATCCATTAGAATAACAAAAATATCGACCACAGACTATCTTCCATAATGACAAGGCTACCATCCAATGGAATAACAAAAATCTCAAAAGCGGACTACCTTCCATAATGACAAGGCTACCATCCATTGGAGTAACAAAAATATCGACAACAAACTACGTTCCATAATGACAAGGCTACCATCCATTGGAGTAAAAGAATATCGACAACAAATTACCTTCCATAATGACAAGGCTACAATCCATTGGAGTAACAAAAATCTCGATAACAAAATACCTTTCATAATGACAAGGCTACCATCCATTGGAGTAAAAAAGATATCGACAACATACTACCTTCCATAATGACAAGGCTACCATCCATTAGAGTTACAAAAATAACGACAACAAACTACTTTCCATAATGACAGGGCTACCATCCATTGGAATAACAAAAATCATGACAACATACTACCTTCCATAATGACGAGGCTACCATCCAATGGAATAACAAAAATCTCGAAAACAGACTACCTTCCATAATGAACAGGCTACCTTCAATTGGAGTAACAGAAATCTGAACAACAGACTACCTTCTATAATGACAAGGCTACCATCCATTGGAGTAACAAAAATCTCAATGACAAACTACCTTCCATAATGACAATGCTACCATCTATTGGAGTAACAAAAATCTCGACAAAAAAATACCTTCCATAATGATAAGGCTACCATCCATTGGAGTAACAAAAATCTCGATAACAGACTACCTTCCATAATGACAAGGCTACCATCCATTAGATTAACAAAAATATCGACAACTGACTACCTACCATAATGACAAAGCTATCATCCATTGGAATAACAAAAATCTTGACAACAGACTACCTTCCATAATGACAAGGCTACCATCCATTGGAGTAACAAAAATAATGACAATAGACTACCTTCCATAATAATAAGGCTACAATCCATTAAAGTAACAAAAATGTCGACAACAGACTACCATCCATAATGACAAGGCTACCATCCATTGCAATAACAAAATATCGACAACATACTACCTTCCATAATGAAAAGGCTACCATTCATTGGAGTAACAAAAATCTGGACTACAGACTACCTTCCATAATGTCAAGGCTACTATCCATTAGAATAACAAAAATCTCGACCACAAACTACCTTCCATAATGACAAGGCTACCATCCAATGGAATAACAAAAATCTCAAAAGAAGACTACCTTCCATAATGACAAGGCTACAATCCATTGGAATAACAAAAATCTTGACAACATACTACCTTCCATAATCACGAGGCTACCATCCAATGGAATAACAAAAATCTCAAAAATATACTACCTTCCATAATGAACAGGCTACCATCCATTGGAGTAACATAAATCTTAACAACAGACTACCTTCTATAATGACAAGGCTGCCATCCATTGGAGTAACAGAAATCTCAACGACAGACTACCTTCCATAATGACAAGGCTATCAGCCATTGGAATAAAAAAAATCTCGACATCAAACTACCTTCCATAATGACAAGGCTACCATCCATTGGAGTAACAAAGATATCGACAACATACTACCTTCCATAATGACAACGCTACCATCCATTGGAGTAATAAAAATCTCAACAACAGACTTCCTTCCATAATGACAAGGCTACCATCCATTAGAGTAACAAAAATATTGACAACAATATACGTTCCATAATAACAAGGCTACCATACATTGGAGTAAAAAAATATTGAAAACAGACTACCTTCTATAATGACAGGGCTACCATCCATTGGAGTAACAAAAACCTCGACAACAGACTACCTTCCATAATGACAAGGCTACCATCCATTGGAGTAACAAAGATATCGACAACATACTACCTTCCATAATGACAAGGCTACCATCCATTTGAGTAACAAAAATATTGACAATAGACTACCTTTCATAATGATAAGGCTACTATCCATTGGAGTAAGAAAAATCTCGACAACAGACTACCTCCCATAATTACAAGGCTACAATCCATTGGAGTAACAAAAATCTTGACAACAGATAACCTTCCATAATGACAAGGCTACTATACATTAGAGTAACAAAGATATCGACAACATACTACCTTCCATAATGACAAGGCTACCATCCATTGAAGTAACAAAAATATCGACAACAAACTACCTTCCAAAATGACAAGGCTACCAGCCATTGGAATAACAAAAATCTCAACAACAGACTACCTTCCATATTGACAAGGCTACCATCCATTGGAGTAACAAAGATATCGACAACATACTACCTTCCATAATGACAAGGCTACCATCCATTGGAGTATCAAAAATATCGACAAAAGACTACCTTCCATAATGACAAGGCTACCATCCATTGGAGTAACAAAAATATCAACAACAAACTACGTTCCATAATGACAAGGCTACAATCTGTTGGAGTAACAAAAATCTCGACAACAAACTATCTTCCATAATGACAAGGCTACCATCCATTGGAATAAAAAAGATATCGCCAACATACTACCTTCTATAATGACAAGGATATTATCTATTGGAGTAATAAAAATATCGACAACAAACTACCTTACATAATGACAAGACTACCATCCATTGGAATAACAAAAATCTCGACAACAGACTACCTTCCATAATGACAAGGCTACCATCCAATGCAATAACAAAAATATCGAAAACAGACAACCTTCCAGAATGACAAGGCTACAATCCATTGGAGTAACAAAAATATAGACAACAGACTACCTTCCATAATGAAAAGGCTACCATCCAATGGAGTAATAAAGATATCGACAACATACTACCTTCCATAATAACAACGCTACCATCCATTGGATTAACAAAAATATCGACAACAAACTACCTTCCAAAATGACAAGGCTATCAGCCATTGGAATAACAAAAATCTCGACATTAGAATACCTTCCATATTGACAAGGCTACCATTCATTGGAGTAACAAAGATATCGACAACATACTACCTTCCATAATGACAAGGCTACCATCCATTGGAGTAACATAAATCTCGACAACAGACTACCTTCCATAATGACAAGGCTACCATCCATTGGAGTAACAAAAATATCGACAACAAACTACGTTCCATAATGACAAGGCTACCATCCATTGGAGTAAAAAAATATCGACAACAAATTACCTTCCATAATGACAAGGCTACAATCCATTGGAGTAACAAAAATCTCGATAACAAAATACCTTTCATAATGACAAGGCTACCATCCATTGGAGTAAAAAAGATATCGACAACATACTACCTTCCATAATGACAAGGCTACCATCCATTGGAGTTACAAAAATAACGACAACAAACTACCTTCCATAATGACAGGGCTACCATCCATTGGAATAACAGAAATCTTGACAACATACTACCTTCCATAATGACGAGCCTACCATCCAATGGAATAACAAAAATCTCGAAAACAGACTACCTTCCATAATGAACAGGCTACCATCAATTGGAGTAACAGAAATCTGAACAACAGACTACCTTCTATAATGACAAGGCTACCATCCATTGGAGTAACAAAAATCTCAACGACAGACTACCTTCCATAATGACAATGCTACCATCTATTGGAGTAACAGAAATCTCGACAAAAGACTACCTTCCATAATGATAAGGCTACCATCCATTGGAGTAACAAAAATCTCGATGACAGACTACCTTCCATAATGACAAGGCTACCATCCATTGGATTAACAAAAATATCGACAACTGACTACCTACCATAATCACAAAGCTATCATCCATTGGAATAACAAAAATCTTGACAACAGACTACCTTCCATAATGACAAGGCTACCATCCATTGGAGTAACAAAAATATTGACAATAGACTACCTTCCATAATAATAAGGCTACAACCCTTTAAAGTAACAAAAATGTCGACAACAGACTACCATCCATAATGACAAGGCTACCATCCATTGCAATAACAAAATATCAACAACATACTACCTTCCATAATGAAAAGGCTACCATTCATTGGAGTAACAAAAATCTGGGCTACAGACTACCTTCCATAATGACAAGGCTAGTATCCATTAGAATAACAAAAATATCGACCACAGACTATCTTCCATAATGACAAGGCTACCATCCAATGGAATAACAAAAATCTCAAAAGCGGACTACCTTCCATAATGACAAGGCTACCATCCATTGGAGTAACAAAAATATCGACAACAAACTACGTTCCATAATGACAAGGCTACCATCCATTGGAGTAAAAGAATATCGACAACAAATTACCTTCCATAATGACAAGGCTACAATCCATTGGAGTAACAAAAATCTCGATAACAAAATACCTTTCATAATGACAAGGCTACCATCCATTGGAGTAAAAAAGATATCGACAACATACTACCTTCCATAATGACAAGGCTACCATCCATTAGAGTTACAAAAATAACGACAACAAACTACTTTCCATAATGACAGGGCTACCATCCATTGGAATAACAAAAATCATGACAACATACTACCTTCCATAATGACGAGGCTACCATCCAATGGAATAACAAAAATCTCGAAAACAGACTACCTTCCATAATGAACAGGCTACCATCAATTGGAGTAACAGAAATCTGAACAACAGACTACCTTCTATAATGACAAGGCTACCATCCATTGGAGTAACAAAAATCTCAATGACAAACTACCTTCCATAATGACAATGCTACCATCTATTGGAGTAACAAAAATCTCGACAAAAAAATACCTTCCATAATGATAAGGCTACCATCCATTGGAGTAACAAAAATCTCGATAACAGACTACCTTCCATAATGACAAGGCTACCATCCATTAGATTAACAAAAATATCGACAACTGACTACCTACCATAATGACAAAGCTATCATCCATTGGAATAACAAAAATCTTGACAACAGACTACCTTCCATAATGACAAGGCTACCATCCATTGGAGTAACAAAAATAATGACAATAGACTACCTTCCATAATAATAAGGCTACAATCCATTAAAGTAACAAAAATGTCGACAACAGACTACCATCCATAATGACAAGGCTACCATCCATTGCAATAACAAAATATCGACAACATACTACCTTCCATAATGAAAAGGCTACCATTCATTGGAGTAACAAAAATCTGGACTACAGACTACCTTCCATAATGACAAGGCTACTATCCATTAGAATAACAAAAATCTCGACCACAGACTATCTTCCATAATGAAAAGGCTACCATCCAATGGAATAACAAAAATCTCAAAAGCAGACTACCTTCCATAATGACAAGGATAAAATCCATTGGAATAACAAAAATCTTGACAACGTACTACCTTCCATAATCACGAGGCTACCATCCAATGGAATAACAAAAATCTCAAAAATATACTACCTTCCATAATAAACATGCTACCATCCATTGGAGTAACAGAAATCTTAACAACAGACTACCTTCTATAATGACAAGGCTACCATCCATTGGAGTAACAGAAATCTCAACGACAGACTACCTTCCATAATGACAAGGCTATCAGCCATTGGAATAAAAAATAAATCTCGACATCAAACTACCTTCCATAATGACAAGGCTACCATCCATTGGAGTAACAAAGATATCGACAACATACTACCTTCCATAATAACAAGGCTACCATCCATTGGAGTAATAAAAATCTCGACAATAGACTTCCTTCCATAATGACAAGGCCACCATCCATTAGAGTAACAAAAATATCGACAAGAATATACGTTCCATAATAACAAGGCTACCATACATTGGAGTAAAAAAATATCGAAAACAGACTACCTTCTATAATGACAGGGCTACCATCCATTGGAGTAACAAAAATCTCGATAACAGACTACCTTCCATAATGACAAGGCTACCATCCATTGGAGTAACAAAGATATCGACTACATACTACCTTCCATAATTACAAGGCTACCATCCATTTGAGTAACAAAAATATTGACAACAGACTACCTTTCATAATGATAAGGCTACTATCCATTGGAGTAAGAAAAATCTCGACAACAGACTCACTCCCATAATTACAAGGCTACAATCCATTGGAGTAACAAAAATCTTGACAACAGACAACCTTCCATAATGACAAGGCTACCAAACATTAGAGTAACAAAGATATCAACAACATACTACCTTCCATAATGACAAGGCTACCATCCATTGAAGTAACAAAAATATCGACAACAAACTACCTTCCAAAATGACAAGGCTACCAGCCATTGGAATAACAAAAATCTCAACAACATACTACCTTCCATAATGACAAGGCTACCATCCATTGGAGTAACAAAGATATCGATAACATACTAACTTCCATAATGACAAGGCTACCATCCATTGGAGTATCAAAAATATCGACAAAAGACTACCTTCCATAATGACAAAGCTACCATCCATTGGAGTAAAAAAAATATCGACAACAAACTACGTTCCATAATGACAAGGCTACAATCTATTGGAGTAACAAAAATCTCGACAACAAACTATCTTCCATAATGACAAGTGTTGTACCCCAAAATTTGTCCTCTCATATTTCTCAAAATATTTCAAGAAAAATTCACAAGTCCAACCCAGCGCGTCATATTCAGGTGTTCTGTCGCCAAGATATCTCTGATAATGTATTCTCAAATTCAAGTTTAGCTCAAGAGTCAATTCTTTAAAGAAGGTATCCGAATGTGTGAGTTTTCTCGAAGAAATATGGTGAAGAAGTGTGCTGAAAGTGCAGTTTTTACGCGCTAAAAAATTCATAACTTGAAGATCGTGGCTCGTTTTAAACCCGTTCCGGTGGCCAAAATTCCGTCTTGACATTATCTACGTTTTCATCTCTCACGGCTGGAAGCCAATTTCGATCAGAAGGTCTTCAAAAATGTGGATTCATCAAGTATTTTCGTACAGAAAATTTGTGACAGAAGTTTATTTGCGTCATGTTCAGAAAAACATAACTTGGTCGATTTTCATTGTATCGAGCTGGTTCCAGCGCCAAAATTTCAAAAATTGAGTTGGCTACATTTTCACAGAAGGTATTGAGTTCAAACGGTATTCAAAAGGCCTTCGTTTTTTGCTCAGAGTGCGTGACACGCCGAAAATCCTGAATGCTGAATAATATTTCATCTGGGCCGAAACTTCGAAAATTCATAACTCGGTCAATTTTTATCGGATTGGGCTCATATTTTTACACAAGGTCACTGACTCATAGATCTACAACTTTGCTTCAGAAGTCGGGACCGGATTATGCTCCGATCAATACCAGTTGTTTATTGAAGAACGTGTCAGAGTCGACACTGGAGCCCAAAATAAGTTTGTTTGAGCTGAAACTTCAAAAATTCATAACTAATTCACCGTTTATCCGATTGAGCCGATTTTCGGACAGGAGTTAGTTCTCGATATAGGCTATATTTTGTTTTTACATTTCAACTTCAAAAATTGCACTTAAGTCCCTGCGATTTAGCCTGGAAAGTGACGAACTCAAGTGAACATTGGAGGCCCAATTGCACATTCAAAGCCCATTTTCTTTACCCTAATTTCCATTATATAATCGCATTCTTTTCACACAAACAAGAGGAGGAGAGGAAAAAAAAACTTGGCCACAACACTGTCAGAATATCAAATTCTTTCAAGAACCCTAAAACCTTGAAATCCTTATCACAAATCCATCTCTCACTACAAACAAGCCATCCTAGTTACAAACCAACATCTCACTACAAACAAGCCATCTCAGTTACAAATCAACATCTCACTACTTCTTCAGTAAGAGTAAGGTTGGCTTGATCTCCATGATCAAAAGGGCATAAAAACATTCATGTCACTACTTTTCCAGTAAGGGTAAGGTTGATTTGATCTCAATGATCAAAAGGGTATAATCATTCATACATGTCATATTGGCCTAAACATTAAATTTCTTCATATATTGGCTTTATTTGTATTTTATGATATATAGTAATTTACTTAATGTGTTCATGAGATTCAACACTGCAGATTTAGACAGGATCCTTGCAGGTTCATTAAGGAACATTGAGGCCAAAACACAAATGGCCAAAAGCCAAAAGCCAAATGGCCAAAACAGAACAGTTTACACATGACACCAATACATGGCGAGACAAACATCCTGAGAAGGTTAAGGACGTTGAGGCCAGAACACAAATGGCCAAAAGCCAAAATACAAATGGCCAAAACAAAACAGTTTACACATGACGCCAATAGCTGTTTCACCCCTCCAATCACACTCGTATACTCTTAAACTCTCTCTCTCTATTTTTATTATTTTCCTTTAATTAATTAATCGTTATTCTTTTTATTAATCACTAACCAATTAACATTTTTTCCTAATAAAATCAAAAACACAAAAAATATTTTATTTATTAAAATTAACTTCATCACTTTTATTTTTGTAAATAAATTAATTTAATCAATTTAGCTTTAATTAGATTTAACTTTTAATATTTTTTGCAATATTTAAAATCAATTTAGAATATTAGTTTTTTTTAGCATTAATTCAATTCATTTTATTTCTTTAAAAAACTCAAAAAATCCAAAAATATTTTCATTATTTAATTTAATTTAATTATTCATTTAATTTAATTCCATTTAATTCAAAAATAACCAAAAAAATCACTTTCTTTGAAAAAAGAGTCAAAACCCAAAAAACTCGCATCCGATTTAATTTCTCGCACGCGATCCATTTTATCATATTATTGTATCTGTTTCCCGGAATGTAATAGCTTTTAATTAGGACTTTAATTATTTACCGCTTTTATTTTACTTTCCTCATTTTAATTTCAAGGGTTGTTTTTGGCGATGTAAATACCCGACGCCTTGTAATAGCGTAGATTCAACTTTCCGCAATTTATTTTCCGCACTATTAACTGTTAACTATGCATGACAAGACTTGCCTGAAAATTAAAATCAAAACGTAGGTCACCAATAACATGTACAAGATAACTTCACATGAAAATTGACACATTTGCACATGCCACTCTTAGGGTACGCCTCACTGGTTACCTCGAACGTGGTCGTCAAGTATAGGGTGTTTTAGAGGTCGCCCTCCTGTCTAAGATCCAGTTGCCTCGAAACGGTTGCCTCGGATAAAAAAGGATCTAGGACATTAGGGTTACTTCTAAGGTGTCCTACTATTGCTTCGGTGACCACACTTGTCCCTTAATCGAATTGACCCGATACCTCCAACGACGGTGCTACCTACTTCTCAATAGTGGGATAGCACTATTTAAAGGACTCTTACACAGCCTAATTCCTTAGAGTAGGTAGATCTCATGGGTACTTGCTCTTTTCAAAACAAACAAAAACATCTTTTCACACTGACACTTTCAAAAGTTTTCAAACAAATTTTTCATACACTCTTGAGGACAAATACAAGAGTTACTCAGAAATTTTTTTTAAACGAAACTTTTTTCAAAACCCACACACTTGAAAAGCAAACAAATTTTTGAAAACATAAGAGCAAGTACCTAAGAGCCCGTGGATAACCACGGATAGAAAGGGTGCTAACACCTTCCCTTTCTATAAATCTACCTCCCGAACCGAGAAACATCTCGAAAAGGAATTTTGCTGTGCTTTTGTCCTTTCCTTGTTGGAGAACATAAAAGACGGTGGCGACTCTTACTTACCGCGACATTTCACGAACCAGCTAAAAACAGTCAGTTCTATTTCCATCGATCACAGAACTGGCGACTCTGTTGGGGATTTTATAAAGTGAGGTGTACCTTAGGACTAGATCATACTTATGTTTTCAATTGAATGTTTTGGTTGCTTTATTTTTGTGGGCATTGCATCGGAGTTTCATAGATCCTAACCCGGATCTGGGGATACCCTTTTAGGTAGCATAAGCTGTGAGGGACCTGTCCGGCGTAGACCGACACGGGTGAAGCAGTGGCTACGTTGGTGTGACACTTTGGTCTGTACCGATATCCCTTGTGTTGCAACAAGGAGAATATGGGTCTTCTGAGGAGTCATTAAGCACCAACCGACCTTAGAACCCTAAATTGACCCAACTTGGCCATAGAACAGTAGCAATATGCTACACTCATTGAGGCTAAACTCTCGCGATGGTTCTGGCCGCAAGAAAAGATTGCGACGCTGGAGTTATGACCGATTGAGGGTAGTCAGTGATATTGGGATCCTCTAGAACCCGATTACTTTTGATAGGACAGGTCTTAACCAACGAAACTGAAAGAGGGTAGTACCTGAACTTCATGCTGGCCTACACTCTAAGGGCTGTCTTGTGTGACTTGTGTGCCTTCAAACTTGACTACTTGCATACTTGTTATCTGACACATGAGTTTCTTGCAGGTTTTGTTTACATTCCTTAATCTGGACTCATAACAGGGTTTACTTACATCACTCCACGCATAGCATAACATCATACCATCATAACATCGCATACATTCTGCATAAGGACTAATCCATTTCAAGGATCTCAAGGACTTGTGATGCAGGTCATGATGAACCAAAATGTCTAGCAAGGGGCAAAGGGGATTTATTTTCCTCTAGCGAGGTTGATGACTTGAGTCAGGGGCTATGACCCACTGGATATGGTGAGCCTTTGACCCTTGAAGAAGGACTCTCAACAACATGAAGTTCCTTCAATCAGGCTACCAGTTTCAAATTCTAACAATCTTCTTGTTTACCCCACGAGATCCTTGAAAACATTGCATGCATATCATACATATCATTGCATTACAGGTACCATTTTTTAAAAGTCACTTATCTTCTTCGCTGTTTATTTCAGCAATCATCATGAATCTTGAATCATCCAATGAACAAGCTATCAAGGCCCTCCAGGCCCAGAATGCCCAGTTCCAAGAGATGGTTATGAGCCTAGCCCAGGGTCAACAGGATTTGAAGACTCTGCTTCTGAAAGAGAGGAAGAAGAAGAAGAAGAGGATCGTCTTATTCAACACTAGACGCAGATCTGGGAATGGATCACAAAACGAGGTTGATCTGACTACCCCATCTGTAGGGAAGGGCAGTCCCCAAGAGAGAGAGGTTCCTAGTCCAGTGGTCTCCGACAACGAGACAGATTACAATGATGAACAGTACCCTCCTGCTGAGGATAAGTACAAACAGCTGGAGGACCGTCTGAGTGCTATGGAGATTCAACATGTGCCCGGGTTGGATTTTGGAGATCTAGGTCTATCTTCTGGGGTGGTGATCCCACATAAGTTCAAAGTACCTGCCTTTGCGAAGTACGACGGGGTTTCCTGTCCTAAGCTGCATCTCAGATCGTATGTAAGGAAGATCCAGCCGTACACTGCAGACAAGAATTTATGGATCCATTTATTCCAGGAAAGTCTTTCAGAGACTCAACTCGAATGGTTGTATCAGCTGGATGGAGCTAGTATTCGTAACTGGGAAGACTTAGCCACTGCATTCTACAAGCAGTATCAGTACAATTCCGACCTCGCTCCTACGCGTACCCAACTCCAGGGTATGTCACTAGGGACGGGTGAAGGATTCAAGGAATATGCTCAAAAGTGGAGAGACCTTGCTGGAAGGGTGCAGCCACCACTAACTGACTGTGAGCTCGTTGACATGTTTCTGGGGACCCTGTCTGGTCCGTTCTTCAACCACCTGATTGGGAATTCTTCGGCTGGGTTTACAGATCTGATCCTAATTGGCGAGAGAATTGAAGCTGGTATCAAGGCTGGGAAGATTCAAGAAGCCAGACCTTCTGATGCTCATAGAAAGCCTTACCAGGGAAAAAGAGAGTCCAACACTGTGCATGGTAAAAAGAGCCGTCATGATCAACATGTAGGGGCAACCCAGATCTCTAATCCTATGCCTGCTCAGCAAAGACAGGGGCAGCAACGTAAGGAGGTCGCACCCAAAAGACAGTTCACTAAGATCAACATGTCACTGGATCAAGCACTACAGCAAATGTTGAAGGCAGGACTGATTACCTTAAGGGCTCCTCTTCGGAATCCAAACACTTCCGCTCCTAACTACCATCCTAATGAAAGGTGCGCATACCATTCTGATAGCCCGGGGCATACTACGGAAAACTGTTGGCCTCTGAAGAACAAGATTCAAGACATGATTGATGCCAAGGAAATCCAGTTTGAGGCACCAGAGACTCCAAACATAATCACTGCTCCTTTGCCCAATCATTGAAGGCTTTTGTTTATTTGAATTTCCGAGTTGTATTTTTCTTTGCTTATACAAACAATTAATGTCATAGCAAACTTGTTTATTCCATTAATGCATCGCATATGTCTGTTTTGAATTAATCCAATTGTTTTCATTATATACAAATTGCTTTCATATTTTTATGATGATCAACTCTTGATTGGAAATTCTAAGCCTCTTGAGGGAGGATGACGAAAACGATACCACGATCTTTACAGTATGCTTTTGAACAGACCCCGCTGATGAGGTACAGGCATTGTTTCTAATCCTAAACACTGGAGTTATAAGGAAGATAATCCCTAGTCAACCCCTTTGAGCCAAAGAAGTTGGAGTTTTTCTTTTCAAAAAATTAAAACCCTTAATCATAACCTGGGGCAGGGTAGTTCTCTCAGTTGATCCAGGTGCACAACAAATGGCATCAAAGGAGTCCTTCCGAGACAAAAAGACAGTGATGGTTCCCCATAATCGTTAAAGACAGGCAGTCGTCATCTTTCAAAATAAAAGCCCATTAAGTCAAAACCTATGAAGGAGACTTATAAAACTGGGGCATCCCGCCGACTGTAATCACAAAAGAAACAGTTCAGGCAACAAAAAAAAACAGGGATAACGAAATCAAAAAGAAAGAGGTCCTACGAACCCTTAACAAAAAGAAATGACTTCCTATTCAAAATAAATTGTCAATATCTGAACCATCACTAGTATATCAGAGAAAAGACTCAAACAAGGTCTAACGCACGATCAGCTGAGTTTAGGATCGAAGAACATCACGAAGAACAGGTGGGTACAAATAAATTTTGAGCCTTTATCCTTTGTTTCTTAAACTGTGAACCAGGCCACGTTATAACCCTTAAAAGTCCTAGCTGAAGCATGGGTTAGTTCGAAAGCATACTGTTACGAAAGGTATCCTGACTCCTTAAGGCTTGCGGTAAAATAACGAGTTGACATCACATTTTACAAAATTCACTGGTTTTACTGGAAAAAAATACATTTCCAAAAACTTCAAGACAGACATAAGCTTTGCATTTTTAATATAACATTGTTTGCATATGACTATTTGTTCGAACAGCAGAGAAATTCGCACGACGAATATCTAGTGAACAAAAATCTTCTCAAGGGTCACATCAAGTGGAAAAGTACTCCCAATCAAGGGGCACGGCATGATCATTGTCAATCATCTGGGGCAGTCAGGTCAAGATTCAGAGAATCTCTCAAAAATGCCAAATAGCCTGGGGCAATCTCCGCCTGAGTCACTTGGGGCATTGGACATGAATTCTAGCAAGGAATCTTGCACGATCAAACATCTTCTGGTAGTATGGCGACACAACACAACAACATGGGAACCTCCCTACATCCTGAGAGCGTGGACTTAGTCGAAAAAATATTATGCATAATCAAAGACCCGCTAGGTTGACACACCTAGGCAAAAATAAGGGCTTCCCGGCGAACCAAAAGGGTTCGGGCAAAAATAAGGGATGAAAATGAAAAATCTGTACACCCGGCAAGTCGAAAACCTGAAAAGGCGGCTTGGGCAAAAATGGGTATCCCGGTGGACTGAAAACCCGAAAGGGCGGTCCAGGGAAAAATTACGGATCAAAGCGTACGACTATGTCCCGTTACCTCGTCACTTGCCTACCAGAAGAAGATTTGTCAATCGGCAGTCATCAAGCACCTCCACAGGTACCTTCTCCCGCAGAAATTGGGTCAATAAGAATTGTCTAAGCAATCTGGTTGCTCTATCCACCAAGGTACAAGGTAGATTCGGCTGAAGAATGCAACCAAGATACCTTCACTCCCTGCAGAGTAAGACAGATTCAGCAACACTCCCTAAGCAGAGTTGGTCTCCCATCAGCCCTGAAAAGGCACAATATCCCTAGCAAGTCAGCGATACGCTCCCCAAGCAGAGTTAGTCTACTATCAGCCTTAAGGAAGTTGGGTATTCCCAGAAGATCTCAACATTCCCCAGTGGAGTATACAAATGTTCCGAAGCAAGCATCCCCGGCAGTCTTAATATTCCTCGACGGAAATATAAGATTGTTCCCCGGTGGAATACAGACACCCCAGTGGAGCCACTTCCCCAGTACAGCCCAAAAGTTTCCTCAAGAGAGTTGAACCAATCTCCCCAGTAGATTTTGGAAGCTTATCCCCAGTAGATTCTGGAAGCTTATCCCCCGCAGAGTGCAAAAGCCTCTCCTCGGCTTTATTCAGAAGGTTATTTCCCACCAGAGCTTATAACTGGGTTATCCTCAGCCAATTGCCACGGAAGGATCATCCTCGGCGAAGTTCTTCCTATTCCCCAGCGGAGTTCATCAAATCCTCAAGGAAGCTCATCAACGGAATCCCCAGCGGAGTTATCATCAAAACCTCAGCGAAATATCTCTCCCCACAGAGCAATTCCCCGCAGATTAATCTCTCCAACAAGTTTATTCCCCAACGGAGTCAACTTCTCCTACCGGTATTCTTGCAATCATCATCCCCAGAGGAAACGAAGAACTCTACTCTTCAACATCAGCCCAGGACTCAACTTCCCGGCATTCGTCAAGGATTTATTTTCCCAGACGAAAATACATTCATAAACATTTCACATTTTATACATCCTACTTACATACATGATAAAATGCACACGACACTATCTCATTTGTTTTTGAACATCATGACATCATGGATTTCATACATCATGACATTGCATACAACTGATGTTTTGCCTTTTCAGGAAAAAGGTCAATCCAAAGATGATTACTATCAACTGTCGCAGTTCCAGATTCGATACCTGTATCTAGCCAGGGCATATCTGTGAGCGATTGATTGTGGATTCGATACTTGTATCTAGCCAGGGCATATCTGCATGAAAAGTTTCTTCTCAGAGATGGCTTAGAGATGCTCCGGATGCGGATGTTATTCTATTGCTTATTTAGAGATTCCTCTTCAGATATAGCTGGGAAATGCTCCAAATATGGATGCTGTTCTTTTGCTTATTCAGATTTTCTCTTCAGAGATAGCTTGGAAATGCTCCTGATATGGATGTTGTTCTTTTGCTTATTCAAGAGTTTGCTTATTCAAAGATAGCTTGGAAATGCTCCAGAGATGGATGTTGTTCTTTTGCTTATTCAAGAGTTTCCTTTCAGATATAGCTGGGAAATGCTCCAGATATGGATGCTGTTCTTTTGCTTATTCAGATTTTCTCTTCAGAGATAGCTTGGAAATGCTCCTGATATGGATGTTATTCTTTTGCTTATTCAAGAGTTTCCTTTCAGATATAGCTGGGAAATGCTCCAGATATGGATGTTGTTCTTTTGGCTTATTCAGATTTTCTCTTCAGAGATAGCTTGGAAATGCTCCTGATATGGATGTTGTTCTTTTGCTTATTCAAAGAGTTTCCTTTCAGATATAGCTGGGAAATGCTCCAGATATGGATGTTGTTCTTTTTCTTATTCAGAGATAGCTTGGAAATGCTCCAGTTATGGATGCTGTTCTTTTGCTTATTCAGATTTTCTATTCAGAGATAGCTTGGAAATGCTCCAGATATGGATGCTGTTCTTTTGCTTATTCAGATATAGCTTGGAAATGCCCCAGATATGGATGCTGTTCTTTTTCTTATTCAAAGTTTATTCTCAGAGATAGCTTGGAAATGCTCCAGACATGGATGTTGTTCTTTTGCTTATTCAGATTTTCTCTTCAGAGATAGCTTAGAGATGCTCCAGACATGGATGCTGTTCTTTTGCTTATTCAGATTTTCTCTTCAGAGATAGCTTGGAAATGCTCCTGATATGGATGTTGTTCTTTTGCTTATTCAAGAGTTTCCTTTCAGATATAGCTGGGAAATGCTGCAGATATGGATGTTGTTCTTTTGCTTATTCAAGAGTTTCCTTTCAGATATAGCTGGGAAATGCTCCAGATATGGATGCTGTTATTTTGCTTATTCAAGAGTTTCCTTTCAGATATAGCTGGGAAATGCTCCAGATATGGATGTTGTTCTTTTGCTTATTCAGATTTTCTCTTCAGAGATAGCTTGGAAATGCTCCTGATATGGATGTTGTACTTTTGCTTATTCAAATAGTTTCCTTTCAGATATAGCTGGGAAATGCTCCAGATATGGATGTTGTTCTTTTTATTATTCAGAGATAGCTTGGAAATGCTCCAGTTATGGATGCTGTTCTTTTGCTTATTCAGATTTTCTCTTCAGAGATAGCTTGGAAATGCTCCAGATATGGATGTTGTTCTTTTGCTTATTCAGATATAGCTTGGAAATGCCCCAGATATGGATGCTGTTCTTTTGCTTATTCAAAGTTTATTCTCAGAGATAGCTTGGAAATGCTCCAGACATGGATGTTGTTCTTTTGCTTATTCAGATTTTCTCTTCAGAGATAGCTTAGAGATGCTCCAGACATGGATGCTGTTCTTTTGCTTATTCAGATTTTCTCTTCAGAGATAGCTTGGAAATGCTCCTGATATGGATGCTGTTCTTTTGCTTATTTAAGAGTTTCCTTTCAGATATAGCTGGGAAATGCTGCAGATATGGATGTTGTTCTTTTTCTTATTCAAGAGTTTGCTTATTCAAAGATAGCTTGGAAATGCTCCAGAGATGGATGTTGTTCTTTTGCTTATTCAAGAGTTTCCTTTCAGATATAGCTGGGAAATGCTCCAGATATGGATGTTGTTCTTTTGCTTATTCATATTTTCTCTTAAGAGATAGCTTAGAAATGCTCCTGATATGGATGTTATTCTTTTGCTTATTCAAGAGTTTCCTTTCAGATATAGCTGGGAAATGCTCCAGATATGGATGCTGTTCTTTTGGCTTATTCAGATTTTCTCTTCAGAGATAGCTTGGAAATGCTCCTGATATGGATGTTGTTCTTTTGCTTATTCAAAGAGTTTCCTTTCAGATATAGCTGGGAAATGCTCCAGATATGGATGTTGTTCTTTTTCTTATTCAGAGATAGCTTGGAAATGCTCCAGTTATGGATGTTGTTCTTTTGCTTATTCAGATTTTCTCTTCAGAGATAGCTTGGAAATGCTCCAGATATGGATGCTGTTCTTTTGCTTATTCAGATATAGCTTGGAAATGCCCCAGATATGGATGCTGTTCTTTTTCTTATTCAAAGTTTATTCTCAGAGATAGCTTGGAATGCTCCAGACATGGATGTTGTTCTTTTGCTTATTCAGATTTTCTCTTCAGAGATAGCTTAGAGATGCGCCAGACATGGATGTTGTTCTTTTGCTTATTCAGATTTTCTCTTCAGAGATAGCTTGGAAATGCTCCTAATATGGATGTTGTTCTTTTGCTTATTCAAGAGTTTCCTTTCAGATATAGCTGGGAAATGCTGCAGATATGGATGTTGTTCTTTTGTTTATTCAAGAGTTTCCTTTCAGATATAGCTGGGAAATGCTCCAGATATGGATGTTGTTCTTTTGCTTATTCAAGAGTTTCCTTTCAGATATAGCTGGGAAATGCTCCAGATATGGATGCTGTTCTTTTGCTTATTCAGATTTTCTCTTCAGAGATAGCTTGGAAATGCTCCTGATATGGATGTTGTTCTTTTGCTTATTTAAAGAGTTTCCTTTCAGATATAGCTGGGAAATGCTCCAGATATGGATGTTGTTCTTTTTCTTATTCAGAGATAGCTTGGAAATGCTCCAGTTATGGATGCTTTTCTTTTGCTTATTCATATTTTCTCTTCAGAGATAGCTTGGAAATGCTCCAGATATGGATGTTGTTCTTTTGCTTATTCAGATATAGCTTGGAAATGCCCCAGATATGGATGCTGTTCTTTTGCTTATTCAAAGTTTATTCTCAGAGATAGCTTGGAAATGCTCCAGACATGGATGTTGTTCTTTTGCTTATTCAGATTTTCTCTTCAGAGATAGCTTAGAGATGCTCCAGACATGGATGTTGTTCTTTTGCTTATTCAGATTTTCTCTTCAGAGATAGCTTGGAAATGCTCCTGATATGGATGTTGTTCTTTTGCTTATTCAAGAGTTTCCTTTCAGATATAGCTGGGAAATGCTGCAGATATGGATGTTGTTCTTTTGCTTATTCAAGAGTTTCCTTTCAGATATAGCTGGGAAATGCTCCAGATATGGATGCTGTTCTTTTGCTTATTCAAGAGTTTCCTTTCAGATATAGCTGGGAAATGCTCCAGATATGGATGCTGTTCTTTTGCTTATTCAGATTTTCTCTTCAGATATGGCCTAGAGATGCCCCAGACACGGATGTTATTCTATTTGCTTATTTAGATGTTCTTTCAGAAACAACTTAGAGATGCTCTGGATGCGGATGTTATTCTATTGCTTATTCAAAGTTCCTTCTAGAGATGGTTCAGATGCGACCCAGATTTTGAGACGTTCTGATACTTATTCCAGATTTCCTTTCAGAAATAACTTAGAGATGCTCCCGAAGCGGATGTTAGTCTATTGCTTATTCAGAGTTCCTTTCAGATATAGCTAAGAGATGCTCCAGATGCGGATGTTATTCTACGGCTTATTCAGATTCAAACTTCTAAAGACAACTTAGAGATGCTCCAGACCCGAATGCTATTCTATTGTTTAGTCCAAATTCATTAAAAAGACATTCCAGATACGATCCAGATGCGGATGACACTCTGTCACTCACTCAGATATAATATGGATATACCCCAGACACGGCGGTCATTCTACTATTTATTCAGACGTCAGCAATTAGATATAGACTAGATATGCTCCAGACACGGAAGCTATTCGATTTCTTATTCAGATCAACTATCCATTACACTTCCAAATGGCATCTATAAGCCCATTCCCGACAAGGTTCTGTCACATCTCCAGATGGCATCTATAAGCCCATCCTCCTATCCACCATCTCTCCAAATGGCATCTGTAAGCTCATTCCCGCCATCACATTGCTGATATTCTACTATGTGAGTGCAAATTTCTGGGCACTCTAGTGTTCAATCATCTTCCACCTTCGAATCACGAAAGGCACGCAAGCCAAATCTACATCCTCAGGTCTAAGAAGATTGAACAAGGGCAACTGTTGTACCCCAAAATTTGCCCTCTCATATTTCTCAAAACATTTCAAGAAAAATTCACAAGTCCAACCCGGCGCGTCATATTCAGGTGTTCTTTCGCCAAGATATCTCTGATAACATATTCTCAAATTTAGGTTCGGCTCAAGAGTCAATTCTTTAAAGAAGGTATCCGAATGTGTGAGTTTTCTCGAAGAAATATGGTGAAGAAGTGTGCTGAAAGTGCAGTTTTTACGCGCTAAAAAATTCATAACTTGAAGATCGTGGCTCCTTTTGAACCTGTTCTGGTGGCCAAAATTTCGTCTTGACATTATCTACGTTTTCATCTCTCACGGCTGGAAGCCAATTTCGATCAGAAGGTCTTCAAAAATGTGGATTCATCAAGTATTTTCGTACAGAAAATTTGTGACAGAAGTTTATTTGCGTCATGTTCAGAAAATCATAACTTGGTCGATTTTCATCGTATCGAGCTGGTTCCAGCGCCAAAATTTCAAAAATTGAGTTGGCTACATTTTCACAGAAGGTATTGAGTTCAAACGGTATTCAAAAGGCCTTCGTTTTTTGCTCAGAGTGCGTGACACGCCGAAAATCCTGAATGCTGAATATTATTTCATCTGGGCCGAAACTTCGAAAATTCATAACTCGGTCAATTTTTATCGGATTGGGATCATATTTTTACACAAGGTCACTGACTCATAGATCTACAACTTTGCTTCAAAAGTCGGGACCGGATTATGCTCCGATCAAAACCAGATTTTTATTGAAGAACGTGTCAGAGTCGACACTGGAGCCCAAAATAAGTTTGTCTGAACTGAAACTTCAAAAATTCATAACTAATTCACCGTTTATCCGATTGAGCCGATTTTCGGACAGGAGTTAGTTCTCGATATCGGCTATATTTTGTTTTTACATTTCAACTTCAAAAATTTCACTTAAGTCCCTGCGATTTAGCCTGGAAAGTGACGAACTCAAGTGAACATTGGAGGCCCAATTGCACATTCAAATCCCATTTTCTTTACCCTAATTTCCATTATATAATCGCATTCTTTTCACACAAACAAGAGGAGGAGAGGAAAAAAACCTGGCCACAACACTGTCAGAATATCAAATTCTTTCAAGAACCCTAAAACCTTGAAATCCTTATTACAAATCCATCTCTCACTACAAACAAGCCATCCTAGTTACAAACCAACATCTCACTACAAACAAGCCATCTCAGTTACAAATCAACATCTCACTACTTCTTCAGTAAGAGTAAGGCTGGTTTGATCTCCATGATCAAAAGGGCATAAAAACATTCATGTCACTACTTTTCCAGTAAGGGTAAGGTTGATTTGATCTCCATGATCAAAAGGGTATAATCATTCATACATGTCATATTGGCCTAAACATTAAATTTCTTCATATATTGGCTTTATTTGTATTTTATGATATATAGTAATTTACTTAATGTGTTCATGAGATTCAACACTGCAGATTTAGACAGGATCCTTGCAGGTTCATTAAGGAACGTTGAGGCCAAAACACAAATGGTCAAAAGCCAAAAGCCAAATGGCCAAAACAGAACAGTTTACACATGACACCAATACATGGCGAGACAGACATCCTGAGAAGGTTAAGGACGTTGAGGCCAGAACACAAATGGCCAAAAGCCAAAATACAAATGGCCAAAACAAAACAGTTTACACATGACGCCAATAGTTGTTTCACCCCTCCAATCACAATCGTATACTCTTAAACACTCTCTCTATTTTTATTATTTTCCTTTAATTAATTAATCGTTATTCTTTTTATTAATCACTAACCAATTAACATTTTTTCCTAATAAAATCAAAAACACAAAAAATATTTTATTTATTAAAATTAACTTCATCACTTTTATTTTTGTAAATAAATAAATTTAATCAATTTAGCTTTAATTAGATTTAACTTTTAATATTTTTTGCAATATTTAAAATCAATTTAGAATATTAGTTTTTTTTAGCATTAATTCAATTTGTTTTATTTCTTTAAAAAACTCAAAAAATCCAAAAATATTTTCATTATTTAATTTAATTTAATTGTTCATTTAATTTAATTCCATTTAATTCAAAAATAACCAAAAAATCACTTTCTTTCAAAAAAGAGTCAAAACCCAAAAAACTCGCATCCGATTTAATTTCTCGCACACGATCCATTTTATCATATTATTGTATCTGTTTCCCGGAATGTAATAGCTTTTAATTAGGACTTTAATTATTTACCGCTTTTATTTTACTTTCCGCATTTTAATTTCAAGGGTTGTTTTTGGCGATGTAAATACCCGACGCCTTGTAATAGCGTAGATTCAACTTTCCGCAATTTATTTTCCGCACTATTAACTGTTAACTATGCATGACAAGACTTGCCTGAAAATTAAAATCAAAACGTAGTTCACCAATAACATGTACAAGATAACTTAACATGAAAATTGACACATTTGCACATGCCACTCTTAGGGTACGCCTCACTGGTTGCCTCGAACGTGGTCGTCAAGTATAGGGTGTTTTAGAGGTCGCCCTCCTGTCTAAGATCCAGTTGCCTCGAAACGGTTGCCTCGGATAAAAAAGGATCTAGGACATTAGGGTTACTTCTAAGGTGTCCTACTATTGCTTCGGTGACCACACTTGTCCCTTAATCGAATTGACCCGATACCTCCAACGACGGTGTTACCTACTTCTCAATAGTGGGATAGCACTGTTTAAAGGACTCTTACACAGCCTAATTCCTTAGAGTAGGTAAATCTCATGGGTACTTGCTCTTTTCAAAACAAACAAAAACATCTTTTCACACTGACACTTTCAAAAGTTTTCAAACAAATTTTTCATACACTCTTGAGGACAGATACAAGAGTTACTCAGAAATTTTTTTTAAACGAAACTTTTTTCAAAACCCACACACTTCAAAAGCAAACAAATTTTTGAAAACATAAGAGCAAGTACCTAAGAGCCCGTGGATAACCACGGATAGAAAGGGTGCTAACACCTTCCCTTTTTATAAATCTACCTCCCGAACCGAGAAACATCTCGAAAAGGAATTTTGTTGTGCTTTTGTCCTTTCCTTGTTGGAGAACATAAAAGACGGTGGCGACTCTTGCTTACTGCGACATTTCGCGAACCAGCTAAAAACAGTCAGTTCTATTTCCACCGATCACGGAACTGGCGACTCTGTTGGGGATTTTATAAAGTGAGGTGTACCTTAGGACTAGATCATACTTATGTTTTCAATTGAATGTTTTGATTACTTTATTTTTGTGGGCATTGCATCTGAGTTTCATAGATCCTAACCCGGATCTGGGGATACCCTTTTAGGTAGCATAAGCTGTGAGGGACCTGTCCGGCGTAGACCGACACGAGTGAAGCAGTGGCTACGTTGGTGTGACACCTTGGTCTGTACCGATATCCCTTGTGTTGTAACGAGGAGAATATGGGTCTTCTGAGGAGTCATTAAGCACCAACCGACCTTAGAACCCTAAATTGACCCAACTTGGCCATAGAACAGTAGCAGTATGCTACACTCATTGAGGCTAAACTCTCGCGATGGTTCTGGCCGCAAGAAAAGATTGCGACGCTGGAGTTATGACCGATTGAGGGTAGTCAGTGATATTGGGATCCTCTAGAACCCGGTTACTTTTGATAGGACAGGTCTTAACCAACGAAACTGAAAGAGGGTAGTACCTGAACTTCATGCTGGCCTACACTCTAAGGGTTGTCTTGTGTGACTTGTGTGCCTTCAAACTTGACTACTTGCATACTTGTTGTCTGACACATGAGTTTCTTGCAGCTTTTGTTTACATTCCTTAATCTGGACTCATAACAGGGTTTACTTACATCACTCCACGCATAGCATAACATCATACCATCATAACATCGCATTCATCCTGCATAAGGACTAATCCATTTCAAGGATCTCAAGGACTTGTGATGCAGGTCATGATGAACCAAAATGTCTATCAAGGGGAAAAGGGGATTTATTTTCCTCTAGTGAGGTTGATGACTTGAGTCAGGGGCTATGACCCACTGGATATGGTGATCCTTTGACCCTTGAAGAAGGACTCTCAACAACATGAAGTTCCTTCAATCAGGCTACCAGTTTCAAATTCTAACAATCTTCTTGTTTACCCCGCGAGATCCTTGAAAACATTGCATGCATATCATACACACCATTGCATTACAGGTACCATTTTTTACAGGTCACTTATCTTCTTTGCTGTTTATTTCAGCAATCATCATGAATCCTGAATCATCCAATGAACAAGCTATCAAGGCCCTCCAGGCCCAGAATGCCCAGTTCCAAGAGATGGTTATGAGCCTAGCCCAAGGTCCACAGGATTTGAAGACTCTGCTTCTGAAAGAGAGGAAGAAGAAGAAGAAGAGGACCGTCTTATTCAACACTAGACGCAGATCTGGGAATGGATCACAAAACGAGGTTGATCTGACTACCCCATATGTAGGGAAGGGCAGTCCCCAAGAGAGAGAGGTTCCTAGTCCAGTGGTCTCCCACAACAAGACATATTACAATGATGAACAGTACCCTCCTGCTGAGGATAAGTACAAACAGCTGGAGGACTGTCTGAGTGCTATGGAGATTCAACATGTGCCCGGGTTGGATTTTGGAGATCTAGGTCTATCTTCTGGGGTGGTGATCCCACATAAGTTCAAAGTACCTGCCTTTGCGAAGTACGACGGGGTTTCCTGTCCTAAGCTGCATCTCAGATCGTATGTAAGGAAGATCCAGCCGTACACTGCAGACAAGAATTTATGGATCCATTTCTTCCAGGAAAGTCTTTCAGAGACTCAACTCGAATGGTTCTATCAGCTGGATGGAGCCAGTATTCGTAACTGGGAAGACTTGGCTACTGCATTCTACAAGCAGTATCAGTACAATTCTAACCTCGCTCCTACGCGTACCCAACTCTAGGGTATGTCACTAGGGACGGGTGAAGGATTCAAGGAATATGCTCAAAAGTGGAGAGACCTTGCTGGAAGGGTGCAGCCACCTCTAACTTACCGTGAGCTCGTTGACATGTTTCTGGGGACCCTGTCTGGTCCGTTCTTCAACCACCTGATTGGGAATTCTTCGGCTGGGTTTACAGATCTGATCCTAACTGGCGAGAGAATTGAAGCTGGTATCAAGGCTGGGAAGATTCAAGAAGCCACACCTTCTGATGCTCATAGAAAGCCTTATCAGGGAAAAAGAGAGTCCAACGATGTGCATGGTAAAAAGAGCCATCATGATCAACATGTAGGGGCAACCCAGATCTCTAATCCTATGCCTGCTCAGCAAAGACAGGGGCAGCAACGTAAGGAGGTCGCACCCAAAAGACAGTTCACTAAGATCAACATGTCACTGGATCAAGCGCTACAGCAAATGTTGAAGGCAGGACTGATTACCTTAAGGGCTCCTCTTCGGAATCCAAACACTTCCGCTCCTAACTACCATCCTAATGAAAGCTGCGCATACCATTCTGATAGCCCGGGGCATACTACGGAAAACTGTTGGCCTCTGAAGAACAAGATTCAAGACATGATTGATGCCAAGGAAATCCAGTTTGAGGCACCAGAGACTCCAAACATAATCACTGCTCCTTTGCCCAATCATTGAAGGCTTTTGTTTATTTGAATTTCCGAGTTGTATTTTTATTTGCTTATACAAACAATTAATGTCATAGCAAACTTGTTTATTCTATTAATGCATCGCATATGTCTGTTTTGAATTAATCCAATTGTTTTCATTATATACAAATTGCTTTCTTATTTTTGTGATGATCAACTCTTGATTGAAAATTCTAAGCCTCTTGAGGGAGGATGACGAAAACGATACCACGATCTTTATAGTATGCTTTTGAACAGACCCCGCTGATGAGGTACAAGCATTGTTTCCAATCCTAAACACTGGAGTTATAAGGAAGATAATCCCTAGTCAACCCCTTTGAGCCAAAGAAGTTGGAGTTTTTCTTTTCAAAAAATTAAAACCCTTAATCATAACCTGGGGCAGGGTAGTTCTCTCAGTTGATCCAGGTGCACAGCGAATGGCATCAAAGGAGTCCTTCTGAGACAAAAAGACAGTGATGGTTCCCCATAATCGTTAAAGACGGGCAATCGTCATCTTTCAAAATAAAAGCCCATTAAGTCAAAACCTATGAAGGAGACTTATAAAACTGGGGCATCCCGCCGACTGTAATCACAAAAGAAACAGTTCAGGCAACAAAAAAAAACAGGGATAACTAAATCAAAAAGAAAGAGGTCCTACAAACCCTTAACAAAAAGAAATGACTGCCTATTCAAAATAAATTGTCAATATCCGAACCATCACTGGTATATCAGAGCAAAGACTCAAACAAGGTCTAACGCACGATCAGCTGAGTTTAGGATCGAAGAACATCACGAAGAACGGGTGGGTACAAATAAATTTTAAGCCTTTATCCTTTGTTTCTTAAACCGTGAACCAGGCCACGTTATAACCCTTAAAAGTCCTAGTTGAAGCATGGGTTAGTTCGAAAGCATACTGTTACGAAAGGTATCCTGACTCCTTAAGGCTTGCGGTAAAATAACGAGTTGACATCACATTTTACAAAATTCACTGGTTTTACTGAAAAAAAATAAATTTCCAAAAACTTCAAGACAGACATAAGGTTTTCATTTTTAATATAACATTGTTTGCATATGACTATTTGTTCGAACAGTAGAGAAATTCGCACGACGAATATCTAGTGAACAAAAATCTTCTCAAGGGTCACATCAAGTGGAAAAGTACTCCCAATCAAGGGGCACGGCATGATCATTGTCAATCATTTGGGGCAGTCAGGTCAAGATTCAGAGAATCTCTCAAAAATGCCAAATAGCCTGGGGCAATCTCCGCCTGAGTCACTTGGGGCATTGGACATGAATTCTAGCGAGGAATCTTGCACGATCAAACATCTTCTGGTAGTATGGCGACACAACACAACAACAGGGGCACCTCCCTACATCCTGAGAGCGTGGACTTAGTCGAAAAAATACTACGCATAATCAAAGACCCGCTAGGTTGACACACCTAGGCAAAAATAAGGGCTTCCCGGTGAACCAAAAGGGTTCGGGCAAAAATAAGGGATGAAAATGAAAAATTTGTACACCCGGCAAGTCGAAAACCTGAAAAGGCGGCTTGGGCAAAAATGGGTATCCCGGTGGACTGAAAACCCGAAAGGGCAGTCCAGGCAAAAATTAGGGATCAAAGCGTACGACTATGTCCCGTTACCTCGTCACTTGCCTACCAGAAGAAGATCTGTCAATCGACAGTCATCAAGCACCTCCACAGGTACCTTCTCCCGCAGAAACTGGGGCAATAAGAATTGTCTAAGCGATCTGGTTGCTCTATCCACCAAGGTACAAGGTAGATTCGGCTGAAGAATGCAACCAAGATACCTTCACTCCCTGCAGAGTAAGACAGATTCAGCAACACTCCCTAAGCAGAGTTGGTCTCCCGTCAGCCCTGAAAAGGCACAATATCCCTAGCAAGTCAGTGATACGCTCCCCAAGCAGAGTTAGTCTACTATCAGCCTTAAGGAAGTTGGGTATTCCCAGAAGATCTCAACATTCCCCAGCGGAGTATACAAATGTTCCGAAGCAAGCATCCCCGGCAGTCTTAATATTCCTCGACGGAAATATAAGATTGTTCCCCAGCGGAATACAGACACCCCAGTGGAGCCACTTCCCTAGTACAGCCCAAAAGTTTCCTCAGGAGAGTTAAACCAATCTCCCCAGTAGATTTTGGAAGCTTATCCCCAGTAGATTCTGGAAGCTTATCCCCCGCAGAGTGCAAAAGCCTCTCCCCGGCTTTATTCAGAAGGTTATTTCCCACCAGAGCTTATAACTGGGTTATCCTCAGCCAATTGCCACGGAAGGATCGTCCTCGGCGAAGTTCTTCCTATTCCCCAGCGGAGTTCCTCAAATCCTCAACGAAGCTCATCAACGGAATCCCCAGTGGAGTTATCATCAAAACCTCAGCGAAATATCTCTCCCCACAGAGCAATTCCCCGCAGAGTAATCTCTCCAACAAGTTTATTTCCCAACGGAGTCAACTTCTCCTACCGGTATTCTTGCAATCATCATCCCCAGAGGAAACGAAGAACTCTACTCTTCAACATCAGCCCAAGACTCAACCTCCCGGCATTCGTCAAGGATTTATTTTCCCAGACGAAAATACATTCATAAACATTTCACATTTTATACATCCTACTTACATACACGATAAAGTGCACACGACACTATCTCATTTATTTTTGAACATCATGACATCATGCATTTCATACATCATGACATTGCGTACAACTGATGTTTTGCCTTTTCAGGAAAAAGGTCAATCCAAAGATGATTACTATCAACTGTCGCAGTTCCAGATTCGATACCTGTATCTAGCCAGGGCATATCTGTGAGCGATTGATTGTGGATTCGATACTTGTATCTAGCCAGGGCATATCTGCATGAAAAGTTTCTTCTCAGAGATGGCTTAGAGATGCTCCGGATGCGGATGTTATTCTATTGCTTATTCAGAGATTCCTCTTCAGATATAGCTGGGAAATGCTCCAAATATGGATGCTGTTCTTTTGCTTAATCAGATTTTCTCTTCAGAGATAGCTTGGAAATGCTCCTGATATGGATGTTGTTCTTTTGCTTATTCAAGAGTTTGCTTATTTAGAGATAGCTTGGAAATGCTCCAGAGATGGATGTTGTTCTTTTTCTTATTCAAGAGTTTCCTTTCAGATATAGCTGGGATGACAAGGATACTATCTATTGGAGTAACAAAAATATCGACAACATACTACCTTACATAATGACAAGACTACCATCCATTGGAATAACAAAAATCTCGACAACAGACTACCTTCCATAATGACAAGGCTACCATCCAATGCAATAACAAAAATATCGAAAACAGATAACCTTCCATAATGACAAGGCTACAATCCATTGGAGTAACAAAAATCTAGACAACAGACTACCTTCCATAATGAAAAGGCTACCATCCAATGGAGTAATAAAGATATCGACAACATACTACCTTCCATAATAACAACGCTACCATCCATTGGAGTAACAAAAATATCGACAACAAACTACCTTCCAAAAATGACAAGGCTATCAGCCATTGGAATAACAAAAATCTCGACATCAGACTACCTTCCATAATGACAAGGCAACCATTCATTGGAGTAACAAAGATATCGATAACATACTACCTTCCATAATGACAAGGCTACCATCCATTGGAGTAACATAAATCTCGACAACAGACTACCTTCCATAATGACAAGGCTACCATCCATTGGAGTAACAAAAATATCGACAACAAACTACGTTCCATAATGACAAGGCTACCATCCATTGGAGTAAAAATATATCGACAACAGATTACCTTCCATAATGACAAGGCTACAATCCATTGGAGTAACAAAAATCTCGACAACAGAATAACTTTCATAATCACAAGGCTACCATCCATTGGAGTAAAAAAGATATCGACAACATACTACCTTCCATAATAACAAGGCCACCATCCATTGGAGTTACAAAAATAACGACAACAAACTACCTTCCATATTGACAGGGCTACCATCCATTGGAATAACAAAAATCATGACAACATACTACCTTCCATAATGACGAGGCTACCATCCAATGGAAAAACAAAAATCTCGAAAATAGACTACCTTCCATAATGAACAGGCTACCATCCATTGGAGTAACAAAAATAAGAACAACAGACTATCTTCTATAATGACAAGGCTACCATCCATTGGAGTAACAAAAATCTCAACGACAGACTACCTTCCATAATGACAATGCTACCATCTATTGGAGTAACAAAAATCTCGACAACAGGCTACCTTCCATAATGACAAGGCTACCATCCATTGGAGTAACAAAAATCTCGATAACATAATACCTTCCATAATGACAAGGCTACCATCCATTGGAGTAACAAAAATATCGATAACAAACTACGTTCCATAATGACAAGGCTACCATCCATTGGAGTAAAAAAATCTCAACAACAGACTACTTTCCATAATGACAAGTCTACCATACATTAGAGTAACAAAGATATCGACAACATACTACCTTCCATAATGACAAGGCTACCATCTATTGGAGGAAAAAAGATATCGACAACATACTACCTTCCATAATGACAAGGCTACCATCCATTGGAGTTACAAAAATATCGACAACAAACTACCTTCCATAATGATAGGGCTACCATCCATTGGAATAACAAAAATCTTGACAACATACTACCTTCCATAATCACGAGGCTACCATCCAATGGAATAACAAAAATCCTAAAAATAGACTACCTTCCATAATGAACAGGCTACCATCCATTGGAGTAACGGAAATCTGAACTGTTAGAACAAAGTTTGAATCTACTACCCTAAGTTTAAGTTTTGATGATAACAAAATGCTAAGATATATTAATTATGTGATTCATGTAAGAACTATTTGCTACCTAAAAATTACCTTCTGTTTTGCAGAAACTCTGATGGGTATCAGCAAGAGTACATCTTAATCAGCATCAGAAAATTGGATATCAACATCAGCATCAGAAGTTGTTATATCAGAATACCAGAATCAGAAGAACAACTCACGCTTATGCTGAAGCTTGATGAACAGAATTGCGCTCAACACTCTGATCTCTGATAAAGACAACAACAGTTCATCAACACTTAAGCAGCGTCAGAATGAGCCAAAGCCAGAACACGCTTTAAGTAGCAACGGTACTGTGCATTCAAGACGAGTTATTACCAACGGCATCATTCCAGACAAGATCTGCTTAATAAGGAAAGTTTGGTATTGGCATTGAATCAAGATTATTGCTCCAACGTTCATCAATTTCAATGCTATATAAACAAAGACAATGAAGATTGAATTGGCTAATGCTCTACATCAGTTTACACGCCTAAAAGCTAATCATCATCTTCCTTCTCTCAGTTTGCTAAAAGCTCCAAATATTCTTACTCTATTATTTTAGCAATCTAGTTTCCATAAGCTTAAATTGTGTAGTATCACAGTTGTGATAAACTGTTTTGTAGAAAACATTCACACACCTAGATTTCAATTCTTTGTAAGAAAGTGATTCCTTGAGAAACCGGTTTGTGGTTTGCTTCAAGAAGGCTTTAGCAGTTGTTAAAGCAGATTGTAATATTCAGTTGAATATAGTGGATTAAGACCTCGTTGGAGAGAGGCGAAATCACCTTGACGGGTGGACTGGAGTAGTTTGAGATCAAACGAACCAGGATAAAAATATCGTGTTCATTGCATTGATTTTCAGTTTTACAATTCAACCCCCCTTCTTGTGTTTTTCACTTCTTCAATTGGTATCAGAGCGCCTGGTTCTGAGCTAAAACACTTAACCGTGTCAGTACAAGATCCAGCGTCAGAAAAACACAATGGCAGTAAACTATCAACACATCAACAATGACAACCATGAAGACAGAGACAGATTCAGCGGCAAACCTCCAGTCTTTGATGAAGAGAACTTTGATTACTGGAAAGACAGAATAGAAAGTTTCTTTCTGGCACATGATGATGATCTGTGGGACATGGTGACAGATGGATACACGCACCCAGTGAATGCAAGCGGTCAGAAGATTGATAGAAAAGCAATGTCTGACCAACAGAAGCGTGACTTCAAAAATCACCACAAGGCCAGAACCATCCTTCTCAGCGCTATCTCCTATACTGAATATGAAAAGATCTCCAACAGAGACACAGTAAAGGACATGTTTGACTCACTCAGAATGATGTATGAGGGTAATGTTCAGGTCAAAGAAACTAAAGCTCTGGCGCTCATTCAGAAGTATGAAGCATTTAAAATGGAAGAATCTGAATCCATTGAAACAATGTTCTCAAGATTTCAAATTCTGGTGCCTGGTCTCAAGGTTCTAGACAAAGGATACTCTACTGCTGATCATGTCAAGAAGATCATCAGAAGCTTACCAAAGCAGTGGAGACCAATGGTTACAGCTCTGAAGCTAGCAAAAGATCTCAACAAAATTTCTCTGGAGGAACTTATCAGCTCCCTCAGAAGTCATGAGATAGAGCTAGAAGTTGACGAACCTCAGAAGCAAGGTAAGCCTTTAGCATTAAAATCTAACAAAAAATCTGAGTCTAAAGTTTTGCAGGCAGTTGAAGAAACATCTGATAGATCCTCATCAGAAGAAGACGAACTTTCTCTCCTCTCCAGAAGAGTGAATCAACTGTGGAAGCAGAGGCAAAGGAAGTTCAGGAATCCCAAAAGATCTGATCAGAATGAGTCATCTTCCAGATACAGAAGGACAGATTCTTCCTCTGGATACAAAAGATTTGAAGGCTCTTCAGGAAGCAGAAAGCCAAACACCAAGGACATCATCTGCTATGAGTGCAATGAGCAAGGACACTACAAGAGTGACTGCCCAAAGCTTCAGAGGGAAAAGCCCAAAAAGAAGTTTGGAAGAGAAAAGAAGAAAAGTCTCATGGCCACATGGGATGACTCTGACTCATCTGAAGCTGACTCAGAATCAGATGATGAGAGAGCAAACACAGCTCTCATGGCCAACATTTCAGAAGACAGTGAAGCTTCTGAATCAGACTCAGAATCAGATACTGAAGAGGTATTTCCTGACTTTGCAATTAATTTTACTAAGGCTGAACTTGCTGAAAGCCTTAAAGAAATTCTGGAAAGGTATCAGCAAATTAGAGTTAAATTCAGAAACCTGAAAAGGAATCTTGAATCTGACTCTGATAAGACTGAGAGTCTTAGATTGGAAAATTCTGAGCTGAGAAACAAAATTTCAAAATTAGAAAATGTTTTACAAAACTCTCAGAAGGAACCAATTTCTAAAACTCCCAGCAGTGCTGATGAGATCATCAAGGAGTATGATCACAGTTTCCAGAAGTTCCTTGCTAAAAGCATAGATAGAAGCAAAATGGCTTCAATGATCTATGGAGTTAGCAGAAACGGCAGGAAGGGAATAGGATACCAAGGTAAGGTTCCTACACCTAAGAATGTCATGGATTTAACCATTAAACACACTCCTCTGAACTCACATTTTGTGTATGGTCACACACATGATATTAAATACACTAGTAGTAAGTATTCTGTGAAACCAAAATTCAACAAGAGTTTTGGTAAATCTAACAAATCAGGATCCAAGAAAATCTGGGTACCTAAGGATAAAATAATACATGTTGCAGATATCTTTAGCAGCAAATCAGAAACACCAGTCATGGTACCTGGACTCTGGCTGCTCGCGACACATGACGGAAAGAAGGCATATGTTCCAAAGCCTGGAACTTAAGCCTGGAGGCCACGTTGGCTTTGGAGGCAATCAGAGGGGAAAGATAATTGGCTCTGGAACTGTAGGTAATGGAAATCTTCCTTCTATAAATAATGTTCTTCTAGTAGATGGATTAATGCATAATCTGTTATCCATAAGTCAATTAAGTGATAACGGTTATGATATAATCTTTAATCAAAAATCATGTAAAGTTGTTAGTCAGAAAGATGGGACTATCCTGTTTAATGGAAAGAGGAAAAACAACATTTACAAAATCAAACTTTATGAACTGAAAAGTCAGAATGTAAAGTGTCTTCTGTCTATTAACAACGAGCAGTGGATCTGGCACAGAAGATTGGGGCATGTTAGTATGAGAAGAATATCTCAGATTAACAAACTCAATCTGGTCAGAGGACTTCCTAATTTGAAGTTCAATTCAGATGCTCTGTGTGAAGCATGTCAGAAAGGCAAATTTTCAAAACCTTCTTTCAAATCTAAAAATGTTGTTTCTACCTCTAAGCCATTAGAACTTCTGCACATTGACTTATTTGGACCAGTTAAAACTGCTTCAGTCAGTGGCAAGAAGTATGGGTTAGTAATCGTAGATGACTATAGCAGATGGACATGGGTAAAGTTCTTAAGACACAAGGACGAGTCACACTCTGTGTTTGTTACCTTCTGTAACCAAGTTCAGAATGAAAAGGATCTTAGAATCGTTAAAGTCAGAAGTGATCATGGTGGAGAGTTTGAAAACAAAGATTTTGAGTCATTCTTTAATGACAGAGGCATTCTGCATGATTTCTCTTGTCCTAGAACTCCCCAACAAAATGGAGTTGTAGAACGAAAGAACAGAACATTGAAAGAAATAGCCAGAACCATGATCAATGAGACAAACGTTGCTAAGATCTTCTGGGCAGAGGCAATAAACACAGCGTGCTACATTCAGAATAGAATCTCAATAAGACCTATTCTGGAAAAGACTCCATATGAATTGTGGAAGAACAGAAAGCCCAACATTTCATATTTTCATCCATTTGGATGTACTTGTTTTATGTTAAATACTAAAAATTATTTGAACAAGTTTGACTCTAAAGCACAGAAGTGTATTATGTTAGGATACTCTGAACGCTCAAGAGGGTACAGAGTATACAATACAGAAACATAGATTGTGGAAGAATCAATCAGTGTTCGTTTTGATGATAAGCTTGACTCTGAAAAGTCAAAGCAGAATGAAGTTTTTGCAGGTATGGAAATTGAATTTACAGGTTCTGAAGACAAGTCATCAGAAGCTCTCAACACAGTCACTCCTTCAACATCTGAAAGGAGCACTGCTAGCAATCCTACAACAGCTGCTGATCAACCTCAGAAGAGACTACCCGGAAGCAGCTTGGATCACCCAGAAGAAACTATCTTAGGAAGAAAGGAAGATCCAATCAGAACTAGAGCAAGCTTCAGAAACTCTGAAGAAACCCTCATGGGACTTGTGTCTCTGATTGAACCTTCTTCTATTGATGAAGCACTTCTGGACAACGACTGGATTCTAGCAATGCAAGAAGAGCTGAATCAATTCACCAGAAACGACGTATGGGATCTTGTTCCCAGACCAAAAGGATTCAACGTCATTGGAACAAGATGGGTGTTCAGAAACAAGTTAAATGAACAAGGTGAAGTTATCAGAAACAAGGCACGACTGGTAGCACAAGGTTATAGTCAGCAAGAGGGGATAGACTATACAGAAACCTTTGCTCCAGTTGCCAGGTTAGAATCTATCAGACTTTTAATTTCATTTGCAGTTAATAGAGGCATCACTCTGTATCAGATGGATGTCAAGAGTGCATTCTTAAATGGTTATATAGAAGAATAGGTTTATGTGCACCAACCCCCTGGTTTTGAAAATACAAAACATCCAGAACATGTTTTCAAACTAAAGAAGTCACTATATGGTCTGAAACAAGCTCCCAGAGCTTGGTATGAAAGACTAAGTAACTTTTTGTTAGAAAATGAATTCACCAGAGGGAAGGTGGACACTACCTTATTCTGTAAGTCAGTTAAGAATGACATCTTAGTCTGTCAAATTTACGTTGATGATATTATTTTTGGATCTACTAATCCTTCTCTTGGAAGAAAATTTGCTAAGTGTATGCAGGCAGAATTTGAGATGAGCCTCATGGGGGAACTGAAATTCTTTCTAGGAATTCAGATCAATCAAACTCCAGAGGGAACTTACATTCATTAGAGCAAATATGTCAGAGATCTTCTGATGAAATTTGACCTCTCAGAATGTAAGCCATCAAAGATTCCAATGCATCCCACGTGCATTCTGGAAAGAGAAGAGGTAAGCAAAAAGGTAGAACAGAAGGTCTACAGAGGTATGATTGGTTCTCTCCTTTATCTGACGGCTTCAAGGCCTGATATCTTGTTCAGCATTTGTATTTGTGCTAGATTCCAATCAGATCCTAGAGAATCTCACTTAACAGCTGTTAAGCAAATTTTCAAGTATCTGAAAGGTACTACTAATCTGGGTTTATTTTATAGAAAATCTAGTGATTACAGCTTAGTAGGCTACTGTGATGCTGACTTTGCTGGAGACAGAGTGGAGCGTAAAAGTACTTCTGGAAGCTGCCAGTTTCTGGGAGAAAATCTGATCTCTTGGTCCAGCAAAAGGCAATCCACCATTGTGCTATCAACAACAGAAGCTGAGTACATAGCAGCAGCAGGATGTAGCACACAAATGCTCTGGATGAAAAGTCAGCTTGAAGACTTCCATATTTTTGAGAGTAACATCCCTATACTCTGTGACAATACTTCTGCTATTTGCTTAAGTAAGATTCCCATTTTACATTCTAGGGCTAAGCATATAGAAATAAAACATCATTTCATTAGGGACTATATTCAGAAAGGAATTTTGAATTTAAAATTTATTGATACAGACCATCAATGGGCTGATATCTTCACTAAACCCCTTTTTGAAGATAGGTTCAATTTCATTCTGAAATATCTCAGCATGAAAATCTGCCCAAAGTAAAAATGTCTTAATTCTATTATCCTTCAGAATGTGTTTTCTTTTTACTGTGAACTTCTGATCAATCTCTTTTCAGAAAGATAGAACATGCAGATTGTATCAGATGCTAGTCTTAAAGATCTGAGCGTTTCAGCTCAAGGTTTGGCGTGCTGTTCACTAAATCAAACAGATGTCATCCAATCATCAGCAAATCTCTGAAGCAGAACGCGTGCACGCTTCTGAGAAGGCAAAACGCTGATTGGGTGCATTGAGACACATGTCTGGTAACCGTTTCAAGTATCTTTCTCAAATCCCCCAAAATCAGCAAGCATTAAATGAAAGTAATCATGTTTTAAAACGTAATCATGATTTTATTTTCTCTTTCTTGAAACCGTTTACACTTTCAAAAAGTATTTTGAAATCTATTTAAGCACTTTAACTTCTCACATTAATCTTTTACCGTTTCTCATAATCTCTCAAATATTTTCTGCATCTTCTCTGTGTTCTTCTCTCTCAAGAAACCAATCTTTCAGTTTTCTCAAAAACCCTAAGTGTGAACATGGCAACCTCCAGCAATGTCTCTGCAGGTTCTCAGAACAAGGCAACATCTGAACAATATAAGATTCCTCTCAGAACACTCCTCACACCAGTGAAGAATTTGGAAGTGCTGTCTGAACTAATTGTTGACTTCTTCAGTCTGAAAGAAAATGGATTTGACTTGACAGAAGAAGTTAGGGCACAGGGCTGGGAGAGATATTTTGATAGGTTGGTTGGACCAACATTCCCAGTATTGGTCAAGGAGTTCTGGATTCATGTGTTTGCATCAACACATCTGGTTACCTCCTTCATAATGGGAAAGAAGATTGTGATCACTGAGGATCACATAGCAAGATTGATTGGTTACAGTGGCGGTGGCGTCCGCTGTATTGATATGGCTGAAAGATGCGCTGACGTGGGTGTCATTGCAGAACGGATTTTCACTCTTGGGATGCCCAGCAGCAAAATCAGAGACTTAAAGGATCACCACAGAGTATGGGCGAAGATCATTCTGGGGTGTTTTAATCACAGGAAGCCAACTAGCTCCCCTGATTATATAAATATAGATCAGCAGTTTCTGATCTATTTTATTAATCAGAAGGTAAAAATCAACTTGGCTCATCTTCTGTTTAATCACCTCAAGACCAGCGTCAAGGAGACCAGGGAAGAAGAAAGGACAAAGAGGGATTGGATACCCTTTGGAAGGTTAATATCATATATTCTGACTGAGAATAGGCTGATAGAGCACCTTACAGAAGCTCAGGAATTAAGTACTATTGAACCAACTGTTGGCAAGCCTCTCAACGCCAAGAATCTGAAGAAAATGAAGTTGATAGAGAATATCAGAAAGGAGCCCAGAGTTACTCCTCTTGCTGACACCACCAGCAGAAGAGTCCCACTGAACGACTTTCCACTATTCTCTGAGATTGAATCAAAACCAGTTGTGGTTCTCAGATACTTGGACGCTTGCAAGGCTGATGGTACAGATCCTACACTGAATATCAAAGATCTGCACCAACAACAACCAGAAGTTTCTCTGAAGAAGACGAAGAAAAGGAAGGCCACTTCAGAAGGATCATCCCAGCAGACTCCTAAGAAAAGAGGTAATTTATCTGTTGCTTCTGTTTTAAAATCTTCTGCTATTCCAACATCAATTCCAACCCCAGCTTCACATGAACTTCCAATCCCCATACCAACTATTGATGAAACCGAACCAGAAGATGACCCTTCTGAGTCACTGACTCTCAGAAGACCCCGCACCAAGCATCCTAAACCCACAACTTCAACAACATCAGAACTTGACAAAGTTCTGTCTGATATTGATGAACATGTTTCTGCTCACCTCTCCAATCCAAACACTCAACCAGAGATTGCACACTCTCCTCAACCAGAATAACCTCTCTCACCCATACCAGAAGAACCACAAATCCCTGAACAACCAGAAATTCCAACTCCTCCTCCACAACCAGAAATTCCACCTCCTTCTCCACAACCAGTAATTCCACCTCCCTCTCCTCAACCAGAAATTCATCCACCATCACCTCAACAACCTGAGTTTTATCACTCTGAAACTCCATCACCTGAACCTCATTCTCCTCAATCCTCTGAGCCACAACCCCTGGAAATTCAGCTGCCATGTGGAACAACTGTATCCATGGCCCAGCTGCCATCCTCGCCAGAATCTACCCCTCCAAATACTCCAAAAACTCCCAACAGTCCAATTGTTATTTCTGACTCTCCCACTCCATCTCCCAAACAAACTACAGAAAACCACAGCAGGACTTTCATTGATTTAACAATCCTTGACCGTCTTGCTGATCTCAAAAACAAAATAGCCATTCCCAAACCAAAACAGCTAGATGTTGGCTCTGGCATTGAGAATTTTGAAACAGGTCTGCAGCAATGGATTGCTTCTCTGAAGCAAGTCTGTCCTGGAATGATTGATCCTGCTGCCTCAGACCAACTCTGGACACGTTTCAGAATGTGGGTACGTGCTGAAGCCCTCAAGTTGCAAGATATCAACTACGAGCAGGCACAACAGAATTTCAGCAAGCTTCTGAACGAAGTTGGAAGTCAGCTGCTGAAGGAAGACGTGCTCCTTCTGGATAGTGAGCCATGGTCTGAGAAGCGTCCAACTTCAGGAGTGCATCCAGAAGAAGATCAGATAACTCAAGCTGAAGAGGTCAGTCAAGCTAAAGATGTTGCATAAAGCTCTCAGAAGCTCCCTGCTTCTGATGCTTCTCAAGCTGCCTTGGACAGGCAGACTCTGGAAGAGCTGAAGCTGAATGATATTCGTCTGCAGCAAAGAATGGAT
Organism: Vicia faba; assembly: GCA_948472305.1. Lineage (NCBI taxonomy): Eukaryota > Viridiplantae > Streptophyta > Magnoliopsida > Fabales > Fabaceae > Vicia > Vicia faba. Next base: position 588,821,503 of record OX451741.1, on the reverse strand, counting down.
GAAAGTGATCAGAAGATGAATGAAAGGATGGATGTGCAAGACAGCAAGATAGATACAGTCGTCAGCATGGTGCACAAGCAGAATGAGACTGCTGATCAGATTAAGGCAATGCTGGAGACTCTGTTCACACGCCTTCCACCCCAACCTTATTTTTTCATTCATGATATTTTCATTGTTTTCTTTGCATATCTTCTGTACTGTTTTATCTGGCTCTGAATATTTTAGTATAACAAGTTTTTCTGCTCTTATCGTTTTAGCACATCACTTACACTTTTTGATTGCTGACAAAAAGGGGGAGAACAAGAATGATATTTTTTCAATAAACGGATTACTGAGACAGAAAGACTCAAACATTCTAACTCTGATAATCTTGAATGTCCTCTGTTTTTGCTTAAGTCTACAGGTACAAGAATGCTCTCTGATACACTGAAGCCCTAAGCTCTGATACTCTGAACCAAAGCAAAGCTCTGAAGTTCTGACAGTCAAAGCTCTAATATTCTGATCTGAAGCTCTAACACTCTGATGTTCAGAAAGTCAATAAAGTTCTGATCCTGAAGAACTCTTGGAATTAAAAAGAGAAGTAATAAATTCAGGGGGAGTATCTCCGACCCCAACTTCTCTATCCCTTATCTTTGATAAATCCTTATTTAATTCTGATACAACTTATCATTTAGTTATCTCTGATTCTTTTCACGCTATTTTCAATTAAAAAAATATCTAGTTTTTGTCATCATCAAAAAGGGGGAGATTGTTAGAACAAAGTTTGAATCTACTACCCTAAGTTTAAGTTTTGATGATAACAAAATGCTAAGATATATTAATTATGTGATTCATGTAAGAACTATTTGCTACCTAAAAATTACCTTCTGTTTTGCAGAAACTCTTATGGGTATCAGCAAGAGTACATCTTAATCAGCATCAGAAAATTGGATATCAACATCAGCATTAGAAGTTGTTATATCAGAATACCAGAATCAGAAGAACAACTCACGCTTATGCTGAAGCTTGATGAACAAAAATGCGCTCAACACTCTGATCTCTGATAAAGACAACAACAGTTCATCAGCACTTAAGCAGCGTCAGAATGAGCCAAAGCCAGAACACGCTTTAAGTAGCAACGGTACTGTGCATTCAAGACTAGTTCTTACCAACGGCATCATTCCAGACAAGATCTGCTTAATAAGGAAAGTTTGGTATTGGCATTGAATCAAGATTATTGCTCCAACGTTCATCAATTTCAATGCTATATAAACAAGATAATGAAGATTGAATTGGCTAATGCTCTACATCAGTTTACACGCCTAAAAGCTAATCATCATCTTCCTTCTCTCAGTTTGCTAAAAGCTCAAAATATTCTTACTCTATTATTTTAGCAATCTAGTTTTCATAAGCTTAAATTGTGTAGTATCACAGTTGTGATAAACTGTTTTGTAGAAAACATTCACACACCTAGATTTCAATTCTTTGTAAGAAAGTGATTCCTTGAGAAACCGGTTTGTGGTTTGCTTCAAGAAGGCTTTAGCAGTTGTTAAAGCAGAGTGTAATATTCAGTTGAATATAGTGGATTAAGACCTCGTTGGAGAGAGGCGAAATCACCTTGACGGGTGGACTAGAGTAGTTTGAGATCAAACGAACCAGGATAAAAATATCGTGTTCATTGCATTGATTTTCAGTTTTACAATTCAACCCCCCCTTCTTGTGTTTTTCACTTCTTCATGAACAACAGACTACCTTCTATAATGACAAGGCTACCATCCATTGGAGTAACAGGAATCTCAACGACAGACTACCTTCCATAATGACAAGGCTATTAGCCATTGGAATAGAAAAAATCTCAACATCAGACTACCTTCAATAATGATAAGGCTACCATCCATTAGAGTAACAAAGATATCGACAACATACTACCTTCCATAATGACAAGGCTACCATCCATTGGAGTAACAAAAATCTCGACAACATACTTCCTTCCATAATGACAAGGCTACCATCCATTGGAGTAACAAAAATATCGACAACAAACTACGTTCCATAATAACAAGGCTACCATCCATTGGAGTAAAAAAAATATCGAAAACAGACTACCTTCCATAATGACAAGGCTACAATCCATTGGAGTAACAAAAATCTCGACAACAGACTTCCTTCCATAATGACAAGGCTACCATCCATTGGAGTAACAAAAATCTCGACAACAGACTACCTTCCATAATGACAAGGCTACCATCCATTGGAGTAACAAAATATAGACAATATACTACCTTCCATAATGAAAAGGCTACTATTCATTAGAGTAAAAAAAATTTAGACTGAAGACTACCTTCCATAATGACAAGCCTACCATCCAATGGAATAACAAAAATATCAAAAACAGACTACCTTCCATAATGACAAGGCTACAATCCATTGGAGTAACAAAAATCTAGACAACATACTACATTCCATAATGACAAGGCTACCATCCATTGGAGTAACAAAGATATCGATAACATACTACCTTCAATAATGACAAGGCTACCATCCATTGGAGTAACAAAAATATTGACAACAGACTACCTTCCATAACGACAAGGCTACCATCCATTGGAGTTACAAAAATAACGACAACAGACTACCTTCCATAATGACAAGGCTACCATCCATTGGAATAACAAAGATATCGACAACATACTACCATCCATAATGACAAGGCTACAACCTATTGGAGTATAAAAAATCTCGACAACAAACTACCTTTCATATTGACAAGGCTACCATCCATTGGAATAAAAAAGATATCGCCAACATACTACCTTCTATAATGACAAGGCTACTATATATTGGAGTAACAAAAATATCGACAACAAACTACCTTACATAATGACAAGGCTACCATCCATTGGAATAACAAAAATCTCGACAACAGACTACCTTCCATAATGACAAGGCTACCATCCAATGCAATAACAAAAATCTTGAAAACAGACTACCTTTCATAATGACAAGGCTACAATCCATTGGAGTAACAAAAATCTAGACAACAGACTACCTTCCATAATGACAAGGCTACCATCCATTGGAGTAACAAAGATATTGATAACATACTACTTTCCATAATCACAAGACTACCATCCATTGGAGTAACAAAAATATCGACAACAAACTACCTTCCAAAATGACAAGGCTATCAGCCATTGGAATAACAAAAATCTCGACATCAGACTACCTTTCATAATGACAAGGCTACCATCCATTGGAATAAAAAAGATATCACCAACATACTACTTCTATAATGACAAGGCTACTATCTATTGGAGTAACAAAAATATCGACAACAAACTACCTTACATAATGACAAGGCTACCATCCATTGGAATAACAAAAATCTCGACAACAGACTACCTTCCATAATGACAACGCTACCATCCAATGCAATAACAAAAATCTTGAAAACAGACTACCTTCCATAATGACAAGGCTACAATCCATTGGAGTAACAAAAATCTAGACAACAGACTACCTTTCATAATGACAAGGCTACCATCCATAGGAGTAACAAAGATATCGATAACATACTACCTTCCATAATGACAAGGCTACCATCCGTTGGAGTAACAAAAATATCGACAACAAACTACCTTACATAATGACAAAGCTACCATCCATTGGAATAATAAAAATCTCGACATCAGACTACCTTCCATGATGACAAGGCTATCATCCATTGGAGTACCAAAGATATCAACAACATACTACCTTCCATATTGACAAGGCTACCATCCATCGGAGTAACAAAAATCTCGACAACAGACTACATTCCATAATGACAAGGCTACCATCCATTTGAGTAACAAAAATATCGACAACAAACTACGTTCCATAATGACAAGGCTACCATCCATTGGAGTAAAAAAATATGGACAACAGATTACCTTCCATAATGACAAGGCTACAATCCATTGGAGTAACAAAAATCTCGACAACAGACTACCTTCCATAATGACAAGGCTACCATCCATTGGAGTAACAAAATATAGACAACATACTACCTTCCATAATGAAAAGGCTACTATTCATTAGAGTAAAAAAAATTTAGACTGAAGACTACCTTCCATAATGACAAGCCTACCATCCAATGGAATAACAAAAATATCAAAAACAGACTACCTTCCATAATGACAAGGCTACAATCCATTGGAGTAACAAAAATCTAGACAACATACTACATTCCATAATGACAAGGCTACCATCCATTGGAGTAACAAAGATATCGATAACATACTACCTTCAATAATGACAAGGCTACCATCCATTGGAGTAACAAAAATATTGACAACAGACTACCTTCCATAATGACAAGGCTACCATCCATTGTTGTTACAAAAATAACGACAACAGACTACCTTCCATAATGACAAGGCTACCATCCATTGGAATAACAAAGATATCGACAACATACTACCATCCATAATGACAAGGCTACAACCTATTGGAGTATAAAAAATCTCGACAACAAACTACCTTTCATATTGACAAGGCTACCATCCATTGGAATAAAAAAGATATCGCCAACATACTACCTTCTATAATGACAAGGCTACTATATATTGGAGTAACAAAAATATCGACAACAAACTACCTTACATAATGACAAGGCTACCATCCATTGGAATAACAAAAATCTCGACAACAGACTACCTTCCATAATGACAAGGCTACAATCCATTGGAGTAACAAAAATCTCGATAACAGACTACCTTTCATACTGACAAAGCTACCATCCATTGGAGTAAAAAAGATATCGACAACATACTACCTTGTATAATGACAAGACTACCATCCATTGGAGTTACAAAAATAACGACAACAGACTACCTTCCATAATGACAAGGCTACCATCCATTGGAGTAACAAAGATACCGACAACATACTACGTTCCATAATGACAAGGCTACAACCTATTGGAATAACAAAAATCTCGACAACAGACTACCTTCTATAATGACAAGGCTACCATCCATTGGAATAAAAAAGATATCGCCAACATACTTCCTTCTATAATGGCAAGGCAACTATATATTGGAGTAACAAAAATATCGACAACAAACTACCTTACATAATGACAAGGCTACCATCCATTGGAATAACAAAAATCTCGACAACAGACTACCTTCCATAATGACAAGGCTACCATCCAATGCAATAACAAAAATCTTGAAAACAGACTACCTTCCATAATGACAAGGCTACAATCCATTGGAGTAACAAAAATCTAGACAACAGACTACCTTTCATAATGACAAGGCTACCATCCATTGGAGTAACAAAGATATCGATAACATACTACCTTCCATAATGACAAGGCTACCATCCGTTGGAGTAACAAAAATATCGACAACAAACTACCTTCCAAAATGACAAGGCTATCAGCCATTGGAATAACAAAAATCTCGACATCAGACTACCTTCCATGATGACAAGGCTACCATCCATTGGAGTACCAAAGATATCAACAACATACTACCTTCCATAATGACAAGGCTACCATCCATCGGAGTAACAAAAATCTCGACAACAGACTACATTCCATAATGACAAGGCTACCATCCATTTGAGTAACAAAAATATCGACAACAAACTACGTTCCATAATGACAAGGCTACCATCCATTGGAGTAAAAAAATATGGACAACAGATTACCTTCCATAATGACAAGGCTACAATCCATTGGAGTAACAAAAATATCGATAACAGACTACCTTTCATAATGACAAGGCTACCATCCATTGGAGTAAAAAAGATATTGACAACATACTACCTTCCAAAATGACAAGGCTACCATCCATTGGAGTTACAAAAATAACTACAATAGACTACCTTCCATAATGACAAGGCAACCATCCATTGGAATGACAAAGATATCGACAACATACTACCTTCCATAATGACAAGGCTACAACCTATTGGAGTAAAAAAAATCTCGACAACAGACTACCTTTCATATTGACAAGGCTACCATCCATTGGAATAAAAAAGATATCGCCAACATACTACCTTCTATAATGACAAGGCTACTATATATTGGAGTAACAAAAATATCGACAACAAAATACCTTACATAATGACAAAGCTACCATCCATTGGAATAATAAAAATCTCGACAACAGACTACCTTCCAAAATGACAAGGCTACCATCCAATGCAATAACAAAAATCTTGAAAACAGACTACCTTCCATAATGACAAGGCTACAATCCATTGGAGTAACAAAAATCTAGACAACAGACTACCTTCCATAATGACATGGCTACCATCCATTTGGAGTAACAAAGATATTGATAACATACTACCTTCCATAATCACAAGGCTACCATCCATTGGAGTAACAAAAATATCGACAACAAACTACCTTCCAAAATGACAAGGCTATCAGCCATTGGAATAACAAAAATCTCGACATCAGACTACCTTTCATAATGACAAGGCTACCATCCATTGGAATAAAAAAGATATCTCCAACATACTACTTCTATAATGACAAGGCTACTATCTATAGGAGTAACAAAAATATCGACAATAAACTACCTTACATAATGACAAGGCTACCATCCATTGGAATAACAAAAATCTCGACAACAGACTACCTTCCATAATGACAAGGCTACCATCCAATGCAATAACAAAAATCTTGAAAACAGACTACCTTCCATAATGACAAGGCTACAATCCATTGGAGTAACAAAAATCTAGACAATAGACTACCTTCCATAATGACAAGGCTACCATCCATTGGAGTAACAAAGATATCGACAACAAACTACCTTCCAAAATGACCAGGCTACCATCCATTGGAGTAACTAAAATCTCGACAACAGACTACCTTCCATAATGACAAGGCTACCATCTATTGGAGTAACAAAAATATCGAAAAGAAACTACGTTCCATAATGACAAGGCTACCATCCATTGGAGTAAAAAAATATCGACAACAAATTACCTTCCATAATGACAAGGCTACAATACATTGGAGTAACAAAAATCTCGACAACAGATTACCTTCCATAATGACAAGGCTACAATCCATTGGAGTAAAAAAGATATCAACAACATACTACCTTCCATAATGACAAGGCTACCATCCATTGGAGTTACAAAAATAACGACAACAGACTACCTTCCATAATGACAAGGCTACCATCCATTGGAGTAACAAAGATATGGACAACATACTACCTTCCATAATGACAAGGCTACAACCTATTGGAGTAACAAAAATCTCGACAACAGACTACCTTCCATAATGACAAGGCTACCATCCATTGGATTAACAAAAATATCGACAACTGACTACCTACCATAATAACAAAGCTATCATCCATTGGAATAACAAAAATCTTGACAACAGACTACCATCCATAATGACAAGGCTACCATCCATTGCAATAATAAAATATCGACAACATACTACCTTCCATAATGAAAAGGCTACCATTCATTGGAGTAACAAAAATCTGGACTACAGACTACCTTCCATAATGACAAGGCTACTATCCATTAGAATAACAAAAATCTCGACCACAGACTACCTTCCTTAATGACAAGGCTACCATCCAATGGAATAACAAAAATCTCAAAAGCAGACTACCTTCCATAATGACAAGGCTACCATCCATTTGAGTAACAAAAATATTGACCATAGACTACCTTCCATAATGACAAGGCTATCATCCATTGGAGTAAGAAAAATCTCGACAACAGACTACCTCCCATAATGACAAGGCTACAATCCATTGGAGTAACAAAAATCTTGACAACAGACAACCTTCCATAATGACAAGGCTACCATACATTAGAGTAACAAAAATATCAACAACATACTACCTTCAATAATGACAAGGCTACCATTCATTGAAGTAACAAAAATATCGACAACAAACTACCTTCCAAAATGACAAGGCTACCAGCCATTGGAATAACAAAAATCTCAACAACAGAATACCTTCCATAATGACAAGGCTACCATCCATTGGAGTAACAAAGATATCGATAACATACTACCTTCCATAATGACATTGATACCATCCATTGGAGTAACAAAAATCTCGACAACAAACTACCTTCCATAATGACAAGGCTACCATCCATTGGAGTAACAAAAATATCGACAACAAACTACGTTCCATAATAACAAGGCGACAATCTATTGGAGTAAGAAAAATCTCGACAACAGACTACCTTCCATAATGACAATTCTACCATCCATTGGAATAGAAAAAGATATCGCCAACATACTACCTTCTATAATGACAAGGATATTATCTATTGGAGTAACAAAAATATTGACAACAAACTACCTTACATAATGACAAGGCTACCATCCATTGGAATAACAAAAATATCGACAATAGACTACCTTCCATAATGACAAGGCTACCATCCAATGCAATAACAAAAATCTCGAAAATAGACTACCTTCCATAATGAAAAGGCTACAATCCATTGGAGTAACAAAAATCTAGACAACATACTACCTTCCATAATGACAAGGCTACCATCCATTGGAGTAACAAAGATATCGACAACATACTACCTTCCATAATAACAAGGCTATCATCCATTGGAGTAACAAAAATATCGACAACAAACTAACTTCCAAAATGATAAGGCTATCAGCCAATGGAATAATAAAAATCTCGACATCAGACAACCTTCCATAATGACAAGGCTACCATCCATTGGAGTAACAAAGATATCGACAACATACTACCTTCCATAATGACAAGGCTACCATCCATTGGAGTAACAAAAATATCGACAACAAACTACGTTCCATAATGACAAGGCTACCATCCATTGGAGTAAAAAAATATGGACAACAGATTACCTTCCATAATGACAAGGCTACAATCCATTGGAGTAACAAAAATCTCGATAACAGACTACCTCTCATAATGACAAGGCTACCATCCATTGGAGTAAAAAAGATATCGACAACAAACTACCTTCCATAATGACAAGGCTACCATCAATTGGAGTTACAAAAATAACGACAACAGACTACCTTCCATAATGACAAGGCTACCATCCATTGAAGTAACAAAGATATCGACAACATACTACCTTCCATAATGACAAGGCTAAAACCTATTGGAGTAACAAAAATCTCGACAACAGACTACCTTCCATAATGACAAGGCTACCATCCATTGAAATAAAAAAGATATCGCCAACATACTACCTTCTATAATGACAAGGCTACTATATATTGGAGTAACAAAAATATCGACAACAAACTACTTTACATAATGACAAGGCTACCATCCATTTGAGTAACAAAAATATTGACAAAAGACTACCTTCTATAATGACAAGGCTACCATCGAATGCAATAACAAAAATCTTGAAAACAGACTACCTTCCATAATGACAAGGCTACAATCCATTGGAGTAACAAAAATCTAGACAACATACTACCTTCCATAATGACAAGGCTACCATCCATTGGAGTAACAAAGATATCGATAACATACTATCTTCCATAATGACAAGGCTACCATCCATTGGAGTAACAAAAATATCGACAACAAACTACCTTCCAAAATGACAAGGCTATCATCCATTGGAATAACAAAAATCTCGACATCAGACTACCTTCCATAATGACAAGGCTACCATCCATTAGAATAAAAAAGATATCGCCAACATACTACTTCTATAATGACAAGGCTACTATCTATTGGAGTAACAAAAATATCGACAACAAACTACCTTACATAATGACAAGGCTACCATCCATTGGAATAACAAAAATCTCGAAAACAGACTACCTTCCATAATGACAAGGCTACCATCCAATGCAATAACAAAAATCTTGAAAACAGACTGCCTTCCATAATGACAAGGCTACAATCCATTGGAGTAACAAAAATCTAGACAACAGACTACCTTCCATAATGACAAGGCTACCATCCATTGGAGTAACAAAGATATCAATAACATACTACCTTCCATAATGACAAGGCTACCATCCATTGGAGTAACAAAAATATCGACAACAAACTACCTTCCAAAACGACAAGGATATCAACCATTGGAATAACAAAATTTTTGACGTGAGACTACCTTCCATATTGACAAGGCTACCATCCATTGGAGTACCAAAGATATCGACAACATACTACCTTCCATAATGACAAGGCTACCATCCATTGGAGTAACAAAAATCTCGACAACAGACTACCTTCCATAATGACAAGGCTATCATCCATTGGAGTAACAAAAATATCGACAACAAACTACGTTCCATAATGACAAGGCTACCATCCATTGGAGTAAAAAAATATCGAAAACAGATTACCTTCGATAATGACAAGGCTACAATGCATTGGAGTAATAAAAATCTCGATAACAGACTAACTTTCATAATGACAAGGCTACCATCCATTGGAGTAAAAAAGATATCAACAACATACTACCTTCCATAATGACAAGGCTACCATCCATTGGAGTTACAAAAATAACGACAACAGACTACCTTCCATGATGACAAGGCTACCATCCATTGGAGTAACAAAGATATCGACAACATACTACCTTCCATAATGACAAGGCTACAATCTATTGGAGTAACAAAAATCTCGACAACAGACTACCTTCCATAATGACAAGGCTACCATCCATTGGAGTAACAAAGATATCGACAACATACTACCTTCCATAATAACAAGGCTATCATCCATTGGAGTAACAAAAATATCGACAACAAACTAACTTCCAAAATGACAAGGCTATCAGCCATTGGAATAATAAAAATCTCGACATCAGACTACCTTCCATAATGACAAGGCTACCATCCATTGGAGTAACAAAGATATCGACAACATACTACCTTCCATAATGACAAGGCTACCATCCATTGGAGTAACAAAAATATCGACAACAAACTACGTTCCATAATGACAAGGCTACCATCCATTGGAGTAAAATAATATGGACAACAGATTACCTTCCATAATGACAAGGCTACAATCCATTGGAGTAACAAAAATCTCGATAACAGACTACCTCTCATAATGACAAGGCTACCATCCATTGGAGTAAAAAAGATATCGACAACAAACTACCTTCCATAATGACAAGGCTACCATCCATTGGAGTTACAAAAATAACGACAACAGACTACCTTCCATAATGACAAGGCTACCATCCATTGGAGTAACAAAGATATCGACAACATACTACCTTCCATAATGACAAGGCTAAAACCTATTGGAGTAAGAAAAATCTCGACAACAGACTACCTTCCATAATGACAAGGCTACCATCCATTGGAATAAAAAAGATATCGCCAACATACTACCTTCTATAATGACAAGGCTACTATATATTGGAGTAACAAAAATATCGACAACAAACTACTTTACATAATGACAAGGCTACCATCCATTTGAGTAACAAAAATATTGACAAAAGACTACCTTCTATAATGACAAGGCTACCATCCAATGCAATAACAAAAATCTTGAAAACAGACTACCTTCCATAATGACAAGGCTACAATCCATTGGAGTAACAAAAATCTAGACAACATACTACCTTCCATAATGACAAGGCTACCATCCATTGGAGTAACAAAGATATCGATAACATACTACCTTCCATAATGACAAGGCTACCATCCATTGGAGTAACAAAAATATCGACAACAAACTACCTTCCAAAATGACAAGGCTATCATCCATTGGAATAACAAAATTCTCGACATCAGACTACCTTCCATAATGACAAGGCTACCATCCATTAGAATAAAAAAGATATCGCCAACATACTACTTCTATAATGACAAGGCTACTATCTATTGGAGTAACAAAAATATCGACAACAAACTACCTTACATAATGACAAGGCTACCATCCATTGGAATAACAAAAATCTCGACAACAGACTACCTTCCATAATGACAAGGCTACCATCCATTGCAATAACAAAATATCAACAACATACTACCTTCCATAATGAAAAGGCTACCATTCATTGGAGTAACAAAAATCTGGACTACAGACTACCTTCCATAATGACAAGGCTACTATCCATTAGAATAACAAAAATCTCGACCACAGACTACCTTCCTTAATGACAAGGCTACCATCCAATGGAATAACAAAAATCTCAAAAGCAGACTACCTTCCATAATGACAAGGCTACCATCCATTTCAGTAACAAAAATATTGACCATAGACTACCTTCCATAATGACAAGGCTATCATCCATTGGAGTAAGAAAAATCTCGACAACAGACTACCTCCCATAATGACAAGGCTACAATCCATTGGAGTAACAAAAATCTTGACAACAGACAACCTTCCATAATGACAAGGCTACCATACATTAGAGTAACAAAAATATCAACAACATACTACCTTCCATAATGACAAGGCTACCATTCATTGAAGTAACAAAAATATCGACAACAAACTACCTTCCAAAATGACAAGGCTACCAGCCATTGGAATAACAAAAATCCCAACAACAGAATACCTTCCATAATGACAAGGCTACCATCCATTGGAGTAACAAAGATATCGATAACATACTACCTTCCATAATGACATTGATACCATCCATTGGAGTAACAAAAATCTCGACAACAAACTACCTTCCATAATGACAAGGCTACCATCCATTGGAGTAACAAAAATATCGACAACAAACTACGTTCCATAATAACAAGGCGACAATCTATTGGAGTAAGAAAAATCTCGACAACAGACTACCTTCCATAATGACAATTCTACCATCCATTGGAATAGAAAAAGATATCGCCAACATACTACCTTCTATAATGACAAGGATATTATCTATTGGAGTAACAAAAATATTGACAAGAAACTACCTTACATAATGACAAGGCTACCATCCATTGGAATAACAAAAATATCGACAATAGACTACCTTCCATAATGACAAGGCTACCATCCAATGCAATAACAAAAATCTCGAAAATAGACTACCTTCCATAATGAATAGGCTACAATCCATTGGAGTAACAAAAATCTAGACAACAGACTACCTTCCATAATGACAAGGCTACCATCCATTGGAGTAACAAAGATATCGACAACATACTACCTTCCATAATAACAAGGCTATCATCCATTGGAGTAACAAAAATATCGACAACAAACTAACTTCCAAAATGACAAGGCTATCAGCCATTGGAATAATAAAAATCTCGACATCAGACTACCTTCCATAATGACAAGGCTACCATCCATTGGAGTAACAAAGATATCGACAACATACTACCTTCCATAATGACCAGGCTACCATCCATTGGAGTAACAAAAATATCGACAACAAACTACGTTCCATAATGACAAGGCTACCATCCATTGGAGTAAAAAAATATGGACAACAGATTACCTTCCATAATGACAAGGCTACAATCCATTGGAGTAATAAAAATCTCGATAACATACTACCTCTCATAATGACAAGGCTACCATCCATTGGAGTAAAAAAGATATCGACAACAAACTACCTTCCATAATGACAAGGCTACCATCAATTGGAGTTACAAAAATAACGACAACAGACTACCTTCCATAATGACAAGGCTACCATCCATTGGAGTAACAAAGATATCGACAACATAGTACCTTCCATAATGACAAGCCTAAAACCTATTGGAGTAACAAAAATCTCGACAACAGACTACCTTCCATAATGACAAGGCTACCATCCATTGGAATAAAAAAGATATCGCCAACATACTACCTTCTATAATGACAAGGCTACTATATATTGGAGTAACAAAAATATCGACAACAAACTACTTTACATAATGACAAGGCTACCATCCATTTGAGTAACAAAAATATTGACAAAAGACTACCTTCTATAATGACAAGGCTACCATCCAATGCAATAACAAAAATCTTGAAAACAGACTACCTTCCATAATGACAAGGCTAGAATCCATTGGAGTAACAAAAATCTAGACAACATACTACCTTCCATAATGACAAGGCTACCATCCATTGGAGTAACAAAGATATCGATAACATACTACCTTCCATAATGACAAGGCTACCATCCATTGGAGTAACAAAAATATCGACAACAAACTACCTTCCAAAATGACAAGGCTATCATCCATTGGAATAACAAAAATCTCGACATCAGACTACCTTCCATAATGACAAGGCTACCATCCATTAGAATAAAAAAGATATCGCCAACATACTACTTCTATAATGACAAGGCTACTATCTATTGGAGTAACAAAAATATCGACAACAAACTACCTTACATAATGACAAGGCTACCATCCATTGGAATAACAAAAATCTCGACAACAGACTACCTTCCATAATGACAAAGCTACCATCCAATGCAATTACAAAAATCTTGAAAACAGACTGCCTTCCATAATGACAAGGCTACAATCCATTGGAGTAACAAAAATCTAGACAACAAACTACCTTCCATAATGACAAGGCTACCATCCATTGGAGTAACAAAGATATCAATAACATACTACCTTCCATAATGACAAGGCTACCATCCATTGGAGTAACAAAAATATCGACAACAAACTACCTTCCAAAATGACAAGGATATCAACCATTGGAATAACAAAAATTTTGACGTGAGACTACCTTCCATAATGACAAGGCTACCATCCATTGGAGTACCAAAGATATCGACAACATACTACCTTCCATAATGACAAGGCTACCATCCATTGGAGTAACAAAAATCTCGACAACAGACTACCTTCCATAATGACAAGGCTATCATCCATTGGAGTAACAAAAATATCGACAACAAACTACGTTCCATAATGACAAGGCTACCATCCATTGGAGTAAAAAAATATCGACAACAGATTACCTTCCATAATGACAAGGCTACAATCCATTGGAGTAACAAAAATCTCGATAACAGACTACCTTTCATAATGACAAGGCTACCATCCATTGGAGTAAAAAAGATATCAACAACATACTACCTTCCATAATGACAAGGCTACCATCCATTGGAGTTACAAAAATAACGACAACAGACTACCTTCCATGATGACAAGGCTACCATCCATTGGAGTAACAAAGATATCGACAACATACTACCTTCCATAATGACAAGGCTACAATCTATTGGAGTAACAAAAATCTCGACAACAGACTACCTTCCATAATGACAAGGCTACCATCCATTGGAATAAAAAAGATATCGCCAACATACTACATTCTATAATGACAAGGCTACTATCTATTGGAGTAACAAAAATATCGACAACAAACTACCTTACATAATGACAAGGCTGCCATCCATTGGAATAACAAAAATCTCGACAACAGACTACCTTCCATAAGGACAAGGCTACCATCCAATGCAATAACAAAAATCTTGAAAACAGACTACCTTCCATAATGACAAGGCTACAATTCATTGGAGTAACAAAAATCTAGACAACAGACTACCTTCCATAATAACAAGGCTACCATCCATTGGAGTAACAAAGATATCAATAACATACTACCTTCCATAATGACAAGGCTACCATCCATTGGAGTAACAAAAATATCGACAACAAACTACCTTCCAAATTGACAAGGATATCAGCCATTGGAATAACAAAATTTTTGACGTGAGACTACCTTCCATAATGACAAGGCTACCATTCATTGGAGTACCAAAGATATCGACAACATACTACCTTCCATAATGACAAGGCTACCATCCATTGGAGTAACAAAAATCTCGACAACAGACTACCTTCCATAATGACAAGGCTATCATCCATTGGAGTAACAAAAATATTGACAACAAACTACGTTCCATAATGACAAGGCTACCATCCATTGGAGTAAAAAAATATCGACAACAGATTACCTTCCATAATGACAAGGCTACAATCCATTGGAGTAACAAAAATATCGATAACAGACTACCTTTCATAATGACAAGGCTACCATCCATTGGAGTAAAAAAGATATCAACAACATACTACCTTCCATAATGACAAGGCTACCATCCATTGGAGTTACAAAAATAACGACAACAGACTACCTTCCATGATGACAAGGCTACCATCCATTGGAGTAACAAAGATATCGACAACATACTACCTTCCATAATGACAAGGCTACAATCCATTGGAGTAACAAAAATCTCGATAACAGACTACCTCTCATAATGACAAGGCTACCATCCATTGGAGTAAAAAAGATATCGACAACAAACTACCTTCCATAATGACAAGGCTACCATCCATTGGAGTTACAAAAATAACGACAACAGACTACCTTCCATAATGACAAGGCTACCATCCATTGGAGTAACAAAGATATCGACAACAAACTACGTTCCATAATGACAAGGCTACCATCCATTGGAGTAAAAAAATATCGACAACAGATTACCTTCCATAATGACAAGGCTACAATCCATTGGAGTAACAAAAATCTCGATAACAGACTACCTTTCATAATGACAAGGCTACCATCCATTGGAGTAAAAAAGATATCAACAACATACTACCTTCCATAATGACAAGGCTACCATCCATTGGAGTTACAAAAATAACGACAACAGACTACCTTCCATGATGACAAGGCTACCATCCAATGGAGTAACAAAGATATCGACAACATACTACCTTCCATAATGACAAGGCTACAATCTATTGGAGTAACAAAAATCTCGACAACAGACTACCTTCCATAATGACAAGGCTACCATCCATTGGAGTAACAAAGATATCGACAACATACTACCTTCCATAATAACAAGGCTATCATCCATTGGAGTAACAAAAATATCGACAACAAACTACCTTCCATAATGACAAGGCTACCATCCATTGGAGTAACAAAAATATCGACAACAAACTACGTTCCATAATAACAAGGCGACAATCTATTGGAGTAAGAAAAATCTCGACAACAGACTACCTTCCATAATGACAATTCTACCATCCATTGGAATAGAAAAAGATATCGCCAACATACTACCTTCTATAATGACAAGGATATTATCTATTGGAGTAACAAAAATATTGACAAGAAACTACCTTACATAATGACAAGGCTACCATCCATTGGAATAACAAAAATATCGACAATAGACTACCTTCCATAATGACAAGGCTACCATCCAATGCAATAACAAAAATCTCGAAAATAGACTACCTTCCATAATGAATAGGCTACAATCCATTGGAGTAACAAAAATCTAGACAACAGACTACCTTCCATAATGACAAGGCTACCATCCATTGGAGTAACAAAGATATCGACAACATACTACCTTCCATAATAACAAGGCTATCATCCATTGGAGTAACAAAAATATCGACAACAAACTAACTTCCAAAATGACAAGGCTATCAGCCATTGGAATAATAAAAATCTCGACATCAGACTACCTTCCATAATGACAAGGCTACCATCCATTGGAGTAACAAAGATATCGACAACATACTACCTTCCATAATGACCAGGCTACCATCCATTGGAGTAACAAAAATATCGACAACAAACTACGTTCCATAATGACAAGGCTACCATCCATTGGAGTAAAAAAATATGGACAACAGATTACCTTCCATAATGACAAGGCTACAATCCATTGGAGTAACAAAAATCTCGATAACATACTACCTCTCATAATGACAAGGCTACCATCCATTGGAGTAAAAAAGATATCGACAACAAACTACCTTCCATAATGACAAGGCTACCATCCATTGGAGTTACAAAAATAACGACAACAGACTACCTTCCATAATGACAAGGCTACCATCCATTGGAGTAACAAAGATATCGACAACATACTACCTTCCATAATGACAAGGCTAAAACCTATTGGAGTAACAAAAATCTCGACAACAGACTACCTTCCATAATGACAAGGCTACCATCCATTGGAATAAAAAAGATATCGCCAACATACTACCTTCTATAATGACAAGGCTACTATATATTGGAGTAACAAAAATATCGACAACAAACTACTTTACATAATGACAAGGCTACCATCCATTTGAGTAACAAAAATATTGACAAAAGACTACCTTCTATAATGACAAGGCTACCATCCAATGCAATAACAAAAATCTTGAAAACAGACTACCTTCCATAATGACAAGGCTAGAATCCATTGGAGTAACAAAAATCTAGACAACATACTACCTTCCATAATGACAAGGCTACCATCCATTGGAGTAACAAAGATATCGATAACATACTACCTTCCATAATGACAAGGCTACCATCCATTGGAGTAACAAAAATATCGACAACAAACTACCTTCCAAAATGACAAGGCTATCATCCATTGGAATAACAAAAATCTCGACATCAGACTACCTTCCATAATGACAAGGCTACCATCCATTAGAATAAAAAAGATATCGCCAACATACTACTTCTATAATGACAAGGCTACTATCTATTGGAGTAACAAAAATATCGACAACAAACTACCTTACATAATGACAAGGCTACCATCCAGTGGAATAACAAAAATCTCGACAACAGACTACCTTCCATAATGACAAAGCTACCATCCAATGCAATTACAAAAATCTTGAAAACAGACTGCCTTCCATAATGACAAGGCTACAATCCATTGGAGTAACAAAAATCTAGACAACAAACTACCTTCCATAATGACAAGGCTACCATCCATTGGAGTAACAAAGATATCAATAACATACTACCTTCCATAATGACAAGGCTACCATCCATTGGAGTAACAAAAATATCGACAACAAACTACCTTCCAAAATGACAAGGATATCAACCATTGGAATAACAAAATTTTTGACGTGAGACTACCTTCCATAATGACAAGGCTACCATCCATTGGAGTACCAAAGATATCGACAACATACTACCTTCCGTAATGACAAGGCTACCATCCATTGGAGTAACAAAAATCTCGACAACAGACTACCTTCCATAATGACAAGGCTATCATCCATTGGAGTAACAAAAATATCGACAACAAACTACGTTCCATAATGACAAGGCTACCATCCATTGGAGTAAAAAAATATCGACAACAGATTACCTTCCATAATGACAAGGCTACAATCCATTGGAGTAACAAAAATCTCGATAACAGACTACCTGTCATAATGACAAGGCTACCATCCATTGGAGTAAAAAAGATATCAACAACATACTACCTTCCATAATGACAAGGCTACCATCCATTGGAGTTACAAAAATAACGACAACAGACTACCTTCCATGATGACAAGGCTACCATCCATTGGAGTAACAAAGATATCGACAACATACTACCTTCCATAATGACAAGGCTACAATCTATTGGAGTAACAAAAATCTCGACAACAGACTACCTTCCATAATGACAAGGCTACCATCCATTGGAATAAAAAAGATATCGCCAACATACTACATTCTATAATGACAAGGCTACTATCTATTGGAGTAACAAAAATATCGACAACAAACTACCTTACATAATGACAAGGCTGCCATCCATTGGAATAACAAAAATCTCGACAACAGACTACCTTCCATAAGGACAAGGCTACCATCCAATGCAATAACAAAAATCTTGAAAACAGACTACCTTCCATAATGACAAGGCTACAATTCATTGGAGTAACAAAAATCTAGACAACAGACTACCTTCCATAATAACAAGGCTACCATCCATTGGAGTAACAAAGATATCAATAACATACTACCTTCCATAATGACAAGGCTACCATCCATTGGAGTAACAAAAATATCGACAACAAACTACCTTCCAAATTGACAAGGATATCAGCCATTGGAATAACAAAATTTTTGACGTGAGACTACCTTCCATAATGACAAGGCTACCATTCATTGGAGTACCAAAGATATCGACAACATACTACCTTCCATAATGACAAGCCTACCATCCATTGGAGTAACAAAAATCTCGACAACAGACTACCTTCCATAATGACAAGGCTATCATCCATTAGAGTAACAAAAATATCGACAACACACTACGTTCCATAATGACAAGGCTACCATCCATTGGAGTAAAAAAATATTGACAACAGATTACCTTCCATAAGGACAAGGCTACAATCCATTGGAGTAACAAAAATCTCGATAACAGACTACCTTTCTTAATGACAAGGCTACCATCCATTGGAGTAAATAAGATATCAACAACATACTACCTTCCATAATGACAAGGCTACCATCCATTGGAGTTACAAAAATAACGACAACAGACTACCTTCCAAAATGACAAGGATATCAGCCATTGGAATAACAAAATTTTTGACGTGAGACTACCTTCCATAATGACAAGGCTACCATCCATTGGAGTACCAAAGATATCGACAACATACTACCTTCCATAATGACAAGGCTACCATCCATTGGAGTAACAAAAATCTCGACAACAAACTACCTTCCATAATGACAAGGCTATCATCCATTGGAGTAACAAAAATATCGACAACAAACTACGTTCCATAATGACAAGGCTACCATCCATTTGAGTAAAAAAATATCGACAACAGATTACCTTCCATAATGACAAGGCTACAAGCCATTGGAGTAACAAAAATCTCGATAACAGACTACCTTTCATAATGACAAGGCTACCATCCATTGGAGTAAAAAAGATATCAACAACATACTACCTTCCATAATGACAAGGCTACCATCCATTGGAGTTACAAAAATAACGACAATAGACTACCTTCCATGATGACAAGGCTACCATCCATTGGAGTAACAAAGATATCGACAACATACTACCTTCCATAATGACAAGGCTACAATCTATTGGAGTAACAAAAATCTCGACAACAGACTAACTTCCATAATGACAAGGCTACCATCCATTGGAATAAAGAAGATATCGCCAACATACTACATTCTATAATGACAAGGCCTACTCTCTATTGGAGTAACAAAAATATCGACAACAAACTACTTTACATAATGACAAGGCTACCATCCATTGGAATAACAAAAATCTCGACAACAGACTACCTTCCATAATGACAAGGTTACCATTCAATGCAATAACAAAAATCTTGAAAACAGACTACCTTCCATAATGACAAGGCTACAATTCATTGGAGTAACAAAAATCTAGACAACAGACTACCTTCCATAATAACAAGGCTACTATCCATTGGAGTAACAAAGATATCGATAACATACTACCTTCCATAATGACAAGGCTACCATCCATTGGAGTAATAAAAATATCGACAACAAACTACCTTCCAAAATGACAAGGCTATCAGCCATTGGAATAACAAAAATCTCGACATCAGACAACCTTCCATAATGAGAAGGCTACCATCCATTGGAGTACCAAAGATATCGACAACATACTACCTTCCATAATGACAAGCCTACCATCCATTGGAGTAACGAAAATCTCGACAACAGACTACCTTCCATAATGACAAGGTTACCATCCATTGGAGTATCAAAAATATCAACAACAGACTACCTTCCATAATGACTAGGCTACCATCCATTGGAGTAACAAAGATATCGACAACAGACTACCTTCCATAATGACTAGGCTATCATCCATTGGAGTAACAAAAATATCGACAACACACTACGTTCCATAATGGCAAGGCTACCATCCATTGGAGTAAAAAAATATCGACAACAGATTACCTTCCATAATGACAAGGCTACAATCCATTGGAGTAACAAAAATCTCGATAACAGACTAACTTTCATAATGACAAGGCTACCATCCATTGGAGTAAAAAAGATATCAACAACATACTACCTTCCAAAATGACAAGGCTACCA
The DNA here is from genome assembly GCA_948472305.1 of Vicia faba. Classification (NCBI taxonomy): domain Eukaryota; kingdom Viridiplantae; phylum Streptophyta; class Magnoliopsida; order Fabales; family Fabaceae; genus Vicia; species Vicia faba. The sequence goes on along the minus strand of OX451741.1, from coordinate 588,799,709 downwards.
TCCATTGGAGTTACAAAAATAACGACAACAGACTACCTTACATGATGACAAGGCTACCATCCATTGGAGTAACAAAGATATCGACAACATACTACCTTCCATAATGACAAGGCTACCATCCATTGGAGTAACAAAAATATTGACCATAGACTACCTTCCATAATGACAAGGCTATTATCCATTGGAGTAAGGAAAATCTCGACAAAAGACTACCTCCCATAATGACAAGGCTATAATCCATTGGAGTAACAAAAATCTTGACAACAGACAACCTTCCATAATGACAAGGCTACCATACATTAGAGTAATAAAAATATCAACAACATACTACCTTCCATAATGACAAGGCTACCATTCATTGAAGTAACAAAAATATCGACAACAAACTACCTTCCAAAATGACAAGGCTACCAGCCATTGGAATAACAAAAATCTCAACAACAGAATACCTTCCATAATGACAAGGCTACCATCCATTGGAGTAATAAAGATATCGATAACATACTACCTTCCATAATGACATTGATACCATCCATTGGAGTAACAAAAATCTCGACAACAAACTACCTTCCATAATGACAAGGCTACCATCCATTGGAGTAACAAAAATATCGACAACAAACTACGTTCCATAATAAGAAGGCGACAATCTATTGGAGTAAGAAAAATCTCGACAACAGACTACCTTCCATAATGACAAGTCTACCATCCATTGGAAAAGAAAAAGATATCGCCAACATACTACCTTCTATAATGACAAGGCTATTATCTATTGGAGTAACAAAAATATTGACAACAAACTACCTTACATAATGACAAGGCTACCATCCATTGGAATAACAAAAATATCGACAATAGACTACCTTCCATAATGACAAGGCTACCATCCAATGCAATAACAAAAATCTCGAAAATAGACTACCTTCCATAATGAAAAGGCTACAATCCATTGGAGTAACAAAAATCTAGACAACAGACTACCTTCCATAATGACAAGGCTACCATCCATTGGAGTAACAAAGATATCGACAACATACTACCTTCCATAATAACAAGGCTATCATCCATTGGAGTACCAAAAATATCGATAACAAACTAACTTCCAAAATGACAAGGCTATCATCCATTGGAATAATAAAAATCTCGACATCAGACTACCTTCCATAATGACAAGGCTACCATCCATTAGAGTAACAAAGATATCGACAACATACTACCTTCCATAATGACAAGGCTACCATCCATTGGAGTAACAAAAATATCGACAACAAACTACGTTCCATAATGACAAGGCTACCATTCATTGGAGTAAAAAAATATGGACAACAGATTACCTTCCATAATGACAAGGCTACAATCCATTGGAGTAACAAAAATCTCGATAACAGACTACCTCTCATAATGACAAGGCTACCATCCATTGGAGTAAAAAAGATATCGACAACAAACTACCTTCCATAATGACAAGGCTACCATCCATTGGAGTTACAAAAATAACGACAACAGACTACCTTCCATAATGACAAGGCTACCATCCATTGGAGTAACAAAGATATCGACAACATACTACCTTCCATAATGACAAGGCTAAAACCTATTGGAGTAACAAAAATCTCAACAACAGACTACCTTCCATAATGACAAGGCTACCATCCATTGGAATAAAAAAGATATCGCCAACATACTACCTTCTATAATGACAAGGCTACTATATATTGGAGTAACAAAAATATCGACAACAAACTACTTTACATAATGACAAGCCTACCATCCATTTGAGTAACAAAAATATTGACAACAGACTACCTTCCATAATGACAAGGCTACCATCCAATGCAATAACAAAAATCTTTAAAATAGACTACCTTCCATAATGACAAGGCTACAATCCATTGGAGTAACAAAAATCTAGACAACATACTACCTTCCATAATGACAAGGCTACCATCCATTGGAGTAACAAAGATATCGACAACATACTACCTTCCATAATGACAAGGCTACCATCCATTGGAGTAACAAAAATATCGACAACAAACTACCTTCCAAAATGACAAGGCTATCATCCATTGGAATAACAAAAATCTCGACATCAGACTACCTTCCATAATGACAAGGCTACCATCCATTAGAATAAAAAAGATATCGCCAACATACTGCTTCTATAATGACAAGGCTACTATCTATTGGAGTAACAAAAATATCGACAACAAACTACCTTACATAATGACAAGGCTACCATCCATTGGAATAACAAAAATCTCGACAACAGACTACCTTCCATAATGACAAATCTACCATCCAATGCAATAACAAAAATCTTGAAAACAGACTGCCTTCCATAATGACAAGGCTACAATCCATTGGAGTAACAAAAATCTAAACAACAGACTACCTTCCATAATGACAAGGCTACCATCCATTGGAGTAACAAAGATATCAATAACATACTACCTTCCATAATGACAAGGCTACCATCCATTGGAGTAACAAAAATATCGACAACAAACTACCTTCCAAAATGACAAGGATATCAGCCATTGGAATAACAAAATTTTTGACGTGAGACTACCTTCCATAATGACAAGGCTACCATCCATTGGAGTACCAAAGATATCGACAACATACTACCTTCCATAATGACAAGGCTACCATCCATTGGAGTAACAAAAATCTCGACAACAAACTACCTTCCATAATGACAAGGCTATCATCCATTGGAGTAACAAAAATATCGACAACAAACTACGTTCCATAATGACAAGGCTACCATCCATTTGAGTAAAAAAATATCGACAACAGATTACCTTCCATAATGACAAGGCTACAAGCCATTGGAGTAACAAAAATCTCGATAACAGACTACCTTTCATAATGACAAGGCTACCATCCATTGGAGTAAAAAAGATATCAACAACATACTACCTTCCATAATGACAAGGCTACCATCCATTGGAGTTACAAAAATAACGACAATAGACTACCTTCCATGATGACAAGGCTACCATCCATTGGAGTAACAAAGATATCGACAACATACTACCTTCCATAATGACAAGGCTACAATCTATTGGAGTAACAAAAATCTCGACAACAGACTAACTTCCATAATGACAAGGCTACCATCCATTGGAATAAAGAAGATATCGCCAACATACTACATTCTATAATGACAAGGCCTACTCTCTATTGGAGTAACAAAAATATCGACAACAAACTACCTTACATAATGACAAGGCTACCATCCATTGGAATAACAAAAATCTCGACAACAGACTACCTTCCATAATGACAAGGTTACCATTCAATGCAATAACAAAAATCTTGAAAACAGACTACCTTCCATAATGACAAGGCTACAATTCATTGGAGTAACAAAAATCTAGACAACAGACTACCTTCCATAATAACAAGGCTACTATCCATTGGAGTAACAAAGATATCGATAACATACTACCTTCCATAATGACAAGGCTACCATCCATTGGAGTAATAAAAATATCGACAACAAACTACCTTCCAAAATGACAAGGCTATCAGCCATTGGAATAACAAAAATCTCGACATCAGACAACCTTCCATAATGAGAAGGCTACCATCCATTGGAGTACCAAAGATATCGACAACATACTACCTTCCATAATGACAAGCCTACCATCCATTGGAGTAACGAAAATCTCGACAACAGACTACCTTCCATAATGACAAGGTTACCATCCATTGGAGTATCAAAAATATCAACAACAGACTACCTTCCATAATGACTAGGCTACCATCCATTGGAGTAACAAAGATATCGACAACAGACTACCTTCCATAATGACTAGGCTATCATCCATTGGAGTAACAAAAATATCGACAACACACTACGTTCCATAATGGCAAGGCTACCATCCATTGGAGTAAAAAAATATCGACAACAGATTACCTTCCATAATGACAAGGCTACAATCCATTGGAGTAACAAAAATCTCGATAACAGACTAACTTTCATAATGACAAGGCTACCATCCATTGGAGTAAAAAAGATATCAACAACATACTACCTTCCAAAATGACAAGGCTACCATCCATTGGAGTTACAAAAATAACGACAACAGACTACCTTACATGATGACAAGGCTACCATCCATTGGAGTAACAAAGATATCGACAACATACTACCTTCCATAATGACAAGGCTACCATCCATTGGAGTAACAAAAATATTGACCATAGACTACCTTCCATAATGACAAGGCTATCATCCATTGGAGTAAGGAAAATCTCGACAAAAGACTACCTCCCATAATGACAAGGCTATAATCCATTGGAGTAACAAAAATCTTGACAACAGACAACCTTCCATAATGACAAGGCTACCATACATTAGAGTAATAAAAATATCAACAACATACTACCTTCCATAATGACAAGGCTACCATTCATTGAAGTAACAAAAATATCGACAACAAACTACCTTCCAAAATGACAAGGCTACCAGCCATTGGAATAACAAAAATCTCAACAACAGAATACCTTCCATAATGACAAGGCTACCATCCATTGGAGTAATAAAGATATCGATAACATACTACCTTCCATAATGACATTGATACCATCCATTGGAGTAACAAAAATCTCGACAACAAACTACCTTCCATAATGACAAGGCTACCATCCATTGGAGTAACAAAAATATCAACAACAAACTACGTTCCATAATAAGAAGGCGACAATCTATTGGAGTAAGAAAAATCTCGACAACAGACTACCTTCCATAATGACAAGTCTACCATCCATTGGAATAGAAAAAGATATCGCCAACATACTACCTTCTATAATGACAAGGCTATTATCTATTGGAGTAACAAAAATATTGACAACAAACTACCTTACATAATGACAAGGCTACCATCCATTGGAATAACAAAAATATCGACAATAGACTACCTTCCATAATGACAAGGCTACCATCCAATGCAATAACAAAAATCTCGAAAATAGACTACCTTCCATAATGAAAAGGCTACAATCCATTGGAGTAACAAAAATCTAGACAACAAACTACCTTCCATAATGACAAGGCTACCATCCATTGGAGTAACAAAGATATCGACAACATACTACCTTCCATAATAACAAGGCTATCATCCATTGGAGTACCAAAAATATCGATAACAAACTAACTTCCAAAATGACAAGGCTATCATCCATTGGAATAATAAAAATCTCGACATCAGACTACCTTCCATAATGACAAGGCTACCATCCATTGGAGTAACAAAGATATCGACAACATACTACCTTCCATAATGACAAGGCTACCATCCATTGGAGTAACAAAAATATCGACAACAAACTACGTTCCATAATGACAAGGCTACCATTCATTGGAGTAAAAAAATATGGACAACAGATTACCTTCCATAATGACAAGGCTACAATCCATTGGAGTAACAAAAATCTCGATAACAGACTACCTCTCATAATGACAAGGCTACCATCCATTGGAGTAAAAAAGATATCGACAACAAACTACCTTCCATAATGACAAGGCTACCATCCATTGGAGTTACAAAAATAACGACAACAGACTACCTTCCATAATGACAAGGCTACCATCCATTGGAGTAACAAAGATATCGACAACATACTACCTTCCATAATGACAAGGCTAAAACCTATTGGAGTAACAAAAATCTCGACAACAGACTACCTTCCATAATGACAAGGCTACCATCCATTGGAATAAAAAAGATATCGCCAACATACTACCTTCTATAATGACAAGGCTACTATATATTGGAGTAACAAAAATATCGACAACAAACTACTTTACATAATGACAAGCCTACCATCCATTTGAGTAACAAAAATATTGACAACAGACTACCTTCCATAATGACAAGGCTACCATCCAATGCAATAACAAAAATCTTTAAAACAGACTACCTTCCATAATGACAAGGCTACAATCCATTGGAGTAACAAAAATCTAGACAACATACTACCTTCCATAATGACAAGGCTACCATCCATTGGAGTAACAAAGATATCGACAACATACTACCTTCCATAATGACAAGGCTACCATCCATTGGAGTAACAAAAATATCGACAACAAACTACCTTCCAAAATGACAAGGCTATCATCCATTGGAATAACAAAAATCTCGACATCAGACTACCTTCCATAATGACAAGGCTACCATCCATTAGAATAAAAAAGATATCGCCAACATACTGCTTCTATAATGACAAGGCTACTATCTATTGGAGTAACAAAAATATCGACAACAAACTACCTTACATAATGACAAGGCTACCATCCATTGGAATAACAAAAATCTCGACAACAGACTACCTTCCATAATGACAAATCTACCATCCAATGCAATAACAAAAATCTTGAAAACAGACTGCCTTCCATAATGACAAGGCTACAATCCATTGGAGTAACAAAAATCTAGACAACAGACTACCTTCCATAATGACAAGGCTACCATCCATTGGAGTAACAAAGATATCAATAACATACTACCTTCCATAATGACAAGGCTACCATCCATTGGAGTAACAAAAATATCGACAACAAACTACCTTCCAAAATGACAAGGATATCAGCCATTGGAATAACAAAATTTTTGACGTGAGACTACCTTCCATAATGACAAGGCTACCATCCATTGGAGTACCAAAGATATCGACAACATACTACCTTCCATAATGACAAGGCTACCATCCATTGGAGTAACAAAAATCTCGACAACAAACTACCTTCCATAATGACAAGGCTATCATCCATTGGAGTAACAAAAATATCGACAACAAACTACGTTCCATAATGACAAGGCTACCATCCATTGGAGTAAAAAAATATCGACAACAGATTACCTTCCATAATGACAAGGCTACAACCCATTGGAGTAACAAAAATCTCGATAACAGACTACCTTTCATAATGACAAGGCTACCATCCATTGGAGTAAAAAAGATATCAACAACATACTACCTTCCATAATGACAAGGCTACCATCCATTGGAGTTACAAAAATAACGACAACAGACTACCTTCCATGATGACAAGGCTACCATCCATTGGAGTAACAAAGATATCGACAACATACTACCTTCCATAATGACAAGGCTACAATCTATTGGAGTAACAAAAATCTCGACAACAGACTAACTTCCATAATGACAAGGCTACCATCCATTGGAATAAAGAAGATATCGCCAACATACTACATTCTATAATGACAAGGCCTACTCTCTATTGGAGTAACAAAAATATCGACAACAAACTACCTTACATAATGACAAGGCTACCATCCATTGGAATAACAAAAATCTCGACAACAGACTACCTTCCATAATGACAAGGTTACCATTCAATGCAATAACAAAAATCTTGAAAACAGACTACCTTCCATAATGACAAGGCTACAATTCATTGGAGTAACAAAAATCTAGACAACAGGCTACCTTCCATAATAACAAGGCTACCATCCATTGGAGTAACAAAGATATCGATAACATACTACCTTCCATAATGACAAGGCTACCACCCATTGGAGTAATAAAAATATCGACAACAAACTACCTTCCAAAATGACAAGGCTATCAGCCATTGGAATAACAAAAATCTCGACATCAGACAACCTTCCATAATGACAAGGCAACCATCCATTGGAGTACCAAAGATATCGACAACATACTACCTTCCATAATGACAAGCCTACCATCCATTGGAGTAACGAAAATCTCGACAACAGACTACCTTCCATAATGACAAGGCTATCATCCATTGGAGTAACAAAAATATCGACAACACACTACGTTCCATAATGGCAAGGCTACCATCCATTGGAGTAAAAAAATATCGACAACAGATTACCTTCCATAATGACAAGGCTACAATCCATTGGAGTAACAAAAATCTCGATAACAGACTACCTTTCATAATGACAAGGCTACCATCCATTGGAGTAAAAAAGATATCAACAACATACTACCTTCCAAAATGACAAGGCTACCATCCATTGGAGTTACAAAAATAACGACAACAGACTACCTTCCATGATGACAAGGCTACCATCCATTGGAGTAACAAAGATATCGACAACATACTACCTTCCATAATGACAAGGCTACAATCTATTGGAGTAACAAAAATCTCGACAACAGACTACCTTCCATAATGACAAGGCTACCATCCATTGGAATAAAAAAGATATCGCCAACATACTACATTCTATAATGACAAGGCTACTATCTATTGGAGTAACAAAAATATCGACAACAAACTACCTTACATAATAACAAGGCTACCATCCGTTGGAATAACAAAAATCTCGACAACAGACTACCTTCCATAATGACAAGGCTACCATCCAATGCAATAACAAAAATCTTGAAAACAGACTACCTTCCATAATGACAAGGCTACAATTTATTGGAGTAACAAAAATCTAGACAACAGACTACCTTCCATAATGACAAGGCTACCATCCATTGGAGTAACAAAGATATCGACCACATACTACCTTCCATAATGACAAGGCTACCATCCATTGGAGTAACAAAAATATCGACAACAAACTACCTTCCAAAATGACAAGGCTATCATCCATTGGAATAACAAAAATCTCGACATCAGACTACCTTCCATAATGACAAGGCTACCATCCATTAGAATAAAAAAGATATCGCCAACATACTGCTTCTATAATGACAAGGCTACTATCTATTGGAGTAACAAAAATATCGACAACAAACTACCTTACATAATGACAAGGCTACCATCCATTGGAATAACAAAAATCTCGACAACAGACTACCTTCCATAATGACAAATCTACCATCCAATGCAATAACAAAAATCTTGAAAACAGACTGCCTTCCATAATGACAAGGCTACAATCCATTGGAGTAACAAAAATCTAGACAACAGACTACCTTCCATAATGACAAGTCTACCATCCATTGGAGTAACAAAGATATCAATAACATACTACCTTCCATAATGACAAGGCTACCATCCATTGGAGTAACAAAAATATCGACAACAAACTACCTTCCAAAATGACAAGGATATCAGCCATTGGAATAACAAAATTTTTGACGTGAGACTACCTTCCATAATGACAAGGCTACCATCCATTGGAGTACCAAAGATATCGACAACATACTACCTTCCATAATGACAAGGCTACCATCCATTGGAGTAACAAAAATCTCGACAACAAACTACCTTCCATAATGACAAGGCTATCATCCATTGGAGTAACAAAAATATCGACAACAAACTACGTTCCATAATGACAAGGCTACCATCCATTGGAGTAAAAAAATATCGACAACAGATTACCTTCCATAATGACAAGGCTACAACCCATTGGAGTAACAAAAATCTCGATAACAGACTACCTTTCATAATGACAAGGCTACCATCCATTGGAGTAAAAAAGATATCAACAACATACTACCTTCCATAATGACAAGGCTACCATCCATTGGAGTTACAAAAATAACGACAACAGACTACCTTCCATGATGACAAGGCTACCATCCATTGGAGTAACAAAGATATCGACAACATACTACCTTCCATAATGACAAGGCTACAATCTATTGGAGTAACAAAAATCTCGACAACAGACTAACTTCCATAATGACAAGGCTACCATCCATTGGAATAAAGAAGATATCGCCAACATACTACATTCTATAATGACAAGGCCTACTCTCTATTGGAGTAACAAAAATATCGACAACAAACTACCTTACATAATGACAAGGCTACCATCCATTGGAATAACAAAAATCTCGACAACAGACTACCTTCCATAATGACAAGGTTACCATTCAATGCAATAACAAAAATCTGGAAAACATACTACCTTCCATAATGACAAGGCTACAATTCATTGGAGTAACAAAAATCTAGACAACAGACTACCTTCCATAATAACAAGGCTACCATCCATTGGAGTAACAAAGATATCGATAACATACTACCTTCCATAATGACAAGGCTACCATCCATTGGAGTAATAAAAATATCGACAACAAACTACCTTCCAAAATGACAAGTCTATCAGCCATTGGAATAACAAAAATCTCGACATCAGACAACCTTCCATAATGACAAGGCTACCATCCATTGGAGTACCAAAGATATCGACAACATACTACCTTCCATAATGACAAGCCTACCATCCATTGGAGTAACGAAAATCTCGACAACAGACTACCGTCCATAATGACAAGGCTATCATCCATTGGAGTAACAAAAATATCGACAACACACTACGTTCCATAATGGCAAGGCTACCATCCATTGGAGTAAAAAAATATCGACAACAGATTACCTTCCATAATGACAAGGCTACAATCCATTGGAGTAACAAAAATCTCGATAACAGACTACCTTTCATAATGACAAGGCTACCATCCATTGGAGTAAAAAAGATATCAACAACATACTACCTTCCAAAATGACAAGGCTACCATCCATTGGAGTTACAAAAATAACGACAACAGACTACCTTCCATGATGACAAGGCTACCATCCATTGGAGTAACAAAGATATCGACAACATACTACCTTCCATAATGACAAGGCTACAATCTATTGGAGTAACAAAAATCTCGACAACAGACTACCTTCCATAATGACAAGGCTACCATCCATTGGAATAAAAAAGATATCGCCAACATACTACATTCTATAATGACAAGGCTACTATCTATTGGAGTAACAAAAATATCGACAACAAACTACCTTACATAATGACAAGGCTACCATCCGTTGGAATAACAAAAATCTCGACAACAGACTACCTTCCATAATGACAAGGCTACCATCCAATGCAATAACAAAAATCTTGAAAACAGACTACCTTCCATAATGACAAGGCTACAATTCATTGGAATAACAAAAATCTAGACAACAGACTACCTTCCATAATGACAAGGCTACCATCCATTGGAGTAACAAAAATATCGGCAACAAACTACCTTCCAAAATGACAAGGCTATCAGCCATTGGAATAACAAAAATCTCGACATCAGACTACCTTCCATAATGACAAGGCTACCATCCATTGGAGTACCAAAGATATTGACAACATACTACCTTCAATAATGACAAGGCTTCCATCCATTGGAGTAACTAAAATCTCGACAACAGACTACCTTCCATAATGACAAGGCTACCATCCATTGGAGTAACAAAAATATCGACAACAAACTATGTTCCATAATGACAAAGCTACCATCCATTGGAGTAAAAAAATATCGACAACAAATTACCTTCCATAATGACAAGGCTACAATCCATTGGAGTAACAAAAATCTCGATAAAAAAATACCTTTCATAATGACAAGGCTACCATCCATTGGAGTAAAAAAGATAATGACAACATACTACCTTCCATATTGACAAGGCTACCATCCATTGGAGTTACAAAAATAACGACAACAAACTACCTTCCATAATGACAAGGCTATCAGCCATTGGAATAACAAAAATCTCGACATCAGACTACCTTCCATAATGACAAGGCTACCATCCATTGGAGTACCAAAGATATCGACAACATACTACCTTCAATAATGACAAGGCTTCCATCCATTGGAGTAACAGAAATCTCGACAACATACTACCTTCCATAATGACAAGGCTACCATCCATTGGAGTAACAAAAATATCGACAATAGACTACCTTCCATAATGACAATGCTACCATCTATTGGAGTAACAAAAATCTCGACAACAGACTACCTTCCATAATAATAAGGCTACAATCCATTAAAGTAACAAAAATGTCGACAACAGACTACCATCCATAATCACAAGGCTACCATCCATTCCAATAACAAAATATCGACAACATACTACCTTCCATAATGAAAAGGCTACCATTCATTGGAGTAACAAAAATCTAGACTACAGACTACCTTCCATAATGACAAGGCTACTATCCATTAGAATAACAAAAATCTCGACCACAGACTACCTTCCATAATGACAAGGCTATCATCCAATGGAATAACAAAAATCTCAAAAGCAGACTACCTTCCATATGACAAGGCTACAATCCATTGGAGTAACCAAAATCTAGACAACAGCCTACCTTCCATAATGACAAGGCTACCATCCATTGGAGTAACAAAGATATCGACAACATACTACCCTCCATAATGACAAGCCTACCATCCATTTGAGTAACAAAAATGTTGACAATAGACTACCTTCCATAATGACAAGGCTACCATCCATTGGAGTAAGAAAAATCTCGACAAAAGACTACCTCCCATAATGACAAGGCTACAATCCATTGGAGTAACAAAAATCTTGACAACAGACAAGCTTCCATAATGACAAGGCTACCATACATTAGAGTAACAAAGATATCGACAACATACTACCTTCCATAATGACAAGGCTACCATCCATTGGAGTAACAAAAATCTCGACAACAAACTATCTCCACTAATGACAAGGCTACCATCCATTGAAGTAACAAAAATATCGACAATAAACAACCTTCCAAAATGACAAGTCTACCAGCCATCGGAATAACAAAAATCTCAACAACAGACTACCTTCCATAATGACAAGGCTACCATCCATTGGAGTAACAAAGATATCGACAACATACTACCTTCCATAATGACAAGGCTACCATCCATTGGAGTAACAAAAATCTCGACAACAAACTACCTTCCATAATGACAAGGCTACCATCCATTGGAGTAACAAAAATATTGACAAAAAACTACGTTCCATAATGACAAGGCGACAATATATTGGAGTAACAAAAATCTCGACAACAGACTACCTTCCATAATGACAAGTCTACCATCCATTGGAATAGAAAAAGATATTGCCAACATACTACCTTCTATAATGACAAGGCTACTATCTATTGGAGTAACAAAAATATTGACAACAAACTACCTTACGTAATGACAAGGCTACCATCCATTGGAATAACAAAAATATCGACAACAGACTACCTTCCATAATGACAAGGCTACCATCCAATGCAATAACAAAAATCTCGAAAATAGACTACCTTCCATAATGACAAGGCTACAATCCATTGGAGTAACAAAAATCTAGACAACAGACTACCTTCCATAATGACAAGGCTACCATCCATTGGAGTAACAAAGATATCAACAACATACTACCTTCCATAATAACAAGGCTATCATCCATTGGAGTAAATAAAATATCGACAACAAACTACCTTCCAAAATGACAAGGCTATCAGCCATTGGAATAACAAAAATCTCGACATCAGACTACCTTCCATAATGACAAGGCTACAATCCATTGGAGTAACAAAGATATCGACAACATACTACCTTCCATAATGACAAGGCTACCATCCATTGGAATAACAAAAATATTGACAATAGACTACCTTCCATAATAATAAGGCTACAATCCATTAAAGTAACAAAAATGTCGACAACAGACTACCATCCATAATCACAAGGCTACCATCCATTCCAATAACAAAATATCGACAACATACTACCTTCCATAATGAAAAGGCTACCATTCATTGGAGTAACAAAAATCTAGACTACAGACTACCTTCCATAATGACAAGGCTACTATCCATTAGAATAACAAAAATCTCGACCACAGACTACCTTCCATAATGACAAGGCTATCATCCAATGGAATAACAAAAATCTCAAAAGCAGACTACCTTCCATATGACAAGGCTACAATCCATTAGAGTAACCAAAATCTAGACAACAGCCTACCTTCCATAATGACAAGGCTACCATCCATTGGAGTAACAAAGATATCGACAACATACTACCCTCCATAATGACAAGCCTACCATCCATTTGAGTAACAAAAATGTTGACAATAGACTACCTTCCATAATGACAAGGCTACCATCCATTGGAGTAAGAAAAATCTCGACAAAAGACTACCTCCCATAATGACAAGGCTACAATCCATTGGAGTAACAAAAATCTTGACAACAGACAAGCTTCCATAATGACAAGGCTACCATACATTAGAGTAACAAAGATATCGACAACATACTACCTTCCATAATGACAAGGCTACCATCCATTGGAGTAACAAAAATCTCGACAACAAACTATCTCCACTAATGACAAGGCTACCATCCATTGAAGTAACAAAAATATCGACAATAAACAACCTTCCAAAATGACAAGTCTACCAGCCATCGGAATAACAAAAATCTCAACAACAGACTACCTTCCATAATGACAAGGCTACCATCCATTGGAGTAACAAAGATATCGACAACATACTACCTTCCATAATGACAAGGCTACCATCCATTGGAGTAACAAAAATCTCGACAACAAACTACCTTCCATAATGACAAGGCTACCATCCATTGGAGTAACAAAAATATTGACAAAAAACTACGTTCCATAATGACAAGGCGACAATATATTGGAGTAACAAAAATCTCGACAACAGACTACCTTCCATAATGACAAGTCTACCATCCATTGGAATAGAAAAAGATATTGCCAACATACTACCTTCTATAATGACAAGGCTACTATCTATTGGAGTAACAAAAATATTGACAACAAACTACCTTACGTAATGACAAGGCTACCATCCATTGGAATAACAAAAATATCGACAACAGACTACCTTCCATAATGACAAGGCTACCATCCAATGCAATAACAAAAATCTCGAAAATAGACTACCTTCCATAATGACAAGGCTACAATCCATTGGAGTAACAAAAATCTAGACAACAGACTACCTTCCATAATGACAAGGCTACCATCCATTGGAGTAACAAAGATATCAACAACATACTACCTTCCATAATAACAAGGCTATCATCCATTGGAGTAAATAAAATATCGACAACAAACTACCTTCCAAAATGACAAGGCTATCAGCCATTGGAATAACAAAAATCTCGACATCAGACTACCTTCCATAATGACAAGGCTACAATCCATTGGAGTAACAAAGATATCGACAACATACTACCTTCCATAATGACAAGGCTACCATCCATTGGAGTAACAAAAATCTCGACAACAGACTACCTTCCATAATGACAAGGCTACCATCCATTGGAGTAACAAAAATATCGACAACAAACTATGTTCCATCATTAAAAGGCTACCATCCATTGGAGTAAAAAAATACCGACAACAGATTACCTTCCATATTGACAAGGCTACAATCCATTGGAGTAACAAAAATCTCGACAACAGAATACCTTTCATAATGACAAGGCTACCATCCATTGGAGTTAAATAACAATAATAAACTATCTTCCATAATGACAGGGCTACCATCCATTGGAATAACTAAAATATTGATAACATACTACCTTCCATAATGACGAGGCTACCATCCAATGGAATTACAAAAATCTCGAAAACAGACTACCTTCCATAATGAATAGGCTACCATCCATTGGAGTAACAGAAATCTCAACAACAGACTACCTTCTATAATGACAAGACTACCATCCATTAGAGTAACAAAAATCTCAACGACAGACTACCTTCCATAATGACAATGCTACCATCTATTGGAGTAACAAAAATCTCGACAACAGACTACCTTCCATAATGACAAGGCTACCATCCATTGGAGTAACAAAAATCTCGACAACATACTACCTTCCATAATGACAAGGCTACCATCCATTGGATTAACAAAAATATCGATAACTGACTACCTGCCATAATGACAAAGCTATCATCCATTGGAATAACAAAAATCTTGACAACAGACTACCTTCCATAATGACAAGGCTACCATCCATTGGAGTAACAACAATATTGAAAATAGACTACCTTCCATAATAATAAGGCTACCATCCATTAAAGTAACAAAAATGTCGACAACAGACTACCATCCATAATGACCAGGCTACCATCCATTCCAATAACAAAATATCGATAACATACTACCTTCCATAATGAAAAGGCTACCATTCATTGGAGTAACAAAAATCTGGACTACATACTACCTTCCATAATGACAAGGCTACTATCCATTAGAATAACAAAAATCTCGACCACAGACTACCTTCCATAATGACAAGGCTATCATCCAATGGAATAACAAAAATCTCAAAAGCAGACTACCTTCCATATGACAAGGCTACAATCCATTGGAGTAACCAAAATCTAGACAACAGCCTACCTTCCATAATGACAAGGCTACCATCCATTGGAGTAACAAAGATATCGACAACATACTACCCTCCATAATGACAAGGCTACCATCCATTTGAGTAACAAAAATGTTGACAATAGACTACCTTCCAAAATGACAAGGCTACCATCCATTGGAGTAACAAAAATCTAGACAATAGACTACCTTCCATAATGACAAGGCTACCATCCATTGGAGTAACAAAGATATCAACAACATACTACCTTCCATAATAACAAGGCTATCATCCATTGGAGTAAATAAAATATCGACAACAAACTACCTTCCAAAATGACAAGGCTATCAGCCATTGGAATAACAAAAATCTCGACATCAGACTACCTTCCATAATGACAAGGCTACAATCCATTGGAGTAACAAAGATATCGACAACATACTACCTTCCATAATGACAAGGCTACCATCCATTGGAGTAACAAAAATCTCGACAACAGACTACCTTCCATAATGACAAGGCTACCATCCATTGGAGTAACAAAAATATCGACAACAAACTACGTTCCATCATTAAAAGGCTACCATCCATTGGAGTAAAAAAATATCGACAACAGATTACCTTCCATATTGACAAGGCTACAATCCATTGGAGTAACAAAAATCTCGACAACAGAATACCTTTCATAATGACAAGGCTACCATCCATTGGAGTTAAATAACAATAATAAACTATCTTCCATAATGACAGGGCTACCATCCATTGGAATAACTAAAATATTGATAACATACTACCTTCCATAATGACGAGGCTACCATCCAATGGAATTACAAAAATCTCGAAAACAGACTACCTTCCATAATGAATAGGCTACCATCCATTGGAGTAACAGAAATCTCAACAACAGACTACCTTCTATAATGACAAGGCTACCATCCATTAGAGTAACAAAAATCTCAACGACAGACTACCTTCCATAATGACAATGCTACCATCTATTGGAGTAACAAAAATCTCGACAACAGACTACCTTCCATAATGACAAGGCTACCATCCATTGGAGTAACAAAAATATCGACAACATACTACCTTCCATAATGACAAGGCTACCATCCATTGGATTAACAAAAATATCGATAACTGACTACCTGCCATAATGACAAAGCTATCATCCATTGGAATAACAAAAATCTCGACAACAGACTACCACCCATAATGACCAGGCTACCATCCATTCCAATAACAAAATATCGACAACATACTACCTTCCATAATGAAAAGGCTACCATTCATTGGAGTAACAAAAATCTGGACTACAGACTACCTTCCATAATGACAAGGCTACTATCCATTAGAATAACAAAAATCTCGACCACAGACTACCTTCCATAATGACAAGGCTATCATCCAATGGAATAACAAAAATCTCAAAAGCAGACTACCTTCCATATGACAAGGCTACAATCCATTGGAGTAACCAAAATCTAGACAACAGCCTACCTTCCATAATGACAAGGCTACCATACATTGGAGTAACAAAGATATCGACAACATACTACCCTCCATAATGACAAGGCTACCATCCATTTGAGTAACAAAAATGTTGACAATAGACTACCTTCCATAATGACAAGGCTACCATCCATTGGAGTAAGAAAAATCTCGACAAAAGACTACCTCCCATAATGACAAGGCTACAATCCATTGGAGTAACAAAAATCTTGACAACAGACAAGCTTCCATAATGACAAGGCTACCATACATTAGAGTAACAAAGATATCGACAACATACTACCTTCCATAATGACAAGGCTACCATCCATTGGAGTAACAAAAATCTCGACAACAAACTATCTCCCATAATGACAAGGCTACCATCCATTGAAGTAACAAAAATATCGACAATAAACTACCTTCCAAAATGACAAGTCTACCAGCCATCGGAATAACAAAAATCTCAACAACAGACTACCTTCCATAATGACAAGGCTACCATCCATTGGAGTAACAAAGATATCGACAACATACTACCTTCCATAATGACAAGGCTACCATCCATTGGAGTAACAAAAATCTCGACAACAAACTACCTTCCATAATGACAAGGCTACCATCCATTGGAGTAACAAAAATATTGACAAAAAACTACGTTCCATAATGACAAGGCGACAATCTATTGGAGTAACAAAAATCTCGACAACAGACTACCTTCCATAATGACAAGTCTACCATCCATTGGAGTAACAAAGATATCGACAACATACTACCTTCCATAATAACAAGGCTATCATCCATTGGAGTAAATAAAATATCGACAACAAACTACCTTCCAAAATGACAAGGCTATCAGCCATTGGAATAACAAAAATCTCGACATCAGACTACCTTCCATAATGACAAGGCTACAATCCATTGGAGTAACAAAGATATCGACAACATACTACCTTCCATAATGACAAGGCTACCATCCATTGGAGTAACAAAAATCTCGACAACAGACTACCTTCCATAATGACAAGGCTACCATCCATTGGAGTAACAAAAATATCGACAACAAACTACGTTCCATCATTAAAAGGCTACCATCCATTGGAGTAAAAAAATATCGACAACAGATTACCTTCCATATTGACAAGGCTACAATCCATTGGAGTAACAAAAATCTCGACAACAGAATACCTTTCATAATGACAAGGCTACCATCCATTGGAGTTAAATAACAATAATAAACTATCTTCCATAATGACAGGGCTACCATCCATTGGAATAACTAAAATATTGATAACATACTACCTTCCATAATGACGAGGCTACCATCCAATGGAATTACAAAAATCTCGAAAACAGACTACCTTCCATAATGAATAGGCTACAATCCATTGGAGTAACAGAAATCTCAACAACAGATTACCTTCTATAATGACAAGGCTACCATCCATTAGAGTAACAAAAATCTCAACGACAGACTACCTTCCATAATGACAATGCTACCATCTATTGGAGTAACAAAAATCTCGACAACAGACTACCTTCCATAATGAAAAGGCTACCATCCATTGGAGTAACAAAAATCTCGATAACATACTACCTTCCATAATGACAAGGCTACCATCCATTGGATTAACAAAAATATCGATAACTGACTACCTGCCATAATGACAAAGCTATCATCCATTGGAATAACAAAAATCTTGACAACAGACTACCTTCCATAATGACAAGGCTACCATCCATTGGAGTAACAACAATATTGAAAATAGACTACCTTCCATAATAATACGGCTACCATCCATTAAAGTAACAAAAATGTCGAAAATAGACTACCTTCCATAATGAACAGGCTACCATCCATTGGAGTAACAAAAATCTGAACAACAGACTAGCTTCCATAATGAAAAGGCTATCATTCATTGGAGTAACAAAATTCTGGACTACAAACTACCTTCCATAATGACAAGTCTACTATCCATTGGAATAACAAAAATCTCGACAACATACTACCTTCCATAATGACAAGGCTACAATCCATTGGAGTAACAAAAATCTCGAAAACAGACTACCTTCCATAATGACAAGGCTATTATCTATTGGAGTAACAAAAATCTAGACAACAGACTACCTTCCATAATGACAAGGCTACCATCCATTGGAGTAACAAAGATATCGACAACAAACTACGTTCCATCATTAAAAGGCTACCATCCATTGGAGTAACAAAAATATTGACAATAGACTACCTTCCATAATGACAAGGCTACCATCCATTGGAGTAACAAAGATATCGACAACATACTACCTTCCATAATGACAAGGCTACCATCCATTGGAGTAACAAAAATCTCGACAACAGACTACCTTCCATAATGACAAGGCTACCATCCATTGGAGTAACAAAAATATCGACAACAAACTACGTTCCATAATGAAAAGGCTACCATCCATTGGAGTAAAAAAATATCGACAACAGATTACCTTCCATATTGACAAGGCTACAATCCATTGGAGTAACAAAAATCTCGACAACAGAATACCTTTCATAATGACAAGGCTACCATCCATTGGAGTTAAATAACAACAATAAACTATCTTCCATAATGACAGGGCTACCATCCATTGGAATAACTAAAATATTGACAACATACTACCTTCCATAATGACGAGGCTACCATCCAATGGAATTACAAAAATATCAAAAACAGACTACCTTCCATAATGAACAGGCTACCATCCATTGGAGTAACAGAAATCTGAACAACAGACTACCTTCTATAATGACAAGGCCACCATCCATTAGAGTAACAAAAATCTCAACGACAGACTACCTTCCATAATGACAATGCTACCATCTATTGGAGTAACAAAAATCTCGACAACAGACTACCTTCCATAATGACAAGGCTACAATCCATTAGAGTAACAAAGATATCGACAACACAATACCTTCCATAATGATAAGGCTACCATCCATTGGAGTAACAAAAATATCGATAACAAATTACCTTCCAAAACGACAAGGCTATCAGCCATTGGAATAACAAAAATCTCGACATCAGACTACCTTCCATAATGACAAGGCTACCATCCATTGGAGTAACAAAGATATCGACAACATACTACCTTCCATAATGACAAGGCTACCATCCATTGGAGTAACAAAAATCTCGACAACAGACTACCTTCCATAATGACAAGGCTACCATCCATTGGAGTAACAAAAATATCGACAACAAACTACGTTCCATAATGAAAAGGCTACCATCCATTGGAGTAAAAAAATATCGACAACAAATTACCTTCCATATTGAAAAGGCTACAATCCATTGGAGTAACAAAAATCTCGACAACAGAATACCTTTCATAATGACAAGGCTACCATCCATTGGAGTTAAATAACAACAATAAACTATCTTCCATAATGACAGGGCTACCATCCATTGGAATAACTAAAATATTGACAACATACTACCTTCCATAATGACGAGGCTACCATCCAATGGAATTACAAAAATCTCGAAAACAGACTACCTTCCATAATGAACAGGCTACCATCCATTGGAGTAACAGAAATCTGAACAACAGACTACCTTCTATAATGACAAGGCCACCATCCATTAGAGTAACAAAAATCTCAACGACAGACTACCTTCCATAATGACAATGCTACCATCTATTGGAGTAACAAAAATCTCGACAACAGACTACCTTCCATAATGACAAGGCTACCATCCATTGGAGTAACAAAAATCTCGATAACATAATACCTTCCGTAATGACAAGGCTTCCATCCATTGGATTAACAAAAATATCGACAACTGACTACCTACCATAATGACAAAGCTATCATCCATTGGAATAACAAAAATCTTGACAACAGACTACCTTCCATAATGACAAGGCTACCATCCATTGGAGTAACAAAAATATTGAAAATAGACTACCTTCCATAATAATAAGGCTACCATCCATTAAAGTAACAAAAATGTCGAAAATAGACTACCTTCCATAATGAACAGGCTACCATCCATTGGAGTAACAGAAATCTGAACAACAGACTACCTTCCATAATGAAAAGGCTATCATTCATTGGAGTAACAAAATTCTGGACTACAAACTACCTTCCATAATGACAAGGCTACTATCCATTGGAATAACAAAAATCTCGACAACAGACTACCTTCCATAATGACAAGGCTACCATCCAATGGAATAACAAAAATCTCGAAAACATACTACCTTCCATAATGACAAGGCTATTATTTATTGGAGTAACAAAAATCTAGACAACAGACTACCTTCCATAATGACAAGGCTACCATCCTTTGGAGTAACAAAGATATCGACAACATACTACCTTCCATAATGACAAGGCTACCATCCATTGGAGTAACAAAAATATTGACAACAGACTACCTTCCATAATGACAAGGCTACCATCCATTGGAGTAAGAAAAATCTCAACAACAGAATACCTCCCATAATGACAAGGCTACAATCCATTGGAGTAACAAAAAAATCTTTACAACAGACCACCTTCCATAATGACAAGCCTACCATCTATTGGAGTAAAAAAGATATCGACAACATAATACCTTCTATCATGACAAGGATAATACTTATTGGAGTAACAAAAATATCGACAACAAACTACCTTCCATATTTACAAGGCTACCATCCATTGGAATAACAAATCTCTCGACAACAGACTACCTTCCATAATAACAAGGCTACCATCCAAGGCAATAATAAAAATCTCGAAAACAGACTACCTTCCATAATGACAAGGCTACAATCCATTGGAGTAACAAAGATATCGACAACACAATACCTTCCATAATGATAAGGCTACCATCCATTGGAGTAACAAAAATATCGACAACAAATTACCTTCCAAAACGACAAGGCTATCATCCATTGGAATAACAAAAATCTCGACATCAGACTACCTTCCATAATGACTAGGCTACCATCCATTGGAGTAACAAAGATATCGACAACATACTACCTTCCATAATGACAAGGCTACCATCCATTGGAGTAACAAAAATCTAGACAACATACTACCTTCCATAATGACAAGGCTACCATCCATTGGAGTAACAAAAATATCGAAAACATAATACGTTCCATAATAGCAAGGCTACCATCCATTGGAGTAAAAAATATCGACAACAGATTACCTTCCATAATTACATGGCTACAATCCATTAGAGTAACAAAAATCTCAACGACAGACTACCTTTCATAATGATAATGCTACCATCTATTGGAGTAACAAAAATCTCGATAACAGACTACCTTCCATAATGACAAGGCTACCACCCATTGGGGTAACAAAAATCTCGATAACAAACTACCTTCCATAATGACAAGGCTACCATCCATTGGATTAACAAAAATATCGACAACTGACTACCTACCATAATGACAAGGCTATCATCCATTGGATCAACAAAAATCATGACAACATACTACCTTCCATAATGACAAGGCTACCATCCATTGGAGTAACAAAAATATTGACAATAGACTACCTTCCATAATAATAAGGCTACCATCCATTAAAGTAACAAAAATGTCGAAAATAGACTACCTTCCATAATGAACAGGCTACCATCCATTGGAGTAACATAAATCTGAACAATAGACTACCTTCCATAATGAAAAGGCTACCATTCATTGGAGTAACAAAAATCTGGACTACATACTACATTCCATAATGATAAGGCTACTATCCAATGGAATAACAAAAATCTCGACAACAGACTACCTTCCATAATGACAAGGCTACCATCCAATGGAATAACAAAAATCTCAAAAACAGACTACCTTCCATAATGACAAGGCTACAATCCATTGGAGTAACAAAAAGATAGACAATATACTACCTTCCATAATGACAAGGCTACAATCCATTGGAGTAACAAATAAATCTTGATAACAGACCACCTTCCATAATGACAAGTCTACCATATATTGGAGTAAAAAAGATATAGACAACATACTACCTTCTATAATGACAAGGCTATTATCTATTGGAGTAACAAAAATATCGACAACAAACTACCTTCCATAATGACAAGGCTACCATCCATTGGAATAACAAAAATCTCGACAACAGACTACCTTCCATAATGACAAGGCTACCATCCAATTGAATAATAAAAATCTCGAAAACATACTACCTTCCATAATGACAAGGCTACAATCCATTAAAGTAACAAAAATTGAGACAACAGACTACGTTCCATAATGACAAGGCTACCATCCATTGGAGTAACAAAGATATCAACAACATACTACCTTCCATAATGACAAGGCTACCATCCATTAGA
The DNA here is from genome assembly GCA_948472305.1 of Vicia faba. Lineage (NCBI taxonomy): Eukaryota > Viridiplantae > Streptophyta > Magnoliopsida > Fabales > Fabaceae > Vicia > Vicia faba. The sequence goes on along the minus strand of OX451741.1, from coordinate 588,775,723 downwards.
GTAACAAAAATCTCCACAACAGACTACCTTCCATAATGACAAGGCTACCATCCATTGGAGTAACAAAAATATCGACAACAAACTACGTTCCATAATGATAAGGCTACCATCCATTGGAGTAAAAAAATATCGACAACAGATTACCTTCCATAATGACAAGGCTACAATCCATTGGAGTAACAAAAATCTCGACAACAGAATACCTTTCATAATGACAAGGCTACCATCCATTGGAGTAAAAAATATATCGACAACATACTACCTTCCATAATGACAAGGCTACCATCCATTGGAGTTACAAAAATAACAACAATAAACTACCTTCCATAATGACAGGGCTACCATCCATTGGAATAACAAAAATCTTGACAACATACTAACTTCCATAATGACGAGGCTACCATCCAATGGAATAACAAAAATCTCAAAAACAGACTACCTTCCATAATGAACAGGCTACCATCCATTGGAGTAACAGAAATCTGAACAACAGACTACCTTCTATAATTACAAGGCTACCATCCATTGGAGTAACAAAAATCTCAACGACTGACTACCTTCCATAACGACAATTCTACCATCTATTGGAGTAACAAAAATATCGACAACAGACTACCTTCCATAATGACAAGGCTACCATCCATTGGAGTAACAAAAATATCGACAACAAACTACCTTCCATAATGACAAGGCTACCATCCATTGGAATAACAAAAATCTCGACAACAGACTACCTTCCATAATGACAAGGCTACCATCCAATTGAATAATAAAAATCTCGAAAACAGACTACCTTCCATAATGACAAGGCTACAATCCATTAAAGTAACAAAAATTGAGACAACAGACTACGTTCCATAATGACAAGGCTACCATCTATTGGAGTAACAAAGATATCGACAACATACTACCTTCCATAATAACAAGGCTACCATCCATTGGAGTAACAAAAATATCGACAACAAACTACCTTCCAAAATGACAAGGCTATCATCCATTGGAATAACAAAAATCTCGACATCATACTACCTTCATTAATGACAAGGCTACCATCCATTGGAGTAACAAAGATATCAACAACATACTACCTTCCATAATGACAAGGCTACCATCCATTAGAGTAACAAAAATCTCGACAACAGACTACCTTCCATAATGACAAGGCTACCATCCATTTGAGTAACAAAAATATCGACAACAAACTACGTTCCATAATGATAAGGCTACCATCCATTGGAGTAAAAAAATATCGACAACAGATTACCTTCCATAATGACAAGGCTACAATCCATTGGAGTAACAAAAATCTCGACAACAGAATACCTTTCATAATGACAAGGCTACCATCCATTGGAGTAAAAAATATATCGACAACATACTACCTTCCATAATGACAAGGATACCATCCATTGGAGTTACAAAAATAACAACAATAAACTACCTTCCATAATGACAGGGCTACCATCCATTGGAATAACAAAAATCTTGACAACATACTAACTTCCATAATGACGAGGCTACCATCCAATGGAATAAAAAAAATCTCAAAAACAGACTACCTTCCATAATGAACAGGCTACCATCCATTGGAGTAACAGAAATCTGAACAACAGACTACCTTCTATAATTACAAGGCTACCATCCATTGGAGTAACAAAAATCTCAACGACTGACTACCTTCCATAACGACAATGCTACCATCTATTGGAGTAACAAAAATATCGACAACAGACTACCTTCCATAATGACAAGGCTACCATCCATTGGAGTAACAAAAATCTCGACAACAGACTACCTTCCATAATGACAAGGCTACCATCCATTGGATTAACAAAAATATCGATAACTTACTACCTACCATAATGACAAAGCTATCATCCATTGGAATAACAAAAATCTTGACAACAGACTACCTTCCATAATGACAAGGCTACCATACATTGGAGTAACAAAAATATTGACAATAGACTACCTTCCATAATAATAAGGCTACCATCCATTAAAGTAACAAAAATGTCGAAAATAGACTACCTTCCATAATGAACAGGCTACCATCCATTGGAGTAACAAAAATCTGAACATTAGACTACCTTCCATAATGAAAAGGCTACCATTCATTGGAGTAAAAAAAATATGGATTACAGACTACCTTCCATAATGACAAGGCTACTATCCATTGGAATAACAAAAATCTCGACTACAGACTACCTTCCATAATGACAAGGCTACCATCCAATGGAATAACAAAAATCTCAAAAACAGACTACATTCAATAATGACAAGGCTACAATCCATTGGAGTAACAAAAATCTAGACAACAGACTACCTTCCATAATGACAAGGCTACCATCCATTGGAGTAACAAAGATATCGACAACATACTAACTTCCATAATGACAAGGCTACCATCCATTGGAGTAACAAAAATATGGACAACAGATTACCTTCCATAATGACAAGGCTACCATCCATTGGAGTAAGAAAAATCTCAACAATTGACTACCTCCCATAATGACAAGGCTACAATCTATTGGAGTAACAAAAAAATCTTGACAACAGACCACCTTCCATAATGACAAGGCTACCATCTATTGGAGTAAAAAAGATATCGATAACATACTACCTTCTATACTGACAAGGCTACTATCTATTGGAGTAACAAAAATATCGACAACAAACTACCTTCCATAATGACAAGGCTAACATCCATTGGAATAACAAAAATCTCGATAACAGACTACCTTCCATAATAACAAGGCTACCATCCAATGGAATAATAAAAATCTCGAAAACAGACTACCTTTCATAATGACAAGGCTACAATCGATTAAAGTAACAAAAATCGAGACAACAGACTACCTTCCATAATGATAAGGCTACCATCCATTGGAGTAACAAAGATATCGACAACATAATACCTTCCATAATGATAAGGCTACCATCCATTGGAGTAACAAAAATATCGACAACATACTACCTTTCATAATGACAAGGCTACCATCCATTAGAGTAACAAAAATATCGACAACAAACTACGTTCCATAATGACAACACTACCATCCATTGGAGTAAACAAATATCGACAACAGATTACCTTCCATAATGACAAGGCTACAATCCATTGGAGTAACAAAAATCTCGACAATAGACTACCTTCCATAATGACAAGGCTACCATCCATTGGAGTAATAAATATATCGACAACATACTAACTTCCATAATGACAAGGCTACCATCCTTTGGAGTTACAAAAATATCGACAACAAACTACCTTCCATAATGATAGGGCTACCATCCATTGGAATAACAAAAATCTTGACAACATACTACCTTCCATAATCACGAGGCTATCATCCAATGGAATAACAAAAATCTCGAAAACAGACTACCTTCCATAATGAACAGGCTACCATCCATTGGAGTAACAGAAATCTGAACAACAGACTATCTTCTATAATTACAAGGCTACCATCCATTGGAGTAACAGAAATCTCAACGACAGACTACCTTCTATAATGACAATGCTACCATCTATTGGAGTAACAAAAATCTCGACAACAGACTACCTTCCATAATGACAAGGCTCCAATCCTTTGGAGTAACAAAAATGTCGACAACATACTACCTTCCATAATGACAAGGCTACCATCCATTGATTAACAAAAATATTGACAACTGACTACCTACCATAATAACGATGCTATCATCCATTGGAATAACAAAAATCTCGTTAACAGACTACCTTTCATAATGACAAGGCTACCATCCATTAGAGTAACAAAAATATTGATAATAGACTACCTTCCATAATAATAAGGCTACCATCGATTAAAGTAACAAAAAACTCGACAACGTACTACCTACCATAATGACAAGGCTACCATCCATTGCAGTAACAAAAAATCAACAACATACTACCTTCCATAATGAAAAGGCTACCATTCATTAGAGTAACGAAAATCTGGACTACAGACTACCTTCCATAATGACAAGTCTACTATCCATTGGAATAACAAAAATCTCGATAATAGACTACCTTCCATAATGACAAGGCTACCATCCAATGGAATAACAAAAATCTCAAAAATAGACTACCTTCCATAATGACAAGGCTACAATCCATTGGAGTAACAAAAATCTAGACAACATACTACCTTCCATAATGACAAGGCTAACATCCATTGGAGTAACAAAGGTATCGACAACATACTACCTTTCATAAAGACAAGGCTACCATCCATTGGAGTAACAAAAATATTGACAACAGACTACGTTCCATAATGACAAGGCTACCATCTATTGGAGTAAGAAAAATCTCAATAACAGACTACCTCCCATAATGACAAGGCTACAATCCATTGAAGTAACAAAAAAATCTTGACAACAGACCACCTTCCATAATGACAAGGATAGCATCCATTAGAGTAAAAAAGATATCAACAACATACTACCTTCTATAATGATAAGGCTGCTATCTATTGGAGTAATAAAAATATCGACAACAAATTACCTTCCATAATGACATGGCTACCATCCATTGGAATAACAAAAATCTCGACAACAGACTACCTTCCATAATAACAAGGCTACCATCCAATGCAATAACAAAAATCTCGAAAACAGACTACCTTCCATAATGACAAGGCTACACTCCATTGGAGTAACAAAAATCTAGACAACAGACTACCTTCCATAATGACAAGGCTACCATCCATTGGAATAACAAAGATATCGAAAACATACTACGTTCCATAATGACAAGGCTACCATCTATTGGAGTGATAAAATTATCGACAACAAACTACCTACCAAAATGACAAGGCTATCAGCCATTGGAATAACAAAAACCTCGACATCAGACTACCTTCCATAATGAAAGGCTTCCATCCATTGGAGTAACAAAGATATCGACAACATACCACCTTCAATAATGACAAGGCTACCATCCATTGGAGTAACAAAAATCTCGATAACAGACTACCTTCCATAATAAAAAGGCTACCATCCATTGGAGTAACAAAAATATCGACAACAAACTACGTTCCAGAATGAAAAGGCTACCATCCATGGGAGTAAATAAATATCAACAACAAACTACCTTCCATAATGACAATGCTACAATCCATTAGAGTAAAAAAAATCTCGACAACAGACTACCTTCCATAACGACAAGGCTACCATCCATTGGAGTAACAAAAATCTCGATAACAGACTACCTTCCATAATGACAAGGCTACCATCCATTGGAGTAACAAAAATATCGACAACAAACTACGTTCCATAATGACAAGGACACCATCCATTGGAGTAAAAAAATATCAACAACAGACTACCTTCCATAATGACAAGGCTACAATCCATTAGAGTAACAAAAATCTCGACAACAGACTACCTTCCATAATGACAAGGCTACCATCCATTGGAGTAAAAAAGATACCGACAACATACTACCTTCCATAGTGACAAGGCTTCCATCCTTTGGAGTTATAAAAATATCGACAACAAACTACCTTCCATAATGACAGGGCTACCATCCATTGGAATAACAAAACTCTTGACAACAGACTACCTTCCATAATGACGAGGCTACCATCCAATGGAATAACAAAAATCTCGAAAACAGACTACCTTCCATAATGAACAGGCTACCATCCATTGGAGTAACAGAAATCTCAACGACAGACTACCTTTCATAATGACAATGCTACCATCTATTGGAGTAACAAAAATCTCGACAACAGACTACCTTCTATAATGACAAGGCTGCCATCCATTGGAGTAACATAAATCACGACAACAGACTACCTTCCATAATGACAAGGCTACCATCCATTGGAGTAATAAAAATATCGACAACATACTACCTTCCATAATGACAACGCTACCATCCATTAGAGTAACAAAATATCGACAACATACTACCTTCCATAATGACAAGGCTACCATCCATTGGAGTAACAAAGATATCAACAACATACTACCTTCCATAATGACAAGGCTACCATCCATTGGAGTAACAAAAATATTGACAACAGACTACCTTCCATAATGACAAGGCTTCCATCCATTGGAGTAACAAAAATCTCGACAACAGACTACCTTCCTTAATGACAAGGCTACCATCCATTGGAGTAACAAAGATATCGACAACATACTAACTTCCATAACGACAAGGCTACCATCCATTGGAGTAACAAAAATCTCGACAACAGATTACCTTCCATAATGACAAGGCTACTATCCATTGGAGTAAGAAAAATCTCAACAACAGACTACCTCCTATAATGACAAGGGTACAATCTATTAGAGTAACAAAAAAATCTTGACAACAGACCACCTTCCATAATGACAAGGCTACCATCTATTGGAGTAAAAAAGATATCGACAACATACTACCTTCTATAATGACAAGGCTACTATCTATTGGAGTAACAAAAATATCGACAACAAACTACCTTCCATAATGACAAGGCTACCATCCATTGGAATAACAAAAATCTCGACAACAGACTACCTTCCATAATAACAAGGCTACCATCCAATGCAATAATGAAAATCTCGAAAACAGACTACCTTCCATAATGACTAGGCTACAATCGATTAAAGTAACAAAAATCGAGACAACAGACTACCTTCCATAATGATAAGGCTACCATCCATTGGAGTAACAAAGATATCGACAACATAATACCTTCCATAATGATAAGGTTACCATCCATTGGAGTAACAAAAATATCGACAACAAACTACCTTCGAAAATGACAAGGCTATCAGCCATATGAATAACAAAAATCTCGACATCAGACTACCATCCATACTGACAAGGCTACCATCCATTGGAATAACAAAGATATCGACAACATACTACCTTCCATAATGACAAGGCTACCATCCATTGGAGTAACAAAAATCTAGACAACATACTACCTTCCATAATGACAAGGCTACCATCCATTGGAGTAATAAAGATATCGACAACATACTAACTTCCATAATGACAAGGCTACCATCCTTTGGAGTTACAAAAATATCGACAACAAACTACCTTCCATAATGATAGGGCTACCATCCATTGGAATAACAAAATTCTTGACAACATACTACCTTCTATAATCACGAGTCTATCATCCAACGGAATAACAAAAATCTCGAAAACAGAATACTTACCATAATAACAATGCTATCATCCATTGGAATAACAAAAATCTCGATAACAGACTACCTTTCATAATGACAAGGCTACCATCCATTAGAGTAACAAAAATATTGACAAGAGACTACCTTCCATAATAATAAGGCTACCATCCATTAAAGTAACAAAAAACTTGACAACGTACTACCTTCCATAATGACAAGGCTACGATCCATTGCAGTAACAAAATATCAACAACATACTACCTTCCTTAATGAAAAGGCTACCATTCATTAGAGTAACAAAAATCTGGACTACAGACTACCTTCCATAATGACAAGGCTACTATCCATTGGAATAACAAAAATCTCGACAATAGACTACCTTCCATAATGACAAGGCTACCATCCAATGGAATAACAAAAATATCAAAAATAGATTACCTTCCATAATGACAAGGCTACAATACATTGGAGTAATAAAAATCTAGACAACAGACTACCTTCCATAATGACAAGGCTAACATCCATTGGAGTAACAAAGGTATCGACAACATACTACCTTTCATAAAGACAAGGCTACCATCCATTGGAGTAACAAAAATATCGACAACAAACTACCTTCCAAATTGACATGGCTATCAGCCATTGGAATAACAAAAATCTTGACATCAGACTACCTTCCATAATGACACGGCTACCATCCATTGGAATAAAAAAGATATCGCCAACATACTACTTCTATAATGACAAGGCTACTATCTATTGGAGTAACAAAAATATCGACAACAATCTACCTTACATAATGACAAGGCTACCATCCATTGGAATAACAAAAATCTCGACAACAGACTACCTTCCATAATGACAAGGCTACCATCCAATGCAATAACAAAAATCTTGAAAACAGACTACCTTCCATAATGACAAGGCTACAATCCATTGGAATAACAAAAATCTAGACAACAGACTACCTTCCATAATGACAAGGCTACCATCCATTGGAGTAACAAAAATATCGACAACAAACTCCCTTCCAAAATGACAAGGCTATCAGCCATTGGAATAACAAAAATCTTGACATCAGACTACCTTCCATAATGACAAGGCTACCATCCATTGGAGTACCAAAGACATCGACAACATACTACCTTCCATAATGACAAGGCTACCATCCATTGGAGTAACAAAAATCTCGACAACAGACTACCTTCCATAATGACAACGCTATCATCCATTGGAGTAACAAAAATATCGAAAACAAACTACATTCCATAATGACAAGGCTACCATCCATTGTAGTAAAAAAATATCGACAACAGATTACCTTCCATAATGACAAGGCTACAATCCATTGGAGTAACAAAAATCTCGATAACAGACTACCTTTCATAATGACAAGGCTACCATCCATTGGAGTAAAAAAGATATCAATAACATACTACCTTCCATAATGACAAGGCTACCATCCATTGGAGTTACAAATATAACGACAACAGACTACCTTCCATAATGAAAAGGCTACCATCCATTGGAGTAACAAAGATATCGACAACATACTACCTTCCATAATGACAAGGCTACAATCTATTGGAGTAACAAAAATCTCGACAACAGACTACCTTCCATAATGACAAGGCTACCATCCATTGGAATAAAAAAGATATCGCCAACATACTACATTCTATAATGATAAGGCTACTATCTATTGGAGTAACAAAAATATCGATAACAAACTACCTTACATAATGACAAGGCTACCATCCATTGGAATAACAAAAATCTCGACAACAGACTACCTTCCATAATGACAAGGCTACCATCCAATGCAATAACAAAAATCTTGAAAACAGACTACCTTCCATAATGACAAGGCTACAATCCATTGGAATAACAAAAATCTTGACAACATACTACCTTCCATAATGACGAGGCTACCAGGAATAACAAAAATCTCGAAAATAGACTACCTTCCATAATGAATAGACTACCATCAATTGGAGTAACAGAAATCTGAACAACAGACTACCTTCTATAATGACAAGGCTACCATCCATTGGAGTAACAAAAATCTCAACGACAGACTATCTTCCATAATGACAATGCTACCATCTATTGGAGTAACAAAAATCACGACAACAGTCTACCTTCCATAATGATAAGGCTACCATCCATTGGAGTAACAAAAATCTCGACAACACACTACCTTCCATTATGACAAGGGTACCATCCATTGGATTAACAAAAATATCGACAACTGACTACCTACCATAATGACAAAGCTATCATCAATTGGAATAACAAAAATCTTGACAACAGACTACCTTCCATAATGACAAGGCTACCATCCATTGGAGTAACAAAAATATTGACAATAGACTACCTTCCATAATAATAAGGCTACAATCCATTAAAGTAACAAAAATGTCGACAACAGACTACCATCCATAATGACAAGGCTACCATCCATTGCAATAACAAAATATCGATAACATACCACCTTCCATAATGAAAAGGCTACCATTCATTGGAGTAACAAAAATCTGGACTACAGACTACCTTCCATAATGACAAGGCTACTATCCATTATAATAACAAAAATCTCGACCATAGACTACCTTCCATAATGACAAGGCTACCATCCAATGGAATAACAAAAATCTCAAAAGCAGACTACCTTCCATAATGACAAGGCTACAATCCATTGGAGTAACAAAAACCTAGACAAAAGACTACCTTCCATAATGACAAGGCTACCATCCATTGGAGTAACAAAGATATCGACAACATACTACCCTCCATAATGACAAGGCTACCATCTATTTGAGTAACAAATATATTGACAATAGACTACCTTCCATAATGACAAGGCTACCATCCATTGGAGTAAGAAAAATCTCGACAACAGACTACCTCCCATAATGACAAGGCTACAATCCATTGGAGTAACAAAAACCTTGGCAACAGACAACCTTCCATAATGACAAAGCTACCATACATTAGAGTAACAAAAATATCAACAACATACTACCTTCCATAATGACAAGGCTACCATTCATTGAAGTAACAAAAATATCGACAACAAACTACCTTCCAAAATGACAAGGCTACCAGCCATTGGAATAACAAAAATCTCAACAATAGAATACCTTACATAATGACAAGGCTACCATCCATTGGAATAACAAAAATCTCGACAACAGACTACCTTCCATAATGACAAGGCTACCATCCAATGCAATAACAAAAATCTTGAAAACAGACTACCTTCCATAATGACAAGGCTACAATCCATTGGAGTAACAAAAATCTAGACAACAGACTACCTTCCATAATGCAAAGGCTACCATCCATTGGAGTAACAAAGATATCGATAACATACTACCTTCCATAATGACAAGGCTACCATCCATTGGAGTACCAAAAATATCGACAACAAACTACCTTCCAAAATAACAAGGCTATCAGCCATTGGAATAACAAAAATCTCGACATCAGACTACCTTCCATAATGACAAGGCTACCATCCATTGGAGTACCAAAGATATCAACAACATACTACCTTCCATAATGACAAGGCTACCATCCAGTGGAGTAACTAAAATCTCGACAACAGACTACCTTCCATAATGACAAGGCTACCATCCATTGGAGTAACAAAAATATCGACAATAAACTACGTTCCATAATGACAAGGCTACCATCCATTGGAGTAAAAAAATATCGACAACAAATTACCTTCCATAATGACAAGGCTACAATCCATTGGAGTAACAATAATCTCGATAACAGAATACCTTTCATAATGACAAGGCTTCCATCCATTGGAGTAAAATAGATATCGACAACATACTACCTTCCATAATGACAAGGCTACCATCCATTGGAGTTATAAAAATAACGACAACAAACTACCTTCCATAATGAAAGGGCTACCATCTATTGGAATAACAAAAATCTTGACAACATACTACCTTCCATAATGACGAGGCTACCATCCAATGGAATTACAAAAATCTCGAAAATAGACTACCTTCCATAACGAACAGGCTACCATCAATTGGAGTAACAGAAATCTGAACAACAGACTACCTTCTATAATGACAAGGCTACCATCCATTAGAGTAACAAAAATCTCAACGACAGACTATCTTCCATAATAACAATGCTACCATCTATTGGAGTAATAGAAATCTCGACAACAGACTACCTTCCATAATGATAAGGCTACCATCTATTGGAGTAACAAAAATCTTGACAACAGACTACCTTCCATAATGACAAGGCTACCATCCATTGGATTAACAAAAATATCGACAACTGACTACCTACCATAATGACAAAGCTATCATCCATTGGAATAACAAAAATCTTGACAACAGACTACCTTCCATAATGACAAGGCTACCATCCATTGGAGTAACAAAAATATTGTCAATAGACTACCTTCCATAATAATAAGGCTACAATCCATTAAAGTAACAAAAATGTCGACAACAGACTACCATCCATAATGACAAGGCTACCATCCATTGCAATAACAAAATATCGACAACATACTACCTTCCATAATGAAAAGGCTACCATTCGTTGGAGTAACAAAAATCTGGACTACAGACTACCTTCCATAATGACAAGGCTACTATCCATTAGAATAACAAAAATCTCGACCACAGACTACCTTCCATAAAGACAAGGCTACCATCCAATGGAATAACAAAAATCTCAAAAGCAGACTACCTTCCATAATGACAAGCCTACAATCCATTGGAGTAACAAAAATCTAGACAACAGACTACCTTCCATAATGACAAGGCTACCATCCATTGGAGTAACAAAGATGTCGACAACAGACTACCATCCATAATGACAAGGCTACCATCCATTTGAGTAACAAATGTATTGACAATAGACTACCTTCCATAATGACAAGGCTACCATCCATTGGAGTAAGAAAAATCTCGACAACAGACTACCTCCCATAATGACAAGGCTACAATCCATTGGAGTAACAAAAACCTTGACAACAGACAACCTTCCATAATGACAAGGCTACCATACATTAGAGTAACAAAAATATTAACAACATACTACCTTCCATAATGACAAGGCTACAATTCATTGAAGTAACAAAAATATCGACAACAAACTACCTTCCAAAATGACAAGGCTACTAGCCATTGGAATAACAAAAATCTCAACAATAGAATACCTTACATAATGACAAGGCTACCATCCATTGGAATAACAAAAATCTGGACAACAGACTACCTTCCATAATGACAAGGCTACCATCCAATGCAATAACAAAAATCTTGAAAATAGACTACCTTCCATAATGACAAGGCTACAATCCATTGGAGTAACAAAAATCTAGACAACAGACTACCTTCCATAATGCAAAGGCTACCATCCATTGGAGTAACAAAGATATCGACAACAAACTACCTTCCAAAATGACAAGGCTATCAGCCATTGGAATAACAAAAATCTCGACATCAAACTACCTTCCATAAATACAAGGCTACCATCCATTGGAGTACCAAAGATATCAACAACATACTACCTTTCATAATGACAAGGCTACCATCCATTGGAGTAACTAAAATCTCGATAACATACTACCTTCCATAATGACAAGGCTACCATCCATTGGAGTAACAAAAATATCGACAACAAACTACGTTCCATAATGACAAGGCTACCATCCATTGGAGTAAAAAAATATCGACAACAAATTACCTTCCATAATGACAAGGCTACAATCCATTTGAGTAACAAAAATCTCGATAACAGAATACCTTTCATAATGACAAGGCTACCATCCATTGGAGTAAAAAAGATATCGACAACATACTACCTTCCATAATGACAAGGCTACCATCCATTGGAGTTACAAAAATAACGACAACAAACTACCTTCCATAATGACAGGGCTACCATCCATTGGAATAACAAAAATCTTGACAACATACTACCTTCCATAATGACGAGGCTACCATCCAATGGAATAACAAAAATCTCGAAAATAGACTACCTTCCATAATGAACAGACTACCATCAATTGGAGTAACAGAAATCTGAACAACAGACTACCTTCTATAATGACAAGGCTACCATCCATTGGAGTAACAAAAATCTCAATGACAGACTATCTTCCATAATGACAATGCTACCATCTATTGGAGTAACAAAAATCTCGACAACATACTACCTTCCATAATGATAAGGCTACCATCCATTGGAGTAACAAAAATCTCAACAACAGACTACCTTCCATAATGACCAGGCTACCATCCATTGGATTAACAAAAATATCGACAACTGACTACCTACCATAATGACAAAGCTATCATCCATTGGAATAATAAAAATCTTGACAACAGACTACCTTCCATAATGACAAGGCTACCATCCATTGGAGTAACAAAAATATTGACAATAGACTACCTTCCATAATAATAAGGCTACAATCCATTAAAGTAACAAAAATGTCGACAACAGACTACCATCCATAATGACAAGGCTACCATCCATTGCAATAACAAAATATCGACAACATACTACCTTCCATAATGAAAAGGCTACCATTCATTGGAGTAACAAAAATATGGACTACAGACTACCTTCCATAATGACAAGGCTACTATCCATTAGAATAACAAAAATCTCGACCACAGACTACCTTCCATAATGACAAGGCTACCATCCAATGGAATAACAAAAATCTCAAAAGCAGACTACCTTCCATAATGACAAGGCTACAATCCATTGGAGTAACAAAAATCTAGACAACAGACTACCTTCCATAATGACAAGGCTACCATCCATTGGAGTAACAAAGATGTCGACAACATACTACCCTCCATAATGACAAGGCTACCATCCATTTGAGTAACAAATATATTAACAATAGACTACCTTCCATAATGACAAGGCTACCATCCATTGGAGTAAGAAAAATCTCGACAACAGACTACCTCCCATAATGACAAGGCTACAATCCATTGGAGTAACAAAAACCTTGACAACAGACAACCTTCTATAATGACAAGGCTACCATACATTAGAGTAATAAAAATATCAACAACATACTACCTTCCATAATGACAAGGCTACCATTCATTCAAGTAACAAAAATATCGACAACAAACTACCTTCCAAAATGACAAGGCTACCAGCCATTGGAATAACAAAAATCTCAACAATAGAATACCTTACATAATGATAAGGCTACCATCCATTGGAATAACAAAAATATCGACAACAGACTACCTTCCATAATGACAAGGCTACCATCCAATGCAATAATAAAAATCTTGAAAACAGACTACCTTCCATAATGACAAGGCTACAATCCATTGGAGTAACAAAAATCTAGACAGCAGACTACCTTCCATAATGCAAAGGCTACCATCCATTGGAGTAACAAAGATATCGATAACATACTACCTTACATAATGACAAGGCTACCATCCATTGGAGTAACAAAAATATCGACAACAAACTACCTTCCAAAATGACAAGGCTATCAGCCATTGGAATAACAAAAATCTCGACATCAGACTACCTTCCATAATGACAAGGCTACCATCCATTGGACTACCAAAGATATCAATAACATACTACCTTCCATAATGACAAGGCTACCATCCAGTGGAGTAACTAAAATCTCGACAACAGACTACCTTCCATAATGACAAGGCTACCATCTATTGGAGTAACAAAAATATCGACAACAAACTACGTTCCATAATGACAAGGCTACCATCCATTGGAGTAAAAAAATATCGACAACAAATTACCTTCCATAATGACAAGGCTATAATCCATTGGAGTAACAATAATCTCGATAACAGAATACCTTTCATAATGACAAGGCTACCATCCATTGGAGTAAAAAAGATATCGACAACATACTACCTTCCATAATGACAAGGCTACCATCCTTTGGAGTTATAAAAATAAGGACAACAAACTATCTTCCATAATGAAAGGGCTACCATCCATTGGAATAACAAAAATCTTGACAACATACTACCTTCCATAATGACGAGGCTACCATCCAATGGAATAACAAAAATCTCGAAAATAGACTACCTTCCATAATGAACAGGCTACCATCAATTGGAGTAACAGAAATCTGAACAACAGACTACCTTCTATAATGACAAGGCTACCATCCATTAGAGTAACAAAAATCTCAACGACAGACTATCTTCCATAATGACAATGCTACCATCTATTGGAGTAATAAAAATCTCGACAACAGACTACCTTCCATAATGATAAGGCTACCATCTATTGGAGTAACAAAAATCTCGACAATAGACTACCTTCCATTATGACAAGGGTACCATCCATTGGATTAACAAAAATATCGACAACTGACTACCTACCATAATGACAAAGCTATCATCCATTGGAATAACAAAAATCTTGACAACAGACTACCTTCCATAATGACAAGGCTACCATCCATCGGAGTAACAAAAATATTGACAATAGACTACCTTCCATAATAATAAGGCTACAATCCATTAAAGTAACAAAAATGTCGACAACAGACTACCATCCATAATGACAAGGCTACCATCCATTTGAGTAACAAATATATTGACAATAGACTACCTTCCATAATGACAAGGCTACCATCCATTGGAGTAAGAAAAATCTCGACAACAGACTACCTCCCATAATGACAAGGCTACAATCCATTGGAGTAACAAAAACCTTGACAACAAACAACCTTCCATAATGACAAGGCTACCATACATTAGAGTAACAAAAATATCAACAACATACTACCTTCCATAATGATAAGGCTACCATCCATTGGAGTAACAAAGATATCGACAACATAATACCTTCCATAATGATAAGGTTACCATCCATTGGAGTAACAAAAATATCGACAACAAACTACCTTCGAAAATGACAAGGCTATCAGCCATATAAATAACAAAAATCTCGACATCAGACTACCATCCATACTGACAAGGCTACCATCTATTGGAGTAACAAAAATCTCGACAACATACTACCTTCCATAATGATAAGGCTACCATCCATTGGAGTAACAAAAATCTCAACAACAGACTACCTTCCATAATGACAAGGCTACCATCCATTGGATTAACAAAAATATCGACAACTGACTACCTACCATAATGACAAAGCTATCATCCATTGGAATAATAAAAATCTTGACAACAGACTACCTTCCATAATGACAAGGCTACCATCCATTGGAGTAACAAAAATATTGACAATAGACTACCTTCCATAATAATAAGGCTACAATCCATTAAAGTAACAAAAATGTTGACAACAAACTACCATCCATAATGACAAGGCTACCATCCATTGCAATAACAAAATATCGACAACATACTACCTTCCATAATGAAAAGGCTACCATTCATTGGAGTAACAAAAATCTGGACTACAGACTACCTTCCATAATGACAAGGCTACTATCCATTAGAATAACAAAAATCTCGACCACAGACTACCTTCCATAATGACAAGGCTACCATCCAATGGAATAACAAAAATCTCAAAAGCAGACTACCTCCCATAATGACAAGGCTAAAATCCATTGGAGTAACAAAAATCTAGACAACGGACTACCTTCCATAATGACAAGGCTACCATCCATTGGAGTAACAAAGATGTCGACAACATACTACCCTCCATAATGACAAGGCTACCATCCATTTGAGTAACAAATATATTAACAATAGACTACCTTCCATAATGACAAGGCTACCATCCATTGGAGTAAGAAAAATCTCGACAACAGACTACCTCCCATAATGACAAGGCTACAATCCATTGGAGTAACAAAAACCTTGACAACAGACAACCTTCTATAATGACAAGGCTACCATACATTAGAGTAATAAAAATATCAACAACATACTACCTTCCATAATGACAAGGCTACCATTCATTGAAGTAACAAAAATATCGACAACAAACTACCTTCCAAAATGACAAGGCTACCAGCCACTGGAATAACAAAAATCTCAACAATAGAATACCTTACATAATGATAAGGCTACCATCCATTGGAATAACAAAAATATCGACAACAGACTACCTTCCATAATGACAAGGCTACCATCCAATGCAATAACAAAAATCTTGAAAACAGACTACCTTCCATAATGACAAGGCTACAATCCATTGGAGTAACAAAAATCTAGACTACAGACTACCTTCCATAATGCAAAGGCTACCATCCATTGGAGTAACAAAGATATCGATAACATACTACCTTACATAATGACAAGGCTACCATCCATTGGAGTAACAAAAATATCGACAACAAACTACCTTCCAAAATGACAAGGCTATCAGCCATTGGAATAACAAAAATCTCGACATCAGACTACCTTCCATAATGACAAGGCTACCATCCATTGGACTACCAAAGATATCAACAACATACTACCTTCCATAATGACAAGGCTACCATCCAGTGGAGTAACTAAAATCTCGACAACAGACTACCTTCCATAATGACAAGGCTACCATCCATTGGAGTAACAAAAATATCGACAACAAACTACGTTCCATAATGACAAGGCTACCATCCATTGGAGTAACAAAAATATCGACAACAAACTACCTTCCAAAATGCCAAGGCTATCAGCCATTGGAATAACAAAAATCTCGACATCAGACTATCTTCCATAATGACAAGGCTACCATCCATTGGAGTAAGAAAAATCTCGACAACATACTACCTTCCATAATGACAAGGCTACAATCCATTGGAGTAACAAAAATCTAGACAACAGACTACCTTCCATAATGCAAAGGCTACCATCCATTGGAGTAACAAAGATATCGATAACATACTACCTTCCATAATGACAAGGCTACCATCCATTGGAGTAACAAAAATATCGAAAACAAACTACCTTCCAAAATGCCAAGGCTATCAGCCATTGGAATAACAAAAATCTCGACATCAGACTATCTTCCATAATGACAAGGCTACCATCCATTGGAGTACCAAAGATATCGACAACATACTACCTTCCATAATGACAAGGCTACCATCCATTGGAGTAAGAAAAATCTCAACAATAGAATACCTTCCATAATGACAAGGCTACCATCCATTGGAGTAAGAAAAATATCGACAACAGACTACCTTCCATAATGACAAGGCTACAATCCATTGGAGTAACAAAAATCTAGACAACAGACTACCTTCCATAATGCAAAGGCTACCATCCATTGGAGTAACAAAGATATCGATAACATACTACCTTCCATAATGACAAGGCTACCATCCATTGGAGTAACAAAAATATCGACAACAAACTACCTTCCAAAATGCCAAGGCTATCAGCCATTGGAATAACAAAAATCTCGACATCAGACTATCTTCCATAATGACAAGGCTACCATCCATTGGAGTACCAAAGATATCGACAACATACTACCTTCCATAATGACAAGGCTACCATCCATTGGAGTAACTAAAATCTCGACAACAGACTACCTTCCATAATGACAAGGCTACCATCCATTGGAGTAACAAAAATATCGATAACAAACTACGTTCCATAATGACAAGGCTAACATCCATTGGAGTAAAAAAATATCAACAACATATTACCTTCCATAATGACAAGGCTACAATCCATTGGAGTAACAAAAATCTCGATAACAGAATACCTTTCATAATGACAAGGCTACCATCCATTGGAGTAAAAAAGATATCGACAACATACTACCTTCCATAATGACAAGGCTACCATCCATTGGAGTTACAAAAATAACGACAACATACTACCTTCCATAATGACGAGGCTACCAGGAATAACAAAAATCTCGAAAATAGACTACCTTCCATAATGAATAGACTACCATCAATTGGAGTAACAGAAATCTGAACAACAGACTACCTTCTATAATGACAAGGCTACCATCCATTGGAGTAACAAAAATCTCAACGACAGACTATCTTCCATAATGACAATGCTACCATCTATTGGAGTAACAAAAATCACGACAACACACTACCTTCCATAATGACAAGGCTACCATCCATTGGATTAACAAAAATATCGACAACTGACTACCTACCATAATGACAAAGCTATCATCCATTGGAATAACAAAAATCTTGACAACATACTACCTTCCATAATGACAAGGCTACCATCCATTGGAGTAACAAAAATATTGACAATAGACTACCTTCCATAATAATAAGGCTACAATCCATTAAAGTAACAAAAATGTCGACAACAGACTACCATCCATAATGACAAGGCTACCATCCATTGCAATAACAAAATATCGATAACATACTACCTTCCATAATGAAAAGGCTACCATTCATTGGAGTAACAAAAATCTGGACTACAGACTACCTTCCATAATGACAAGGCTACTATCCATTAGAATAACAAAAATCTCGACCATAGACTACCTTCCATAATGACAAGGCTACCATCCAATGGAATAACAAAAATCTCAAAAGCAGACTACCTTCCATAATGACAAGGCTACAATCCATTGGAGTAACAAAAATCTAGACAACAGACTACCTTCCATAATGACAAGGCTACCATCCATTGGAGTAACAAAGATATCGACAACATACTACCCTCCATAATGACAAGGCTACCATCTATTTGTGTAACAAATATATTGACAATAGACTACCTTCCATAATGACAAGGCTACCATCCATTGGAGTAAGAAAAATCTCGACAACAGACTACCTCCCATAATGACAAGGCTACAATCCATTGGAGTAACAAAAACCTTGGCAACAGACAACCTTCGATAATGACAAAGCTACCATACATTAGAGTAACAAATATATCAACAACATACTACCTTCCATAATGACAAGGCTACCATTCATTGAAGTAACAAAAATATCGACAACAAACTACCTTCCAAAATGACAAGGCTACCAGCCATTGGAATAACAAAAATCTCAACAATAGAATACCTTACATAATGACAAGGCTACCATCCATTGGAATAACAAAAATCTCGACAACAGACTACCTTCCATAATGACAAGGCTACCATCCAATGCAATAACAAAAATCTTGAAAACAGACTACCTTCCATAATGACAAGGCTACAATCCATTGGAGTAACAAAAATCTAGACAGCTGACTACCTTCCATAATGCAAAGGCTACCATCCATTGGAGTAACAAAGATATCGATAACATACTACCTTCCATAATGACAAGGCTACCATCCATTGGAGTAACAAAAATATCGACAACAAACTACCTTCCAAAATGACAAGGCTATCAGCCATTGGAATAACAAAAAGCTCGACATCAGACTACCTTCCATAATGACAAGGCTACCATCCATTGGAGTACCAAAGATATCAACAACATACTACCTTCCATAATGACAAGGCTACCATCCAGTGGAGTAACTAAAATCTCGACAACAGACTACCTTCCATAATGACAAGGCTACCATCCATTGGAGTAACAAAAATATCGACAACAAACTACGTTCCATAATGACAAGGCTACCATCCATTGGAGTAAAAAAATATCGACAACAAATTACCTTCCATAATGACAAGGCTACAATCCATTGGAGTAACAATAATCTCGATAACAGAATACCTTTCATAATGACAAGGCTACAATCCATTGGAGTAAAATAGATATCGACAACATACTACCTTCCATAATGACAAGGCTACCATCCATTGGAGTTATAAAAATAACGACAACAAACTACCTTCCATAATGAAAGGGCTACCATCTATTGGAATAACAAAAATCTTGACAACATACTACCTTCCATAATGACGAGGCTACCATCCAATGGAATAACAAAAATCTCGAAAATAGACTACCTTCCATAATGAACAGGCTACCATCAATTGTAGTAACAGAAATCTGAACAACAGACTACCTTCTATAATGACAAGGCTACCATCCATTAGAGTAACAAAAATCTCAACGACAGACTATCTTCCATAATAACAATGCTACCATCTATTGGAGTAATAAAAATCTCGACAACAGACTACCTTCCATAATGATAAGGCTACCATCTATTGGAGTAACAAAAATCTCGACAACAGACTACCTTCCATAATGACAAGGCTACCATCCATTGGATTAACAAAAATATCGACAACTGACTACCTACCATAATGACAAAGCTATCATCCATTAGAATAACAAAAATCTTGACAACAGACTACCTTCCATAATGACAAGGCTACCATCCATTGGAGTAACAAAAATATTGTCAATAGACTACCTTCCATAATAATAAGGCTACAATCCATTAAAGTAACAAAAATGTCGACAACAGACTACCATCCATAATGACAAGGCTACCATCCATTTGAGTAACAAATATATTGACAATATACTACCTTCCATAATGACAAGGCTACCATCCATTGGAGTAAGAAAAATCTCGACAACAGACTACCTCCCATAATGACAAGGCTACAATCCATTGGAGTAACAAAAACCTTGACAACAGACAACCTTCCATAATGACAAGGCTACCATACATTTGAGTAACAAAAATATTAACAACATACTACCTTCCATAATGACAAGGCTACAATTCATTGAAGTAACAAAAATATCGACAACAAACTACCTTCCAAAATGACAAGGCTACTAGCCATTGGAATAACAAAAATCTCAACAATAGAATACCTTACATAATGACAAGGCTACCATCCATTGGAATAACAATAATCTGGACAACAGACTACCTTCCATAATGCAAAGGCTACCATCCATTGGAGTAACAAAGATATCGATAACATACTACCTTCCATAATGACAAGGCTACCATCCATTGGAGTAACAAAAATATCGACAACAAACTACCTTCCAAAATGCCAAGGCTATCAGCCATTGGAGTAACAAAGATATCGATAACATACTACCTTCCATAATGACAAGGCTACCATCCATTGGAGTAACAAAAATATCGACAACAAACTACCTTCCAAAATGACAAGGCTATCAGCCATTGGAATAAAAAAAATCTCGACATCAAACTACCTTCCATAATGACAAGGCTACCATCCATTGGAGTACCAAAGATATCAACAACATACTACCTTTCATAATGACAAGGCTACCATCCATTGGAGTAACTAAAATCTCGATAACATACTACCTTCCATAATGACAAGGCTACCATCCATTGGAGTAACAAAAATATCGACAACAAACTACGTTCAATAATGACAAGGCTACCATCCATTGGAGTAAAAAAATATCGACAACAAATTACCTTCCATAATGACAAGGCTACAATCCATTGGAGTAACAACAATCTCGATAACAGAATACCTTTCATAATGACAAGGCTACCATCCATTGGAGTAAAAAAGATATCGACAACATACTACCTTCCATAATGACAAGGCTACCATCCATTGGAGTTACAAAAATAACGACAACAAACTACCTTCCATAATGACAGGGCTACCATCCATTGGAATAACAAAAATCTTGACAACATACTACCTTCCATAATGACGAGGCTACCATCCAATGGAATAACAAAAATCTCGAAAATAGACTACCTTCCATAACGAACAGACTACCATCAATTGGAGTAACAGAAATCTGAACAACAGACTACCTTCTATAATGACAAGGCTACCATCCATTGGAGTAACAAAAATCTCAACGACAGACTATCTTCCATAATGACAATGCTACCATCTATTGGAGTAACAAAAATCTCGACAACAGACTACCTTCCATAATGATAAGGCTACCATCCATTGGAGTAACAAAAATCTCGACAACAGACTACCTTCAATAATGACAAGGCTACCATCCATTGGATTAACAAAAATATCGACAACTGACTACCTACCATAATGACAAAGCTATGATCCATTGGAATAATAAAAATCTTGACAACAGACTACCTTCCATAATGACAAGGCTACCATCCATTGGAGTAACAAAAATATTGACAATAGACTACCTTCCATAATAATAAGGCTACAATCCATTAAAGTAACAAAAATGTCGACAAAAGACTACCATCCATAATGATAAGGCTACCATCCATTGCAATAACAAAATATCGACAACATACTACCTTCCATAATGAAAAGGCTACCATTCATTGGAGTAACAAAAATCTGGACTACAGACTACCTTCCATAATGACAAGGCTACTATCCATTAGAATAACAAAAATCTCGACCACAGACTACCTTCCATAATGACAAGGCTACCATCCAATGGAATAACAAAAATCTCAAAAGCAGACTACCTTCCATAATGACAAGGCTACAATCCATTGGAGTAACAAAAATCTAGACAACAGACTACCTTCCATAATGACAAGGCTACCATCCATTGGAGTAACAAAGATATCGACAACATACTACCCTCCATAATGACAAGGCTACCATCCATTTGAGTAACAAATATATTGACAATAGACTACCTTCCATAATGACAAGGCTACCATCCATTGGAGTAAGAAAAATCTCGACAACAGACTACCTCCCATAATGACAAGGCTACAATCCATTGGAGTAACAATAACCTTGACAACAGACAACCTTCTATAATGTTAAGGCTACCATACATTAGAGTAATAAAAATATCAACAACATACTACCTTCCATAATGACAAGGCTACCATTCATTGAAGTAACAAAAATATCGACAACAAACTACCTTCCAAAATGACAAGGCTACCAGCCATTGGAATAACAAAAATCTCAACAATAGAATACCTTACATAATGATAAGGCTACCATCCATTGGAATAACAAAAATCTCGACAACAGACTACCTTCCATAATGACAAGGCTACCATCCAATGCAATAACAAAAATCTTGAAAACAGACTACCTTCCATAATGACAAGGCTACAATCCATTGGAGTAACAAAAATCTAGACAACAGACTACCTTCCATAATGCAAAGGCTACCATCCATTGGAGTAACAAAGATATCGATAACATACTACCTTACATAATGACAAGGCTACCATCCATTGGAGTAACAAAAATATCGACAACAAACTACCTTCCAAAATGACAAGGCTATCAGCCATTGGAATAACAAAAATCTCGACATCAGACTACCTTCCATAATGACAAGGCTACCATCCATTGGACTACCAAAGATATCAACAACATACTACCTTCCATAATGACAAGGCTACCATCCAGTGGAGTAACTAAAATCTCGACAACAGACTACCTTCCATAATGACAAGGCTACCATCCATTGGAGTAACAAAAATATCGACAACAAACTACGTTCCATAATGACAAGGCTACCATCCATTGGAGTAAAAAAATATCGACAACAAATTACCTTCCATAATGACAAGGCTATAATCCATTGGAGTAACAATAATCTCGATAACAGAATACCTTTCATAATGACAAGGCTACCATCCATTGGAGTAAAAAAGATATCGACAACATACTACCTTCCATAATGACAAGGCTACCATCCATTGGAGTTATAAAAATAACGACAACAAACTATCTTCCATAATGAAAGGGCTACCATCCATTGGAATAACAAAAATCTTGACAACATACTACCTTCCATAATGACGAGGCTACCATCCAATGGAATAACAAAAATCTCGAAAATAGACTACCTTCCATAATGAACAGGCTACCATCAATTGGAGTAACAGAAATCTGAACAACAGACTACCTTCTATAATGACAAGGCTACCATCCATTAGAGTAACAAAAATCTCAACGACAGACTATCTTCCATAATGACAATGCTACCATCTATTGGAGTAATAAAAATCTCGACAACAGACTACCTTCCATAATGATAAGGCTACCATCTATTGGAGTAACAAAAATCTCGACAACAGACTACCTTCCATAATGACAAGGCTACCATCCATTGGATTAACAAAAATATCGACAACTGACTACCTACCATAATGACAAAGCTATCATCCATTGGAATAACAAAAATCTTGACAATAGACTACCTTCCATAATGACAAGGCTACCATCCATTGGAGTAACAAAAATATTGACAATAGACTACCTTCCATAATAATAAGGCTACAATCCATTAAAGTAACAAAAATGTCGACAACAGACTACCATCCATAATGACAAGGCTACCATCCATTTGAGTAACAAATATATTGACAATAGACTACCTTCCATAATGACAAGGCTACCATCCATTGGAGTAAGAAAAATCTCGACAACAGACTACCTCCCATAATGACAAGGCTACAATCCATTGGAGTAACAAAAACCTTGACAACAAACAACCTTCCATAATGACAAGGCTACCATACATTAGAGTAACAAAAATATCAACAACATACTACCTTCCATAATGACAAGGCTACCATTCATTGAAGTAACAAAAATATCGACAACAAACTACCTTCCAAAACGACAAGGCTACTAGCCATTGGAATAACAAAAATCTCAACAATAGAATACCTTACATAATGACAAGGCTACCATCCATTGGAATAACAAAAATCTGGACAACAGACTACCTTCCATAATGACAAGGCTACCATCCAATGCAATAACAAAAATCTTGAAAATAGACTACCTTCCATAATGACAAGGCTACAATCCATTGGAGTAACAAAAATCTAGACAACAGACTACCTTCCATAATGCAAAGGCTACCATCCATTGGAGTAACAAAGATATCGATAACATACTACCTTCCATAATGACAAGGCTACCATCCATTGGAGTAACAAAAATATCGACAACAAACTACCTTCCAAAATGACAAGGCTATCAGCCATTGGAATAACAAAAATCTCGACATCAAACTACCTTCCATAATGACAAGGCTACCATCCATTGGAGTACCAAAGATATCAACAACATACTACCTTCCATAATGACAAGGCTACCATCCATTGGAGTAACTAAAATCTCGACAACAGACTACCTTCCATAATGACAAGGCTACCATCCATTGGAGTAACAAAAATATCGACAACAAACTACGTTCCATAATGACAAGGCTACCATCCATTGGAGTAAAAAAATTTCGACAACAAATTACCTTCCATAATAACAAGGCTACAATCCATTGGGGAAACAAAAATCTCGATAACAGAATACCTTTCATAATGACAAGGCTACCATCCATTGGAGTAAAAAAGATATCGACAACACACTACCTTCCATAATGACAAGGCTACCATCCATTGGAGTTACAAAAATAACGACAACAAACTACCTTCCATAATGACAGGGCTACCATCCATTGGAATAACAAAAATCTTGACAACATACTACCTTCCATAATGACGAGGCTACCATCCAATGGAATAACAAAAATCTCGAAAATAGACTACCTTCCATAATGAACAGACTACCATCAATTGGAGTAACAGAAATCTGAACAACAGACTACCTTCTATAATGACAAGGCTACCATCCATTGGAGTAACAAAAATCTCAACGACAGACTATCTTCCATAATGACAATGCTACCATCTATTGGAGTAACAAAAATCTTGACAACAGACTACCTTCCATAATGATAAGGCTACCATCCATTGGAGTAACAAAAATCTCGACAACAGACTACCTTCCATAATGACAAGGCTACCATCCATTGGATTAACAAAAATATCGACAACTGACTACCTACCATAATGACAAAGCTATCATCCATTGGAATAACAAAAATCTTGACAACAGACTACCTTCCATAATGACAAGGCTACCATCCATTGGAGTAACAAAAATATTGACAATAGACTACCTTCCATAATAATAAGGCTACAATCCATTAAAGTAACAAAAATGTCGACAACAGACTACCATCCATAATGACAAGGCTACCATCCATTGCAATAACAAAATATCGACAACATACTACCTTCCATAATGAAAAGGCTACCATTCATTGGAGTAAAAAAAATCTGGACTACAGACTACCTTCCATAATGACAAGGCTACTATCCATTAGGATAACAAAAATCTCGACCACAGACTACCTTCCATAATGACAAGGCTACCATCCAATGGAATAACAAAAATCTCAAAAGCATACTACCTTCCATAATGACAAGGCTACAATTCATTGGAGTAACAAAAATCTAGACAACAGACTACCTTCCATAATGACAAGGCTACCATCCATTGGAGTAACAAAGATATCGACAACATACTACCCTCCATAATGACAAGGCTACCATCCATTTGAGTAACAAATATATTGACAATAGACTACCTTCCATAATGACAAGGCTACCATCCATTGGAGTAAGAAAAATCTCGACAACAGACTACCTCCCATAATGACAAGGCTACAATCCATTGGAGTAACAAAAACCTTGACAACAGACAACCTTCTATAATGACAAGGCTACCATACATTAGAGTAACAAAAATATCAACAACATACTACCTTCCATAATGACAAGGCTACCATTCATTGAAGTAACAAAAATATCGACAACAAACTACCTTCCAAAATGAAAAGGCTACCAGCCATTGGAATAACAAAAATCTCAACAATAGAATACCTTACATAATGACAAGGCTACCATCCATTGGAATAACAAAACTCTCGACAACAGACTACCTTCCATAATGACAAGGCTACCATCCAATGCAATAACAAAAATCTTGAAAACAGACTACCTTCCATAATGACAAGGCTACAATCCATTGGAGTAACAAAAATCTAGACAACAGACTACCTTCCATAATGCAAAGGCTACCATCCATTGGAGTAACAAAGATATCGATAACATACTACCTTCCATAATGACAAGGCTACCATCCATTGGAGTAACAAAAATATCGACAACAAACTACCTTCCAGAATGACAAGGCTATCAGCCATTGGAATAACAAAAATCTCGACATCAGACTTCCTTCCATAATGACAAGGCTACCATCCATTGGAGTACCAAAGATATCAACAACATACTACCTTCCATAATTACAAGGCTACCATCCAGTGGAGTAACTAAAATCTCGACAACAGACTACCTTCCATAATGACAAGGCTACCATCCATTGGAGTAACAAAAATATCGACAACAAACTACGTTCCATAATGACAAGGATACCTTCCAATGGAGTAAAAAAATATCGACAACAAATTACCTTCCATAATGACAAGGCTACAATCCATTGGAGTAACAAAAATCTCGATAACAGAATACCTTTCATAATGACAAGGCTACCATCCATTGGAGTAACAAAAATATCGACAACAAACTACCTTCCAGAATGACAAGGCTATCAGCCATTGGAATAACAAAAATCTCGACATCAGACTACCTTCCATAATGACAAGGCTACCATCCATTGGAGTACCAAAGATATTAACAACATACTACCTTCCATAATTACAAGGCTACCATCCAGTGGAGTAACTAAAATCTCGACAACAGACTACCTTCCATAATGACAAGACTACCATCCATTGGAGTAACAAAAATATCGACAAAAAACTATGTTCCATAATGACAAGGCTACCATCCATTGGAGTAAAAAAATATCGACAACAAATTACCTTCCATAATGACAAGGCTACAATCCATTAGAGTAACAAAAATCTCGATAACAGAATACCTTTCATAATGACAAGGCTACCATCCATTGGAGTAAAAAAGATATCGACAACATACTACCTTCCATAATGACAAGGCTACCATCCATTGGAGTTATAAAAATAACGACAACAAACTACCTTCCATAATGAAAGGGCTACCATCCATTGGAATAACAAAAATCTTGACAACATACTACCTTTCATAATGACGAGGCTACCATCCAATGGAATAACAAAAATCTCGAAAATAGACTACCTTCCATAATGAACAGGCTACCATCAATTAGAGTAACAGAAATCTGAACAACAGACTACCTTCTATAGTGACAAGGCTACCATCCATTGGAGTAACAAAAATCTCAACGACAGACTATCTTCCATAATGACAATGCTACCATCTATTGGAGTAACAAAAATCACGACAACAGACTACCTTCCATAATGATAAGGCTACCATACATTGGAGTAACAAAAATATCGACAACAGACTACCTTCCATAATGACAAGGCTACCATCCATTGGATTAACAAAAATATCGACAACTGACTACCTACCATAATGACAAAGCTATCATCCATTGGAATAACAAAAATCTTGACAACAGACTACCTTCCATAATGACAAGGCTACCATCCATTGGAGTAACAAAAATATTGACAATAGACTACCTTCCATAATAATAAGGCTACAATCCATTAAAGTAACAAAAATGTCGACAACAGACTACCATCCATAATGACAAGGCTACCATCCATTGCAATAACAAACAATCGACAACATACTACCTTCAATAATGAAAGGCTACCATTCATTGGAGTAACAAAAATCTGGACTACAGACTACCTTCCATAATGACAAGGCTACTATCCATTAGAATAACAAAAATCTCGACCACAGACTACCTTCCATAATGACAAGGCTACCATCCAATGGAATAAAAAAAATCTCAAAAGCAGACTACCTTCCATAATGACAAGGCTACAATCCATTGGAGTAACAAAAATCTAGACAACAGACTACCTTCCATAATGACAAGGCTACCATCCATTGGAGTAACAAAGATATCGACAACATACTACCCTCCATAATGACAAGGCTACCATCCATTTGAGTAACAAATATATTGACAATAGACTACCTTCCATAATGACAAGGCTACCATCCATTGGAGTAAGAAAAATCTCGACAACAGACTACCTCCCATAATGACAAGGCTACAATCCATTGGAGTAACAAAAACCTTGACAACAGACAACCTTCTATAATGACAAGGCTACCATACATTAGAGTAACAAAAATATCAACAACATACTACCTTCCATAATGACAAGGCTACCATTCATTGAAGTAACAAAAATATCGACAACAAACTACCTTCCAAAATGAAAAGGCTACCAGCCATTGGAATAACAAAAATCTCAACAATAGAATACCTTACATAATGACAAGGCTACCATCCATTGGAATAACAAAACTCTCGACAACAGACTACCTTCCATAATGACAAGGCTACCATCCAATGCAATAACAAAAATCTTGAAAACAGACTACCTTCCATAATGACAAGGCTACAATCCATTGGA
Organism: Vicia faba; assembly: GCA_948472305.1. NCBI lineage: Eukaryota > Viridiplantae > Streptophyta > Magnoliopsida > Fabales > Fabaceae > Vicia > Vicia faba. The sequence continues at coordinate 588,745,434 of OX451741.1, read as the reverse complement.
GTAACAAAAATCTAGACAACAGACTACCTTGCATAATGCAAAGGCTACCATCCATTGGAGTAACAAAGATATCGATAACATACTACCTTCCATAATGACAAGGCTACCATCCATTGGAGTAACAAAAATATCGACAACAAACTACCTTCCAGAATGACAAGGCTATCAGCCATTGGAATAACAAAAATCTCGACATCAGACTACCTTCCATAATGACAAGGCTACCATCCATTGGAGTACCAAAGATATCAACAACATACTACCTTCCATAATTACAAGGCTACCATCCAGTGGAGTAACTAAAATCTCGACAACAGACTACCTTCCATAATGACAAGGCTACCATCCATTGGAGTAACAAAAATATCGACAAAAAACTATGTTCCATAATGACAAGGCTACCATCCATTGGAGTAAAAAAATATCGACAACAAATTACCTTCCATAATGACAAGGCTACAATCCATTAGAGTAACAAAAATCTCGATAACAGAATACCTTTCATAATGACAAGGCTACCATCCATTGGAGTAAAAAAGATATCGACAACATACTACCTTCCATAATGACAAGGCTACCATCCATTGGAGTTATAAAAATAACGACAACAAACTACCTTCCATAATGAAAGGGCTACCATCCATTGGAATAACAAAAATCTTGACAACATACTACCTTTCATAATGACGAGGCTACCATCCAATGGAATAACAAAAATCTCGAAAATAGACTACCTTCCATAATGAACAGGCTACCATCAATTAGAGTAACAGAAATCTGAACAACAGACTACCTTCTATAATGACAAGGCTATCATCCATTAGAGTAACAAAAATCTCAACGATAGACTATCTTCCATAATGACAATGCTACCATCTATTGGAGTAACAAAAATCACGACAACAGACTACCTTCCATAATGATAAGGCTACCATACATTGGAGTAACAAAAATATCGACAACAGACTACCTTCCATAATGACAAGGCTACCATCCATTGGATTAACAAAAATATCGACAACTGACTACCTACCATAATGACAAAGCTATCATCCATTGGAATAACAAAAATCTTGACAACAGACTACCTTCCATAATGACAAGGCTATCATCCATTGGAGTAACAAAAATATTGACAATAGACTACCTTCCATAATAATAAGGCTACAATCCATTAAAGTAACAAAAATGTCGACAACAGACTACCATCCATAATGACAAGGCTACCATCCATTGCAATAACAAACAATCGACAACATACTACCTTCCATAATGAAAGGCTACCATTCATTGGAGTAACAAAAATCTGGACTACAGACTACCTTCCATAATGACAAGGCTACTATCCATTAGAATAACAAAAATCTCGACCACAGACTACCTTCCATAATGACAAGGCTACCATCCAATGGAATAAACAAAATCTCAAAAGCAGACTACCTTCCATAATGACAAGGCTACAATCCATTGGAGTAACAAAAATCTAGACAACAGACTACCTTCCATAATGACAAGGCTACCATCCATTGGAGTAACAAAGATATCGACAACATACTACCCTCCATAATGACAAGGCTACCATCCATTTGAGTAACAAATATATTGACAATAGACTACCTTCCGTAATGACAAGGCTACCATCCATTGGAGTAAGAAAAATCTCGACAACAGACTACCTCCCATAATGACAAGGCTACAATCCATTGGAGTAACAAAAACCTTGACAACAGACAACCTTCCATAATGACAAGGCTACCATACATTAGAGTAACAAAAATATCAACAACATACTACCTTCCATGATGACAAGGCTACCATTCATTGAAGTAACAAAAATATCGACAACAAACTACCTTCCAAAATGACAAGGCTACCAGCCATTGGAATAACAAAAATCTCAACAATAGAATACCTTACATAATGACAAGGCTACCATCCATTGGAATAACAAAACTCTCGACAACAGACTACCTTCCATAATGACAAGGCTACCATCCAATGCAATAACAAAAATCTTGAAAACAGACTACCTTCCATAATGACAAGGCTACAATCCATTGGAGTAACAAAAATCTAGACAACAGACTACCTTCCATAATGCAAAGGCTACCATCCATTGGAGTAACAAAGATATCGATAACATACTACCTTCCATAATGACAAGGCTTCCATCCATTGGAGTAACAAAAATATCGACAACAAACTACCTTCCAGAATGACAAGGCTATCAGCCATTGGAATAACAAAAATCTCGACATCAGACTACCTTCCATAATGACAAGGCTACCATCCATTGGAGTACCAAAGATATCAACAACATACTACCTTCCATAATTACAAGGCTACCATCCAGTGGAGTAACTAAAATCTCGACAACAGACTACCTTCCATAATGACAAGGCTACCATCCATTGGAGTAACAAAAATATCGACAAAAAACTATGTTCCATAATGACAAGGCTACCATCCATTGGAGTAAAAAAATATCGACAACAAATTACCTTCCATAATGACAAGGCTACAATCCATTAGAGTAACAAAAATCTCGATAACAGAATACCTTTCATAATGACAAGGCTACCATCCATTGGAGTAAAAAAGATATCGATAACATACTACCTTCCATAATGACAAGGCTACAATCCATTGGAGTTATAAAAATAACGACAACAAACTACCTTCCATAATGAAAGGGCTACCATCCATTGGAATAACAAAAATCTTGACAACATACTACCTTTCATAATGACGAGGCTACCATCCAATGGAATAACAAAAATCTCGAAAATAGACTACCTTCCATAATGAACAGGCTACCATCAATTAGAGTAACAGAAATCTGAACAACAGACTACCTTCTATAATGACAAGGCTACCATCCATTGGAGTAACAAAAATCTCAACGACAGACTATCTTCCATAATGACAATGCTACCATCTATTGGAGTAACAAAAATCACGACAACAGACTACCTTCAATAATGATAAGGCTACCATACATTGGAGTAACAAAAATATCGACAACAGACTACCTTCCATAATGACAAGGCTACCATCCATTGGATTAACAAAAATATCAACAACTGACTACCTACCATAATGACAAAGCTATCATCCATTGGAATAACAAAAATCTTGACAACAGACTACCTTCCATAATGACAAGGGTACCATCCATTGGAGTAACAAAAATATTGACAATAGACTACCTTCCATAATAATAAGGCTACAATCCATTAAAGTAACAAAAATGTCGACAACAGACTACCATCCATAATGACAAGGCTACCATCCATTGCAATAACAAACAATCGACAACATACTACCTTCCATAATGAAAGGCTACCATTCATTGGAGTAACAAAAATCTAGACTACAGACTACCTTCCATAATGACAAGGCTACTATCCATTAGAATAACAAAAATCTCGACCACAGACTACCTTCCATAATGACAAGGCTACCATCCAATGGAATAAACAAAATCTCAAAAGCAGACTACCTTCCATAATGACAAGGCTACAATCCATTGGAGTAACAAAAATCTAGACAACAGACTACCTTCCATAATGACAAGGCTACCATCCATTGGAGTAACAAAGATATCGACAACATACTACCCTCCATAATGACAAGGCTACCATCCATTTGAGTAACAAATATATTGTCAATAGACTACCTTCCATAATGACAAGGCTACCATCCATTGGAGTAAGAAAAATCTCGACAACAGACTACCTCCCATAATGACAAGGCTACAATCCATTGGAGTAACAAAAACCTTGACAACAGACAACCTTCCATAATGACAAGGCTACCATACATTAGAGTAACAAAAATATCAACAACATACTACCTTCCATAATGACAAGGCTACCATTCATTGAAGTAACAAAAATATCGACAACAAACTACCTTCCAAAATGACAAGGCTACCAGCCATTGGAATAACAAAAATCTCAACAATAGAATACCTTACATAATGACAAGGCTACCATCCATTGGAATAACAAAACTCTCGACAACAGACTACCTTCCATAATGACAAGGCTACCATCCAATGCAATAACAAAAATCTTGAAAACAGACTACCTTCCATAATGACAAGGCTACAATCCATTGGAGTAACAAAAATCTAGACAACAGACTACCTTCCATAATGCAAAGGCTACCATCCATTGGAGTAACAAAGATATCGATAACATACTACCTTCCATAATGATAAGGCTACCATCCATTGGAGTAACAAAAATATCGACAACAAACTACCTTCCAAAATGACAAGGCTATCAGCCATTGGAATAACAAAAATCTCGACATCAGACTACCTTCCATAATGACAAGGCTACCATCCATTGGAGTACCAAAGATATCAACAACATACTACCTTCCATAATGATAAGGCAACCATCCAGTGGAGTAACTAAAATCTCAACAACAGACTACCTTCCATAATGACAAGGCTACCATCCATTGGAGTAACAAAAATATCGACAACAAACTACGTTCCATAATGACAAGGCTACCTTCCATTGGAGTAAAAAAATATCGACAACAAATTACCTTCCATAATGACAAGGCTACAATCCATTGGAGTAACAAAAATCTCGATAACAGAATACCTTTCATAATGACAAGGCTACCATCCATTGGAGTAAAAAAGATATCGACAACATACTACCTTCCATAATGACAAGGCTACCATCCATTGGAGTTATAAAAATAACGACAACAAACTACCTTCCATAATGAAAGGGCTACCATCCATTGGAATAACAAAAATCTTGACAACATACTACCTTTCATAATGATGAGGCTACCATCCAATGGAATAACAAAAATCTCGAAAATAGACTACCTTCCATAATGAACAGGCTACCATCAATTAGAGTAACAGAAATCTGAACAACAGACTACCTTCTATAATGACAAGGCTACCATCCATTGGAGTAACAAAAATCTCAACGACAGACTATCTTCCATAATGACAATGCTACCATCTATTGGAGTAACAAAAATCACGACAACAGACTACCTTCCATAATGACAAGGCTACCATCCATTGGATTAACAAAAATATCGACAACTGACTACCTACCATAATGACAAAGCTATCATCCATTGGAATAACAAAAATCTTGACAACAGACTACCTTCCATAATGACAAGGCTACCATCCATTGGAGTAACAAAAACATTGACAATAGACTACCTTCCATAATAATAAGGCTACAATCCATTAAAGTAACAAAAATGTGGACAACAGACTACCATCCATAATGACAAGGCTACCATCCATTGCAATAACAAACAATCGACAACATACTACCTTCCATAATGAAAAGGCTACCATTCATTGGAGTAACAAAAATCTGGACTACAGACTACCTTCCATAATGACAAGGCTACTATCCATTAGAATAACAAAAATCTCGACCACAGACTACCTTCCATCATGACAAGGCTACCATCCAATGGAATAACAAAAATCTCAAAAGCAGACTACCTTCCATAATGACAAGGCTACAATCCATTGGAGTAACAAAAATCTAGACAACAGACTACCTTCCATAATGACAAGGCTACCATCCATTGGAGTAACAAAGATATCGAGAACATACTACCCTCCATAATGACAAGGCTACCATCCATTTGAGTAACAAATATATTGACAATAGACTACCTTCCATAATGACAAGGCTACCATCCATTGGAGTAAGAAAAATCTCGACAACAGACTACCTCCCATAATGACAAGGCTACAATCAATTGGAGTAACAAAAACCTTGACAACAGACAACCTTCCATAATGACAAGGCTACCATACATTAGAGTAAAAAAAATATCAACAACATACTACCTTCCATAATGACAAGGCTACCATTCATTGAAGTAACAAAAATATCGACAACAAACTACCTTCCAAAATGACAAGGCTACCAGCCATTGGAATAACAAAAATCTCAACAATAGAATACCTTACATAATGACAAGGCTACCATCCATTGGAATAACAAAAATCTCGACAACAGACTACCTTCCATAATGACAAGGCTACCATCCAATGCAATAACAAAAATCTTGAAAACAGACTACCTTCCATAATGACAAGGCTACAATCCATTGGAGTAACAAAAATCTAGACAACAGACTACCTTCCATAATGCAAAGGCTACCATCCATTGGAGTAACAAAGATATCGATAACATACTACCTGCCATAATGACAAGGCTACCATCCATTGGAGTAACAAAAATATCGACAACAAACTACCTTCCAAAATGACAAGGCTATCAGCCATTGGAATAACAAAAATCTCGACATCAGACTACCTTCCATAATGACAAGGCTACCATCCATTGGAGTACCAAAGATATCAACAACATACTACCTTCCATAATTACAAGGCTACCATCCAGTGGAGTAACTAAAATCTCGACAACAGACTACCTTCCATAATGACAAGGCTACCATCCATTGGAGTAACAAAAATATCGACAAAAAACTATGTTCCATAATGACAAGGCTACCATCCATTGGAGTAAAAAAATATCGACAAAAAATTACCTTCAATAATGACAAGGCTACAATCCATTAGAGTAACAAAAATCTCGATAACAGAATACCTTTCATAATGACAAGGCTACCATCCATTGGAGTAAAAAAGATATCGACAACATACTACCTTCCATAATGACAAGGCTACAATCCATTGGAGTTATAAAAATAACGACAACAAACTACCTTCCATAATGAAAGGGCTACCATCCATTGGAATAACAAAAATCTTGACAACATACTACCTTTCATAATGATGAGGCTACCATCCAATGGAATAACAAAAATCTCGAAAATAGACTACCTTCCATAATGAACAGGCTACCATCAATTAGAGTAACAGAAATCTGAACAACAGACTACCTTCTATAATGACAAGGCTACCATCCATTGGAGTAACAAAAATCTCAACGACAGACTATCTTCCATAATGACAATGCTACCATCTATTGGAGTAACAAAAATCACGACAACAGACTACCTTCCATAATGACAAGGCTACCATCCATTGGATTAACAAAAATATCGACAACTGACTACCTACCATAATGACAAAGCTATCATCCATTGGAATAACAAAAATCTTGACAACAGACTACCTTCCATAATGACAAGGCTACCATCCATTGGAGTAACAAAAACATTGACAATAGACTACCTTCCATAATAATAAGGCTACAATCCATTAAAGTAACAAAAATGTGGACAACAGACTACCATCCATAATGACAAGGCTACCATCCATTGCAATAACAAACAATCGACAACATACTACCTTCCATAATGAAAAGGCTACCATTCATTGGAGTAACAAAAATCTGGACTACAGACTACCTTCCATAATGACAAGGCTACTATCCATTAGAATAACAAAAATCTCGACCACAGACTACCTTCCATCATGACAAGGCTACCATCCAATGGAATAACAAAAATCTCAAAAGCAGACTACCTTCCATAATGACAAGGCTACAATCCATTGGAGTAACAAAAATCTAGACAACAGACTACCTTCCATAATGACAAGGCTACCATCCATTGGAGTAACAAAGATATCGAGAACATACTACCCTCCATAATGACAAGGCTACCATCCATTTGAGTAACAAATATATTGACAATAGACTACCTTCCATAATGACAAGGCTACCATCCATTGGAGTAAGAAAAATCTCGACAACAGACTACCTCCCATAATGACAAGGCTACAATCAATTGGAGTAACAAAAACCTTGACAACAGACAACCTTCCATAATGACAAGGCTACCATACATTAGAGTAAAAAAAATATCAACAACATACTACCTTCCATAATGACAAGGCTACCATTCATTGAAGTAACAAAAATATCGACAACAAACTACCTTCCAAAATGACAAGGCTACCAGCCATTGGAATAACAAAAATCTCAACAATAGAATACCTTACATAATGACAAGGCTACCATCCATTGGAATAACAAAAATCTCGACAACAGACTACCTTCCATAATGACAAGGCTACCATCCAATGCAATAACAAAAATCTTGAAAACAGACTACCTTCCATAATGACAAGGCTACAATCCATTGGAGTAACAAAAATCTAGACAACAGACTACCTTCCATAATGCAAAGGCTACCATCCATTGGAGTAACAAAGATATCGATAACATACTACCTGCCATAATGACAAGGCTACCATCCATTGGAGTAACAAAAATATCGACAACAAACTACCTTCCAAAATGACAAGGCTATCAGCCATTGGAATAACAAAAATCTCGACATCAGACTACCTTCCATAATGACAAGGCTACCATCCATTGGAGTACCAAAGATATCAACAACATACTACCTTCCATAATTACAAGGCTACCATCCAGTGGAGTAACTAAAATCTCGACAACAGACTACCTTCCATAATGACAAGGCTACCATCCATTGGAGTAACAAAAATATCGACAAAAAACTATGTTCCATAATGACAAGGCTACCATCCATTGGAGTAAAAAAATATCGACAAAAAATTACCTTCAATAATGACAAGGCTACAATCCATTAGAGTAACAAAAATCTCGATAACAGAATACCTTTCATAATGACAAGGCTACCATCCATTGGAGTAAAAAAGATATCGACAACATACTACCTTCCATAATGACAAGGCTACAATCCATTGGAGTTATAAAAATAACGACAACAAACTACCTTCCATAATGAAAGGGCTACCATCCATTGGAATAACAAAAATCTTGACAACATACTACCTTTCATAATGACGAGGCTACCATCCAATGGAATAACAAAAATCTCGAAAATAGACTACCTTCCATAATGAACAGGCTACCATCAATTAGAGTAACAGAAATCTGAACAACAGACTACCTTCTATAATGACAAGGCTACCATCCATTGGAGTAACAAAAATCTCAACGACAGACTATCTTCCATAATGACAATGCTACCATCTATTGGAGTAACAAAAATCACGACAACAGACTACCTTCCATAATGATAAGGATACCATACATTGGAGTAACAAAAATATCGACAACAGACTACCTTCCATAATGACAAGGCTACCATCCATTGGATTAACAAAAATATCGACAACTGACTACCTACCATAATGACAAAGCTATCATCCATTGGAATAACAAAAATCTTGACAACAGACTACCTTCCATAATGACAAGGCTACCATCCATTGGAGTAACAAAAATATTGACAATAGACTACCTTCCATAATAATAAGGCTACAATCCATTAAAGTAACAAAAATGTCGACAACAGACTACCATCCATAATGACAAGGCTACCATCCATTGCAATAACAAACAATCGACAACATACTACCTTCCATAATGAAAGGCTACCATTCATTGGAGTAACAAAAATCTGGACTACAGACTACCTTCCATAATGACAAGGCTACTATCCATTAGAATAACAAAAATCTCGACCACAGACTACCTTCCATAATGACAAGGCTACCATCCAATGGAATAAACAAAATCTCAAAAGCAGACTACCTTCCATAATGACAAGGCTACAACCCATTGGAGTAACAAAAATCTAGACAACAGACTACCTTCCATAATGACAAGGCTACCATCCATTGGAGTAACAAAGATATCGACAACATACTACCCTCCATAATGACAAGGCTACCATCCATTTGAGTAACAAATATATTGACAATAGACTACCTTCCATAATGACAAGGCTACCATCCATTGGAGTAAGAAAAATCTCGACAACAGACTACCTCCCATAATGACAAGGCTACAATCCATTGGAGTAACAAAAACCTTGACAACAGACAACCTTCCATAATGACAAGGATACCATACATTAGAGTAACAAAAATATCAACAACATACTACCTTCCATAATGACAAGGCTACCATTCATTGAAGTAACAAAAATATCGACAACAAACTACCTTCCAAAATGACAAGGCTACCAGCCATTGGAATAACAAAAATCTCAACAATAGAATACCTTACATAATGACAAGGCTACCATCCATTGGAATAACAAAAATCTCGACAACAGACTACCTTCAATAATGACAAGGCTACCATCCAATGCAATATCAAAAATCTTGAAAACAGACTACCTTCCATAATGACAAGGCTACAATCCATTGGAGTAACAAAAATCTAGACAACAGACTACCTTCCATAATGCAAAGGCTACCATCCATTGGAGTAACAAAGATATTGGTAACATACTACCTTCCATAATGACAAGGCTACCATCCATTGGAGTAACAAAAATATCGACAACAAACTACCTTCCAAAATGACAAGGCTATCAGCCATTGGAATAACAAAAATCTCGACATCAGACTACCTTCCATAATGACAAGGCTACCATCCATTGGAGTACCAAAGATATCAACAACATACTACCTTCCATAATGATAAGGCAACCATCCAGTGGAGTAACTAAAATCTCGACAACAGACTACCTTCCATAATGACAAGGCTACCATCCATTGGAGTAACAAAAATATCGACAACAAACTACGTTCCATAATGACAAGGCTACCTTCCATTGGAGTAAAAAAATATCGACAACAAATTACCTTCCATAATGACAAGGCTACAATCCATTGGAGTAACAAAAATCTCGATAACAGAATACCTTTCATAATGACAAGGCTACCATCCATTGGAGTAAAAAAGATATCGACAACATACTACCTTCCATAATGACAAGGCTACCATCCATTGGAGTTATAAAAATAACGACAACAAACTACCTTCCATAATGAAAGGGCTACCATCCATTGGAATAACAAAAATCTTGACAACATACTACCTTTCATAATGACGAGGCTACCATCCAATGGAATAACAAAAATCTCGAAAATAGACTACCTTCCATAATGAACAGGCTACCATCAATTAGAGTAACAGAAATCTGAACAACAGACTACCTTCTATAATGACAAGGCTACCATCCATTGGAGTAACAAAAATCTCAACGACAGACTATCTTCCATAATGACAATGCTACCATCTATTGGAGTAACAAAAATCACGACAACAGACTACCTTCCATAATGACAAGGCTACCATCCATTGGATTAACAAAAATATCGACAACTGACTACCTACCATAATGACAAAGCTATCATCCATTGGAATAACAAAAATCTTGACAACAGACTACCTTCCATAATGACAAGGCTACCATCCATTGGAGTAACAAAAATATTGACAATAGACTACCTTCCATAATAATAAGGCTACAATCCATTAAAGTAACAAAAATGTGGACAACAGACTACCATCCATAATGACAAGGCTACCATCCATTGCAATAACAAACAATCGACAACATACTACCTTCCATAATGAAAAGGCTACCATTCATTGGAGTAACAAAAATCTGGACTACAGACTACCTTCCATAATGACAAGGCTACTATCCATTAGAATAACAAAAATCTCGACCACAGACTACCTTCCATAATGACAAGGCTACCATCCAATGGAATAACAAAAATCTCAAAAGCAGACTACCTTCCATAATGACAAGGCTACAATCCATTGGAGTAACAAAAATCTAGACAACAGACTACCTTCCATAATGACAAGGCTACCATCCATTGGAGTAACAAAGATATCGACAACATACTACCCTCCATAATGACAAGGCTACCATCCATTTGAGTAACAAATATATTGACAATAGACTACCTTCCATAATGACAAGGCTACCATCCATTGGAGTAAGAAAAATCTCGACAACAGACTACCTCCCATAATGACAAGGCTACAATCCATTGGAGTAACAAAAACCTTGACAACAGACAACCTTCCATAATGACAAGGCTACCATACATTAGAGTAAAAAAAATATCAACAACATACTACCTTCCATAATGACAAGGCTAACATTCATTGAAGTAACAAAAATATCGACAACAAACTACCTTCCAAAATGACAAGGCTACCAGCCATTGGAATAACAAAAATGTCAACAATAGAATACCTTACATAATGACAAGGCTACCATCCATTGGAATAACAAAAATCTCGACAACAGACTACCTTCCATAATGACAAGGCTACCATCCAATGCAATAACAAAAATCTTGAAAACAGACTACCTTCCATAATGACAAGGCTACAATCCATTGGAGTAACAAAAATCTAGACAACAGACTACCTTCCATAATGCAAAGGCTACCATCCATTGGAGTAACAAAGATATCGATAACATACTACCTTCCATAATGACAAGGCTACCATCCATTGGAGTAACAAAAATATCGACAACAAACTACCTTCCAAAATGACAAGGCTATCAGCCATTGGAATAACAAAAATCTCGACATCAGACTACCTTGCATAATGACAAGGCTACCATCCATTGGAGTACCAAAGATATCAACAACATACTACCTTCCATAATGATAAGGCTACCATCCAGTGGAGTAACTAAAATCCCGACAACAGACTACCTTCCATAATGACAAGGCTACCATCCATTGGAGTAACAAAAATATCGACAACAAACTACGTTCCATAATGACAAGGCTACCATCCATTGGAGTAAAAAAATATCGACAACAAATTACCTTCCATAATGACAAGGCTACAATCCATTGGAGTAACAAAAATCTCGATAACAGAATACCTTTCATAATGACAAGGCTACCATCCATTGGAGTAAAAAAGATATCGACAACATACTACCTTCCATAATGACAAGGCTACCATCCATTGGAGTTATAAAAATAACGACAACAAACTACCTTCCATAATGAAAGGGCTACCATCCATTGGAATAACAAAAATCTTGACAACATACTACCTTTCATAATGACGAGGCTACCATCCAATGGAATAACAAAAATCTCGAAAATAGACTTCCTTCCATAATGAACAGGCTACCATCAATTAGAGTAACAGAAATCTGAACAACAGACTACCTACTATAATGACAAGGCTACCATCCATTGGAGTAACATAAATCTCAACGACAGACTATCTTCCATAATGACAATGCTACCATCTATTGGAGTAACAAAAATCTCGACAACAGACTACCTTCCATAATGATAAGGCTACCATCCATTGGAGTAACAAAAATCTCGACAACAGACTACTTTCCATAATGACAAGGCTACCATCCATTGGATTAACAAAAATATCGACAACTGACTACCTACCATAATGACAAAGCTATCATCCATTGGAATAACAAAAATCTTGACAACAGACTACCTTCCATAATGACAAGGCTACCATCCATTGGAGTAACAAAAATATTGACAATAGACTACCTTCCATAATAATAAGGCTACAATCCATTAAAGTAACAAAAATGTGGACAACAGACTACCATCCATAATGACAAGGCTACCATCCATTTGAGTAACAAATATATTGACAATAGACTACCTTCCATAATGACAAGGCTACCATCCATTGGAGTAAGAAAAATCTCGACAACAGACTACCTCCCATAATGACAAAGCTACAATCCATTGGAGTAACAAAAACCTTGACAACAGACAACCTTCCATAATGACAAGGCTACCATACATTAGAGTAACAAAAATATCAACAACATACTACCTTCCATAATGACAAGGCTACCATTCATTGAAGTAACAAAAATATCGACAACAACCTACCTTCCAAAATGACAAGGCTACTAGCCATTGGAATAACAAAAATCTCAACAATAGAATACCTTACATAATGACAAGGCTACCATCCATTGGAATAACAAAAATCTGGACAACAGACTATCTTCCATAATGACAAGGCTACCATCCAATGCAATAACAAAACCCTTGAAAACAGACTACCTTCCATAATGACAAGGCTACAATCCATTGGAGTAACAAAAATCTAGACAACAGACTACCTTCCATAATGCAAAGGCTACCATCCATTGGAGTAACAAAGATATCGATAACATACTACCTTCCATAATGACAAGGCTACCATCCATTGGAGTAACAAAAATATCGACAACAAACTACCTTCCAAAATGACAAGGCTATCAGCCATTGGAATAACAAAAATCTCGACATCAGACTACCTTCCATAATGACAAGACTACCATCCATTGGAGTACCAAAGACATCAACAACATACTACCTTCCATAATGACAAGGCTACCATCCATTGGAGTAACTAAAATCTCGATAACAGACTACCTTCCATAATGACAAGGCTACCATCCATTGGAGTAACAAAAATATCGACAACAAACTACGTTCCATAATGACAAGGCTACCATCCATTGGAGTAAAAAAATATCGACAACAAATTACCTTCCATAATGACAAGGCTACAATCCATTGGAGTAACAAAAATCTCGATAACAGAATACCTTTCATAATGACAAGGCTACCATCCATTGGACTAAAAAAGATATCGACAACATACTACCTTCCATAATGACAAGGCTACCATCCATTGGAGTTATAAAAATAACGACAACATACTACCTTCCATAATTACAGGGCTACCATCCATTGGAATAACAAAAATCTTGACAACATACTACCTTCCATAATGACGAGGCTACCATCCAATGGAATAACAAAAATCTCGAAAATAGACTACCTTCCATAATGAACAGGCTACCATCAATTGGAGTAACAGAAATCTAAACAACAGACTACCTTCTATAATGACAAGGCTACCATCCATTGGAGTAACAAAAATCTTAACGACAGACTATCTTCCATAATGACAATGCTACCATCTATTGGAGTAACAAAAATCTCTACAACAGACTACCTTCCATAATGATAAGGCTACCATCCATTGGAGTAACAAAAATCTCGACAACAGACTACCTTCCATAATGACAAGGCTACCATCCATATGAGTAACAAAAATATCGACAACAAACTACGTTCCATAATGACAAGGCTACCATCCATTGGAGTAAAAAAATATCGACAACAAATTACCTTCCATAATGACAAGGCTACAATCCATTGGAGTAACAAAAATCTCGATAACAGAATACCTTTCATAATGACAAGGCTACCATCCATTGGAGTAAAAAAGATATCGACAACATACTACCTTCCATAATGACAAGGCTACCATCCATTGGAGTTATAAAAATAACGACAACATACTACCTTCCATAATTACAGGGCTACCATCCATTGGAATAACAAAAATCTTGACAACATACTACCTTCCATAATGACGAGGCTACCATCCAATGGAATAACAAAAATCTCGAAAATAGACTACCTTCCATAATGAACAGGCTACCATCAATTGGAGTAACAGAAATCTAAACAACAGACTACCTTCTATAATGACAAGGCTACCATCCATTGGAGTAACAAAAATCTTAACGACTGACTATCTTCCATAATGACAATGCTACCATCTATTGGAGTAACAAAAATCTCTACAACAGACTACCTTCCATAATGATAAGGCTACCATCCATTGGAGTAACAAAAATCTCGACAACAGACTACCTTCCATAATGACAAGGCTACCATCCATTGGATTAACAAAAATATCGACAACTGACTACCTACCATAATGACAAAGCTATCATCCATTGGAATAAGAAAAATCTTGACAACAGACTACCTTCCATAATGACAAGGCTACCATCCATTGGAGTAACAAAAATATTGACAATATACTACCTTCCATAATGACAAGGCTACCATCCATTGCAATAACAAAATATCGACAACATACTACCTTCCATAATGAAAAGGCTACCATTCATTGGAGTAACAAAAATATGGACTACAGACTACCTTCAATAATGACAAGGCTACTGTCCATTAGAATAACAAAAATCTCGACCACAGACTACCTTCCATAATGACAAGGCTACCATCCAATGGAATAACAAAAATCTCAAAAGCAGACTACCTTCCATAATGACAAGGCTACAATCCATTGGAGTAACAAAAATCTAGACAACAGACTACCTTCCATAATAACAAGGCTATCATCAATTGGAGTAACAAAGATATCGACAACATACTACCCTCCATAATGACAAGGCTACCATCCATTTGAGTAACAAATATATTGACAATAGACTACCTTCCATAATGACAAGGCTACCATCCATTGGAGTAAGAAGAATCTCGACAACAGACTACCTCCCATAATGACAAGGCTACAATACACTGGAGTAACAAAAACCTTGACAACAGACAACCTTCCATAATGACAAGGCTACCATACATTAGAGTAACAAAAATATCAACAACACACTACCTTCCATAATGACAAGGCTACCATTCATTGAAGTAACAAAAATATCGACAACAAACTACCTTCCAAAATGACAAGGCTACCAGCCATTGGAATAACAAAAATCTCAATAATAGAATACCTTCCATAATGACAAGGCTACCATCTATTGGAGTAACAAAGATATCGACAACATACTACCTTCCATAATGACAAGGATACCATCCATTGGAGTAAAAAAAATCTCGACAACAAACTACCTTACATAATGACAAGGCTACCATCCATTGGAGTAACAAAAATATTGATAACAAACTACGTTCCTTAATGACAAGGCGACAATCTATTGGAGTAACAAAAATCTCGACAACAGACTACCTTCCATAATGACAAGTCTACCATCCATTGGAATAGAAAAAGATATCGCCAACATACTACCTTCTATAATGACAAGGCTACTATCTATTGGAGTAACAAAAATATTGACAACAAACTACCTTACATAATGACAAGGCTACCATCCACTGGAATAACAAAAATATCGACAACAGACTACCTTCCATAATGAAAAGGCTACCATCCAATGCAATAACAAAAATCTCGAAAACAGACTACCTTCCATAATGACAAGGCTAAAATCCATTGGAGTAACAAAAATCTAGACAACAGACTACCTTCCATAATGACAAGGCTACCATCCATTGGAGTAACAAAGATATCGACAACATACTACCTTCCATAATAACAAGGCTATCATCCATTGGAGTAATAAAAATATCGACAACAAACTACCTTTAAAAATGACAAGGCTATCAGCCATTGGAATAATAAAAATCTCGACATCAGACTGCCTTCCATAATGACAAGGCTACCATCCATTGGAGTAACAAAGATATCGACAACATACTACCTTCCATAATGACAAGGTTACCATCCATTGGAGTAACAAAAATATCGACAACAAACTACGTTCCATAATGACAAGGTTACCATCCATTGGAGTAAAAAAATATGGACAACAGATTACCTTCCATAATGATAAGGCTATAATCCATTGGAGTAACAAAAATCTCGATAACAGACTACCTTTCATAATGACAAGGCTACCATCCATTGGAGTAAAAAAGATATCGACAACAAACTACCTTCCATAATGACAAGGCTACCATCCATTGGAGTTACAAAAATAACGACAACAGACTACCTTCCATAATGACAAGGCTATCATCCATTGGAGTAACAAAGATATCGACAACATACTACCTTCCATAATGACAAGGCTACAACCTATGGGAGTAACAAAAATCTCGACAATAGACTACTTTCCATAATGACAAGGCTACCATCCATTGGAATAAAAAAGATATCGTCAACATACTACCTTCTATAATAACAAGGCTACTATATATTGGAGTAACAAAAATATCGACAACAAACTACCTTACATAATGACAAGGCTACCATCCATTTGAGTAACAAAAATATTGACAACAGACTACCTTCCATAATGACAAGGCTACCATCCAATGCAATAACAAAAATCTTGAAAACAAACTACATTCCATAATGACAAGGCTACAAACCATTGGAGTAACAAAAATCTAGAAAACAGACTACCTTCCATAATGACAAGGCTACCATCCATTGGAGTAACAAAGATATCGATAACATACTACCTTCCATAATGACAAGGCTACCATCCATTGGAGTAACAAAAATATCGACAACAAACCTCCTTCCAAAATGACAAGGCTATCAGCCATTGGAATAACAAAAATCTCGACATCAGACTACCTTCCATAATGACAAGGCTACCATCCATTGGAATAAAAACGATATCGCCAACATATTACTTCTATAATGACAAGGCTACTATCTATTGGAGTAACAAAAATATCGAAAAACAAACTACCTTACATAATGACAAGGCTACCATCAGTTGGAATAACAAAAATCTCGACAACAGACTACCTTCCATAATGACAAGGCTACCATCCAATGCAATAACAAAAATCTTGAAAACAGACTACCTTCCATAATGACAAGGCTACAATCCATTGGAGTAACAAAAATCTAGACAACAGACTACCTTCCATAATGACAAGGCTACCATCCATTGAGGTAACAAAGATATCGATAACATACTACCTTCTATAATGACAAGGCTACCATCCATTGGAGTAACAAAAATATCGACAACAAACTACCTTCCAAAATGACAAGGCTATCAGCCATTGGAATAACTAAAATTTTGACATGAGACTACCTTCCATAATGACAAGGCTACCATCCATTGGAGTACCAAAGATATCGACAACATACTACCTTCCATAATGACAAGGCTACCATCCATTGGAGTAACAAAAATCTCGACAACAGACTACCTTCCATAATGACAAGGTTATCATCCATTGGAGTAACAAAAATATCGACAACAAACTACATTCCATAATGACAAGGCTACCATCCATTGGAGTAAAAAAATATCGACAACAGATTACCTTCCATAATGACAAGGCTACAATCCATTGGAGTAACAAAAATCTCGATAACAGACTACCTTTCATAATGACAAGGCTACCATCCATTGGAGTAAAAAAGATATCAACAACATACTACCTTCCATAATGACAAGGCTACCATCCATTGGAGTTATAAAAATAACGACAACAGACTACCTTCCATGATAACAAGGCTACCATCAATTGGAGTAACAAAGATATCGAGAACATACTACCTTCCACAATGACAAGGCTACAATCTATTGGAGTAACAAAAATCTCGACAACAGACTACCTTCCATAATGACAAGGCTACAATCCATTGGAATAAAAAAGATATCGCCAACATACTACATTCTATAATGACAAGGCTACTATCTATTGGAGTAACAAAAATATCGACAACAAACTACCTTACATAATGACAAGGCTACCATCCATTGGAATAACAAAAATCTCGACAACAGACTACCTTCCATAATGACAAGGCTACCATCCAATGCAATAACAAAAATCTTGAAAACAGACTACCTTCCATAATGACAAGGCTACAATCCATTGGAGTAACAAAAATCTAGACAACAGACTACCTTCCATAATGACAAGGCTACCATCCATTGGAGTAACAATGATATCGATAACATACTACCTTCCATAATGACAAGGCTACCATCCATTGGAGTAACAAAAATATCGACAACAAACTACCTTCCAAAATGACAAGGCTATCAGCCATTGGAATAACAAAAATCTAGACATCAGACTACCTTCCATAATGACAAGGCTACCATCCATTGGAGTACCAAAGATATCAACAACATACTATCTTCCATAATGACAAGGCTACCATCCATTGGAGTAACTAAAATCTCGACAACAGACTACCTTCCATAATGACAAGGCTACCAGCCATTGGAGTAACAAAAATATTGACAACAAACTACGTTCCATAATAACAAGGCTACCATCCATTGGAGTAAAAAAATATCGACAATAAATTACCTTCCATAATGACAAGGCTACAATCCATTGGAGTAACAAAAATCTCGATAACAAAATACTTTTCATAATGACAAGGCTACCATCCATTAGAGTAAAAAAGATATCGACAACATACTACCTTCCATAATGACAAGGCTACCATCCATTGGAGTTACAAAAATAACGACAACAAACTACCTTCCATAATGACATGGCTACCATCCATTGGAATAACAAAAATCTTGACTACATACTACCTTCCATAATGACGAGGCTACCATCCAATGGAATAACAAAAATCTCGAAAGCAAACTACCTTCCATAATGAACAGGCTACCATCAATTGGAGTAACCGTAATATGAACAACAGACTACCTTCTATAATGACAAGGCTACCATCCATTGGAGTAACAAAAATCTCAACGATAGACTACCTTCCATAATGACAATGCTACCATCTATTGGAGTAACAAAAATCTCGACAAGAGACTACCTTCCATAATGATAAGGCTACCATCCATTGGAGTAACAAAAATCTCGACAACAGACTACCTTCCATAATGACAAGGCTACCATCCATTGGATTAACAAAAATATCGACAACTGACTACCTACCATAATGACAAAGCTATCATCCATTCGAATAACAAAAATCTTGACAACAGACTACCTTCCATAATGACAAGGCTACCATCCATTGGAGTAACAAAAATATTGACAATAGACTACCTTCCATAATAATAAGGCTACAATCCATTAAAGTAACAAAAATGTCGACAACAGACTACCATCCATAATGACAAGGCTACCATCCATTGCAATAACAAAATATCGACAACATACTACCTTCCATAATGAAAAGGCTACCATTCATTGGAGTAACAAAAATTTGGACTAAAGACTACCTTCCATAATGACAAGGCTACTATCCATTAGAATAACAAAAATCTCGACCACAGACTACCTTCCATAATGACAAGGCTACCATCCAATGGAATAATAAAAATCTCAAAAGCAGACTACCTTCCATAATGACAAGGCTACAATCCATTGGAGTAACAAAAATCTAGACAACAGACTACCTTCCATAATGACAAGGCTACCATCCATTGGAGTAACAAAGATATCGACAACATAATACCCTCCATAATGACAAGGCTACCATCCATTTGAGTAACAAAAATATTGACAATAGACTACCTTCCATAATGACAAGGCTACCATCCATTGGAGTAAGAAAAATCTCGACAACAGACTACCTCCCATAATCACAAGGCTACAATTCATTAGATTAACAAAAATATTGACAACAGACAACCTTCCATAATGACAAGGCTACCATACATTAGAGTAACAAAAAATTCAATAACATACTACCTTCCATAATGACAAGGCTACCATTCATTGAAGTAACAAAAATATCGACAACAACTACCTTCCAAAATAACAAGGCTACCAGCCATTGGAATAACAAAAATCTCAACAACAGAATACCTTCCATAATGACAAGGCTACCATCCATTGGAGTAACAAAGATATCGACAACATACTACCTTCCATAATGACAAGGATACCATCCATTGGAGTAACAAAAATCTCGACAACAAACTACCTTCCATAATGACAAGGCTACCATCCATTGGAGTAACAAAAATATCGACAACAAACTACGTTCCATAATGACAAGGCGACAATCTATTGGAGTAACAAAAATCTCGACAACATACTACCTTCCATAATGACAAGTCTACCATCCATTGGAATAGAAAAAGATATCGCCAACATACTACCTTCTATAATGACAAAGCTACTATCTATTGGAGTAACAAATATATTGACAACTAACTACCTTACATAATGACAAGGCTACCATCCATTGGAATAACAAAAATATCGACAACAGACTACCTTCCATAATGACAAGGCTACCATCCAATGCAATAACAAAAATCTCGAAAATAGACTACCTTCCATAATGACAAGGCTACAATCCATTGGAGTAACAAAAATCTAGACAACAGACTACCTTCCATAATGACAAGGCTACCATCCATTGGAGTAACAAAGATATCGACAACATACTACCTTCCATAATAACAAGGCTATCATCCATTGGAGTAACAAAAATATCGACAACAAACTACCTTCCAAAATGACAAGGCTATCAGCCGTTGGAATAATAAGAATCTCGACATCAGACTACCTTCCATAATGACAAGGCTACCATCCATTGAAGTAACAAAGATATCGACAACATACTACCTTCCATAATGACAAGGCTACCATCCATTGGAGTAACAAAAATATCGACAAAAAACTACGTTCCATAATGACAAGGCTACCATCCATTGGAGTAAAAAAATATGGACAACAGATTACCTTCCATAATGACAAGGCTACAATCCATTGGAGTAACAAAAATCTCGATAACAGACTACCTTTCATAATGACAAGGCTACCATCCATTGGAGTAAAAAAGATATCAACAACATACTACCTTCCATAATGACAAGGCTACCATCCATTGGAGTTATAAAAATAACGACAACAGACTACCTTCCATGATAACAAGGCTACCATCAATTGGAGTAACAAAGATATCGAGAACATACTACCTTCCACAATGACAAGGTTACAATCTATTGGAGTAACAAAAATCTCGACAACAGACTACCTTCCATAATGACAAGGCTACAATCCATTGGAATAAAAAAGATATCGCCAACATACTACATTCTATAATGACAAGGCTACTATCTATTGGAGTAACAAAAATATCGACAACAAACTACCTTACATAATGACAAGGCTACCATCCATTGGAATAACAAAAATCTCGACAACAGACTACCTTCCATAATGACAAGGCTACCATCCAATGCAATAACAAAAATCTTGAAAACAGACTACCTTCCATAATGACAAGGTTATCATCCATTGGAGTAACAAAAATATCGACAACAAACTACATTCCATAATGACAAGGCTACCATCCATTGGAGTAAAAAAATATCGACAACAGATTACCTTCCATAATGACAAGGCTACAATCCATTGGAGTAACAAAAATCTCGATAACAGACTACCTTTCATAATGACAAGGCTACCATCCATTGGAGTAAAAAAGATATCAACAACATACTACCTTCCATAATGACAAGGCTACCATCCATTGGAGTTATAAAAATAACGACAACAGACTACCTTCCATGATAACAAGGCTACCATCAATTGGAGTAACAAAGATATCGAGAACATACTACCTTCCACAATGACAAGGCTACAATCTATTGGAGTAACAAAAATCTCGACAACAGACTACCTTCCATAATGACAAGGCTACAATCCATTGGAATAAAAAAGATATCGCCAACATACTACATTCTATAATGACAAGGCTACTATCTATTGGAGTAACAAAAATATCGACAACAAACTACCTTACATAATGACAAGGCTACCATCCATTGGAATAACAAAAATCTCGACAACAGACTATCTTCCATAATGACAAGGCTACCATCCAATGCAATAACAAAAATCTTGAAAACAGACTACCTTCCATAATGACAAGGCTACAATCCATTGGAGTAACAAAAATCTAGACAACAGACTACCTTCCATAATGACAAGGCTACCATCCATTGGAGTAACAATGATATCGATAACATACTACCTTCCATAATGACAAGGCTACCATCCATTGGAGTAACAAAAATATCGACAACAAACTACCTTCCAAAATGACAAGGCTATCAGCCATTGGAATAACAAAAATCTATACATCAGACTACCTTCCATAATGACAAGGCTACCATCCATTGGAGTACCAAAGATATCAACAACATACTATCTTCCATAATGACAAGGCTACCATCCATTGGAGTAACTAAAATCTCGACAACAGACTACCTTCCATAATGACAAGGCTACCAGCCATTGGAGTAACAAAAATATTGACAACAAACTACGTTCCATAATAACAAGGCTACCATCCATTGGAGTAAAAAAATATCGACAATAAATTACCTTCCATAATGACAAGGCTACAATCCATTGGAGTAACAAAAATCTCGATAACAAAATACTTTTCATAATGACAAGGCTACCATCCATTAGAGTAAAAAAGATATCGACAACATACTACCTTCCATAATGACAAGGCTACCATCCATTGGAGTTACAAAAATAACGACAACAAACTACCTTCCATAATGACATGGCTACCATCCATTGGAATAACAAAAATCTTGACTACATACTACCTTCCATAATGACGAGGCTACCATCCAATGGAATAACAAAAATCTCGAAAGCAAACTACCTTCCATAATGAACAGGCTACCATCAATTGGAGTAACCGTAATATGAACAACAGACTACCTTCTATAATGACAAGGCTACCATCCATTGGAGTAACAAAAATCTCAACGACAGACTACCTTCCATAATGACAATGCTACCATCTATTGGAGTAACAAAAATCTCGACAAGAGACTACCTTCCATAATGATAAGGCTACCATCCATTGGAGTAACAAAAATCTCGACAACAGACTACCTTCCATAATGACAAGGCTACCATCCATTGGATTAACAAAAATATCGACAACTGACTACCTACCATAATGACAAAGCTATCATCCATTCGAATAACAAAAATCTTGACAACAGACTACCTTCCATAATGACAAGGCTACCATCCATTGGAGTAACAAAAATATTGACAATAGACTACCTTCCATAATAATAAGGCTACAATCCATTAAAGTAACAAAAATGTCGACAACAGACTACCATCCATAATGACAAGGCTACCATCCATTGCAATAACAAAATATCGACAACATACTACCTTCCATAATGAAAAGGCTACCATTCATTGGAGTAACAAAAATTTGGACTAAAGACTACCTTCCATAATGACAAGGCTACTATCCATTAGAATAACAAAAATCTCGACCACAGACTACCTTCCATAATGACAAGGCTACCATCCAATGGAATAATAAAAATCTCAAAAGCAGACTACCTTCCATAATGACAAGGCTACAATCCATTGGAGTAACAAAAATCTAGACAACAGACTACCTTCCATAATGACAAGGCTACCATCCATTGGAGTAACAAAGATATCGACAACATAATACCCTCCATAATGACAAGGCTACCATCCATTTGAGTAACAAAAATATTGACAATAGACTACCTTCCATAATGACAAGGCTACCATCCATTGGAGTAAGAAAAATCTCGACAACAGACTACCTCCCATAATCACAAGGCTACAATTCATTAGAGTAACAAAAATATTGACAACAGACAACCTTCCATAATGACAAGGCTACCATACATTAGAGTAACAAAAAATTCAATAACATACTACCTTCCATATTGACAAGGCTACCATTCATTGAAGTAACAAAAATATCGACAACAACTACCTTCCAAAATAACAAGGCTACCAGCCATTGGAATAACAAAAATCTCAACAACAGAATACCTTCCATAATGACAAGGCTACCATCCATTGGAGTAACAAAGATATCGACAACATACTACCTTCCATAATGACAAGGATACCATCCATTGGAGTAACAAAAATCTCGACAACAAACTACCTTCCATAATGACAAGGCTACCATCCATTGGAGTAACAAAAATATCGACAACAAACTACGTTCCATAATGACAAGGCGACAATCTATTGGAGTAACAAAAATCTCGACAACATACTACCTTCCATAATGACAAGTCTACCATCCATTGGAATAGAAAAAGATATCGCCAACATACTACCTTCTATAATGACAAAGCTACTATCTATTGGAGTAACAAATATATTGACAACTAACTACCTTACATAATGACAAGGCTACCATCCATTGGAATAACAAAAATATCGACAACAGACTACCTTCCATAATGACAAGGCTACCATCCAATGCAATAACAAAAATCTCGAAAATAGACTACCTTCCATAATGACAAGGCTACAATCCATTGGAGTAACAAAAATCTAGACAACAGACTACCTTCCATAATGACAAGGCTACCATCCATTGGAGTAACAAAGATATCGACAACATACTACCTTCCATAATAACAAGGCTATCATCCATTGGAGTAACAAAAATATCGACAACAAACTACCTTCCAAAATGACAAGGCTATCAGCCGTTGGAATAATAAGAATCTCGACATCAGACTACCTTCCATAATGACAAGGCTACCATCCATTGAAGTAACAAAGATATCGACAACATACTACCTTCCATAATGACAAGGCTACCATCCATTGGAGTAACAAAAATATCGACAAAAAACTACGTTCCATAATGACAAGGCTACCATCCATTGGAGTAAAAAAATATGGACAACAGATTACCTTCCATAATGACAAGGCTACAATCCATTGGAGTAACAAAAATCTCGATAACAGACTACCTTTCATAATGACAAGGCTACCATCCATTGGAGTAAAAAAGATATCGACAACAAACTACCTTCCATAATGACAAGGCTACCATCCATTGGAGTTACAAAAATAACGACAACAGACTACCTTCCATAATGACAAGGCTACCATCCATTGGAGTAACAAAGATATCGACAACATACTACCTTCCATAATGACAAGGCTACAACCTATTGGAGTAACAAAAATCTCGACAACAGACTACCTTCCATAATGACAAGGCTACCATCTGTTGGAATAAAAAAGATATCGCCAACATACTACCTTCTATAATGACAAGGCTACTATATATTGGAGTAACAAAAATATCGACAACAAACTACCTTACATAATGACAAGGCTACCATCAATTGGAATAACAAAAATCTTGACAACAGACTACCTTCTATAATGACAAGGCTACCATCCAATGCAATAACAAAAATCTTGAAAACAGACTACCTTCCATAATGACAAGGCTACAATCCATTGGAGTAACAAAAATCTAGACAACAGACTACCTTCCATAATGAAAAGGCTACCATCCATTGGAGTAACAAAGATATCGATAACATACTACCTTCCATAATGACAAGGCTACCATCCATTGGAGTAACAAAAATATCGACAACAAACTACCTTCCAAAATGACAAGGCTATCAGCCATTGGAATAACAAAAATCTCGACATCAGACTTCCTTCCATAATAACAAGGCTACCATCCATTGGAATAAAAAAGATATCGCCAACATACTACTTCTATAATGACAAGGCTACTATCTATTGGAGTAACAAAAATATCGACAACAAACTACCTTACATAATGACAAGGCTACCATCCATTGGAATAACAAAAATCTCGACAACAGACTACCTTCCATAATGACAAGGCTACCATCCAATGCAATAACAAAAATCTTGAAAACAGACTACCTTCCATAATGACAAGGCTACAATCCATTGGAGTAACAAAAATCTAGACAACAGACTACCTTTCATAAAGACAAGGCTACCATCCATTGGAGTAACATAGATATCGATAACATACTACCTTCCATAATGACAAGGCTACCATCCATTGGAGTAATAAAAATATCGACAACAAACTACCTTCCAAAATGACAAGGCTATCAGCCATTGGAATAACAAAAATTTTGACATGAGACTACCTTCAATAATGACAAGGCTACCATCCATTGGAGTACCAAAGGTATCGACAACATACTACCTTTCATAATGACAAGGCTACCATCCATTGGAGTAACAAAAATCTCGATAACAGACTACCTTCCATAATGACAAGGCTATCATCCATTGGAGTAAAAAAAATATCGAAAACAAACTACGTTCCATAATGACAAGGCTACCATCCATTGGAGTAAAAAAATATCGACAACAGATTACCTTCCATAATGACAAGGCTACAATCCATTGGAGTAACAAAAATCTCGATAACAGACTACCTTTCATAATGACAAGGCTACCATCCATTGGAGTAAAAAAGATATCAATAACATACTACCTTCCATAATGACAAGTCTACCATCCATTGGAATAGAAAAAGATATCGCCAACATACTACCTTCTATAATGACAAAGCTACTATCTATTGGAGTAACAAATATATTGACAACTAACTACCTTACATAATGACAAGGCTACCATCCATTGGAATAACAAAAATATCGACAACAGACTACCTTCCATAATGACAAGGCTACCATCCAATGCAATAACAAAAATCTCGAAAATAGACTACCTTCCATAATGACAAGGCTACAATCCATTGGAGTAACAAAAATCTAGACAACAGACTACCTTCCATAATGACAAGGCTACCATCCATTGGAGTAACAAAGATATCGACAACATACTACCTTCCATAATAACAAGGCTATCATCCATTGGAGTAACAAAAATATCGACAACAAACTACCTTCCAAAATGACAAGGCTATCAGCCGTTGGAATAATAAGAATCTCGACATCAGACTACCTTCCATAATGACAAGGCTACCATCCATTGGAGTAACAAAGATATCGACAACATACTACCTTCCATAATGACAAGGCTACCATCCATTGGAGTAACAAAAATATCGACAAAAAACTACGTTCCATAATGACAAGGCTACCATCCATTGGAGTAAAAAAATATGGACAACAGATTACCTTCCATAATGACAAGGCTACAATCCATTGGAGTAACAAAAATCTCGATAACAGACTACCTTTCATAATGACAAGGCTACCATCCATTGGAGTAAAAAAGATATCGACAACAAACTACCTTCCATAATGACAAGGCTACCATCCATTGGAGTTACAAAAATAACGACAACAGACTACCTTCCATAATGACAAGGCTACCATCCATTGGAGTAACAAAGATATCGACAACATACTACCTTCCATAATGACAAGGCTACAACCTATTGGAGTAACAAAAATCTCGACAACAGACTACCTTCCATAATGACAAGGCTACCATCTGTTGGAATAAAAAAGATATCGCCAACATACTCCTTTCTATAATGACAAGGCTACTATATATTGGAGTAACAAAAATATCGACAACAAACTACCTTACATAATGACAAGGCTACCATCAATTGGAATAACAAAAATCTTGACAACAGACTACCTTCTATAATGACAAGGCTACCATCCAATGCAATAACAAAAATCTTGAAAACAGACTACCTTCCATAATGACAAGGCTACAATCCATTGGAGTAACAAAAATCTAGACAACAGACTACCTTCCATAATGAAAAGGCTACCATCCATTGGAGTAACAAAGATATCGATAACATACTACCTTCCATAATGACAAGGCTACCATCCATTGGAGTAACAAAAATATCGACAACAAACTACCTTCCAAAATGACAAGGCTATCAGCCATTGGAATAACAAAAATCTCGACATCAGACTTCCTTCCATAATAACAAGGCTACCATCCATTGGAATAAAAAAGATATCGCCAACATACTACATCTATAATGACAAGGCTACTATCTATTGGAGTAACAAAAATATCGACAACAAACTACCTTACATAATGACAAGGCTACCATCCATTGGAATAACAAAAATCTCGACAACAGACTACCTTCCATAATGACAAGGCTACCATCCAATGCAATAACAAAAATCTTGAAAACAGACTACCTTCCATAATGACAAGGCTACAATCCATTGGAGTAACAAAAATCTAGACAACAGACTACCTTCCATAAAGACAAGGCTACCATCCATTGGAGTAACATAGATATCGATAACATACTACCTTCCATAATGACAAGGCTACCATCCATTGGAGTAATAAAAATATCGACAACAAACTACCTTCCAAAATGACAAGGCTATCAGCCATTGGAATAACAAAAATTTTGACATGAGACTACCTTCAACAATGACAAGGCTACCATCCATTGGAGTACCAAAGATATCGACAACATACTACCTTTCATAATGACAAGGCTACCATCCATTGGAGTAACAAAAATCTCGATAACAGACTACCTTCCATAATGACAAGGCTATCATCCATTGGAGTAAAAAAAATATCGAAAACAAACTACGTTCCATAATGACAAGGCTACCATCCATTGGAGTAAAAAAATATCGACAACAGATTACCTTCCATAATGACAAGGCTACAATCCATTGGAGTAACAAAAATCTCGATAATAGACTACCTTTCATAATGACAAGGCTACCATCCATTGGAGTAAAAAAGATATCAATAACATACTACCTTCCATAATGACAAAGCTACCATCCATTGGAGTTACAAAAATAACGACAACAGACTACCTTCCATGATGACAAGGCTACCATCCATTGGAGTAACAAAAATCTAGACAACAGACTACCTTCCATAATGAAAAGGCTACCATCCATTGGAGTAACAAAGATATCGATAACATACTACCTTCCATAATGACAAGGCTACCATCCATTGGAGTAACAAAAATATCGACAACAAACTACCTTCCAAAATGACAAGGCTATCAGCCATTGGAATAACAAAAATCTCGACATCAGACTTCCTTCCATAATAACAAGGCTACCATCCATTGGAATAAAAAAGATATCGCCAACATACTACTTCTATAATGACAAGGCTACTATCTATTGGAGTAACAAAAATATCGACAACAAACTACCTTACATAATGACAAGGCTACCATCCATTGGAATAACAAAAATCTCGACAACAGACTACCTTCCATAATGACAAGGCTACCATCCAATGCAATAACAAAAATCTTGAAAACAGACTACCTTCCATAATGACAAGGCTACAATCCATTGGAGTAACAAAAATCTAGACAACAGACTACCTTCCATAATAACAAGGCTACCATCCATTGGAGTAACATAGATATCGATAACATACTACCTTCCATAATGACAAGGCTACCATCCATTGGAGTAATAAAAATATCGACAACAAACTACCTTCCAAAATGACAAGGCTATCAGCCATTGGAATAACAAAAATTTTGACATGAGACTACCTTCAATAATGACAAGGCTACCATCCATTGGAGTACCAAAGATATCGACAACATACTACCTTTCATAATGACAAGGCTACCATCCATTGGAGTAACAAAAATCTCGATAACAGACTACCTTCCATAATGACAAGGCTATCATCCATTGGAGTAAAAAAAATATCGAAAACAAACTACGTTCCATAATGACAAGGCTACCATCCATTGGAGTAAAAAAATATCGACAACAGATTACCTTCCATAATGACAAGGCTACAATCCATTGGAGTAACAAAAATCTCGATAACAGACTACCTTTCATAATGACAAGGCTACCATCCATTGGAGTAAAAAAGATATCAATAACATACTACCTTCCATAATGACAAGTCTACCATCCATTGGAATAGAAAAAGATATCGCCAACATACTACCTTCTATAATGACAAAGCTACTATCTATTGGAGTAACAAATATATTGACAACTAACTACCTTACATAATGACAAGGCTACCATCCATTGGAATAACAAAAATATCGACAACAGACTACCTTCCATAATGACAAGGCTACCATCCAATGCAATAACAAAAATCTCGAAAATAGACTACCTTCCATAATGACAAGGCTACAATCCATTGGAGTAACAAAAATCTAGACAACAGACTACCTTCCATAATGACAAGGCTACCATCCATTGGAGTAACAAAGATATCGACAACATACTACCTTCCATAATAACAAGGCTATCATCCATTGGAGTAACAAAAATATCGACAACAAACTACCTTCCAAAATGACAAGGCTATCAGCCGTTGGAATAATAAGATTCTCGACATCAGACTACCTTCCATAATGACAAGGCTACCATCCATTGGAGTAACAAAGATATCGACAACATACTACCTTCCATAATGACAAGGCTACCATCCATTGGAGTAACAAAAATATCGACAAAAAACTACGTTCCATAATGACAAGGCTACCATCCATTGGAGTAAAAAAATATGGACAACAGATTACCTTCCATAATGACAAGGCTACAATCCATTGGAGTAACAAAAATCTCGATAACAGACTACCTTTCATAATGACAAGGCTACCATCCATTGGAGTAAAAAAGATATCGACAACAAACTACCTTCCATAATGACAAGGCTACCATCCATTGGAGTTACAAAAATAACGACAACAGACTACCTTCCATAATGACAAGGCTACCATCCATTGGAGTAACAAAGATATCGACAACATACTACCTTCCATAATGACAAGGCTACAACCTATTGGAGTAACAAAAATCTCGACAACAGACTACCTTCCATAATGACAAGGCTACCATCTGTTGGAATAAAAAAGATATCGCCAACATACTACCTTCTATAATGATAAGGCTACTATATATTGGAGTAACAAAAATATCGACAACAAACTACCTTACATAATGACAAGGCTACGATCAATTGGAATAACAAAAATCTTGACAACAGACTACCTTCTATAATGACAAGGCTACCATCCAATGCAATAACAAAAATCTTGAAAACAGACTACCTTCCATAATGACAAGGCTACAATCCATTGGAGTAACAAAAATCTAGACAACAGACTACCTTCCATAATGAAAAGGCTACCATCCATTGGAGTAACAAAGATATCGATAACATACTACCTTCCATAATGACAAGGCTACCATCCATTGGAGTAACAAAAATATCGACAACAAACTACCTTCCAAAATGACAAGGCTATCAGCCATTGGAATAACAAAAATCTCGACATCAGACTTCCTTCCATAATAACAAGGCTACCATCCATTGGAATAAAAAAGATATCGCCAACATACTACTTCTATAATGACAAGGCTACTATCTATTGGAGTAACAAAAATATCGACAACAAACTACCTTACATAATGACAAGGCTACCATCCATTGGAATAACAAAAATCTCGACAACAGACTACCTTCCATAATGACAAGGCTACCATCCAATGCAATAACAAAAATCTTGAAAACATACTACCTTCCATAATGACAAGGCTACAATCCATTGGAGTAACAAAAATCTAGACAACATACTACCTTCCATAAAGACAAGGCTACCATCCATTGGAGTAACATAGATATCGATAACATACTACCTTCCATAATGACAAGGCTACCATCCATTGGAGTAATAAAAATATCGACAACAAACTACCTTCCAAAATGACAAGGCTATCAGCCATTGGAATAACAAAAATTTTGACATGAGACTACCTTCAATAATGACAAGGCTACCATCCATTGGAGTACCAAAGATATCGACAACATACTACCTTTCATAATGACAAGGCTACCATCCATTGGAGTAACAAAAATCTCGATAACAGACTACCTTCCATAATGACAAGGCTATCATCCATTGGAGTAAAAAAAATATCGAAAACAAACTACGTTCCATAATGACAAGGCTACCATCCATTGGAGTAAAAAAATATCGACAACAGATTACCTTCCATAATGACAAGGCTACAATCCATTGGAGTAACAAAAATCTCGATAACAGACTACCTTTCATAATGACAAGGCTACCATCCATTGGAGTAAAAAAGATATCAATAACATACTACCTTCCATAATGACAAAGCTACCATCCATTGGAGTTACAAAAATAACGACAACAGACTACCTTCCATGATGACAAGGCTACCATCCATTGGAGTAACAAAGATATCGACAACATACTACCTTCCATAATGACAAGGCTATAATCTATTGGAGTAAGAAAAATCTCGATAACAGACTACCTTCCATAATGACAAGGCTACCATCCATTGGAATAAAAAAGATATCGCCAACATACTACATTCTATAATGACAAGGCTACTATCTATTGGAGTAACAAAAATATCGACAACAAACTACCTTACATAATGACAAGGCTACCATCCATTGGAATAACAAAAATCTTGACAACAGACTACCTTCCATAATGACAAGGCTACCATCCAATGCAATAACAAAAATCTTGAAAACAGACTAGCTTCCATAATGACAAGGCTACAATCCATTGGAGTAACAAAAATCTAGACAACAGACTACCTTCCATAATGACAAGGCTACCATCCATTGGAGTAATAAAGATATCGATAACATACTACCTTCCATAATGACAAGGCTACCATCCATTGGAGTAACAAAAATATGGACAACAAACTACCTTCCAAAATGACAAGGCTATCATCCATTGGAATAACAAAAATCTCGACATCAGACTACCTTCCATAATGACAAGGCTACCATCCATTGGAGTACCAAAGATATCGACAACATACTACCTTCCATAATGACAAGGCTACCATCCAATGGAGTAACTAAAATCTCGACAACAGACTACCTTCCATAATGACAAGGCTACCATCCATTGGAGTAACAAAAATATCGACAACAAACTACATTCCATAATGACAAGGCTACCATCCATTGGAGTAAAAAAATATCGACAACAAATTACCTTCCATAATGACAAGGCTACAATCCATTGGAGTAACAAAAATCTCGATAACAAAATACCTTTCATAATGACAAGGCTACCATCCATTGGAGTAAAAGAGATATCGACAACATACTACCTTCCATAATGACAAGGCTACCATCCATTGGAGTTACAAAAATAACGACTACAAACTTCCTTCCATAATGACAGGGCTACCATCCATTAGAATAACAAAAATTTTGACAACATACTACCTTCCGTAATGACGAGGCTACCATCCAATGGAATAACAAAAATCTCGAAAACAGACTACCATCCATAATGAACAGGCTACCATCAATTGGAGTAACAGAAATCTGAACAACATACTACCTTCTATAATGACAAGGCTACCATCCATTGGAGTAACAAAAATCTCAACGACAGAGTACCTTCCATAATGACAATGCTACCATCTATTGGAGTAACAAAAATCTCGACAACAGACTACCTTCCATAATGATAAGGCTACCATCCATTGGAGTAACAAAAATCTCGATAACAGACTACCTTCCATAATGACAAGGCTACCATCCATTGGATTAACAAAAATATCGACAACTGACTACCTACCATAATGACAAAGCTATCATCTATTAGATTAACAAAAATCTTGACAACAGACTACCTTCCATAATGACAAGGCCACCATCCATTGGAGTAACAAAAATATTGACAATAGACTACCTTCCATAATAATAAGGCTACAATCCATTGGATTAACAAAAATATCGACAACTGACTACCTACCATAATGACAAAGCTATCATCCATGGGAATAACAAAAATCTTGACAACAGACTACCTTCCATAATGACAAGGCTACCATCCATTGGAGTTACAAAAATCTCAACGACAGAGTACCTTCCATAATGAAAATGCTACCATCTATTGGAGTAACAAAAATCTCGATAACAGACTACCTTCCATAATGACAAGGCTACCATCCATTGGATTAACAAAAATATCGACAACTAACTACCTACCATAATGACAAAGCTATCATCCATTGGAGTAACAAAAATCTCAACGACAGAGTACCTTCCATAATGACAATGCTACCATCTATTGGAGTAACAAAAATCTCGACAACAGACTACCTTCCATAATGATAAGGCTACCATCCATTTGAGTAACAAAAATATTGACAACAGACTACCTTTCATAATGATAAGGCTACTATCCATTGGAGTAAGAAAAATCTCGACAACAAACTACCTTCCAAAATGACAAGGCTACCAGCCATTGGAATAACAAAAATCTCAACAACAGACTACCTTCCATAATGACAAGGCTACCATCCATTGGAGTAACAAAGATATCGACAACATACTACCTTCCATAATGACAAGGCTACCATCCATTGTTGTATCAAAAATCTCGACAAAAGACTACCTTCCATAATGACAAGGCTACCATCCATTGGAGTAACAAAAATATCGACAACAAACTACGTTCCATAATGACAAGGCTACAATCTATTGGAGTAACAAAAATCTCGACAACAAACTATCTTCCATAATGACAAGGCTACCATCCATTGGAATAAAAAAGATATCGCCAAGATACTACCTTCTATAATGACAAGGATACTATCTATTGGAGTAACAAAAATATCGACAACAAACTACCTTACATAATGACAAGACTACCATCCATTGGAATAATAAAAATCTCGACAACAGACTACCTTCCATAATGACAAGGCTACCATCCAATGCAATAACAAAAATCTCGAAAATAGACTACCTTCCATAATGACAAGGCTACAATCCATTGGAGTAACAAAAATCTAGACAACAGACTACCTTCCATAATGACAAGGCTACCATCCATTGGAGTAACAAAGATATCGACAACATACTACCTTCCATAATAACAAGGCTATCATCCATTGGAGTAACAAAAATATCGACAACAAACTACCTTCCAAAATGACAAGGCTATCAGCCGTTGGAATAATAAGATTCTCGACATCAGACTACCTTCCATAATGACAAGGCTACCATCCATTGGAGTAACAAAGATATCGACAACATACTACCTTCCATAATGACAAGGCTACCATCCATTGGAGTAAAAAAAATATCGACAAAAAACTACGTTCCATAATGACAAGGCTACCATCCATTGGAGTAAAAAAATATGGACAACAGATTACCTTCTATAATGACAAGGCTACAATCCATTGGAGTAACAAAAATCTCGATAACAGACTACCTTTCATAATGACAAGGCTACCATCCATTGGAGTAAAAAAGATATCGACAACAAACTACCTTCCATAATGACAAGGCTACCATCCATTGGAGTTACAAAAATAACGACAACAGACTACCTTCCATAATGACAAGGCTACCATCCATTGGAGTAACAAAGATATCGACAACATACTACCTTCCATAATGACAAGGCTACAACCTATTGGAGTAACAAAAATCTCGACAACAGACTACCTTCCATAATGACAAGGCTACCATCTGTTGGAATAAAAAAGATATCGCCAACATACTACCTTCTATAATGACAAGGCTACTATATATTGGAGTAACAAAAATATCGACAACAAACTACCTTACATAATGACAAGGCTACGATCAATTGGAATAACAAAAATCTTGACAACAGACTACCTTCTATAATGACAAGGCTACCATCCAATGCAATAACAAAAATCTTGAAAACAGACTACCTTCCATAATGACAAGGCTACAATCCATTGGAGTAACAAAAATCTAGACAACAGACTACCTTCCATAATGAAAAGGCTACCATCCATTGGAGTAACAAAGATATCGATAACATACTACCTTCCATAATGACAAGGCTACCATCCATTGGAGTAACAAAAATATCGACAACAAACTACCTTCCAAAATGACAAGGCTATCAGCCATTGGAATAACAAAAATCTCGACATCAGACTTCCTTCCATAATAACAAGGCTACCATCCATTGGAATAAAAAAGATATCGCCAACATACTACTTCTATAATGACAAGGCTACTATCTATTGGAGTAACAAAAATATCGACAACAAACTACCTTACATAATGACAAGGCTACCATCCATTGGAATAACAAAAATCTCGACAACAGACTACCTTCCATAATGACAAGGCTACCATCCAATGCAATAACAAAAATCTTGAAAACATACTACCTTCCATAATGACAAGGCTACAATCCATTGGAGTAACAAAAATCTAGACAACAGACTACCTTCCATAAAGACAAGGCTACCATCCATTGGAGTAACATAGATATCGATAACATACTACCTTCCATAATGACAAGGCTACCATCCATTGGAGTAATAAAAATATCGACAACAAACTACCTTCCAAAATGACAAGGCTATCAGCCATTGGAATAACAAAAATTTTGACATGAGACTACCTTCAATAATGACAAGGCTACCATCCATTGGAGTACCAAAGATATCGACAACATACTACCTTTCATAATGACAAGGCTACCATCCATTGGAGTAACAAAAATCTCGATAACAGACTACCTTCCATAATGACAAGGCTATCATCCATTGGAGTAAAAAAAATATCGAAAACAAACTACGTTCCATAATGACAAGGCTACCATCCATTGGAGTAAAAAAATATCGACAACAGATTACCTTCCATAATGACAAGGCTACAATCCATTGGAGTAACAAAAATCTCGATAACAGACTACCTTTCATAATGACAAGGCTACCATCCATTGGAGTAAAAAAGATATCAATAACATACTACCTTCCATAATGACAAAGCTACCATCCATTGGAGTTACAAAAATAACGACAACAGACTACCTTCCATGATGACAAGGCTACCATCCATTGGAGTAACAAAGATATCGACAACATACTACCTTCCATAATGACAAGGCTATAATCTATTGGAGTAAGAAAAATCTCGATAACAGACTACCTTCCATAATGACAAGGCTACCATCCATTGGAATAAAAAAGATATCGCCAACATACTACATTCTATAATGACAAGGCTACTATCTATTGGGGTAACAAAAATATCGACAACAAACTACCTTACATAATGACAAGGCTACCATCCATTGGAATAACAAAAATCTTGACAACAGACTACCTTCCATAATGACAAGGCTACCATCCAATGCAATAACAAAAATCTTGAAAACAGACTAGCTTCCATAATGACAAGGCTACAATCCATTGGAGTAACAAAAATCTAGACAACAGACTACCTTCCATAATGACAAGGCTACCATCCATTGGAGTAATAAAGATATCGATAACATACTACCTTCCATAATGACAAGGCTACCATCCATTGGAGTAACAAAAATATCGACAACAAACTACCTTCCAAAATGACAAGGCTATCATCCATTGGAATAACAAAAATCTCGACATCAGACTACCTTCCATAATGACAAGGCTACCATCCATTGGAGTACCAAAGATATCGACAACATACTACCTTCCATAATGACAAGGCTACCATCCAATGGAGTAACTAAAATCTCGACAACAGACTACCTTCCATAATGACAAGGCTACCATCCATTGGAGTAACAAAAATATCGACAACAAACTACATTCCATAATGACAAGGCTACCATCCATTGGAGTAAAAAAATATCGACAACAAATTACCTTCCATAATGACAAGGCTACAATCCATTGGAGTAACAAAAATCTCGATAACAAAATACCTTTCATAATGACAAGGCTACCATCCATTGGAGTAAAAGAGATATCGACAACATACTACCTTCCATAATGACAAGGCTACCATCCATTGGAGTTACAAAAATAACGACTACAAACTTCCTTCCATAATGACAGGGCTACCATCCATTAGAATAACAAAAATTTTGACAACATACTACCTTCCGTAATGACGAGGCTACCATCCAATGGAATAACAAAAATCTCGAAAACAGACTACCATCCATAATGAACAGGCTACCATCAATTGGAGTAACAGAAATCTGAACAACATACTACCTTCTATAATGACAAGGCTACCATCCATTGGAGTAACAAAAATCTCAACGACAGAGTACCTTCCATAATGACAATGCTACCATCTATTGGAGTAACAAAAATCTCGACAACAGACTACCTTCCATAATGATAAGGCTACCATCCATTGGAGTAACAAAAATCTCGATAACAGACTACCTTCCATAATGACAAGGCTACCATCCATTGGATTAACAAAAATATCGACAACTGACTACCTACCATAACGACAAAGCTATCATCTATTAGATTAACAAAAATCTTGACAACAGACTACCTTCCATAATGACAAGGCCACCATCCATTGGAGTAACAAAAATATTGACAATAGACTACCTTCCATAATAATAAGGCTACAATCCATTGGATTAACAAAAATATCGACAACTGACTACCTACCATAATGACAAAGCTATCATCCATGGGAATAACAAAAATCTTGACAACAGACTACCTTCCATAATGACAAGGCTACCATCCATTGGAGTTACAAAAATCTCAACGACAGAGTACCTTCCATAATGAAAATGCTACCATCTATTGGAGTAACAAAAATCTCGATAACAGACTACCTTCCATAATGACAAGGCTACCATCCATTGGATTAACAAAAATATCGACAACTAACTACCTACCATAATGACAAAGCTATCATCCATTGGAGTAACAAAAATCTCAACGACAGAGTACCTTCCATAATGACAATGCTACCATCTATTGGAGTAACAAAAATCTCGACAACAGACTACCTTCCATAATGATAAGGCTACCATCCATTTGAGTAACAAAAATATTGACAACAGACTACCTTTCATAATGATAAGGCTACTATCCATTGGAGTAAGAAAAATCTCGACAACAAACTACCTTCCAAAATGACAAGGCTACCAGCCATTGGAATAACAAAAATCTCAACAACAGACTACCTTCCATAATGACAAGGCTACCATCCATTGGAGTAACAAAGATATCGACAACATACTACCTTCCATAATGACAAGGCTACCATCCATTGTTGTATCAAAAATCTCGACAAAAGACTACCTTCCATAATGACAAGGCTACCATCCATTGGAGTAACAAAAATATCGACAACAAACTACGTTCCATAATGACAAGGCTACAATCTATTGGAGTAACAAAAATCTCGACAACAAACTATCTTCCATAATGACAAGGCTACCATCCATTGGAATAAAAAAGATATCGCCAAGATACTACCTTCTATAATGACAAGGATACTATCTATTGGAGTAACAAAAATATCGACAACAAACTACCTTACATAATGACAAGACTACCATCCATTGGAATAATAAAAATCTCGACAACAGACTACCTTCCATAATGACAAGGCTACCATCCAATGAAATAACAAAAATATCGAAAACAGACAACCTTCCATAATGACAAGGCTACAATCCATTGGAGTAACAAAAATCTAGACAACAGACTACCTTCCATAATGACAAGGCTACCATCCAATGGAGTAATAAAGATATCGACAACATACTACCTTCCATAATAACAACGCTACCATCCATTGGAGTAACAAAAATATCGACAACAAACTACCTTCCAAAATGACAAGGCTATCAGCCATTGGAATAACAAAAATCTCGACATCAGACTACCTTCCATAATGACAAGGCTACCATTCATTGGAGTAACAAAGATATCGACAACATACTACCTTCCATAATGACAAGGCTACCATCCATTGGAGTAACAAAAATATCGATAAAAAACTACGTTCCATAATGACAAGGCTACCATCCATTGGAGTAAAAAAATCTCAACAACAGACTACCTTCCATAATGACAAGGCTACCATACATTAGAGTAACAAAGATATCGACAACATACTACCTTCCATAATGACAAGGCTACCATCTATTGGAGGAAAAAAGATATCGACAACATACTACCTTCCATAATGACAAGGCTACCATCCATTGGGGTTACAAAAATATCGACAACAAACTACCTTCCATAATGATAGGGCTACCATCCATTGGAATAACAAAAATCTTGACAACATACTACCTTCCATAATCACGAGGCTACCATCCAATGGAATAACAAAAATCTCAAAAATATACTACCTTCCATAATGAACAGGCTACCTTCCATTGGAGTAACGGAAATCTGAACAACAGACTACCTTCTATAATGACAAGGCTACCATCCATTTGAGTAACAGAAATCTCAACGACTGACTAACTTCCATAATGACAAGGCTATCAGCCATTGGAATAAAAAAAATCTCGACATCAGACTACCTTCCATAATGACAAGGCTACCATCCATTGGAGTAACAAAGATATCGACAACATATTACCTTCCATAATGACAAGGCTACCATCCATTGGAGTAACAAAAATCTCGACAATAGACTTCCTTCCGTAATGACAAGGCTACCATCCATTGGAGTAACAAAAATATCGACAACAAACTACGTTCCATAATAACAAGGCTACCATCCATTGGAGTAAAAAAATATCGAAAACAGACTACCTTCCATAATGACAAGGCTACCATCCATTGGAGTAACAAAAATCTCGACAACAGACTTCCTTCCATAATGACAAGGCTACCATCCATTAGAGTAACAAAAATCTCGACAACAGACTACCTTCCATAATGACAAGGCTACCATCCATTGGAGTAACAAAATATAGACAACATACTACCTTCCATAATGAAAAGGCTACTATTCATTAGAGTAAAAAAAATTTAGACTGAAGACTACCTTCCATAATGACAAGCCTACCATCTAATGGAATAACAAAAATATCAAAAACAGACTACCTTCCATAATGACAAGGCTACAATCCATTGGAGTAACAAAAATCTAGACAACAGACTACCTTCCATAATGACAAGGCTACCATCCAATGGAGTAATAAAGATATCGACAACATACTACCTTCCATAATAACAACGCTACCATCCATTGGAGTAACAAAAATATCGACAACAAACTACCTTCCAAAATGACAAGGCTATCAGCCATTGGAATAACAAAAATCTCGACATCAGACTACCTTCCATAATGACAAGGCTACCATTCATTGGAGTAACAAAGATATCGACAACATACTACCTTCCATAATGACAAGGCTACCATCCATTGGAGTAACAAAAATATCGATAAAAAACTACGTTCCATAATGACAAGGCTACCATCCATTGGAGTAAAAAAATCTCAACAACAGACTACCTTCCATAATGACAAGGCTACCATACATTAGAGTAACAAAGATATCGACAACATACTACCTTCCATAATGACAAGGCTACCATCTATTGGAGGAAAAAAGATATCGACAACATACTACCTTCCATAATGACAAGG
The DNA here is from genome assembly GCA_948472305.1 of Vicia faba. Lineage (NCBI taxonomy): Eukaryota > Viridiplantae > Streptophyta > Magnoliopsida > Fabales > Fabaceae > Vicia > Vicia faba. The sequence goes on along the minus strand of OX451741.1, from coordinate 588,702,836 downwards.
CTACCATCCATTGGGGTTACAAAAATATCGACAACAAACTACCTTCCATAATGCTAGGGCTACCATCCATTGGAATAACAAAAATCTTGACAACATACTACCTTCCATAATCACGAGGCTACCATCCAATGGAATAACAAAAATCTCAAAAATATACTACCTTCCATAATGAACAGGCTACCTTCCATTGGAGTAACGGAAATCTGAACAACAGACTACCTTCTATAATGACAAGGCTACCATCCATTTGAGTAACAGAAATCTCAACGACTGACTAACTTCCATAATGACAAGGCTATCAGCCATTGGAATAAAAAAATTCTCGACATCAGACTACCTTCCATAATGACAAGGCTACCATCCATTGGAGTAACAAAGATATCGACAACATATTACCTTCCATAATGACAAGGCTACCATCCATTGGAGTAACAAAAATCTCGATAATAGACTTCCTTCCGTAATGACAAGGCTACCATCCATTGGAGTAACAAAAATATCGACAACAAACTGCGTTCCATAATAACAAGGCTACCATCCATTGGAGTAAAAAAATATCGAAAACAGACTACCTTCCATAATGACAAGGCTACCATCCATTGGAGTAACAAAAATCTCGACAACAGACTTCCTTCCATAATGACAAGGCTACCATCCATTAGAGTAACAAAAATCTCGACAACAGACTACCTTCCATAATGACAAGGCTACCATCCATTGGAGTAACAAAATATAGACAACATACTACCTTCCATAATGAAAAGGCTACTATTCATTAGAGTAAAAAAAATTTAGACTGAAGACTACCTTCCATAATGACAAGCCTACCATCTAATGGAATAACAAAAATATCAAAAACAGACTACCTTCCATAATGACAAGGCTACAATCCATTGGAGTAACAAAAATCTAGACAACAGACTACCTTCCATAATGACAAGGCTACCATCCAATGGAGTAATAAAGATATCGACAACATACTACCTTCCATAATAACAACGCTACCATCCATTGGAGTAACAAAAATATCGACAACAAACTACCTTCCAAAATGACAAGGCTATCAGCCATTGGAATAACAAAAATCTCGACATCAGACTACCTTCCATAATGACAAGGCTACCATTCATTGGAGTAACAAAGATATCGACAACATACTACCTTCCATAATGACAAGGCTACCATCCATTGGAGTAACAAAAATATCGATAAAAAACTACGTTCCATAATGACAAGGCTACCATCCATTGGAGTAAAAAAATCTCAACAACAGACTACCTTCCATAATGACAAGGCTACCATACATTAGAGTAACAAAGATATCGACAACATACTACCTTCCATAATGACAAGGCTACCATCTATTGGAGGAAAAAAGATATCGACAACATACTACCTTCCATAATGACAAGGCTACCATCCATTGGGGTTACAAAAATATCGACAACAAACTACCTTCCATAATGCTAGGGCTACCATCCATTGGAATAACAAAAATCTTGACAACATACTACCTTCCATAATCACGAGGCTACCATCCAATGGAATAACAAAAATCTCAAAAATATACTACCTTCCATAATGAACAGGCTACCTTCCATTGGAGTAACGGAAATCTGAACAACAGACTACCTTCTATAATGACAAGGCTACCATCCATTTGAGTAACAGAAATCTCAACGACTGACTAACTTCCATAATGACAAGGCTATCAGCCATTGGAATAAAAAAATTCTCGACATCAGACTACCTTCCATAATGACAAGGCTACCATCCATTGGAGTAACAAAGATATCGACAACATATTACCTTCCATAATGACAAGGCTACCATCCATTGGAGTAACAAAAATCTCGATAATAGACTTCCTTCCGTAATGACAAGGCTACCATCCATTGGAGTAACAAAAATATCGACAACAAACTGCGTTCCATAATAACAAGGCTACCATCCATTGGAGTAAAAAAATATCGAAAACAGACTACCTTCCATAATGACAAGGCTACCATCCATTGGAGTAACAAAAATCTCGACAACAGACTTCCTTCCATAATGACAAGGCTACCATCCATTAGAGTAACAAAAATCTCGACAACAGACTACCTTCCATAATGACAAGGCTACCATCCATTGGAGTAACAAAATATAGACAACATACTACCTTCCATAATGAAAAGGCTACTATTCATTAGAGTAAAAAAAATTTAGACTGAAGACTACCTTCCATAATGACAAGCCTACCATCTAATGGAATAACAAAAATATCAAAAACAGACTACCTTCCATAATGACAAGGCTACAATCCATTGGAGTAACAAAAATCTAGACAACAGACTACCTTCCATAATGACAAGGCTACCATCCAATGGAGTAATAAAGATATCGACAACATACTACCTTCCATAATAACAACGCTACCATCCATTGGAGTAACAAAAATATCGACAACAAACTACCTTCCAAAATGACAAGGCTATCAGCCATTGGAATAACAAAAATCTCGACATCAGACTACCTTCCATAATGACAAGGCTACCATTCATTGGAGTAACAAAGATATCGACAACATACTACCTTCCATAATGACAAGGCTACCATCCATTGGAGTAACAAAAATATCGATAAAAAACTACGTTCCATAATGACAAGGCTACCATCCATTGGAGTAAAAAAATCTCAACAACAGACTACCTTCCATAATGACAAGGCTACCATACATTAGAGTAACAAAGATATCGACAACATACTACCTTCCATAATGACAAGGCTACCATCTATTGGAGGAAAAAAGATATCGACAACATACTACCTTCCATAATGACAAGGCTACCATCCATTGGGGTTACAAAAATATCGACAACAAACTACCTTCCATAATGATAGGGCTACCATCCATTGGAATAACAAAAATCTTGACAACATACTACCTTCCATAATCACGAGGCTACCATCCAATGGAATAACAAAAATCTCAAAAATATACTACCTTCCATAATGAACAGGCTACCATCCATTGGAGTAACGGAAATCTGAACAACAGACTACCTTCTATAATGACAAGGCTACCATCCATTTGAGTAACAGAAATCTCAACGACTGACTAACTTCCATAATGACAAGGCTATCAGCCATTGGAATAAAAAAAATCTCGACATCAGACTACCTTCCATAATGACAAGGCTACCATCCATTGGAGTAACAAAGATATCGACAACATACTACCTTCCATAATGACAAGGCTACCATCCATTGGAGTAACAAAAATCTCGACAATAGACTTCCTTCCATAATGACAAGGCTACCATCCATTGGAGTAACAAAAATATCGACAACAAACTACGTTCCATAATAACAAGGCTACCATCCATTGGAGTAAAAAAATATCCAAAACAGACTACCTTCCATAATGACAAGGCTACCATCCATTGGAGTAACAAAAATCTCGACAACAGACTTCCTTCCATAATGACAAGGCTACCATCCATTAGAGTAACAAAAATCTCGACAACAGACTACCTTCCATAATGACAAGGCTACCATCCATTGGAGTAACAAAATATAGACAACATACTACCTTCCATAATGAAAAGGCTAATATTCATTAGAGTAAAAAAAATTTAGACTGAAGACTACCTTCCATAATGACAAGCCTACCATCTAATGGAATAACAAAAATATCAAAAACAGACTACCTTCCATAATGACAAGGCTACAATCCATTGGAGTAACAAAAATCTAGACAACATACTACCTTCCATAATGACAAGGCTACCATCCATTGGAGTAACAAAGATATCGATAACATACTACCTTCAATAATGACAAGGCCACCATCCATTGAAGTAACAAAAATATTGACAACAGACTACCTTCCATAATGACAAGGCTACCATCCATTGGAGTAAAAAAAATCTCGACAACAGACTACCTCCCATAATGACAAGGCTACAATCCATTGGAGTAACAAAAATCTTGACAACAGACAACCTTCCATAATGACAAGGCTACCATACATTAGAGTAACAAAGATATCGACAACGTACTACCTTCCATAATGACAAGGCTGCCATCCATTGAAGTACAAAAATATCGACGACAAACTACCTTCCAAAATGACAAGGCTACCAGCCATTGGAATAACAAAAATCTCGACATCAGACTACCTTCCATAATGACAAGGCTACCATCCATTGGAGTACCAAAGATATCGACAACATACTACCTTCCATAATGACAAGGCTACCATCCAATGGAGTAACTAAAATCTCGACAACAGACTACCTTCCATAATGACAAGGCTACCATCCATTGGAGTAACAAAAATATCGACAACAAACTACATTCCATAATGACAAGGCTACCATCCATTGGAGTAAAAAAATATCGACAACAAATTACCTTCCATAATGACAAGGCTACAATCCATTGGAGTAACAAAAATCTCGATAACAAAATACCTTTCATAATGACAAGGCTACCATCCATTGGAGTAAAAGAGATATCGACAACATACTACCTTCCATAATGACAAGGCTACCATCCATTGGAGTTACAAAAATAACGACTACAAACTTCCTTCCATAATGACAGGGCTACCATCCATTAGAATAACAAAAATTTTGACAACATACTACCTTCCGTAATGACGAGGCTACCATCCAATGGAATAACAAAAATCTCGAAAACAGACTACCATCCATAATGAACAGGCTACCATCAATTGGAGTAACAGAAATCTGAACAACATACTACCTTCTATAATGACAAGGCTACCATCCATTGGAGTAACAAAAATCTCAACGACAGAGTACCTTCCATAATGACAATGCTACCATCTATTGGAGTAACAAAAATCTCGACAACAGACTACCTTCCATAATGATAAGGCTACCATCCATTGGAGTAACAAAAATCTCGATAACAGACTACCTTCCATAATGACAAGGCTACCATCCATTGGATTAACAAAAATATCGACAACTGACTACCTACCATAATGACAAAGCTATCATCTATTAGATTAACAAAAATCTTGACAACAGACTACCTTCCATAATGACAAGGCCACCATCCATTGGAGTAACAAAAATATTGACAATAGACTACCTTCCATAATAATAAGGCTACAATCCATTGGATTAACAAAAATATCGACAACTGACTACCTACCATAATGACAAAGCTATCATCCATGGGAATAACAAAAATCTTGACAACAGACTACCTTCCATAATGACAAGGCTACCATCCATTGGAGTTACAAAAATCTCAACGACAGAGTACCTTCCATAATGAAAATGCTACCATCTATTGGAGTAACAAAAATCTCGATAACAGACTACCTTCCATAATGACAAGGCTACCATCCATTGGATTAACAAAAATATCGACAACTAACTACCTACCATAATGACAAAGCTATCATCCATTGGAGTAACAAAAATCTCAACGACAGAGTACCTTCCATAATGACAATGCTACCATCTATTGGAGTAACAAAAATCTCGACAACAGACTACCTTCCATAATGATAAGGCTACCATCCATTTGAGTAACAAAAATATTGACAACAGACTACCTTTCATAATGATAAGGCTACTATCCATTGGAGTAAGAAAAATCTCGACAACAAACTACCTTCCAAAATGACAAGGCTACCAGCCATTGGAATAACAAAAATCTCAACAACAGACTACCTTCCATAATGACAAGGCTACCATCCATTGGAGTAACAAAGATATCGACAACATACTACCTTCCATAATGACAAGGCTACCATCCATTGTTGTATCAAAAATCTCGACAAAAGACTACCTTCCATAATGACAAGGCTACCATCCATTGGAGTAACAAAAATATCGACAACAAACTACGTTCCATAATGACAAGGCTACAATCTATTGGAGTAACAAAAATCTCGACAACAAACTATCTTCCATAATGACAAGGCTACCATCCATTGGAATAAAAAAGATATCGCCAAGATACTACCTTCTATAATGACAAGGATACTATCTATTGGAGTAACAAAAATATCGACAACAAACTACCTTACATAATGACAAGACTACCATCCATTGGAATAATAAAAATCTCGACAACAGACTACCTTCCATAATGACAAGGCTACCATCCAATGCAATAACAAAAATCTCGAAAATAGACTACCTTCCATAATGACAAGGCTACAATCCATTGGAGTAACAAAAATCTAGACAACGGACTACCTTCCATAATGACAAGGCTACCATCCATTGGAGTAACAAAGATATCGACAACATACTACCTTCCATAATAACAAGGCTATCATCCATTGGAGTAACAAAAATATCGACAACAAACTACCTTCCAAAATGACAAGGCTATCAGCCGTTGGAATAATAAGATTCTCGACATCAGACTACCTTCCATAATGACAAGGCTACCATCCATTGGAGTAACAAAGATATCGACAACATACTACCTTCCATAATGACAAGGCTACCATCCATTGGAGTAACAAAAATATCGACAAAAAACTACGTTCCATAATGACAAGGCTACCATCCATTGGAGTAAAAAAATATGGACAACAGATTACCTTCCATAATGACAAGGCTACAATCCATTGGAGTAACAAAAATCTCGATAACAGACTACCTTTCATAATGACAAGGCTACCATCCATTGGAGTAAAAAAGATATCGACAACAAACTACCTTCCATAATGACAAGGCTACCATCCATTGGAGTTACAAAAATAACGACAACAGACTACCTTCCATAATGACAAGGCTACCATCCATTGGAGTAACAAAGATATCGACAACATACTACCTTCCATAATGACAAGGCTACAACCTATTGGAGTAACAAAAATCTCGACAACAGACTACCTTCCATAATGACAAGGCTACCATCTGTTGGAATAAAAAAGATATCGCCAACATACTACCTTCTATAATGACAAGGCTACTATATATTGGAGTAACAAAAATATCGACAACAAACTACCTTACATAATGACAAGGCTACGATCAATTGGAATAACAAAAATCTTGACAACAGACTACCTTCTATAATGACAAGGCTACCATCCAATGCAATAACAAAAATCTTGAAAACAGACTACCTTCCATAATGACAAGGCTACAATCCATTGGAGTAACAAAAATCTAGACAACAGACTACCTTCCATAATGAAAAGGCTACCATCCATTGGAGTAACAAAGATATCGATAACATACTACCTTCCATAATGACAAGGCTACCATCCATTGGAGTAACAAAAATATCGACAACAAACTACCTTCCAAAATGACAAGGCTATCAGCCATTGGAATAACAAAAATCTCGACATCAGACTTCCTTCCATAATAACAAGGCTACCATCCATTGGAATAAAAAAGATATCGCCAACATACTACTTCTATAATGACAAGGCTACTATCTATTGGAGTAACAAAAATATCGACAACAAACTACCTTACATAATGACAAGGCTACCATCCATTGGAATAACAAAAATCTCGACAACAGACTACCTTCCATAATGACAAGGCTACCATCCAATGCAATAACAAAAATCTTGAAAACATACTACCTTCCATAATGACAAGGCTACAATCCATTGGAGTAACAAAAATCTAGACAACAGACTACCTTCCATAAAGACAAGGCTACCATCCATTGGAGTAACATAGATATCGATAACATACTACCTTCCATAATGACAAGGCTACCATCCATTGGAGTAATAAAAATATCGACAACAAACTACCTTCCAAAATGACAAGGCTATCAGCCATTGGAATAACAAAAATTTTGACATGAGACTACCTTCAATAATGACAAGGCTACCATCCATTGGAGTACCAAAGATATCGACAACATACTACCTTTCATAATGACAAGGCTACCATCCATTGGAGTAACAAAAATCTCGATAACAGACTACCTTCCATAATGACAAGGCTATCATCCATTGGAGTAAAAAAAATATCGAAAACAAACTACGTTCCATAATGACAAGGCTACCATCCATTGGAGTAAAAAAATATCGACAACAGATTACCTTCCATAATGACAAGGCTACAATCCATTGGAGTAACAAAAATCTCGATAACAGACTACCTTTCATAATGACAAGGCTACCATCCATTGGAGTAAAAAAGATATCAATAACATACTACCTTCCATAATGACAAAGCTACCATCCATTGGAGTTACAAAAATAACGACAACAGACTACCTTCCATGATGACAAGGCTACCATCCATTGGAGTAACAAAGATATCGACAACATACTACCTTCCATAATGACAAGGCTATAATCTATTGGAGTAAGAAAAATCTCGATAACAGACTACCTTCCATAATGACAAGGCTACCATCCATTGGAATAAAAAAGATATCGCCAACATACTACATTCTATAATGACAAGGCTACTATCTATTGGAGTAACAAAAATATCGACAACAAACTACCTTACATAATGACAAGGCTACCATCCATTGGAATAACAAAAATCTTGACAACAGACTACCTTCCATAATGACAAGGCTACCATCCAATGCAATAACAAAAATCTTGAAAACAGACTAGCTTCCATAATGACAAGGCTACAATCCATTGGAGTAACAAAAATCTAGACAACAGACTACCTTCCATAATGACAAGGCTACCATCCATTGGAGTAATAAAGATATCGATAACATACTACCTTCCATAATGACAAGGCTACCATCCATTGGAGTAACAAAAATATCGACAACAAACTACCTTCCAAAATGACAAGGCTATCATCCATTGGAATAACAAAAATCTCGACATCAGACTACCTTCCATAATGACAAGGCTACCATCCATTGGAGTACCAAAGATATCGACAACATACTACCTTCCATAATGACAAGGCTACCATCCAATGGAGTAACTAAAATCTCGACAACAGACTACCTTCCATAATGACAAGGCTACCATCCATTGGAGTAACAAAAATATCGACAACAAACTACATTCCATAATGACAAGGCTACCATCCATTGGAGTAAAAAAATATCGACAACAAATTACCTTCCATAATGACAAGGCTACAATCCATTGGAGTAACAAAAATCTCGATAACAAAATACCTTTCATAATGACAAGGCTACCATCCATTGGAGTAAAAGAGATATCGACAACATACTACCTTCCATAATGACAAGGCTACCATCCATTGGAGTTACAAAAATAACGACTACAAACTTCCTTCCATAATGACAGGGCTACCATCCATTAGAATAACAAAAATTTTGACAACATACTACCTTCCGTAATGACGAGGCTACCATCCAATGGAATAACAAAAATCTCGAAAACAGACTACCATCCATAATGAACAGGCTACCATCAATTGGAGTAACAGAAATCTGAACAACATACTACCTTCTATAATGACAAGGCTACCATCCATTGGAGTAACAAAAATCTCAACGACAGAGTACCTTCCATAATGACAATGCTACCATCTATTGGAGTAACAAAAATCTCGACAACAGACTACCTTCCATAATGATAAGGCTACCATCCATTGGAGTAACAAAAATCTCGATAACAGACTACCTTCCATAATGACAAGGCTACCATCCATTGGATTAACAAAAATATCGACAACTGACTACCTACCATAATGACAAAGCTATCATCTATTAGATTAACAAAAATCTTGACAACAGACTACCTTCCATAATGACAAGGCCACCATCCATTGGAGTAACAAAAATATTGACAATAGACTACCTTCCATAATAATAAGGCTACAATCCATTGGATTAACAAAAATATCGACAACTGACTACCTACCATAATGACAAAGCTATCATCCATGGGAATAACAAAAATCTTGACAACAGACTACCTTCCATAATGACAAGGCTACCATCCATTGGAGTTACAAAAATCTCAACGACAGAGTACCTTCCATAATGAAAATGCTACCATCTATTGGAGTAACAAAAATCTCGATAACAGACTACCTTCCATAATGACAAGGCTACCATCCATTGGATTAACAAAAATATTGACAACTAACTACCTACCATAATGACAAAGCTATCATCCATTGGAGTAACAAAAATCTCAACGACAGAGTACCTTCCATAATGACAATGCTACCATCTATTGGAGTAACAAAAATCTCGACAACAGACTACCTTCCATAATGATAAGGCTACCATCCATTTGAGTAACAAAAATATTGACAACAGACTACCTTTCATAATGATAAGGCTACTATCCATTGGAGTAAGAAAAATCTCGACAACAAACTACCTTCCAAAATGACAAGGCTACCAGCCATTGGAATAACAAAAATCTCAACAACAGACTACCTTCCAAAATGACAAGGCTACCATCCATTGGAGTAACAAAGATATCGACAACATACTACCTTCCATAATGACAAGGCTACCATCCATTGTTGTATCAAAAATCTCGACAAAAGACTACCTTCCATAATGACAAGGCTACCATCCATTGGAGTAACAAAAATATCGACAACAAACTACGTTCCATAATGACAAGGCTACAATCTATTGGAGTAACAAAAATCTCGACAACAAACTATCTTCCATAATGACAAGGCTACCATCCATTGGAATAAAAAAGATATCGCCAAGATACTACCTTCTATAATGACAAGGATACTATCTATTGGAGTAACAAAAATATCGACAACAAACTACCTTACATAATGACAAGACTACCATCCATTGGAATAATAAAAATCTCGACAACAGACTACCTTCCATAATGACAAGGCTACCATCCAATGAAATAACAAAAATATCGAAAACAGACAACCTTCCATAATGACAAGGCTACAATCCATTGGAGTAACAAAAATCTAGACAACAGACTACCTTCCATAATGACAAGGCTACCATCCAATGGAGTAATAAAGATATCGACAACATACTACCTTCCATAATAACAACGCTACCATCCATTGGAGTAACAAAAATATCGACAACAAACTACCTTCCAAAATGACAAGGCTATCAGCCATTGGAATAACAAAAATCTCGACATCAGACTACCTTCCATAATGACAAGGCTACCATTCATTGGAGTAACAAAGATATCGACAACATACTACCTTCCATAATGACAAGGCTACCATCCATTGGAGTAACAAAAATATCGATAAAAAACTACGTTCCATAATGACAAGGCTACCATCCATTGGAGTAAAAAAATCTCAACAACAGACTACCTTCCATAATGACAAGGCTACCATACATTAGAGTAACAAAGATATCGACAACATACTACCTTCCATAATGACAAGGCTACCATCTATTGGAGGAAAAAAGATATCGACAACATACTACCTTCCATAATGACAAGGCTACCATCCATTGGGGTTACAAAAATATCGACAACAAACTACCTTCCATAATGATAGGGCTACCATCCATTGGAATAACAAAAATCTTGACAACATACTACCTTCCATAATCACGAGGCTACCATCCAATGGAATAACAAAAATCTCAAAAATATACTACCTTCCATAATGAACAGGCTACCTTCCATTGGAGTAACGGAAATCTGAACAACAGACTACCTTCTATAATGACAAGGCTACCATCCATTTGAGTAACAGAAATCTCAACGACTGACTAACTTCCATAATGACAAGGCTATCAGCCATTGGAATAAAAAAAATCTCGACATCAGACTACCTTCCATAATGACAAGGCTACCATCCATTGGAGTAACAAAGATATCGACAACATATTACCTTCCATAATGACAAGGCTACCATCCATTGGAGTAACAAAAATCTCGACAATAGACTTCCTTCCGTAATGACAAGGCTACCATCCATTGGAGTAACAAAAATATCGACAACAAACTACGTTCCATAATAACAAGGCTACCATCCATTGGAGTAAAAAAATATCGAAAACAGACTACCTTCCATAATGACAAGGCTACCATCCATTGGAGTAACAAAAATCTCGACAACAGACTTCCTTCCATAATGACAAGGCTACCATCCATTAGAGTAACAAAAATCTCGACAACAGACTACCTTCCATAATGACAAGGCTACCATCCATTGGAGTAACAAAATATAGACAACATACTACCTTCCATAATGAAAAGGCTACTATTCATTAGAGTAAAAAAAATTTAGACTGAAGACTACCTTCCATAATGACAAGCCTACCATCTAATGGAATAACAAAAATATCAAAAACAGACTACCTTCCATAATGACAAGGCTACAATCCATTGGAGTAACAAAAATCTAGACAACAGACTACCTTCCATAATGACAAGGCTACCATCCAATGGAGTAATAAAGATATCGACAACATACTACCTTCCATAATAACAACGCTACCATCCATTGGAGTAACAAAAATATCGACAACAAACTACCTTCCAAAATGACAAGGCTATCAGCCATTGGAATAACAAAAATCTCGACATCAGACTACCTTCCATAATGACAAGGCTACCATTCATTGGAGTAACAAAGATATCGACAACATACTACCTTCCATAATGACAAGGCTACCATCCATTGGAGTAACAAAAATATCGATAAAAAACTACGTTCCATAATGACAAGGCTACCATCCATTGGAGTAAAAAAATCTCAACAACAGACTACCTTCCATAATGACAAGGCTACCATACATTAGAGTAACAAAGATATCGACAACATACTACCTTCCATAATGACAAGGCTACCATCTATTGGAGGAAAAAAGATATCGACAACATACTACCTTCCATAATGACAAGGCTACCATCCATTGGGGTTACAAAAATATCGACAACAAACTACCTTCCATAATGCTAGGGCTACCATCCATTGGAATAACAAAAATCTTGACAACATACTACCTTCCATAATCACGAGGCTACCATCCAATGGAATAACAAAAATCTCAAAAATATACTACCTTCCATAATGAACAGGCTACCTTCCATTGGAGTAACGGAAATCTGAACAACAGACTACCTTCTATAATGACAAGGCTACCATCCATTTGAGTAACAGAAATCTCAACGACTGACTAACTTCCATAATGACAAGGCTATCAGCCATTGGAATAAAAAAATTCTCGACATCAGACTACCTTCCATAATGACAAGGCTACCATCCATTGGAGTAACAAAGATATCGACAACATATTACCTTCCATAATGACAAGGCTACCATCCATTGGAGTAACAAAAATCTCGATAATAGACTTCCTTCCGTAATGACAAGGCTACCATCCATTGGAGTAACAAAAATATCGACAACAAATTGCGTTCCATAATAACAAGGCTACCATCCATTGGAGTAAAAAAATATCGAAAACAGACTACCTTCCATAATGACAAGGCTACCATCCATTGGAGTAACAAAAATCTCGACAACAGACTTCCTTCCATAATGACAAGGCTACCATCCATTAGAGTAACAAAAATCTCGACAACAGACTACCTTCCATAATGACAAGGCTACCATCCATTGGAGTAACAAAATATAGACAACATACTACCTTCCATAATGAAAAGGCTACTATTCATTAGAGTAAAAAAAATTTAGACTGAAGACTACCTTCCATAATGACAAGCCTACCATCTAATGGAATAACAAAAATATCAAAAACAGACTACCTTCCATAATGACAAGGCTACAATCCATTGGAGTAACAAAAATCTAGACAACAGACTACCTTCCATAATGACAAGGCTACCATCCAATGGAGTAATAAAGATATCGACAACATACTACCTTCCATAATAACAACGCTACCATCCATTGGAGTAACAAAAATATCGACAACAAACTACCTTCCAAAATGACAAGGCTATCAGCCATTGGAATAACAAAAATCTCGACATCAGACTACCTTCCATAATGACAAGGCTACCATTCATTGGAGTAACAAAGATATCGACAACATACTACCTTCCATAATGACAAGGCTACCATCCATTGGAGTAACAAAAATATCGATAAAAAACTACGTTCCATAATGACAAGGCTACCATCCATTGGAGTAAAAAAATCTCAACAACAGACTACCTTCCATAATGACAAGGCTACCATACATTAGAGTAACAAAGATATCGACAACATACTACCTTCCATAATGACAAGGCTACCATCTATTGGAGGAAAAAAGATATCGACAACATACTACCTTCCATAATGACAAGGCTACCATCCATTGGGGTTACAAAAATATCGACAACAAACTACCTTCCATAATGATAGGGCTACCATCCATTGGAATAACAAAAATCTTGACAACATACTACCTTCCATAATCACGAGGCTACCATCCAATGGAATAACAAAAATCTCAAAAATATACTACCTTCCATAATGAACAGGCTACCATCCATTGGAGTAACGGAAATCTGAACAACAGACTACCTTCTATAATGACAAGGCTACCATCCATTTGAGTAACAGAAATCTCAACGACTGACTAACTTCCATAATGACAAGGCTATCAGCCATTGGAATAAAAAAAATCTCGACATCAGACTACCTTCCATAATGACAAGGCTACCATCCATTGGAGTAACAAAGATATCGACAACATACTACCTTCCATAATGACAAGGCTACCATCCATTGGAGTAACAAAAATCTCGACAATAGACTTCCTTCCATAATGACAAGGCTACCATCCATTGGAGTAACAAAAATATCGACAACAAACTACGTTCCATAATAACAAGGCTACCATCCATTGGAGTAAAAAAATATCCAAAACAGACTACCTTCCATAATGACAAGGCTACCATCCATTGGAGTAACAAAAATCTCGACAACAGACTTCCTTCCATAATGACAAGGCTACCATCCATTAGAGTAACAAAAATCTCGACAACAGACTACCTTCCATAATGACAAGGCTACCATCCATTGGAGTAACAAAATATAGACAACATACTACCTTCCATAATGAAAAGGCTAATATTCATTAGAGTAAAAAAAATTTAGACTGAAGACTACCTTCCATAATGACAAGCCTACCATCTAATGGAATAACAAAAATATCAAAAACAGACTACCTTCCATAATGACAAGGCTACAATCCATTGGAGTAACAAAAATCTAGACAACATACTACCTTCCATAATGACAAGGCTACCATCCATTGGAGTAACAAAGATATCGATAACATACTACCTTCAATAATGACAAGGCCACCATCCATTGAAGTAACAAAAATATTGACAACAGACTACCTTCCATAATGACAAGGCTACCATCCATTGGAGTAAAAAAAATCTCGACAACAGACTACCTCCCATAATGACAAGGCTACAATCCATTGGAGTAACAAAAATCTTGACAACAGACAACCTTCCATAATGACAAGGCTACCATACATTAGAGTAACAAAGATATCGACAACGTACTACCTTCCATAATGACAAGGCTGCCATCCATTGAAGTACAAAAATATCGACGACAAACTACCTTCCAAAATGACAAGGCTACCAGCCATTGGAATAACAAAAATCTCGACAACAGAATACCTTCCATAATGACAAGGCTACCATCCATTGGAGTAACAAAGATATCGACAACATACTACCTGACATAATGACAAGGCTATAATCTATTGGAGTAACAAAAATCTCGACAACAGACTACCTTCCATAATGACAAGGCTACCATCCATTGGAATAAAAAAGATATCGCCAACATACTACCTTATATAATGACATGGCTACTATCTATGGAGTAACATAATTATCGACAATAAACTACCTTACATAATGACAAGGCTACCATCCATTGGAATAACAAAAATCTCGACAACAGACTACCATCCATAATGACAAGGCTACCATCCAATGCAATAACAAAAATCTTGAAAACAGACTACCTTTCATAATGACAAGGCTACAATCCATTGGAGTAACAAAAATCTAGACTACAGACTACCTTCCATAATGACAAGGCTACCATCCATTGGAGTAACAAAGATATCGATAACATACTACCTTCCATAATGACAAGGCTACCAATCATTGGAGTAACAAAAATATCAACAACAAACTACCTTCCAAAATTACAAGGCTATCAGCCATTTGAATAACAAAAATCTCGACATCAGACTACCTTCCATAATGACAAGGCTACCATCCATTGGAGTACAAAAGATATCGACAACATACAACCTTCCATAATGACAAGGCTACCATCCATTGGAGTAACAAAAATCTCGACAACAGACTACCTTCCATAATGACAAGGCTACCATCCATTGGAGTAACAAAAATATCGACAACAAACTACGTTCGATAATGACAAGGCTACCATCCATTGGAGTAAAAAAATATCGACAACAAATTACCTTCCATAATGACAAGGCTACAATCCATTGGAGTAACAAAAATCTCGATAACAAAATACCTTTCATAATGACAAAGCTACCATCCATTGGAGTAAAAAATATATCGACAACATACTACCTTCCATAATGACAAGGCTACCATCCATTGGAGTTACAAAAATAACGACAACAAACTACCTTCCATAATGACAGGGCTACCATCCATTGGAATAACAAAAATCTTGAAAACATACTACCTTCCATAATGAACAGGCTACCATCCATTGGAGTAACAAAAATCTGAACAACAGACTACCTTCTAAAATGACAAGGCTACCATCAATTGGAGTAACAGAAATCTGAACAACAGATTACCTTCCATAATGACAATGCTACCATCCATTGGAGTAACAAAAATCTCGACAACAGACTACATTCCATAATGATAAGGCTACCATCCATTGGAGTAACAAAAATCTCGATAACAGACTACCTTCCATAATGACAAGGCTACCATCCATTGGATTAACAAAAATATCGACAACTGACTACCTACCATAATGACAAAGCTATCATCCATTGGAATAACAAAAATCTTGACAACAGACTACCTTCCATAATG
Source organism: Vicia faba (assembly GCA_948472305.1). NCBI lineage: Eukaryota > Viridiplantae > Streptophyta > Magnoliopsida > Fabales > Fabaceae > Vicia > Vicia faba. The sequence goes on along the minus strand of OX451741.1, from coordinate 588,685,876 downwards.
ACAAGGCTACCATCCATTGGAGTAACAAAAATATTGACAATAGACTACCTTCCATAATAATAAGGCTACAATCCATAAAAGTAACAAAAATGTCGACAACAGACTACCATCCATAATGACAAGGCTACCATCCATTGCAATAACAAAATATCGACAACATACTACCTTCCATAATGAAAAGGCTACCATTCATTGGAGTAACAAAAATCTGGACTACAGACTACCTTCCATAATGACAAGGCTACTATCCATTAGAATAACAAAAATCTCGACCAAAGACTACCTTCCATAATGACAAGGCTGCCATCCAATGGAATAACAAAAATCTCAAAAGCAGATTACCTTCCATAATGACAAGGCAACAATCCATTGGAATAACAAAAATCTTGACAACATACTACCTTCCATAATCACGAGGCTACCATCCAATGGAATAACAAAAATCTCAAAAATATACTACCTTCCATAATGAACAGGCTACCATCCATTAGAGTAACAGAAATCTTAACAACAGACTACCTTCTATAATGACAAGGCTACCATCCATTGGAGTAACAGAAATCTCAATGACAGACTACCTTCCATAATAACAAGGCTATCAGCCATTGGAATAAAAAAAATTTCGACATCAAACTACCTTCCATAATGACAAGGCTACCAACAATTGGAGTAACAAAGATATCGATAACATACTACCTTCCATAATGACAAGGCTACCATCCATTGGAGTAATAAAAATCTCGACAACAGACTTCCTTCCATAATGACAAGGCTACCATCCATTAGAGTAACAAAAATATCGACAACAATATACGTTCCATAATAATAAGGCTACCATACATTGGAGTAAAAAAATATTGAAAACAGACTACCTTCTATAATGACAGGGCTACCATCCATTGGAGTAACAAAAATCTCGACAACAGACTACCTTCCATAATGACAAGGCTACCATCCATTGGAGTAACAAAGATATCGACAACATACTACCTTCCATAATGACAAGGCTACCATCCATTTGAGTAACAAAAATATTGAAAACAGACTACCTTTCATAATGATAAGGCTACTATACATTGGAGTAAGAAAAATCTCGACAACAGACTACCTCCCATAATTACAAGGCTACAATCCATTGGAGTAACAAAAATCTTGACAACAGACAACCTTCCATAATGACAAGGCTACCATACATTAGAGTAACAAAGATATCGACAACATACTACCTTCCATAATGACAAGGCTTACACCCATTGAAGTAACAAAAATATCGACAACAAACTACCTTCCAAAATGACAAGGCTACCAGCCATTGGAATAACAAAAATCTCAACAACAGACTACCTTCCATAATGACAAGGCTACCATCCATTGGAGTAACAAAGATATCGACAACATACTACCTTCATAATGACATGGCTACCATCCATTGGAGTATCAAAAATCTCGACAAAAGACTACCTTCCATAATGACAAGGCTACCATCCATTGGAGTAACAAAAATATCGACAACAAACTACGTTCCATAATGACAAGGCTACAATCTATTGGAGTAACAAAAATCTCGACAATAAACTATCTTCCATAATGACAAGGCTACCATCCATTGGAATAAAAAAGATATCGCTAACATACTACCTTCTATAATGACAAGGATACTATCTTTTGGAGTAACAAAAATATCGACAACAAACTACCTTACATAATGACAAGACTACCATCCATTGGAAAAACAAAAATCTCGACAACAGACTACCTTCCATAATGACAAGGCTACCATCCAATGAAATAACAAAAATATCAAAAACAGACAACCTTCCATAATGACAAGGCTACAATCCATTGGAGTAACAAAAATCTAGACAACAGACTACCTTCCATAATGACAAGGCTACCATCCAATGGAGTAATAAAGATATCGACAACATACTACCTTCCATAATAACAACGCTACCATCCATTGGAGTAACAAAAATATCGACAACAAACTACCTTCCAAAATGACAAGGCTATCAGCCATTGGAATAACAAAAATCTCGACATCAGACTACCTTCCATAATGACAAGGCTACCATTCATTGGAGTAACAAAGATATCGACAACATACTACCTTCCATAATGACAAGGCTACCATCCATTGGAGTAACATAAATCTCGACAACAGACTACCTTCGATAATGACAAGGCTACCATCCATTGGAGTAACAAAAATATCGACAACAAACTACGTTCCATAATGACAAGGCTACCATCCATTGGAGTATAAATATATCGACAACAGATTACCTTCCATAATGACAAGGATACAATCCATTGGAGTAACAAAAATCTCGACAACAGAATAACTTTCATAATGACAAGGCTACCATCCATTGGAGTAAAAAAGATATCGACAACATACTACCTTCCATAATAACAAGGCTACCATCCATTGGAGTTACAAAAATAACGACAATAAACTACCTTCCATATTGACAGGGCTACCATCCATTGGAATAACAAAAATCATGAGAACATACTACCTTCCATATTGACGAGGCTACCATCCAATGGAAAAACAAAAATCTCGAAAACATACTACCTTCCATAATGAACAGGCTACCATCCATTGGAGTAACAAAAATCTGAACAACAGACTACCTTCTAAAATGACAAGGCTACCATCCATTGGAGTAACAAAACTCTCAACGACAGACTACCTTCCATAATGACAATGGTACCATCTATTGGAGTAACAAAAATCTCGACAACAGACTACCTTCCATAATGACAAGGCTACCATCCATTGGAGTAACAAAAATCTCGATAACAGGTTACCTTCCATAATGACAAGGCTACCATCCATTGGAGTAACAAAAATATCAATAAAAAACTACGTTCTATAATGACAAGGCTACCATCCATTGGAGTAACAAAAATCTCGACAACAGACTACCTTCCATAATGACAAGGCTACAATCCATTGGAGTAACAATATATAGACAACATACTACCTTCCATAATGAAAAGGCTACTATTCATTAGAGTAAAAAAAATTTAGACTGAAGACTACCTTCCATAATGACAAGCCTACCATCTAATGGAATAACAAAAATATCAAAAACAGACTACCTTCCATAATGACAAGGCTATAATCCATTGGAGTAACAAAAATCTAGACAACATACTACCTTCCATAATGACAAGGCTACCATCCATTGGAGTAACAAAGATATCGATAACATACTACCTTCAATAATGACAAGGCTACCATCCATTGGAGTAACAAAAATATTGACAATAGACTACCTTCCATAATGACAAGGCTACCATCCATTGGAGTAAAAGAAATCTCGACAACAGACTACCTCCCATAATGACAAGGCTATAATCCATTGGAGTAACACAAATCTTGACAACAGACAACCTTCCATAATGACAAGGCTACCATACATTAGAGTAACAAAGATATCGACAACATACTACCTTCTGTAATAACAAGGCTACCATCCATTGAAGTACAAAAATATCGACAACAAACTACCTTCCAAAATGACAAGGCTACCAGCCATTGGAATAACAAAAATCTCGACAACAGACTACCTTCCATAATGACAAGGCTACCATCCATTGGAGTAACAAAGATATCGACAACATACTACCTTCCATAATGACAAGGCTACAATGTATTGGAGTAACAAAAATCTCGACAACAGACTACCTTCCATAATGACAAGGCTACCTTACATTGGAATAAAAAAGATATCGCCAACATACTACCTTCTATAATGACAAGGCTACTATCTATGGAGTAACATAATTATCGACAATAAACTACCTTACATAATGACAAGGCTACCATCCATTGGAATAACAAAAATCTCGACAACAAACTACCTTCCATAATGACAAGGCTACCATCCAATGCAATAACAAAAATCTTGAAAACAGACTACCTTCCATAATGACAAGGCTACAATCCATTGGAGTAACAAAAATCTAGACTACAGACTACCTTCCATAATGACAAGGCTACCATCCATTGGACTAACAAAGATATCGATAACATACTACCTTCCATAATGACAAGGCTACCATCCATTGGAGTAACAAAAATATCGACAACAAACTACCTTCCAAAATGACAAGGCTATCAACCATTTGAATAACAAAAATCTTGACATCAGACTACCTTCCATAATGACAAGGCTACCATCCATTGGAGTACCAAAGATATCGACAACATACTACCTTCCATAATGACAAGGCTACCATCTATTTGAGTAACAAAACTCTCGACAACAGACTACCTTCCATAATGACAAGCCTACCATCCATTGGGGTAACAAAAATATCGACAACAAACTACGTTCCATAATGACAAGGCTACCATCCATTGGAGTAAAAAAATATGGACAACAGATTACCTTCCATAATGACAAGGCTACAATCCATTGAATAACAAAAATCTCGATAACATACTACATTTCATAATGACAAGGCTACCATCCATTGGAGTAAAAAAGATATTGACAACATACTACCTTCCATAATGACAAGGCTACCATCCATTGGAGTTACAAAAATAACGACAACAGACTACCTTCCATAATGACAAGGCTACCATCCATTGGAGTAACAAAGATATCGACAACATACTACCTTCCATAATGACAAGGCTATAACCTATTGGAGTAACAAAAATCTCGACAACAGACTACCTTCCATAATGACAAGGCTACCATCCATTGGAATGAAAAAGATATCGCAAACATACTACCTTCTATAATGACAAAGCTACTATATATTGGAGTAACAAAAATATCGACAACAAACTACCTTACATAATGACAAGGCAACCATCCATTGGAATAACAAAAATCTCGACAACAGACTACCTTCCATAATGACAAGGCTACCATCCAATGCAATAACAAAAATCTTTAAAACATACTACCTTCCAAAATGACAAGGCTACAATCCATTGGAGTAACAAAAATCTAGACAACAGACTACCTTCCATAATGACAAGGATACCATCCATTGGAGTAACAAAGATATCGATAACATACTACCTTCCATAATGACAAGGCTACCATCCATTGGAGTAACAAAAATATCGACAACAAACTACCTTCCAAAATGACAAGGCTATCAGCCATTGGAATAAAAAAAATCTCGACATCAAACTACCTTCCATAATGACAAGGCTACCATCCATTGGAGTACCAAAGATATCGACAACATACTACCTTCCATAATGACAAGGCTACCATCTATTGGAGTAACAAAAATCTCGACAACAGACTACCTTCCAAAATGACGAGGCTACCATCCATTGGAGTAACAAAAATATCGACAACAAACTACGTTCCATAATGAAAAGGCTACCATCCATTGGAGTAAAAAAATATGGACAACAGATTACCTTCCATAATGACAAGGCTACAATCCATTGGAGTAACAAAAATCTCGATAACAGACTACCTTTCCTAATGACAAGGCTACCATCCATTGGAGTAAAAAAGATATCGACAACACACTACCTTCCATAATGACAAGGCTACCATCCATTAGAGTAACAAAAATATCGACAACAAACTACGTTCCATAATGAAAAGGCTACTATTCATTAGAGTAAAAAAAATTTAGACTGAAGACTACCTTCCATAATGACAAGCCTACCATCTAATGGAATAACAAAAATATCAAAAACAGACTACCTTCCATAATGACAAGGCTACAATCCATTGGAGTAACAAAAATCTAGACAACATACTACCTTCCAAAATGACAAGGCTACCATCCATTGGAGTAACAAAGATATCGATAACATACTACCTTCAATAATGACAAGGCTACCATCCATTGGAGTAACAAAAATATTGACAACAGACTACCTTCCATAATGACAAGGCTACCATCCATTGGAGTAAAAAAAATCTCGACAACAGACTACCTCCCATAATGACAAGGCTACAATCCATTGGAGTAACAAAAATCTTGACAACAGACAACCTTCCATAATGACAAGGCTACCATACATTAGAGTAACAAAGATATCGACAACATACTACCTTCCATAATGACAAGGCTACCATCCATTGGAGTAACAAAAATATCGACAACTGTAACACCCCGTTTTTGATTAAATGTTACTTCGGTTATTTGAAATAAAAATATTCATAATGATAAAATACTATTTTGAGTAATATTATTTTGGTGTGTATTTGGCTTCGTTTGATTTATCGGTATAATTTAGTTTTTATGGAATAAATATTAATTAAATGTAATATGGTTTTAATAGAATTATATGATATAATTTGAATTAAATAATTGTTGGGGCCAAATTATAATTTTAGAAAGATAGAGGGAGGAAAGTTAGTAGTAGAAGGATAGTTTTATAAAATAGAAAAGGAGAGTTAGTAAGAGTAGTTGATAAGAAGAGAAAGAAGAAAGAAAAGAAGAGAGAAAGAGGAGAAGAGAAGAAAGGAAGCTAGGTTTGGAGTTGCAACATCTTCATCATCTTGTTTCAAGAAAACCCACACCAAGGTAAGGGGTTTAATTCTCCATCTCATATTGTTAGGTTTTGATAGATATATTTTGAATTTGGGGGTAAAATTGATAGTTGATTTATAGGGTTTTGTTGGTTGATTGTTGGAATGGTTTAGAAAAGTTGGATTAGGAGTATGTTTTGTGAGTGTATTAGGTGCTAGCTTGTAGAAATTAAGAGTATTGAAATGGGAAAGAAAACCATGGTAGTAGAATGAGAAAAACTCAAAAGAGTGGAGTTTTCACGCAGGCTTCTCAACACGGGCCGGGTTGCAGCACACGGGTGCCCGTGTTGATGCTCTGACTTGCATTTTCTTTGCTCGTTCTGGTGGCCTCTCAACACGGGCCGTGTTGCAGCACACGGGTGCCCGTGTTGATGCGTCTGTAGCCTCCAAAATTCTGATTTTCGCACTTTCTTTGGAACCCGATTGTGTTTCGATTTTCCGATTTGGAATTATTTGATAGTTGATGGTTTATGTTTTGGTTGAGTAAGTAACTTGTTTGTATACATTTTACTTGACGTTGTGATTGTTAAATTATATGTATGCATGCATGTACAATAGTTGATGTTCCATTGGTTGGATTTGATGGCATGTGTATGTTAAGATTATTGTGAATCTCAATTGCATGCATTGGTTATATTGTACATTGCATGGCATGGTTGGTCTTGAAACAGAGACGGTGAAACTGTGGGTTCACGTGATTTTATAGACGGTGACCCTATTGTGGGAAAAGACGTAGTGACCTTGATCCGGAAGGGAAATATAGGTGGTGGAACTTTGGGTCCACAATATCTAGACGGTGACCCTATTGTGGGAAAAGACGTAGTGACCTTGATCCGGAAGGGAAATATAGGTGGTGGAACTTTGGGTCCACAATATCTAGACGGTGACCCTATTGTGGGAAAAGACGTAGTGACCTTGATCCGGAAGGGAAATATAGGTGGTGGAACCTTGGGTCCACGAGTCGGTACCGCATTCGCATACGTTGAGTCGTGTTGTGAGTCACATGTATAATTGTGCATGATATGTATGTGTGTTGATGTGTTTGATTATGTGCCAATACTGTTGTTGTTTGAATTATGGTTATGTGCCAAGGATGTGAGTATTCGGATAATCGGTTTACATGGTTAATGTGTTGGAAATGGATTCCTTGAGTAAGGATACTACAGGTGATAAAATGAACATGATCATTATGTATTGCTTTATTTATTGCCATTTCATTTACTTAAAATTACATGTTATATGATTATTGGAATTCTTACCCTTTTGTTGGCCAATGCTTTTGATGGCATTGTGCAGGTACCGAGGACGGTAGCGCGAGGCGCTAGCTAACGGATGCATTGGATTGCAATCTGTTTTATTTTGATTAGAGTCGAGTCGATGCTCTGGTAGTAACACATGGGGGGATTTATTTAGTGTCGAACTCGATTATTTTGTATTTGGATTATGATGTATATAATCCTTATTCGTGTATATGATGTTTTGTATATGTGAGACTTGATAACATATGCTTATGTGAATTATGATGGCTTGATGCCTTGAATTATGTTTTGATTCCTCCATAAATGGAGATGATGTGAAATTATGAAACTCCGTTGCGTTTGCACGAGAGAATGAAGTAAATATTTATTGTATGTTTGTTTTGTGTTGGAATGCTTATACTTTCAAACATACCCTGTCCGTTTTCCTTAAAAACTTTGGAATGTGATGTGTGTTGTGGCATCCCTTCCGTGCAATTTTATTTCTCTGATTTTAATCTTTACCTTTAATTGAGGTATTTAGAAGGGGTGTTACAATAGTGGTATCAGAGCAGGTCGGTCTATCGGCCAGGTTGTTTATGTGTTTAATCCCTTTTGGTACGCGACATGTGTGTGAAACACTGTCGGTACTTGATTGTTTCCTTTTCGTTGTCTGCAGAGGTACGTGTGAATTAAGTGGGGGAGAAGTTTCTTCTCTGAAGTTTTGTGCAAGAGGTTGGTTCAGTATACCGCCGATTGTAAGATGTAAGTATTGCCGAGCAGTTGATGCTTCAAGCATGGTTATGTTTAAGTAGCTTGAGGGGTAAGATGGAAGATGCTGTTGTGGTTTGGTAACGATGGTTAATGCCACCTCATGATTGTCGACTGTCTATTGACAAATTGAGGGATTGATCATCCTTAATCTCTTGTTGATGGTAGTCGGGAATTGTGTTGTTCGAGAAGAGCAAAGGTTACCCAAGTTGGTGTGTCGTTTGTAGTCAAGGAACGAAGCGGATGTTGAGGACGAGTGTCTGCTTCGGAGGATTGATATTTAAGTGAAGCAGTTATTTGGAGTTTATGTGTTTAGTGAGATTGTTTTGAAGTCTGGCTGCCTATGGGTTAGTGTGAGGGTTGAAGATGTTCAGGCCATGCTTTTCAAGATAGTGTATGGTCCGGGCGAGTATAAGCTGATGTCATTAGTGTGACTAATGCGTCAGGTAAGATTTTGGAATGTTTCAACAGTACTCTCATGAGTAGCTGAAGAGTTGTTTCGTGTTCATGGATATTATTTGGTTTACATCAAGTTAAGGGATTGTGGCAAGCATCCGAGTGTTGCGTTATCAGTAGTGGAGTTAGATTGGTGCATGTTGAGTCCTCTAAAGAAGGAGTTTTGGAACTGTTGGACGTGAGTGTCTTAAGTAAGCAACTTAGACGGCAATATTTTGGACAGTTCCGTGAAGATTTATTTTGGGTCTTGTCGAAGACTTTAAGGGGCTAATTCATAGTTTAGAAGTTCTTTTGTTTTGGATGGTTAACTTTGTGAGTTTGATGGAAGATATTTTTATGAGTTGGTATTGATCGTGAGTATTTTGACCCGAAATGGTTGAGTCACTAATTGGACTTCGCAATGGGAAGCGAATTTTTTTTAGCCGGTGAAAAGTTTAGCGAATGCCTTGATTTTGGTTTCGTTTTGTACTGAAGAACCTGGTACGACGTGTTGTGATATTTTGTTTTGGACGTAAGATGTATTTCGACATAGAGTTGGAAAGTGTATTACTACCTTGGAACGATTTGATTTTTCTTATGGAGAATTATCGGATGCGGGGGTTAGAGTTTGATGCAGTTATGCTCATTGGAACCTTATAAGTACAGATGTTAACGACAAGGAGATTGGAATTGTTGAAGACAATTCAAGTTGAGTATGATCTATAAAGAGACTTCGTCTGTTGTTGAGTTTATTTAGTTGATATTGAGGATAACCCAAGAATATCTTATTTGAGATTTATTATTTTGAAAGAATGTTGCATGTTTGTTTTGAGACGCTTGTTGAGATTAAACTCAGAAGGTTATTAAGGATTCGTTCACTACTACCATATGGATTTCGCCGGATACTAATGGTCGCGGTGGATTATTAGATTACGACTAAAATAAGTCTTGACGGTAAGGAATTTGGTGATGGTTTGGTAACCACAGGTACTTAAAGATGATTGGTGTTTTATAGAGGAAGATGTTCTATTTGTGACTGAAGTCGGTCGCGACGGTGTTTATGTTGGATTCCATAGAAATTGATGTTATGGTTCTAAGTCCAAACTATGTTGTAATTTCAGGAGTATGAGACGAAATTGATGAGTAGAGTTCTTGAGAGAGTGTTTTGGTTTGGATTACCACTTTAGAAGATTGAAAAATATGAGAGATGTTTCGAATAAGAAATCAGTGTATTAATCGTTGCGACGATGCGAGGATGGTGATTACTTAATTAAACTCTGGGAATTGAATTGTTATAAGGGAAGACTTCGTGGAAGTCAAGTGTATACATCGAAGTTTCACAAGTGAAATATTTGGACAGTATTTGAAGAGGTCAAACTATGTCGTGTATTTCAGAGGATCAACGGACGTTGATCAATCGAGAATGAAAGAGTGATTCTTCGAGTTGATGAAGCTGATGTTGCGAGGTGTCTTGATGGGTGTACGCTTTGAACGTATCCATTTTGGGTGATTGTGAAGTTGAGGATTAACCAAGTTGTTTTACGGTTGGCATCTTATGCATAAAAATGACACAACATGGTTTAGATATCGAGCATTGAGTTTTAGCGAGTATGCGGGATTGTTGGATTTGGGCTAGTGAGTTATAGTCGCAAGTCGTCAGTATACGTCCTAGGATGAGTGGTGTGTCGCAGTTCAGTTATGTTTGGGTAACTTGGTATTGTTCAAGGGTGGTACGTTGGTAATCTACAAGGACGATGTGACCTTGTGATTTTTCTGGAATGAGAGCGATAACTGCAAGTGTAATTCTTGAGTTCGTACTTATTCGTGAATGATGGAATCTTTTCGTGTTTGCGTAGCACGCGTGGTTTTATCCTTTCTGATTGTTTCAGTTATGGTTTGTATAACCATTTTGTTGTTTTTGTTTTAGCGATGGTGTCGGTGTTGTGTCGTAGGACTTTATGTTCCTACCTTTGGTGACTCGTTTCCGAGGCGTCGGTTCGAGTGTATGACTAATTCTATGGTTGAGACGTTAGGATGGTATCGATCTTGTTTGTTTAGTTCTCGAGCGAACTGGTGTGTCTGCGACTTGTTTAGTTGTTGGGTGTTAGTTGATTGTCGAGTGCATTGTATGGGCTTCGCATCTCGGCATGGTTGTTCTTGTCTAAACGTTATGGCTAGGGAGATGCCCTTGTGTTAGGTGTATTTTGTATGTTGTTTAATTAACGCAAGGATTGAGTGGACGAATGCGTAGGCATGTCCCGATTTGTTCGTTTTGGTCAAAATTTTCGAGGGCGAAAATCTTTTAAGTGGGGGAGAGTTGTAACACCCCGTTTTTGATTAAATGTTAATTCGGTTATTTGAAATAAAAATATTCATAATGATAAAATACTATTTTGAGTAATATTATTTTGGTGTGTATTTGGCTTCGTTTGATTTATCGGTATAATTTAGTTTTTATGGAATAAATATTAATTAAATGTAATATGGTTTTAATAGAATTATATGATATAATTTGAATTAAATAATTGTTGGGGCCAAATTATAATTTTAGAAAGATAGAGGGAGGAAAGTTAGTAGTAGAAGGATAGTTTTATAAAATAGAAAAGGAGAGTTAGTAAGAGTAGTTGGTAAGAAGAGAAAGAAGAAAGAAAAGAAGAGAGAAAGAGGAGAAGAGAAGAAAGGAAGCTAGGTTTGGAGTTGCAACATCTTCATCATCTTGTTTCAAGAAAACCCACACCAAGGTAAGGGGTTTGATTCTCCATCTCATATTGTTAGGTTTTGATAGATATATTTTGAATTTGGGGGTAAAATTGATAGTTGATTTATAGGGTTTTGTTGGTTGATTGTTGGAATGGTTTAGAAAAGTTGGATTAGGAGTATGGTTTGTGAGTGTATTAGGTGCTAGCTTGTAGAAATTAAGAGTATTGAAATGGGAAAGAAAACCATGGTAGTAGAATGAGAAAAACTCAAAAGAGTGGAGTTTTCACGCAGGCTTCTCAACACGGGCCGTGTTGCAGCACACGGGTGCCCGTGTTGATGCTCTGACTTGGCATTTTCTTTGCTCGTTCTGGTGGCCTCTCAACACGGGCCGTGTTGCAGCACACGGGTGCCCGTGTTGATGCGTCTGTAGCCTCCAAAATTATGATTTTCGCACTTTCTTTGGAACCCGATTGTGTTCCGATTTTCCGATTTGGAATTATTTGATAGTTGATGGTTTATGTTTTGGTTGAGTAAGTAACTTGTTTGTATACATTTTACTTGACGTTGTGATTGTTAAATTATATGTATGCATGCATGTGCAATAGTTGATGTTCCATTGGTTGGATTTGATGGCATGTGTATGTTAAGATTATTGTGAATCTCAATTGCATGCATTGGTTATATTGTACATTGCATGGCATGGTTGGTCTTGAAACAGAGACGGTGAAACTGTGGGTTCACGTGATTTTATAGACGGTGACCCTATTGTGGGAAAAGACGTAGTGACCTTGATCCGGAAGGGAAATATAGGTGGTGGAACTTTGGGTCCACAATATCTAGACGGTGACCCTATTGTGGGAAAAGACGTAGTGACCTTGATCCGGAAGGGAAATATAGGTGGTGGAACTTTGGGTCCACAATATCTAGACGGTGCCCCTATTGTGGGAAAAGACTTAGTGACCTTGATCCGGGAGGGAAATATAGGTGGTGGAACCTTGGGTCCACGAGTCGGTACCGTATTCGCATACGTTGAGTCGTGTTGTGAGTCACATGTATAATTGTGCATGATATGTATGTGTGTTGATGTGTTTGATTATGTGCCAATACTGTTGTTGTTTGAATTATGGTTATGTGCCAAGGATGTGAGTATTCGGATAATCGGTTTACATGGTTAATGTGTTGGAAATGGATTCCTTGAGTAAGGATACTACAGGTGATAAAATGAACATGATCATTATGTATTGCTTTATTTATTGCCATTTCATTTACTTAAAATTACATGTTATATGATTATTGGAATTCTTACCCTTTTGTTGGCCAATGCTTTTGATGGCATTGTGCAGGTACCGAGGACGGTAGCGCGAGGCGCTAGCTAACGGATGCATTGGATTGCAATCTGTTTTATTTTGATTAGAGTCGAGTCGATGCTCTGGTAGTAACACATGGGGGGGGGGGATTTATTTAGTGTCGAACTCGATTATTTTGTATTTGGATTATGATGTATATAATCCTTATTCGTGTATATGATGTTTTGTATATGTGAGACTTGATAACATATGCTTATGTGAATTATGATGGCTTGATGCCTTGAATTATGTTTTGATTCCTCCATAAATGGAGATGATGTGAAATTATGAAACTCCGTTGTGTTTGCACGAGAGAATGAAGTAAATATTTATTGTATGTTTGTTTTGTGTTGGAATGCTTATACTTTCAAACATACCATGTCCGTTTTCCTTAAAAACTTTGGAATGTGATGTGTGTTGTGGCATCCCTTCCGTGCAATTTTATTTCTCTGATTTTAATCTTTACCTTTAATTGGGGTATTTAGAAGGGGTGTTACAAAAATATCGACAACAAACTACCTTCTATAATGACAGGGCTACCATCCATTGGAGTTACAAATATAACGACAACAAACTACCTTCTATAATGACAGGGCTACCATCCATTGGAATAACAAAAATCTTGACAACATACTACCTTCCATAATGACGAGGCTACCATCCAATGGAATAACAAAAATCTCGAAAACAGACTACCTTCCATAATGAACAGGCTACCATCAATTGGAGTAACAGAAATCTGAACAACAGACTACCTTCTATAATGACAAGGCTACCATCCATTGGAGCAACAAAAATCTCAACGACAGACTATCTTCCATAATGACAATGCTACCATCTATTGGAGTAACAAAAATCTCGACAACAGACTACCTTCCATAATGACAAGGCTACCATCCATTGGAGTGACAAAAATCTCGACAACATACTACCATCCATAATGACAAGGCTACCATCCATTGGATTAACAAAAATATCGATAACTGACTACCTACCATAATGACAAAGCTATCATCCATTGGAATAACAAAAATCTTGACAACAGACTACCTTCCATAATGACAAGGCTACCATCCATTGAAGTAACAAAAATATTAAAAATAGACTACCTTCCATAATAATAAGGCTACCATCCATTAAAGTAACAAAAATGTCGAAAATAGACTACCTTCCATAATGAACAGGCTACCATCCATTGGAGTAACAGAAATCTGAACAACAGACTACCTTCCATAATGAAAAGGCTATCATTCATTGGAGTAACAAAATTCTGGACTACAGACTACCTTCCATAATGACAAGGCTACTATCCTTTGGAATAACAAAAATCTCGACAACAAACTACCTTCCATAATGACAAGGCTACCATCCAATGGAATAACAAAAATCTCAAAAACAGACTACCTTCCATAATGACAAAGCTATTATCTATTGGAGTAACAAAAATCTAAACAATAGACTACCTTCCATAATGACAAGGCTACCATCCATTGGAGTAACAAAGATATCGACAACATACTACCTTCCATAATGACAAGGCTACCATCCATTGGAGTAACAAAAATATTGACAACAGACTACCTTCCATAATGACAAGGCTACCATCCATTGGAGTAAGAAAAATCTCAACAACAGAATACCTCCCATAATGACAAGGCTACAACCCATTGGAGTAACAAAAAAATCTTTACAACAAACCACCTTCCATAATGACAAGGCTACCATCTATTGGAGTAAAAAAGATATCGACAACATACTACCTTCTATAATAACAAGGATAATATCTATTGGAGTAACAAAAATATCGACAACAAACTACCTTCCATAATGACAAAGCTACCATCCATTGTAATAACAAAACTCTCGACAACAGACTACCTTCCATAATAACAAGGCTACCATCCAATGCAATAATAAAAATCTCGAAAACAGACTACCTTCCATAATGACAAGGCTACAATCCATTGGAGTAACAAAGATATCAACAACATAATACCTTCCATAATGATAAGACAACCATCCATTGGAGTAACAAAAATATCGACAACAAATTACCTTCCAAAATGACAAGGCTATCATCCATTGGAATAACAAAAATCTCGACATTAGACTACCTTCCATAATGATAAGGCTACCATCCATTGGAGTAACAAAGATATCGACAACATACTACCTTCCATAATGACAAGGCTACCATCCATTGGAGTAACAAAAATCTCGACAACATACTACCTTCCATAATACCAAGGCTACCATCCATTGGAGTAACAAAAATATCGACAACAAACTACGTTCCATAATGACAAGGCTACCATCCATTGGAGTAAAAAATATCGACAACAGATTACCTTCCATAATGACATTGCTACAATCCATTGGAGTAACAAAAATCTCGACAATAGACTACCTTCCATAATGACAAGGCTACCATCCATTGGAGTAATAAAGATATCGACAACATACTAACTTCCATAATGACAAGGCTACCATCCATTGGAGTTACGAAAATATCGCAAACAAACTACCTTCCATATTGATAGGGCTACCATCCATTGGAATAACAAAAATCTT
The DNA here is from genome assembly GCA_948472305.1 of Vicia faba. Lineage (NCBI taxonomy): Eukaryota > Viridiplantae > Streptophyta > Magnoliopsida > Fabales > Fabaceae > Vicia > Vicia faba. The sequence continues at coordinate 588,670,282 of OX451741.1, read as the reverse complement.
GACAACATACTACCTTCCATAATCACGAGGCTACCATCCAATGGAATAACAAAAATTTCGAAAATAGACTACCTTCCATAATGAACAGGCTACCATCCATTGGAGTAACAGAAATCTGAACAACAGACTACCTTCTATAATGACAAGGCTACCATCCATTGGAGTAACAAAAATCTCAACGACAGACTACCTTCCATAATGACAATGCTACCATCTATTGGAGTAACAAAAATCTCGACAATTGACTACCTTCTATAATGACAAGGCTACCATCCATTGGAATAAAAAAGATATCGCCAACATACTACCTTCTATAATGAGAAGGCTACCATCCATTGGAATAAAAAAGATATCGCCAACATACTACCTTCTATAATGACAAGGCTACTATATATTGGAGTAACAAAAATATCGACAACAAACTACCTTTCAAAATGACAAGGCTATCAGCCATTGGAATAACAAAAATCTCGACATCAGACTACCTTCCATAATGAGAAGGCTACCATCCATTGGAGTAACAAAGATATCGACAACATACTACCTTCCATAATGACAAGGCTACCATCCATTGGAGTAACAAAATTATCGACAACAGACTACCTTCCATAATGACAAGGCTACCATCCATTGGAGTAAAAAAGATATCGACAACATACTATCTTCCTTAATGACAAGGCTACCATCCATTAGAGTTACAAAAATAACGACAATAAACTACCTTCCATAATAACAGGGCTACCATCCATAACAACATACTACCTTCCATAATGACAAGGCTACCATCCAATGGAATAACAAAAATCTCGAAAACAGACTACCTTCCATAATGAACAGGCTACCATCCATTGGAGTAACAGAAATTTGAACAACAAACTACCTTCTATAATGACAAGGCTACCATCCATTGGAGTAACAAAAATCTCAACGAAAGACTACCTTCCATAATGATAATGCTACCATCTATTGGAGTAACAAAAATCTAGACAACAGACTACCTTCCATAATGACAAGGCTACCACCCATTGGAGTAACAAAAATCTCAATAACAGACTACCTTCCATAATGACAAGGCTACCATCCATTGGAAAAACAAAAATATCGACAACTGACTACCTACCATAATGACAAAGCTATCATCCATTGGAATAACAAAAATCATGACAACAGACTACCTTCCATAATGACAAAGCTACCATCCATTGGAGTAACAAAAATATTGACAATAGACTACCTTCCATAGTAATAAGGCTACCATCCATTAAAGTAACAAAAATGTCGAAAATAGACTACCTTCCATAATGAACAGGCTACCATCCATTGGAGTAACAGAAATCTGAACAATAGATTACCTTCCATAATGAAAAGGCTACCATTAATTGGAGTAACAAAAATCTGGACTACATACTACCTTCCATAATGATAAGGCTACTATCTATTGGAATAACAAAAATCTCGACAACAGACTACCTTCCATAATGACAAGGCTACCATCCAATGGAATAACAAAAATCTCAAAAACAGACTACATTCCATAATGACAAGGCTACAATCCATTGGAGTAACAAAAATCTAGACAACAGACTACCTTCCATAATGACAAGGCTACCATCCGTTGGAGTAACAAAGATATCGACAACATACTACCTTCAATAATAAAATGGCTACCATCCATTGGAGTAACAAAAAAATTGACAAGAGACTACCTTCCATAATGACAAGGTTACCATCCATTGGAGTAAGAAAAATCTCAACAACAGACTACCTCCCATAATGACTAGGCTACAATCCATTGGAGTAACAAAAAAATCTTGATAACATACCACCTTCCATAATGAGAAATCTACCATCTATTAGAGTAAAAAAGATATAGACAACATACTACCTTCTATAATGACAAGGCTACTATCTATTGGAGTAACAAAAATATCGACAACAAACTACCTTCCATAATGACAAGGCTACCATCCATTGGAATAACAAAAATCTCGACAACAGACTACCTTCCATAATGACAAGGCTACCATCCAATGCAATAATAAAAATCTCGAAAACAGACTACCTTCCATAATGACAAGGCTACAATCCATTAAAGTAACAAAAATCGAGACAACAGACTACCTTCCATAATGACAAGGCTACCATCTGTTGGAGTAACAAAGATATCGACAACATACTACCTTCCATAATAACAAGGCTAACATCCATTGGAGTAACAAAAATATCGACAACAAACTACCTTCCAAAATGACAAGGCTATCAGCCATTGGAATAACAAAAATCTCGACATCATACTACCTTCATTAATGACAAGGCTACCATCCATTGGAGTAAAAAAGATATCGACAACATACTACCTTCCATAATGACAAGGCTACCATCCATTAGATTAACAAAAATCTCGACAACAGACTACCTTCCATAATGACAAGGCTACCATCCATTGGAGTAACAAAAATATCGAAAACAAACTACGTTCCATAATGACAAGGCTACCATCCATTGGAGTAAAAAAAATATCGACAACAGATTACCTTCCATAATGACAAGGCTACAATCCATTGGAGTAACAAAAATCTCGACAACAGAATACCTTTCATAATGATAAGGCTACCATCCATTGGAGTAAAAAAGATATCGATAACATACTACCTTCCATAATGACAAGGCTACCATCCATTGGAGTTACAAAAATAACAACAATAAACTATCTTCCATAATGACAGGGCTACCATCCATTGGAATAACAAAAATCTTGACAACATACTAACTTCCATAATGACGAGGCTACCATCCAATGGAATAACAAAAATCTCGAAAACAGACTACCTTCCATAATGAACAGGCTACCATCCATTGGAGTAACAGAAATCTGAACAACAGACTACCTTCTATAATGACAAGGCTACCATCCATTGAAGTAACAAAAATCTCAACGACAGACTACCTTCCATAATGACAATGCTACCATCTATTGGAGTAACAAAAATCTCGACAACAGACTACCTTCCATAATGACAAGGCTACCATCCATTGGAGTAATAAAAATCTCGACAACAGACTACCTTCCATAATGACAAGGCTACCATCCATTGGATTAACAAAATTATCGATAACTGACTACCTACCATAATGACAAAGCTATCATCCATTGGAATAACAAAAATCTTGACAACAGACTACCTTCCATAATAACAAGGCTACAATCCATTGGAGTAACAAAAATATTGATAATAGACTACCTTCCATAATAATAAGGCTACCATCCATTAAAGTAACAAAAATGTCGAAAATAGACTACCTTCCATAATGAACAGGCTACCATCCATTGGAGTAACAAAAATCTGAACAATAGACTACCTTCCATAATGAAAAGGCTACCATTCATTGGAATAAAAAAAATCTGGATTACAGAATACCTTCCATAATGACAAGGCTACTATCCATTGGAATAACAAAAATCTCGACTACAGACTACCTTCCATAATGACAAGGCTACCATCCAATGGAATAACAAAAATCTCAAAAACAGACTACATTCCATAATGACAAGGCTACAATCCATTGGAGTAACAAAAATCTAGACAACAGACTACCTTCCATAATGACAAGGCTACCATTCATTGGAGTAACAAAGATATCGACAACATAATAACTTCCATAATGACAAGGCTACCATCCATTGGAGTAACAAAAATATTGACAACAGATTACCTTCCATAATGACAAGGCTACCATCCATTGGAGTAAGAAAAATCTCAACAACAAACTACCTCCCATAATGACAAGGCTACAATTTATTGGAGTAACAAAAAAATCTTGACAACAGACCACCTTCCATAATGACAAGGCTACCATCTATTGGAGTAAAAAAGATATCGACAACATACTACCTTCTATAATGACAAGGCTACTATCTATTGGAGTAACAAAAATATCGACAACAAACTACCTTCCATAATGACAAGGCTACCATCCATTGGAATAACAAAAATCTCGACAACAGACTACCTTCCATAATGACAAGGCTACCATCCAATGAAATAACTAAAATATCGAAAACAGACAACCTTCCATAATGACAAGGCTATAATCTATTGTAGTAACAAAAATCGAGACAACACACTACCTTCCATAATGATAAGGCTAACATCCATTGGAGTAACAAAGATATCGACAACATAATATCTTCCATAATGATAAGGCTACCATCCATTGGAGTAACAAAAATATCGACAACAAACTACCTTCGAAAATGACAAGGCTATCACCCATTGGAATAACAAAAATCTCGACATCAGACTACCATCCATAATGACAAAGCTACCATCCATTGGAATAACAAAGATATCGACAACATACTACCTTCCATAATGACAAGGCTATCATCCATTGGAGTAACAAAAATCTCGACAACATACTACCTTCCATAATGACAAGGCTACCATCCATTGGAGTAACAAAAATATCAACAACAAACTACGTTCCATAATGACAACGCTACCATCCATTGGAGTAAAAAAAATATCGACAATAGATTACCTTCCATAATGACAAGGCTACAATCTGAAATTCTGGCTGCAGATACTCAATGTCACGTTTAATGTTATGACACCGTATCTGACTTTCTATAAGACAGTAAATACAAAAACAGTAAAGAACACAGTCAATTGTTTACCCAGTTCAGTGTGCAACAACACCTACTCTGGGGGCTACCAAGCCAGGGAGGAAATCCACTATAAGAGATATTAATTCAGGAATAAACCAACCAGTTTATCTCCTTCACTTAAGACCTACCCAATGCAACTTCAATCTAAGTACAACTTAAACCTGAGTTCCTACTCACTCCCCCTCAATCACAGCAGTGATACATAAAACAATTTGACTAATGAATTGTTGAAGACACTCTTCAAAACATACACTTGATTATGCTTCACAGCTTTTTAATCAAGCAACACAAACACTCTTGCTTCACAGCTTTGAGTGATACACAAACCTAACTTGACTTTGCTTCAAAGCTTTAGTCAAGAGACATACAAACACTCTTGCTTCAAAGCTTTGAGTGATACACAACCCTAACTTGACTTTGCTTCAAAGCTTTAGTCAAGAGACATACAAACACTCTTGCTTCAAAGCTTTGAGTGATACACAACCCTTACAATTAAAACCTATTCCAAGTCACTTATCACAATGATAATTGCTTGGATTACAATAGTTAAAACTATACAGCTTCTAAATGATCTTCTGTCAAAAAAGGGATTGATTCCAAAACAGCAGCTCTGTTGAATATATAGCAGTTGTATCTTCAGTTAGGGTTTCCACAAAAAGCTAGGGTTAATTCCGTTTGACCTTAAGACTAGGTCACAGGACTATATCAACCAGGTTGGGGTTGAGCTAGGTTAACCCAAAGAAAACGCAGGATTCTGTTCTGGAAAGACTGAGTCATTTTCCTGAAAAAACTCAGAATTAACCAAACTGCATAACTGTTAGTTCAGAACAGGATGTCTTAACATTTGTTATGACATCTGAAACTCTGTCTACTGATTTAGGCAAATGTGATCTTTTTGCAAAATGCTCAGATACACACTTATAAACAGCAGCACCTGTATGACAATATTTTTCTGCAAAGGTACCTAATAAATCTGTACCTAATAAACTAGAATGTTATGACATCAGTCATGACATTCATACACCTGGTTTTACCAAAAATGCATGCCAATACCTAAACAACTACAAACTCCCCCTTTGGCAGATTTTTGGCTAAAGCCCCTAAGCAATCAGAGATAGATAGCAGCAGAATAAATATGACTGCAGAAAAATGGAATGTCAAATAGAGTACCAGAATATATCTCCCCCTCTTTAGCCACAAATGGGCCAAAGATACATGTTCTTAAAATTTATACAGTCATCCAGAAAAAGTAATAAGAGCAGTAACTAAAACTGAACACACTTCCAAACTCCACCAGGGACCAGCATCAACTCCACCAATCAGCAACTCCACCAACCATTAAGCTCTGTCATCAGACTCAAAGGAGCTAGTTTCTTCAGTATTGAGATGATCTTCAGCTTCTACACCCTCTTCCCTTCTGTTTCCTTCAGCTTCCTCCTTTTCTAACCTGGCAATTAGGTTTTCTAGGGTCTTTTTCCTAGCTTCCAGTTCTTTGCATGTCTCTTTTAATACAGCTATGACATCAGATGTTTTGGACTGGGTCTTCACAGACGATGTCTCAGCTGATGTTATGATAATATCAGGAGCATGAGATCCCTGAAACAGTTTGTAGTGCAACCCAAGAGCAGGAGCTCTTTTGCAAGCAGTATCTCTTGCCACCAGGATATCAGGGTATTGTGCAAGGATAATTCCACAAAGGAGGGAGGGAAAGGCAATTGGTCCTTTGACAGCATAACTACCAGCATGTTTTAAAGTTTGTTCAAAAATATACCTACCATAGTCAAAAGCAGTCTTGGTTCCCACAGCATAAATAAATCTCCCCAATCCTGTGGAGATAGTTGATTTATGGTTTGTAGGGACCCAGTTGGCTGCACCAATCTTGTGCAGGATGGCAAATTTCATGCTAAGTTTGCTGGCATTCAGCTTGCCTTTCAAGGGCCAGCACTTCACTTGCCTTGTTGTGATGGTTTGACAAACTTCATTGTCAGTGACTTCCAGATTTAGGACAATCCTCATTTGATCTTCCAAGAAATTTGTTAATTTCTGATGGAGAGAAATTAACCCTTCTTCCTCTAACAAAAACACTTTCAAAGTCAGCTGACCTTCCATCAGCATAATCATTAGACAAGTTAACTATGAACTCCTTGACCAGATTTTCATAACACTTGTTAAATTTTATCACTGTCTTCATCAATCCAGCATTCTTGATCAGGTCCATGATGTCTTTGCACTCCATGGCATCATTATTGAGTTCTCTTTCTAAAGCTATTCTCTTCAAGCAAACATACTTCCATCTGTTTGCATTGTCAGGATGGTGGAAAGAGATGTTGTCTGTTGGGACTTCAGGAACTCTAGCAATTTTGCTGGAGGGCAGTTTCCTTCTGATAGGAATTTCTTCAGCATCAATCTCAAACTATGATTCCTCATCAGAATCAGAAGATTCGGGTTCTTTTCTCTTCTTTGTAATTGGTTTTCTACCTGTATACACCTGGGCTTTCACCTTCCCTTTGGGCTGACCAGTTTTCACAGATTCTACCCCAGCCTTGCCTTCAGTCTTGGATTTCTTAACAGCAGGTTTATCTTTGGACATACATTTTGCATCATTTTGATTACCCTTTCTTTTCATCATTCTCCTAGCTATGCTAGGGTTTACATTGGCAATCAGATCATTGTCTGAGTATTCCTCATCCACATCAATGATAGGTGGATCAGCAGTCTTTTCTGAAGGGTTCTGAATGTTGTCATTTTGTGTCATAACATTCTCAGAGACATCTACATTCTCATCCACATTTGGGCTTCCTGATTGATTTAAAGGGACAGAAATCCCCGGTACAGGTTGGTTTCCGCTTAGTATACTAGTAACAAACCTAGCAATAGCTTGATGAACTTGAACTGATCCTTCTCTATTTGGTACAGAAGAAGAAGGATGAGAAGGATTACCAGAGGCAACAGCTTGAGCTCTTCCTGCATGTCTAGTTCTCAGCTTTTTGACTTTGGCGGGGTCAGTTGCCATCTCTCTGAGAGGAGTGATCTCAAGAACTTCAGATTTTATGCATGTGGTGATTGCTCGAGAGTCTTGGTCAGATGATGAAGATGAAGGGGTCGCCTTGGTTGAAGATGATGTTTGAGACATTTTGATTGACTTAGAGCACCAGTAGCAATTTGAGAAAAAACTTTGATTGAGAGAAGGGAACAGGTTGTAGAGTCGAGAGAGGTAGGAGGCAAAAGAGAGTCTTTTCAACTTCTTAAAGATTTTGAAAGAATTGGGAAAACATATGATTAACCCACTAAAAATAGACTTAACAAAATTAACTCCTTCAACCCTTGTTTTAAGCAAAATTAATTGCTATAATTTCTCATGTTGGCAAATACCCAACCTGCCCCTCAAGTTTTCAAGTTTATTTCCAACAAGAGCCTTGGTAGAAGAATTAGCCAGCTGAAGCTTAATGATACCATGTTCCAGTTTAATTGACTTCTTCTCTACAAAGTCAATGTGCCTGGTCCTGCTATGCTGAATGGAAATATTCATTGTATTCAGATTGTCACAATACAATGTCACAACATCTTGTGAGACATTATACTCAGTGAGCATCTGTTATGTCCAGATATTTTGAGAACAGTTACTACTTGCTGCAACCATTTCAGCCCAGAGTTGGGAAGGCATTCTTTTGACACGAATCATGGTTCTGGTTGATTCTTGAATGATCTTATTTTTCTTTTTGTCAACTCCATTTTGATGGTGAGTTATAGGAGAAGAGACTTCACGACTCATTTCTTCTGGGAAACTGAATTTATTAGACTTGTTGTTTCCAAAATCCTTGTCATGATTACTTCTGGTTCTGACATCACATCCTTCTTCAAGTTTATTCACCACATCATAGACATGTTCCTTTTTACCAAGCCTTTCAATTTTAAGTTCACCACAAACCCTTCTTTTATCAATTTGTAGTCTTGGAGTCCTTCTGACTGCTTCCATAGAGATAGCTCTTTTCATTCTTCCAAGCTTATGGTGGCACAGTTTCATCTCTTTTTCTTCTTTGGTAATTGGACACATAGTGGAGTTACTAGTGTTCTCAGGCTGCCACAAGTAACAGTTATCTTTGGATCTGATTCCTTTCATTACAACTTCTAGTTTTTCATTAATTACTAGACATTCAGATTTGGAGAAGTTGACCTTGAATCCTAGATCACACAATTGATTGATACTAATGAGATTAGCAGTCAGCCCTTTTACCAGCAGTACTTCACTCAGACTTGGAACTCCAGGGCAGTCCAAATTACCAACTCCTTTGATTTCACCTTTAGCACCATCTCCAAAGGTCACATAACTAGTGTTGTGAGGTTTAACATGATTGAGAATGTTCTTTATTCCAGTCATGTGTTTAGAACATCCACTGTCAAAGTACCAGCCTTCCTTTGCAGACACTCTCAGGGAAGTGTGGGCTATCAGGGCAGTAGCCTTTTTCTTCCATTGAGGATAATGTGGTACCCTTTTTGACTTAGGTTTAACACCTGAGTTTTGATTAGGGTATCCATTCAATTTGAAGCAGAAGGGCTTTATGTGTCCATACCTTCCACAATGATGACATCTCCATCTTTGGTACTTTTTCTTCATATATTTCTGTTTCTGATGTTGAGCGTTGTATTGAGACATCTGCTTTGACATTTGTTTAACAGGCCTGATCTTCTTGTCTGTACTAGATTTCTTGGCTTCCACAAATCCTAGTCCAGATTTGTTTCCCACATTTTGTCCAACTTGAAGAATCTCTTCCAATTTGTCTGTTCCATTAGTCAACATCTTGACAGATTTGGTCATTTGGATCAGTTGTGAGTTCAGCAACTGAACTTCCCCTTCTAGATGACTTATAGTTTCAAGGTTTGCCCTTTTTTCAGGCTCCAGCTTTATGATGAGTTTTGATTGTTTCTCATTCTGCACACAGACTTCAGTACTTCTGATACACAATTTCTTGTAAGTATCAGCCAGTTCTTCAAATGTCACTTCTTCGTCACTAGTGTCACTTTCAGAGGTACAGACACCAGTTAGAGCAGTGACTAGTTTGGCAGATTCTTCTTCAGAATTACTTTCTGAATCACAGTCAGACCAAGTAACAGTCATTCCTTTCTTTTGTTTCTTAAGAAAGGTAGGACATTCAGCTCGAATATGCCCATATCCTTCACAGCCATGGCATTGAATACCTCTGCCTTGATTTCCCTTCTCTTCTGACCTTGGTCTTCTGCTGGAACTGTCAATGTCAGAGGGAATGTTATGAACATTAGACCTTGACTTTGGATCTATTCTTTTGATGAGTTTGTTGAACTGTCTTCCAAGCATGGCTATAGCTTCTGAAATATTTTCTTCTTCATCCTCCTTGTTTTCAACATCAGTGTTGGATACAAGTGCTATGCTCTTGTTCTTCTTGTCACCATTTTCAGTGATCCCCATCTCAAAAGTCTGAAGAGACCCAATTAGTTCATCCACTTTCAACCTGTTGATGTCCTGGGCTTCCTCTATGGCAGTTACCTTCATAGCAAATCTTTTAGGCAAGGATCTGAGAATCTTTCTCACCAATTTTTCTTCTGACATCTTTTCTCCCAGTGCTCCTGAGGTGTTGGCAATCTCCAAGATGTTCATGTGAAACTCATGAATGGTTTCATCTTCCATCATTTTTAGATTCTCAAACTTGGTAGTTAACATCTGAAGCCTTGACATTTTCACTTTGGAAGTGCCCTCATGAGTAGTTTTGAGAGTGTCCCAAACTTCCTTGGCCAGTTCATATTGATGTACTAGTCTGAAAATGTTTCTATCAATTCCATTGAACAAGGCATTTAAAGCTTTGGAGTTTCCCAGGGATAACTCATCTTCTTCTTTACTCCAATCTTCCTCAGGCTTCAGACTGATTGTCCCATCTTTCTCAATTATGGTGGGATGGATCCATCCTTTGTCAGCAGCTCTCCAAGCCTTTTTGTCCAGAGATTTTAAGAAGGCAATCATGCGAGGTTTCCAGTAGTCATAATTTCTTCCATCCAGAATGGGTGGTCTATTTCCAAAAACTCCTTCTTTGTCCATAGTGCCAGAAAGTGATATCCCTAGATCTCACCCAGTAATACAGGCAGGGTGCCTGCTCTGATACCAATTGAAATTCTGGCTGCAGATACTCAATGTCACGTTTAATGTTATGACACCGTATCTGACTTTCTATAAGACAGTAAATACAAAAACAGTAAAGAACACAGTCAATTGTTTACCCAGTTCAGTGTGCAACAACACCTACTCTGGGGGCTACCAAGCCAGGGAGGAAATCCACTATAAGAGATATTAATTCAGGAATAAACCAACCAGTTTATCTCCTTCACTTAAGACCTACCCAATGCAACTTCAATCTAAGTACAACTTAAACCTGAGTTCCTACTCACTCCCCCTCAATCACAGCAGTGATACATAAAACAATTTGACTAATGAATTGTTGAAGACACTCTTCAAAACATACACTTGATTATGCTTCACAGCTTTTTAATCAAGCAACACAAACACTCTTGCTTCACAGCTTTGAGTGATACACAAACCTAACTTGACTTTGCTTCAAAGCTTTAGTCAAGAGACATACAAACACTCTTGCTTCAAAGCTTTGAGTGATACACAACCCTAACTTGACTTTGCTTCAAAGCTTTAGTCAAGAGACATACAAACACTCTTGCTTCAAAGCTTTGAGTGATACACAACCCTTACAATTAAAACCTATTCCAAGTCACTTATCACAATGATAATTGCTTGGATTACAATAGTTAAAACTATACAGCTTCTAAATGATCTTCTGTCAAAAAAGGGATTGATTCCAAAACAGCAGCTCTGTTGAATATATAGCAGTTGTATCTTCAATTAGGGTTTCCACAAAAAGCTAGGGTTAATTCCGTTTGACCTTAAGACTAGGTCACAGGACTATATCAACCAGGTTGGGGTTGAGCTAGGTTAACCCAAAGAAAACGCAGGATTCTGTTCTAGAAAGACTGAGTCATTTTCCTGAAAAAACTCAGAATTAACCAAACTGCATAACTGTTAGTTCAGAACAGGATGTCTTAACATTTGTTATGACATCTGAAACTCTGTCTACTGATTTAGGCAAATGTGATCTTTTTGCAAAATGCTCAGATACACACTTATAAACAGCAACACCTGTATGACAATATTTTTTTGCAAAGGTACCTAATAAATCTGTACCTAATAAACTAGAATGTTATGACATCAGTCATGACATTCATACACCTGGTTTTACCAAAAATGCATGCCAATACCTAAACAACTACAAACTCCCCCTTTGGCAGATTTTTGGCTAAAGCCCCTAAGCAATCAGAGATAGATAGCAGCAGAATAAATATGACTGCAGAAAAATGGAATGTCAAATAGAGTACCAGAATATATCTCCCCCTCTTTAGCCACAAATGGGCCAAAGATACATGTTCTTAAAATTTATACAGTCATCCAGAAAAAGTAATAAGAGCAGTAACTAAAACTGAACACACTTCCAAACTCCACCAGGGACCAGCATCAACTCCACCAATCAGCAACTCCACCAACCATTAAGCACTGTCATCAGACTCAAAGGAGCTAGTTTCTTCAGTATTGAGATGATCTTCAGCTTCTACACCCTCTTCCCTTCTGTTTCCTTCAGCTTCCTCCTTTTCTAACCTGGCAATTAGGTTTTCTAGGGTCTTTTTCCTAGCTTCCAGTTCTTTGCAGGTCTCTTTTAATACAGCTATGACATCAGATGTTTTGGACTGGGTCTTCACAGACGATGTCTCAGCTGATGTTATGACAATATCAGGAGCATGAGATCCCTGAAACAGTTTGTAGTGCAACCCAAGAGCAGGAGCTCTTTTGCAAGCAGTATCTCTTGCCACCAGGATATCAGGGTATTGTGCAAGGATAATTCCACAAAGGAGGGAGGGAAAGGCAATTGGTCCTTTGACAGCATAACTACCAGCATGTTTTAAAGTTTGTTCAAAAATATACCTGCCATAGTCAAAAGCAGTCTTGGTTCCCACAACATAAATAAATCTCCCCAATCTTGTGGAGATAGTTGATTTATGGTTTGTAGGGACCCAGTTGGCTGCACCAATCTTGTGCAGGATGGCAAATTTCATGCTAAGTTTGCTGGCATTCAGCTTGCCTTTCAAGGGCCAGCACTTCACTTGCCTTGCTGTGATGGTTTGACAAACTTCATTGTCAGTGACTTCCAGATCAGGACAATCCTCATTTGATCTTCCAAGAAATTTGTTAATTTCTGATGGAGAGAAATTAACCCTTCTTCCTCTAACAAAAACACTTTCAAAGTCAGCTGACCTTCCATCAGCATAATCATTAGACAAGTTAACTATGAACTCCTTGACCAGATTTTCATAACACTTGTTAAATTTTATCACTGTCTTCATCAGTCCAGCATTCTTGATCAGGTCCATGATGTCTTTGCACTCCATGGCATCATTGTTGAGTTCTCTTTCTAAAGCTATTCTCTTCAAGCAAACATACTTCCATCTGTTTGCATTGTCAGGATGGTGGAAAGAGATGTTGTATGTTGGGACTTCAAGAACTCTAGCAATTTTGCTGGAGGGCAGTTTCCTTCTGATAGGAATTTCTTCAGCATCAATCTCAAACTCGGATTCCTCATCAGAATCAGAAGATTCAGGTTCTTTTCTCTTCTTTGTAATTGGTTGTCTACCAGTATACACCTGGGCTTTCACCTTCCCTTTGGGCTGACCAGTTTTCACAGATTCTACCCCAGCCTTGCCTTCAGTCTTGGATTTCTTAACAGCAGGTTTATCTTTGGACATACATTTTGCATCATTCTGATTACCCTTTCTTTTCATCATTCTCCTAGCTATGCTAGGGTTTACATTGGCAATCAGATTATTGTCTGAGTATTCCTCATCCACATCAATGATAGGTGGATCAGTAGTCTTTTCTGAAGGGTTCTGAATGTTGTCATTTTGTGTCATAACATTCTCAGAGACATCTACATTCTCATCCACATTTGGGCTTCCTGATTGATTTAAAGGGACAGAAATCCCCGGTACAGGTTGGTTTCCGCTTAGTATACTAGTAACAAGCCTAGCAATAGCTTGATGAACTTGAACTGATCCTTCTCTATTTGGTACAGAAGAAGAAGGATGAGAAGGATTACCAGAGGCAACAGCTTGAGCTCCTCCTGCATGTCTAGTTCTCAGCTTTTTGACTTTGGCGGGGTCAGTTGCCATCTCTCTGAGAGGAGTGATCTCAAGAACTTCAGATTCTATGCATGTGGTGATTGCTCGAGAGTCTTGGTCAGATGATGACAAGGCTACAATCCATTAGAGTAACAAAAATCTCGACAACAGACTACCTTCCATAATGACAAGGCTACCATCCATTAGAGTAAAAAAGATATCGACAACATACTACCTTCCATAGTGACAAGGCTACCATCCTTTGGAGTTACAAAAATATCGACAACAAACTACCTTCCATAATGACAGGGCTACCATCCATTGGAATAACAAAAATCTTGACAACAGACTACCTTCCATAATGACGAGGCTACCATCCAATGGAATAACAAAAATCTCGAAAACAGACTACCTTCCATAATGAACAGGCTACCATCCATTGGAGTAACAGAAATCTCAACGACAGACTACCTTTCATAATGACAATGCTACCATCTATTGGAGTAACAAAAATCTCGACAACAGACTACCTTCTATAATGACAAGGCTGCCATCCATTAGAGTAACATAAATCTCGACAACAGACTACCTTCCATAATGACAAGGCTACCATCCATTGGAGTAATAAAAATATCGACAACTGACTACCTACCATAATGACAATGCTACCATCCATTAGAATAAAAAAAATCTCGACAATAGACTACCTTCCATAATGACAAGGCTACCATCCATTGGAGTAACAAAAATATTGACAACACATTACCTTCCATAATGACAAGGCTGCCATCCATTAGAGTAACAAAAACCTCGACAAAAGACTACCTTCCATAATGACAACGCTACCATCCATTGGAGTAACAAAATATCAACAACATACTACCTTCCATAATGACAAGGCTACAATCCATTGGAGTAACAAAAATATTGACAACAGATTACCTTCCATAATGACAAGGCTACCATCCATTGGAGTAAGAAAAATCTCAACAACAGACTACCTTCCATAATGAAAAGGCTACAATCTATTGGAGTAACAAAAAAATCTTGACAATAGACCACCATCCATAATGACAAGGCTACCATCTATTGGAGTAAAAAAGATATCGACAACATACTACCTTCTATAATGACAAGGCAACTATCTATTGGAGTAACAAATATATCGACAACAAACTACCGTCCATAATGACAAGGCTACCATCCATTGGAATAACAAAAATCTCGACAACAGACTACCTTCCATAATAACAAGGCTACCATCCAATGCAATAATAAAAATCTCGAAAACAGACTACCTTCCATAATGACAAGGCTACAATCGATTAAAGTAACAAAAATCGAGACAACAGACTACCTTCCATAATGATAAGGCTACCATCCATTGGAGTAACAATGATATCAACAACATAATACCTTCCATAATGATAAGGCTATCATCCTTTGGTGTAACAAAAATATCGACAAGAAACTACCTTCGAAAATGACAAGGCTATCAGCCATTGGAATAACAAAAACCTCGACATCAGACTACCATCCATAATGACAAGGCTACCATCCATTGGAGTAACAAAGATATCGACAACATACTAACTTCCATAATGACAAGGCTACCATCCATTGGAGTAACAAAAATATTGACAACAGATTACCTTCCATAATGACAAGGCTACCATCCATTGGAGTTAGAAAAATCTCAACAACAGACTGCCTTCCATAATGACAAGGCTAAAATCTATTGGAGTAACAAAAAAATCTTGACAATAGACCACCATCCATAATGACAAGGCTACCATCTATTGGAGTAAAAAAGATATCGACAACATACTACCTTCTATAATGACAAGGCTACTATCTATTAGAGTAACAAAAATATCGACAACAAACTACCTTCCATAATGACAAGGCTACCATCCATTGGAATAACAAAAATCTCGACAACAGACTACCTTCCATAATAACAAGGCTACCATCCAATGCAATAATAAAAATCTCGAAAACAGACTACCTTCCATAATGACAAGGCTACAATCGATTAAAGTAACAAAAATCGAGACAACAAACTACCTTCCATAATGATAAGGCTACCATCCATTGGAGTAACAAAGATATCAACAACATAATACCTTCCATAATGATAAGGCTACCATCCATTGGAGTAACAAAAATATCGACAACAAACTACCTTCGAAAATGACAAGGCTATCAGCTATTGGAATAACAAAAACCTCGACATCAGACTACCATCCATAATGACAAGGCTACCATCCATTGGAATAACAAAGATATCGACAACATACTACCGTCCATAATGACAAGGCTACCATCCATTGGAGTAACAAAAATCTCGACAACATACTACCTTCCATAATGACAAGGCTACTATCCATTGGAGTAACAAAAATATTGACAACAAACTACGTTCCATAATGACAACGCTACCATCCATTAGAGTAAAAAAATATCGACAACAGATTACCTTCCATAATGACAAGGCTACAATCCATTGGAGTAACAAAAATCTCGACAATAGACTACCTTCCATAATGAAAAAGGCTACCATCCATTGGAGTAATAAAGATATCGACAACATACTAACTTCCATAATGACAAGGCTACCATCCTTTGGAGTTACAAAAATATCGACAACAAACTACCTTCCATAATGATAGGGCTACCATCCATTGGAATAACAAAAATCTTGACAACATACTACCTTCCATAATCACGAGGCTATCATCCAATGGAATAACAAAAATCTCGAAAACAGACTACCTTCCATAATGAACAGGCTACCATCCATTGGAGTAACAGAAATCTGAACAACAGACTATCTTCTATAATGACAAGGCTACCATCCATTGGAGTAACAGAAATCTCAACGACAGACTACCTTCTATAATGACAATGCTACCATCTATTGGAGTAACAAAAATCTGGACAACAGACTACCTTCCATAATGACAAGGCTACCATCCATTGGAGTAACAAAAATCTCGACAACATACTACCTTCCATAATGACAAGGCTACCATCTATTGGATTAACAAAAATATCGACAACTAACTACCTACCATAATAACAATGCTATCATCCATTGGAATAACAAAAATCTCGATAACAGACTACCTTTCATAATGACAAGGCTACCATCCATTAGAATAACAAAAATATTGGCAATAGACTACCTTCCATAATAATAAGGCTACCATCCATTAAAGTAACAAAAAACTCGACAACGTACTACCTTCCATAATGACAAGGCTACCATCCATTGCAGTAACAAAATATCAACAACATACTACCTTCCATAATGAAAAGGCTACCATTCATTAGAGTAACAAAAATCTGGACTACAGATTACCTTCCATAATGACAAGGTTACTATCCATTGTAATAACAAAAATCTCGACAATAGACTACCTTCCATAATGACAAGGCTACCATCCAATGGAATAACAAAAATCTCAAAAATAGACTACCTTCCATAATGACAAGGCTACAATCCATTGGAGTAACAAAAATCTAGACAACAAACTACCTTCCATAAAGACAAGGCTACCATCCATTGGAGTAACAAAAATATTGACAACAAACTACCTTCCATAATGACAAGGCTACCATCTATTGGAGTAAGAAAAATCTCAATAACAGACTATGTCCCATAATGACAAGGCTACAATCCATTGAAGTAACAAAAGAATCTTGACAACAGACCACTTTCCATAATGACAAGGATACTATCCACTAGAGTAAAAAAGATATCAACAACATACTACCTTCTTTAATGATAAGGCTGCTATCTATTGGAGTAACAAAAATATCGACAACAAATTACCTTCCATAATGACAAGGCTACCATCCATTGGAATAACAAAAATCTCGACAACAGACTACCTTCCATAATAACAAGGCTACCATCCAATGCAATAAAAAAAATCTCGAAAACAGACTACCTTCCATAATGACAAGGCTACAATCCATTGGAGTAACAAAAATCTAGACAACAGACTACCTTCCATAATGACAAGGCTACCATCCATTGGAATAACAAAGATATCGAAAACATACTACGTTCCATAATGACAAGGCTACCATCTATTGGAGTGATAAAATTATTGACAACAAACTACCTACCATAATGACAAGGCTACCATCCATTGGAATAACAAAAATCTCGACATCAGACTACCTTCCATAATAAAAAGGCTACCATCCATTGGAGTAACAAAAATATCGACAACAAACTACGTTCCATAATGAAAAGGCTACCATCCATGGGAGTAAATAAATATCAACAACAAACTACCTTCCATAATGACAATGCTACAATCCATTAGAGTAACAAAAATCTCGACAACAGACTACCTTCCATAACGACAAGGCTACCATCCATTGGAGTAAAAAAATATCAACAACAGACTACCTTCCATAATGACAAGGCTACAATCCATTAGAGTAACAAAAATCTCGACAACAGACTACCTTCCATAATGACAAGGCTACCATCCATTGGAGTAAAAAAGATATTGACAACATACTACCTTCCATAGCGACAAGGCTACCATCCTTTGGAGTTACAAAAATATCGACAACAAACTACCTTCCATAATGACAGGGCTACCATCCATTGGAATAACAAAAATCTTGACAACAGACTACCTTCCATAATGACGAGGCTACCATCCAATGGAATAACAAAAATCTCGAAAACAGACTACCTTCCATAATGAACAGGCTACCATCCATTGGAGTAATAGAAATCTCAACGACAGACTACCTTTCATAATGACAATGCTACCATCTATTGGAGTAACAAAAATCTCGACAACAGACTACCTTCTATAATGACAAGGCTGCCATCCATTGGAGTAACATAAATCTCGACAACAGACTGCCTTCCATAATGACAAGGCTACCATCCATTGGAGTAATAAAAATATCGACAACTGACTACCTACCATAATGACAATGCTACCATCCATTAGAATAACAAAAATCTCGACAATAGACTACCTTCCATAATGACAAGGCTACCATCCATTGGAGTAACAAAAATATTGACAACACACTACCTTCCATAATGACAAGGTTGCCATCCATTAGAGTAACAAAAACCTCAACAACAGACTACCTTCCATAATGATAACGCTACCATCCATTAGCGTAACAAAATATCAACAACATACTATCTTCCATGATGACAAGGCTACCATCAATTGGAGTAACAAAGATATCAACAATATACTACCTTCCATAATGACAAGGCTACCATCCATTGGAGTAACAAAAATATTGACAATAGACTACCTTCCATAATGAGAAGGCTTCCATCCATTGGAGTAACAAAAATCTCGACAACAGACTACCTTCCATAATGACAAGGCTACCATCCATTGGAGTAATAAAAATATCGACAACTGCCTACCTACCATAATGACAATGCTACCATCCATTAGAATAACAAAAATCTCGACATTAGACTACCTTCCATAATGACAAGGCTACCATCCATTGGAGTAACAAAAATATTGACAATAGACTACCTTCCATAATGACAAGGCTACCATCCATTAGAGTAACAAAAACCTCGACAACAGACTACCTTCCATAATGAGAAGGCTACAATCCATTGGAGTAACAAAATATCGACAACATACTACCTTCCATAATGTAAAGGCTACCATTCATTGGAGTAACAAAAATTTGGACTACAGACTACCTTCCATAATGACAAGGCTACTATCCATTGGAATAACAAAAATCTCGACAACAGACTACCTTCCATAATGAAAAGGCTACCATCCAATGGAATAACAAAAATCTCAAAAATAGACTACCTTCCATAATGACAAGGCTACAATCCATTGGAGTAACAAAAATCTAGACACCGGACTACTATCCATAATGACAAGGCTACCATCCATTGGAGTAACAAAGATATCGACAACATACAACCTTCCATAATGACAAGGCTACCATCCATTGGAGTAACAAAAATATTGACAACAAACTACCTTCAATAATGACAAGGCTGCCATCTATTGGAGTAACAAAAATCTCGACAGCAGACTACCTTCCATAATAACAAGGCTACCATCCATTGGAGTAATAAAAATATCGATAACTGACTACCTACCATAATAACAACGCTACCATCCATTAGAATAACAAAACTCTGGACAATAGACTACCTTCCATAATGACAAGGCTACCATCCATTGGAGTAACAAAAATATTAACAACAGACTACCTTCCATAATGACAAGGCTACCATCCATTAGAGTAACAAAAACCTCGACAACAGACTACCTTCCATAAGGACAAAGCTACCATCCATTGGAGTAACAAAATATCGACAACATACTACCTTCCATAATGACAAGGCTACCATTCATTGGAGTAACAAAAATCTGGACTACCGACTACCTTCCATAATGACAAGGCTACTATCCATTGGAATAACAAAAATCTCGACAATAGACTACCTTCCATAATGAAAAGGCTATCATCCAATGGAATAACAAAAATCTCAAAAATAGACTACCTTCCATAATGACAAGGCTACAATCCATTGGAGTAACAAAAATATTGACAATAGAGTACCTTCCATAATGACAAGGCTTCCATCCATTGGAGTAACAAAAATCTCGACAACAGACTACCTTCCATAATGACAAGGCTACCATCCATTGGAGTAATAAAAATATCGACCACTGACTACCTACCATAATGACAATGCTATCATCCATTAAAATAACAAAAATCTCGACAATAGACTACCTTCCATAATGACAAGGCTACCATCCATTGGAATAACAAAAATCTTGACAACAGACTACCGTCCATAATGACGAGGCTACCATCCAATGGAATAACAAAAATCTCGAAAATAGACTACCTTCCATAATGAACAGGCTACAATCCACTTGAGTAACAAAAATCTGAACAACAGACTACCTTCTATAATGACAAAGCTACTATCCATTGGAGTAACAGAAATCTCAATGACAGACTACCTTTCATAATGACAATGCTACCATCTATTGGAGTAACAAAAATCTCGACAACAGACTACCTTCCATAATGACAAGGCTGCCATCCATTGGAGTAACAAAAATCTCGACAACAGACTACCTTTCACAATGACAAGGCTCCCATCCATGGAGTAATAAAAATATCAACAACTGACTACCTACCATAATGACAATGCTACCATCCATTAGAATAACAAAAATCTCGACAATAGACTACCTTCCATAATGACAAGGCTACCATCCATTGGAGTAACAAAAATATTGACAACAGACAACCTTCCATAAGTACAAGGCTACCATCCATTAGAGTAACAAAAACCTCGACAACAAACTACCTTCCATAATGACAAGGCTACCATCCATTGGAGTAACAAAATATCGACAACATACTACCTTCCATAATGTAAAGGCTACCATTCATTGGAGTAACAAAAATATGGACTACAGACTACCTTCCATAATGACAAGGCTACTATCCATTGGAATAACAAAAATCTCGACAACGGACTACCTTCCATAATGAAAAGGCTACCATCCAATGGAATAATAAAAATCTCAAAAATAGACTACCTTCCATAATGACAAGGCTACAATCCATTGGAGTAACAAAAATATAGACATCGGACTACCTTCTATAATGACAAGGCTACCATCCATTGGAGTAACAAAGATATCGACAACATATAACCTTCCATAATGACAAGGCTATCATCCATTGGAGTAACAAAAATATTGACAACATATTACCTTCTATAATGACAAGGCTACCATCCATTGGAGTAAGAAAAATCTCGACAACAGACTACTTCCCATAATGACAAGGCTATAATCCATTGGAGTAACAAAAATCTTGACAACATACCACGTTCCATAATGACAAGTCTACCATCCATTGGAGTAACAAAGATATCGACAATATACCACCTTTCATAATGACAAGGCTACCATCCATTGGAGTAACAAAAATCTCGTCAACATACTAACTTCCATAATGACAAGGCTACCATCCATTGGATTAACAAAAAAATCGACAACTGACTAACTACCATTATGACAATGCTATCATCCATTGGAATAACAAAAATCTCGATAACAGACTACCTTCCATAATGACAAGGCTACCATCCAATGGAGTAACAAAAATCTCAAAAATAGACTACCTTCCATAATGACAAGGCTACAATCCATTGGAGTAACAAAAATCTAGACACCGGACTACTATCCATAATGACAAGGCTACCATCCATTGGAGTAACAAAGATATCGACAACATACAACCTTCCATAATGACAAGGCTACCATCCATTGGAGTAACAAAAATATTGACAACAAACTACCTTCAATAATGACAAGGCTGCCATCTATTGGAGTAACAAAAATCTCGACAGCAGACTACCTTCCATAATGACAAGGCTACCATCCATTGGAGTAATAAAAATATCGATAACTGACTACCTACCATAATGACAACGCTACCATCCATTAGAATAACAAAACTCTGGACAATAGACTACCTTCCATAATGACAAGGCTACCATCCATTGGAGTAACAAAAATATTAACAACAGACTACCTTCCATAATGACAAGGCTACCATCCATTAGAGTAACAAAAACCTCGACAACAGACTACCTTCCATAAGGACAAAGCTACCATCCATTGGAGTAACAAAATATCGACAACATACTACCTTCCATAATGACAAGGCTACCATTCATTGGAGTAACAAAAATCTGGACTACCGACTACCTTCCATAATGACAAGGCTACTATCCATTGGAATAACAAAAATCTCGACAATAGACTACCTTCCATAATGAAAAGGCTATCATCCAATGGAATAACAAAAATCTCAAAAATAGACTACCTTCCCTAATGACAAGACTACCATCCATTGGAGTAACAAAAATATTGACAATAGAGTACCTTCCATAATGACAAGGCTTCCATCCATTGGAGTAACAAAAATCTCGACAACAGACTACCTTCCATAATGACAAGGCTACCATCCATTGGAGTAATAAAAATATCGACCACTGACTACCTACCATAATGACAATGCTATCATCCATTAAAATAACAAAAATCTCGACAATAGACTACCTTCCATAATGACAAGGCTACCATCCATTGGAATAACAAAAATCTTGACAACAGACTACCTTCCATAATGACGAGGCTACCATCCAATGGAATAACAAAAATCTCGAAAATAGACTACCTTCCATAATGAACAGGCTACAATCCACTTGAGTAACAATAATCTGAACAACAGACTACCTTCTATAATGACAAAGCTACTATCCATTGGAGTAACAGAAATCTCAATGACAGACTACCTTTCATAATGACAATGCTACCATCTATTGGAGTAACAAAAATCTCGACAACAGACTACCTTCCATAATGACAAGGTTGTCATCCATTGGAGTAACAAAAATCTCGACAACAGACTACCTTTCATAATGACAAGGCTCCCATCCATGGAGTAATAAAAATATCAACAACTGACTACCTACCATAATGACAATGCTACCATCCATTAGAATAACAAAAATCTCGACAATAGACTACCTTCCATAATGACAAGGCTACCATCCATTGGAGTAACAAAAATATTGACAACAGACAACCTTCCATAATGACAAGGCTACCATCCATTAGAGTAACAAAAACCTCGACAACAAACTACCTTCCATAATGACAAGGCTACCATCCATTGGAGTAACAAAATATCGACAACATACTACCTTCCATAATGTAAAGGCTACCATTCATTGGAGTAACAAAAATATGGACTACAGACTACCTTCCATAATGACAAGGCTACTATCCATTGGAATAACAAAAATCTCGACAACGGACTACCTTCCATAATGAAAAGGCTACCATCCAATGGAATAATAAAAATCTCAAAAATAGACTACCTTCCATAATGACAAGGCTACAATCCATTGGAGTAACAAAAATATAGACATCGGACTACCTTCTATAATGACAAGGCTACCATCCATTGGAGTAACAAAGATATCGACAACATATAACCTTCCATAATGACAAGGCTATCATCCATTGGAGTAACAAAAATATTGACAACATATTACCTTCTATAATGACAAGGCTACCATCCATTGGAGTAAGAAAAATCTCGACAACAGACTACTTCCCATAATGACAAGGCTATAATCCATTGGAGTAACAAAAATCTTGACAACATACCACGTTCCATAATGACAAGTCTACCATCCATTGGAGTAACAAAGATATCGACAATATACCACCTTCCATAATGACAAGGCTACCATCCATTGGAGTAACAAAAATCTCGTCAACATACTAACTTCCATAATGACAAGGCTACCATCCATTGGATTAACAAAAAAATCGACAACTGACTAACTACCATTATGACAATGCTATCATCCATTGGAATAACAAAAATCTCGATAACAGACTACCTTCCATAATGACAAGGCTACCATCCATTGGAGTAACAAAAATATTGACCATAGACTACCTTCCATAATAATAACGCTACCATCCATTAAAGTAACAAAAATCTCGACAACAGACTACCATACATAATGACAACGCTACCATCCATTGCAGTAAGAAAATATCGACAACACACTACCTTCCATATGAAAAGGCTACCATTCATTGGAGTAACAAAAATCTGGACTACAGACTACCTTCCATAATGACAAGGCTACTATCCATTGGAATAAAAATAATCTCGACAACAGACTACCTTCCATAATGACAAGGCTACCATCCAATGGAATAACAAAAATCTCCAAAACAGACTACCTTCTATAATGACAAGGCTACAATCCATTGGAGTAACAAAAATCTAGACAACAGACTACCTTCCATAATGACAAGGCTACCATCCATTGGAGTAACAAAGATATCAACAACATACTACCTTCCATAATGACAAAACCACCATCCATTGGAGTAACAAAAATATTGACAATAGACTACATTCCATAATGACAAGGCTGCCATCCATTGGAGTAACAAAAATCTCGACAACAGACTACCTTCCATAATGACAAGGCTACCATCCATTGGAGTAATAAAAATATCGACAACTGACTACCTACCATAATGACAATGCTACCATCCATTAGAATAACAAAAATCTCGACAACAGACTACCTTCCATAATGAAAAGGCTACCATCCAAATAGAATAACAAAAATCTCAAAAATAGACTACCTTCCATAATGACAATGCTACAATCCATTGGAGTAACAAAAATCTAGACACCGGACTATCTTCTATAATGACAAGGCTACCATCCATTGGAGTAACAAAGATATCGACAACATACAACCTTCCATAATGACAAGGCTACCATCCATTAGAGTAACAAAAATATTGACAACAGACTACCTTCTATAATGACAATGCTACCATCCATTGGAGTAAGAAAAATCTCGACAACAGACTACCTCCCATAATGACAAGGCTACAATCAATTGGAGTAACAAAAATCTTGACAACATATCAGGTTCCATAATGACAAGGCTACCATACATTGGAGTAACAAAGATATCGACAACATACCACCTTCCATAATGATAAGGCTACCATCCATTGGAGTATCCAAAATATCGACAACAAACTACCTTCCATAATGACAAGGCTACCATCCATTGGAGTAACAAAAATCTCGTCAACAGACTACCTTTCATAATGACAAGGCTACCATCCATTGGATTAACCAAAATATCGACAATTGACTAACTACCATTATGACAATGCTATCATCCATTGGAATAACAAAAATCTCGATAACAGACTACCTTCCATAATGACAAGGCTACCATCCATTAGAGTAACAAAAATATTGACAATAGACTACCTTCCATAATACCTTTATTTAATGGTAGAGGAAGTATTAATTTAAGGTTTTTATAAAATATTTTTTAAGAAATCCGTAATCTATAATCAATAAAGTGTAATTTATTTTAATCTTTTTAAATATTATTTCAAGTATTTTTTTATTCTATTATATTTTTTTTAGATTTAAAATATCACTTAAATTAAGTGTAGTTGATTTTAATTTTTTCAAAATAATTGAAATAAATTTTAATATATCAAAAAAATTCTCACTAAATCATTTTTTAAATCTATAACAACTAAAATTTAAATCTAACTTTTATAAATAATTTTTCTACCTTTTAAAAAATAATATTTTAAATATTTTAAAATATTTGATATGATTAATTCAATTGTTATAATGTTATATAATATAATATAGTGTTGTATCAAACTTAATCTATTATTTTTTAAAGACTATATTATTTTTTTAAATTTATTTTATTTTTAATATATTAAAAATAAAAAATATTTTATTAGTTATATAAATAATATTCTTTTAAATTAGAACAGGGCCTCCAAAATATTTGGGTCGACCCTGAATTTTAGTTATTGTCAAAATAGGTTATCTAATAGGTATGCATTTGCATATTCTTAAAATGCTCTCCCATTTTTGTTTATTGTTTTTTATCTCTCTTTTTTAAATCATTATAACCAAAAAAAAATAGTTGGTTTTTGTTACACATCATTTTAATAATATTGTCTTTTTTATATGAATAATAGGTATGGTTTCAATTTTATTTTACACGTCAATTAAATAAGATAAATCATATTATTTTTATTATTATGATGTTAGTTATTAATATGATAATAATTATTAACTATCTCTATATATCTTTTAGAATTACATAATTGTTTACGAAAAATAATATTATAAAATAAATTTTAATTGTAAGTTATAATCGATTTAGTTGTAAGTTATTAAATTCTGAATATTATTTTAAGAGTTATGTAATGATAGAGTATTTTCTTTTTTTATAATATATCAATAATATAAATTATGAATAATTATTTTATTTTATTTAATGGCACAAGAATATGTTGTGAAATCGTAACAATCATCATATCTTCTAATATGGAAAAAGTTCAAATCAATTTCAATAACCTTAGTTCATACTCTATATGTCCCTTGATTGTAATTCCACTCATTCAACATCTTATGAACGCTAACCATTGTAAAATTATCAATGTGGGTGTTACTAACTAAAGTCGTCACACCTCCCCTGTAAATCATAACTCCATCATTCAAGCTCACAAATTCCCCTCCATGATGGAAAACAACATTGAATAATTGCTTGTTCTGACATTTAAAAGAAAAAGGATTAAGACCTAACCTTCGTCAACTATTTTTGAGCTTGATACAAACGGATAAATAAAACGAACCTTTTGAGCTTTAAATGCCTCTTCTTCATGTATGTCTGATTTAACTGCTTCAGTAGCTTCGTTTGCTTGCTTTGCTACCTTCGACTTCTTCAATTGGCTTGACTGCTCCGTCTTCTTCGCCATCTTCAGATTGTTATTTTGTCTGCAACAAAACCCTAGCTTTTCCAGGGGTGAATTGAGAAAAATAAAATCCTAAATTTGGACCATGCCTTTTATAATCAGAGCTACGTGGCATATATAAAAATCAAAAATGGAACTTACATATAGGCAACTAACTTATAATCATAGGTAAAAACATGAAACATGATGTTAAGTGCTGTAATCTTTATTTAGTGAGGTCTGCAAAATAAATAAAAAATATTTTTAAAGAAGAAATCAAAACACGCTCATTTTGTAGGGGGTAAAAGCTATTTAACCTTAATGGGTTCGTTTGGTTGGGAGTAAATGGAGGGGAGGGGAGGGGAGGGGAAGGGAGGGAAGATTTATAAATATACTTGTTTGGTTCATTTTTTATAAGGGGAGGGGAGGGAAGCAAAATCCCTCCTAGACTCACTATTTGCTCCCCTCCAAATTAAAAGGATTTGAATGGGAGGGAAGATTCATTAATTAAAATCTTATTATTTTCTCTAATTTATCCTTAATTATATTTTTAATTCTCAAATTGTCCTTATTGAATTTATCATACTAATACTTCAAGTTGTAACACATATAAAGTTTGCTTTTAAAAACACAGTTGAATTGTTTTTTAAGTGGGTGAGAAAGTACCGAATAATAGGACTAACGTCTTACGATTCAAATACTAGAAACCTGAGGAGTTAATGCTCAGACGAATCGTCTATCACCCAGAAAGGTTTTCTTAAGAAAAAGTGAGGTGAAACAAGTTTCACGTTATTTAGGAGTCTTTAAGCAATTGGTCTAGCGTACAACGACTTAAAGACTAAGAGTTTATTTGGCACAAGTTTTTAAACAATTGGCCTAGCGTCCAACGATTTAAAAACTCAGATTTTATTGTGAAAAGGTTTTTTGGAAAGACACTCGACGTTGGATCAAGGTTTGTAAATTAATTATGAAAGTGTTTTAGGGTTTGGTACGCGAGAAAATGAGAAATGGAATCGGGTTATGATTAATTAAGTATATGAACTTAATTAACCTCGTGAGGATAGGTGCTCATATCCCCAACTATGAGACCCTTGTGCATGGATAAATGGTATATGGACCAAATTATTCGGGTTATGATTAATCAAAGCAACAAGGGCTTTAATTAACCTTGTGAGGATGGCCATGCCCATCCCCAACTATGAGACCCTTATTGGCGATGAGCCAATCAAAAGAAATTGGAGTTGTTTTATATTAATTGTGTGTGAAGTGTACAATGGTGAATAAATCGTACAAGCATGCAAGAGCAAATAAGTAATTATCACACAATACAATTAAAAATTTAAATAATTATTAGAGTGATTTATTTATTTGATAAAAAATCAATTCTTAATTTAATCGATAAATTGTCAAATAAAAACTATCATAAATTAATTATTATTTAATACATCAACACCAAAATAAATTATTTGCATAATTAAATTAAGTAATTAAAAAGAGAAGAGTTTAGAATGAGCCTGAATTGAAGCAAAACTGGGGGGTGTAGATAGAATTTCGTTGGGCCTGGAAGCAAGAACAGCCCAGGTCCATGAAGGGATCCACCTGATCTTGTGTGGCAGGTCAGCGAGGGTCTAACGTGTGCATGCATTTCTGAGACATCTGATCTGATTTCTAGGACACTCCAATGGCCATGATGAAGACTTGTTTATCAAGATTATTATAATATAATATAGAAAAGAAAAAAATCAGGAAATAGACAAAAGTGGTGACACTTATCACCACCGGACCAAGACACTTATCCTAATTTAATTAAGAAATTAAATTAATCAGAAACATAAACTTAACTCTTCTTCTCTCTAACACACGAATCCTCTGACTTCTCTCTAAAATTCCTCGCCGGCAATAGAGATTTGGCCGCATCGGAAATCTCCTCATGGTGGTGACAGCGGGCAGTGGAGTCACTCTGATCCTTTTTTTTCATATTTTGAATCGTCTCTCTGTGCTCTCTCTTAATTTGTTGTCATTTTTTTGCAGATTCGCTATGGTTTATCCTAGATCTAAAAGGGGGGAAAGGAAACCCTAGTTCTATTTCGTGAAACCTGAAGGTGATGATGGCAATATGAGCAACGAAAAGGAAAGAGAGGAAGGGAACGAAGCCCCTGTGTGGTCGGACTCGTCAATTTTCAAACCTTTCGGGTGAGACCCTTACGTTTTCTTCGTAATCTTCTTCCTCTGCCTTCTGTTTGTAGTTTGTATCCTTCTCCTTCTTCTCGATTTCGGGATTTTTGAAGGGGCTATGATGTAGGAAGATGATGCTATGAATTAGGGCTTGGTCAAATCTAGGGTTTCAATGTTTTGTTGTTCTTGAGGTTTTCTGATTTTGTGGCTGTTTTGGGGTTTCTTTCTTAATGAATAGTGATCCCCTATGATTAGTGTTATGAATTCCTTTATACTGATGAAATTAGGGTTTATTTTGGACTAATCTATTCTCATATTTTTAGGAATAAGGCCTTACGAAATTCTAATTACATTCTGGGCTTCAAATCATTTCTGATACTGGGCTTTTGTATTTTGGCTTTCTGACATATTAGTTATGAAATCTGATATGCTAGCTTTGTTTTTTGTATTGGGCTTAGCAATTTTATGTATAACTTGCTGAATAGTGATGTATTCATGTTGGTACTGGGCTGAAATTTCACTTCTGTTGCTTGTTGCTTTGCTCTTCAAAAAAAACTTGTCTGGGCTGGAACTGTCATATATTTTCTGTTTTGTTGGGTTGGAATTACCATATTCTGATCTTGTACTTGAACCATGATGCTAATCCTGAGTTTATATTTCTGCACCCTCCTTTTTGTGAACTAAAGTTTTTTACTTTATGATTTGAAATAGGAGCCTTTGGCTAGTGACTTGAGATGTAATTTCGATTGTATAAGGTTTTATTTGTTGCTTGAACATGATTTGAAAAATCCTCCCTATGTCCTGATTCTTGCTATGGCCCCTAATGATGAGTTAACAACAAAAACAGTCCCTTTGACAAAATAATCTTGTGTATGTTCATGTTTCTTGCTAACCAATTCTTCCCTTTTTGTTTTCATGTGTTGCAACAATGGTGGTGAGCATGGAGGAAAAAGAGGAATCTGAGGCCTAGCATGAAGCTTGGAGAAAGAGGCCTTGATAAGATGGAGAAGGCAAGGAAACCATGGCTATAGAACAAGATACGAAGAATTGATATTTCAGCCAAGAAGACCTCATAAAATAGCTTAGGTTTAGGAATTTTGTAAATTATTGTATAAACTTGTAATTTGAACTTTAAACTTCCCCCTTTTGTTTTTAACCTTGTTAGAAATCATTTTAAACTTGAATAAAGTACTTGAAATTAGACCCAAAGAAATATTGCATTCTCTTTTTGTAGCATGATAATGTAGATGGAATCTAGTTATGAAGCTTTCTTTAAATTGTTCTTGTAACATGAATGGTGAAATTGGAGATTTGTAAAGAACCTTGCATCCCTTGTGAAGAAAAAGTGTAGCTTAAATATTTTCTGCAACTTTGAATGATGATACATGCCTTGAATTCAAATTCTTGGAACTTTGAATCAAAACATGAATTGAATGAGATTTTCTTACTTAAAAAAAAAAGCAAAAGTCTTCGTGGAATTTAAGATCCTCGTGAACTCATGAAAGCAAAATAATTTCTTTCCACCTTTTGAATTCCAAATCAACGCTTATCTACGAACTCTAAAAAAACATCTCATAGTCCACTACTTTTCAATATAATTCTTGACCAATGAAGACTTCTCATGAAATCATCTCCTTAAAAACTTATGGTGTAAATCGAAATTAGAGGGGAAAAAATGACCTATAATATTCCAATAGAAACCGTAACTCTTTAAGCACGATTTCTTATCAATTCTTGAAACAAACTTGTAGACAACGAAATTTGTGACACATTGCAAGGAGAACCAACCATACATGAATCCATTCATCATAACTTACGTTATGGCCTCAAAAATCCATGAAATATCAATACCTTAAATCCTCCGAAGAAGAAATAAGCCTTGAAATATGGAGATAGAAGTGACCATAAGAATCTTGAGTCCAATGATCTTCTGTAGATGATTGAAAGTGCATTGAGATAAAACTCATGATAACACTTCAGAGATTATGTCAAGAAAGACATCACAAATCCAATGATCAACAATCCCGAGATGACAATGCTTCTAGAATTTTTTTTAAGGAAAAAGTCACACATTTCAGTAATCAAAATACACGCATAAGAACCAATGGATAAGAGAACCTAACATTCACTGCCAAACCCTTGCCTCTCTCAAATCTCTTGGATTGGTTGAAAACACAAACATCTTCTATAGCTTATAAAGGAACCACTGGAGCCACCTCAAACCATAGAACCAATGATACCAATGCACGTGCATGCTGATGATGAGACATGAGCCAACTAAGGTTGAGGGTAAATTTTGGGGTATGACAGATGCCCCTATTTAAACATTTTTAACCAGAGAATTCGAAGAAACAGACTTCGAATTGTCAGGGTGAAAGATAGTTTAAATACCAAATACCCAAAATTTGCCATGTGACACAATAGGCATGGAACAAAAGTTAAATTTGAATGCAAAATGCAATGATATGAGGTAAGAATAAGACCAAAAACTTCTGACTACAGAGCCGAGAAAAGATGATTGAGGATTAGTAACCAGTTAACCAACATCAAAATATCTTAACATGATAGCAACCATTGAGAAATATCAGAAAATCCCAACATCACTGGCGATAACCGAGTAACCAAAATAAGCAATAAACAACAAGTTTTAATGAGAATGAACTGAGAAGAAAACCGAACTTCTCAATCGAAAAGAAAATTAATAAATTAAGCCATCACATGACGTCTTAATGAGAATGCTTTGAGAAGAGAACCGCAATTCTCAAGCGAAAAGAAATAAAATAATTTAAGTCATCCCAGCGATGTCTTAACGAAAATGCTTAGAGAAGAGAACCGCAATTCTCAAGCGAAAAGAAAGAAAATAAATTAAGCCATCTCAGCGATGCCTTAACGAAAATGCTTAGAGAAGAGAACTGCAATTCTCAAGCGAAAAGAAATAAAATAAATTAAGTCATCTCAGCCATGCCTTAACGAAAATGCTTAGAGAAGAGAACCGCATTCTCAAGCGAAAAGAAATAAAATAAATTAAGTCATCTCAG
The DNA here is from genome assembly GCA_948472305.1 of Vicia faba. Classification (NCBI taxonomy): domain Eukaryota; kingdom Viridiplantae; phylum Streptophyta; class Magnoliopsida; order Fabales; family Fabaceae; genus Vicia; species Vicia faba. The sequence continues at coordinate 588,637,793 of OX451741.1, read as the reverse complement.
CGATGTCTTAACGAAAATGCTTAGAGAAGAGAACCGCAATTCTCAAGCGAAAAGAAAGAAAATAAATTTAGCCATCTCAGCGATGCCTTAAAGAAAATGCTTAGAGAAGAGAACCACAATTCTCAAGCGAAAAGAAATAAAATAAATTAAGTCATCTCAGCGATACCTTAACGAAAATGCTTAGAGAAGAGAACCGCAATTCTCAAGCGAAAAGAAATAAAATAAATTAAGTCATCTCAGCGATGCCTTAATGAAAATGCTTAGAGAAGAAAAATAGTACTTCTTAAACGAAAAGAAATAAGATAAATTAAAAGATTCGATATGATTGAGAATTTGTCAGAAAATCCCTAAAGAGTTAAGGAATACCCGCAGACCTTAACGAAAATATAATTGAGAAATTTGTCAAAAAAATCCCAAAGAGTTAAGGAATACCCGCAGACCTTAACGAAAATATAATTGAGAATTTGTCAGAAAATCCCCAAAGAGTTAAGGAATACCCGCAGACCTTAACGAAAATATAATTGAGAATTTTTCAGAAAATCCCCAAAGAGTTAAGAATACCCGCAGACCTTAACGAAAATATAATTGAGAAATTTGTCAGAAAATCCCCAAAGAGAGACCTTAACAAAAATATAATGGCTAGAACAATATTAGAATTGTTGTGCACGAAGGTGCGAAGAGCCATGGCATGCTGAATGTCTTGACCATGTAACTTCCGAGTTACCAGCAGAACAAATTCAGTAGCGCACCCGAGAATACACTTCTCTGGGTATAAACAAATCAATATCGAGCACACTGGTGTGATATAAATGTTTATGAATTCGGTAAGTCCTGCTTCCGACATTCCAGTTGATAAAGATTTTAATGAACATGTACAGACATGTTGAACAACCTCTGAGTTGGCAAAATCTTCAATTTGTATGTAGGTAGCTTTACCGGGGTAGAAGAATCAGATTCAGCACTTGTGACTGAAAAACTTCTATGGTAGTGAGCTTCAATTTGCTGGCATCGTACTGGCAATGCGTTGTAGCAAGTGGGTATGTGGGTCAACTTCTGAGTTGGAGAAATATCTTGAGATTGAATAAACATCCTACCTGATGGATATTTATCTGTTGAGTAGTTGAGGACTTACTGGGGAAATAAATACACCAGAAGTTCAATGAGGATCTACTGAGAACAGATCAGAGAAACAAACCTATAGAGGTTACCGCCATTAAAATTTACTGAAGAAAATTCTTGTCTGAAAGAACTCTTGAAAATACCATAAATATGTTGTAGTAACCCTTCCCGAAGGAGACTCACTTGGGAGTAAACGAAGCTTTGGTGGGGACACTCCATAAGAAAATTATGTGGAAAACTTCACTGGGGATTCCCGGTTGATAATTTTGCCGACATTAGAGTTCACTTAAAAGAGAAAACTGTTTCACTGGGGAAGAAATTTCGATTGAAAAAACTATCAGTTGTTAAGATCCATACAAGTATACCACTTGTGCTGGAGAGAAGAGGATAATTCTGTTGTCTGAGAAATAATACTTCAACTTTGATTCTTATGAGGATATTTCAGTTTTAGCTTGGGGAAATCGTGCAAAATAAAACTAGCCGAAGCCAACGCATGAATATGATATGCATGATTTTTAATGTTTTAATGCAAAGGGTATCAAACCGACTTCTCGATACTGTTGGAAGAGAAAATTTTAAATGCATCATGAAGATAATGCACCAAACTCTGAATGTTGATCTGCCACTTGAAAGGCTCCACAATAACCCTTGTAGAAGGAAGGATAGCAATTTCTGAACTGCTTTGATTATGATGATCAACAGAGTGCCCCACATTTAATGCAAAGAGAACTTGGTGGACTTCTGTGGGAATAAAGAATCCATGTTTAACGCACAAGTCTGACATGAATGTTTCAACAGTTGAAAAGCTGACATCTTGATGACAGAGAGCCGTTACAAACATATGCAGATATGTTAAACAATTTTATCGTTGACAAAATCTTCGTCTTATAGCTGCTGAGCTGATAGTGAATCGCAATAAACAAGAGATAACTCTACTGGGGAGAAAGGAATCAAGTTCCACACCATTTGAGGGGAATAAACACTTCCACCATGGATAAATCTTCCATCTTCTAGCGTCGTGCTGACGACGTATAAAGATAACACGTACTAACAAGTTTAAACAACTTGACGTTGCAACAGATCTTCCAAAATCTTTAACCATTCCACGTAGTGGATGCACAATTCTGTTGAATAAGCAAGGAACACATTGGGGAAATAAACACACTAGAGATTCACAGCGGATCGGCCGAGAACAAATCAGAGAAATCGGGTCTATGAAGGATTACCGTCACCAAGATTTACCCGGGAAATTGTTATTTTGAGGGAATAACAATATTGTATTTGATGTCGTTGCAAACCTACTGCAATAGGTCCTCTTGGGTAAACTTGAAGCTTCAATGGGGAACTTCAAAAGAAACTCTATAGGGAAAGATCACTGGGGAAGACCTTAGTAATAAATTCCGTTGATACAAGAGTTCACCTGGGGAAGATCAATCGCTTTGGAAGATATTCGACTTGAGAATCATCACCGTTGTAGATCAAATTATGAACAATCCTCCAAACTGGTGGCAAGAAGAACTAAGTATGTCATTTGAGAAATAATCTTCAAAGTATGATTCTGCTAAGGAGAACAACTAGTTATTCTTGAAATACTCTAAGTCTTGGCTGGGGTTCATATATGAATATGACGTGTATGATATGATATGGATGAATGCATGAATGTATGAATATACTAGTTAGTGCATTGGTTATCAAATTTAATTCCTGACATCGTTGGACATCGAACGAAGAGTAATGACCAAAACCAAAGATACACCACAACTGCTACTGGCAAGATACATTCATCCCTCGAAGAAGAGATAATGCTTAGTTCTTTATAGTCACCATGATGATTACAGATGTACTTCCAATTCAGAGAAAAAGACACAAAATTTAGAAGGTCAATTGTTCCCTGACATTCCGTAGATCAAAACAATTTCAAGTTTTTCAAAAGCTTTATTGTTTCACCATTTTTTTAAATGACTTTCAATTTTATCTAAAACAACAGCGACATTAAGCTAAACAGGCATAAAAGATAAAAATCATAGGAGAAAGAACAGCGTTCAATTGAATAATTCTTTTATTTAAAATATGAGAAGAATAACTCATATGTGAGGAGTTTGTACATAAAGATGCACATTCCTTTAGAAGGAACATACAGGAGAGAGTAAGTCTATACACATTTTTCTTGAAACAATAACCAAATTGAAACTGAACTTCATTGAACCATAAACATGTTATTCTCCCTCCTGACTGCTATTCTTCATCACTTCACTTCTAAAGATGGTGATTGAACTGATCCCTTCCATCTAAGCTTTTGTCGTGACACGGAAACGCAAACTGCAACATTATATCTTTATACATTTCCTATCTTTTGCGTGAACCACCTTCTCTTCAGATTTTGGTTCACCGGGATACTAACCCTCTTTTGCTTAAGCCGCCTTTTCGGGTTTTCAGGTTACCGGGCTTAATTTTTTTTCTTTTTTTTTAGACATAATATTTCTTGACCGCGTCTGAGATGACAACATGTTCCAAATCTTCTCCATCCATATTGGTGAAAATAAGAGCTCCTCTAGATAAAACCTTCTTCACCACATATGGTCCTTCATAGTTAGGCACCCATTTTTCGCGAGGGTCCTTATATTATGGAGAGATTATCCTCTTCAGCACCAAATCGCCCACTTGAACACCCGAGGGTGTACCTTCTTGTCAAAATCTCTCTTGATTCTCTTCTGGTAAAGTTGGCCATGACAAAGTGTTGTCAACCTCTTCTCTTCAATCAGATTGAGCTGGTCATACCTATTTCGAACCCATTCTGCTTCTTCTAATTCCGTTTCCATTAGAACTCTAAGGGAAGGAATATCAACTTCTATGGGAAGTACTACCTCCATACTGTAGACGAGAGAGTAGGGTGTTTCCCCTGTTGAAGTGCGAAATGATGTTTTATACCCGTGCAAAGCGAAAGGCAACATCTCATGCCAATCCTTATACGTTTTTACCATCTTCTGAAGGATCTTCTTACTATTCTTGTTAGCTGCTTCAACATCGCCATTCATCTTCGGCCTGTAAAGTGACGAGTTGTGATGCTCTATCTTGAAGGTGTCCCACAACTATTTCATCATCTTATTGTTCAGATTTGTCCCATTGTCGATAATAATCTTGCTAGGAGTACCATAGCGACAAATTATCTCATTCTTGATGAACCAGGTAACCACTTGCCATGTCACATTAGCATATGAAGCGGCCTTAACCCACTTGGTGAAATAGTCTATAGCAACCAGTATGAAACGATGTCCATTAGAAGCTTTCGGCTCAATCATTCCAATCATTCCAATCATATTTATTCCCCACATAGAGAACGACCATGGCGAAGTCAGGACATTTAGAGGTGAGGGTGGCACGTGCATCTTATCAGCATGAATTTGACACTTATGACACCTCATCGCATCGACAACACAGTCCATTTCCATGGTCATCCAGTAATAACCAGCTCTAAGAATCTTTTTTGCCATCGCATGCCCATTTGCATGAATACCAAAAGAACCTTCATGAATTTCTTTGATAAGTTGATCTGCTTCGTGTCTATCCACGCATCTGAGCAAGACCAAATCAAAATTCCGCTTATACAACACTCCGCTACTTAAGAAAAATTTAGCAGACAACTTCCTCAAAGTCTTCTTATCAGTGATAGATTCCCCTTTTGGGTGTTCGTTTTCTCTATGTATTGTTTGATATCATAAAACCAGGGTTTACCATCAGCCTCCCCATCAAACGTCATACAATAAACAGGTTCATCCAGACGCTCAATAGTGATAGAAGGCGCTTCATTAGCCCATTTGACCTTGAACATTGAAGACATGTGGCCAAGGCATCAGCTATCTGATTTTCCTCTCTAGGAATATGGTGGAAAGTGATCTCATCAAAATACGGTATCAACTTCAAAATATGATCCTTATACAGAATCAACTTTTCATTGCGAGTCTCCCATTCTCCTTTGACCTGGCAAATGACAAGTGCTGAATCCCCATAAACTTCAAGGATTTTGATCCTCAAGTCAATGGATGCCTCAATTCCAAAGATGCAAGCTTCATATTTTACCATGTTGTTGGTACAGTCGAAACAAATTCTGGCAGTGAAGGGAATATGATATCCTGTTGGAAAAGTAATGATTGCCCCAATTCCATGACCTACTGCATTAGACGCACCATCAAATACGAGAGTCCAACGAGATCCTTGTTCAGGTCCTTCTTCTGGACCAGGAATGTTACAGTCTCTGATAAACATTACATCTTCATTCGGGAAATCAAATTTCATTGGCTGGTAATCCTCCATAGGTTGGTGAGCAAGATATTCTGATATAATACTTCCTTTAATAGCCTTATGTGTTACATACTGGATGTCATATTCTGATAACAACATTTGCCAACGCGCAATCCTGCCTACCAAAGATGGTTTCTCAAAGATATACTTAATGGGATCCATCTTGGATATTAGCATCGTGGTATGACACGCCATGTACTGCCTCAAACGGCGAGCAGCCCAGGCCAAAGCACAACAAGTTTTTTCCAACAAAGAGTATCAGCTTTCACACTCTGTGAACTTCTTACTTAAGTAATAGATTGCATGCTCCTTTCTTCATGTTTCATCATGTTGTCCCAAGACACAACCCATGGATCCTTCAAGCGCAGCCAGGTACATTATAAGAGGTTTTCCTGGCACAGGTGGTATTAAGATTGGTGGTTCCTGCAAATACTCATTAATTTTATCAAATTCCCGTTGACAATCATCATTCCATACAATGGCCTGATCTTTCTTTAATAACTTGAACATTGGCTCGCAGGTTGCTGTCAAATATGAGATAAACCGGGAAATGTAGTTAAAATGTCCCAAGAAACCACGAACCTCTTTCTCTATTCTTGGTGCAGGCATATCCTGAATAGACTTCACTTTATTAGGGTCCACTTCAATGCCTCGCTGACCAAGTAACTTTCCAAATCGAACTCCAAAAGTGCACTTGTTGGGATTCAAACGAAGTCTATACTTCCTCAGTCTGTCAAACAACTTTCTTAGATGAACGATGTGCTCTTCTTCGGTCTGAGATTTAGCAATCATATCATCTACATATACTTATATTTCCTTATGCATCATGTCGTGGAAAAGGGTTACCATGGCTCTCTGATATGTTGCCCCGGTGTTCTTTAATTCGAATGGCATGTCCTTGTAGTAGAAAGTGCCTCAGGGGGTGGTAAATGTCGTTTTCAGCATATCTGCAGGATCCATTTTAATCTGATTATATTCTGAGAAACCATCCATGAAAGAAAAAACAAAAGACTGAGTTGTGCTGTCAACTAAAACATCAATGTGAGGCAGAGGGAAATCATCCTTCGTGCTAGCTTTGTTCAGATCTCTATAGTCCACACACATCCGTACTTTTCCATCCTTCTTGGGGACAAGCACGACAATCCAGTCTGGATATACTGACACAACGAGGAAACCAACTTCAAATTGTTTTTTGTCTTCATCTCGAATCTTCTTGGCCATTTCTAGATGTATTCTCCTCGGCTTCTGCTTTACAGACAAACATTCAGGCTTCAATGGCAACTTGTACATAACAATATCAGTGTCGAGACCGGGCATATCTTGATACGATCATGCAAACACATCCACATACTCTCACAACAAATGGGCCACCTCATCTTTTACCCCTTTCTCCAAAGCAACTCCAACTTTGACCTCCTTACGATCCTCTTCAGTCCCCAGATTGATCACATCCACTGGTTCTTGATGAGGTTGGATCATCTTTTCTTCATGCTCAACCAGACGTGTCAGCTCTTCGGGGAGTTCACAGTCTTCCTCACCATCGTCTTCAGCTTGGTTGATCGGTAAATTGAAGTCAAAAGGAATTACAGCATGGTTATGTTCAATGAGTTCAATTTCAGGTGATTTTGAAAAAGAAATGATCGGGGTAACATCTTTGACAATCCAGTTCTTAGGAGCAGCACCGGGGGGTACAAAACACCATCTTGGAGAACTCAGCTGCATACTCATCATCATCAATGGCGTTGATAGCCTCTCCAGAACGGAAACCTTTTGCAACAAAAGTATCTTCAAGGCGAGGGATCTCCTTTTTGCCTGTCTCTGACTTTCCACTGATCTTGAAGTAGGATTGGTATCCGAGTCCACCTTTGCCTTTCTTTTCCAACACTTCTATCGTTGTTCCCCACCCTTCTGAGTTTCCAGCATCAATGAGGGCCTTAACATCCTGCCAGCAGGCCATGTTACCCTTGGGTTTCTCAATAGCCTTTGTTTCTTTCTACACTGTGCCCACAATCTCCAGAGCTTGAAAAAGAGTTTCGTGCACTTCATCACCAACATCAACATACCTGAATTCAGATAAATGACTAACTAAATAGTCCTCTTCACCACCGACCTCTGCCACCTGATTGTGCAATAAGAACTTCAACTTCTGATGGAGTATTGAAGTAACAGCTTTGGCGCCATGTATCCACGGTCTTCCCAACAAACAGCTATAAGCTGGAAAAATGTCCATCACCTGAAAAGTGATATTGAACAACTGAGGTCCTATAAACACTGGAAGGTCAATCTCACCTACCGTCATTCTCCGGGAGCCATCAAAAGCTTTCACTATCAAAGAACTGGGTTTCATAACTGCTCCTTCTATCTGTAATTGAGCCAGAGTTATCTTTGGGATTACATTCAAGGTTGAACATGTATCAACTAACACTCTAGCAAGAGTTGTTTCACCATAAGTGATAGAAATATGAAGAGCCATATTATGATTAATTCCATTGGGAGGGAGATCTGCATCAGTAAAAAATAAGCAGCTGTTATCATTCAAGCCTGAAATGGAAACATCCAACTGATTAATTGTAATATCCTCAACTACATACGCATTGTCAAGGAACTTCAGTAGGGACATTTTGTGAGCTTTAGAACTCTCCAGTAAGGACAAAATTGAAATCTTTGCAGGAGTTTGGCCGAGCTGATCAACCACCTTGTAATCACTCATCTTGATAATCTTCAGAGTTTCATCATTTGGACCAAAGACATCCCTTAACTCCTCTGAACTTAGATCAACACCCATATCTTTCTTTTGGGGAGATTTCGACACTTTCTCTGCAACCCTACTTTTTGTCAAATCTTGGTGATAAATACAACCGCTACGGGTCATGCTACTTGTACCAACAATATTTTCAACAGTGGGTTTTTCCAATACCACAGGCTTGTCACCCACAACAACCTCAGGTGTATAATTTCATGGTACGGCCTTGGTATTTTCATAAGGAATTCGAACAGGGGGTAAATTACCATTGGTTCGATAGTGGTAACCGGCCCTTCACCTGCCATGATAGGAACCACCAGAGGTACATGGATTCTTCTATTGTTGATCAATGGTATCACCACATTCACTTCATTCTTTACATGAGCCCGACCAAACTGAATTTGATGTTGTTTCACCAGCCTCTATAGACATACTTTGAACTCTAAACATTGCCATGGATCCACCTGGCACACTTGGCAATCATCATGGCTATTTTTCAACAAATTAGCTTTACTCAAATCTTCAAATACCACCTTCAATGAAGTCTTCAATTCATTCACATCCATAACTAGGTTCCTTTCATCTTCAACCAAAGCATTTACCAATGATGTCCCATGTCCTGGCAAGGGGTTACTAGCAATATTGGGAACATCAACGAAAGTCAATAATTTTTTATCGATAAGCTCCTGAGCCTTGCACTTGAATGCGAAACAATCCTCAGTAGTATGACCAGGAGAATTGGCATGGTAAGCACATCTTGCATTTCCGTTAAACCATGGCTTTGGTGGTCCAGGCACAGGTTTCAACTCTCTAGGCACCACTCTTCCATCTTGAACTAGATAGGGCAATAGACTTGTATATGTCATAGGAATCGGCTGGGTTTCCTCCTTAGTATATCTGCGGTACTGAGCACCCTTAGGTTGGACTTGACCTTTGCTAGGGCTTTTGCTCTGTTGTTGTTGAGCAGCTTGATTTGGTGAAATTTGGGCAGGAAAAGCCATTGGTATTTGAATCTGTTGTTGATAAGGCATGCCAGGGTATTTCATAGCGGCAACATAAGGGTATGGCATGTATGGAACCTGAATAGGAGCTAGTCTAGCTAACTATCATCCTCTTCCTCTACCTTTTGGCTCATAGACAGCATTGGCCTCAGCCTCCTTCTTCTTAAAACCGTTGAAGAGTTTCTTCGCAGCAGGCAACCCAACAGTTCCTCCTGATATCTTACCAGTTTTTAAACCCTCCTCTATCTTTTCACCTACCATCACCAAGTTAGAGAAATCGGAAAAAGTACTCCCTAGCAATCTTTCATAGTACTGAGATGGTAATGTTCCCATAAACAAATCATTCAATTCCCTTTCCACTAAGGGCGGTTGAACTCTGGCAGCAACTTCTCTCCACCTCTGGGCATATTCCTTAAAGTACTCTTTTTCCTTTTGGGACATATTTTGTAGTTGCGTACGGTTAGGAACCATGATAGTATTGTAGTGATATTGTTTAGAAAAGGCAGCATACAAATCATCCTAGGAATGGATGTCACATTTCTCCAATTGCATATACCAATCAAGAGATGCCCCTAAAAGGCTGTCTTGGAAACAGTGAATCATCAACTTGCTATTTTTAATGTGTGTCGCCATCTTGCGACAGTACATCCTCAAATGAGTACTTGGATACCTTACACCCTTATATTTTTCAAATTCAGGTACTTTGAATTTTAGTGGAATAATAACATCAAGAACAAGACACATTTCCAACGCACTCATACCAACAGTGTTTTTTCCTCTCAGTTCCTTCACCTGCTCAGCCAATTCTTTACACATCTTTTGCGCAGCCATGTCTTGAAAAGGAGCTGGATTTCCCATATGTACAATATTCTGGTAAAATTGTTTCATGTAATCGTCTTATATGTCCTCATCAGCTTGGGGAGACACAGACCAATTATTCTCTTGTTCATCTTCACCCTGCTGTTGCTCATTATTTCCCACCATTTGTGTAGCAACATGCACTACAGCAGTAGTGCCATGATTGTCGGCTCCGTTGAAGAAATCAGAAGGCATCCCATAAAGTGATGGGTTGGATACCTGCATGCCAACCAAATGAGAGAGTGTTGTTGGCACCTCGGTGGACTCTTGTGTTGCCAACGGCAAAAGAAGAAACAGCAGCAATTGTCGTATTAGCAACAAAAGATGTCCCAATGGTGTTAGCATCTTGAGTTGTTGTGGAAGCATTGAAAGTAGCAGGAACATTGTTTGGTGCAGCAGCAGTAGCAACAGCAGCAGCTTCATTGGCGGCTCGTTCTTCATCCCTCCTATGTTGAGCAGTCATCATCTCCATAAGTTGGTCCATCTTAGACTTCAACCCATCGATATCTCCTTGCATAGCATCTTGTCTAGCTTCGTATTGTTCCATAGCTTTCTTCGTGTTGGCCCTCGTATCGTACGAGTGTTGAGTAGTCAGCTTAAATCTGGACGAGAGGAAATGTAATGAGCTTGGAGTCCTTTTGTTTTAGATTTTTTAAAAAAACATGATTATGTATGATTAATGCAGAATGCTTATGATCATGTTCCCATTTCGAAGGATCTTTATCAGACCCGTTCACTTGTAAGCAATCAACACAGCAAATGGATAATCAACTCCTTCATTCCAAACATAAAAGTTGAATACAAACATCATTCTTTGTAGAAAAATAAAGATCAAGACTCACAGGTCTGCTTTCAGTTTAGCAAATACATGAAGTTGAAAAAGTACATAAAGGTAATAAAAATCAGAAACGTTGGCCTCTTCGGGGGGACCTGAATCGCTCTACCATGCCTTTTTGAATCGCTCCACCATGCCTTTGCAAAGAAAAATGAAGTACTCCACTGTCGGGGGGACCTGATCTTCCTCTAGGTCTTCTATAGCTTATTGAAGCCTCCATGGGACTTCTACCATTAACTGTCTACAGAATTCTACCAAGCCTGAGTACTTTGCATACAAATCCTGATTTTTCTCTTCCAGGTTGAAGATGGTCTCTCCTCGATCTACCCAAATTTCATTTTGATGTCGAGCTTCTTCCTGCCACTCCTTGCACTGAATCTCTAACTCTCCATATGCCGTCTCCCATCGGCTTACAAGATGTCTCACAGTATCCAACTCTTGAATCTACTGGGCCAATTCTTCGGGGTCTATGCTACATGCCATGCGAGCTTCTTCCTTGAGGCAAGTTTCACGCGCCAAACTAGATTCAATGTTCCTTAGTGCAGCCTTTAACTCTCGGACTTGATTGGTAAGAGTTATCTTCAAGTCAACCTTCGCTTTGATAGCTCGTTCTTCATTTGCGTATGCTTGCCCTCTTTGATGTTCAGCTTCGGCCAGCCTACGATTGAATTCACTTAACTCAAAATTGGCTGCATCCAGATTATCCTTCACACGGAACTTCGCTTTTCTTTCTCTTTCTACCTGCTCTTGACTTTTTAGAAGATCATCATCTCTTTCTTTGAGGCTTTGCATCAAATCATCTCTCTCTCGAGCAACACGAGTAAGGACTACCTGTTGTCGCTCCTCTTCAGCTTTCATCTCTATAATGGTGACCTTGAGCTTGTTGAATTCCTCAATAGGGACGTGAGTGAGTTCAGGTTTTGGCACATCAAATGGAACTTCCACAGTGAATGGAAATTTTACTTCCGTTACTCTTCTAATTATCCATGATTCGTAAGGTTCTCCGTCACCATTTCCTCTCTTTCTGAGCTCTGTACCCTTCCTGTGAACTTGGGTCCAAGCTTTTTGGATCTGTTTTAACAAACCGGGATCCTCCTTTCCAAAGTCTAGCAAAATAAGCTCTTTCAGAAATTCATCCTTTGGTGCAGTTTCAAAAGGACAACCAAATTGCTTGAGGACCAACCTAGGATTATAATTGATACATCCTTGAGATCCAATTAGCAGAACATTAGGAAATGCTCTGCAGTGACCTCCCATGTATACCAACTTGGCGAATACTAGAAAACACCACTAGCAGTAAGAGAAGCCAATTTCTGAGAACAACTCAAATTCTCCAAGATTTTAACCCAAGGTCCTCGCTGAGGAATATGGGACTTCAACCATGATTAGAGCAAAACAGAGCAACACATTACAACTCCCTTTTTCTTCTCGTATCGGACATGAATGTTGATGAGCATATCTGCAAGCAAAGCGGGCACAAGGTTGTCTGAAAGGAAAACACTAATTGCAGGCTGACTTATGTAATCGTCGTCATTGTTGGGAAACAATACCACCCCATAGATCAGCAAGGCTAAAACAGCGCTGAATGACATCCAATCTTCTTCAAATACCGCCAATTCTTCAGCTCTCTGTTCCAAAAATCTCCTAGAAATTCCCTTTTCTACTAGCTTCGACCCTATTTCTCTGACAGGGAGATATAGAGAAGTTGCTACATCAATTGCATCCAAATTTTCTCCTACCTTAGTAAAAGGAATATCGCCTTTCAAGGGCCAATTTAATAACCTTTCAAACTCTTCAATTGTCTGGACCAACTGAAAATCTTGGAACGTGAAACACCGTAGGGGGCATCAAAAAACTTCACTAAGGCTTTCAAGGCATCATGATCCACTGTTGTATCCAATAGTTCCAAAATCCACCCATATCTAACGTGAAAAATTTTCAACTGAACAGACTTTACCTTCTCCTTGAGCTTCAACAGAGTTCGAGTGTCAGAGATCTTGAACTTAAGATAAGGTTTATGCTTTTTGATTAAATCCATGTGTAATCTGATTACTTGTACGAATGTCTTTAAAGTTCCCTGAAAATGACAACAACATGATGAAAATGAATGATTAATGCAACATGTAACGCAAATGGTTAAAATGGAATCTGACAAACAAAGTAACAGAGGATCACATGATGAGTCACCGGATGGTCGGACATGGTTTCGACGTCTATCCAACAAATCCCTATACTGGACGGTTCTAATGTTTTTTTTTGCTAAATGTTTCTCGGAGTCTTAGATCCCCTTTTAAAAATAATATCGTCATGCCAACGATCCTCATGATGATAGTATTTTCAAAAGTATACTCCAAGAAATGGCTCCTTAAAGGGATACTCAAAAAAAAACTTTGAGCGGCTGGTCTCGGTTTGGACATCCTAATACTTAGAGTTATAGGCCCTTTGCCCAGGAACTATCGTACTAGCGTGCGGTGCAACAACTCCCTTAAAAAGACCAACTCTAAGGTGTAGTCTTCACGTTGATCCAAAAGACACGGATTTCTAGTGGACCTAAGCTACGCAACCACTCTAAACTTAATGTTTCCTAGAAGCCTGGGTATTGGGCTTATCTATGAATCATAACTAACAAATTCCCAACACAATAATATATACCAACAAGATAATATACAAAGCTTAAAGAAATAATAGGCAATGAATAATAAACATCAAGAAGAAAGCGATAAACAAACACACAAACATGCGAAGAACTAAACTAGGGTTGTCTCGCTTAGTCAAAACGATTTTTTTAAAAATTTCCCCAGTGAATTCGCCAACTGTGATGACTGGTTTTTTCATCGGTTATTTTAAAACAATGAAGTCGCCACCTAATTTTATTTGTTCTAAAAAGAATGGGGAAATATAGATAAAACCCACGAATGATGGATAAGGCAGTCTACATGACCAAAAGATATGAATTCGGGAGTCGGTTATGCAAGGGGAAAGTGTTAGCACCCCTTACATTCATCACACTCGATGGGACCCGTTTAGTTCTAAGTGTTTGTGTGTATATTCGCTAATTTCTAAATTATGATCGAGAAAAGAAAAGGGGGTTATGTATTATTATTTTGAGTTTGTCGCAGTTTCAAAACCTTGTGCCAACGTATTCCCTCGTGCAATAGGAAAGTCAAAACTCAGTAGTTCTTCTTGAAAAAGTTATAAGTTGGTTGTGTTGATTTTATAAGAAAAATCGTGCGTTAGACATTTCAAATGCTTGAACTTGGACTTGTTTAGTTTGTTTGAAAAGCTTAAGTCCTCGTTCGTGTTTGAAATGGCAATCGCACACTCTTTGTAAGAAAAGAGTTTGATGGTCGCATATGAGCGAAAAAAGAGTTTGAGTGAGTTGAATTGTTTTTTAAGTGGTGAGAAAGTACCGAACAATAGGACTAACGTCTTATGATTCAAATACTAGAAACTTAAGGAGCTAATGCTCAGACGAGTCGTCTATCACCCAAAAAAGTTTTCTTAAGAAAAAGTGAGGTAAAACAAGTTTCACGTTATTTAGGAGTCTTTAAGCAATTGGTCTAGCGTCCAACGACTTAAAGACTAAGAGTTTATTTGGCACAAGTTTTTTAAAAATGGCCTAGCATCCAACGATTTAAAACTCGGATTTTATTGTGAAAAGGTTTTTTGGAAAGACACTCGACGTTGGATCGAGGTTTGTAAATTAATTATGAAAGTGTTTTAGGGTTTGGTACGCGAGGAAATGAGAAATGGAATCGGGTTATGATTAATTAAGTATATGGACTTAATTAACCTCGTGAAGATAGGTGCTCCTATCCCCAACTATGAGACCCTTGTGCATGGGTAAATGGTATATGAACCAAATTATTCGGGTTAGGATTAATCAAAGAAACAAGGGCTTTAATTAACCTTGTGAGGATGGCCATGCCCATCCCCAACTATGAGACCCTTATTGGCGACGAGCCAATCAAAAGAAACCGGAGTTGTTTTATATTAATTGTGTGTGAAGTGTACAATGGTGAATAAATTGTACAAGCATGCAAGAGCAAATAAGTAATTATCACACAATACAATTAAAAATTTAAATAATTATTAGAGTGATTTTTTTATTTGATAAAAAATCAATTAATAATTTAATCGATAAATTGTCAAATAAAAACTATCATAAACTAATTATTATTTAATACATCAACCCCAAAATAAATTATTTGTATAATTAAATTAAGTAATTAAAAAGAGAAGAGTTTAGCATGAGCCTGAATTGAAGCAAAACTGGGGGGTGTAGATAGAATTTCGCTGGGCCTGGAAGCAAGAACAACCCAGGTCCATGAAGGGATCCACCTGATCTTGTGTGGCAGGTCAGCAAGGGTCTACTGTGTGCATGCATTTTTGAGACATCTGATCCGATTTCAAAGACACTCCAATGGCCATGATGAAGACTTGTTTATCAAGATTATTATAAGATAATATAGAAAAGAAGAAAAAAAACAGGAAATAGACAAAATCTAGGGTTTCAATGTTTTGTTGTTCTTGAGGTTTTTTGATTCTATGGTCGTTTTAGGGTTTCTTTCTTAATGAACAGTGATCCCCTATGATTAGTGTTATGAATGCGTTTATACTGATGGAATTAGGGTTTATTTTGGACTTAGCTATTCTCAGATTTTTAGGAACAAGGCCTTACGAAATTCTGATTACATTTTGGGCTTCAAATCATTTATGATATTGGGCTTTGGTATTTTGGCTTTCTGACATATTAGTTATGAAATCTGATATGTTAGCTTTGTTTTTTGTATTGTGATGTATTCATGTTGGTACTAGGCTGAAATTTCACTTATGTTGCTTGTTGCTTTGCTCTTCAAAAAAAACTTGTATGGGCTGGAACTGTCATACATTTTCTATTATGTTGGGCTGGAATTACCATATTCTGATCTTGTACTTGAACCATGATGCTAATCTTGAGTTTGTATTTCTGCACCCTCCTTTTTGTGAACTAATTTTTACTTTATGATTTGCAATAGGAGCCTTTGGCTAGTGACTTGAGATGTAATTTCGATTGTATAAGGTTTCATTTGTTGCTTGAACATGATTTGAAAAATCCTCCCTATGTCTTGATTCTTGCCATGGCCCCTAATGATGAGTTAACAACAAAAACAGTCCCTTTGACAAAATAATCTTGTGTATGTTCATGTTTCTTGCTAACCAATTCTTCCCTTCTTGTTTTCATGTGTTGCAACAATGGTGGTGAGCGTGGAGGAAAAAGAGGAATTCGGGCCTAGCATGAAGCTTGGAGAAAGAGGCCTTGAGAAGATGGAGAATGCAAGGAAACCATGGCTATGGAACAAGATACGAAGAATTGAAATTCCAGCCAAGAAGACCTCATAAAATAGCTTAGGTTTAGGAATTTTTTAAATTATTGTATAAACTTGTAATTTGAACTTCAAACTTCCCCCTTTTTTTAACCTTATTAGAAATCATTTTAAACTTGAATGAAATACTTGAAATTAGCCCCAAAGAAATCTTGCACTCTCTTTTTGTAGCATGATAATGTAGATGGAATCTAGTTATAAAGCTTTCTTTAAATTGTTCTTGTAACATGAATGGTGAAATTGGAGATTTGTAAAGAACCTTGCATCCCGTGTGAAGAAAAAGTGTAGCTTGAATATTTTCTGCAACTTTGAATGATGAATGAATGATGATACATGCCTTGAATTCAAATTCTTGGAACTTTGAATCAAAACATGAATTGAATGAGATTTTCTTACTTAAAAACAAAGCAAAAGTCTTCGTGGAATTTAAGATCCTCGTGAACTCATGAAAGCAAAATAATTTCTTTCCACCTTTTGAATTCCAAATCAACGCTTATCTACGAAATCTAAAAAAACATCTCATAGTCCACTACTTTTCAATATAATTCTTGACCAATGAAGACTTCTCATGAAATCATCTCCTTAAAAACTTATGGTGTAAATCGAAATTAGAGGCAAAAAAATGACCTATAATATTCCAATAGAAACCGTAACTCTTTAAGCACGATTTCTTTTCAATTCTTGAAACAAACTTATAGACAACGAAATTTGTGACACATTGCAAGGAGAACCAACCATACATGAATCCATTCATCATAACTTGCGCTATGGCCTCAAAAATCCATGAAATATCAATACCTTAAATCATCCGAAGAAGAAATAGGCCTTGAAATGTGGAGATAAAAGTGACCATAAGAATCTTGAGTCCAATGATCTTATGTAGATGATTGAAAGTGAATTGAGATAAAACTCATGATAACACTTCAGAGATTATGTCAAGAAAGACGTCACAAATCCAATGATCAACAATCTCGAGATGACAATGCTTCTAGAATTTTTTTAAAGGAAAAAGTCACACATTTCAGTAATCAAAATGCACGCATGAGAACCAATGGGTAAGAGAACCTAACATTCACTGCCAAACCCTTGCCTCTCTCAAATCTCTTGGATTGGTTGAAAACACAAATGATACCAATGCATGTGCATGCTGATGAGACATGAGCCAACTAAGGTTGATGGTAAATTTTGGGGTATGACAGTATGTATATGTTATAAATAAAAGTTTTAAATTTAATAGGGTTAAATAAATTTTTGATCCCTATAAATATTGCAGTTTTTTATTTTTAGTCCCTCCCTGCCTTTAGGCAACGGTTTTTACAAAAAAACCGTTGTCAAATCCAACTAAAACCGTTGCCAAAACCCAGGAGGGACTAAAAATGAAACTGCAATATTTATAGGGACCAAAAACTTATTTAACACAATTTAATATTATTTGTTTAACGTTTTTAAGATTTTAACGTTATGTTACTTATTTTTAGTATACAAATTGTTCTATTGGGTTAGATGGATCATCAAGATCGGAGAATTGTTATTAACAAAATAGTTTGATTTGCGTCCAAGAGATATAGTCCAACTAATTTACGTTGATGTTTATTGTCATGTCTGTGAATGTCAAAACTATTTTTATTTAGAATTATGTTTACTAAGTACAAATGACAATATTTATAAGGATAAAAATGTAATTTAATTGTAAAACCCCTCCCCTTGTGAAGCAAACATACATGTTGTTAAAAATTGCTCCCCTCCCTTCTCATCCCCTTATTTGAACCAAACATATATTTAGTTAAATTCTCTCCCCTCCCTTCCCCTTCATTCCCCTCCTCTCTATTAGATTCTCTCTCCTCCCCTCCCATCTGTTGAACCAAACAGACCCTTAGAATCTAAGTCACGCTTCCGATCCAGACAAGACCAAAGCCACCATATGAACATAATAGTCCACCGCTTCTATTTCCATATAAGATCAAGCACATTGTGAACCCAAAGTTTCACCGCTACTATTTCTATTCAAGGATCAAGCCAATACCCGGAGTTCCATCTTCCCATGAATGCATATACAAGTTACTCAACACATATGCAATTAAGATCATCCATAAACCTTAATTATCAAGCATACCACAATAATCCAACACATTTGAATTATCCACCATCTTGCACAAACAATCATGTTTCCAACAACAACAAGCAATACACAAGTATTTCCAATTATCATGCATCACCAATAACATATAACATACAAGCTATCACATGTTATTCTCAACAATCCATCCAAAGCATAACCTACATACACTAATTCAAGTAGCATGTAATCAACGAAATTGCATCCAAACATGACCCAAAACTCATCAATACAATTATTAGAAATCATATAAATTAATGATAAATCATAAGCAAGCAAATCCCTAAGCCAAACATGCATTAATCAAGAAACTCATTTTTCTGCATACAGCAAGGCGCGCTCAGCGACCCCCCGCGCGCCCAACGGCCTTCGCGTTATGTAGAAAAATCTGGTGCGAACAACACTGCACCAGTCACTAAAATACATCCCAAAATCAGTTTTAATGCTTATTAATCATCATTTAAACATCATCTAACATGTATACACTATATGGAACCTATCCATATCATCAAATCTAGTTTTAATCATCAAAATCCTCAAATTACAACTTCAATTTGAGACTTCAAAACCTAGAAATAGAGATACTCAATCCTATAGCATGTTACTAATCACTACCCAACAACATACAAATGCATAAAATGCATAATAATGAAGATTCTCTCCCTTACCTCTTGAAGATTTATCTCCCTAGGATTTCTTCTTCTCTTCTCTTCTTCTCCTCTCCTCTTCTCTTCTCTTCTCTTCTCTTCTCTTCTTTTCTTTCTTTTTCTCCAAATGACAATTCTAATTATGTTTTCCTCTAACCCTTTACTAACTAGTAACCTCCAATTGGGCTTAACACTTAACGTCTTCTTATTACTTATATTCTCATAATTAGGCCCAATACCAAATAATCACATTTCTACTCATAAAACTCAATTGTTCAAATAACACACATATTCAAATAATTCAAATATTCATTTAAATCATCCAATTAAATTAATTATCACATAATATAATAAATAATAATAATTAATAATTAACTATTAAAATCGAGATGCTACATGTGACCCATATTGACCAATTTTTGGAATGATTGCTCCAGGTCAATGTGATCTTCATATGGTCTCCATATGATCGTTAGGATTTGCCTCTGATTAGTAGAGTCTTTTGATGAGTTGCCTCGAGTTAGGAGTGTCCTGAAGTGTTATGCCTCTGATCAGACCGTTGTTGAAATTTCCTCCATGCTAAGCATTAATTTACGGGTAAAATTATTTTTTTTGAGAAATAATTGTAATACAATGCTCATGCAAATTTTGAAATCGAAAATTGTTAAAGAAAAACAGATAAGGTGTATATGGTGGATTATTTAGCCATAAGGTTGGCACGAATGAATGTGTGAAAACACAATATGATCAATGATGATTTAACAAATATTCAGAGTAAATTTAACACAGATTCTACATATTTAATTAAACATATAAATAATCTAATATATATATATATATATATATATATATATATATATATATATATATATATATATATATATATATATATATATATATATATATATATATATATATTTCTGTTCTTAACATGTTAGAATGGACCCTTAGTATCATCAAGAGGGAGTTTGGTGACGATGAGGTTTGAAAATAGTTTTATTATATGTATTTTGTTTGCAATGCTACCGTGTCCTTTTTATAATTTAATGGATTAGTTTCTTAATAGATAGAGATAGATGACCTATCTAACATATTGTCTTCGATCAAAGAAATGCTTTCCAAAGAGAATGAGGCATATATCCTCTTTGCTTGCGATAGTTTATCAATCATTACATGTCCGAGCACCATTGATGTAAGTTATTTCTGATTTGCTTGATGAGTAATTTAATTTACGTTCCTTATTTTCTGAGGTTGGTTTCAACGTTTTAATTAATTAAAGTTTTTTAATCAGAAAATTATTGAAGAAAACATAGTCGAGTCAATTGTAAGTTTATCAAAGATCCCAAATGAAAATAACACAGATTGCATTCAATATAAGGTGTACGAAAACCTTGTCCTGATTTCTAGCAAAGCTAAGAAAGACCGGATTAGATATCATTTGATTTATTTTGTACTAATTTTGGAGCATTAATTGGAGAACACTTATTGTTATGTTTTATGACATACAGGACACTTATTGAACAAGATATCATTAAAAGCTCAAACTTAAAGAACTCCAATCGATATGTAAATGATTGCACCATTAAAATGTTGAATGCTATACTGTTGGCTGGGGAGACGGAAGGACAAGAACATCCATCTTCACATCTTAATCCATTCTCCAAAAATGTTAAAGATTTTGTAAAGACTGATTTGCGAGGCTGAGGGAATGTGACAAAGAATAACGCATATTACAAAGTCATTGAAATTTTGGAAAAAAATTAATCCAGCTGCATATTTGGCTTAGGTAAATTTTTATTATGTTGATTGTGTTTATTATCTTTGATGTTTAGGTATTTGGCAACATAGATAAAAATAAAAATTTACCTAAGCCAAATATGCAGCTGGATTAATTTTTTTCTAAAATTTCAATGACATTGTAATATGCATTATTCTTTGTCACATTCCCTAAGCCTCGCAAATCAGTCCTTACAAAATCTTTAACATTTTTGGAGAATGGATTAAGATGTGAAGATGGATGTTCTTGTCCTTCCGTCTCCCCAGTCAACAGTATAACATTCAACATTTTAATGGAAGTTTGAGCTTTTTAATGATACCTTGTTCAACAAGTGCCCTGTATGTCACAAAACATAAAACATAACAATAAGCGTTCTCCAATTAATGCTCCAAAATTAGTACATCATAATACAAAATAAATCAAATGATACCTAATAGCTTTGCTAGAAATCAGGACAAAGTTTTCGTACACCTTATGTTGAATGCAATCTGTGGTATTTTCATCTGGGATCTTTGATAAACTTACAATTGAGTCAACTATGTTTTCTTCAATAATTTTCTGATTAAAAAACTTTAATTAATTAAAACGTTGAAACCAACCTCAGAAAATAAGGAACGTAAATTAAATTACTCATCAAGCAAATCAGAAATAACTTACATCAATGGTGCTCGGACATGTAATGATTGATAAACTATCACAAGCAAAGAGGATATATGCCTCATTCTCCTTGGAAAGCATTTCTTTGATCGAAGACACGGTACCATTGTTTCATCTATCTCTATCTGTTAAGAAACTAATCCATTAAATTATAAAAAAGACACGGTACCATTGCAAACAAAATACATATAATAAAACTATTTTCAAACCTCATCGGCACCAAACCCCCTCTTGATGATACTAAGGGTCCATTCTAACATGTTAAGAACAGAAACAGGGGTTGATTCACTCTTCGCATAAATATGCACTAACAAACATAAGGCCGTTTTCGTAACCTTGTTGTAGCTTTCCTGGGAGACTGGTGCCATGTTACCCAAAGAGCTGATTATCTGGTATATAAAAAAACGGGGAACACAGTTGTTAATAGCATATAACCAAAAAAATTGAGAAATATCAAACAAATGCATAATTTAAAATATCTTCATATAAAAAGTATAAAATACCTCCTCTTGCATTACAGAGTCTTTAGAAGAATCAAGAAGCACTGACAACTGCTCCACAGCACCATTATCTATCAAAACATCGACCGCTTTTGGAAACAAAGTCATATCCGCAATAAGAGATGCAGAGAGCAGCTGCAGACAATAAAAGGCAAAAATAGAAGGTTCATGATGAATGTTCACAATAAAATCCAAGCTCAGGAAAATTGTAAATTCTTATGGAATGTTCACCATAAATAATAAGATACCTGAACTCCTAGATCATCACGTGTGATAAACTTGACCAAATATGGTACTACACCATTTTGAAGTGC
The DNA here is from genome assembly GCA_948472305.1 of Vicia faba. Lineage (NCBI taxonomy): Eukaryota > Viridiplantae > Streptophyta > Magnoliopsida > Fabales > Fabaceae > Vicia > Vicia faba. Next base: position 588,615,561 of record OX451741.1, on the reverse strand, counting down.
TTCAGTGTAATGGAATATATGTCCTATCAATAATACTGAATGTTATAACAGTTTTTAATTATTAATGTGCTAAGAAATCAAATATATGAAAGTTTACCATTAGAAAAGAGCCTTTTTAACTTGGAAACAGCTTTGAACCTCGTAACAAAATCAGTAGACTTGAATGAAACACTTGGTCAAGTCGGCCAAGCCCTCATCCTAGCAAAATTGTTGAAAATACACATAATCAGTATTCTAATTAACAGTTAATGAGAGATTAGTAACAGCTACAATTATACAATATTAGCACACAGAAATACAATGTAAACAGAAGATTTTGATCACCGGAATCAAATATTACTAAAGATTTTGCCGAATGACAAGAACATGGCCAGAATCATATATTGCATACTCAGTATTTTACTAACAGCTAAACATCAATATCAAGAAATTATCGATACGTCAAATGTCAAGAAAAGGGGATTTAGGGCTTGTTTTAAAGCTGAAATTATAGAATAGAAAACGGATATGAAAGATACTTACTGAAAGTTTCTTATAATTATAGGGAATGGCTCCCCAACATCTGCATCAATCCGCGGTTTTTTGCTGGTACCTTCACCATGTTTATTCAAATTATCCGCGGCTCGCTTATCCATGTCCGCGTAGCTGAAGACAATCAATTCAATCTCCCTCGCCGATATTTCGGTTTTTATGTACATTTTATGATATTATGATGGGTGAAATGCAAGTGTATGTGATATCATATGGAAATGATATATACTTAATGCAAATCCTATCTAAATGCTATGCAAAAGATGTGTTAATGTCCATAAGAATCAAGTATATGATGTGTGTTGGTGTTGTGAAATCATACATGTGAAAATGTGAGTGAAAGTGAGGTTTCGACACACATTAATGTCACAAAATTAAACACCGACACATAATATTGAATTGATTATTCCATATGCAAATGTATGAACATATAAAGATGCAATTTATATCCTAATTGTGAGTTTAAGTGCATGTATATGTGTTATGTACAATGCAAATGCACTTAAGAATCAAAATGCACTTAATGCTACATTCTGACACAAGTAAGAATGCAAATTATGCCTTAATACACATGTTCCAATGTAATTTAATCAATCTATATGCTCTCTAATGCATGAGCATGTGATAGATGATGCAAAATGCCCAAGTAAGTGGCCTAAATGCAAGGAAAAATAATTACACAAGTGTATGTGTGTTATGTACAATATTCCTTCACATCGACACACTTTAACGTCACAAAATCAGAATCAAATCAAAGAATTCGGCAAAACAAATTAAAGAATCAGAATCCACACGGAAAATGCAATCAATTCGACTATTCAATTTCAAGAAAAGCTAAAAGTGAAAAATCACTTAAAATAAGTGCTTAATTGAATTAATCACTTACTTGAACTTGAAGTTTGAAGTTTAATTATTGAAGAAAATAACAAATTCTAGCTCCAATTGATGATGATAATAATCGGAATTGAAGTAGAAATCAGAAGAAGAATGAAGAAGCAAGGTTTAATCCTTGAGAATTGAAGAAGAATGCAAGGGGATGACCTTCCTTGGTGCTTGATCGAGCTAGGGAGGTGCGAGAGGGGGAGATACGGGATGTAGGAGGAGGAGGAAGGGCTGTCCGGCTATAGGAAGTGGTTGGAACTTGAGGAGGAGCGGTGCACCGGAGCGGCTGGCCGGTTGAAGAGAGGGAAGACAGGTGGAGGTCCGACCGATTGGAGCGAGAGCGGAGGGAGATCGGCGAGAGATCGGTCCAATCCGATCGGAGAGAGGCAAGGAGGCCGGTTGGGAAGGGTGAAGATCGGTGGTGATTGGCCGGAGCAGGGGTGGCTGTCCGGTCAGAGGCGGTGGTTCGGCCGGTCAAGGGAGGAGGACGGGCGGTGAGTTCTTGAGAGAAGAAGGGAAATACAATTTTCCTTTAGTTTTGCTTTGAGTGTTTGGGAGAGAATTAGAGAGAATTGAGATCAAATTTGAGAAAATGATTGTCTGTCTTTGAACTGTGAAGGCAAAAATTTATTTATAGTATGAAAATTTAGGCCTTAGAGTGCCTTGGATCCGCAATTAAGTCAAAATTGCAATTATCCGAATAATTTTCGTAATTAGTCCAAACCAGTCCGATCTGTCAAGAATTTGAAGCCAGAATGTAAATGAAAAATGTCCGAAATGGGATTTTTCTTAATTGAGGCAAAATTTATACTTAATCAGGCGAACGGTACAGGCGATACGGATTTTTGAAGTTTCAGCACAGTTTTCAGGCGTTTGACACATTCAGAATTTTATTTGCGCATTTAGGAGAAATTGCCTCGAACGAGGGCCTTCTGATTAAAATTTGAACTCAAGTATCTCTGTGGTAAATGAAGCCAACAAAAATTTTAAACTTTTGGCACTAGTCCCACCTAGTTTCGATAAAAGTCGAGCGAGATATGATTTTTCGAACTTCGCGTATCAGACGAAAATTGCTCGGTTCAACTCGAAAACAACTCCGAAGAATAAAAAACTGCTCTTAAATGTTAAGGAATTTTCTCTGGAGTTGCAAATGAAATTCGAAAATGACTTCGATAAGGAATTTTAGACACTGGCCTCACTCATTTTCAATTTTCCATCTAGGAATTACGAAGGTTTTAGTACACAGAGTGCACGGTACAACACTAAAATTCAGTTTAATCCACTTGAGAAACCAATTTCTTTGGGAACCTTTTTCACATAATTTGTGTCCGGCTCGTGAACAAAAGTTGTAGATAATAGTAAGAGGGACTTTCCCGTCAAAAATCATCAGAAAATAACCGACGAGCTGAGAGATATGCCTTCCAAAGTGCCCGAAACACACTAAAAACCTAAAATTCACTTTATTGAGAAATAAGCAAATTAATTCTTTTTCTTGACGAAACAGCCTTCGATCTGATCAGATAGACTGGAGAATAAATTGATATGATCCCAATGATTATGGAACCAAACCAAAATAGCTTTCTGACCATAAAAATCTTGCCATAGCCATACGAACCGAGAAATATCGATTTTTGGTTCAAAATGATATGAGATGGCCGAAACGCACAGTTTCTTCCACAATTCAGAATACCTTGAACCAGGTAACCATATGATGAATATAATTCATGTACATGCAAGAATATTTATGATAATGCAATTATAAGGTAGAAACTTCAAAATGAAGAGGATAAATTTTGGGGTACAACACTTGTCTTATCCCTCTCTTTGCTTGCAGCCTGTAAGTGTAGCAACCATTGACACTAAAAACATAGGAAATTGAAGTCACCAAATTCATCACTCAGGTAGTAAATCTGTGAGGAAACCCTAATTCCTTCATAATTGTCTCTAAAACCTCCCAATGGAGCATATCATAAGCTTTTTTAAGATCAATTTGAAGCATACAATAGGGTGTTCCATTTTCCCGGTCATAACCTTTAATGAGCTCATACGCAAGATGAATGTGATTATGAATGTCCTGCCCTGCAACAAAAGAAGCCTGATTTTTATGAATGGTTTTTGGCATCATAGACTTTAACCTAGTTGTGATCACTTTTGAGATAATTTTTAGGAAGACCGTACATCCAGCAATTGGGCGAAATTCCTTGATACTCTTAGAACTGTCCCCCTTAGGTATAAGGGTAACAACAATTTCATTAAATTTTCCTAGGATTTCCCCTATACTAAAGAATTCCTTTACAACTCCTATAATATCAAATCTCAGTATATGCCAGCAAGACTTAAAATATTTTGCAGAAAATCCATCAATACCTGGGGATTTATTATCGCCTATGTCTATGAGGGCTTCTTCGATTTCTTTTATGGTGACCTGCTTGATCAAAAACTCTATATACTCAGTAGGGATTTGTTTACCCGCTCTCATGGCCTCCACATCAATATGCTGCATCATGTGGTTCTTCTCTCCCATCAGACCCTAGTAGTAATGCATAACTTCAAACTCTTAAATCATTTTGCTCAATAACAATCTCCCCATCCTCTTTCTGGAGAATTTAATACAATTTTTATTATGCCTCGCTTTCGAGCAGGCATAGAAGAATTGAGAGTTTTCATCACCATATTTTATCCAATCAATCTTTGCTCTTTGTCTTATCCTACTATCTTCATACTCATGAATGGTCATTATTTCCTCTGAAAGCTTTTTTATCTCCTCTATGGTTCTGCTGTCCTGTCTGTTATGCACAAGCTTATTTTGAGCTTTGTGGAGATTATCCCTAGCAGCAGATAATCTCAAGTTCATGTTACCAGCCTTTTTACTGAATATTTTTACATCCCTTTTCAGACGCTGAAGTTTATACCAAACCTTTTGCATCGGTCTTCCCCATGCAGGTTTACCCCAAGACTCCTTTACCATCTCTTGAAATCCAGGGACATCCACAAGGTAATTATTGAATTTGAACTTGTTCGCCCTGTTTATATCTATTAGGTTACTAATGTGGAGAATAAAATGATCCGACACATTGGGAGGTAGAATACTCAAAATATGATTACTATAGCGCAGGAACCAGTCAACATTACAAATTTCCCTGTCAATTCTAGAATATATGGTACCTATGGTATGTTTATTTGACCATGTGAAGTGATCTCCCACACTATCCATTTCATCCAATTCAGTTTGCTTCATCATGTTAACCAGCTCAATATATTCATTTTCCCCGACAAGTTTTCCTCCTATTTTATCCTGCGCAATTATCACATTATTAAAATCACCTATTATGCACCACGAGCCAATTTGAGCTGCATGAATCCTTTCAATGGTTTTCCATAGAGTCCTCATTTTATCCAATTGATTATGAGCATAAATCATAGTTAACCAGAATTAGAATTCACCTGTTATGGAATACACTCCATAATGAATATGTTGGCTAGTTGAGTTGACAGGCTTGAGCTCTATCTTTGATTTATCCCAAGCTATCTAGATTTTGCCATTGGGGTGCGAGCTGTAATTATCTAAGTACTCTCTTCTCATATTCATTTTCTCACGAACTTTTTGTGCTTTACTCTCCTTTACTCTTGTTTCAATCATAATACAAATTATTGGTTGAAGTCCTAAGAGACGGGAGCAGATCTCTTTTAACTTCCCAATTTTATTCAACCCCCGCACATTCCAAGACACTAGAATGGTCCCCAATCAAAGGCCACTAAGGGTTCCTTCAAAACCCCTAGTACCCCATAACCATTTGCACAAGACACCCCTTTAGAAGTTCCTACATGCCCTACTGTTTTTCCTTTTGTGCGTCTTTGCCTATTTATCACAGTCCAAAAGTTTTCATCATCATTATGTTCTATATTTTTTCCAATTGGAATAGAGTTCACCTCATTGTTTTTTTCTTCCACCTGTACTGCATCAGGTTTCACTGTAACTTCTTCTTCAACCAGCTTGGTATTGTTCTTTGGTTGCCATTGCTTCCTCTTTGTTGTGATTCCACAGTTATGGCCCACAGCTTGGCATTTATCACAATATTTTGGCATCCATTCATATTCCACTTTCTGAGTTAGAAGATTCTCATCTTTATCCTTTATACTAATTTCTTCTAATAGTCTTTGTGTGATATCCACTTCAACCAAAACTCGAGCATAAGAAACCCTCAACTTTTTGCTGTGCATTCATCTGTGACAATTGGGATACCAAACGCGCTCGCCACCATACTCAAATTTGACTTACACCATAAATGCAAGGGAAGAAGAGGGAACTTGATCCAAATTGGGATAGATCTCATCATATCCTTGTTTAGATTAAAGCCCGGTCTCCATTCCCTCGGTATCATCGACATTCCTCTAAAGGTATGTGGACCTTTCACTAGTATCGATTCCATCTCCATATCCGATTTGAATCAAAGAATGAAGTATCCTTCGTCATGGTACAGAACATCTGGGAGTTGCACGTAATTCCAAGATTTTATCATATAGTTTCTTACCGCATTCATACTGAGATCCTCACCAAACACATACATAATTAGAGAGTTTCTCCAGTATTGGATTTCACGATCGGCATCTTCCTCATCTACTTTTATTTCCACTTTTCCATCAATAACAGTAGGAGCCACATATTTCATCACTTGACCTTTTGCGTTCCGATTTTCCGATAGCATATCAACCCATAACTTCTGAGGTTGCATATCTTCACTCCCAATTTTCTCTAGAATTAGGGTTGCATCCTTTACTGCTTCCGCATCATCAACGTTTTCTTCTTCCACGTTACCATCATTTTGTATTTCTATGTTTAACGTTCCTATTAAATATTTCTATTGAACAATGATTAAATATGAGGCCTCCGTACTACTTTCAATTTTATCTTTCCTTTTTATTTTCAATTTCTTTTTAGTTTTAATTTGTTTGTTTTTCAATCAAATGGTTCTTTTTTACACTAACTAACGCATCACAATGTTATTTCAGTATTCATCTCTCAAACCTTCATTTACAACACCTCTTGTATTCCATAATCCAATACCAAATCATGTTGCAAAATATTTCACATATTTCTTACACAAATTTCACCCGAAAAATATTCTCCATCATGTAAAGCAATTCCTCAAATTTCACAAACTTAACCTTTCATCAAATCACTTGTTTTATATACCAAATTTCATCATGAATTATCCAATATCCAAAATTACTGTCTTGCCCAAAACTAAAAAGCGATAAATAATCACAATATTATTGATTTTTTTACTAACAATAAGTTGAGACTGCAAAAAGGGATTTTATACAGGTTCTACCGAAGATCAGGAAGCAACATCGGAATGAAAACAGAAGAAAAAATACAACGCCGACAAAGTCCCTCCGTCTGAACTGCCTTTCGCCGCGTCCACCGAAATCTGCAGATCCATCTTCACCGCGGAACAACGTTCTGATCCGTCGTGACCCTCAACAGCACCGCTCCGACCGGAGACATTCGCCTCCCTCTGCGCTATCATCCCTTCGATCTCGACGTTGGTAAGTCATCCTTCAATTTGTTCGATTTGCTTCTGTATAAATCGCTTTCATGATATTGAGAGAAATCAGTGGTGAGAATATGTGGATTTGAATTTGTGTATCACTACTTATGTTAGCCATGAAAGAATCAAAGAAGAAAACAAGTTTTGGTATGTGGTATTTTTATTTGTGGACTCTGTACAGAAAGAGAGAATGCAGGTAAAGTTGAGAACAGTGATTTTATATCAAAGTTTCTTCTCCATTTTTCTTTTTATAAATCATATTGCCATGTGTCAGCTTTCGATTGGGTATTGTTTTATTTTAGAAAATCCAAAAGAATAAATGGGTGTGTTCCTTGAATCTTTCCCAGTGCCGGCAGTAAATTACCGTAACATGTTTTGTCTGTATAGATCTATTTAGATTAGACTTACTTTTTCTTTTATTGTTTACAACTCATTCACTGTTTATCATCCATTATTTAGGTTAGTAAATTCATTGGCCAACTTATCACTTTTCCCCTTAGCCCACTTGGTATTTGTTAATACTCTTTTTTAATCAAATTTAGTTAATTTAGGATTATTACTTTATTAAGGTCAAAATTACAAAAATATATACTTTTACAAAATTAATTAATTTATACATTCATTTTTTCCTATGAAGTCGATTATTTGTTCCTTTTGATTTCTCATACCAGCATTTAATGTGGACTCTATATTCTATTAGTTTCTTACTGTTTCTAGAATGTAAGTGAGCCAAAGGATAAATTAACTCCTACTCTCACGTTTCTCAAATGGTCCCTTGGTATCTACTTTTCTTTCTTTATGTTATTAATTAAAAATTAATTAGATTTTTCTTAATTTAAGGTTAGAAAGGTATTAGCCATGAATTTACTTTTCTACACTCTTACTTATTTATCCCATTCTAATTTAGCACCCTCCTCTTTTCTTTGGGTTTAACTAGATTTAGACTTAATTAATTAATTATTAGAATTATTTAAAATAACAAAAACAAAACAAATTATAGACTTACATGATTCTAAACATTTTTTCAAACCATATTAAATTCAATATTTTATAAAAAATATTAAAATCCATGCAATTCACCCGATACTCGATCCGCGAGCAACACGTTATCAATATCTGGTCACGTGATGAGGAGACTATATCAGACTCTCCCACTCTGTATCTTATCATAATTGTTACCAATCAAAACATTAAAACAGTTAACCAACATTAAATTTTTTTTTACTAACATAATACAAAATTCAAGATATTTTCAAAAAAGGATTATGGAGAATTACTTTCAAAGTTAACTACGTACTGCGTCTACGATCACTTAACTTACAACCCAGACAAAGTTCAAGGATGGTTCGAAAGCAATTCTATTAAATCTTATAAAAAAACACTAACCAAACACTACGAACTATGAAATTTGACTCTGATTCTTCGCAAGGAGATGCGTAGGCACTAGGTTAAAACCGAGACAAGTTCAGCTATTAAAAAATTAAAACCCTATTCCTAAACCTTTTAACCTAAACCCTAGTATCCTTACGAACAAGGTAGATGAATGATGCCTAACACATTTCCTTCCTCTAAAATGAATTAAGAACTTAGAATCTCTATATCAATTTTAGGGTTATTCGTTAATCTTCCATCTTAGGATAAAAATTAATGGTGGTGACTCTCGTATTTATAACTGGTTGCTACAATAACTATTATTTTATATATAAATATGTATTTGGTGAAGGAATTTTACATATTTATACTATATATTTTGGCTAAATTTTCATCATTCTCTTCAAACCATTGATATTTTCAATTATTTTTCGTAGCCTCACCTAAGTTTTAACTATGATTTATTTTATATCGTAGATGACTCAATTTAGTTTCTTATAACAATTATCTATATTTTACTATACTCTCTTTTGTATTTATTTGTTGTAGATTTTCATTCTTCTATTCAAACCATGGTTAAATATTTTTCCCCCTTACTTACTATATTTATTATATTCATGCCATATTCACCCCTTCTTTCTGTCGAGGCTCTGATACCACACTGTCCGGGAGCCTCACATACTATGAAACCAGCCTTAACTGTATCGTCATTAAATAGCCAACCATAGGCATAACATAGACTAACAATTAAAACTGACATTCCATAATAGTGAGGACCGTAGTATGGATCGATGGTCAGATGTTTTCTGATACACAAGATCCTCATGTTGAGGCAGGTGTAGAGCATACTTGCATCTGTATGGGGAATTATGACATGAATAGAATAACTAAAGCTTTTAGGGAGAAAGAAAAGAGAGTTAGAACATTTTGTTCTTAAGCACACAAGATGGTTTTTTTCTTATTGCTTATATCTTGAAATATTACAAGAGGTCTCCTTTTATAGCCAAGGAGATTCACAAAAGACAAATCCACACTATTCACACACATGGCATCATTAGTGCCTTATTTCAAAAGTCCGACACCCTTATCCCTTATGGATACATTATTTGTAGTACTATTACACAAAAGGACGAAACTTAACTATTTATAAACATGCTTGTGATTAATAAGAGACACTTGTCCAATTAGTCTTCAAAGATAGGTTCATGACTTGGGGTCATATTCTAATCGGATAAGTATTCTTCTGAAAAGCAGTCTCCGTACCGAGATGTCTCTTTTTCCCACACGTCGTCCATCATGTAAGCATGGTCTGATATTTTTCTATGAACTTCTTCCACGTGTCCTTCTGAGAATTCAACTTCCATTGGGGAATCTGATTTTTGTTGTGTGGCTTGAACTGAGCTTTCTCCAACCTCTCGATCTTTATACTGAGCTTGATGACTTATACAAGTGGAGTTAGCATTCATCTTGTCTGGTTCATGGAGGTTGATGAAGTTAACATATTCCATTAATTCTCTTGTGACTTTTAGATTTGGAGGATAATCATCAATGGTTTCCCATATATGAACATAATTCTTACAACCAAGTAACTTAGTGGCAGGATCTGTTTGATAGGGCCTGTGCATGAAGAAAACAGTCTTGAATTTGCTAATAGCCTCTGAGGTTAACCCCCTTTCCTTGACCTCGTCTAGGATTGGTTTTAATTGATCTCTCCACCATGTTAGCGGAGAGTACCATTCAAGAGTAGTCCAAATCAAGGATTTGTGGTTCTTCTGATCCATTATGTGTTCATACATGGCTTCAGTGGGTATGAGGACAGGCATAAAATATAAAGCAGTGGCACACCAAATATACCATAAATGGTTTTTTGTGAATTTAGCATTAGGGTTTATTAAAATTGGTAGCAGAAATGGCGTGTCTGGGAAATAAGGAGTATGGTCAGGGAGTTTATTTCTTATGATTTTTGTCATGTAATAAAAAAGATTATTCCTGGCATACTGCTTAAGCTGTGAGGGTGAAGAGGATACAGTTACTCCTGGAGGAAAGTCTTTGGTCTTGGAGGCACGGGTTGGCAATGGTTTGACCATGAGAATCAAAGGAAAAGTGTGCTTGGTAGTAATGATCTGGATGGGTTTCATAGGCCTAGAAAGTAAATCAGGAATCACATTTTGAGTTCCTTTGATATGTTTCACAATAAAATCATATCTAGAAAACCAATCTTTGAGCCTAAGAGTTTGAGGATCAGGAGGCATCTTATTTTTGAATTCGAGGATCTTAGGGAAAGAGGAATTATCCATCTGGACTTCAAACTGATGACCTCTCAGGTGAAAGTCAAACTTTTGGATACCCATCTTAACTGCAAGAGCTTCCTTATAAGTGGTATGGTAATGTTTTTCAGCTTCTTTGAACTGACCACTAGCATGACCACAATAATACTTTATTCCATCAATCTCTTCTATGAAGACGGCTCCCCAATAATGATCACTAGCATCCGTCTGTAAGATTCTTTTACCGTCTCCCGGGATCTTTAAGGCAGGTGGGGTTTGTGCGATCTTTTTCAAGGCTCTTACTGCTTCAGTTTGCTTTGCTCCCCATGGTGGGGGGTTTTTCTTCAGCATTTGAGATAGAGGACTCGTGTATTTTGCCAGTTTTGGCAAGAAATCTCTGATATAATTAATTATACCAAGAAATTGCTGAATCTGCTTAACAATGAGCTTTTCATCGGGAAAGTTTAGCAATTCTTGAGCAATATAAGGCTGAGGTTGATACTTCCCTTGGGAAAAATGCATTCCTAGAAAGTCAATTTCTGTTTGGCCCAATTGGCTTTTCTTCTCAGAGAGCATCATCCCATGTTGCTGGGCTATTTGAAGGAATTGTCCCAATAGTTGTTTATGGGATTTTTCATCTTTTGAGAATAATAGCACATCATCAATATAGATGAGGATACTATTGAGAATGGGCTCAAAAATTCTAGTCATGGCCTTTTGAAAAAGTGATGGAGCTACCTTAAGCCCAAATGGTAACACAGTCCATTGGTATTGGGCGTTAGGAATGCAGAACACCGTTTTGTAACGGTCCTCGGGGTCGATACCCAATTGCCAAAATCCTGACTTAAGATCGAACTTGGAATAGATCTGGGCATCTTTGATGAAAACATTTAAGGACGAGGCCTTTGGAATAGGAAATTTATCATCCTTGAGGAAATGGTTTAGAGGTTTATAATCAATTACTAGCCTCTTTTTTCCTCTTAACTTTTCAGATCTTTTCTCTACATAAAATGCTTGGCAAGCCCATTCTGATTTGGTGGGTTCTATCAGACCTTGTTTGAGCAACTGGTTGCATTCTTCCCTGGCCAATGTATAATCTGATGGACTCATTCCTGGATGAGTGGCCTTGGTTGGATTAACATCTTCATTGAGCTTAAAAGGAAGTTGAACAAAAAAGTCTTTATTCTTCCATAGAGGTTTTGGATGGCAGAATGTTTCATGGCTGTTTGCACAGAGTTTGAGTAGGTTGGACTTGATTTCTTCATATCCAGCAGGGATTTTAGATAGTGAATATAACTTCAATATACCAGAATAAGGTTTGAATTCTCTTTTGAATTTTAATCCCGTGGGAAGAATCTGGAGTCTATTGGCTGCTGAGTATACATCCATCCCTACTACAATATCTTTATTTGGAAGATTACTTCCAATGACCTTGGTCCAAACTATGCAGTCGGGGAAGAATTTGATTCCTATCTTTTCCTTGGTCATTAAATCTGTCCTGAAGACTTTCCCATCTGCTGCTACAAAGTACGCAGCATGTGTTACCCATGATTCTGCTGGGAGAATGCTAGGATTCATCATTGTAATCTCGGCCCCAGTGTCCATATAAGCTATAACTTTCTTCGGACGGGAAAACTTTGTCGCTAGTACATGAGCTTCAATACATGGGAGTGGTGGAGTAGGAAGAGAGCTTCCTATCTCTTTGAAGGAGTAAACAGGGAAATATTTGTCATCTTCTGATTCAGAAAATGATGCTTCATCAGACGCAGAGTCTTGAAGGACAAAAATTGTTTCTTCATCAGCAGAACTTTGTTCAGAATACAAAGATTCTAGGTCTCCATCTAGAGGTTGAAGAGAGTTGATCAGTTTTGCGGCTTTGTGGGTATTATTAGGACATTCCTTGGAAAAGTGCCCCTTTTTCCCACAAATAAAGCATCTCCGGTTTTTCCTCTTTCCTCTGAAAGATTTTCTTTTAAAGAACTTCATGGTCTTCTTTTTCTTTCCTTTAAAGTTCCTATGAGATTTGGAGTATTTTTGATGATGATGTTTCTTTTTTGTTTCACAACTGCACTTTTTGTCTTTACACTTAATCTCCAGATAGGGTTTTTTGCAGGCCTTGGTGAACTTTGACTTTTGCTGTATAACTTCTTGAAATTGATGATGAAAGCTACAAAGCTTTTCAAGTGCTTCCAACGTCGCCTGATGAATCTGGCCAAGACTCATTGTTGCAATATCCTTTTTAGCTGTTGCTACCATCCTATGGATTTCTTGCTGGAGTTCATGTGGTAGAGATGATACATAAGTATTCTTGAGACTAGGATCGTTGTACCCATTGAGGAGATAAAACCTTTGTGCCATCCTGTGATAGTGTTTGTCGAGGTCTTTTGTTTTTAGGGAACAACACTTCATCTCAAAGAATTCCTGCCTATTTTTTCTATCGAACATATCCATATCTCCGATAAACTCCTGGTGGAGTACACCAAGGATATTGGCTGTGCTTTCTAAACGGTGTAACTCATCTTGTTTGAAAGCCCCAAGATTGTGATACCATTCCTTCATCGTGCCTGTCATTCTACAGCAAAATTCTTCAATGACCTTATAGCTATCTGCATTTGTTTTCATCATTTGGGTATCAAGCCATGCTCCGAATTCAAGTAGTCTCTTTCTCCAACGACTAGGCGGTATATCATCAAATGTGAACCAAGGACCACCATTTGGTTTAGTCCTTTCAGGGACTAGAGTTTCTTCAGGAGATTCTTCAAAAAATGAATCTTCCTCTTTTATATTTGCCATGAAGAGTCTTGGGATGTAGTTTACTTCAGATTGTGATTCTGATGAAAAGGATCTTGGTGTTTCATCACTAGACGTTTCTTGACAGGAGTCTTTTTCATCATCCGAGGAGGACTCGTCTTCTTTTTGTGCCGATGATTCAGCAAGAGAGTAACTTTTCTGGGGAAATTCACAATTTCCAGTGATTGCCATGGCTTGGAAACCTTTATCAGGAATTTCTTCTTCTTTTTGGAATTTTGGAGGAGGTGTTTCAGGAAAATCCTGAGATTCTGAGGATGAAGCGCTTAAACAGGCAGCCTTTCCTTTTTTCTTGGAGGTTGAGGTAACGGTAGTTCTGGTAGATTTTGGTCTGTAAGCTGTAGGTATGTATTTGACCTGATCTGGTGGTGAAGTAACATAGGTAGGGAAGAAGGGAGAAGGTCTTTCTGGTCGTTTGAAATATGTAGGGAAAGTAGGAGGGTCAAGGAAAAGGTTTTCAACAGGCTTGGGCTTTCTTTCGTGTGAAGCTCTTAAGAAATCATCTATTTCTTTTACTTGGCCTTGTAGGTTTCTGATTTCTCTTTCCTTTTGGTCAAAATTTTTGCCAAAAGTTCTCTCTTCTAACATTTGTCGCAAATCACGATCCAGCTGAGACACCTGGGCCTTTAAGCTTCTGTAATGCTTCTGCATTTTCTGTGATAGAACCTTGAGATAATCATCTGTCTCGTCTATTCTCTCAGCAATCTTGTCCACTTTTTTGTCGAGATTTTGGAGGATATCATTTTGAGAAATCATGTTTTCTGATTGCCAATTTAGAACTTCTTCAGCCTGAGTTAAAGGTTTGAGTTTTCCATCGGGTTGTACTTCATTAGGATGAATGAAGGGTTTGGATGTTCTACCAGTGATTGGGTCCATCTTCCTTTCTAGAGCGGGAAATTGTTGGCTATATTCTGGTGCGGTAGTTGAGTACATAAAGCAAGGGATTAACTCCACATTTTTTGGAGGGTCCAAAACTTTGCAGTAGTCTGACGGTGACCACGTAACCAGAGTAGGATCATTTGGTGGCAACAGTTTTTCTTTCCTGAGGATCTTGAGAGCTTCCTCATAAATAGGAAGAGGTTTCTTTTTATCATGGAAACCTACCCATGGACCGTTATCGGGATCATATCTTCTTTGTGGAGGGGGAGATGGTTTGCACGCCCCGTTGTTTTTCCTTTTTGGAAGGATAATATCTCTGTCATAATCATTATCATGCATCCAACATTCACATCTTGGATCACATTTATTGGGATCTACGTCCCAAATAAAATGACCATTTATCTTGTCAGTTTAGATAGGTTCTCCTTTACTAGTTACAGCATGAATTGGGCACCAATCTTCTTTGAGAATCGGTCGGATCATCATGGTCTGGAAAATAGGAGGAATTGAACTCGGTCCTTCATCTGGTTTTTTGAAAATTGTTTTGACCGTTTTGTCAACAGATCTTCTAAAGGTGGCCTCTTGAGATTGTATTTGTCTTCTATCTTGATGGATTTTTTCATAGTTTGTTATCCACTCAAGAGGAATTAACTGAGTTAGTTCTTCCCTCGTGATCTTTCTTGGAATCTGAACAATAGAGGGTATATCTTCTTCTCTATTAGTAACTACTAACAGAGAATCAGAAGAACATCCCGTGAGAGGCAAATCTATCGAATGATTTTGTAGGCGATAGATTATTTGGTGATGGAGAGTAGCAGACATGGCCTCTGGAACTTGGTCAGATCCAGTGATTTGGACTTGGACCTTTAGTCTTGTAGATAGGGTGCTATCGTTGAGGCTTACATTATAATTTGGAAAAACAGTAAGAACAACGCTTCCCGCATGAAGTGAGGTCAGAACAGTCCCTATGACAGCATTTTCATAATGGAGATAGCTCGAATCCAGGAGAGCTATTTTGCAGAAGACAGGCTGATTTTTCCTTCCATGGAGAGAGAGGATGAGTCTAACTGCTCCAAAATGTAAAGCTGTGTATCCTTCAGATTTCCAGTGATTTATGAGACTCTGAGGAATCTCTAAATCCACATACTGCTCTTGGTTTGTTGCTCTCAAACTACATTGATCTAGTCGAGATGACTGGACGTATTCTTTCATATGAGGGCGATTGGTAGAGATTAGGTTTCTGATGGATCTGGTAATTGTTCTTTGTTTTTTTGAAGATATTATAAGGGCTTAAAAGGGGAGGTACTGTTTCGGAAATTTGAGCATCTTCTGGAACATAAGAATACTCAACAAGGTTTTCTATTTTATGGGTATCGGTCTTTTTACAGAGTTTAGGAAGTGATAGGGAAGAGGTGGTGGTAATAGGATGAGTGTTTTGTTGTGATAGTGCCATGGTTAAACATTTTTCCCCCTTACTTACTATATTTATTATATTCATGCCATATTCACCCCTTCTTTCTGTCGAGGCTCTGATACCACACTGTCCGGGAGCCTCACATACTATGAAACCAGCCTTAACTGTATCGTCATTAAACAGCCAACCATAGGCATAACATAGACTAACAATTAAAACTGACATTCCATAATAGTGAGGACCGTAGTATGGATCGATGGTCAGATGTTTTCTGATACACAAGATCCTCGTGTTGAGGCAGGTGTAGAGCATACTTGCATCTGTATGGGGAATTATGACATGAATACAATAACTAAAGCTTTTAGGGAGAAAGAAAAGAGAGTTAGAACATTTTGTTCTTAAGCACACAAGATGGTTTTTATTCTTATTGCTTATGACTTGAAATATTACAAGAGGTCTCCTTTTATAGCCAAGGAGATTCACAAAAGACAAATCCACACTATTCACACACATGGCATCATTAGTGCCTTATTTCAAAAGTCCGACACCCTTATCCCTTATGGATACATTATTTGTAGTACTATTACACAAAAGGACGAAACTTAACTATTTATAAACATGCTTGTGATTAATAAGAGACACTTGTCCAATTAGTCTTCAAAGATAGGTTCATGACTTGGAGTCATCTTTTAATCGGATAAGTATTCTTCTGAAAAGCAGTCTCCGTACCGAGATGTCTCTTTTTCCCACACGTCGTCCATCATGTAAGCATGGTCTGATATTTTTCTATGAACTTCTTCCACGTGTCCTTCTGAGAATTCAACTTCCATTGGGGAGTCTGATTTTTGTTGTGTGGCTTGAACTGAGCTTTCTCCAATCTCTCGATCTTTATACTGAGCTTGATGACTTATACAAGTGGAGTTAGCATTCATCTTGTCTGGTTCATGGAGGTTGATGAAGTTAACATATTCCATTAATTCTCTTGTGACTTTTAGATTTGGAGGATAATCATCAATGGTTTCCCATATATGAACATAATTCTTACAACCAAGTAACTTAGTGGCAGGATCTGTTTGATAGGGCCTGTGCATGAAGAAAACAGTCTTGAATTTGCTAATAGCCTCTGAAGTTAACCCCCTTTCCTTGACCTCGTCTAGGATTAGTTTTAATTGATCTCTCCACCATGTTAGCGGAGAGTACCATTCAAGAGTAGTCCAAATCAAGGATTTGTGGTTCTTCGGATCCATTATGTGTTCATACATGGCTTCAGTGGGTATGAGGACAGGCATAAAATATAAAGCAGTGGTACACCAAATATACCATAAATGGTTTTTTGTGAATTTAGCATTAGGGTTTATTAAAATCGGTAGCAGAAATGGTGTGTCTGAGAAATAAGGAGTATGGCCAGGGAGTTTATTTCTTATGATTTTTGTCATGTAATAAAAAAGATTATTCCTGGCATACTGCTTAAGCTGTGAGGGTGAAGAGGATACAGTTACTCCTGGAGGAAAGTCTTTGGTCTTGGAGGCACGGGTTGGCAATGGTTTGACCATGAGAATCAAAGGAAAAGTGTGCTTGGTAGTAATGATCTGGATGGGTTTCATAGGCCTAGAAAGTAAATCAGGAATCACATTTTGAGTTCCTTTGATATGTTTCACAATAAAATCATATCTAGAAAACCAATCTTTGAGCCTAAGAGTTTGAGGATCAGGAGGCATCTTGTTTTTGAATTCGAGGATCTTAGGGAAAGAGGAATTATCCATCTGGACTTCAAACTGATGGCCTCTCAGGTGAAAGTCAAACTTTTGGATACCCATCTTGTTGTACCCCAAAATTTGCCCTCGCGTTTTTCCACAAGAAATCTCAGCTTCAGACATTTCCTGATTTTTTAAACTGGCTCAAGAATCGGACAAACGGACTTTTCTTGACAGTCAAGCAAAATTAGGGTTTTTACTGATTTTTAGGACTCTGGATTGTTTCACAGTTGGCTTAGGGTTTTGGATGATTTTTGGTTCAATTTTGATCAGGCGAGCGTTATTTGGCATTTAATCAAGAATTAAGGGTTTTATGGGCATATTCTCATAAAGGCTAAAATTCCACAGTACTTTGCGAGTTATTCCGAGATTCGGATTGAATTAGCGTTGTTTTGATTTAATCAGTAAGAGGAGGCAGTTGGTTTGAATTCACCAGTCAAAAAGGATGTGTGCAGTGTGGAATTACAGTGCTTGGCGAAGAATCAGTAAAAATAAGGATTGCATCTGATCAGTTTTTGTGTTCGACTGTGCGCTGCTTTGAATGATGGAGACATCAAGTTCATTTATTTTGATCAACAAGGTTTAGTTGATTATTTATAGTTCTAAGAATTAAATACTTGAAATTTAACTTTCATTTTATTTAATTTGGGGAATTATAAATAACAAGTAAATAAAGAAAAGGAATTGAAAAGAATTAAATGTCAATGGAATTTTTATTTCATATTTAATAGTTGTTACAATTATTATTATTTGGATACAAGTATTTATTACGAAGTATTTAAAATAATAATAGTGTACAAAAATTAAAATTGAAAATAATAAATTCTATCCTATTTCTAATTCTTCATTCTTCACTTCGCTCCGGTGCTCCATTTTTTATCTGCAAAAAGAAGAAGAAAAGTCAGAAAGCAGTTGAATAAAAAAAAAGACTGATAAAATTTGCTCATCATTAGAGGCCACTGACTGGGATCAGTTGACCCTCTCTGCAAATCACGGGATTTCTCCCGGTTCACAAAGAGGGAAGAATTTCATTTGTATTCATGAATGCAAATGTCAAATGCATAAATTCCAAAGTTCAAACTGCATAGTTCAAATCCAAGTCAAACTGAAAATCCAATTCCACTTTCTATCAAAAGCAAAAGGTACAGTTTGCTGTCAAATGCCAAAGCCTACTCAAAGATATCAAAGAAAAATCAAAGAAGTACAATTTGCTGTCACAAGTACCCGAGCTGTCAAAAAGGATTTGGAAAAGATATCAAAGAAAAGATAAAGTGTAGCAAGCTGTCAAAGCTGGATAAAGTATGCAGAAATAATGTGTTATGCAAGCAACTTAAACCTTAATCATCATTTCCCATTAGGGCCCCTTCAGAAAAGGTACAAAAAGAATCATATTATAATGTCCTACTGTACCATAGAGAGAAAAGAAGAAAGATAAGAGTTCAGGCTTTAGGCAGGACAGGCACAGAGACAGAAAAAGATATACAAAAAGAGAATACAGTTCAGCAAGCAAGGAGGGCAGAACTTCTTACCAAAGCACAAGAGAGAAAATATACAAAATTTCAAACCGGCATCAGTAAAAACAAAAACCTCACAATAACCTGCCAACTGATAAAACCCTTGCAAATTCATGCCTAAGTGACCAGGCTATAAAAACCTACAAACATACAAATATACAGAACACACAGCAAAAGAAAAAGAAGCAATAACCGCCATACTGTCCAACAACATAACCTACTGCAAGCTTACCTGCTGTCAAAAACCTCACCATATCAGCTTAACCAAAACACATACAAACACATAAACTAAACTTCCAAACCTGGCCTGGCCTTCAAACCTGTAAAACACCAAAACCTTGGCCTAGAACACCAAAGTTCAAAACCTGCACCAGCATAATAACCATAACCCATCCTAAAACCAAAAAAACACTACACAGCTCAAAAGAAGGAACAAAAAGCCTCTACAGGCCTGTCAAGCATAACCAACTTCACCCCTCAAGCGTATCCAAACAAAATCCCTTAAGCATATCCCAGCATATCCAAGCATTCCAACCAACTCCTAAGCCTCAGAATCCTTTCATCATAGGCGATAAACACAAGAAGCATACTAAAACCATTCAATCCAAGCAATATACTAGTCACAAGCTAAAGCCCCCAAAACAATCTTCATTGGGCAAGCATTCAAGAGCATTCAAAATCGTTCAGAGGCAAGCATACACAAATCCTAGGCAACAAGTACGAGCCCCTCAGAACTGTAAGTTCATCATGGGGGGAACAAATCACAATCATACAGCGTCAAGCACGTAAGCAGAAGCAACTCAGGGACAAAGAAGAAGCAACAAAGACAAGCAAAGCAACCATTCAAGATAACAAGCCAGCGAAGAGAAGAGATAAAGAAGTGAGTATTGAAAGGATTTTCAGGGCAAAGGAAAGTCATCATCAAACCCTAGAAAATGGCGAAAAGATAAAAGATACCAGGGTCATCAGAAGCAAAGACTCGTCACGCTCCCTCCGCTCATTCCGGCCTCCTGAGCGCCACTTCCCCGTCTCTCCTCCTTCTCCAAAGTCAGGTAGTACAATCTTCTCCCTCTTCTCTTCTCCTTAATCTCATAATGAAAGATAAAAGTTAAGACTCAAATCAAAACCACGCAAATTCGTAAAAAAAAGGATAAGAGCATAAACGTTGAAACAAACCTTGTATCAAGAGGACGCTGAGTTCATGCCATGGAAGGAAGAGAGGTTTGAGGGTGACGTTGGTGGACTGGGGTTGAGGGGCTCGGAAGCTTGCAAGGATGAAGAAGAACGATGAACGGAACTCAGTGAACGGCGCCGTCCCAAACCCTAAGCGTTTTCGCCTCAAATGAACCAAATCCCTAACCCTAAATTCGTTTCAAGTTTAACATGGGCCTGACCCGTCTCTAAGTCCCTCTGAAGCCCAACAAAATCACTAACATTTTTTATAACAAACACTAATCTTTTTCTTTTTTACTAAACCATATATTTTTCTAACTTAACATTTTTTTCATATATTAAAATTGAAAATACTTGTTTCTTTTTATTTATTTACTCTTTTATTTAAAATATATTTTGTACATATTATACTTTTTTTTTATCATATAATTAAAATTGAAAACTTTTTAATTAACATACATATTTGTACATAATAATAGAAATACATTTTTTCTCTAATATTAAAATTCACAAACATTTGATTAAAATACTTTTTGTATATAAATAATAGAAATACTTTTTCTTTTTTCACATAATTAAAATTGAAAGTACCCTTCTCTATTCTTTTAATTAAAATATATTTGTATATAATAAACAATGATACATTTTATACATTTTTCAATTAGAACTTGAACGTACAATTTAATTAAAACTTGAACATTCAATTAAAACATTTTCTTATTGTACATATCTAAATACAAAATACAAGACTAAGTAAACATATCTAGGTCAAAAACCCTAATCTCGCTTCAATTTCACATCTCGCACCTGTAAATAAATTACATACATATACACACTTACACTTACACAATACAATCACATTGCCCTATACACATTTGTTTATCTTATATTTGTATATTCGATATTTACATTTGATCGTACATTCGATTTGGTTGTAACTTATTGGATATTATAAGTCTCATCCCCATTCATACACTTGTACCCCCACTCCCGGATACTATTTTGTAATAGCGTAGATTTTACATTCCGCAATTTACAGTTTTCCAATTATACCATGGTTAGACCTAGGGTTTGCATGTACATAAAATCAAACGCTAGATAACCTAATACAAGACAAATACATGTAATCAATACACAATCACACTTGCACCCTCTAGGGTAAATCCTACATGTTGCCTTCCAAAATGGGCCATGCTTGCACGTCGAGTATCTTTGGCAAAACAAAATCAAATGATCATAAGTCTCAAAGTGTTGCCTAAAACGGAATGATCATAGTCCCTTCAAAGCAAATTGCCAAAGACACTTGGCATCATTGCATTCATGGTCCATACGATGACCCGCGCCCGTCCCGAATAAATTTCCTAAACGCAAGATTGTCTACCAATTTCAATGGTAGAACAAAATTGTTAAAAAGGGTTAAGACATAACAAAAACCTTTGAGTACAATAGGGTAGACAAAACTCTCAGTTACTTGAGATCAATTTGCAAAAACACTTGCCTTCTTTTCAAAAACCACAATCCACAACACTTTCAAACAAACTCTCAAAAACATTTGAAACATCTTTTCAAAAAGATCCACACTTTTGTAAAACACTCAATCACGAGTCAAATACATTGGTCGCCTAAGACAAGGCATCTTCTTCAAAAACATTTTCAAAACACCCACACACACACCATTTTCAAGCAATCGAAAAACAAGGCAAGTGATCTAAAAAACCAAGTAACTAAGAGCCCATGGATAACCATGGATGAAGAGGGTGCTAATACCTTCCCTTTTCATAATCTACCCCCCGAACCCACGAAATATCTCAAAAGGTTTTTGCTGTGCTTTTTTAACCTTTCCTTTAGGATAAAGTAAAAAGTCGGTGGCGACTCTTGCTCAACCGCACAAGTGCGAATACAAACGCAAAACACTAGTCAGTTCTCCCACCGTATCACAGAACTGGCGACTCTGCTGGGGATTTTTGTTTCAAAGTGGGGTTACCTTAGGGTTTAGATCACCTTTGTTTTCAATTGATTGCTTTGTTTGCTTTACATTTGTGGGCTTTGCATTGGAGTTTCATAGATCCTAACCCGGATCTGGGGAAAACCTTTTTAGGTAGCATAATCTGTGAGGGACCTGTCCGGCGTATACCGACATGGGTGAAGCAGTGGCTACGTTGGTGTGGCGTCTTGGTCTGTACCGATATCCCTCGTGTTGAAACGGGGAGAATATGGGTCTTCCAAGGAGTCATTAAGCACCAACCGACCTTAGAACCCTAAATTGACCAACTTGGCCATTAGAACAGTAGCAGTATGCTACGCTCATTGAGGCTAAACTCTCGAGATGGTTCTGGCCGCGAGAAAAGATTGCGATGCTGGAGTTATGACCGATTGAGGGTAGCCAATGATATGAGATCCTCTAGAACCCGGTTACTTTTGATAAGACAGGTTTTAACCAACAAACTGAAAGAGGGTAGTACTTGAACCTCATGCGAGCCTAAACCTAAGGACTTGTTTGCTTTGTGTGAATATGTTTGCCTGTATATACACTCACTTGCTTGTGCATGCATGTACATAACATCATAACATCATACCATAGCATTTTCAATAACCATTTCAAGGATCTCGAAGGTTCTTTTGATGCAGGGTTACGTTGAACCAGACGTCTAGGGGTTTCTCCTCTAACCAATCCAATCAAAAGTTCAAGAACGACAACTTGAATCAGTGGCTATGACCCACTCGACATGGTGAGCTTGATTCTCGTGGAAGGATGTCCACCGGTGCAGAGGTCTCCAATCCAAGACCAAAGTTCAACCTCTGACAATTTCTTGTGTTTACCCCAAGAGATCCTTGAAAACATTGCATATATATCACACATATCATTGCATAACAGGTTTCTCCCCTACAGGTCTCCTTATTCTTCCTACTGTTTATTTCAGTAAGATGGATATGGAACAAACAGTGAAAGATCTCCAGGCTCAAAATGCTCAATTCCAGCAAATGCTTCTGGCTATGGGGAAAGGGCAAGAAGATCTGACAGCTCTCCTTCTCAAAGACAAGAAGAAGAAATCTAAGAAGGCAGCCCGCATCCTGAATCTGAGGAGAAGGCCTAAGACCCAAGACCTTGCAACTCCATCCAACACAGTGGTTAGTCTTGAAGAAAACCACAATGTGGAGATTGATGAAGAGGAAACTGATTACTCTGAAGAGCAATATCCTCTCACTGATGACAAGTACAAAGAGTTGGAGGATCGCCTCAATGCTATGGAGATCCAACAAATACCTGGCTTGGATTTAGGAAACATGGGGTTGGTTCCTGGATTGGTCATCCCTCCAAAATTCAAAGTTCCTACCGTTGCTCTGTACGACGGAGTTTCTTGCCCTAAGATGCATCTAAGGTCTTATGTCCGCAAGATTCAACCATACACGGCTGATAAGAGGCTTTGGATCCATTTCTTCCAAGAAAGTCTAGTAGGGGCTCATCTCGAGTGGTTCTATCAATTGGAGAGTTCTCGCATCCACACCTGGGAAGATCTAGCCGGGGCTTTTTACGAACAGTATCAGTACAATGCTGATCTCGCACCAACTCGTGTGCAGTTGCAGAACATGACCATGGGTTCTGACGAGAGCTTCAAAGGGTATGCTCAAAAATGGAGAGATCTGGCTGGTAGAGTGCAACCCCCTCTAACCGACAGAGAGCTGATTGACATCTTCATGGGAACTTTGACAAGGCCTTTCTTCAAGCACTTAATTGGAAGCTCCTCAGCCGGGTTCACCGAGCTAATACTAACCGGCGAAAGGGTCGAAGCTGGCATCAAAAGTGGAAAGATCCCGGGAGCTACAACCTCCGATACTCAGATAACTCCCTACAACGGAAAGAAAGAGTCTAATGCTGGGAACAGTCAAAGGAGTCGTCATGATGCAGGGGCAGTCCTGATCTCTGGTTCTACATCACGCCGACAACAACCAAGGGGAAGTCAACAACGACCAGACGAGCCTAAGAGACAGTTCACCAACATCAACATGCCATGGTCTCAAGCACTGCAACACTTGTTGAAGATGAATCTGATTGCATTGATAGGGCCTCATCCCAACCCCAAGACCTCATCTCCTAACTACAATCCTAATGCAACTTGTGCTTATCATTCTGACAGTCCCGGGCATGACACTGACGACTGTTGGGCTTTGAAGTACAAGATTCAGAATTTGATTGACGCCAAGGAGATTGAGTTTGGTCCTCCAGAGACTCCAGCATGATCATTGCTCCTGTGCCAGCTCATTGAGATTGTGTTTGTTTCATTTTGAATTTTCAAAGTTGTAATCTTTTGTTATTCAAACAATTATCTTTTAATGTCAAACTTTGTTTCATTAATGCATTGCATATGTTTGTCTTGAATTCATACATTCGCTTTCACTACTCTTATGTTTCCTTTTTGACACTCAACTCTTGATAAAAAGCTGCAAGCTTTTAGAGGGAGGATGACGAAACAATACCATAATCTCATACATTATGCTTTTGAACAGACCTTGCTGATGATGTACAGGCATTTCTTCCAATCCCCAAACACTGGAGTTATAAGGAAGATAATCCCTAGTCAACCCCTTCGAGCCAAAGAAGTAGGAGTTTTCTATTCTAAGCGATCAAAACCTTTGATATAAACCTGGGGCAGGGTAGTATCTCAGTTAATTCAAAAGAAAACGCGCATTGAAGTCGCAAATTCTCAGTTCGTAATACAACGAACGACGTCGAAAAAGAAAGCGTTCCTTCGGAATCAAAAGACAAGGGTGGTTCCCTATCACACAGACAGTCAATTTCTCAAAAGAGAAAAGCCCACTAAGCCAAAACCTATAAAGGAGGCTTAAGAAAGCTGGGGCATCCCGCTGACAGTAATCCCGGAAAACGGTAACAGTCAGGCAAAAGTCAGGGATAACAAATCAAAATCAGAATAATGAGGTCATTACAAAATCCTCAACAACATGAAAAAATGTTGAGAAAGAAAAAAAGAGATGATGACTGTCTCCCCAAATTCAACTAGTGAACCATCGCCCAAAAGTCGTCCTAAACTCAAAACAGAGTGCGACGCGCAATTAATTGAGCTTAGGGTTGAAGGACATCACGAAGAGCGGGTGGGTACAAATATACTTTGAGCCTTTATCCTTTGTTTCTTAAACCGTGAACCAGGCCACGTTACAACCCTTCAAAAGTCCTAATTGAAGCATGGGTTAGTTCGAAAGCATACTGTTACAAAAGGTATCCTGACTCCTGTAAGGCTTTACTCTAAATCTTGTGTTGATTTGTCTTATAAAAAGTTTTATGCTAAAAACGCATTTTCCAAAACGAAAAAAAACTTCGAGACAAACATAAACTTTGCATTATTTGAATATCACTGCCTGCATTCGACTTTTTGTTTGACAGCGAAGAAATTCATACAGCGAATGTTCGGAGGAACAAAAACTCTCTCAGTGAGCAAAATCACTTCAAAAACAAAAGGATGACACTTCCAACGACAAATCTCCTATCAACAAGGGGCATGACATGTCACAATTCAATTAACCTGGGGCAGTCCAGTCAAGGTCCAACAGATCTTTCAAAATTCAATTAACCTGGGGCAATCCAGTCAAGGTTTTAAACAGATCGTTCAAAGTTCCGTTAACCTGGGGCAGTCCAGTCAAGGTTTCACTAAAATCTCAATTACAGATTAACTTGGGGCAAGTCTCCCTCACCACCACTTGGGGCATCCGAATGTCAAAAGTGTCCAACAATTCTTTCTCAATTCTAAGATACAGTTTTACACGAACTCATCATCAGGCAACCCTACACCGGTTCCTTCTCAATTTCCAGACGAAGTCTTACACAGACTCACCCTCCACAAGTAACCCTACACCGGTTCCTCCCAAAGTCTTACACGGACTTACCTCAAGGTAACCCTACACCGGTTCCTCCCAAAGTCTTACACGGACTTACCTCAAGGTAACCCTACACCGGTTCCTCCCAAAGTCTTACACGGACTTACCTCAAGGTAACCCTACACCGGTTCCTCCCAAAGTCTTACACGGACTTACCCCAAGGTAACCTTACCCCGTTTCATCCAGAGGTTTAACACGAATTTACCCCGAAGAAACCCTACACAGGTTCTCTCTCTCCGGACGTAGTTTTACACGGACTCGTCATCAAGAAACCCTACACAGGTTTCCTTATCAATTCCAGATGCAGTTTTACACGGACTCATCATGAAGCAACCCTACATAGGTTCCTTCTCAAACTCCCGATGCAGTTTTACACGGACTCATCATGAAGCAACCCTACACAGGTTCCTTCTCAAACTCTCGATGCAGTCTTACACGGATTCATCATCAGGAAACCCTACACAGGTTCCTTCTCAACCTCAGATGCAGTCTTACACGGATTCATCATCAGGAAACCCTACACAGGTTCCTTCTCAACCTCAGATGCAGTCTTACACGGATTCATCATCAGGAAACCCTACACAGGTTCCTTCTCAACCTCAGATGCAGTCTTACACGGATTCATCATCAGGAAACCCTACACCGGTTCCTTCTCAAAACCCGATGCGGTTCTACACGGATTCATCATCAGGAAACCCTACACAGGTTCCTTCTTTCAACTTACAATTCAACACATCTCCAGTGATTATCCATCCTACCTCCAAATAGCATCTGTAAGCCCATTCCCGAGATCAAGTGCCTACGACAATCAAATATTCTTGCCCTCCACAGCAGCAGCCAAGGAATTGTTCTCCCCGGCAGCAGTCAGGATGCTTTTGTCTTCAGCCATCTCGGATTCATGTATCCTCGGCAAGATTAGCTCATCAGCTTACATGCGCATTCATTACATTCACATCATAAGCATTGATGTCGCATACGTTGCATCATGCATCATAACATTGCATACAACTAACCCTTTACTTTTCAGGTAAAGAGCAGTCGACAGACGCAGATCATCTCCCGAGATTCATCCAGAAATAGTTCAGATGTGACCCGGACACGGCGACATTCTGATACTTATTCCAGATCCATCCAGACGCATTATCGAGAAACCCTACACCGGTTCCTCTTCAACTTCAAAACTTCTGAAAACAGTTTACAGATTCTTCCCTACAACGGATGTCAATCTACCAACTGATTCAAACTCTTCTCAACTTTTGAAGACAGTTTACAAATTCTTCCCTACAACGGATGTCAATCTACCAACTGATTCAGACTCTTCTCAATTCCTGAAAATAGTTTACGGATTCTCCAGACATGGACGTCAATCTGTTGCTTGTTCAGATCCCGATTCAGAGATGTCCCAAAACATGGAGGCCCTTCTGATACTTGTCCACTCACCATTGACATACAGTTCAACATGTCCAGATGGCATCTGTAATCCCATCCTCCTACCAACAGTCGCTGAATGGCATTTGTAAGCCCATTCTCAGATGGCATCTCTAAGCCCATCCCCCGACAAAATTCTATCGCACCAGATGGCATCCTTAAGCCCATCACCAAATGACATCTTTAAGCCCATTCACCTCCACCATCATATCGCCGAGTGCAAATTTTCTGGGCACTGTAGTGTCCAATCTCCTTTTACCTTCAAGTCGCGAAAGGCAAACTTGCCAATCTAACTCTTCAAGTCAAAGAAGATTGAACAGGGGCAACTGTTGTACCCCAAAATTTGCCCTCGCGTTTTTCCACAAGAAATCTCAGCTTCAGACATTTCCTGATTTTTTAAACTGGCTCAAGAATCGGACAAACGGACTTTTCTTGACAGTCAAGCAAAATTAGGGTTTTTACTGATTTTTAGGACTCTGGATTGTTTCACAGTTGGCTTAGGGTTTTGGATGATTTTTGGTTCAATTTTGATCAGGCGAGCGTTATTTGGCATTTAATCAAGAATTAAGGGTTTTATGGGCATATTCTCAGAAAGGCTAAAATTCCACAGTACTTTGCGAGTTATTCCGAGATTCGGATTGAATTAGCGTTGTTTTGATTTAATCAGTAAGAGGAGGCAGTTGGTTTGAATTCACCAGTCAAAAAGGATGTGTGCAGTGTGGAATTACAGTGCTTGGCGAAGAATCAGTAAAAATAAGGATTGCATCTGATCGGTTTTTGTGTTCGACTGTGCGCTGCTTTGAATGATGGAGACGTCAAGTTCATTTATTTTGATCAAAAAGGTTTAGTTGATTATTTATAGTTCTAAGAATTAAATACTTGAAATTTAACTTTCATTTTATTTAATTTGGGGAATTATAAATAACAAGTAAATAAAGAAAAGAAATTGAAAAGAATTAAATGTCAATGGAATTTTTATTTCATATTTAATAGTTGTTACAATTATTATTATTTGGATACAAGTATTTATTATGAAGTATTTAAAATAATAATAGTGTACAAAAATTAAAATTGAAAATAAGAAATTCTATCCTATTTCTAATTCTTCATTCTTCACTTCGCTCCGGTGCTCCATTTTTTATCTGCAAAAAGAAGAAGAAAAGTCAGAAAGCAGTTGAATAAAAAAAAAGACTGATAAAATTTGCTCATCATTAGAGGCCACTGACTGGGATCAGTTGACCCTCTCTGCAAATCACGGGATTTCTCCCGGTTCACAAAGAGGGAAGAATTTCATTTTTATTCATGAATGCAAATGTCAAATGCATAAATTCCAAAGTTCAAACTGCATAGTTCAAATCCAAGTCAAACTGAAAATCCAATTCCACTTTCTATCAAAAGCAAAAGGTACAGTTTGCTGTCAAATGCCAAAGCCTACTCAAAGATATCAAAGAAAAATCAAAGAAGTACAATTTGCTGTCACAAGTACCCGAGCTGTCAAAAAGGATTTGGAAAAGATATCAAAGAAAAGATAAAGTGTAGCAAGCTGTCAA
Organism: Vicia faba; assembly: GCA_948472305.1. NCBI lineage: Eukaryota > Viridiplantae > Streptophyta > Magnoliopsida > Fabales > Fabaceae > Vicia > Vicia faba. Next base: position 588,586,549 of record OX451741.1, on the reverse strand, counting down.
AGCTGGATAAAGTATGCAGAAATAATGTGTTATGCAAGCAACTTAAACCTTAATCATCATTTCCCATTAGGGCTTCTTCAGAAAAGGTACAAAAAGAATCATATTATAATGTCCTACTGTACCATAGAGAGAAAAGAAGAAAGATAAGAGTTCAGGCTTTAGGCAGGACAGGCACAGAGACAGAAAAAGATATACAAAAAGAGAATACAGTTCAGCAAGCAAGGAGGGCAAAACTTCTTACCAAAGCACAAGAGAGAAAATATACAAAATTTCAAACCGGCATCAGTAAAAACAAAAACCTCACAATAACCTGCCAACTGATAAAACCCTTGCAAATTCATGCCTAAGTGACCAGGCCATAAAAACCTACAAACATACAAATATACAGAACACACAGCAAAAGAAAAAGAAGCAATAACCGCCATACTGTCCAACAACATAACCTACTGCAAGCTTACCTGCTGTCAAAAACCTCACCATATCAGCTTAACCAAAACACATACAAACACATAAACTAAACTTCCAAACCTGGCCTGGCCTTCAAACCTGTAAAACACCAAAACCTTGGCCTAGAACACCAAAGTTCAAAACCTGCACCAGCATAATAACCATAACCCATCCTAAAACCAAAAAAACACTACACAGCTCAAAAGAAGGAACAAAAAGCCTCTACAGGCCTGTCAAGCATAACCAACTTCACCCCTCAAGCGTATCCAAACAAAATCCCTTAAGCATATCCCAGCATATCCAAGCATTCCAACCAACTCCTAAGCCTCAGAATCCTTTCATCATAGGCGATAAACACAAGAAGCATACTAAAACCATTCAATCCAAGCAATATACTAGTCACAAGCTAAAGCCCCCAAAACAATCTTCATTGGGCAAGCATTCAAGAGCATTCAAAATCGTTCAGAGGCAAGCATACACAAATCCTAGGCAACAAGTACGAGCCCCTCAGAACTGTAAGTTCATCATGGGGGGAACAAATCACAATCATACAGCGTCAAGCACGTAAGCAGAAGCAACTCAGGGACAAAGAAGAAGCAACAAAGACAAGCAAAGCAACCATTCAAGATAACAAGCCAGCGAAGAGAAGAGATAAAGAAGTGAGTATTGAAAGGATTTTCAGGGCAAAGGAAAGTCATCATCAAACCCTAGAAAATGGCGAAAAGATAAAAGATACCAGGGTCATCAGAAGAAAAGACTCGTCACGCTCCCTCCGCTCATTCCGGCCTCCTGAGCGCCACTTCCCCGTCTCTCCTCCTTCTCCAAAGTCAGGTAGTACAATCTTCTCCCTCTTCTCTTCTCCTTCATCTCATAATGAAAGATAAAAGTTAAGACTCAAATCAAAACCACGCAAATTCGTAAAAAAAAAAGGATAAGAGCATAAACGTTGAAACAAACCTTGTATCAAGAGGACGCTGAGTTCATGCCATGGAGGGAAGAGAGGTTTGAGGGTGACGTTGGTGGCCTGGGGCTGAGGGGCTCGGAAGCTTGCAAGGATGAAGAAGAACGATGAACGGAACTCAGTGAACGGCGCCGTCCCAAACCCTAAGCGTTTTCGCCTCAAATGAACCAAATCCCTAACCCTAAATTCGTTTCAAGTTTAACATGGGCCTGACCCGTCTCTAAGTCCCTCTGAAGCCCAACAAAATCACTAACATTTTTTATAACAAACACTAATCTTTTTCTTTTTTACTAAACCATATATTTTTCTAACTTAACATTTTTTTCATATATTAAAATTGAAAATACTTGTTTCTTTTTATTTATTTACTCTTTTATTTAAAATATATTTTGTACATATTATACTTTTTTTTTATCATATAATTAAAATTGAAAACTTTTTAATTAACATACATATTTGTACATAATAATAGAAATACATTTTTTCTCTAATATTAAAATTCACAAACATTTGATTAAAATACTTTTTGTATATAAATAATAAAATACTTTTTCTTTTTTCACATAATTAAAATTGAAAGTACCCTTCTCTATTCTTTTAATTAAAATATATTTGTATATAATAAACAATGATACATTTTATACATTTTTCAATTAGAACTTGAACGTACAATTTAATTAAAACTTGAACATTCAATTAAAACAATTTCTTATTGTACATATCTAAATACAAAATACAAGACTAAGTAAACATATCTAGGTCAAAAACCCTAATCTCGCTTCAATTTCACATCTCGCACCTGAGAATAAATTACATACATATACATACTTACACTTACACAATACAATCACATTGCCCTATACACATTTGTTTATCTTATATTTGTATATTCGATATTTACATTTGATCGTACATTCGATTTGGTTGTAACTTATTGGATATTATAAGTCTCATCCCCATTCATACACTTGTACGCCCACTCCTGGATACTATTTTGTAATAGCGTAGATTTTACATTCCGCAATTTACAGTTTTCCAATTATACCATGGTTAGACCTAGGGTTTGCATGTACATAAAATCAAACGCTAGATAACCTAATACAAGACAAATACATGTAATCAATACACAATCACACTTGCACCCTCTAGGGTAAATCCTACATGTTGCCTTCCAAAATGGGCCATGCTTGCACGTCGAGTATCTTTGGCAAAACAAAATCAAATGATCATAAGTCTCAAAGTGTTGCCTAAAACGGAATGATCATAGTCCCTTCAAAGCAAATTGCCAAAGACACTTGGCATCATTGCATTCATGGTCCATACGATGACCCGCGCCCGTCCCGAATAAATTTCCTAAACGCAAGATTGTCTACCAATTTCAATGGTAGAACAAAATTGTTAAAAAGGGTTAAGACATAACAAAAACCTTTGAGTACAATAGGGTAGACAAAACTCTCAGTTACTTGAGATCAATTTGCAAAAACACTTGCCTTCTTTTCAAAAACCACAATCCACAACACTTTCAAACAAACTCTCAAAAACATTTGAAACATCTTTTCAAAAAGATCCACACTTTTGTAAAACACTCAATCACGAGTCAAATACATTGGTCGCCTAAGACAAGGCATCTTCTTCAAAAACATTTTCAAAACACCCACACACACACCATTTTCAAGCAATCGAAAAACAAGGCAAGTGATCTAAAAAACCAAGTAACTAAGAGCCCATGGATAACCATGGATGAAGAGGGTGCTAATACCTTCCCTTTTCATAATCTACCCCCCGAACCCACGAAATATCTCAAAAGGTTTTTGCTGTGCTTTTTTAACCTTTCCTTTAGGATAAAGTAAAAAGTCGGTGGCGACTCTTGCTCAACCGCACAAGTGCGAATACAAACGCAAAACACTAGTCAGTTCTCCCACCGTATCACACATCTTAACTGCAAGAGCTTCCTTATAAGTGGTATGGTAATGTTTTTCAGCTTCTTTGAACTGACCACTAGCATGACCACAGTAATACTTTATTCCATCAATTTCTTCTATGAAGACGGCTCCCCAGTAATGATCACTAGCATCCGTCTGTAAGATTCTTTTACCGTCTCCCGGGATCTTTAAGGCAGGTGGGGTTTGTGCGATCTTTTTCAAGGCTCTTACTGCTTCAGTTTGCTTTGTTCCCCATGGCGGGGGGTTTTTCTTCAGCATTTGAGATATAGGACTCGTGTATTTTGCCAGTTTTGGCAAGAAATCTCTGATATAATTAATTATACCAAGAAATTGCTGAATCTGCTTAACAGTGAGCTTTTCATCGGGAAAGTTTAACAATTCTTGAGCAATATGAGGATGAGGTTGATACTTCCCTTGGGAAAAATGCATTCCTAGAAAATCAATTTCTGTTTGGCCCAATTGGCTTTTCTTCTCAGAGAGCATCATCCCACGTCGTTGGGCTATTTGAAGGAATTGTCCCAATAGTTGTTTATGGGATTTTTCATCTTTTGAGAATAATAGCACATCATCAATATAGATGAGGATACTATTGAGAATGGGCTCAAAAATTCTAGTCATGGCCTTTTGAAAAAGTGATGGAGCTACCTTAAGCCCAAATGGTAACACAGTACATTGGTATTGGGCGTTAGGAATGCAGAACGCCGTTTTGTAACGGTCCTCGGGGTCGATACCCAATTTCCAAAATCCTGACTTAAGATCGAACTTGGAATAGATCTGGGCATCTTTGATGAAAACATTTAAGGACGAGGCCTTTGGAATAGGAAATTTATCATCCTTGAGGAAATGGTTTAGAGGTTTATAATCAATTACTAGCCTCTTTTTTCCTCTTAACTTTTCAGATCTTTTCTCTACATAAAATTCTTGGCAAGCCCATTCTGATTTGGTGGGTTCTATCAGACCTTGTTTGAGCAACTGGTTCATTCTTCCCTGGCCAATGTATAATCTGATGGACTCATTCCTGGATGAGTGGCCTTGGTTGGATTAACATCTTCATTGAGCTTAAAAGGAAGTTGAACAAAAAAGTCTTTATTCTACCATAGAGGTTTTGGATGGCAGAATGTTTCATGGCTGTTTGCACAGAGTTTGAGTAGGTTGGACTTGATTTCTTCATATCCAGCAGGGATTTTAGATAGTGAATATAACTTCAATATACCAGAATAAGGTTTGAATTCTCTTTTGAATTTTAATCCCGTGGGAAGAATCTGGAGTCTATTGGCTGCTGAGTATACATCCATCCCTACTACAATATCTTTATTTGGAAGATTACTTCCAATGACCTTGGTCCAAACTATGCAGTCGGGGAAGAATTTGATTCCTATCTTTTCCTTGGTCATTAAATCTGTCCTGAAGACTTTCCCATCTGCTGCTACAAAGTACGCAGCATGTGTTACCCATGATTCTGCTGGGAGAATGCTAGGATTCATCATTGTAATCTGGGCCCCAGTGTCCATATAAGCTATAACTTTCTTCGGACGGGAAAACTTTGTCGCTAGTACATGAGCTTCAATACATGGGAGTGGTGGAGTAGGAAGAGAGCTTCCTATCTCTTTGAAGGAGTAAACAGGGAAATATTTGTCATCTTCTGATTCAGAAAATGATGCTTCATCAGACGCAGAGTCTTGAAGGGCAAAAATTGTTTCTTCATCAGCAGAACTTTGTTCAGAATACAAAGATTCTAGGTCTCCATCTAGAGGTTGAAGAGAGTTGATCAGTTTTGCGGCTTTGTGGGTATTATTAGGATATTCCTTGGAAAAGTGCCCCTTTTTCCCACAAATAAAGCATCTCCGGTTTTTCCCCTTTCCTCTGAAAGATTTTCTTTTAAAGAACTTCATGGTCTTCTTTTTCTTTCCTTTAAAGTTCCTATGAGATTTGGAGTATTTTTGATGATGATGTTTCTTTTTTGTTTCACAACTGCACTTTTTGTCTTTACACTTAATCTCCATATAAGGTTTTTTGCAGGCCTTGGTGAACTTTGACTTTTGCTGTATAACTTCTTGAAATTGATGATGAAAGCTGCAAAGCTTTTCAAGTGCTTCCAACGTCGCCTGATGAATCTGGCCAAGACTCATTGTTGCAATATCCTTTTTAGCTGTTGCTACCATCCTATGGATTTCTTGCTGGAGTTCATGTGGTAGAGACGATACATAGGTATTCTTGAGACTAGGATCCTTGTACCCATTGAGGAGATAAAACCTTTGTGCCATCCTGTGATAGTGTTTGTCGAGGTCTTTTGTTTTGAGGGAACAACACTTCATCTCAAAGAATTCCTGCCTATTTTTTCTATCGAACATATCCATATCTCCGATAAACTCCTGGTGAAGTACACCAAGGATATTGGCTGTGCTTTCTAAACGGTGTAACTCATCTTGTTTGAAAGCCCCAAGATTGTGATACCATTCCTTCATCGTGCCTGTCATTCTACAGCAAAATTCTTCAATGACCTTATAGCTATCTGCATTTGTTTTCATCATTTGGGTATCAAGCCATGCTCCGAATTCAAGTAGTCTCTTTCTCCAACGACTAGGCGGTATATCATCAAATGTGAACCAAGGACCACCATTTGGTTTAGTCCTTTCAGGGACTAGAGTTTCTTCAGGAGATTCTTCAAAAAATGAATCTTCCTCTTTTATATTTGCCATGAAGAGTCTTGGGATGTAGTTTACTTCAGATTGTGATTCTGATGAAAAGGATCTTGGTGTTTCATCACTAGACGTTTCTTGACAGGAGTCTTTTTCATCATCCGAGGAGGACTCGTCTTCTTTTTGTGCCGATGATTCAGCAAGAGAGTAACTTTTCTGGGGAAATTCACAATTTCCAGTGATTGCCATGGCTTGGAAACCTTTATCAGGAATTTCTTCTTCTTTTTGGAATTTTGGAGGAGGTGTTTCAGGAAAATCCTGAGATTCTGAGGATGAAGCGCTTAAACAGGCAGCCTTTCCTTTTTTCTTGGAGGTTGAGGTAACGGTAGTTCTGGTAGATTTTGGTCTGTAAGCTGTAGGTATGTATTTGACCTGATCTGGTGGTGAAGTAACATAGGTAGGGAAGAAGGGAGAAGGTCTTTCTGGTCGTTTGAAATATGTAGGGAAAGTAGGAGGGTCAAGGAAAAGGTTTTCAATAGGCTTGGGCTTTCTTTCGTGTGAAGCTCTTAAGAAATCATCTATTTCTTTTACTTGGCCTTGTAGGTTTCTGATTTCTCTTTCCTTTTGGTCAAAATTTTTGCCAAAAGTTCTCTCTTCTAACATCTGTCGCAAATCACGATCCAGCTGAGACACCTGGGCCTTTAAGCTTCTGTAATGCTTCTGCATTTTCTGTGATAGAACCTTGAGATAATCATCTGTCTCGTCTATTCTCTCAGCAATCTTGTCCACTTTTTTGTCGAGATTTTGGAGGATATCATTTTGAGAAATCATGTTTTCTGATTGCCAATTTAGAACTTCTTCAGCCTGAGTTAAAGGTTTGAGTTTTCCATCGGGTTGTACTTCATTAGGATGAATGAAGGGTTTGGATGTTCTACCAGTGATTGGGTCCATCTTCCTTTCTAGAGCGGGAAATTGTTGGCTATATTCTGGTGCGGTAGTTGAGTACATAAAGCAAGGGATTAACTCCACATTTTTTGGAGGGTCCAAAACTTTGCAGTAGTCTGACGGTGACCACGTAACCAGAGTAGGATCATTTGGTGGCAATAGTTTTTCTTTCCTGAGGATCTTGAGAGCTTCCTCATAAATAGGAAGAGGTTTCTTTTTATCATGGATACCTACCCATGGACCGTTATCGGGATCATATCTTCTTTGTGGAGGGGGAGATGGTTTGCACGCCCCGTTGTTTTTCCTTTTTGGAAGGATAATATCTCTGTCATAATCATTATCATGCATCCAACATTCATATCCTGGATCACATTTATTGGGATCTACGTCCCAAATAAAATGACCATTTATCTTGTCAGTGTAGATAGGTTCTCCTTTACTAGTTACAGCATGAATTGGGCACCAATCTTCTTTGAGAATCGGTCGGATCATCATGGTCTGGAAAATAGGAGGAATTGAACTCAGTCCTTCATCTGGTTTTTTGAAAATTGTTTTGACCGTTTTGTCAACAGATCTTCTAAAGGTGGCCTCTTGAGATTGTATTTGTCTTCTATCTTGATGGATTTTTTCATAGTTTGTTATCCACTCAAGAGGAATTAACTGAGTTAGTTCTTCCCTCGTGATCTTTCTTGGAATCTGAACAATAGAGGGTATATCTTCTTCTCTATTAGTAACTACTAACAGAGAATCAGAAGAACATCCCGTGAGAGGCAAATCTATCGAATGATTTTGTAGGCGATAGATTATTTGGTGATGGAGAGTAGCAGACATGGCCTCTGGAACTTGGTCAGATCCAGTGATTTGGACTTGGACCTTTAGTCTTGTAGATATGGTGCTATCGTTGAGGCTTACATTATAATTTGGAAAAACAGTAAGAACAACGCTTCCCGCATGAAGTGAGGTCAGAACAGTCCCTATGACAGCATTTTCATAATGGAGATAGCTCGAATCCAGGAGAGCTATTTTGCAGAAGACAGGCTGATTTTTCCTTCCATGGAGAGAGAGGATGAGTCTAACTGCTCCAAAATGTAAAGCTGTGTATCCTTCAGATTTCAAGTGATTTATGAGACTCTGAGGAATCTCTAAATCCACATACTGCTCTTGGTTTGTTGCTCTCAAACTACATTGATCTAGTCGAGATGACTGGACGTATTCTTTCATATGAGGGCGATTGGTAGAGATTAGGTTTCTGATGGATCTGGTAATTGTTCTTTGTTTTTTGAAGATATTATAAGGGCTTAAAAGGGGAGGTACTGTTTCGGAAATTTGAGCATCTTCTGGAACATAAGAATACTCAACAAGGTTTTCTATTTTATGGGTATCGGTCTTTTTACAGAGTTTAGGAAGTGATAGGGAAGAGGTGGTGGTAATAGGATGAGTGTTTTGTTGTGATAGTGCCATGGTTAAATATTTTTCCCCCTTACTTACTATATTTATTATATTCATGCCATATTCACCCCTTCTTTCTGTCGAGGCTCTGATACCACACTGTCCGGGAGCCTCACATACTATGAAACCAGCCTTAACTGTATCGTCATTAAATAGCCAACCATAGGCATAACATAGACTAACAATTAAAACTGACATTCCATAATAGTGAGGACCGTAGTATGGATCGATGGTCAGATGTTTTCTGATACACAAGATCCTCGTGTTGAGGCAGGTGTAGAGCATACTTGCATCTGTATGGGGAATTATGACATGAATAGAATAACTAAAGCTTTTAGGGAGAAAGAAAAGAGAGTTAGAACATTTTGTTCTTAAGCACACAAGATGGTTTTTTTCTTATTGCTTATATCTTGAAATATTACAAGAGGTCTCCTTTTATAGCCAAGGAGATTCACAAAAGACAAATCCACACTATTCACACACATGGCATCATTAGTGCCTTATTTCAAAAGTCCGACACCCTTATCCCTTATGGATACATTATTTGTAGTACTATTACACAAAAGGACGAAACTTAACTATTTATAAACATGCTTGTGATTAATAAGAGACACTTGTCCAATTAGTCTTCAAAGATAGGTTCATGACTTGGAGTCATATTCTAATCGGATAAGTATTCTTCTGAAAAGCAGTCTCCGTACCGAGATGTCTCTTTTTCCCACACGTCGTCCATCATGTAAGCATGGTCTGATATTTTTCTATGAACTTCTTCCACGTGTCCTTCTGAGAATTCAACTTCCATTGGGGAATCTGATTTTTGTTGTGTGGCTTGAACTGAGCTTTCTCCAACCTCTCGATCTTTATACTGAGCTTGATGACTTATACAAGTGGAGTTAGCATTCATCTTGTCTGGTTCATGGAGGTTGATGAAGTTAACATATTCCATTAATTCTCTTGTGACTTTTAGATTTGGAGGATAATCATCAATGGTTTCCCATATATGAACATAATTCTTACAACCAAGTAACTTAGTGGCAGGATCTGTTTGATAGGGCCTGTGCATGAAGAAAACAGTCTTGAATTTGCTAATAGCCTCTGAGGTTAACCCCCTTTCCTTGACCTCGTCTAGGATTGGTTTTAATTGATCTCTCCACCATGTTAGCGGAGAGTACCATTCAAGAGTAGTCCAAATCAAGGATTTGTGGTTCTTCGGATCCATTATGTGTTCATACATGGCTTCAGTGGGTATGAGGACAGGCATAAAATATAAAGCAGTGGCACACCAAATATACCATAAATGGTTTTTTGTGAATTTAGCATTAGGGTTTATTAAAATTGGTAGCAGAAATGGTGTGTCTGGGAAATAAGGAGTATGGTCAGGGAGTTTATTTCTTATGATTTTTGTCATGTAATAAAAAAGATTATTCCTGGCATACTGCTTAAGCTGTGAGGGTGAAGAGGATACAGTTACTCCTGGAGGAAAGTCTTTTGTCTTGGAGGCACGGGTTGGCAATGGTTTGACCATGAGAATCAAAGGAAAAGTGTGCTTGGTAGTAATGATCTGGATGAGTTTCATAGGCCTAGAAAGTAAATCAGGAATCACATTTTGAGTTCCTTTGATATGTTTCACAATAAAATCATATCTAGAAAACCAATCTTTGAGCCTAAGAGTTTGAGGATCAGGAGGCATCTTATTTTTGAATTCGAGGATCTTAGGGAAAGAGGAATTATCCATCTGGACTTCAAACTGATGACCTCTCAGGTGAAAGTCAAACTTTTGGATACCCATCTTAACTGCAAGAGCTTCCTTATAAGTGGTATGGTAATGTTTTTCAGCTTCTTTGAACTGACCACTAGCATGACCACAATAATACTTTATTCCATCAATCTCTTCTATGAAGACGGCTCCCCAGTAATGATCACTAGCATCCGTCTGTAAGATTCTTTTACCGTCTCCCGGGATCTTTAAGGCAGGTGGGGTTTGTGCGATCTTTTTCAAGGCTCTTACTGCTTCAGTTTGCTTTGCTCCCCATGGTGGGGGGTTTTTCTTCAGCATTTGAGATAGAGGACTCGTGTATTTTGCCAGTTTTGGCAAGAAATCTCTGATATAATTAATTATACCAAGAAATTGCTGAATCTGCTTAACAGTGAGCTTTTCATCGGGAAAGTTTAGCAATTCTTGAGCAATATGAGGCCGAGGTTGATACTTCCCTTGGGAAAAATGCATTCCTAGAAAGTCAATTTCTGTTTGGCCCAATTGGCTTTTCTTCTCAGAGAGCATCATCCCATGTCGCTGGGCTATTTGAAGGAATTGTCCCAATAGTTGTTTATGGGATTTTTCATCTTTTGAGAATAATAGCACATCATCAATATAGATGAGGATACTATTGAGAATGGGCTCAAAAATTCTAGTCATGGCCTTTTGAAAAAGTGATGGAGCTACCTTAAGCCCAAATGGTAACACAGTCCATTGGTATTGGGCGTTAGGAATGCAGAACGCCGTTTTGTAACGGTCCTCGGGGTCGATACCCAATTGCCAAAATCCTGACTTAAGATCGAACTTGGAATAGATCTGGGCATCTTTGATGAAAACATTTAAGGACGAGGCCTTTGGAATAGGAAATTTATCATCCTTGAGGAAATGGTTTAGAGGTTTATAATCAATTACTAGCCTCTTTTTTCCTCTTAACTTTTCAGATCTTTTCTCTACATAAAATGCTTGGCAAGCCCATTCTGATTTGGTGGGTTCTATCAGACCTTGTTTGAGCAACTGGTTGCATTCTTCCCTGGCCAATGTATAATCTGATGGACTCATTCCTGGATGAGTGGCCTTGGTTGGATTAACATCTTCATTGAGCTTAAAAGGAAGTTGAACAAAAAAGTCTTTATTCTTCCATAGAGGTTTTGGATGGCAGAATGTTTCATGGCTGTTTGCACAGAGTTTGAGTAGGTTGGACTTGATTTCTTCATATCCAGCAGGGATTTTAGATAGTGAATATAACTTCAATATACCAGAATAAGGTTTGAATTCTCTTTTGAATTTTAATCCCGTGGGAAGAATCTGGAGTCTATTGGCTGCTGAGTATACATCCATCCCTACTACAATATCTTTATTTGGAAGATTACTTCCAATGACCTTGGTCCAAACTATGCAGTCGGGGAAGAATTTGATTCCTATCTTTTCCTTGGTCATTAAATATGTCCTGAAGACTTTCCCATCTGCTGCTACAAAGTACGCAGCATGTGTTACCCATGATTCTGCTGGGAGAATGCTAGGATTCATCATTGTAATCTGGGCCCCAGTGTCCATATAAGCTATAACTTTCTTCGGACGGGAAAACTTTATCGCTAGTACATGAGCTTCAATACATGGGAGTGGTGGAGTAGGAAGAGAGCTTCCTATCTCTTTGAAGGAGTAAACAGGGAAATATTTGTCATCTTCTGATTCAGAAAATGATGCTTCATCAGACGCAGAGTCTTGAAGGGCAAAAATTGTTTCTTCATCAGCAGAACTTTGTTCAGAATACAAAGATTCTAGGTCTCCATCTAGAGGTTGAAGAGAGTTGATCAGTTTTGCGGCTTTGTGGGTATTATTAGGACATTCCTTGGAAAAGTGCCCTTTTTTCCCACAAATAAAGCATCTCCAGTTTTTCCCCTTTCCTCTGAAAGATTTTCTTTTAAAGAACTTCATGGTCTTCTTTTTCTTTCCTTTAAAGTTCCTATGAGATTTGGAGTATTTTTGATGATGATGTTTCTTTTTTGTTTCACAACTGCACTTTTTGTCTTTACACTTAATCTCCATATAAGGTTTTTTGCAGGCCTTGGTGAACTTTGACTTTTGATGTATAACTTCTTGAAATTGATGATGAAAGCTACAAAGCTTTTCAAGTGCTTCCAACGTCGCCTGATGAATCTGGCCAAGACTCATTGTTGCAATATCCTTTTTAGTTGTTGCTACCATCCTATGGATTTCTTGCTGGAGTTCATGTGGTAGAGATGATACATAAGTATTCTTGAGACTAGGATCGTTGTACCCATTGAGGAGATAAAACCTTTGTGCCATCCTGTGATAGTGTTTGTCGAGGTCTTTTGTTTTTAGGGAACAACACTTCATCTCAAAGAATTCCTGCCTATTTTTTCTATCGAACATATCCATATCTCCGATAAACTCCTGGTGGAGTACACCAAGGATATTGGCTGTGCTTTCTAAACGGTGTAACTCATCTTGTTTGAAAGCCCCAAGATTGTGATACCATTCCTTCATCGTGCCTGTCATTCTACAGCAAAATTCTTCAATGACCTTATAGCTATCTGCATTTGTTTTCATCATTTGGGTATCAAGCCATGCTCCGAATTCAAGTAGTCTCTTTCTCCAACGACTAGGCGGTATATCATCAAATGTGAACCAAGGACCACCATTTGGTTTAGTCCTTTCAGGGACTAGAGTTTCTTCAGGAGATTCTTCAAAAAATGAATCTTCCTCTTTTATATTTGCCATGAAGAGTCTTGGGATGTAGTTTACTTCAGATTGTGATTCTGATGAAAAGGATCTTGGTGTTTCATCACTAGACGTTTCTTGACAGGAGTCTTTTTCATCATCCGAGGAGGACTCGTCTTCTTTTTGTGCCGATGATTCAGCAAGAGAGTAACTTTTCTGGGGAAATTCACAATTTCCAGTGATTGCCATGGCTTGGAAACCTTTATCAGGAATTTCTTCTTCTTTTTGGAATTTTGGAGGAGGTGTTTCAGGAAAATCCTGAGATTCTGAGGATGAAGCGCATAAACAGGCAGCCTTTCCTTTTTTCTTGGAGGTTGAGGTAACGGTAGTTCTGGTAGATTTTGGTCTGTAAGCTGTAGGTATGTATTTGACCTGATCTGGTGGTGAAGTAACATAGGTAGGGAAGAAGGGAGAAGGTCTTTCTGGTCGTTTGAAATATGTAGGGAAAGTAGGAGGGTCAAGGAAAAGGTTTTCAACAGGCTTGGGCTTTCTTTCGTTTGAAGCTCTTAAGAAATCATCTATTTCTTTTACTTGGCCTTGTAGGTTTCTGATTTCTCTTTCCTTTTGGTCAAAATTTTTGCCAAAAGTTCTCTCTTCTAACATCTGTCGCAAATCACGATCCAGCTGAGACACCTGGGCCTTTAAGCTTCTGTAATGCTTCTGCATTTTCTGTGATAGAACCTTGAGATAATCATCTGTCTCGTCTATTCTCTCAGCAATCTTGTCCACTTTTTTGTCGAGATTTTGGAGGATATCATTTTGAGAAATCATTTTTTCTGATGCCAATTTAGAACTTCTTCAGCCTGAGTTAAAGGTTTGAGTTTTCCATCGGGTTGTACTTCATTAGGATGAATGAAGGGTTTGGATGTTCTACCAGTGATTGGGTCCATCTTCCTTTCTAGAGCGGGAAATTGTTGGCTATATTCTGGTGCGGTAGTTGAGTACATAAAGCAAGGGATTAACTCCACATTTTTTGGAGGGTCCAAAACTTTGCAGTAGTCTGACGGTGACCACGTAACCAGAGTAGGATCATTTGGTGGCAACCGTTTTTATTTCCTGAGGATCTTGAGAGCTTCCTCATAAATAGGAAGAGGTTTCTTTTTATCATGGATACCTACCCATGGACCGTTATCGGGATCATATCTTCTTTGTGGAGGGGGAGATGGTTTGCACGCCCCGTTGTTTTTCCTTTTTGGAAGGATAATATCTCTGTCATAATCATTATCATGCATCCAACATTCACATCCTGGATCACATTTATTGGGATCTACGTCCCAAATAAAATGACCATTTATCTTGTCAGTGTAGATAGGTTCTCCTTTACTAGTTACAGCATGAATTGGGTACCAATCTTCTTTGAGAATCGGTCGGATCATCATGGTCTGGAAAATAGGAGGAATTGAACTCGGTCCTTCATCTGGTTTTTTGAAAAAAAATTTGACCGTTTTGTCAACAGATCTTCTAAAGGTGGCCTCTTGAGATTGTATTTGTCTTCTATCTTGATGGATTTTTTCATAGTTTATTATCCACTCAAGAGGAATTAACTGAGTTAGTTCTTCCCTCGTGATCTTTCTTGGAATCTGAACAATAGAGGGTATATCTTCTTCTCTATTAGTAACTACTAACAGAGAATCAGAAGAACATCCCGTGAGAGGCAAATCTATCGAATGATTTTGTAGGCGATAGATTATTTGGTGATGGAGAGTAGCAGACATGGCCTCTGGAACTTGGTCAGATCCAGTGATTTGGACTTGGACCTTTAGTCTTGTAGATAGGGTGCTATCGTTGAGGCTTACATTATAATTTGGAAAAACAGTAAGAACAACGCTTCCCGCATGAAGTGAGGTCAGAACAGTCCCTATGACAGCATTTTCATAATGGAGATAACTCGAATCCAGGAGAGCTATTTTGCAGAAGACAGGCTGATTTTTCCTTCCATGGAGAGAGAGGATGAGTCTAACTGCTCCAAAATGTAAAGCTGTGTATCCTTCAGATTTCAAGTGATTTATGAGACTCTGAGGAATCTCTAAATCCACATACTACTCTTGGTTTGTTGCTCTCAAACTACATTGATCTAGTCGAGATGACTGGACGTATTCTTTCATATGAGGGCGATTGGTAGAGATTAGGTTTCTGATGGATCTGGTAATTGTTCTTTGTTTTTTGAAGATATTATAAGGGCTTAAAAGGGGAGGTACTGTTTCGGAAATTTGAGCATCTTCTGGAACATAAGAATACTCAACAAGGTTTTCTATTTTATGGGTATCGGTCTTTTTACAGAGTTTAGGAAGTGATAGGGAAGAGGTGGTGGTAATAGGATGAGTGTTTTGTTGTGATAGTGCCATGGTTAAATATTTTTCCCCCTTACTTACTATATTTATTATATTCATGCCATATTCACCCCTTCTTTCTGTCGAGGCTCTGATACCACACTGTCCGGGAGCCTCACATACTATGAAATCAGCCTTAACTGTATCGTCATTAAATACATATATATTTTTTGTTATTTATGAAAATATATGTTAATTGTTCTTTGATTTATATAGCAGACTTAAGACTCAATTTTACTCTATTATATTAGTTATGTAAATATTTTAATTGTATTATTTTGTAATATTTTTTTAGAATAAATATAATATTATGTTATCTATTAGCACTTTTCTTTTCCTTTTATAACTTAATTTGAATGTAATATTTTTTGGGTAAATAAAAAAAGAAAGAAAGTTTATATTGTTGTTACTTTTATATTTTACTATTTGAGAATTATGTGAAAAATGAACTTAATTTTAGCTTAAGTAAAATTATAACGGTTATATATTAAATAGTTTATATTTCAAAAAGCCAGCAAGATTGAGAGGTGTCTTCAGCAGTTCTACCTTTATTTAATGGTAGAGGAAGTATTAATTTAAGGTTTTTATAAAATATTTTTTAAGAAATCCGTAATCTATAATCAATAAAGTGTAATTTATTTTAATCTTTTTAAATATTATTTCAAGTATTTTTTTATTCTATTATATTTTTTTAGATTTAAAATATCACTTAAATAAAGTGTAGTTTATTTTAATTTTTTCAAAATAATTGAAATAAATTTTAATATATCAAAAAAATTCTCACTAAATCATTTTTTAAATCTATAACAAACAAAATTTAAATCTAACTTTTATAAATAATTTTTCTACCTTTTAAAAAATAATATTTTAAATATTTTAAAATATTTGATATGATCAATTCAATTGTTATAATGTTTTATAATATAATATATTGTTGTATCAAACTTAATCTATTATTTTTTAAAGACTATATTATTTTTTAAATTTATTTTATTTTTAATATATTAAAAATAAAAAATATTTTATTAATTATATAAATAATATTCTTTTAAATTAGAACAGGGCCTCCAAAATATTCGGGTCGACCATGAATTTTAGTCATTGTCAAAATAGGTTATCTAATAGGTATGCATTTGCATATTCTTAAAATGCTCTTCCATTTGTTTATAGTTTTTTATCTCTCTTTTTTAAATCATTATAACCAAAAAAAAAAATAGTTGGTTTTTGTTACACATCATTTTAATAATATTGTCTTTTTTATATGAATAATAGGTATGGTTTCAATTTTATTTTACACGTCAATTAAATAATATAAATCATATTATTTTTATTATTATGATGTTAGTTATTAATATGATAATAATTATTAACTATCTCTATATATCTTTTAGAATTACATAATTGTTTACGAAAAATAAAATTATAAAATAAATTTTAATTGTAAGTTATAATCGATTTAGTTGTAAGTTATTAAATTCTGAATATTATTTTAAGAGTTATGTAATGATAGAGTATTTTCTTTTTTATAATATATAAATAATATAAATTATGAATAATTATTTTATTTTATTTAATGGCACAAGAATATGTTGTGAAATCGTAACAATCATCATCTCTTCTAATATGGAAAAAGTTCGGATCAATTTCAATAACCTTAGTTCATACCCTATATGTCCCTTGATTGTAATCCCACTCATTCAACATCTTATGAACGCTAACCATTGTAAACTTATCAATGTGGGTGTTACTAACTAAAGTCGTCACACCTCCCCTGTAAATCATAACTTCATCATTCAAGCTCACAAATTCCCCTCCATGATGGGAAACAGCATTGAATAATTGCTTGTTCTGACATTTAAAAGAAAAAGGATTAAGACCTAACCTTCGTCAACTATTTTTGAGCTTGATACAAACGGATAAATAAAACGAACCTTTTGAGCTTTAAATGCCTCTTCTTCATGTATGTCTGATTTAACTGCTTCAGTAGCTTCGTTTGCTTGCTTTGCTACCTTCGACTTCTTCAATTGGCTTGACTGCTCCGTCTTCTTCGCCATCTTCAGATTGTTATTTTGTCTGCAACAAAACCCTAGCTTTTCCAGGGGTGAATTGAGAACAATAAAATCCTAAATTTGGACCATGCCTTTTATAATCAGAGCTACGTGGCATATATAAAAATAAAAAATGGAACTTACATGTAGGCAACAAACTTATAATCATAGGTAAAAACATGAAACATGATGTTAAGTGTTGTAATCTTTATTTAGTGAGGTCTGCAAAATAAATAAAAAATAGTTTTAAAGAAGAAATTAAAACACGCTCATTTTGTAGGGGGTAAAAGCTATTTAACCTTAATGGGTTCGTTTGGTTGGGAGTAGATGGAGGGGAGGGGAGGGGAGGGGAGGGGAAGGGAGGGAAGATTTATAAATATATTTGTTTGGTTCATTTTTTATAAGGGGAGGGGAGGGAAGCAAAATCCCTCCTAGACTCACTTTTTGCTCCCCTCCAAATTGAAAGGATTTGAAGGGGAGGGAAGATTCATTAATTAAAATCTTATTATTTTCTCTAATTTACCCTTAATTATATTTTTAATTCTCAAATTGTCCTTATTGAATTTATCATACTAATACTTCAAGTTGTAACACATATAAAGTTTGCTTTTAAAAACATAGTTCTTATTATTATAACTTATATGAAATTTAATTTTAATATATAATAATAGTAAAAAAGTTTTTTTAATAATAATAATAATAATAATATCCTTATTATATTATATTGTTATTTATAATATATAATAGTAAGAAGATTTTTTATTATAATATTAATAATAACAATAATACAGTATGTGTGATGACTGATTTTTTCATCGGTTATTTTAAAACAATGAAGTCGCCACCTAATTTTATTTGTTCTAAAAAGAACGGGGAAATATAGATAAAACCCACGAATGATGGATAAGGCGGTCTACGTGACCAAAAGATGTGAATTTGGGAGTCGGTTATGCAAGGGGGAGGTGTTAGCACCCCTTACATTCGTCGTACTCGATGGGACCCGTTTAGTTCTAAGTGTTTGTGTGTATATTCGCTAATTTCTAAATTATGATCGAGAAAAGAAAAGGGGTTTATTTATTATTATTTTGAGTTTGTCGCGGTTTCAAAACCTTGTGCCTACGTATTCCCTCGTGCAATGGGAAAGTCAAAACTTTGTAGTTCTTCTTGAAAAGGTTTTAAGTTGGTTGTGTTGATTTTATAAGAAAAATCGTGTGTTAGACATTTCAAATGCTTGAACTTCGACTTGTTTAGTTTGTTTGAAAAGCTTAAGTCCTCGTTCGTGTTTGAAATGGCTATCGCACACTCTTTGTAAGAAAAGAGTTTGATGGTCGCATATGAGCGAAAAAAGAGTTTAAGTGAGTTGAATTGTTTTTTAAGTGGGTGAGAAAGTACCGAACAATAGGACTAACGTCTTACGATTAAAATACTAGAAACCTGAGGAGTTAATGCTCAGACGAATCGTCTATCACCCAGAAAGGTTTTCTTAAGAAAAAGTGAGGTGAAACAAGTTTCACGTTATTTAGGAGTCTTTAAGCAATTGGTCTAGCGTACAACGACTTAAAGACTAAGAGTTTATTTGGCACAAGTTTTTAAACAATTGGCCTAGCGTCCAACGATTTAAAAACTCAGATTTTATTGTGAAAAGGTTTTTTGGAAAGACACTCGACGTTGGATCAAGGTTTGTAAATTAATTATGAAAGTGTTTTAGGGTTTGGTACGCGAGGAAATGAGAAATGGAACCGGGTTATGATTAATTAAGTATATGAACTTAATTAACCTCGTGAGGGTAGGTGCTCATATCCCCAACTATGAGACCCTTGTGCATGGATAAATGATATATGGACCAAATTATTCGGGTTATGATTAATCAAAGCAATAAGGGCTTTAATTAACCTTGTGAGGATGGTCATGCCCATCCCCAACTATGAGACCCTTATTGGCGATGAGTCAATCAAAAGAAATCTGAGTTGTTTTATATTAATTGTGTGTGAAGTGTACAATGGTGAATAAATCGTACAAGCATGCAAGAGCAAATAAGTAATTATCACACAATACAATTAAAAATTTAAATAATTATTAGAGTGATTTTTTTTATTTGATAAAAAATCAATTAATAATTTAATCGATAAATTGTCAAATAAAAACTATCATAAACTAATTATTATTTAATACATCAACACCAAAATAAATTATTTGCATAATTAAATTAAGTAATTAAAAAGAGAAGAGTTTAGAATGAGCCTGAATTGAAGCAAAACTGGGGGTGTAGATAGAATTTCGTTGGGCCTGGAAGCAAGAACAGCCCAGGTCCATGAAGGGATCCACCTGATCTTGTGTGGCAGGTCAGCGAGGGTCTAATGTGTGCATGCATTTCTGAGACATCTGATCTGATTTCTAGGACACTCCAATGGCCATGATGAAGACTTGTTTATCAAGATTATTATAATATAATATAGAAAAGAAAAAAACCAGGAAATAGACAAAAGTGGTGACACTTATCACCACCGGACCAAGACACTTATCCTAATTTAATTAAGAAATTAAATTAATCAGAAACATAAACTTAACTCTTCTTCTCTCTAACACACGGATCCTCTGACTTCTCTCTAAAATTCCTCGCCGGCAATAGAGATTTGGCCGCACCGGAAATCTCCTCATGGTGGTGACAGCGGGCAGTGGAGTCACTCTGATCCTTTTTTTTCATATTTTGAATCGTCTCTCTGTGCTCTCTCTTAATTTGTTGTCATTTTTTTGCAGATTCGCTATGGTTTATCCTAGATCTAAAAGGGGAAGGCAAGGAAACCATGGCTATAGAACAAGATACGAAGAATTGATATTTCAGCCAAGAAGACCTCATAAAATAGCTTAGGTTTAGGAATTCTGTAAATTATTGTATAAACTTGTAATTTGAACTTTAAACTTCCCCCTTTTGTTTTTAACCTTGTTAGAAATCATTTTAAACTTGAATAAAGTACTTGAAATTAGACCCAAAGAAATATTGCATTCTCTTTTTGTAGCATGATAATGTAGATGGAATCTAGTTATGAAGCTTTCTTTAAATTGTTCTTGTAACATGAATGGTGAAATTGGAGATTTGTAAAGAACCTTGCATCCCTTGTGAAGAAAAAGTGTAGCTTGAATATTTTCTGCAACTTTGAATGATGAATGAATGATGATACATGCCTTGAATTCAAATTCTTGGAACTTTGAATCAAAACATGAATTGAATGAGATTTTCTTACTAAAAAAAAAAAGCAAAAGTCTTCGTGGAATTTAAGATCCTCGTGAACTCATGAAAGCAAAATAATTTCTTTCCACCTTTTGAATTCCAAATCAACGTTTATCTACGAACTCTAAAAAAACATCTCATAGTCCACTACTTTTCAATATAATTCTTGACCAATGAAGACTTCTCATGAAATCATCTCCTTAAAAACTTATGGTGTAAATCGAAATTAGAGGCAAAAAAAAAGACCTATAGTATTCCAATAGAAACCGTAACTCTTTAAGCACGATTTCTTATCAATTCTTGAAACAAACTTGTAGACAACGAAATTTGTGACACATTGCAAGGAGAACCAACCATACATGAATCCATTCATCATAACTTGCGTTATGGCCTCAAAAATCCATGAAATATCAATACCTTAAATCCTCCGAAGAAGAAATAAGCCTAGAAATATGGAGATAGAAGTTACCATAAGAATCTTGAGTCCAATGATCTTCTGTAGATGATCGAAAGTGCATTGAGATAAAACTCATGATAACACTTCAGAGATTATGTCAAGAAAGACATCACAAATCCAATGATCAACAATCCCGAGATGACAATGCTTCTAGAATTTTTTTTAAGGAAAAAGTCACACATTTCAGTAATCAAAATACACGCATAAGAACCAATGGGTAAGAGAACCTAACATTCACTGCCAAACCCTTGCCTCTCTCAAATCTCTTGGATTGGTTGAAAACACAAACATCTTCTATAGCTTATAAAGGAACCACTGTGAGCCACCTCAAACCATAGAACCAATGATACCAATGCATGTGCATGCTGATGATGAGACATGAGCCAACTAAGGTTGAGGGTAAATTTTGGGGTATGACAGATGCCCCTATTTAAACATTTTTAACCAGAGAATTCGAAGAAACAGACTTCGAATTGTCAGGGTGAAAGATAGTTTAAATACCAAATACCCAAAATTTGCCATGTGACACAATAGGCATGGAACAGAAGTTAAATTTGAATGCAAAATGCAATGATATGAGGTAAGAATAAGACCAAAAACTTCTGACTACAGAGCCGAGAAAAGATGATTGAGGATTAGTAACCAGTTAACCAACATCAAAATATCTTAACATGATAGCAACCATTGAGAAATATCAGAAAATCCCAACATCACTGGCGATAACCGAGTAACCAAAATAAGCAATAAACAACAAGTTTTAATGAGAATGAACTGAGAAGAAAACCGAACTTCTCAATCGAAAAGAAAAGTAATAAATTAAGCCATCACAGGACGTCTTAATGAAAATGCTTTGAGAAGAGAACCGCAATTCTCAAGCGAAAAGAAATAAAATAATTTAAGTCATCCCAGCGATGTCTTAACGAAAATGCTTAGAGAAGAGAACCGCAATTCTCAAGCGAAAAGAAAGAAAATAAATTAAGCCATCTCAGCGATGCCTTAACGAAAATGCTTAGAGAAGAGAACCGCAATTCTCAAGCGAAAAGAAATAAAATAAATTAAGTCATCTCAGCCATGCCTTAACGAAAATGCTTAGAGAAGAGAACCGCATTCTCAAGCGAAAAGAAATAAAATAAATTAAGTCATCTCAGCGATGTCTTAACGAAAATGCTTAGAGAAGAGAACCGCAATTCTCAAGCGAAAAGAAAGAAAATAAATTTAGCCATCTCAGCGATGCCTTAAAGAAAATGCTTAGAGAAGAGAACCACAATTCTCAAGCGAAAAGAAATAAAATAAATTAAGTCATCTCAGCGATACCTTAACGAAAATGCTTAGAGAAGAGAACCGCAATTCTCAAGCGAAAAGAAATAAAATAAATTAAGTCATCTCAGCGATGCCTTAATGAAAATGCTTAGAGAAGAAAAATAGTACTTCTTAAACGAAAAGAAATAAGATAAATTAAAAGATTCGATATGATTGAGAATTTGTCAGAAAATTCTTAAAGAGTTAACGAATACCCGCAGACGTTAACGAAAATATAATTGAGAAATTTGTCAAAAAAATCCCAAAGAGTTAAGGAATACCCGCAGACCTTAACGAAAATATAATTGAGAATTTGTCAGAAAATCTCCAAAGAGTTAAGGAATACCCGCAGACCTTAACGAAAATATAATTGAGAATTTTTCAGAAAATCCCCAAAGAGTTAAGGAATACCCGCAGACCTTAACGAAAATATAATTGAGAAATTTGTCAGAAAATCCCCAAAGAGTTAAGGAATACCCGCAGACCTTAACAAAAATATAATGGCTAGAACAATATTAGAATTGTTGTGCACGAAGGTGCGAGGAGCCATGGCATGCTGAATGTCTTGACCATGTAACTTCCGAGTTACCAGCAGAACAAATTCAGTAGCGCACCCGAGAATACACTTCTCTGGGTATAAACAAATCAATAACCAGCACACTGGTGTGATATAAATGTTTATGAAGTCGGTAAGTCCTGCTTCCGACATTCCAGTTGATAAAGATTTTAATGAACATGTACAGACATGTTGAACAACCTCTGAGTTGACAAAATCTTCAATTTGTATGCAGGTAGCTTTACCGGGGTAGAAGAATCAGATTCAGCGCTTGTGACTGAAAAACTTCTATGGTAGTGAGCTTCAATTTGCTGGCATCGTACTGGCAATGCGTTGTAGCAAGCGGGTATGTAGGTCAACTTCTGAGTTGGAGAAATATCTTGAGATTGAATAAACATCCTACCTGATGGATATTTATCTGTTGAGTAGTTGAGGACTTACTGGGGAAATAAATACACCAGAAGTTCAATGAGGATCTACTGAGAACAGATCAGAGAAACAAACCTATAGAGGTTACCGCCATTAAAATTTACTGAAGAAAATTCTTGTCTGAAAGAACTCTTGAAAATACCATAAATATGTTGTAGTAACCCTTCCCAAAGGAGACTCACTTGGGAGTAAACGAAGCTTTGGTGGGGACACTCCATAAGAAAACTGTGTGGAAAACTTCACTGGGGATTCCCGGTTGATAATTTTGCCGACATTAGAGTTCACTTAAAAGAGAAAACTGTTTCACTGGGGAAGAAATTTCGATTGAAAAAACTATCAGTTGTTAAGATCCATACAAGTATACCACTTGTGCTGGAGAGAAGAGGATAATTCTGTTGTCTGAGAAATAATACTTCAACTTTGATTCTTATGAGGATATTTCAGTTTTAGCTTGGGGAAATCGTGCAAAATAAAACTAGCCGAAGCCAACGCATGAATATGATATGCATGATTTTTAATGTTTTAATGCAAAGGGTATCAAACCGACTTCTCGATACTGTTGGAAGAGAAAATTTTAAATGCATCATGAAGATAATGCACCAAACTCTGAATGTTGATCTGCCACTTGAAAGGCTCCACAGTAACCCTTGTAGAAGGAAGGGTAGCAATTTCTGAACTGCTTTGATTATGATGATCAACAGAGTGCCCCACATTTAATGCAAAGAGAACTTGGTGGACTTCTGTGGGA
Organism: Vicia faba; assembly: GCA_948472305.1. Taxonomy (NCBI): domain Eukaryota; kingdom Viridiplantae; phylum Streptophyta; class Magnoliopsida; order Fabales; family Fabaceae; genus Vicia; species Vicia faba. The sequence continues at coordinate 588,562,571 of OX451741.1, read as the reverse complement.
ATAAAGAATCCATGTTTAACGCACAAGTCTGACATGAATGTTTCAACAGTTGAAAAGCTGACATCTTGATGACAGAGAGCCGTTACAAACATATGCAGATATGTTAAACAATTTTATCTTTGACAAAATCTTCGTCTTATAGCTGCTGAGCTGATAGTGAATCGCAATAAACAAGAGATAACTCTACTGGGGAGAAAGGAATCAAGTTCCACACCATTTGAGGGGAATAAAAACTTCCACCATAGATAAATCTTCCATCTTCTAGCGTCGTGCTGACGACGTATAGCGATAACACGTACTGACAAGTTTAAACAACTTGACGTTGCAACAGATCTTCCAAAATCTTTAACCATTCCACGTAGTGGATGCACACTTCTGTTGAATAAGCAAGGAACACATTGGGGAAATAAACACACCAGAACAGATCAGAGAAATCGGGTCTATGAAGGATTACCGTCACCAAGATTTACCCGGGAAATTGTTATTTTGAGGGAATAACAATATTGTATTTGATGTCGTTGCAAACCTACTGCAATAGGTCCTCTTGGGTAAACTTGAAGCTTCACTGGGGAACTTCAAAAGTAACTCTATAGGGAAAGATCACTGGGGAAGACCTGAGTAATAAATTCCGTTGATACAAGAGTTCACCTGGGGAAGATCAATCACTTTGGAAGATATTCGACTTGAGAATCATCACCGTTGTAGATCAAATTATGAACAAACCTCCAAACTGGTGGCAAGAAGAACTAAGTCTGTCATTTGAGAAATAATCTTCAAAGTATGATTCTGCTAAGGAGAACAACTAGTTATTCTTGAAATACTCTAAGTCTTGGCTGGGGTTCATACATGAATATGACGTGTATGATATGATATGGATGAATGCATGAATGTATGAATATACTAGTTAGTGCATTGGTTATCAAATTTAATTCTTGACATCGTTGGACATCGAACGAAGAGTAATGACCAAAACCAAAGATACACCACAACTGCTACTGGCAAGATACATTCATCCCTCGAAGAAGAGATAATGCTTAGTTCTTTATAGTCACCATGATGATTACAGATGTACTTCCAATTCAGAGAAAAAGACACAAAATTTAGAAGGTCAATTGTTCCCTGATATTCCGTAGATCAAAACAATTTCAAGTTTTTCAAAAGCTTTATTGTTTCACCATTTTCTTAAATGACTTTCAATTTTATCTAAAACAACAGCGACATTAAGCTAAACAGGCATAAAAGATAAAAATCATAGGAGAAAGAATAACGTTCAATTGAATAATTCTTTTATTTAAAATATGAGAAGAATAACTCATATGTGAGGAGTTTGTACATAAAGATGCACATTCCTTTAGGAGGAACATACAGGAGAGAGTAAGTCTATACACATTTTTCTTGAAACAACAACCAAATTAAAACTGAACTTCATTGAACCATAAACATGCTATTCTCCCTCCTGACTGCTATTCTTCATCACTTCACTTCTGAAGATGGTGATTGAACCGATCCCTTCCATCTAAGCTTTTGTCGTGACACGGAAATGCAAACTGCAGCATTATATCTTTATACATTCCCTAACTTTTGCGTGAACCACCTTCTCTTCAGATTTTGGTTCACCGGGATACTAACTCTCTTTTGCTTAAGCCGTCTTTTCGGGTTTTCAGGTTACCGGGCTTAATTTTTTTTCTTTTTTTTTAGACATAATATTTCTTGACCGCGTCTGAGATGACAACATGTTCCAAATCTTCTCCATCCATATTGGTGAGAATAAGAGCTCCTCTAGAGAAAACCTTCTTCACCACATATGGTCCTTCATAGTTCGGCACCCATTTTTCGCGAGGGTCCTTATATGGAGAGATTATCCTCTTCAGCACCAAATCACCCACTTTGAACACCCGAGGGTGTACCTTCTTGTCAAAATCTCTCTTGATTCTCTTCTGGTAAAGTTGGCCATGACAAAGTGTTGTCAACCTCTTCTCTTCAATCAGATTGAGTTGGTCATACCTATTTCGAACCCATTCTGCTTCTTCTAATTCCGTTTCCATTAGAACTCTGAGGGAAGGAATATCAACTTCTATGGGAAGTACTACCTCCATACTGTAGACGAGAGAGTATGGTGTTTCCCCTGTTGAAGTGCGAAATGATGTTTTATACCCGTGCAAAGCGAAAGGAAACATCTCATGCCAATCCTTATACGTTTTTACCATCTTCTAAAGGATCTTCTTACTATTCTTGTTAGCTGCTTCAACATCGCCATTCATCTTCGGCCTGTAAGGTGACGAGTTGTGATGCTCTATCTTGAAGGTGTCCCACAACTATTTCATCATCTTATTGTTCAGATTTGTCCCATTGTCGGTAATAATCTTGCTAGGAGTACCATAGCGACAAATTATCTCATTCTTGATGAACCGGGTAACCACTTGCCGTGTCACATTAGCATATGAAGCGGCCTTAACCCACTTGGTGAAATAGTCTATAGCAACCAGTATGAAACGATGTCCATTAGAAGCTTTCGGCTCAATCATTTCAATTATTCCAATCATATTTATTCCCCACATAGAGAACGGCCATGGCGAAGTCAGGACATTTAGAGGTGAGGGTGGCACGTGCATCTTATTAGCATGAATTTGACACTTATGACACCTCATCGCATCGACAACACAGTCCATTTCCATGGTCATCCAGTAATAACCAGCTCTAAGAATCTTTTTTACCATTGCATGCCCATTTGCATGAATACCAAAAGAACCTTCATGAATTTCTTTGATAATTTGATCTGCTTCGTGTCTATCCACGCATCTGAGCAAGACCAAATCAAAATTCCGCTTATACAACACTCCGCTACTTAAGAAAAATTTAGCAGACAACTTCCTCAAAGTCTTCTTATCAGTGATAGATTCCCCTTTTGGGTATTCGTTTTCTCTATGTATTGTTTGATATCATAAAACCAGGGTTTATCATCAGCCTCCCCATCAAACGTCATACAATAAACAGGTTCATCCAGACGCTCAATAGTGATAGAAGGCGCTTCATTAGCCCATTTGACCTTGAACATTGAAGACAACGTGGCCAAGGCATCAGCTATCTGATTTTCCTCTCTAGGAATATGGTGGAAAGTGATCTCATCAAAATACGGTATCAACTTCAAAATATGATCCTTATACATAATCAACTTTTCATTGCGAGTCTCCCATTCTCCTTTGACCTGGCAAATGACAAGTGCTGAATCCCCATAAACTTCAAGGATTTTGATCCTCAAGTCAATGGATGTCTCAATTCCAAAGATGCAAGCTTCATATTCTGCCATGTTGTTGGTACAGTCGAAACAAATTCTGGCAGTGAAGGGAATATGATATCCTGTTGGAAAAGTAATGATTGCCCCAATTCCATGACCTACTGCATTAGACGCATCATCAAACACGAGAGTCCAACGAGATCCTGGTTCAGGTCCTTCTTCTGGACCAGGAATGTTACAGTCTCTGATAAACATTACATCTTCATTCGGGAAATCAAATTTCATTGGCTGGTAATCCTCCATGGGCTGGTGAGCAAGATATTCTGATACAATACTTCCTTTAATAGCCTTATGCGTTACATACTGGATGTCATATTCTGATAACAACATTTGTCAACGCGCAATCCTGCCTACCAAAGATGGTTTCTCAAAGATATACTTAATGGGATCCATCTTAGATATTAGCATTGTGGTATGACACACCATGTACTGCCTCAAATGGCGAGCAGCCCATGCCAAAGCACAACAAGTTTTTTCCAACAAAGAGTATCGGCTTTCACACTCTGTGAACTTCTTACTTAAGTAATAGATTACATGCTCCTTTCTTCATGTTTCATCATGTTGTCCCAAGACACAACCCATGGATCCTTCAAGCGCAGTCAGGTACATTAGAAGTGGTTTTCTTGGCACATGTGGTATTAAGATTGGTGGTTCCTACAAATACTCATTAATTTTATCAAATTCCCGTTGACAATCATCATTCCATACAATGGCCTGATCTTTCTTTAATAACTTGAACATTGGCTCGCAGGTTGCTGTCAAATGTGAGATAAACCTGGAAATGTAGTTAAAATGTCCCAAGAAACCACAAATCTCTTTCTCTATTCTTGGTGCAGGCATATCCTGAATAGACTTCACTTTATTAGGGTCCACTTCAATGCCTCGCTGACCAAGTAACTTTCCAAATCGAACTCCAAAAGTGCACTTGTTGGGATTCAAACGAAGTCTATACTTCCTCAGTCTGTCAAACAACTTTCTTAGATGAACGATGTGCTCTTCTTTGGTCTGAGATTTAGCAATGATATCATCTACATATACTTCTATTTCCTTATGCATCATGTCATGGAAAAGGGTTACCATGGCTCTCTGATATGTTGCCCCGGTGTTCTTTAATTCGAATGGCATGTCCTTGTAGTAGAAAGTGCCTCAGGGGGTGGTAAATGTCGTTTTCAGCATATCTGCAGGATCCATTTTAATCTGATTATATCCTGAGAAACCATCCATGAAAGAAAAAACAGAAGACTGAGTTGTGCTGTCAACTAAAACATCAATGTGAGGCAGAGGGAAATCATCCTTCGTGCTAGCTTTGTTCAGATCTCTATAGTCCACACACATCCATACTTTTCCATCCTTCTTGGGGACAAGCACAGCAATCCAGTCTGGATATACTGACACAACGATGAAACCAACTTGAAATTGTTTTTTGTCTTCATCTCGAATCTTCTTGGCCATTTCTAGATGTATTCTCCTCGGCTTCTACTTTACAGACGAACATTCAGGCTTCAATGGCAACTTGTACATAACAATATCAGTATCGAGACCGGGCATATCTTGATACGATCATGCAAACACATCCACATACTCTCACAACAAATGGGCCACCTCATCTTTTACCCCTTGCTTCAAAGCAACTCCAACTTTGACCTCCTTACGATCCTCTTCAGTCCCCAGATTGATCACATCCACTGGTTCTTGATGAGGTTGGATCATCTTTTCTTCATGCTCAACCAGACGTGTCAGCTCTTCGGGGAGTTCATAGTCTTCCTCACCGTCGTCTTCAGCTTGGTTGATCGGGAAATTGAAGTCAAAAGGAATTACAGCATGGCTATGTTCAATGAGTTCAATTTCAGGTGATTTTGAAAAAGAAATGATCGGGGTAACATCTTTGACAATCCAGTTCTTAGGAGAAGCACCGGGGGGTACAGAACACCATCTTGGAGAACTCAGCTGCATACTCATCATCATCAATGGCGTTGATAGCCTCTCCAGAACGGAAACCTTTTGCAACAAAAGTATCATCAAGGCGAGGGATCTCCTTTTTGCCTGTCTCTGACTTTCCACTGATCTTGAAGTAGGATTGGTATCCGAGTCCACCTTTGTCTTTCTTTTCCAACACTTCTATCGTTGTTCCCCACCCTTCTAAGTTTCCAGCATCAATGAGGGCCTTAACATCCTGCCAGCAGGCCATGTTACCCTTGGTTTCTCAATAGCCTTTGTTTCTTTCTACATTGTGCCCACAATCTCCAGAGCTTGAAAAAGAGTTTCGTGCACTTCATCACCAACATCAACATACCTGAATTCAGATAAATGACTAACTAAATAGTCCTCTTCACCACCGACCTCTGCCACCTGATTGTGCAATAAGAACTTCAACTTCTGATGGAGTATTGAAGTAACAGCTTTGGCGCCATGTATCCACGGTCTTCCCAACAAACAGCTATAAGCTGGAAAAATGTCCATCACCTGAAAAGTGATATTGAACAACTGAGGTCCTATAAACACTGGAAGGTCAATCTCACCTACCGTCATTCTCCGGGAGCCATCAAAAGCTTTCACTATCAAAGAACTGGGTTTCATAACTGCTCCTTCTATCTGTAATTGAGCCAGATTTATCTTTGGGATTACATTCAAGGTTGAACATGTATCAACTAACACTCTAGCAAGAGTTGTTTCACCATAAGTGATAGAAATATGAAGAGCCATATTATGATTAATTCCATTCGGAGGGAGATCCGCATCAGTAAAAAATAAGCAGCTGTTATCATTCAAGCCTGAAATGGAAACATCCAACTGATTAATTGTAATATCCTCAACTACATACGCATTGTCAAGGAACTTCAGTAGGGACATTTTGTGAGCTTTAGAACTCTTCAGTAAGGACAAAATTGAAATCTTTGCAGGAGTTTGGCCGAGCTGATCAACCACCTTGTAATCACTCATCTTGATAATCTTCAGAGTTTCATCATTCGAACCAAAGACATCCCTTAACTCCTCTGAACTTAGATCAACACCCATATCTTTCTTTTGGGGAGATTTCGACACTTTCTCTGCAACCCTACTTTTTGTCAAATCTTGGTGATAAATACAACCGCTACGGGTCATGCTACTTGTACCAACAATATTTTCAACAGTGGGTTTTTCCAATACCACAGGCTTGTCACCCACAACAACCTCAGGTGTATAATTTCATGGTACGACCTTGGTATTTTCATAAGGAATTCGAACAGGGGGTAAATTACCATTGGTTCGATAGTGGTAACCGGCCCTTCACCTGTCATGATAGGAACCACCAGAGGTACATGGATTCTTCTATTGTTGATCAATGGTATCACCACATTCACTTCATTCTTTACATGAGCCCGACCAAACTGAATTTGATGTTGGTTCACCAACCTCTATAGACATACTTTGAACTCTAAACATTGCCATGGATCCACCTGGCACACTTGGCAATCATCATGGCTATTTTTCAACAAATTAGCTTTACTCAAATCTTCAAATACCACCTTCAATGAAGTCTTCAATTCATTCACATCCATAACTAGGTTCCTTTCATCTTCAACCAAAGCATTTACCAATGATGTCCCATGTCCTGGCAAGGGGTTACTAGAAATATTGGGAACATCAACGAAAGTCAATAATTTTTTATCGATAAGCTCCTGAGCCTTGCACTTGAATGCGAAACAATCCTCAGTAGTATGACCAGGAGAATTGGCATGGTAAGCACATCTTGCATTTCCATTAAACCATGGCTTGGGTGGTCCAGGCACAAGTTTCAACTCTCTAGGCACCACTCTTCCATCTTGAACTAGATAGGGCAATAGACTTGTATATGACATAGGAATCGGCTCGGTTTCCTCCTTAGTATATCTGCGGTACTGAGCACCCTTAGGTTGGACTTGACCTTTGCTAGGGCTTTTGCTCTGTTGTTGTTGAGCAGCTTGATTTGGTGAAATTTGGGCAGGAAAAGCCATTGGTATTTGAATCTGTTGTTGATAAGGCATGCCAGGGTATTTCATAGCGGCAACATAAGGGTATGGCATGTATGGAACCTGAATAGGAGCTAGTCTAGCTAATTGTCATCCTCTTCCTCTACCTTTTGGCTCATAGACAGCATTGGCCTCAGCCTCCTTCTTCTTAAAACCGTTGAAGGGTTTCTTCGCAGCAGGCAACCCAACAGTTCCTCCTGATATCTTACCAGTTTTTAAACCCTCCTCTATCTTTTCACCTACCATCACCAAGTTAGAGAAATCGGAAAAAGTACTCCCTAGCAATCTTTCATAGTACTGAGATGGTAATGTTCCCATAAACAAATCATTCAATTCCCTTTCCACTAAGGGTGGTTGAACTCTGGCAGCAACTTCTCTCCACCTCTGGGCATATTCCTTAAAGTACTCTTTTTCCTTTTGGGACATATTTTGTAGTTGCGTACGGTTAGGAACCATGATAGTATTGTAGTGATATTGTTTAGAAAAGGCAGCATACAAATCATCCTAGGAATGGATGTCAGATTTCTCCAATTGCATATACCAATCAAGAGATGCCCCTGAAAGGCTGTCTTGGAAACAGTGAATCATCAACTTGCTATTTTTAATGTGTGTCGCCATCTTGCGACAGTACATCCTCAAATGAGTACTTGGACACCTTACACCCTTATATTTTTCAAATTTAGGTACTTTGAATTTTAGTGGAATAATAACATCAAGAACAAGACACATTTCCAACGCACTCATACCAACAGTGTTTTTTCCTCTCAGTTCCTTCACCTGCTCAGCCAATTCTTTACACATCTTTTGCGCAGCCATGTCTTGAAAAGGAGCTGGATTTCCCATATGTACAATATTCTGGTAAAATTGTTTCATGTAATCGTCTTATATGTCCTCATCAGCTTGGGGAGACACAGACCAATTATTCTCTTGTTCATCTTCACCCTGCTGTTGCTCATTATTTCCCACCATTTGTGTAGCAACATGCACTACAGCAGTAGTGCCATGATTGTCGGCTCCGTTGAAGAAATCAGAAGGCATCCCATAAAGTGATGGGTTGGATACCTGCATGCCAACCAAATGAGAGAGTGTTGTTGGCACCTCGGTGGACTCTTGTGTTGCCAACGGCAAAAGAAGAAACAGCAGCAATTGTCGTATTAGCAACAAAAGATGTCCCAATGGTGTTAGCATCTTGAGTTGTTGTGGAAGCATTGAAAGTAGCAGGAACATTGTTTGGTGCAGCAGCAGTAGCAACAGCAGCAGCTTCATTGGCGGCTCGTTCTTCATCCCTCCTATGTTGAGCAGTCATCATCTCCATAAGTTGGTCCATCTTAGACTTCAACCCATCGATATCTCCTTGCATAGCATCTTGTCTAGCTTCGTATTGTTCCATAGCTTTCTTCGTGTTGGCCCTCGTATCGTACGAGTGTTGAGTAGTCAGCTTAAATCTGGATGAGAGGAAATGTAATGAGCTTGGAGTCCTTTTGTTTTAGATTTAAAAAAAAAACATGATTATGTATGATTAATGCAGAATGCTTATGATCATGTTCCCATTTCCAAGGATCTTTATCAGACTCGTTCACTTGTAAGCAATCAACACAGCAAATGGATAATCAACTCCTTCATTCCAAACATAAAAGTTGAATACAAACATCATTCTTTGTAGAAAAATAAAGATCAAGACTCACAGGTCTGCTTTCAGTTTAGCAAATGCATGAAGTTGAAAAAGTACATAAAGGTAATAAAAATCAGAAACGCTGGCCTCTTCGGGGGGACCTGAATCGCTCTACCATGCCTTTTTGAATCGCTCCACCATGCCTTTGCAAAGAAAAATGAAGTACTCCACTGCCGGGGGGACCTGATCTTCCTCTAGGTCTTCTATAGCTTATTGAAGCCTCCATGGGACTTCTACCATTAACTGTCTACAGAATTCTACCAAGCCTGAGTACTTTGCATACAAATCCTGATTTTTCTCTTCCAGGTTGAAGATGGTCTCTCCTCGATCTACCCAAATTTCATTTTGATGTCGAGCTTCTTCCTGCCACTCCTTGCACTGAATCTCTAACTCTCCATATGCCGTCTCCCATCGGCTTACAAGATGTCTCGCAGTATCCAACTCTTGAATCTTCTGGGCCAATTCTTCGGGGTCTATGCTACATGCCATGCGAGCTTCTTCCTTGAGGCAAGTTTCATGCGCCAAACTAGATTCAATGTTCCTTAGTGCAGCCTTTAACTCTCGGACTTGATTGGTAAGAGTTATCTTCAAGTCAACCTTCGCTTTGATAGCTCGTTCTTCATTTGCGTATGCTTGCCCTCTTTGATGTTCAGCTTCGGCCAGCCTACGATTGAATTCACTTAACTCAAAATTGGCTGCATCCAGATTATCCTTCACACGGAACTTCGCTTTTCTTTCTCTTTCTACCTGCTCTTGACTTTTTAGAAGATCATCATCTCTTTCTTTGAGGCTTTGCATCAAATCATCTCTCTCTCGAGCAACACGAGTAAGGACTACCTGTTGTCGCTCCTCTTCAGCTTTCATCTCTATAATGGTGACCTTGAGCTTGTTGAATTCCTCAATAGGGACGTGAGTGAGTTCAGGTTTTGGCACATCAAATGGAACTTCCACACTGAATGGAAATTTTACTTCCGTTACTCTTCTAATTATCCATGATTCGTAAGGTTCTCCGTCACCATTTCCTCTCTTTCTGAGCTCTGTACCCTTCCTGTGAACTTGGGTCCAAGCTTTTTGGATCTGTTTTAACAAACCGGGATCCTCCTTTCTAAAGTCTAGCAAAATAAGCTCTTTCAGAAATTCATCCTTTGGTGCAGTTTCAAAAGGACAACCAAATTGCTTGAGGACCAACCTAGGATTATAATTGATACATCCTTGAGATCCAATTAGCAGAACATTAGGAAATGCTCTGCAGTGACCTCCCATGTATACCAACTTGGCGAATACTAGAAAACACCACTAGCAGTAAGAGAAGCCAATTTCTGAGAACAACTCAAATTCTCCAAGATTTTAACCCAAGGTCCTTGCTGAGGAATATGGGACTTCAACCATGATTAGAGAAAAACAGAGCAACACATTACAACTCCCCTTTTCTTCTCGTATCAGACATGAATGTTGATGAGCATATCTGCAAGCAAAGCGGGCACAAGGTTGTCTGAAAGGAAAACACTAATTGCAGGCTGACTTATGTAATCGTCGTCATTGTTGGGAAATAATACCACCCCATAGATCAGCAAGGCTAAAACAGCGCTGAATGACATCCAATCTTCTTCAAATACCGCCAATTCTTCAGCTCTCTGTTCCAAAAATCTCCTAGAAATTCCCTTTTCTACTAGCTTCGACCCTATTTCTCTGACAGGGAGATATAGAGAAGTTGCTACATCAATTGCATCCAAATTTTCTCCTACCTTAGTAAAAGGAATATCGCCTTTCAAGGGCCAATTTAATAACCTTTCAAACTCTTCAATTGTCTGGACCAACTGAAAATCTTGGAACGTGAAACACCGTAGGGGGGCATCAAAAAACTTCACTAAGGCTTTCAAGGCATCATGATCCACTGTTGTATCCAATAGTTCCAAAATCCACCCATATCTAACGTGAAAATTTTTCAACTGAACAGACTTTACCTTCTCCTTGAGCTTCAACAGAGTTCGAGTGTCAGAGATCTTGAACTTAAGATAAGGTTTATGCTTTTTGATTAAATCCATGTGTAATCTGATTACTTGTACGACTGAGTCTTTAAAGTTCCCTGAAAATGACAACAACATGATGAAAATGAATGATTAATGCAACATGTAACGCAAATGGTTAAAATGGAATCTGACAAACAAAGTAACAGAGGATCACATGATGAGTCACCGGATGGTCGGACATGGTTTCGACGTCTATCCAACAAATCCCTATACTGGACGATTCTAATGTTTTTTTTTGCTAAATGTTTCTCGGAGTCTTAGATCCCCTTTTAAAAATAATATCGTCATGCCAACGATCCTCATGATGATAGTATTTTCAAAAGTATACTCCAAGAAATGGCTCCTTAAAGGGATACTCAAAAAAAAACTTTGAGCGGCTGGTCTCGGTTTGGACATCCTAATACTTAGAGTTATAGGCCCTTTGCCCAGGAACTATCGCACTAGCGTGCGGTGCAACAACTCCCTTGAAAAGACCAACTCTAAGGTGTAGTCTTCACGTTGATCCAAAAGACACGGATTTCTAGTGGACCTAAGCTACGCAACCACTCTAAACTTAATGTTTCCTAGAAGCCTGGGTATTGGGCTTATCTATGAATCATAACTAACAAATTCCCAACACAATAATATATACCAACAAGATAATATACAAAGCTTAAAGAAATAATAGGCAATGAATAATAAACATCAAGAAGAAAGCGATAAACAAACACACAAACATGCGAAGAACTAAACTAGGGTTGTCTCGCTTAGTCAAAACGATTTTTTTAAAAATTTCCCCAGTGAATTCGCCAACTGTGATGACTGGTTTTTTCATCGGTTATTTTAAAACAATGAAGTCGCCACCTAATTTTATTTGTTCTAAAAAGAATGGGGAAATATAGATAAAACCCAAGAATGATGGATAAGGCGGTCTACGTGACCAAAAGATATGAATTCGGGAGTCGGTTATGCAAGGGGAAGGTGTTAGCACCCCTTACATTCATCATACTCGATGGGACCCGTTTAGTTCTAAGTGTTTGTGTGTATATTCGCTAATTTCTAAATTATGACCGAGAAAAGAAAAGGGGTTTATGTATTATTATTTTGAGTTTGTCGCAGTTTCAAAACCTTGTGCCTACGTATTCCCTCGTGCAATGGGAAAGTCAAAACTCTGTAGTTCTTCTTGAAAAAGTTATAAGTTGGTTGTATTGATTTTATAAGAAAAATCATGCGTTAGACATTTCAAATGCTTGAACTTGGACTTGTTTAGTTTGTTTGAAAAGCTTAAGTCCTCGTTCGTGTTTGAAATGGCTATCGCACACTCTTTGTAAGAAAAGAGTTTGATGGTCGCATATGAGCGAAAAAAGAGTTTGAGTGAGTTGAATTGTTTTTTAAGTGGTGAGAAAGTACCGAACAATAGGACTAACGTCTTATGATTCAAATACTAGAAACTTAAGGAGCTAATGCTCAGACGAGTCGTCTATCACCCAAAAAGGTTTTCTTAAGAAAAAGTGAGGTGAAACAAGTTTCACGTTATTTAGGAGTCTTTAAGCAATTGGTCTAGCGTCCAACGACTTAAAGACTAAGAGTTTATTTGGCACAAGTTTTTTAAAAATGGCCTAGCATCCAACGATTTAAAACTCGGATTTTATTGTGAAAAGGTTTTTTGGAAAGACACTCGACGTTGGATCGAGGTTTGTAAATTAATTATGAAAATGTTTTAGGGTTTGGTACGCGAGGAAATGAGAAATGGAATCGGGTTATGATTAATTAAGTATATGGACTTAATTAACCTGGTGAAGATAGGTGCTCCTATCCCCAACTATGAGACCCTTGTGCATGGGTAAATGGTATATGAACCAAATTATTCGGGTTAGGATTAATAAAAGAAACAAGGGCTTTAATTAACCTTGTGAGGATGGCCATGCCCATCCCCAACTATGAGACCCTTATTGGCGACGAGTCAATCAAAAGAAACTGGAGTTGTTTTATATTAATTGTGTGTGAAGTGTACAATGGTGAATAAATTGTGCAAGCATGCAAGAGCAAATAAGTAATTATCACACAATACAATTAAAAATTTAAATAATTATTAGAGTGATTTTTTTATTTGATAAAAAATCAATTAATAATTTAATCGATAAATTGTCAAATAAAAACTATCATAAACTAATTATTATTTAATACATCAACCCCAAAATAAATTATTTGTATAATTAAATTAAGTAATTAAAAAGAGAAGAGTTTAGCATGAGCCTGAATTGAAGCAAAACTGGGGGGTGTAGATAGAATTTCGTTGGGCCTGAAAGCAAGAACAACCCAGGTCCATGAAGGGATCCACCTGATCTTGTGTGGCAGGTCAGCAAGGGTCTACTGTGTGCATGCATTTCTGAGACATCTGATCCAATTTTCAAGACACTCCAATGGCCATGATGAAGACTTGTTTATCAAGATTATTATAAGATAATATAGAAAAGAAGAAAAAAAACAGGAAATAGACAAAATCTAGGGTTTCAATGTTTTGTTGTTCTTGAGGTTTTTTGATTCTATGGTCGTTTTAGGGTTTCTTTCTTAATGAACAGTGATCCCCTATGATTAGTGTTATGAATGCGTTTATACTGATGGAATTAGGGTTTATTTTGGACTTAGCTATTCTCAGATTTTTAGGAACAAGGCCTTACGAAATTCTAATTACATTTTGGGCTTCAAATCATTTCTGATATTGGGCTTTGGTATTTTGGCTTTCTGACATATTAGTTATGAAATCTGATATGTTAGCTTTGTTTTTTGTATTGTGATGTATTCATGTTGGTACTAGGCTGAAATTTCACTTATGTTGCTTGTTGCTTTGCTCTTCAAAAAAAACTTGTATGGGCTGGAACTGTCATACATTTTCTATTATGTTGGGCTGGAATTACCATATTCTGATCTTGTACTTGAACCATGATGCTAATCTTGAGTTTGTATTTCTGCACCCTCCTTTTTGTGAACTAATTTTTACTTTATGATTTGCAATAGGAGCCTTTGGCTAGTGACTTGAGATGTAATTTCGATTGTATAAGGTTTCATTTGTTGCTTGAACATGATTTGAAAAATCCTCCCTATGTCCTGATTCTTGCCATGGCCCATAATGATGAGTTAACAACAAAAACAGTCCCTTTGACAGAATAATCTTGTGTATGTTCATGTTTCTTGCTAACCAATTCTTCCCTTCTTGTTTTCATGTGTTGCAACAATGGTGGTGAGCGTGGAGGAAAAAGAGGAATTCGGGCCTAGCATGAAGCTTGGAGAAAGAGGCCTTGAGAAGATGGAGAATGCAAGGAAACCATGGCTATGGAACAAGATACGAAGAATTGAAATTCCAGCCAAGAAGACCTCATAAAATAGCTTAGGTTTAGGAATTCTGTAAATTATTGTATAAACTTGTAATTTAAACTTCAAACTTCCCCCTTTTTTTAACCTTGTTAGAAATCATTTTAAACTTGAATGAAGTACTTGAAATTAGCCCCAAAGAAATCTTGCACTCTCTTTTTGTAGCATGATAATGTAGATGGAATCTAGTTATGAAGCTTTCTTTAAATTGTTCTTGTAACATGAATGGTGAAATTGGAGATTTGTAAAGAACCTTGCATCCCTTGTGAAGAAAAAGTGTAGCTTGAATATTTTCTGCAACTTTGAATGATGAATGAATGATGATACATGCCTTGAATTCAAATTCTTGGAACTTTGAATAAAAACATGAATTGAATGAGATTTTCTTACTTAAAAAAAAAGCAAAAGTCTTCGTGGAATTTAAGATCCTCGTGAACTCATGAAAGCAAAATAATTTATTTCCACCTTTTGAATTCCAAATCAACGCTTATCTACGAAATCTAAAAAAACATCTCATAGTCCACTACTTTTCAATATAATTCTTGACCAATGAAGACTTCTCATGAAATCATCTCCTTAAAAACTTATGGTGTAAATCAAAATTAGAGGCAAAAAAATGACCTATAATATTCCAATAGAAACCGTAACTCTTTAAGCACGATTTCTTTTCAATTCTTGAAACAAACTTATAGACAACGAAATTTGTGACACATTGCAAGGAGAAGCAACCATACATGAATCCATTCATCATAACTTGCGCTATGGCCTCAAAAATCCATGAAATATCAATACCTTAAATCATCCGAAGAAGAAATAAGCCTTGAAATGTGGAGATAGAAGTGACCATAAGAATCTTGAGTCCAATGATCTTATGTAGATGATTGAAAGTGAATTGAGATAAAACTCATGATAACACTTCAGAGATTATGTCAAGAAAGACGTCACAAATCCAATGATCAACAATCCCGAGATGACAATGCTTCTAGAATTTTTTTAAAGGAAAAAGTCACACATTTCAATAATCAAAATGCACGCATGAGAACTAATGGGTAAGAGAACCTAACATTCACTGCCAAACCTTTGCCTCTCTCAAATCTCTTGGATTGGTTGAAAACACAAACATCTTCTATAGCTTATAAAAGAACCACTGGGAGCCACCTCAAACCATATAACAAATGATACCAATGCATGTGCATGCTGATGATGAGACATGAGCCAACTAAGATTGAGGGTAAATTTTGGGGTATGACAGTATGTATATGTTATAAATAAAAGTTTTAAATTTAATAGGGTTAAATAAATTTTTAATCCCTATAAATATTGCAGTTTTTATTTTTAGTCCCTCCCTGCCTTTAGGCAACGGTTTTTACAAAAAAAAACGTTGTCAAATCCAACTAAAACCGTTGCCAAAATCTAGGAGGGACTAAAAATGAAACTGCAATATTTATAGGGACCAAAAACTTATTTAACACAATTTAATATTATTTGTTTAACGTTTTTAACATTTTAACGTTATGTTACTTATTTTTAGTATACAAATTGTTCTATTGGGTTAGATGGATCATCAAGATCGGAGAATTGTTATTAACAAAATAGTTTGATTTGCGTCCAAGAGATATAGTCCAACTAATTTGCGTTGATGTTTATTGTCATGTCTATGAATGTCAAAACTATTTTTATTTAGAATTATGTTTACTAAGTACAAATGACAATATTTATAAGGATAAAAATATAATTTAATTGTAAAACCCCTCCCCTCCCCTTGTGAAGCAAACATACATGTTGTTAAAAATTGATCCCCTCCCTTCTCATCCCCTTATTTGATCCAAACATATATTTAGTTAAATTCTCTCCCCTCCCTTCCCCTCCCTTCCCCTCCTCTCCATTAGATTCTCTCTCCTCCCCTCCCATCTGTTGAACCAAACAGACCCTTAGAATCTAAGTCACGCTTCCGATCCAGACAAGACCAAAGCCACCATATGAACATAATAGTCCACCGCTTCTATTTCCATATAGGATCAAGCACATTGTGAACCCAAAGTTTCACCGCTACTATTTCTATTCAAGGATCAAGCCAATACCCGGAGTTCCATCTTCCCATGAATGCATATACAAGTTACTCAACACATATGCAATTAAGATCATCCATAAACCTTAATTATCAAGCATACCACAATAATCCAACACATTTGAATTATCCACCATCTTGCACAAACAATCATGTTTCCAACAACAACAAGCAATACACAAGTATTTCCAATTATCATGCATCACCAATAACATATAACATACAAGCTATCACATGTTATTCTCAACAATCCATCCAAAGCATAACCTACATACACTAATTCAAGTAGCATGTAATCAACGAAATCGCATCCAAACATGATCCAAAACTCATCAATACAATTATTAGAAATCATATAAATTAATGATAAATCATAAGCAAGCAAATCCCTAAGCCAAACATGCATTAATCAAGAAACTCATTTTTCTGCATACAGCAAGGCGCGCTCAGCGACCCCCCGCGCGCCCAACGGCCTTCGCGTTATGCAGAAAAATCTGGTGCGAACAGCACTGCACCAGTCACTAAAATACATCCCAAAATCAGTTTTAATGCTTATTAATCATCATTTAAACATCATCTAACATGTATACACTATATGGAACCTATCCATATCATCAAATCTAGTTTTAATCATCAAAATCCTCAAATTACAACTTCAATTTGAGACTTCAAAACCTAGAAATAGAGATACTCAATCCTATAGCATGTTTCTTAATCACTACCCAACAACATACAAATGCATAATAATGAAGATTCTCCCCCTTACCTCTTGAAGATTTATCTCCCTAGGATTTCTTCTTCTCTTCTCTTCTTCTCCTCTTCTCTTCTCTTCTCTTCTCTTCTTTTCTTTCTTTTTCTCCAAATGACAATTCTAATTATGTTTTCCTCTAACCCTTTACTAACTAGTAACCTCTAATTGGGCTTAACACTTAACGTCTTCTTATTACTTATATTCTCATAATTAGGCCCAATACCAAATAATCACATTTCTACTCATAAAATTCAATTATTCAAATAACACACATATTCAAATAATTCAAATATTCATTTAAATCATCCAATTAAATTAATTTTCACATAATATAATAAATAATAATAATTAACTATTAAAATCGGGATGCTACATGTGACCCATATTGACCAATTTCTGGAATGATTGCTCCAGGTCAATGTGATCTTCATATGGTCTCCATATGATCGTTAGGATTTGCCTCTGATTAGTAGAGTCTTTTGATGAGTTGCCTCGAGTTAGGAGTGTCCTGAAGTGTTATGCCTCTGATCAGATCGTTGTTGAAATTTCCTCCATGCTAAGCATTAATTTACGGGTAAAATTATTTTTTTTGAGAAATAATTCTAATACAATGCTCATGCAAATTTTGAAATCGAAAATTGTTAAAGAAAAACAGATAAGGTGTATATGGTGGATTATTTGGCCATAAGGTTGGCACGAATGAATGTGTGAAAACACAATATTATCAAGATGATTTAACAAATATTCAGAGAGTAAATTTAACACAAATTCTACATATTTAATTAAACATATAAATAATCTAATATATATAAAAATAATCTAATATATATATATATATATATATATATATATATATATATATATATATATATATATATATATATATATATATATATATATATATATATATATATATATATATATATATATATATATATATATATATATATATATATATATATATATATATATATATATATATATATATATATATATATATATATATATATATATATATATATATATATATATATATATATATATATTCTTAACATGTTAGAATTGACCCTTAGTATCATCAAGAGGGGGGGTTTGGTGACGATGAGGTTTGAAAATAGTTTTATTATATGTATTTTGTTTGCAATGGTACCGTGTCCTTTTTATAATTTAATGGATTAGTTTCTTAACAGATAGAGATAGATGACCTATCTAGCATATTGTCTTCGATCAAAGAAATGCTTTCCAAGGAGAATGAGGCATATATCCTCTTTGCTTGCGATAGTTTATCAATCATTACATGTTCGAGCACCATTGATGTAAGTTATTTCTAATTTGCTTGATGAGTAATTTAATTTACGTTCCTTATTTTCTGAGGTTGGTTTCAACGTTTTAATTAATTAAAGTTTTTTAATCAGAAAATTATTGAAGAAAACATAGTCGAGTCAATTGTAAGTTTATCAAAGATCCCAAATGAAAATAACACAGATTGCATTCAACATAAGGTATACGAAAACCTTGTCCTGATTTCTAGCAAAGCTAAGAAAGACCAGATTAGGTATCATTTGATTTATTTTGTACTAATTTTGGAGCATTAATTGGAGAACACTTATTGTTATGTTTTATGTTTTCTGACATACAGGGTACTTATTGAACAAGGTATCCTTAAAAGCTCAAACTTAAAGAACTCCAATCGATATGTAAATGATTGCAACATTAAAATGTTGAATGCTATACTGTTGGCTGGGGAGACGGAAGGACAAGAACATCCATCTTCACATCTTAATCCATTCTCCAAAAATGTTAAAGATTTTGTAAGGACTGATATGCGAAGCTGAGGGAATGTGACAAAGAATAATGCATATTACAAAGTCATTGGCTTAGGTAAATTTTTATTTTTATCTAAAGCCATGTTGACTGTGTTTATTATCTTTGATGTTTAGGTGTTTGGCAACATATGAGGATGCATGTTAAGTGTATTTAAACCAGAAGGTACGTGGTAAATGGCTTTAGATAAAAATAAAAATTTACCTAAGTCAAATATGCAGCTGGATTAATTTTTTTCCAAAATTTCAATGACTTTGTAATATGCATTATTATTTGTCACATTCCCTAAGCCTCGCAAATCAGTCCTTACAAAATCTTTAACATTTTTGGAGAATGGATTAAGATGTGAAGATGGATGTTCGTGTCCTTCCGTCTCCCCAGCCAACAGTATAGCATTCAACATTTTAATGGAAGTTTGAGCTTTTAATGATACCTTGTTCAATAAGTGTCATTTATGTCGGAAAACATAAAACATAATAATAAGTGTTCTCCAATTAATGCTCCAAAATTAGTACATCATAATATAAAATAAATCAAATGATACCTAATCTGGTCTTTCTTAACTTTGCTTTCGTACACCTTATGTTGAATGCAATCGGTGGTATTTTCATCTGGGATCTTTGATAAACTTACAATTGACTCGACTATGTTTTCTTCAATAATTTTTTGATTAAAAAACTTTAATTAATTAAAACGTTGAAACCAACCTCAGAAAATAAGGAATGTAAATTAAATTACTCATCAAGCAAATCAGAAATAACTTACATCAATGATGCTCAGACATGTAATGATTGATAAACTATCGCAAGCAAAGAGGATATATGTCTCATTCTCCTTGGAAAGCATTTCTTTGATCGAAGACAATATGCTAGATAGGTCATCTATCTCTATCTGTTAAGAAACTAATCCATTAAATTATAAAAAGGACACGGTACCATTGCAAACAAAATACATATAATAAAACTATTTTCAAACCTCATCGGCACCAAACCCCCTCTTGATGATACTAAGGGTCCATTCTAACATGTTAAGAACAGAAACAGGGGTTGATTCACTCTTCGCATAAATATGCACTAACAAACATAAGGCCGTTTTCGTAACCTTGTTGTAGCTTTCCTGGGAGACTGATGCCATGTTACCCAAAGAGCGGATTATCTGGTATATAAAAAAATGGGGAACACAGTTGTTAATAGCATATAACCAAAAAAATTGAGAAATATCAAACAAATGCATAATTTAAAATATCTTCATATAAAAAGTATAAAATACCTCCTCTTGCATTACAGAGTCTTTAGAAGAATTAAGAAGCACTGACAACTGCTCCACAGCACCATTATCTATCAAAACATCGACCGCTTTTGGAAACAAAGTCATATCCGCAATAAGAGATGCAGAGAGCAGCTGCAGACAATAAAAGGCAAAAATAGAAGGTTCATGATGAATGTTCACAATAAAATCCAAGCTCAGGAAAATTGTAAATTCTTATGGAATGTTCACCATAAATAATAAGATACCTGAACTCCTAGATCATCACGTGTGATAAACTTGACCAAATATGGTACTACACCATTTTGAAGTGCTTCAGTGTAATGGAATATATGTCCTATCAATAATACTGAATGTTATAACAGTTTTTAATTATTAATGTGCTAAGAAATCAAATATATGAAAGTTTACCATTAGAAAAGAGCCTTTTTAACTTGGAAACAGCTTTGAACCTCGTAACAAAATCAGTAGACTTGAAACACTTGGTCAAGTCGGCCAAGCCCTCATCCTAGCAAAATTGTTGAAAATACACATAATCAGTATTTTAATTAACAGTTAATGAGAGATTAGTAACAGCTACAATTATACAATATTAGCACACAGAAATACAATGTAAACAGAAGATTTTGATCACCGGAATCAAATATTACTAAAGATTTTGCCGAATGACAAGAACATGGCCAGAATCATATATTGCATACTCAGTATTTTACTAACAGCTAAACATCAATATCAAGAAATTATCGATACGTCAAATGTCAAGAAAAGGGGATTTAGGGCTTGTTTTAAAGCTGAAATTATAGAATAGAAAACGGATATGAAAGATACATACTAAAGGTTTCTTGATAATTATAGGGAATGGCTCCCCAACATCTGCATCAATCCGCGGTTTTTTGCTGGTACCTTCACCATGTTTATTCAAATTATCCACGGCTCGCTTATCCATGTCCGCGTAGCTGAAGACAATCAATTCAATCTCCCTCGCCGATCTTTCGGTTTTCTGCGGAAAATTATCGATCTCCCTCGCCGATCGTTCGGTTTTCTCATAAGAAAATTGCCTGCTCACTCGCGCACTAAATTTCGGTTTTGGGGGTTTGGGGCGTAGCTAAAGATCGTTCCCGCGATATATAACATTTCGCGTTAATAATTATTTTTCTAATTAAAATGTTAAAAAATTTAAGAAGTTTAAAATTTGAGTTTATTAATGTGTAAATGGGAATATATTATAATTTAAAAATTCAGTTTGATTTAATGTTAATGGAATATATGGTGTATAATTTTTATAACCCATTTCTTTTAAAATTTTACATAATCCTACAAATAAATTTTACCCGAGAAGAATCAATTTTGCTAAATTTTGTTAATTTAACAATCAATTTGTAATTCATTAAATTTTAGAAGATTTTCAAATTTTTTATTTTAAACTATTATAAAAAAAATTAATAATTCAACTAAATCATTTATTTTTAACTTTTATTTGATAAAATATTAAAATTAATTTTTTGCTAAATTTTGAATATTATTTTAGAAGAATCAATTTGTATGTAATTTATGAAAATTTAGAATTTCAAACTTTTTTATATATACCTTAAAAACAGTTAATACATTGGGGTCCAGCTAGCAGCACCCAAAAAAACCTATTTGACCTACAAACGAGTTACCTCATCACCTCATCACCTCATCAGCATTTGAGCAATATGCTCCCGCATCTATGATTTTATGTCGCACAAATTCCACAGCAATTTGATCATACAAAGCATGATTCCATTGTGTCATACATATCACATTCAGCCCCCTTGTTTCTTTGGAACACAAAGCTTCCTCCAAGCAACAGGCGCCTTTTTTGTGCTACTGACCTTACCAGTCCACAAGAAAGTTCAGGACATGGCTACAATTATATGGGTCACCCCTCTAGGCAGAGGGATGCATTTAAGCCAGTAGTTTGTGGTAGGTACCAAAGATACACTTTTGATAAGCTGGATCCTCCCCGAGTAGCTCAGTAAATGAGCACTCCAATACTCAAATGTTTGATCCTAGCACCAATTTTTCTCCACCAGACTAGTGCACTGACTATTATTAAGCTTCTTGTTGGACAGAGGAATCCCTAAATATCTAAAGGGTAAAGGGCCTTCAGCAAAACCTGTAATCTCTTCAATCTGCTGCTTAGTATTACCCACTCCATGCCACCAAAGTAGACCTTGCAAGACCTTGCACTTACTAGGGTTAACATAAAGCCCAATGGACTTAGAGAAAGCATGGAACCTGTCCATAATCAGCTGCACAGATACAATATCACCCCTAGTAAATAAAAGCAGGCCATCTGCAAAACTCACATCTATAATGTGCAGCTTCTCACACTTCCCATGGTAATTGAAATCTGGAATATCCTTCAGATCTTTCAACTTCCTGTACAAATACTCCATTACTATAACAAAGAGCATAGGGTAGATGGGGTCCCCTTGCCTAAGCCATCTTTTTGTTTCCATATCTTTTGTGTACACTCCATTGATATTGAACCTATATGTTACAGTAGAAACAACAATCATCACCCACACAACGAATTGTCTAGGGAACCCAATTTCCTTCATAATTGTCTTCAAAGCATGTCAATCCATTGTATCATATGTCTTCCAGATATCCATTTGCATCATACACCTAGACATCCCATCCTTCCTACTATAGCCTTTAATCCATTGTATCATGAATTTTTTGGCCAGGCACAAAAGTTGCTTGACTCCTACTGATGATGCTACTCAACACTTTGCTCATTCTTGTAGCCAGCACCTTTGAGATGATTTTATACACAGTGGTGCAACATGAGATAGGCATATAGTCTCTTATAGTCTTTGCCTCAAAATGTTTAGGAACCAAAGTGACAAGAGTGTTATTAAATTTCTTCTTCAGTTTACTTCTGCTAAAGAAATCCATCACAACAGCAATGACATATTGCTTTACAATGCTCAAAGACTTCTTAAAGAACTTTGAACCAAAGCCTTCCACACCAGGGGATTTGAGATCTCCAATACTTTATAGGGCATTTTCAACCTCCTGCACACTAACAGGGCTAACCAACATTAACCTTTGGTCCATAGTAAATTGTTTACTTCCCCTCATTGCAACAATGTCAATACCCTCCAAGGTTTGCTCAGCAGCGCCCATCAATTTCCTATAAAAATCCAAAACCTCTCCATCAATGTTTTCTTTAGTGGTAAGTGCAGTCCCATCTGCTTTACACAAATTTCTCATATTGGTTCCTTTTTGCTTGCTCTTTATGGCTGCATAGAAATATTAGTTATTCACATCCCCCAATCTGATCCACTCTATCTTAGCCCTCTGCCTTAGAACCTGCTCCTCAATGTCATTTAATTTGACCAGTTCATCAATGCAACTTTTCACCTGCATAATCAGTTGAGTATTCATTCTGTCTTGGATCAACAAGTTATGTGCCTGGGTTAAATCATTTCTTGCTTTCTCAATTTGATTTTTTATGCCAACTAGTGGTTTACTCAGTTTCCTCAAGGTGGGCTGCAGTCTCATTAATTTTGTCCACAAAACATTCATGCCTTCATGGGCTCTCCAGTTGCAGTTTGTCCCCAACCATTACCAACCTCAGAGGTATAACCTTCCACCTCAGTATGTTGAGAAATTGGAAATTTTTGTGTGATGTCTCTTGCTCTCCTCTTCCCCTTTCAGACACAAAAGTGTATGATCTGATATTCCAGGCTCAAGGACGTGAATTGTCTTATCAATGTTTTGTTGAAGCCACTCCATGTTTCCAAAGACTATCAATTCTAGATGATTCCTTCATTTTGTTTACTAGACTAGGTATATCAATCACCCTTACTCTCAACTTCAAAAAGCCGCGTGTTCTCCATCATGCTACTCAAATCAATGAACTCAGCTTCTTGGACAGATTTCCCTCCAACTCTATCTTGAGTACTTGGAACATTATTAAAATCACCCGTAATGCTCCAGTTCTGCCCTATGTTCTCAAGGTCTTTCCAAAGAATCTTCCTCTTTTCTAGCTTGTTAGATGCATAAATTGCAGTGAGCCAATTTATGGATAGACCCTCCACACTATACACCCCACAGTGAATCAATTGATCAGTTTCATTAACTTCCCTCATCTCTACTTTGTTACCTTCCCAAAGAATCCAGATCTTGTCATTATCATGTTTACTATAGTTATCTATCATAGACCAGTTTCCACCCAGAATCCTTCTACATTTATCAGTTTTATGTTGTTTTACTCTGGTTTCTAAAATAATTACAATCTCACGTCTTAGCCTAGAGAGACAGGAGCTAATCTCTCTATTCTTGGCTACTTTATTGAGCCCCCCTCACATTCCAAACTATCATTTATCCTCCAAAGGAGTCGTTGTAGTATCCCAGGTCTTAGCCTAAAGAGACGGGAACTAATCTCTTTATACTTGGCTACTTTATTGAGCCCCTCACGTTTTAAGAGACTGTCATTTATCCTCCAAAAGAATCATTGTGGGTCCTTCCAAGTAGTAAATTCAAAAGGAGATTCTAATGTATAACGCAACTAAAACGTTAAATCCATTTCAGATACTTCAACTAACTCACCATTCATAATCAGCCAATTTTACAGCACTTTTTGCAACCTGTGCATCAATCATGGCCAAAACATATTCCGCAAACAATTTTGACAATTACTTTCGGAGACTTGAAAGCAATTTAATTCCTATATTTTCAATATCACAAATTAACATCGTCATTTTTTACATGAAAAAGGGCGTAGGAATGTTATCATTAACATCGATAAATGAATTATGTATGAAACAAGGAAATAGAGCTTAACTCAGACAAACAAGAGCAGCGATTTTAGCGGCGTCATGGCGGATCTGCACACAAAGCGGAAGGATTGAAGTCCATATAAGGTGGTTGCGGATCTGTGCGTAAAGCAGAAGGAATTAGTACAGTACCATCGAGAACTTACAATATACATTGTGAATACCTTCTTAACTCAAACAAATGCGGTGAGCCTAGCGGCGTCACCGCGGATCTGCACGCAAAGCGCAAGGATTGGAGTTCGTGTAAGATGGTTGTGGATCTGTGCGTAAAGCAGAATGAATTAGTACGGTACCATCGAGAACTTACGATATACATTGTGAATACCTTCTTAACTCAAACAAATGCGGTGAGCATGGCGGCGTCGCCGCGGATATGCAGGCAAAGCGGAAGGATTGGAGTCCATATAAGGTGGCTGCGGATCTGTGTGTAAAGCAGAAGGAATTAGTACAGTACCATCGAGAACCTACGATATACATTGCGAATACCTTCTTAACTCAAACAATTGCAATGAGCGTGGCGGCGTCGCCGCGGATCTGCACGCAAAGCGGAGGATTGGAGTATGTGTAAGATGGCGACGGGTCTGTGCACAACTCAGATGGAATAAGAGCAGTGGTTTTGTTTTCATATGTCCTTAGGCGTTTTTGTAATTTTGTTTTAAGGAGAGCGGGCTCGTTCAATGGTTTTGATTTTAGATATACAACTATTAAAAAATCCGTGGTATCATATGGGTCCTGTCCGAATTTCATATAATATAGAACTAACTTTGAATTGTAATAGATCATTCGTATATATTATTCAAATTTAAAATATTAAAATGATTTAAACAAAGTTCAATCAATTAGGAAAAAAAATTAGTGTATCAAATTAATTTGCTTTCCATCGATAACATTAATGATAACAATATCGTATTTGAACTTTAGATATGAAGCAACCTGCTTTCCATTGATGTTTTCAACTCATTAGTCTGCATGATAATTTGTGCAAAAATCAGACACCAAATATGTAAATAATTTATAAACAAAAACATTTATGTTGTCGTGTACTTACCCATTAACAAAGCAATTGAAAAACTTCGTTGTATACAACATTTGTAGTGATAGAAGATGATACATTCTCATTATCATGTATTAAGATTTTAAGACAACTTTTGCTTGTAACTCTTGAAATGGCTACACACAATTGTCCATTACTAACAATTGTCCATTACTAAAAACAAGAGTAGGCAAATACAATCCAACGGTATCAAGTGATTGGCATTGGGATTTATTAATTGTCATTGCGTTAGAGATAATAATTGGGAATTTTCTACTAATCAACTTAAATGGTCACGGTGACTCAAAATGTGACATAGACATTCGAGGGATGTAAAAGATGTTATCTATGTTCTTTACATGCATGACTAATAAATATAGACTAATAATATGCACTTGTTTTTTAAGCATTAATATGTATTTATAATAAATCATACAACTATTCACTAACTTCAATTATATAAGATTTAAAAGATGAATATTAAAATTAACAATCTATAGCCAGTATCTCATAGATGCGTTCTCATCTACCCGTGAATTAAGATGATTTAACAAACCCAGTTGAACCCAAATGAATTAGTTCTAAAAATTTATTAAATCTATTTTAGATATCAACCCATTTTTCCAAACCTAAAATATATGACAACTCCCGTCAAATTTATACTTTTATATTATATGTGCTCACATCTACGTGAGTTAACGAACTTCAGTTGAATCCAAATGAATTAATTTTAAAAATTTATTAAACATATTTTATATATTAATTCATTTTTTCAAATTAAAAATGTATGACATCTCCCGTCAAATTTCAGTTTTAAAACTTTTATATTATATCATATATACATATTTTTTTACAACCTATAATGTATAACAGTTTCCCGTTAAATTATAATCATTTTTAAAAAGAACATAAAAAATAAATAAAATTTATAGATAAAACTATTGTATATTATTTTCTATATTTATTTAATGAATGAAATTTATTTTAGATGAATTTATTTTCTAATTTGTATTTAAAAATATAACTTAATTGTCATTTAAAACAGTACATTCAATTTTTTAACTTCAATTATCTGGTATGTCATAGATACATTTATTCTACCCGTGAATTTATTTCATGTACTCAGTTGGTTAATATTAATATAATTACAATATATAATCATTTATCAAATTTGAATTTCTCATTTATAAAAATAATTTTAAATTATTCTCATTTATAAAAATGAACGCGTGTGTCTATTTATAAAAATATATGAAACTTATACTCTTTTATAAATATAATTGTATCAATACTTGAATTTTTCCGGTTTATAAAAATATTTATAATTTATTCATGTTTATAAAAATTATTATAATTTATTTTTAGTTTGTAAAATTAATTATATTAATATGTAGACTTTTTCTCGTTTATAAGTGTCTTTAATCCGTGTAACAATTTATAAAAACATTTTAACTTATTCATGTTAAAAACAATTACATCAATATTTGAATTTTGTTCGTTTATAAAAATATTTGTAAGTTATTTAAGTTTATAAAAATAATTGTAAAAATAAATATTTACCATATCATCTTAAATTTATTTATTCAACAGTGATAAATATGTGTCTCTTAGTTAATTACATTTATAAATAAATATCGTGTATTAGTGATATATATTAAATTTATTATCTTAATGTCTAACTAATTAAAATGAGTTTATTATTGTCAATCAAAAATTATAATATTAAATAATAATATTATATTATTATTATATACGGGAAAAGGAATAAATTAAATCTAAGAATATCGGAAAATTTATTATAATATTAAATAATAATTTAACATTTATTATTACAATGAATCATATATAACATTTCAAAATTATGTATTTATTTCTTATGTTTTATTATATTCGATTTGTAATAAATATTTTTCAGTTTATTGCGAATTTTCAATAATTAAATATTAATGATATTATATAAAATTAATTTCATGAAATAAATTTATTTAATAAAGTGTTATATAAATATTTAATACATTATATTATACCATTAATTTATATAAAATGATATTAACTTATTCTTGTTTATAAAATTATTGTAACTTTTTTCCGGTTTATAAGCATGTTGAATTCGTGTGTCCATTATTAAAATATATGTAATTTACTATTATTGATATAAATAATTTTATAAATAGTTTAATTTATTACATTTATAAAATTATTTGTAATTTATTCACCTTTATAAAATTGATTATAAATTATTTAATTTATTAAAATGATTGTATCAATAATTTTTTATTTTATCATAAATTTTTATGATTATCATTTATCATTAAATTTTCATGATTACCATTTAATATTTTTTTATCATGATTACAATTATAAAGTTAATTTGAAAAGATTATGATATATTTTAGTTATTTCATAAACTTAAAAAAATTATCAAATCTCAATTGATTTTGTTTTGTTTTATTAACCTTTTTATAGAAATTGAAATAATTTATTTTAGGTCAAATAAGGATCTAAATAGTTACAAAATAATATTTATTCTTACATTTATAGAATGATAAATTAAATATTTAAGATAAACATTAGAGTTCTTATTTACTTTATCTTTTATATATTTATAATATACTTTTTTTGTTAATTTTATTAACAATATATTTATAGTTAACAATACATCCTTTAAACTACGTTATTTTTTTCAAGAATATAAATGTAACATTTCAAAAAATATACACAAATATATTTAGAAGTCGGTAGAAAATTTTATTGGTTAAATTATAATTCCATTCAAAATTTATTGATCATAAATTTTTGAAATCAAATCATGCATAAAAATAAAATGTATTAATGTGACCATTCAAAATATTTTCTATAATAATAAAAATAAATAATATTAATACCTCCATTCAAAAGATATATTTGTAAAGAATTCAAATTTTATTGATCATAATATTTTATGGAATCAAATCATATATAAAAATTAAATATATTTATGTCACCATTCAAAATAATTTCCATATAAGTATAATAAAAATAAATGATAATAATGTCTCCATTCAAAAGATATATTGGTAAAGTATCGAATTAAATGGTACTCCAATATTTGATTAAAAAATTGTAATATTTTTTTTTAATATTGTATAAAAATATATTAATTAGTCGTACTTTAAAAAAATAAATCGTAAATATTTTATTAAAAATTGTAATATTTGTTTCTAAAATTATAGCAATTAAAAATAAAAAAATATCAATAAAAAATAAAATTTTTATTCAAATTTCACGACAAATGAGAATTATAATTTCGATTCAAAATAAATTAGAATTTTGAAGGCACATCAACACCAACTTGTAGGTTATTATCTTTTATAAATTCCATTAAAACATAGGCCAACATAATTTGCAGTAGAAAAATATATTAGGCTAAAACCAATGTTGATATGACATACAAAATATGAAAGCAATAATAATCTACATATACATAATTTGAATCAAATCTTGTTAAAAACATTCTTCTATAGAACCAGAAAATGACCGCATATCAACGTTGGTTTTATCATCTTATACATCTTAGATAATTATTGCCTTGCTTATGGTTCTTTTGAAATTGGTAGTGAACTTCAGCAACACCCGCTACTCTTGAACCCTTAAAAACATATTACTTTAGAACTTCGGGTGAATAAGAGTCTCATCCCTTTGACTATCCTCATGTTCATCAAAATCTCGTTCTTCTTCCAAAAACAGTTCCTCCAAACATTGCAATGAGACATTTGCATTTGCTATCTGTCAGAAAATACAATTAGTATATAATCAGTACCTGCCAATGAAAGCCATTGATATTCCTTGTGGAAGCATAAAATTCAATGGTTTCAATTTCCTAATCTTCAATTACAGCTGTAGATGGAAATCAAATGCTCGGGAAATCAAATCATCTGCACCATATTGAACATACATTTACTATTATAAGGTTAACTATCAAATAACTTGAATGAAAATATAAGTTAACACTTGGCTTTGATGATGAATCACATGTGAAAATCGACTCGATTAAGTAGATTTAAAATAGTGGTCTCTGGTTCTGTTGTGGCAGTCTCCAATTCTTCTTTAGCAATATTTTTGTTTGTGAAATTAGAGAAGCAAATGGTCACTCAGCCATGACCATGGTGAATATTGGCACTTAAAATGCTAAGACAACTCTGCAAACAATAATATTATAAAGCATTAAAACTAAAAACAAACTGTTTATTTCTTGGGCATGATAAAAAGCCACGCCATAAACTTCTGGCCAATTTGAATTCATGGGAGAAGGCCGGTGACAACCCTGTCCATCATTGCACACAGTGAGTTTAAGAAGATCATTGGTGCAACAGATGTCCTGTTGACCCCCATAAGCCAAACCACTAATCCTCTCTCTATCTTCAACCTCGAAAACAAATGCTTGAATCGACCATGAGGTAAAGTTTGATAATTCCTTGTTAAGACAGATTGTGACTATATTAAACCTGTTTTCACATGACAAAATCAAATCGCAATCAGCATAATTTCATTTTACGTATCAATCCGTTATTCAATTTGTTGATTGGTCTCATACTGATTCAAGTGTGAAATCAATTATCGGCCTCCATATCCATACATATTCCAAAAGAAGAACCGATTAAATCAAGAAAATAAATACAAAAATCTCAATTAGATACAAATAAATATAATAGTAAGCAAAATAAACAACAAAATTGATGAGAATATACGGCCTTCTTTTATCAAACATGTGATGGGAGAAATTGAAATTTAAATAGATTAATAATAAATTGAAAGAGGAAGCAAAAGAAATAAGCTTCTATCTATTTGGAGAATCAATCGTAAATATATATGTGTGAGCTTTGTATTCACCAAGACTAAACAAATAAAAAAAGCCAAAACTCAACCTCATATTTTAATTAAAAAAATTTTAAAAATTGAGAAATAAAATCTGAATAAAAAAAACATACCTAACAGCAAAAAATAAACAATATCATGGTTGTGTTGTTCGTCACATGCAAGCTCAAAAATCCCCTTCTGCAACTCTCAAACCTAAAGATAAAGATATCCCATTTTAGGTGTCAAGTTAAGCTTTTTTTTTTGGAAAAGGAGAAATAGTAAGACAACCCTGAAAACGAAAAGAATACAACATAAAATATGATATTCCAAACTACATTTCAGTTTCAACTTTCAATCACATGTTTCAATCACTCACCTTCGTCACTTACATATGTATGAATCAAATTAACGTTAAAAATTGCATTTGAAGGAAATTATTTTATAGATCTATAACGGGTGTTGTTGGTTATTGATGTTGTTGAGATTCAGAGGTCTTGGTTGCGACCACCATTCTTACGCTTGAACGTCTGAAACAAATAAATTAACAGGTTAGGATGAGAATATTAGATGGTTGAGATTACAACGAAACGAAATTGGTAGCAACAAAGAGAGAAGAATGAAAAGAGATGGAGCGGCGCAGGAAGAAGATGAAATTAGGTAAGAAGATGAAATTAGGTTTTCTGATTTGTGTTTTAATAGAGTTGGGTGAATGAGTTATTTGTTGCATCTTGGGAAAAACGATTTCTTTGGTTGTATAGATTTACCGTTTCAAGAACTCAACATTTATGATGGTTGTTCATCTTGTGCTGCCAATTTAAATCTTACAACAAAAAATGTGATTAGGGTTTAGTGGAATAATTAGAATTTCAAAACCCAGTGTGCGTAGCAGCTATAATATGAGTGTTTTAATTTAAATTTCAAATTGAATGACCTTTGGTTTGGATGAGGGTTTTGGGAAGTGGTATGTAGCACATAATTAGGTGTGATTATAACGTGTAAATATAAACAAAATGGCATAATTGTTGTTAGTTAGAAATAATTAAAAAAAGTAAAAAGTGGCAGAAAAAACCATAGTGTGACACATCAGCCATATTTATTGTCAAATTAATATGGTGCAAGTATTTCAGAAAGTTACAAATATACCCTTAGATTAAGACTAAACTGAAATTTACTAATTAGGGTATTATGGTAAGTTAATGGTACTTTGCTTTTTATATATTTATAATAGATAACTTTCATATCAATAAAATCGATCATCGCCAATAATCAAATAACTATATAGTACATTTTTTATTTCACATTATTATCTTAAAAATCATAGAGGATTTCTTAATCCATTACATATGGAAAATAGATATTCTATCCAATTTCGAAATTGTCGTTCGGAAAATCGAAAAATATACTTTTAGTTCGTATCTTATTTTACATAAAATTGGTCAAATGAGATGTCATCCTTCAAAATGCAAAAAAACAGTATAAAAAATATACTTTCGGTTCTCTCTCACATGCATAATACATATATGATGGGATGCTAGCTAATCATTAGTACATAGTAGTACACATGGAACCAACAATATTTAGGTAAAGGGTAGCCAAGAGTAATTAAAAAGGACAAACCATCTTCATTTCGTGATTGAAATCAAACTTGCTTTCAATCACAGAGTCTACATTTTTTTCACATTTTTGCAAACTAGAAAAATCACTCAAACAGAAAGCATGTCAGAATCATTCTGGAAAGAATAAAACCAAAAATACATTTCCGGTTTATATCAGAAGTGCATTTTCGGTTTCTATGTATGCTTTATCATATCTACGTGTGCACCAAAAGTATATTTTCGATTTTTAAGGGGCATTTATGAAATTTCACGTAGTGCGTAAGAAAGTCATTGAGTGGATTAAGAAATTGCCAAAATTGTATTGTACAAGTGTATTTTTTAACTATTGTTATGTACTTATTTTTTTCATAGTATAACAAATTATAATGGTGTATGTTTAAATGAATTGTATCATCGAATTATGGGTTTGATTCTTATACCTAGTGTTTCAAAACTCGATATGAAACAATTTGACGAAAAATCAAAGAGAATGGTGGTTTAGTAAAAACATAAGGGAATTTCTTTTGCCATCTAGTGGTCTTCTTCTAGACCTCTGGCGAAAAACCCAAAATACTCCCAGGTTTCGCAAGTGCACTTGCGAAGTCACCCGTAGCAGGTTTCGCAAATGCACTTGCGAATTAATCCATAATTTATAAAAAAACATGGTGATTTTGCATGTGCACTTGCGAATTAACCCATAATTTCTTATTTCGCAAGTGCACCTACGAAGTCTGTGAATTATTTTAGAAAAACAAATAAAACAGACTCTTTAAACCCTTTTTTGTTCCAACAACAATTTTTCTCACTTTCTACTCCAAACCCTAATATTTCTACTACCCCAATTCACAAATTTGTACTCATCTCTCCATTTCAACTCATTTTAAGTTATCCCAAATCATCTTCAAACTCTCAAAATTGTGTAAGTTTTCTCCAATTTATTTTGAATCACATTACAATATGTAATAGTATATTAGGTTAGTTTGTAGTAATTATATTATGTATGTTAGTGTTATAATAGGTAAATATAGTTGATTGAGTGACAAAAAATTGAGGTTTGGGTTGTTTAGGGCAAAAAGTTGCTGAGATTTGAAAATGGTTGTGCGCAGGAGGTTTCGCAAGTGTATTTGTGAAGTCACCATGGACCAGTTTCGCAAGTGCACTTGCGAATTCTTGCCTGAGTTATTTTTTTTTTAAAATCTAACCATTATAATTATTTATTTTAGGAACATGTCTGACAGTCAGGACCAAAGTATGCGGTTAAGACAAGGAAGGTCATCCCAGACTACCTCGGTTCGTCAAGAGAGGCAAATAAAGCAGCAGGTTAACAACCTCGAGGTCGGGGTCAGGTTCAAAGGGAGCAGTTGGATGTAGCTTCCTCTTTTGCACCGAAGAGTCGTCTGCATCAGGCGTCTTCCTCTCATACGTATGAGCATGTGCCTGATGAGCCATAGATTCAATAAGAGTTTGCGGCACTTGAGAGTAGTGAGGTACCCGAGGATGCTCCGACACCTGAGCAGGCAGAGTATGGCTATCTGGGAGGGCCAGTTGACACCTCTTGGTTTACTACCATGACCATACCGCCTTCCATGTTTGGAAATGACGGGTATATTTTTTATTGCAATTTTTCATTTTATATTTTTTACCCAAAAATACGATTGTAACAATTATACGATATCTTAAACATTTTTTTAATTTGTAATAAGTATATGATATCTAAAAATATGCAAATTATTCGTTTAACAGATATCCGCACGGATATGGGACCGGTATGACTATCACATTTATCTGACGAGACGAACACGAATATCATATTATTTGTCCCCATGAATATCCATTTACATCCCTATGTGTAGTGTATGTAGGAAACATGTATTAATTACTAATTACTCATGCAACTAATTAATTTAAATAAAATGACCGTCAGATGATTATCATCATGTGGTTTAGATAACAAAATAAATTAGAATTAAAAAATTACAAAATTGAAAATACGAGAGAGGCCTCGTATGGAAATTATTGGCCAAAATAGTTTGGAAATAAAATGTGTAAAAAACTTGAAAAATCGTGAATAGAAGTGAGAATGTTGTGAATTGTGGATATGATTAAAACTCTAAAAATATCAATATATTTATAGGGATAGTTAGGTCAACAAATAAAGAAAAATAGTTAAATATTAATCAATCATTTAAAATCCCAATTTAAAATTTAATTTAATTTTGATGATTTAATTGATATTTTTCTAAAATTTCTTACATGTTCCCCAAGATTTGAAAAATGCTAAAAATAAAATCAATGATCAAAACTTTATTTTTTTGTGATTTTTTTAAATTTATTTGACTAAAAAATACATAAAATCATGATTTAAAATAAAATATAATATTAAAAAATACTTAAAATAAAAAACGAAAATTAATAATTAAAATATTTTTTGTGATTTATTTGGATGAAATAAAAAATAAAAATAAAACTAAAGTCTGCAACAACAAAAATGAAAAAAATGTCAAATCAACTTGTATGCCCTTCCTACTTACCAATTGCACTATCTCATTTATTCAAAATAAAAAAGCACTTGAAAGTATACGATAGTCTAGCAAATATTAGTTATTTTAAAAATATAAAATAATTTAAAGTAGACTATTATATATTTTTAAATAACCAAACTAAATTACTGTTAAAATGTTAGTAAAATTAAAGCAAAATTTTTATAAATCCTAAGTTTAAAAATAATTTCACTATTAGAAATAAAAGCGCACAAATTTGGGGTATGACAGCTTAAAATCTATCTAATGAGCAAAAATACAACAACAACACCAACACCAACACCAACATCAACAATAACATCAACACCATTATGTGAGATAGATTGCAAGGGTAGAAAAAACGTTTTGTTCTATAAGAACTTTGGAGGTTTTTTCTATC